>JASFAX010000037.1:3915000-5235000 GCA_030737875.1 Allium sativum | reverse complement strand
ACTGAAAGTCTGGAACACAACGTTCACAATTAATGGCTGTGTTAATCACATCAAAATCTGACAGAATTCCTTCCAACAGCAATAAAGCCCTTTTCTTATTCCTCACAAATGAGTATGAATACAATCTCCTCAATTTCATAAGATTTAAACTGAAATAAAACGCATGCTCCTTTCTGTTCATTGGACTCGATAATGGTGGGAAAACAATATCGAAAGAAAAGCTTTTGCGCCACAATAAGCCCTCAATAAGACCTTCTAGATGCCAACCCAACAACAACAACAAATAAGCCCCACCATTATCCTGATAAGAAAAGTCCAAGACATAAAGATCAATGAGCGCGGACAGTTTCAGACATAACCTCGAACAGTTAAAGTGCAGATGGTCATAAACTGATTTGCCTCTAAAAATGTCTGGGCAACTGGATAATCGATGACCAATACCTCTGCACTTGAAACAGTGAAATCCATTTCTACACTCCTTCGCAAAATGATCAGAATCTCCACATTTAAAGCAGAATCGATCTCTGGCTGTTTTCCTCTGAAAAGATCTATTAAGCGATATGGGTTTCCATGAATTATGAGGTAAAGAATTCTTAATAACATCCGCATACGATCTCTGAGAAGAATTTGAATCAAACTGAGCAGAAGATGGAACCGATAAAGAATCAGAGAAAAAACGAGAATTTACATCTACATAAGAGTTCTCCTCTTGTACTCTCGGCAAAATACTCTGTCTAAAAGTGAGATTAAGTCTGCCTGTTCTCAGATTAATCTCCTCAATAAACCAATCCGGAGCCGTTTCTTTGTAAATACCAGTAATGCCATGAAAAATATGCCTTGATTCACCTCCAAATATTAAAACATCACCTGATTCAAGCAATACTTTCTTGACCATCCATTATCCCTCTCATCCCTATACACAAATACAGCCGAGTCACCAATAGAGAATGATACTACAGGAAGTCCAGCCATGAGGCTTTCTTTACTTTCATCTCTGTCTTGATGAAGACCCAATTTCCCTTCATTGTAATAAAAATTAACAATGCATATATCTGGTGTCAATTTTGGAATATCTTCAGCTCTAATGCCTCTTTCCACAATTTCTTTATGAGCTGCATCAATAGTATCCCAAACCAGCACTTTAAACTCTTCCAGAATTTCTGGAGGAACTTACTACAACTTCCCACCAAATGATTTTGATCTCCACATCGATAGCAACGTCTAAGGCAATTCTGTGATCTTGAAGAATTCGGATCTGAGAGAGGAATTGAGTTCGCCTTATTTACCTCAACATACGATCTAGAATCATCAGAAAAAGATTGATAGAACAGCGAATTAGAGCGTGATCTATTCAACGATGAAGAAGAGAAAATTTCAGCCGCCATTGTTAATATTCGTTTAGATCTTTCAAAGCATTTTAAGAAAAATCTTTCATTTGAATGATGATTATTTAGTATAATAAAATAAAATTTTAAAGTAAATTTTGAACATAAATCTTTATATAAATTTGAAACTAAATGGTTTACATAAAGACGATATGACTTTTTTTTTTTTGAAATGTCTAAGATTTGGTATTGAACCTTCTAGATTGAAACAAATTTTCAAATTTAGTTAAAGGAAAATTTGATTTTTGAGTTACATTAGTTACGTAAACATTTGCCTTCATTATAGTTATCCATAAGCCTTGAAAATTTAATTATAGAAAATTGATTTGGGTATGTGACCAAATGTTTGTTTTAAATGCACTTGGTTCATTTTAAAGACCATTTTTAAGTTCTTGAAATGATTAAACAAAGTTTCGTAATATTACATTAAGCTTCCCAGAAAATTTAAATAACGGTTTAATGGAAGTTATGTAAACTTTTATTATGACTTTAAAGAGGATTGAGCAATTTATGTTTTGAACCGTTATCGAATATATATACATATATATATTAATGACGTTTCTTTTAATAACACATACATATTTATATACCAGAACGTTCTAGGGTGACAGAGAGGATAGTGTCTAAGGCTTGGGTTTGGAAAATACAAGTTTCCTGCTCTCCCTGGCTATCCCTAACTGATCCAACGGATGAGATGGTTATTTTCAAAATCTAATTTGGAAGTTAATTAAAACCCCTTGAATTTAGAACAAATTTTGGAATCTTACAAGCGTCATTCATTATTTAAAATAATTTGAGTAAAAGATTTGAACCTTTAAATGATGTTGAACCTATTTGGTAAATAGTTAATCTATAGTACTTACGAAACGTTTTACCATTCCATGAAAATGATTAAATTTGAGAACAATTACAAAAAAATGTATATAAGGCTTTCAATCCAGATTTGAAAAGAAGAATGGAAATAATAACAACGAATAAAGGAATTTTGAATATGGGATTATAAAGAAGAAGTAAGATGATAATAAGATTTAAGGAATTTGAAATGAATCTAACCTTGCTCTAAAATGACTAATGTTTGGAAGGAGATTTGGATTGAAACCGGTATAGTCCATAGCTTTTGTTTTAAAATACACTTATTACTTGGAAAGACTGGGATCAGATTTAAGTCCGAAAACCATTCCAAGTAATAATATGATGTTATTTGAAGACTTGGAAAGGACAAATGAAGACCGAGAATCTTTGGATTATTTGGATTGATTGCTGATGTCTTAAATCGGGCCGTACTTCCGATACGAGGTTATAAATGGCATGAGGTCTGAGTGTATTTGAGGTTTCTCGGATTTTGTTTCGTTCAAACCCAGAATGGACTTGTATGGATTGTGTGTCTGCCATTGTAATTGACTGCATAGCACTGATTTATGTTGGTACATATATATCGGACTGTGGCAATTAATTATTTCTGTCTCTAAGTTTTATGTGCTTAAAGGTTATGTACTGATAGAAATCAGTGACATGTTGTAAATTGACAATATGGCATACTCAAGTTATGGAATGAGCTAATGATGATCAAAGCATGACTTATTGAAGCGCAGCTTTTGTATATTGGAACCCAACAACCAATGCTAGCCTTTCGTTTTGTTTGTATACTATATATATGGGCATAGCCACTATGCTTGCTAAGATTAATGTATTTATTTGTGAAACGGTTTTCAATACTATGCACTGATGATAGTATCGAAAGAGGATTTCACGTATAAAAGCATGTTTGGTTATCATAAGGAAAAACTCGACCATTTAGTGTGTGCTTGCATTGTGTGATGTGGGATGAGCTTATGATAGCTACATTTCCAAAAGAAAATGCGAATTTATATGCATGAGCATTCATATGGAGTAAACCCGTTTCGCATTAGCGGCGTGATACGGTGAATCTCCCAACTTTAAAAATAAATCCTAAAAATAACTGTTTTATGTTCTCACACCAGTTCCATGACTGATCTAGATTTTGTTGTTCCTTCCTAAACTCTGGGTGCCCACTAATTTCCACACGGGCAGCTAGAGGTTTAGTTTTACAGTTATAGACCCTTGGAGCAAGAGTTGGAGCGCTTTCTGAGTTGGAGCTTCGAGCTAAAGTTAGAGTTTCCGCTATATCACATCGCTTCCACTGAAAGTATATTTATGTTTCTATTGCTATATGTTGTAACTTTGATATTCTCTGTAATTCTGATGTAATATTGTATTATGATATAAAAGTTCTGTTATTTTGTTCAGTATATGTTAGTACCCATAACAATCCGCTTTCGTGAACGGTTTAAAGTGGTTTATTTACCGGTGAAAACCGGGCTGAAAGACACGTTGTTACAGGAAAAAGAAATGTTTATTTAGAAAGCAAAGTTTCTACAAAATTCGACTATAGAGACTATGTAGATGTGTTATATAGTGTGCTTCTTTACAAGGATAATAGAAAGAAGCATTTTTGGTTTATTAAAATTTATGGAGAATTATACAAGCGCCCGATCCCAAATTGGTTTGTTAAATGGTGGATATATTTTTGCCTATCTTTAAAAATCTTACTAGAAAATTTTAGATAATTATATTCTATTTGGCTAAATCTTTCACCAAAAATAGTTCAAACTAATAAGCGAAGCCACAAATTGAATAAATGGCTTCAACCTATTTTTCATAGAATTTTCAGTCTCGTATACTTGGAAATGTGTGCCTGAAATAAGCAATACTTAACAAGGTATTTTCGGCCTTTGAATATGTTTGAGACAAACTAGCAATAAATGATAAATCTACAGGAGAAATATTCGGTCACGATCTAATTCTTCTAATAAAAGAAAAAATTTATCAAGAACAAAAATTGTTAAGGAAACAAGAAGGTTCTCTTAGTCCATTTGGAAACATCAATAAAAAGTTGTGAATGCAAAAATATATAGCAATGAGGGAAGAAATTATTCAATGTTACCTATAAGAAATAAAGAAAGAATTAGTCAAATATTTAAAGGATGAAGAAACAAAATCTAATATCTCCATGGTATCATCATCTAGTGGAAAAGAAACCGCTGTTGAATCACAGGAAGACCCTTTTGATGGGGAGGAAGAAGAAGAGGATATTGATGCGATGTTTGAACAATTTAATGATTTTTTTTTTTTGTAAAAACAACAAAAGAATGATAACAAAAATTGTAAGAAAATATGCTTGATGAAAATTTAGAAGTATCGGCAAATCAACCTGGAATTAGAATATAAGTATTAACATTTAAAAAAATCTGCATGATAAGTATCAATGATTGAAGATCTATGAAATGACAAGAGTAGGTAACAATGAAGTTTGGAAGTATATGGACATGGCCAATTAAGAATTGGAAGCACACCAACATAGTGTGGCACAGTGGAAAGGAGTGCTCCTGCCTGATAAGAGGTCAGGAGCTCGAGTCTTATTATGACTACCATGTTGGCATATTAATCAATTTTCAAAAAAAAGAATTGGAAGCACATATGTAACAACCTAGGGCTTTGAATATCCGAGATAAACAGATTATAGCGTGTTCTTTATATTTTAAAACCAAGAATAATAAAATACGAGTTCTTGAGCCTAACCCGAATAATATTTTTAAAATGAGAAATAAAAAACTTGTGTTTTTCAGAATTATGTGTATTGGAACAAATTAAATGCCTTGGGTACAGTAAGGAATTTCTTCCGAACCGTGTTTGTAAAATATATTTTGATGATTAAAATGAATATTGAAAATATAAATATTGATTGCCAATCAATATATAAGTGAAGATATGATATAATTTCAATATTAAGTGTTGACTTATTTTAATGAGGTAATTAATAATTTGTAAAATTGTGCATTGTAGTGTAAGTTGTTGGAATTATAGAATAAAAATATAAAAGTTGTGTTCAAAACCATGTTTAAAACCTTATTATATACGATTGGGTGCATAATTATGTGTTAAAACATTTTGATGAGGCTAAGCGTTATAATTGGCAAATTGTTGTGAATAGTGAATTCTATTGCAAAACACATCTTTAATTTTATGTAAGTTGTAAATAAAAATGTAAAAGTGTGAATATTGATCGAAAACAATATTTATATGTGTTGAAATATTGTGTAAGGCTTAGTATTCATGTTGTATAGAAAGTAAAATTTCCATGAATTAAAACTTAAGAATGTTGGTTTCGCACAATTAAAGTGTAAGATATGTGTTTTGTAGAAATGTTAAGTTTATGTGTGTATTACTTCAAAATTATGTTTAATAAAAACATTTTTAGACATACGTGTTTATGTATGTAAGTTAAACACATATTAGCTTGTTGTATGAATTTGGTAAATGGGCTAAAGATGTGTTTGGAGTACATAACCTTGTGTAATTGAGCCTAATTAGCCTAACTAAATTGTGTTGGGATTAATAAAGAGGGATCAGACCATTCCCTAATCCAAGATTTACCTGGAGAAAATAAAAGGAGAATATACATATTCTCTTTTGTTCGTTTTTCTTGTAAAAGCTTTCTCTAAGGAAAACCATGGCTTCCTTTATCTTAGAAGCTCAGATCTCTCATTCAAACCAACAGCAAAAGAAAAGCGAGTTCTAATCATCCTTTCCTATAACAAAGAGATCAAACTGGAGAATCAAACAACAAATTCTGGAAATCAAAGTTATAGTAAACTTTTTTGCTGCATGTCACTGTTCTTTCAAACAAGCTCCAGATGTTTCAAGACCCTTCGTCGCATGAAAATTCAGGTTGAATCCTTCCAAAATCCAAGCAAGGAGAGTTTGGAAAACTCACGCTTTCTAGTTTATAGTAGTTGGTTGATATTTGGGGATGAGGTGAGAAAATACGTATTTTCAGCGAACTTTCCATTCATATTTTGTCTCAGCTGTGCAAAACAGTCAGAGGTGCCACTTTGAGCCATTATCTGTCCAGTTAAAGTTCTTAGCACATTCAATTTGGTGGAGATCCAAAAATTCATGGTGGGGATGAAGCGAGAAAACAACAGGATATAGTGGATGACTATAATATAGTGCATATGACTCGTCCTTAATGATTTTATAAATATATAAATGATAAACTAACAATTTTATTATTCTTAATTTTAAATAAAAACGTATGCAAACATCTATAAATAAACATAAACTACTATTCAAATCAACTAAATATAATAAAATATTTGAATATTTTTATTTTAAAAATGTATATTAAAAAAGTTCAATTAGTAAACCTAATTTCATAATTTTTATAATGTATATACATCATTTTTTAAATCATTTCCTTTATCAAACATATAACGGGAATAACGTAATATATTGGAAAGAGCGGAATATTGGGGGCTTAAAGAAGAAGGGATATATTAGAGGCTATTTGGGAAAAGCATTGCGGTAATAATCCGCTATTGGATATAGCTGGGCATTAACAACACAGACTATAATATCTTGTTGGTCCTTTAATGAAATTGCGCCATTCCTATTGAAAATCAAAATAGAATTTTTGGTCTTGATGTTTGCTTGTTTCAAGTCGATCCAACTAGAGTTGCTATCTGAATTAGGTTGTCAAAGTTGCATACAGGAAATGATTATTTCCTTTAGATTTTCCACCCTCTGGGTCGTTCTAGCTGTCGACCCAAGCATATGTAGTGTCAACCAATGGGTCGATACACAAAAGAAAAGGGTCGACACATGAATCGACCCATGTGGAGTATGTTTTCTAAGACAGCTTTTGTGCTTGTTGTGTGTGTTTTGCCTATCTTTTCCTACTTGTTTATGTTGCCTTCTTGATGATTTTTGAGTTGATTTAAATGAGGTTGTCCCTATCGCTTAAATCATAATGATGCAGGCCTAAGTTACATTTAATCCGTACTCCGAATTAAATGATTTGTGATGACTTTTGAGCTATGTTTCCGTGATGAATTTTGATGAGTTTGGCACGTTTCCATGTTTTAAAAAATTATTTTGTATTTAACTATATGCACATAGGTTTCTTTATAGCTTTGAGACAAACTATTTACACCATTTTGGTCTTATAAATACAAATCATCTCAAGTAATAATATACTAATATTTTTGAAATTATAAAGGATTTCAGAGAAATAATCTAATGGCTTCGGAATCATTTTATAATCTCATTTTTTGCAAAATCAAGTATTTTCAATATATAAACCACACATTTTTGCATCCTTCGAGAAGGTGTGATTGTGGCTAAACAATATCGTAAACCTCTTGGTATGGGATACGAAGATATATGAGATCGGTTAATTCTAGACTCATCTAATTGAAGCCACTATTTCTTGTATTTCCGTGTATTCTAGAATAGAATCGACTACCGATTAATAAAACAATAATGAGAACATGTGGCATAGGGCGCACAGTTAACACTATTCAGGTTATTGTCTGTGATTCTGAGACACATTCCGAGTTATTACCAATACTTGCTTTGAAGTGAAGCTGGCCTCGAGAGAGTCTTATATGCATATTCTCTTGACCAAAAAGGTCAAGTGCACCTGACCGAGGTGGTCGTGGTGGAGCTATACTCGACCGAAATAGTCGTAGTAAAGTTATACCTAACTGAGACAGGTTGTAGAGAAGTCATGCTTGACCGACATAGGTCGTAGTAAAGACATTGGACCAAGACAGGTCATATGGTGGTTATACTCAACTGAGACTAGTCATAGTAATAATATATTCGACCGATACTGGTCATGGTGAAGCTGAACTCAATCGGTATGGGTCGTAGTAAATCATTATCGATTGATATGGATCGTAGTAGAATCGTATGTGACCACGATGGGTTATATTGGAATAAACTCGACCGAGATGGGTTGTAGTAATAGACGTTTGAAACGTATATAGTACTTGGTAAAATAGCTTTCTTTTGTTGATACTTGTGCAATTTAGTGTTTTGGATCCATTTTATGATGTTTTGTTGCTTTAACGACTATTTGATGGTTTAGATCCAAAATTATGTTGTTTTTTTTGTGTGAGTTGACGATTTCACCATTTAATGATGATATATATTGCCTCGAGCTATTCAAATATTTGTGTGTATATGGTGATTTCATTTATGTGGATTTGAACTCTCAGATAAGTTCCCAATTTAAATGATTCTCGTTATTTTCGTGAATTTAGCAAGTCTTGTGATTTCATTGATTCTTATGATTCCCATAGTCTTGTGATTCTTGTTGATTTTGTGGGTTCCTCCTTGTGGTTTCATGTGTTATTCATTGTGTCGCTCTTGTTGAAAGATATACTTATGTCAAGTGTTAAGTGGTTCCAAGGGTAACTTACCCTAAATGTAAAGTCTGGATAAGTCGTGCTGAGGGAAATACTTGAATTAGTGTTGTGTTCTCCCGCTAGTTGCATATTGCTTATTTGGTTTTATATAGAGAAATCTGTACCCTAGGGGTAGGGTATTCCTTCCTAATAGAATATAGAATTACTACATTTGTGTTTCATGTGAACCTATGATCATGATATTCCTTTTTTTATGAGAAGGAATTTATTCCTACTTGATTTTGTTTCATCTATCATTATAAATGATATATGTAAACTAGACTGAGCCGTGCATGTAATACTCAGGCCAGACCGAGTTATTTTAGGTCATAACAACTGTTGATTCATGGTCGGTTGATCTGTTAAGGACTATCTCATTGAAGTCACTATCGTATGGGAAATTATACATTCTTGTACTCATGTCATTGGTGTATTCATTCATCAGGAGATTGTTGTATATGTATATGGTTTGTATATGACAATTCGAGTTAATAGCATGTGTATATGTAACAACCCGTAAAATCTGGGCCAGTTTAAAATTTTTGTTTTGGCAATTTTTAGCGAATTTTGAATATTTAAAATGAATTATTTTAAATAATATCGACGAGAAATTTATTTTGAATGGAATTCGACGTATATATTATATACGTCGTCGTTAGAATATAAATAATTATATATAATTATAAAAGGAATTGAAAATGGCGCGGTAGTTCGAAAATTCGATTTCTAATTTCAAATGAATATACAGAATTCAATATGAGTCAGAATTGAACGAAACAAGAAATATTTGAATCTGTATAACTATGTCTTTGTAACGAAGTTAACAAACTGAGATTTCATCTTAGAAATGATAAGATATGTCCAGTTTAAAATTAGAAATAGTCGCTGTGGAATTTATATATATTTTTATATATATATAAGGCCCTTAAAAATAGCAATTTTGCAAACGACCTCGGATTCCGACGAAACCAGTTTTGTTGGGTCCGCAATGTCAAGTTATTGCTAGATTCCAAATTTCATAATTTTTCGAATCAATATGTGAGCGTGGCAAAGGAAAACGCATTTGACCAGTTTCAGTTGATTTTAATCGACTGGAAAATGGCCATTTTTCAAACGGTCTCAGAATTCGACGAAACTAGTTTTGTTAGGACCGTATCATCAATACGAAGCTAGAAAATATTTTTCTGAAATTTTTCTAGTTAGTATGTGACCCCGGTAAATTGAAATGTACGTTTAAAATTCAATAAAGTGATTTAAATGTAAATTCAACGGAAACTGATTCAAACGATCGAATCAGCTTGCGATACATATCCCATTGTGTTCGGAATGGGGGTGAAACGCTAGGGATGACAGGCGGTGAGCCTCGTTTTGAAGTCGAAAATAAAGGTTGCTTTTTAGTGAAAAATAAAATAATTAAATTAAAATATATATTCAGTTTTATCTCCCCCCCCCCTTTCAGTTAGAACCGCAGAGAAAAAAAAAGAAAAGAGGAGAAAAGAGGCGCTCGATCGCGCCAGGCCCAGCGCCGCCGCCGTGGGACCCTCGCCACCGCCGCCAAGCTACCGGCGCCTGACCCCCCCCCCTCCTCCGATCCACTCGATTCCCTCCCCTCTCCCTCATTCGACGCTAAGAAAAAAACCCTAGACCCCCTTTTCACCAAACCCGCCGCCGTCAGATCCCCACGCCACCACCACCCTCTTCTTCTCCCTCCCCTCTCTCTATTTCGTGAATGGAAGCACCCAAACCCCAAAACCCCGCCTGAAACCTCAGCTCCAGCCACCACTGAGACTGCCGCCACCCCACGACCCGACACCGCTACTTTCCCTCCCCGCTTCGAATAAACAGTGAGTATTTATTTATTTTACATTTCATTTTTAGTTTAATATATATAACCATGTTAAAAATCTGATTTTTTAACTTGATTCAAAAATTGATTTTTGTCTAGTATTAAAACTGATTTAAAAAAAAAGGAAGCTACGAGTTTTAATCAATGAAAGTTTGGATTTTTAATGGCTCAAAGATTTGATTTTTAGCACATAGAAAAGATATGATTTTTATATTATGGAAAGACTAAAAATATATTTTTATAAAGTACAGATGATAAAAATATGGTTTTTTTAAATATAATTACAATGGGTTTTAGAAAAAAATAGTAAAATAGCAAAGTGATAATAGCATGATTTCAAAATATGATTTTGCATAGAAGAAAGATTTGATTTTTGCTACATCAAAAAGATTTGATTTTTGGTATGTATAACGGCGAATTAAAAATTCAATTTTTATACATTGAACTTTGAAATAAAAATTCGATTTTTATATATTGAACTTTGAAATAAAAATTCGATTTTTATATATTGAACTTTGAAATAAAAATTCGATTTTTATATATTGAATAGCGAAGTAAAAATTCCATTTTTATATATTGAATAGCGAAAGAAAAATATGATTTTTATATGTTCAACTTCGAAATAAAAATATGATTTTTATATAGGGAATAGCGAAATAAAAATTCGATTTTTACATATGTAGTGGCTACGGGCGAAGAAAGTGATAAGAGACGAGAACAGTGAAGCTTTTCTGCAAATGAAGAGCCGTGGAGCTAGGATAGCTATAAGTGAGAATTTCTCACCTTTCAATTTCTTTTCTAGTTATATATATACTAGGATGCAGACGGTGCTTAGTAGCACCCGACACAATCGTCCACAGACCATGGACTTGTTTGTTTGGTTGCATAGATTAATTAGATTATTTGGTTGAATTGAATTGTTTGGTGAAACTGATTGGTTTGATTGATGTGTGAATGGCGTGGGCCTTCACTAGACCGGAGATAAGGCTAGGCCTTGTCCCGTTTCTAGTATCGTGCCGTTATGCCGCCGAAATTTTCTAAAATATGTTAGAAAAATAAAAATATCATTTTTATTGAATAAATGAATTGAATAGAAATTCATATGTTGGAATAAAATGTTTTATCGTTAAAAATATAATTTTTAACGTGAATGTGAATAAATAAATATTCATTTACAAACCAGACGGTTTGTTTATGTACACTTATTTGAATGACATTGATTGGGACGATAAATTTTACACATCGCCCAACTGCACAAATAAAATCTTTGTTTGATTGTTTGAAACCCCACACGGGTGTTGGGATGAAATTTGAAGTTCACTCATCCTGATTGATTAAATATGTCGATCGATTGATTGACAGGCTGTTATAAGCGTTAGATATCTTTATTTGATGCTTATACAGTGTAGTGCACTTTGGTTGATGGTTGATCATTTTTCAATGTTATTATATACATGTGTTGTGTGAAAATCCATATAATTAATTTTATATGGTAATGGATTGGGCCTCATTCCAGTTTAGAAATAGAAATATTTGAAATAGAATATTTGAAAATAGAAATTTATGAAGTCGTGTTGATTAGTTTGACGCCATTTTGACGTGAACGATATTTATATCGATTTTATTCATTTCGAAATGAATTGAATTGAAAACGAATTCAAAGTGAATTGAAAACGATTTCGAAATGAATTGAATTGAAAACGAATTCAAAGTGAATTGAAAACGATTTCGAAATGAATTGAATTGAAAACGAATTCAAAGTGAATTGAAAACGATTTCGAAATGAATTGAATTGAAAACGAATTTAAAGTGAATTGAAAACGATTTCGAAATGAATTGAATTGAAAACGAATTCAAAGTGAATTGAAAACGATTTCGAAATGAATTGAATTGAAAACGAATTCAAAGTGAATTGAAAACGATTTCGAAATAAATTGAATTGAAAACGAATTTAAAGTGAATTGAAAACGATTTCGAAATGAATTGAATTGAAAACGAATTCAAATTGAATTGAAATTTGAATGGAATAGAAATGAATTTTAAAACGAATTTATAAAGAAGAATTCAATTGTGATTTGAATTGAAAAGGAAGTTGAAAATATTTTTGAAACGATTTTAAAACTATTTATATAATTCGTTTTAAATAGAAATCGACGAAATATATATTATATATATTATATATATATATAATATAATGGCCTGAATAGAACGCGCCGCGCCGCGGCAGTTCGTGAATTTCGACCATTTATTTCAAACGGACATTACGGGAGATCCGACCGTCGGATTCTCCTAAAACCGGAACCGTTGGGTTCGTATCGAAAAGAGCTTTCTAACGAATATTAGAAATTAGAAATCTAACGGTTGGATTTGGAGATACGTCCAAATCAAATTCGAAAAAGGTCGCTGTAAGTGCAGTTCGATGGCCATTGTTGGAAATCGACTGTACGGGCCTTGATAAAATTATTAAAAATAGTAATAATTTGTGTAAAATCATAAGAAATGATTTGGGAAGAATTGGGATGAAAAACTCCATATTTGAAAAGATAAAAATAGATTTTTATCGAATTGAACTAGTTTTGAACTAGAATTATAATTCTATTTATTTTTTAAATAAATAAATTGAATTCGAAAAGGGTTTTAAAAATAACCAAAATTTCCAATGATTGCATTGGAGTGGATTTGAATCGAAATTGTCTTCGGAATATTTCGATGTTGGAATTCGTGATTATACAGGTGTTGTTTTGGAAATTTGAAAGATATATATTTATATCGTTATTTCCAATACGACATTTGTTAGTCGTAGAATTCGATATTGAATATAAGCCGATATATTTTCTATTCAGAGCCTTGTATTGAATATCGAATGTGATTTGGGTTTGTCGTGAATGGTGTCTTCACTAACACTGTTCTTGAACCCTGTTGAGAAAAGATTAAATCTTTTTATTTAGATTTAATGAAGTGTACCAATTAAATAATATTTAATTGGAATTGAATCGATATTGATTTTTGGGTTTATCGTGGACAGTGTTTTAAATAACACTCGTTCTTTAACCCGATGATTAATGAATGTGATTTTGGGTTTATCGTGAACCGTGTTTTTAAATGACACTGATTCTTTAACCCAGTCAAAGATTAAAACTAAGTGGCGTTTTAATGAATCTTTAATTAGATTGAGATAATCGAAATGGGGTATCACCAGTTTTGCTCCAGGCGATAGTTAAATCTTTAATTAGATTTGAACGCGAAATGGTAATTGAATTTACCGATAACACTGTGGTGTTAGATATGAAGTATTACCAGTTTTACTTCATGGGATGAATAAGTTGGGATGGGGAAATTAAAATAAATAATTACTTCGGTAAGGTTCGCTAATCCCGACTAGTTTGAATCGATATTCAAAGGAGATTAAAGAATAAATTCCAGGAATTTATCTTGGATAAAATTAATGGGAACCTTTCCCTATGAATGTGAAATTTAGAAACTAACTGTCGGTTAGCCAAGCAGAATGGTTTTCTGGATATTGATCTGATGTTGGTTTCGGCCTTCGGGGTTAATATTTGGGGAATTATTCTCTTGATTAATTTACGGTTAGTGACTAATGGATTGGAATGAGGCGTATGTTGTGTTTGTGTAACACTTTTATAAAATATACGCGAGTTATTCGGGAAGACCGGGTTTATCCCATTTTGAATAACTGATACGACGATAAGTCGAAGATGAAGACGATGGTCGAAGACCGGAAGTCTTCACGTCGTTTGGGTAATTACTGATGATCTTGATTGGGCTGTACACCCAAGAAGATGGAAACAGTTAGTGATCGTCCAGACGTACTTGGAGATCGATGGATATGCGGGGTACTAGGTGCCTCCGGCTTCGTTCAGACCCAGAACGGACTTGTAAATGGACTGTGTGTCTGACATCGGATTTCATTCTGTGTGACTGATATCGGTTGCATAGGATGGTTTGCCTGTGTGGCATGCTAAGATGCAAATGATCAAGGCTTCTGTTGAAAAGCAAAGTCTTGTGGTTGATGATCAAAGCACGGCCTTTGTGGCGTAGCTTTGTGTAACGTTTGATTCGCGAGTTTCACACCCGGTATGAATCAAAAACGGGAGACGGACCTCAGGGAGGGCATGCGTTTCTTTCTAGTTAGAAGTGGCGTCAGTGGTTTTACACGCCCTGACGAGTTTGACTTATGTGGTTGTTGCTGTTGCGAGGCGCCTCGGATTGATCGGTCGTTCTCGAACCGATGGAGTCATTCGTTGGCTCATTGACACCCCAAAGGGTGGGGAAACGCATGTTCAGGGTTTAAGTTTAATCCACATCGGTGGACTGGCCCTGACGATCCAAGGGTCACTCGAGCTCTGATCCTGAGACACGGGCTAGAGCGTCTCGAATCGGTTGAGGACTATCTTTTGCCTCGGTTCATAGACGGAAATCCAATTTCCAAATACGTGACATTTGCGATTTTAATTGTAATCCTATATATGGCGACATAGTGGGATGGGGCGCTTATGCCGCCTATGATTGATACTTATGATTTGAAGTTGTTTTATACACTATGCACTTATAATAGTATCAAATGATTTGTTTTAAAACGTATCAAGCATTCTTTAGCTGTTATAAGGGAAAACCCTATCCCCCGGCTTGCGTTGCATTGTGTGATAGGACCTGGGTCTTATAACAGCTTCATTTTTCTTCATTTAGCATTGCGCTGTTTGTTTATGCACTGGTATTCTTGGGAGGAAACCCGTTCCGTGTTATACGGCGTGGTCCCTTGATTTACCTAATGATTTAAAATAAAGATTAACTGTTTTAGTTCTCACACCAGTCACATGACTGACCTGGAGTTTATTGTTTTAACCTAAACTCTGGGTGCCCTTATTTTGACACGGGCAGCTAGTAGTTTTGGTTTTGCAGATTTATATTCACGGGATCCTGGTTTACAGCTGGAACGATATCCGGAAAGCTTTGTATCCGTATATCTCCTTCTAGTTGTGTATTGTATTATATTCCGCTGCGATGTATTTAAATGTAATTTAAATCTCTGATATTTCTGTGTAATATTTATTCTTACTCTGTATATTCTTGTAATCTGATGCATTGTTGTAATACACAATGAAACGTTCTTCTGTATGTGTTCTGTTGTGGTTTGTTCTCGAACTATCCGACGCTTTCCTTTACGGGGAAGTTGCGGGTCTTCATAGTTGGTATCAGAGCTTTGGTTTACAAAGCAGAGAACAAGGCACATTAGAACCATACGAAAGAATTCATCAGATATTGGATTAGTAATATCCGACGAGAATGACTCGTTAGAGATGGGATCAGTAGTATCCTAGAACGAGTGTGAAGAGTATATTTTTTTTTTAAATGAAAACAAATTTTGTTTTGAAAATTTAAATCAATTATTCGTATTTGATTATTTATTTATATTGATGTGGACAATCCAGTATATATAGATTTTGCGTATACGTCTGATCCGCGTGTAGTCGAAGTTTTAATATATTGGATAGATATAGAATCACACTCTAGTCGCCCGGAGAAGGTACTGATGATAGCACGTGCATCATCAGTATTTATGTTCGGGTTTCGAAGGTGTGATTTTCTATATATTTCCATTGGACTGGTGTGAGAACCAAAACTAATATAGTTAGTACACTTTGTTGTGAATTGGCATCAAAAACACGATTTTAGTATATGTATCAAAATTATGAATTTGAAACTTTAAATTCACTAATTGATTGATGTTTGTGTTGTTTGTTCATTTGTTTGCTAATATTGAACCATTATGCCTAATTGAATCAAATATTGGATTATATTGAAAATTGGTCGCATTTGCTTGCGTATACCTATACTTATATTGAACAGGTCATAGCAAGGAGGCTAGAGCAGAGAATAAAATTTGTTTGCCCGACAAATAGGTACATGTTTACTACATAATTTACTGTATTGTTTGGGTGATGATGATTTTATGAGCCTATTGGCTAGCCGCTTGGCTTTTTCTTTTTCTTTTTGAGATCTGAAGGACCGGGGAAGCTATTTGAAATTCCCCGATGCTCCCGGTGCAGGGGAGGTTATGGCGAAATTTTTCAAAAATTTAGGGTGTTAGCCAAATTTTTGAAATTTTGAAAATTCTCAGAAACTAAAGAGTTGGAGAATGGAAGCCAAATAGAAAGTAGAATTGATTAATCAAACCACTTTCGACTTTGTTCCTTTTCGGGGACGAAAAGTTTTAAGTGGGGGAGATTGTAACAACCCGTAAAATCTGGGCCAGTTTAAAATTTTTGTTTTGGCAATTTTTAGCGAATTTTGAATATTTAAAATGAATTATTTTAAATAATATCGACGAGAAATTTATTTTGAATGGAATTCGACGTATATATTATATACGTCGTCGTTAGAATATAAATAATTATATATAATTATAAAAGGAATTGAAAATGGCGCGGTAGTTCGAAAATTCGATTTCTAATTTCAAATGAATATACAGAATTCAATATGAGTCAGAATTGAACGAAACAAGAAATATTTGAATCTGTATAACTATGTCTTTGTAACGAAGTTAACAAACTGAGATTTCATCTTAGAAATGATAAGATATGTCCAGTTTAAAATTAGAAATAGTCGCTGTGGAATTTATATATATTTTTATATATATATAAGGCCCTTAAAAATAGCAATTTTGCAAACGACCTCGGATTCCGACGAAACCAGTTTTGTTGGGTCCGCAATGTCAAGTTATTGCTAGATTCCAAATTTCATAATTTTTCGAATCAATATGTGAGCGTGGCAAAGGAAAACGCATTTGACCAGTTTCAGTTGATTTTAATCGACTGGAAAATGGCCATTTTTCAAACGGTCTCAGAATTCGACGAAACTAGTTTTGTTAGGACCGTATCGTCAATACGAAGCTAGAAAATATTTTTCTGAAATTTTTCTAGTTAGTATGTGACCCCGGTAAATTGAAATGTACGTTTAAAATTCAATAAAGTGATTTAAATGTAAATTCAACGGAAACTGATTCAAACGATCGAATCAGCTTGTGATACATATCCCATTGTGTTCGGAATGGGGGTGAAACGCTAGGGACGACAGGCGGTGAGCCTCGTTTTGAAGTCGAAAATAAAGGTTGCTTTTTAGTGAAAAATAAAATAATTAAATTAAAATATATATTCAGTTTTATCTCCCCCCCCCTTTCAGTTAGAACCGCAGAGAAAAAAAAAAGAAAAGAGGAGAAAAGAGGCGCTCGATCGCGCCAGGCCCAGCGCCGCCGCCGTGGGACCCTCGCCACCGCCACCAAGCTACCGGCGCCTGACCCCCCCCCCCCCCTCCTCCGATCCACTCGATTCCCTCCCCTCTCCCTCATTCGACGCTAAGAAAAAAACCCTAGACCCCCTTTTCACCAAACCCGCCGCCGTCAGATCCCCACGCCACCACCACCCTCTTCTTCTCCCTCCCCTCTCTCTATTTCGTGAATGGAAGCACCCAAACCCCAAAACCCCGCCTGAAACCTCAGCTCCAGCCACCACTGAGACTGCCGCCACCCCACGACCCGACACCGCTACTTTCCCTCCCCGCTTCGAATAAACAGTGAGTATTTATTTATTTTACATTTCATTTTTAGTTTAATATATATAACCATGTTAAAAATCTGATTTTTTAACTTGATTCAAAAACTGATTTTCGTCTAGTATTAAAACTGATTTAAAAAAAAAGGAAGCTACGAGTTTTAATCAATGAAAGTTTGGATTTTTAATGGCTCAAAGATTTGATTTTTAGCACATAGAAAAGATATGATTTTTATATTATGGAAAGACTAAAAATATATTTTTATAAAGTACAGATGATAAAAATATGGTTTTTTTAAATATAATTACAATGGGTTTTAGAAAAAAATAGTAAAATAGCAAAGTGATAATAGCATGATTTCAAAATATGATTTTGCATAGAAGAAAGATTTGATTTTTGCTACATCAAAAAGATTTGATTTTTGGTATGTATAACGGCGAATTAAAAATTCAATTTTTATACATTGAACTTTGAAATAAAAATTCGATTTTTATATATTGAACTTTGAAATAAAAATTCGATTTTTATATATTGAACTTTGAAATAAAAATTCGATTTTTATATATTGAATAGCGAAGTAAAAATTCCATTTTTATATATTGAATAGCGAAAGAAAAATATGATTTTTATATGTTCAACTTCGAAATAAAAATATGATTTTTATATAGGGAATAGCGAAATAAAAATTCGATTTTTACATATGTAGTGGCTACGGGCGAAGAAAGTGATAAGAGACGAGAACAGTGAAGCTTTTCTGCAAATGAAGAGCCGTGGAGCTAGGATAGCTATAAGTGAGAATTTCTCACCTTTCAATTTCTTTTCTAGTTATATATATACTAGGATGCAGACGGTGCTTAGTAGCACCCGACACAATCGTCCACAGACCATGGACTTGTTTGTTTGGTTGCATAGATTAATTAGATTATTTGGTTGAATTGAATTGTTTGG
This sequence comes from Allium sativum, assembly GCA_030737875.1. Classification (NCBI taxonomy): domain Eukaryota; kingdom Viridiplantae; phylum Streptophyta; class Magnoliopsida; order Asparagales; family Amaryllidaceae; genus Allium; species Allium sativum. Next base: position 5,215,981 of record JASFAX010000037.1, on the reverse strand, counting down.
TGAAACTGATTGGTTTGATTGATGTGTGAATGGCGTGGGCCTTCACTAGACCGGAGATAAGGCTAGGCCTTGTCCCGTTTCTAGTATCGTGCCGTTATGCCGCCGAAATTTTCTAAAATATGTTAGAAAAATAAAAATATCATTTTTATTGAATAAATGAATTGAATAGAAATTCATATGTTGGAATAAAATGTTTTATCGTTAAAAATATAATTTTTAACGTGAATGTGAATAAATAAATATTCATTTACAAACCAGACGGTTTGTTTATGTACACTTATTTGAATGACATTGATTGGGACGATAAATTTTACACATCGCCCAACTGCACAAATAAAATCTGTGTTTGATTGTTTGAAACCCCACACGGGTGTTGGGATGAAATTTGAAGTTCACTCATCCTGATTGATTAAATATGTCGATCGATTGATTGACAGGCTGTTATAAGCGTTAGATATCCTTATTTGATGCTTATACAGTGTAGTGCACTTTAGTTGATGGTTGATCATTTTTCAATGTTATTATATACATGTGTTGTGTGAAAATCCATATAATTAATTTTATATGGTAATGGATTGGGCCTCATTCCAGTTTAGAAATAGAAATATTTGAAATAGAATATTTGAAAATAGAAATTTATGAAGTCGTGTTGATTAGTTTGACGCCATTTTGACGTGAACGATATTTATATCGATTTTATTCATTTCGAAATGAATTGAATTGAAAACGAATTCAAAGTGAATTGAAAACGATTTCGAAATGAATTAAATTGAAAACGAATTCAAAGTGAATTGAAAACGATTTCGAAATGAATTGAATTGAAAACGAATTCAAAGTGAATTGAAAACGATTTCGAAATGAATTGAATTGAAAACGAATTTAAAGTGAATTGAAAACGATTTCGAAATGAATTGAATTGAAAACGAATTCAAAGTGAATTGAAAACGATTTCGAAATGAATTGAATTGAAAACGAATTCAAAGTGAATTGAAAACGATTTCGAAATAAATTGAATTGAAAACGAATTTAAAGTGAATTGAAAACGATTTCGAAATGAATTGAATTGAAAACGAATTCAAATTGAATTGAAATTTGAATGGAATAGAAATGAATTTTAAAACGAATTTATAAAGAAGAATTCAATTGTGATTTGAATTGAAAAGGAAGTTGAAAATATTTTTGAAACGATTTTAAAACTATTTATATAATTCGTTTTAAATAGAAATCGACGAAATATATATTATATATATTATATATAAATAATATAATGGCCTGAATAGAACGCGCCGTGCCGCGGCAGTTCGTGAATTTCGACCATTTATTTCAAACGGACATTACGGGAGATCCGACCGTCGGATTCTCCTAAAACCGGAACCGTTGGGTTCGTATCGAAAAGAGCTTTCTAACGAATATTAGAAATTAGAAATCTAACGGTTGGATTTGGAGATACGTCCAAATCAAATTCGAAAAAGGTCGCTGTAAGTGCAGTTCGATGGCCATTGTTGGAAATCGACTGTACGGGCCTTGATAAAATTATTAAAAATAGTAATAATTTGTGTAAAATCATAAGAAATGATTTGGGAAGAATTGGGATGAAAAACTCCATATTTGAAAAGATAAAAATAGATTTTTATCGAATTGAACTAGTTTTGAACTAGAATTATAATTCTATTTATTTTTTAAATAAATAAATTGAATTCGAAAAGGGTTTTAAAAATAACCAAAATTTCCAATGATTGCATTGGAGTGGATTTGAATCGAAATTGTCTTCGGAATATTTCGATGTTGGAATTCGTGATTATACAGGTGTTGTTTTGGAAATTTGAAAGATATATATTTATATCGTTATTTCCAATACGACATTTGTTAGTCGTAGAATTCGATATTGAATATAAGCCGATATATTTTCTATTCAGAGCCTTGTATTGAATATCGAATGTGATTTGGGTTTGTCGTGAATGGTGTCTTCACTAACACTGTTCTTGAACCCTGTTGAGAAAAGATTAAATCTTTTTATTTAGATTTAATGAAGTGTACCAATTAAATAATATTTAATTGGAATTGAATCGATATTGATTTTTGGGTTTATCGTGGACAGTGTTTTAAATAACACTCGTTCTTTAACCCGATGATTAATGAATGTGATTTTGGGTTTATCGTGAACCGTGTTTTTAAATGACACTGATTCTTTAACCCAGTCAAAGATTAAAACTAAGTGGCGTTTTAATGAATCTTTAATTAGATTGAGATAATCGAAATGGGGTATCACCAGTTTTGCTCCAGGCGATAGTTAAATCTTTAATTAGATTTGAACGCGAAATGGTAATTGAATTTACCGATAACACTGTGGTGTTAGATATGAAGTATTACCAGTTTTACTTCATGGGATGAATAGGTTGGGATGGGGAAATTAAAATAAATAATTACTTCGGTAAGGTTCGCTAATCCCGACTAGTTTGAATCGATATTCAAAGGAGATTAAAGAATAAATTCCAGGAATTTATCTTGGATAAAATTAATGGGAACCTTTCCCTATGAATGTGAAATTTAGAAACTAACTGTCGGTTAGCCAAGCAGAATGGTTTTCTGGATATTGATCTGATGTTGGTTTCGGCCTTCGGGGTTAATATTTGGGGAATTATTCTCTTGATTAATTTACGGTTAGTGACTAATGGATTGGAATGAGGCGTATGTTGTGTTTGTGTAACACTTTTATAAAATATACGCGAGTTATTCGGGAAGACCGGGTTTATCCCATTCTGAATAACTGATACGACGATAAGTCGAAGATGAAGACGATGGTCGAAGACCGGAAGTCTTCACGTCGTTTGGGTAATTACTGATGATCTTGATTGGGCTGTACACCCAAGAAGATGGAAACAGTTAGTGATCGTCCAGACGTACTTGGAGATCGATGGATATGCGGGGTACTAAGTGCCTCCGGCTTCGTTCAGACCCAGAACGGACTTGTAAATGGACTGTGTGTCTGACATCGGATTTCATTCTGTGTGACTGATATCGGTTGCATAGGATGGTTTGCCTGTGTGGCATGCTAAGATGCAAATGATCAAGGCTTCTGTTGAAAAGCAAAGTCTTGTGGTTGATGATCAAAGCACGGCCTTTGTGGCGTAGCTTTGTGTAACGTTTGATTCGCGAGTTTCACACCCGGTATGAATCAAAAACGGGAGACGGACCTCAGGGAGGGCATGCGTTTCTTTCTAGTTAGAAGTGGCGTCAGTGGTTTTACACGCCCTGACGAGTTTGAATTATGTGGTTGTTGCTGTTGCGAGGCGCCTCGGATTGATCGGTCGTTCTCGAACCGATGGAGTCATTCGTTGGCTCATTGACACCCCAAAGGGTGGGGAAACGCATGTTCAGGGTTTAAGTTTAATCCACATCGGTGGACTGGCCCTGACGATCCAAGGGTCACTCGAGCTCTGATCCTGAGACACGGGCTAGAGCGTCTCGAATCGGTTGAGGACTATCTTTTGCCTCGGTTCATAGACGGAAATCCAATTTCCAAATACGTGACATTTGCGATTTTAATTGTAATCCTATATATGGCGACATAGTGGGATGGGGCGCTTATGCCGCCTATGATTGATACTTATGATTTGAAGTTGTTTTATACACTATGCACTTATAATAGTATCAAATGATTTGTTTTAAAACGTATCAAGCATTCTTTAGCTGTTATAAGGGAAAACCCTATCCCCCGGCTTGCGTTGCATTGTGTGATAGGACCTGGGTCTTATAACAGCTTCATTTTTCTTCATTTAGCATTGCGCTGTTTGTTTATGCACTGGTATTCTTGGGAGGAAACCCGTTCCGTGTTATACGGCGTGGTCCCTTGATTTACCTAATGATTTAAAATAAAGATTAACTGTTTTAGTTCTCACACCAGTCACATGACTGACCTGGAGTTTATTGTTTTAACCTAAACTCTGGGTGCCCTTATTTTGACACGGGCAGCTAGTAGTTTTGGTTTTGCAGATTTATATTCACGGGATCCTGGTTTACAGCTGGAACGATATCCGGAAAGCTTTGTATCCGTATATCTCCTTCTAGTTGTGTATTGTATTATTTTCCGCTGCGATGTATTTAAATGTAATTTAAATCTCTGATATTTCTCTGTAATATTTATTCTTACTCTGTATATTCTTGTAATCTGATGCATTGTTGTAATACACAATGAAACGTTCTTCTGTATGTGTTCTGTTGTGGTTTGTTCTCGAACTATCCGACGCCTTCCTTTACGGGGAAGTTGCGGGTCTTCACAGTATATGTTGTATTTTGTGATTGTACCTATATGTATTTTGTTATGTGATCTGTTATCTGTGATGTATGGTAATTTGCTCTAGAACGATCCTTAGCCATTGTAGTCTCGTATTATATGAATTAAGTACGTCAACCCTTTTGATTTAAGAAGAAGAAAATATGCACCCAATCGATTTATTTGAGATCATTCGTCTAATACAAGATTACGGATGGTCACCCTCGACCTGCCCTATTCTTCGCTCTAATATATAGTATTACTTAATAACACTTTTGATTAGAGTGGTTATTGAGGTAGGGCGTTACAACATAAATATGGTGGGACAACACAAAACTACCTTTAAGTGTATTTGTAATAGCTTGAATGACAGATTAAATTTTTTTCTGTATTGAATTATATCTTGTATGTTTATATGTATTCATGTACTCTATTATCTAAAGCCTAAAGTAAATCTGGTTTACGTAAAATTAATGAAATTCAGCTTAAACTGAGCTAATAAGCGGTTGTCGGGAGAATAAGCATATCTAAAATAAAATTTATAAGATTAGGGTTGTGAGGACTATCTGGTAATAATGGTCTTGAAAATCTCATCGCGTTGTAATACTGTAACAATCGAAATCCCGACTGACCGATTTTTTTTTCAAAATTCCAATCTATCGAACCTCGTGTTGGATTGCTCCGGTATCCTGCAGAAAAGACAGAGACATAAAATATGTCAGAGTTTAGAAAATAACTCACAGCGGAATGGATAAAATATAATGTAATCAAAATATAGCCTTACCGTATTAATAATACTGACTAACTAGCATCCAAATCTATCATGTCTCTACCACAAGTCTAACCTGTGAGTATGTTATGAGGAGGTGGTCAGAACACAAGTTCTGGTGACTAGATTTAAACTATACACTTTGGATAATCCTACATATACCATTTAATCACATTTTCTTATTTATTAGGTTACTTGGGTTAACAACACTCAAGGCTTACATACACGTCGTACCCATTTACTTTCCGGTTGATTAACCTAATACTGTATATATGTAGCTACCCCAATATTAAGGTACATCCCATGGTACCCCACTCGCACAGTCTCCACGTAATGCCACAGAAATGTGCGCAGTCCTACATCCTATGCCGGAGTGACGTATGAATCTCTATATAATAATGTTACGTCCCATATATATCTGTCTTTACTACGCTACGTAAGCGTACGGACTGCCATCGTAAATTGAATCAGATTTCATACTGGAGTATTGCCGTCACGTCTACGATACACCACCCCAAGCCGACATGCATGTATCTAGACTGTCCCATGTATGTATCGTCAATCGTATTCGATGCCTTAACCGTACATAATGTGCACCGGGTTCCGTGCCAGGGATATAAAAGAAACACGGAACTCGGTCGGGAGCTTTTCCATATCTGTACAGGCTCGTCTTTAATAGCCTCTAAATATAGATATTCCTAGGCTGTGTTTTTCATGGTGGTTATGGGCCTACCTTGGCCCATCCCTCAACTAGTAAAGACTACAAGAGCTAAACGACTTGCCACTAACAAGCAATCTAAATGTCCAGTTGGCGTCTTCCCTTAACCAACATACCTCGATAGTGAAAGGTGAATGGTCTATTGGTTTTAGCTCTAGTCTTTTCGCATCCCACTGGCTGTCGAGGACGGGTACCCGGCGATCTACTATCTATGTTGGTCCTGACCTCTGCCTCCCCGTTGAGGCGACCGCCCAATCAACCTAGTGTCACTATGTCACAACATTCTGACTGCAAATCTACTCTTGCAGTCAAGACCCACCCACCTAGTAGTTACGCGCAGACCCAATCTCTGCGACCACAGCCTAAACATCTGCCACCGCACAGAGACTACCAGGAGCACCTTACGTATATCAGGAAGCCGCGTGCTACCCCTTCCTGTCCTTCGGAGCCGACAGAATAATCAGATGAACGCGCGCTCCCCTCGTTCCTCATGACACCCCGATGATATACCCCGTTGGGTTATTCACCCTCAAACGTACGGACTGGTCCAAGCGCCCCATTTTAATGTGTCATTAGACCCTATATCTAAACATTCTTTTCCGCACTTGCTTTACCCCACCAGGTTTCCATTTAACTTGGTTATCCCTATTCACAATGACTTCTTATTCAAGTTTCCAAGTTTCTCTTACTTATTGAATTCAGTCGTAAAACTTAACCCATTTAAGTTTATTAATAAGCCCACAACATGTTATTCTCTAGATTGTGATCCAAGATCTGTAATACACAATTCCTTTATATTTTTGTTTGATTTCATCTTTACAATAACATAATCTACTCAATATGAAATTAAGTATACCTCAATTCACATGTTTTCTTTTTAATATGTTATTCCTTATTTATGATTAAATATAACTTATTTCATTTCATAAGTTTTCCTCATTCTTTCTCATTTAATCATAATTCCATTTTACACCGTCACAACAACTTATCATTGTTTACTTATTAACTTAGTTCCCTTAACTAAGGTTTACAAATAAGTTTCTCTTCCCATAAATATAACTTATGTTGTCCTCATCCGTAGATTTCAGATTCTTATTCTTGTAAATAACTTAATTTACAATTAAGTACAACTTATCCCCTTACATAATTTATTATATTCTCTTTATCGTTTATTATAACCTAAGTTATAATTTCCATTTGTCCCTAGGACAAGCCTAAACTGTTATTCTTATCAGCAGATTTCAGACTTCCAAGTTTACATATTACTTAATTTATAATTAAGCACAACTTCTTACATTTCATCAACTTTTCCCATTTACTGATTACTTAATTTAATTAAGTGCCACTTATCTCATTTCACCAGTTATCTGATGTCCTTACTAGTTTATTATAACCTAAGTTATAATCTTCACTTGTCCTAAGGACAAGTCTACCTATTATACCACATTCTCATTAATGTAATTTATAATAGGTTATTATCGTTCCTCATTCATTCCCTTTCCTTTACTGTTGTAACTATCTTTCAATTCCCTTTATTTCCATTAATTACAATTAATGGAGTTTATCAGTCCTGTTGTTTACATATATTTATATGTTTACGTACTAGACCTCTCACATTAAGCCTACACTTTGGATGTTGGATTTGTCGGGTGGGTTCGGGCAGACTTCTACCACAAGTCGACTTAACCTCGTGTCTTAGCACCATTACGTGTTTTAATTATACACTTAGACCCCTCACAATAGATTTACCACTTGTGGATGCTGGATATGCCAGGCGGTTTCGGGCAGACTTCTATCACAAGTGTAATCTAACCTCGTGTTTAAGCGCGGTTACAGTTTCTTATTTACTTTAAATTCTAGGCATCTTCATTATTAACCAATTATTCCTATGTCGTTATAGGTTTCCAAGCCCCTTTCCCAAGTCATGTTTATCATGTACCATATGTGCAAATTAAGATCTTTAATCAAAATTTGAGTTATGCCCCAAACCCTTATTCATCTATTCAATTTTATGCTAACATAAAACCATTTAATCATATAACTATTCCAATTCATACATGTCAGGATTCATGTATATAAATGTGACAAGTTAACATGTCATTTTCTCAATTCTACAACTAACAATTCAAATACATAGTATGCCACAAGTGAATCATGTAATCATAACAACATTAGTCGCTACCCGTATTCTAACAAGTTTGTTTTTCATCATGTAAACATTGCAACGCTTTAACTGATTCAACATATGAATTTTCCAAAGCATTCTTATTAATACCTCAACTTGTTATAACAGTAATTCTTAATTATTCTGGAAAATTCGCATACAATAACGGGGAATGTTAAACGATAATATATCATTATCTAAAACGATATAACTTAAATCCACTCACCTCATATGCTTTCCAAATCTTGGATCTGGTCCAGATCTACCATTCCATGGTTTTCCCTTAATTGGATTCAGACCTAACAACCATGGATTCATAATTTTTTTACTAAAAGAAAAAGAAAGAAAGAGAGAAGAGATGGAAAATAGAACAGATCAAGGAATTACGTCACTTCGATAAGAGATCTGAACACCCATTTACAAGCATATGTTCCTTCCCTCTAGATCTAGATTCAGAATTTTTCCTAAACTAATAATCTTAATTTTCTGAATAGATTTGGGGAGGAAGAGGAATGGCAAAGCTTTTCCTTAGTCCCAAAAATATGAGATTTAGGGTTGGCTCTACATGCCTATTTATAGGTGTATCAGAGAAACCAGGTCCTTTAGATTTGATTTGCAAGTCATCAGAACCGTCCACGTCAAAAACAGATTTTAGATCTGCGGTGGGGTCGACCCCCTTCAGGTGGATCGACCCATATGTCGACCCCATGTTGATGGGTCGACCCCCAACGGGCAAAATTCCCGCTTTATTTTCCCGCTTCGTGTTTTGATTTTCTGGATAAATTTATTTAATATATAGACATATAAGTTCCTTATATGTATACAAACTTCCAACACCCATAACTTCTTCATATGTTATCCGTTTAACGCAAAGCAAGAGTCTATCCTGACCAGAATTCCGAGATGGGTGAAATGGTGCAGTCCATTTGACTTAATCCTCATTATTTAATTAAGTTACTCATGTTTTATTATCTTAAAAATGCGGGGTGTTATATTCCCCCAACGTTAGGAAATTTCTTCCCCGAAATTTGATAAAGGTAAAATCAATTAACCCCTCGCATAATATACATCCATCATATGTGCATCCAATTTTTGCAAACATTGTTCACTTGTGCAAAGTGGAATACAACATAATAATAGATGTATGCCTAAGCGGTACCTCCTATTTGTATGCGAATTTTACAAAAATCCTTTTAAAACATGATGCCACATCCTAAATATACTGGAAGTTCTACATGAATGCAATATTTTGAAAATCAAAATGCTTTTTCATCCAAATTTTCCCACTCTCTTACTGAGTAAGAGCGTAGTTCATCCAATTGTTGCATCCATAATCCTACCAACCAACTTTATTTTTTGAATTTCAGAAAAAACTAATTTTCTAAATTCGATTTCTTATGTTACAAAAAGGTGGAAAACGGAAAATTTCACATCTTCCGTTTTTCTGTTATGTTCCTTTTTCTAGCCATACTTGGATTTTATGTAACTATTTTAAAGATTACCTATTTTCCAATCTAAGCACATCGCACATAAGAAAAAAAAAATGTTACTGATTTTCTTTTTCATCTTATCTTGGAATTTTTTTAATCCATCTTTTCTAATAACTTATCATATTTGTTGCTTTACTGAATTTGTTGTTTCCTTTTTAGTTGTAACATTCTCTTTTCTTAGCTTATGTAATCATCTGATCTAAGTTTAAACTTAAATAAGCCTTTTAGTCTTTCAACTAAAATAGGAAAACAGACACTTTACACAACTACTACTAAGGGATAAGAATCTCGGGACTATGTCCCCATCAGACAGGAAAGTCCAAACCATGGGATCCAAAATAGGTTTAGGTAACCTAACTACCTAATAAGAACAAAATAATGGAACGATCCCAACAGAAATATAGTAACGGGTTTTATCCCTAACATGAAAATTAGCAAAAGGATCTAAACACTTACTTGCCCTTCTTACTACTAGTCCTAGCTGTGTACCAACAATTATTTCAAGAAACACCCTAGGATCTTCAATGCTTACGCTTTCTACGGGAACTTACTATTATTCCAAGATAATTCTCGCTATTTTCTTTGTAGCCTCCAAACTTTTCCCATCTTCCCTATGCACTAATCCTTACCTACCCCATACTTTTTAAAACACAGTTTGGCCTTTTCACTTCACTTTTCTTCCAAAAATTAGAAGTGTCAAAATTTTATTTTTTCCCCATGAAAACTAACTTTTGCCAAACCATAAAACACGTCATTTTAAAAAAATGCAAGTAATTTTTTTTCAAATGATAAAAACTGGAGTATATAAGGACAACTATTTCTCAATCGGGTTTATAACATGTTCTTGCATATAAGGTCTGTCCAGTCTCTTACTTCAAGGTGCAAACATCTACTCTATTCTTGATTTCTACAACTTATTTTGTCCACCCAACAAAATTTTCTCTTGTTAAGACAATTTATCAAAAATGATTGTTAAAAGAATAGAGACTTCAAAACTTTCTTTACTGGAAATACTAGTTTTCAACAATATGCAACTTCTTCCAAGTTTTGCTTTTAAATCCTTTCATATAATATAACTAGAAAACTAGCAAGCTATAAAAGCTCTATAATATGCACCTTTTACTGAGAGAATTTTACTTTAGACTAAATTTTCACAAGAAATCGCTATTTACAAACTATACCCCATTTTACTTCAAAACCCAATATGTACTTCTTTACATATTTTAAAACTATAACTTCTAAGATTAAAACTTGAAAACACCATAAACCATTTTCCCAAAACTTTAATAATTTCAAGTTCTTAAAAGTTAACAATGGGGTTAGACTCAAAGCGGGTTTCCAAATTTTCTTGGCTTTCCTAGACACTTCCATAAAGTCAATTCTCTCAACTAGATATATTCCTAATCCAATTTTCTCTTTTTAACCTTTTCCAATTTGTAAGGTTTTACCGCTAAGCCCACTAATCCGAAATACTAACATATGGGATGCTCTTTTCTCTATTTTAAAAAATATTGTACACTTCCCATCCAATCTCCTAAGGATCTCAGATTTCCATATTCATTCCTTTAGTGTACAAAACAAACATCCCATTTCTTATCATATTATACTCTCTATTTAGTGGGTTTCTCTATGGATCTAGGTATATATATATATATACAATATTTATATTTAATAAAAATACAAATACGTTCACTCACTATGTATATAGGAATCCTAAACCGAAGCACTGATACCAGATGTAACAACCGAAATTCCAACAGACCGATTTTTTTTTCAAAATTCCAATCTATTGAAACTCGTGTTGGTTTGCTTTGGTATCCTGCAGAAAAAACAGAGACAAAATATGTCAGAGCTCAGAAAATATACCACAGCGGAATGGATAAAATATAATGTAATCAAAAATATAGCCTTACCGTATTAATAGTACTGGCTAATAGCATCCAAAGCTATCCTGTCTCTGCCACAAATCTAACCTGTGACTATGTTATGAGGAGGGGGTCAGAACACAAGTTCTGGTGACTGGATTTAAACTATACACTTTGGATAATCCTACATATACCGTTCATTTCTTATTTATTAGGTTACTTGGATTAACAGCACTCAAGGCTTATACACACATCGTACTCATTTATTTTCCAATTGATTAACTTAATACTGTATATATGTAGCTACCCCCAATATTAAGGTACACCCCATGGTACCCCACTCGCACAGTCTCCACCGTAATGCCATAAAAATGTGCGCAGTCCCACATCCTATGCCGGAGTGACATACGAATCTCTATATAACAATGTTACATCCCGCATATATCTGTCATTACTATGTTACGTAAGTGTACGTACTGCCATCGTAAACCGAATTAGATTTCATACCGAAGTAATGCCCTCAAATCTATGGTACACTACCCAAAGACGACATGCAAGTATGTAGACTATCCCATGTATGTATCGCCAATCATATTCGATGCCTTAACCGCACATAATGTGCACTGGATTCCGTGGCAGGGCTATACAAGAAACACGGAACTCGGTCGGGAGCCTTTCCATATCTGTACAGGCTTGTCTTTAAGAGCCTCTAAATACATATATTCTTAGGGCTTGTTTTTCATGGTGGCTATGGCCCTACCTCGGCCCCTCCCTCAACTAGTAAAGACTAAAAAAGCTAAACGACTTTCCCATAACAAGCAATCTAAACATCCAGTTGGTGTCTTTCCTCAACCACCGTACCTCGATAGTGAACGGTGAATGGTCTATTGGTTTTAGCTCTAGTCTTTTCGCATCCCACTGGCTGTCAATGACGGGTACCCAACGATTTACTATTTCTGTCAGTCCTGACCTCTGCCTCCCCGTTGAGGCGATCGCCAAATCACCCTAGTGTCACCACGTCACAACATTCTAACTGAAAATCTACTTTTGCAGTCAAGGCGCACCCACCTAGTTGTTACGCGCAGACCCAACCTCTGTGAGCACAGCCTAAACATCTACCACCGCAAAAAGGACTACCAAGAGCATCTTACGTATCTGAGGAAGTCGCATGCTTCCGCTTTCAGTCCTTCATAGCCGACTGAATAATCAGATGAACGTGCGCTCCACTTGTGCCTCATGGCACCACGATGACCTACCCTGTTGGGTTATTTACCCTCAAACGTACGGCTAGTCCAAGCGCCTCATTTTAATGTGTCATTAGACCCTTTGTCTAAACATTCTTTTCCGTGCTTGCTTTACCTCACCAGGTTTCCATTTAACTTGGTTATCCCCATTACCATTGATTTCCTATTCAAGTTACCAAGTTTCCCTTGCTTATTAAATTCAGTCGTATAACTTAACCCATTTAAGTTTATTAATAAGCCCATAACATGTTATTATCTAGAACGTAATCCAAGATCTGTAATCCATAATCCCTTTATATTCTGATTTAATATCATCGTTATAATAACATGTTCAACTTAATATGAAATTAAGTACACCTCAATTCACATGTTTTCTTTCTAATATGTTATCCTTGTTTATGATTAAATATAAATTATTTCATTTCATAAGTTTTCCTCATTCTTTCTCATTTAATCATAATTCCATTTTACACTGTCACTACAACTTGTCGTAGTTTACTTATTAACTTAGTACTCTTAAATACTGTTTACTAATAAGTTTCTCTTCCCATAAATATAACTTATGTTGTCCTCATCCGTAGATTTCAGATTCTTGTTCTTGTAAATAACTTAATTTATAATAAAATACAACTTAGCCCCTTACATAAGTTATTCTATTCTATATATCGTTTATTATAGCCTAAGTTATAATTTCCACTTGTCCCTAGGACAAGCCTAAACATGTTATTCTTATCAGCAGATTTCATACATCCAAGTTTACAGATTACATAATTTATAATTAAGTATAACTTCTTACATTTCATAAACTTTCCCCATTTACTGATTACGTAATTTATAATTATGTGCCACTTATCTCATTTCACCAGTTATCTCATGCCTTTACTAGTTTATTATAACCTAAGTTACAATCTTCACTTGTCCCCATGACAAGTCTACCTATTATATAACATTCTCATTAAAGTAATTTATAATAGGTTATCATCATTCCTCATTCATTCCCTTTCCTATACTATTGTAATTATCTTTCAATTCCATTCATTCCCATTAACTACAATTATTGGTTTATATCAGTCCTGCCGTTTACATATATTTATATATATGTTTATGTACTAGACCTCTCACATTAAGTCTACACTTTGGATGCTGGATTTGCCCGGCGGGTCCGGGCAGACTTCTACCACAAGTCGACTTAACCTCGTGTCTTAGCTCCATTACATGTTTTATTTATACACATAGACCCCTCACATGCCCCGCACCAACCGATATTTACTCCAAAGGTGCGCTGTACACATGTCCAGTTAGCACGAGACGGTCGTCGGAAGGAAAGGAAAGAAGAGAATGAACTAACCAGGAACCTGTAAAATGTCTCACAGCGCATGGTACAAAATATAATAACAACATACTTGACATAAAACAGGTGAGACAGTGCATAAGCTGAAAACAAACTAACATATCAGCGGAAAATCCAAGTACAGCTTATGATCCAAAGCTAACATTATTACAACTTTTAAACTGTCTCAAAAGCAAAAGCAAGATAAGGGAGGTACACTACTAATGCCCAAGTAGCGACCACCAACGACAAAGGGAGAATATCTATATATCATACGTGGAAGCCTCCTGCTCGCCTCCGAATCAGCTACTCGCACATCACTAGCTAACCTGTCTCTAGTCTGCTCGTGTGAGCACCCAGAGTAATAAGAAGAGACATAAAAATCTGGGTCAAACAAAAAGTCTGGTATGAGCGATAAGCATATAAATAGAACAATAACAGGTATACTAAACCATACCTGAACCTAGACCTGCAGCCAAAGAGTTAGCACTACATATTGTACAACACTCTAAGGAGCATTTCAAATGGTGTAAAGATAACGGGGGTGGGGGTGTGTATGTCATAGTGATGGCAAACAATCAAGCATAACAACCATCCTCACATCTCTCACTCAGTGCGTAAAGCATACGATATCCACCACTTCGATCACCCAATATACTTTGCTATGATCACTTTGCCCCATGAAGTCTCAATGACTTCACTGCACTGATCCATAGCCACTAATCCTTCGCTATGTCCACTCTGCCCCATGGAGTCGCAATGACCCCACTGCACTGGCTCATAGCCTTACTAATCCTTTACTATGTCCACTCTGCCCCATGGAGTCACAATGACCCCACTGCACTGGCTCATAGTCTTACTACGCATCACTTTGCCCCTCGAGTCATAATGACTCTACTGCACTGATAACGTAGCCTTGCTACCATCACCTTGCCCCTCGAGTCATAGTGACTCTACTGCACTGATAAGTAGCCCATCATTCATTTCAGTGGTGAATCGAAGTTATGAACGTCGACAACTCCTTAGCATACGTCCCGCAGCAAAGCCCAACCATGAAGTGAACTCATTGGTTCCCAACTGGATCCTGAGCTCTAACTTCCATTTGGACTACCTTGGCCTCTCGGGTTATTGGCCACCACCGGATCGGTTCGGATTCCCTTCTTAACAATCGGTTCGGTTCGGCCTTCAACATCCTCCACTAGATCGGATCGGGTACGTCGAGCTCCCTCACAGTACATTGGTTCGGATCGGTAGTCATCACCCCCTGGCGGATCGGGTCGGGTTCTTCAAGTCCAATCACCACGCATCGGTTCGGTTCGGAGGTAGCCATGCGGGTCCGATAGGAGTTTCCAGGTCGCATTGCCATACAATGTAGATGGAGCGGATCAGAGCTTCTGAATTCGAGTGGGGGTTCAGATCGGGTCCTTTTCTCCGTTCCGATCCGGATCGGCCAGATTCCTGCACTATTTCCAGCAAGCAATTTATGCCACTCGACGGTGTTTTCGACCATTCCAACTATCAATCAAAAAGCATACCATACAGTCATAGCAACATGTATAATCAACCACAAGCACCAAAACAACAATATGATAGGTTAAAATGGATCAAACCTAGCCAAAACCCCATATTTTCCCTTAAGTATATTTAGGTGAAACTAATGATATGATTAGCAAAACTTAACCAAATTAACACAAATTCATATCAAAGGTCTAAAACATTATTTCGAATTTTATAAATATTTTTCCAGAATTTTATCATGTTTAAATCCGCTAATTAACACTAATTACCCTTAATTAGCCATAATTAGTGAGAAACTATGCAAATCACTCACCTTAACTACAAATAAGACTTAGATCTGAAATAGATCTCTGATTTGGTGCGAATCCCAATGCTAAACAGCAGCTCTAATGTTGATTTGGTGAAGTTCTCCCTTGTTTTGATGTTGCTAAGCTTAATCCTTGATTAAAAGGTGATTTGGAGGTAATTTAGAGATTGGAGACCATTTTTAGGGTTTCCAAGAGGTAAGTGGAGGCTAGAAAACTGAAATGGAATGAATCTCTAACTCTTTTCAGCCTCCCCGTAACCCTAATCCCGAAATGGGTTATGGGCCCATTCACTAATCACCCTATTTGGCCCGGTTAAGCAGTTTTTCACCTTCCAACCCTTATTTCAGCCATATCTCCCAAACGGTGAGTTCGTTTGGCTATTATGACCACTCTACGGAAAGGTAAACCATTAAACGAATCTAATGGAAGTGGTTTCAGGTCAAAATTCCTTTCCAGTCAAAAGTTATGGCCAAAACAAGATCAGCTAGGGGTAAAACGGTCATTTAAAGATCGACAAAAATCATGAACATAGGAAATGACTTTAATGATTGTTTCCCAAAGTTACATGACCATACGACTTCATATGGGAAAGAAATAAATATGCTATGATCCTACGATGCGTAGAATGCAGGTTGTTACATTCTCCCCCCTTAAGGAATTTTGCCCCCGAAATTCCCTAACCAAAACACACAAAGGGTCCCGCATGCCTATCATCCATAAAACAACAATCAAACATGCAAAACAAGTTTATCCTAACATGTGGAATAACTAAATTGCAAAGTAAATCTTACCAGGCAAAGAGTTCTGGATATGTCTTCCTAATGCTCTCCTTTGTCTCCTAAGTACAGTCATTCTCGTTCTCGCCCCACTAAACCTTGACTAGCTTCACCGCCTTCCTTCGAAGTTGCTTTGTATCATGCTCAATAATACGAATCGGCTTGCAGTTCCCAACCGCCTCAGGTTCTACTTCGAAGTCCTCCAATTGATCAGGTGAAATAGTCATATCTGGGTCGTGTACGAACTTCCTTAACTGGGAAACACGAAATATGTTGTGAACTCCCGCCATCTTCTCGGGTAAGTCAACTCTATATGCCAAATTCCCAATTAGTTCAAGAACTGGGAATGGGCCAACAAATCTTGGTGCCAACTTGCCTCTCCTGCCAAATCGTATCACGCTCTTCAACGGAGAAACCTTGACAAACACCAAGTCACCAACGGAGAATTTTAAATCTCTTCTCCTGTTATCAGCATAGCTCTTCTGCCTATCTTGGGCAGCTTTCATTCGTTGTTGAATGATCTTAATCTTATCCGAAGTTTCCCTCACCACATCTGGTCCAAGCATAAACTTCTCGCCAGTCTCTATCCAACATGATGGTGAGTTGCACGGTCTTCCGTACAAAGCCTCATATGGAGCCATACTGATACTAGATTGGTAGCTATTATTATATGAAAACTCTACTAGATGCAAATGGTCATCCCATGATCCACGAAAATTCAATATACAAGCTCTCAAGAGATCTTCCAATATACGATTCACCCTCTCCGTCTGACCGTTGGTCTGAGGATGATATGCGGTACTGAGATGTAATTCTGACCCTAGAGCCTCTTGCAAGCTCTTCCAAAACCCACTAGTAAACAACGGGTCTCGGTCACTCACAATGCTTTTAGGTACTCCATGAAATCTCACTACCCATTTCATATACAATTCTGCCAACTTAGCTGCCGTTCTGGTTGATTTGACTGGTATAAATCTTGCACTCTTAGTCAATCGATCCACAATTACCCAAATACTATCATGTCCCGACCTAGTCCTTGGTAAACCATCGATGAAATCCATCGAGGCTTGCTCCCATTTCCATTCGGGAATTTCTAATGGTTGCAACAAACCACTAGGCTTCTTTTGTTCGGCTTTAACTAGCTGGCAATTCATGCATTTGGATATAAACTTCCCAACGTCTCTTTTCATCCCTTCCCAGTAGTAAGTCTTCTTCATGTCTCGATACATCTTATTACCACTGGGATGTATAGTCAGTTTTGAGTGATGACATTCTCTAAGCACTTCATCTCTCAAACCATTCACGTTGGGTACAACTAGTCCTCCATTCTTTCTAAGCCATCCATCCCGATCAAGCCCATACACATTCATCTCCTCACCATCGATGTTCATCTCTAACCTGGAGATGATTTCCAATACATTAGGATCGTCCCTCTAGCTGGAACCAATCCGCTCTATCAAAGTGGGTTTGATCGCCAAACTAGCTAGCATTTCTGGATCCAATTCGCACTTTGGTCTGAAATCAAACCTTGCGTTATACTCCAGTTGCTTCCATTCAAGAAACATAGCCCCTAAACTGGCATGTCTCCTACTCAAGGCATCGGCTACCGCATTACCTTTCCCAGGTGTGTATGCGATATCAAAATCATACGAAGCCAAGAACTCTAACCATCTCTGTTGACGGAGATTCAGATCCTTCTGGGAGAAGAGATACTTTAACGATTTATGATCGGTAAACAACTCGAATCTTTCTCCCAAGAGATAATGTCTCCACATCTTTAATGCAAACACGATCGCTGCCAATTCCAAATCATGGGTAGGGTACCTTTTCTCATGTGGCTTTAGTTGCCGACTAGCATAAGCTACAACCCTACCTCCTTGCATCAATACAGCACCTAGTCCGGTACCACAAGCATCCGTGTATACCATCATTTCTTCATTCCCTTTAGGAATGACTAACACTGGCGCACGCGCCAACTTTTCCTTTAGACCATTGAATGCATTCTCACGCACTCCGTCCCAGACGAAGGCCTGATTCTTCTTAGTCAACTGAGTCAACGGTGCTGCTATCTTGGAGAAGTCCTGGATAAACTTACGATAATATCCAGCTAACCCTAAGAAACTTCTTACATCTGTTGCATTCTTGGGCATAGGCCAATCCTGTACCGTAGCCACCTTCGCAGGGTCCACGGCAATACCATTCTCTGAAACAACATGGCCCAAGAATCTCACTTCCCTTCTCTAGAAGTGACACTTAGAGAATTTCGCTTTCAATATACTGCCATACCTAGTAAAGCCCAAAACAAAGCAATCACATACAAATATACATCCATGACTCGATAAGACCAAATTTCGGCAAATCATACTAAGGTTAGTTGAACCACCAATCAGGTTCGTCACAACCAACGGTCTATCGACTATCTCGGGTTCCAGTCCCAACCTATCTACCAGGTCACTAGATATGAAGGAACGGGAAGCCCCAGTATCAAATAAAACTCGAACTGGTACATCATAAATAGAAAGCATACCTTGAATAACGACATTCTTTCCTTTCTCCGCCGCAGTTGGGGCATTCGACGAAGAAGGAACAACATCAATAGCATATGCTTTCACAATCTGCTTCTCCTTAAGAGGTTGCGGACACTTATCCTTATGATGTCCCACTTAGCCACAGTTGTAGCACTTCCTATCCGCTGGCTTGGCCTGGCATTCTTTAGCATAATGACCCTTCTTACCATAGCTGAAGCACTCAACATCTTTCTTGCTCTTTTTCTGGCCATACTTAGATTGGTTCTGCTTCCTCTTATTCTGAGAGTTATTCTTGCCTCCACCGCCCACTTGCGGTTTCAGCCCTTCTGCAGATGCAGCCTCAATCTTTGACTTAGGGTAAAGACTCTCTGATCTCAAAGCTTTCCCCACAATCGATTCAAAAGTCTCATCGATGTGGTTGATAAGCCTTTCCCCCAAGTATCCATCCAACCCAGTAATGAACTTCTCATTCTTCTTCTCAGGAGTATCGATAAGGGATAATCCATACTTCGACAAAGTGTCGAACTCAGCAATATAGTCCGAAACTGCCCTACCATTTTGCTTGAGTTCCAAGAATCTCTTAAACAACACTGACTTCTGGGCAGCTGGAATGAACTTCTCGCTAAAGCGAGCCTTGAACTGATACCAAGTAACCTGATCTTCTGGAGTAGCTGTTCTAATGGCATTCCACCAATTCATCGCTCGCCCTTGCAGCTGACGAGACGCTAGCCTTCTCTTCATCGCATCCTCGATACCCAAGTCGTCGAAGATACGATCACAGCTATCCAACCAATCCTGAACATCCGTGGCCGACTCCGTTCCGTGGAATGGCTTCCCACCAAGGTTAGTGTAATCCTTGCACAACTTGGCGAAATCGACCCTAGGCGCCTGCAGTACTGGACCACCACCATTTCCGGGATTGGGAACTGCACCTTGAACATCCCTAAGCATCTCCCTCATGAAGTTAGTGAACATCGTCCTCATGTCAGGAGCATTCCCATTATTGGTCCCTCTACCAGCACCTCTAGCATATCGGCTCATCGTTCAATCTGTAAAGAGGAAACGATTAATGACCCCATAGTGGTGCTAGTGCAGTACGACTTCATTCTTATACCACTAATAGTAAATATATAACTTTTGTAAACCAAAGTAATCACAAATACGCGCTCTCATATACGTACTATCTCTCCCTAGTGTCTTTCCCTAGGTTAACTACGCAACCTAGAGCTCTGACACCAAATGTGACGGCCCGCCCCGCACTAACCGACATTTACTCCAAAGGTGCGTTGTACACATGTCCAGTTAGCACGGGACGGTCGTCAGAAGGAAAGGAAATAAGAGAATGAACTAACCAGGAACCTGTAAAATGTCTCACAGCGCATGGTACAAAATATAATAACAACATACTTGACATAAAACAGGTGAGACAGTGCATAAGCTGAAAACAAACTAACATAGCAGCGGAAAATCCAAGTACAGCTTATGATCCAAAGCTAACAAAGCAAAAGCAAGATAAGGGAGGTACACTACTAATGCCCATGTAGCAACCACCAACGACACAGGGAGAATATCTATATATCATACGTGGAAGCCTCCTGCTCGCCTCCGAATCAGCTACTCGCACATCACCAGCTAACCTGTCTCTAGTCTGCTCATGTGGGCACCCAGAGTAATAAGAAGAGACATAAAACTCTGGGTCAGACAAAAAGTTTGGTATGAGCGATAAGCATCTAAACAGAACAATAACAGGTATACTAAACCATACCTAAACCTGAACCTGCAGCCAAAGAGTTAGCACTACATATTGTACAACACTCTAAGGTGCCATTTCAAATGGTGTAAAGATAACGGGGGTGGGGGTGTGTATGTCATAGTGATGGCAAACAATCAAGCATAACAACCATCCTCACATCTCTCACTCAGTGCGTAAAGCATACGATATCCACCACTTCGATCACCCAATATACTTTGCTATGATCACTTTACCCCATGAAGTCTCAATGACTTCACTGCACTGATCCATAGCCGCTAATCCTTCGCTATGTCCACTTTGCCCCATGGAGTCGCAATGACCCACTGCACTGGCTCATAGCCTTACTAATCCTTTGCTATGTCCACTCTGCCCCATGGAGTCACAATGACCCCACTGCACTGGCTCATAGTCTTACTACGCATCACTTTGCCCCTCGAGTCATAATGACTCTACTGCACTGATAATGTAGCCTTGTTACCATCACCTTGCCCCTCGAGTCATAGTGACTCTACTGCACTGATAAGTAGCCCATCATTCATTTCAGTGGTGAATTGAAGTTATGAACGTCGACAACTCCTTAGCACACGTCCCGCAGCAAAGTCCAACCATGAAGTGAACTCATTGGTTCCCAACTGGATCCTGAGCTCTAACTTCCATTTGGACTACCTTGGCCTCTCGGGTTATTGGCCACCACCGGATCGGTTCGGATTCCCTTCTTAACAATCGGTTCGGTTCGGCCTTCAACATCCTCCACTGGATCGGATCGGGTACGTCGAGCTCACTCACAGTACATCGGTTCGGATCGGTAGTCATCACCCCCTGGCGGATCGGGTCGGGTTCTTCAAGTCCAATCACCACGCATCGGTTCGGTTCGGAGGTAGCCATGCGGGTCCGATAGGAGTTTCCAGGTCGCATTGCCATACAATGTAGACGGAGCGGATCAGAGCTTCTGAATTCGAGTGGGGGTTCGGATTGGGTCCTTTTCTCCGTTCCGATCCGGATCGGCTAGATTCCTGCACTATTTCCAGTAAGCAATTTACGCCATTCGACGGCGTTTTCGACCATTCCAACTATTCTAATCAATCACAAAACATACCATACAGTCATAGCAACATGTATAATCAACCACAAACACCAAAACAACAATATGATAGGTTAAAATGGATCAAACCTAGCCAAAACCCCATATTTTCCCTTAAGCATATTTAGGTGAAACTAATGATATGATTAGCAAAACTTAACCAAATTAACCCAAATTCATATCAGAGGTCTAAAACATTATTTTGAATTTTATAAATATTTTTCCAGAATTTTATCATGTTTAAATCCGCTAATTAACATTAATTACCCTTAATTAGCCATAATTAGTGAGGAACTATGCAAATCACTCACTTTAGCTACAAATAAGATTAGATCTGAAACAGATCTCTGATTTGGTGCGAATCCCAATGCTAAACAGCAGCTCTAATGTTGATTTGGTAAGTTCTCCCTTGATTTGATGTTGCTAAGCTTAATCCTTGATTAGAAGGTGATTTGGAGGTGATTTAGAGATTGAAGGCCATTTTTAGGGTTTCCAAGAGGTAAGTGGAGGCTAGAAAACTGAAATGGAATGAATCTCTATCTCTTTTTAGCCCCCCCATAATCCTATTCTCGAAATGGATTATGGGCCCATTCACTAATCACCCTATTTGGCCCGGTTAAGCAGTTTTTCACCTTCCAACCCTTATTTCAGCCATATCTCCCAAACGTTGAGTCCGTTTGGCTATTATGACCACTCTACGGAAAGGTAAACCATCAAACGAATCTAATGGAAGTGGTTTCAGGTCAAAAACCCTTTCCAGTCAAAAGTTATGGCCAAAACAAGATCAGCTAGGGGCAAAACGATCATTTAAAGATCGACAAAAATCATGAACATAGGAAATGACTTTAATGATTGTTTCCCCAAGTTACATGACCATACGACTTCATATGGGAAAGAAATAAATATTCTACGATCCTACGATGCGTAGAATGCGGGTTGTTACACATTTGATTTACCACTTGTGGATGCTGGATATGCCGGGTGGTTCCGGGCAGACTTCTACCAAGTGTAATCTTACCTCGTGTCTAAGCGCGATTATAGTTTCTTATTTACTTTACATTATAGGCATCTTCATTATTGACCAATTATTCCTATGTCGTTATTGGTTTTCATGCCCCTTTCCTAAGTCATATTTAGCATGTACCATATGCACAAACTTAGATCTTTAATCATAATTTGATTTATGCCCCAAACCCTTATTCATGTATTCAACTTTATGATAACATGAAACAATTTAATCGTATAACTATTCCAATTCATACAAGTGAGGATTCATGTATATAAATCTGACATGCATTTTCTCAATTCTACAACTAACAATTCAAATACATAGTATGCCACAAATGAATCATGTAATCATAACAACATTAGTCGCTACCCATATTGTAACAAGTTTGTTTTTCATCATTTGAACATTTCAACGCTTTAACTGATTCGACATATGAATTTTCCATAACATTCGTATTAATATCTCAACTTGTTATAACAGTAATTCTAAATTATTCTGGCAAATTCACATATAATAATGGGGAATGTTAAATGATAATATATCACTATTTAAAATGATATAACTTAAATCCACTCACCTCATATGCTTTCCAAATCCTAGATTTGGTCCAGATCTATCATTCCATGGTATTCCCCTAATTGGATTCAGAACCTAACAACCATGGATTCATAATTTTTTTACTAAAAGAAAGAGTGAAAAAGAAGATACAGAAGAGAATGGAAAATAGAACAGATCAAGGAATTACCTCACTTCGATAAGAGATCTGAACACCCATTTAAAAGTATATATTCCTTCCCTCTAGATCTGGATTCAGAATTTTTTCTAAACCAATAATCTTAATTTTCTGAATAGATTTGGGGAGGAAGAGGAATGATAGAGCTTCTATGTAGTCCCAGAAATATGAGATTTAGGGTCGGCTCTACAGGCTTATTTATAGGTGTATCAGTGAAACTGGTCCTTTAGATTTGATTTGCAAGTCATCAGAACCGACCACGTCAAAAATAGATTTCAGATCTGCGGTGGGGTCGACCCCTAGGTCGTCCCTCAACGAGAAAAATTCCCACTTTATTTTCTCACTTTGTGTTTTGATTTTCTGGATAAATTTATTTAATATATATACATATAAGTTCTTTATATGTACACAAACTTCCAACGCCCATAACTTCTTCATACGTTATCCGTTTTACGCAAACCAGGAGTCTATCATGACCAGAATTACAAGACGGACGCAATGGCGCAGTTCGTTTTACTTAATTCTCTTTATTTAATTAAGTTACTCATATTTTATTATCTTAAAAATGTGGGGTGTTATAAATACCTGTTGTTTGTAATTATGGTTTGGGCTTCTTTTGGCATATCGATCCATTCCACCGAGATTGTTTTTCGATAGGTTTTCTTTATGTAAAATGCCTACTGACATTTAGTCATATAGATTTTATATTAGGCTAGTTCTATTTGAACCCAAGTTTTTACTGAGCAAACCCAGAAAAACTGAAAAAATAGGATGAACCTAGCGTTTAGATGAGTTCACCCTTGTATTATTAAAAAAAGTCAATTTTACCCCTCCTCGTAGGTGTTCTACGAGATTCTTTAGTTCACCTCGTAGATCCCATATGAGGTGCCTTTAGGTTACCTCATAGGGTCCCTACGAGGTACAGAAAAGAATCTCGTAGGACACTTACGAGGCACACTAAAGAATCTCATAGGATCCCCACGAGGTATGCTGAAAATTGAAAAAAAAAAAATTGCAAAGCAGGGATAGTTTGATTATCGTTTTTTTCTAGGTTTTTACTTAGTAAAATGTTGGATTCAAATAGAACCAACATTTATATTAATATGTTTATCCAACTAAACCAGCAAAATATTTCGGCCTAGTTAAAAACACTACAGAAAAACTCGTAGTGTAGCACGGTTCAGCTTGCACTATTATTTAGACTTTTACATCCCTTCTTTGTCAAACCTTTTGTAGCAGAATTCTATTTTTAGTATCAGGTTCGAGTTTTGCACCCAGTGGTATAGTTTTGAACTCATACACTCCAATAATAATTAAATAAAGCAACTAACTAATTATAAATGAATAATAATAGGCAAACATGTAACCCTAAAATACAATAAACTCAACAAAAGATAATGCTTACATTAGCTATAAAATGGGTCAACTTACCATGGAATAGATAAATTAGTTCATTATTCATGGGAATGGCTTTCGAAGAAACAATTAGATCAAAATTCATTGGAGGATGAAATCATCAAGGCTGGAAGTAATGAAAACGAAATTGATTAGTGAAACGGTGTAATAAAACATATCATCAAAGCATGAAACCAAAGATGGTTCGAAAAAATTTGATGTGTAATTTAATGTAGAAGTGTAAATAGTTTGGACGAAACCGGATGGAAATGTGTTCAATTTCTATCTTAAATGAAATCAGGCTGAACACATATCGAAGAAGATTTATTTTCGTACAAATTTTACTGTTCTGCATCGTGTCCTAAATGAAATTGCACGGACATAAAAATATGTTTTTAGACATCAATGGGAAATGTTATTTATATCAAATTTTATGTTTTCTAATAGCCTTTTCGTCTGTTATATACTGGATTAAAAGAAAATCATATGAATTCAAACGAATATGAACCGAAGGAGGGTTTTTTTTAGTGCAAAATATTTTTCTTAGCTCGTATCTTAAATGAAAACGACGGACGTACTCAAACGAACATATTTCAATCATGGACACAAGACATTCGTATAAAATTGATAGTTCTTATTTAAAGCTACTTTTGTTTCAGTAGCGACGACAATAGGGATGTCAACGGATGCAATCGAATATGGTTGGTGTTGTATCTATATCAAAAAAAGTCTACATCATATCCGATATCCGCAGATACTGACTTAAATATATCTACATCTGTATCTGGGGATATTTTCAAATATCTGAAAATATATTTATCTGCCTTTGCGAATACAAATATTTTTAATTATCCGAAAATATCCATATTCGAAATTTAATAATACACATTGAATGCAGATATCCGCAAATATCCAAAAACTAAACATTTTTTTTTACAAATGCATCATTTACATGCAAATTCAATAATTCTATTCAAAAATTATGAAAAATGCATCAATCACACAAATTCCACACTACAAATAATTGCAAAGTGTTCAACATACTAAATGCACAATTTTAAGCCTGAAATAAAACAGAAATATAACAATCATGTGACTTAATAATATCTAATACAAATACAACATTGTTTAATAATACCTAATACAAACACAAATACATGTTTTTTGCTTTGCATAGCGACTAAAAGAGTGCTTCAACTTTAACCTGAAACAAACAAAAATATTATGGATAACCATACAAGTTAAAATGTGCAAATACTATACAAGTTGTGTTAGTGCAAAGCTTTACACCAGCAAGCTTTGCAGCTGCAAAGCTTGCTGGTGCAAGCTCTTTGCAGTGCAAAGCTTTGCACTACAAAGCTTGTTGGTGCAAGCTATTTGCAGTGCAAAGCTTTGCTACTGTAAAGCTTTGCACTGCAATGCAGCAGCAAAGCTTACTAGTGCAGGCTCTTTGCAGTGCAAATCTTTGCACCAGCAAGCTTTGCTAGAATATTTTCAAATGATGAACAGAATATTCCTAAGTATGCCAGTAAGTTACCATCTACATGCTTATAATAGATTGCTATCATGCTCAAGACCACCAAATCAAAATTCATGTCATTAGGAATGTAAATGCAGCTTTTACATTAGCTTGAATTCCTTACAACCACCTACACGTACAATATATAATGCGTAAGTTCGAGTATATAGACCGCTGTTTCTAAAATTATGGGTACATACGTAGAAAAATAGCATGTTGTTTTTAAACTTTATGATATACACGAACACATAAAAAGCTTTGCAGTGCAACATACCACAAACTTTGCACCAGAAAAATAGTCTGTGTTGGTGCAAGCTTTGTACCATCACACTTTGCATAAAACATAGGAGTATTGAAATGACCCGAACTTCCTGGCCGGCCTAAACCAAATAAGAAGGCGGATTGCTTTGAGAACACTACTCATTAGAACATAAACATGAGAACATTTCATTGCTATTACAAAAATTTACATCAGAGTATAAGAATATTAGAGCATGAATAAATATTAAACAACGAAAATATAATACATGAATATAATGTGCAGCGAGACATCATCAACTACCATAGCTGAAACAAATACACTGATACAAAACTTTCCGAATATAGCACTAGCCGTATTTCGGGATTCTGTAAAAAGAAATATCTGTGAAACCAAAACTACTAGCTGCTCGTGTGGAAAATAAGGGCACCCAGAGTTTAGGTGAAAACAATAAACTATGAGTCAGTCATGGGACTGTTGTGAGAAATAAAATAATTATTAACTTTATTTTAATTCTAGGTAAATCAAGGGACCACGGCGTATAATATAGAACAAATTTCATCCAAGGAATAATATAAAACAAGCAATGCATTGCTAAAAAAGGAAAAATGAAACCATTATAAGACTCAAGTCCCATCACACAAAACAACACAAACCAGAGGATAGAGTTTACCTTATAATGGCCAAGTATGTTCGATACATGAAATTTATCTTTTATTATTATTACAAGTGTAGAAATCAAATTGAAATATAAATGTATCAATCATAGACGGCATAGTACCCCATCTTACTATGTCGCCATATAGGTTTACAACTGAAATCGAAAGTGGCATATTGGAAATAGGATTTCAAGGCAAGGGATCTTCCTTTCAGATTCAAGACACTCTAGCCCATGCCTCAGGACTCGGAGTCAGGTGATCCTTTTGATTTGGCAGGGTCGGTCCAGACCTAACGTTTGTGGATTAGTAATTCCAGAACAATACGTTTCCCGATCCTATGGGACCTAAAATCTGGTCAGTATGTCAACCATCAAGGTCTTTTAGTCGGCTATATCCGAGGTACCTCGCTATCCATCATCCAACATCCACACAAGTAAAATGTTTGAACTACATACCATGACATCACTCATAGCTAGAAAGAAACGTAGGTCCTCCCTGCGGTCCTTCATCCCCTTTTTGGTTCACACCGGGGTGTGAAGCTCATGAATTAACGTTATACACAAAGCTATACTAATTAAAGTCATGCTTTGATCATCAACCACAAAGCTGTACTTTTCAACAAAAGCTTTGATCCATGCATCTCAGCAGGACACACTGTCAATCCATACCGTACCATTGATTTCCACCAATATATAACCTCTAAGCTCGTACGTGACAGAAAAAGGTGTTAAGCAAGAGAATAAATTCTTCGCCACCAAACAGATATGTATTTAGCAGAGATCAACAGATACAACACACAATACAATGTCAGACATAATCCATTTACAAGTCCGTTATGGTCTGAATGAAACCGGAGACACCTTATTCCTCGTCCCATATGTCCAATACAGGAGAGAGACCCTCACATATCCGAACAATCAACAAGTACGTCCAAACAACTACCACTATAGGCCCTTCAAGGTAGCAACTCCAATCAAGGGATCGGTAGCAATCCATTCGATGTGAAGATTGTCAGTCTTGCACCGTCTTCAATATCTTTGACTTTTAATAGTCGTAACAGTTATTCAGAATGGGTTAAACCCGGCCTTTCTGAATAACTCGTGCATCTTATAATCAAGTGTTATATAAACACATCATACACCTCATTCCAATCCCAAATATTCCTTTATTCAAATATTCATAACATTGGGAAAGGTTCCCATTAATCTTATCAAAGATTTACTTCATTTAAACCTCTTGTTTAAACCTTTCTTTAAAAACCATTGCAAAAGATTTGGTATTATCTTTTAACAATCGTAAACCACATTAAGATTTATAAAACTATTTAGGATTATCGAGCCTTAACGGATTAATCATTCATTTTATTATCCCATTCCCAACCTATTCACCTCATGAAGCAAAACTAGTGGTACTCCATATCTATCACCCATTATTATCGGTAAATTTAATTATCATTTAACTTTCAATCTAATTACATATTTAATAAAATTCCAACTTAGTTTTAATCTTCAAAAACCATTATTTAATTATTATTCAACCTTTGGAAATTAATCTTGTTTTTACTTGGGTTAAACAACAAACGTCATGTAAAATACCATTCACGATAAACCCAAAATCATCTTCCACTTTATATGGAATCTTCACAGAAATCTAGACCATTTATAATCGATATAAATTTCTGTATCAGACTAATCCTATAAGTGGAATTACGGAGAAGCCTTTTTAAATTCCATAAGTAGTAAATGTCTTCCTTCATAGAAGCTCATTTCGATTATTATGAATCAAACTCCATTCAATTCCAATTTAATTAAATAAACTGGAAAACTTCTCTACATCTTAATCAAAAGGTTCATTCCATTCACAAATGGGTTCAAGAATAGTATTAATGAAAATACCATTCACGACAAAACTAAAAATCCCATTCTCCATTTAATTCCAATTTATATGTTGGAAACTTCTGGTTATGACAAAACCGTTCGCATATCCAATTTATTATTTCTAAAAATCATTGGATTGTTATTCTAGTTCTTAACTAGTTCATTCGGAAAAAATACCTTTTATCCTTTCAAACATGGAATATTTCATCCAAAATCTTTCCAAATCATTTATTATGATTTTACATAAATTATTCATACATTTAAATAATTTTATCAAGGCACTTACAGTCAGTTTCCAGTATCGGCCGCCGAACTGCATCCATAGCGGCTTTTCCAAAACCGTTTTGGACATATTTTAAAATCTAGTCATTCAAGTTTAAATCTCATTTACTCATTAGATAGATCTTTTCAATACGAACCCAACGGTTCCAGATTTAGAAGAATCTGACCATCGGACATCCCGTTACGTCCATTTCAAGTCAATGGTTGAAATTCACGAACGGTCGATGTGCGTACGTTCTATTCAAACCATTTAAATATATATATATATATATATATATATATATATAATATCATCAATTCCCATTCAAAAATGTATTTTATAAAACGTTTATAAATTCGCTCAAAAACGATTCCAACTTCCATTTCAATTTTTAATTAAAATTGAACGTCCCATTTTATTATGACCTTAACATGATAATATTTTCAAAATGTAATATTTTGAAATTGAATCTTCTCTATATTCATTATAAAAATAAATAAAATCGGTATAAAAATCTGTTTGAGTCAAAATAGCATTTATATACTTAACTCGGCTTCCTCATTTATTTATTTTCATGTCCACCCAATATTGGACATCAAAATCTACTTCCAATTTTCCTTGAGTATTACATTATAAAAATATTCGCATTCCAGATTGGAATAAAATTTCAGGCAATATCCATATGAATAAATTTCTATTGATTACATTCATCATATGCACCTAACAATAGTTGCAACCAACTATCAACATCCAAATTGACATTCAATGTGCATTTTATTTTCATATGAGCTTCAATCAAATAATTAACGCTTACATAAATCCGTCAATCAACCGATGAACCGCAATTTCACACAAGGGAGATGTGTGAGTCAAATATCATCCCAAGAACCGTGTGGGGTTTTCAACCAACAATAATTATTTAATGAATCATTTGTTTTATTTAAATAGGTGAACATAAACAAGTCGTTCAACTTGTAAATGTATTTTTACTCCAGTTTTACTACTACAAATAACATGACATTTTTGTCAATTAATTAATTATTTTTAATCCTCATCTGTATCACAACATAACCAATCATCCAATGCCATTTATGGTGTCACAAGTGTCCATCCACAGATTATGAAATGCGAGTTTCACATATTCATACAACGCTTCTAATGCAAATGATTTGTGAATAGTTCATGTGTTGAACTCCAGAAGGGGTATTACATGCAATGGGTAATATAACTACATGAAAATTTTAATTGTCGTTCTAATTATAACATGATACAATTTCTATCTTGCAACTTACTAATTTTCACTGCATTACTTAGCAACTTTAATGTATAACTCATTAACTTTTCATAACTAACTAAACTACTCCAATATACTTATTAAATCAAGAATCTCTCAGTTTAAATATTTGAGATAGACATTCTCACCCAAACTAAAAAAATTGTCACGACACTTCTTAAGTAGATTTTTTTCGTTATGCACTCACTGTTATCGCTCTCTACCACTCGAATTCACTATTTTGGCTCTATAGTTTGCATATGACCTCCAGTCTTCACCAAACTAGGTCATCAACACGGAAATGCCATTCTGACCAACTTTTCCTAGTGCACTTTCTTCCAAAAATGCTCTGGTTCAATGGAAATCGCCAATGTTTGCTCCCAATCTGCAAACTGGAATCACATTTTCCGAGAAGCTCTGGAATCCATGATTCGATTTTGATATGTGCATTTCATCGAAAAAACAAGATCTATTACTTTCGTTTATAGGGCCTTGGCCGGAAATGTACGGATCGACGGGTATTAAGTAAAAGGAGAAGGGGTTATTTCCAAATGGGAAAATTTTGAAAAGAGGGCTTTTTGGAGGAGGTGAGGCCCATGGCTGGAGGGGAAGGTCCGACTGGAGGGTCAGCGGCGCAGGTGGCAGAGGCGGTGGGGCGGGAGGAGGTTGCTAGGGTTTGGGGGAAACTAGGGTTTTGCAAAAAAGAAGAGAGAAAGAAGAGGAAGGAGAAGAGGAGGAGGAGAGGGAGGAGGAGGCGCGAGTGGGTGGGGGGTACTGACCGACGACGGCGGGGGAGGAGGGGTGCGACATCACCTAGGGGAGGGAAGGCCATTTTTGGAGGAAGAAGAGAAGTGAAGAAAGAAAGAAAAGCGAGGAAAGAAAATGAAAAAAGGAGATTATACGCTACTTTCTCTCCGAATCACCCAACTGTAAATGATCTCTGTTTGCCACGAAATTCGGAAATGAGATAATACACGTGATGGCGTGTCCAACAATCAAGTTTCGTCGAATTCCGAGTTCGTTAGACCTTCTGTTTAATTTCTCAAACAGGCTCAAATAAGCTTCAAAAATGTGATTTTAGCGTACCTTTTCTTCTTATACGCCCAAACGCTAACTCCCAAAATTATGAAATTTTGGATTCTACCATTATTTGATGATACGAATCCAGAAATAAGTGAAATCAAATTCTGGGATCGTCTCAATAACGTTCCTTTGTAAACCGACTGCCAGTTTTGCCCCAAATGGTTTTGCCTCTCACGGCCACATACTAAATCCTTCTCGCGTGGAATTTGAAATCTAGCCATGACTTATTATTCTGAATCCAACAAAATTAGTCTCGTTTAATTCTGAGCTATCTAGCAAAAATTCACTTTTTAAGGGCTATGCGATGATTTTAAAAATCGAATTTTCAAAATTTTCAAATACAAGGCTTATAAATCAATTTAATAATTTTACTAAGTTTGTTTTAAGTCAAATAAAATATAAAAACTAATTTAAAATTATTCTCAAATTTTATTTAGAAAAAATAACCAATTTATATTTCATATTCCTTAAAGTAGCTTTAATTAATTTTTAAAATTGGTTCTGAAACTACGGGTTGTTACAATCCCCTCCACTAAAAACTTTTTCATCCTCAAAAAAGAACGAAGCTGAAAGTTGTTTAACTAACCAAATCAACTTTCATTCTGGCTTGAGTACTTCAACTTTTCAGTTTCTAAGAACTTCTAAATTTCTATGAAATTTGGCTAACACCCTAAATTTATGAAAAATTTCGCCATAACCTCCTTTGTATGGGTTGATCTGAAAATTTTATTGGGCCATATTAGGCATGCAATATATCATATATATCGCATACAAATTAATTGGGCGCACCCATTATGATTTATCTACCCTGCTCCTCATATCCACGCGCCGAAACTAAAACAAGAGAGACGTGATGTATGTATTTTTGTCATCTCAAGACCTGTGTAGGGTTTGTTATTAAGTCCTGCAATTTTCCATTATAGGTTATTAAGTCCATAATCAGTTTTCGGTATAACTTGTAATTCATTCCTCGCCATACAAGCATCTTGCTCGTATAGTAATCCAAACCTCGTCATATAAGCACCAAATGCTTATATGGAATATGATATGCTATGCTATCTTCAATAGTATGTTATGCGATGTAGTCCATAATTAATTTATTTCTATCCAATGGCGTATGTCTTAAATTTCACACAGAACAACCATCATAGTGCATCCAAATCACTCACAGTAGTTATAATAAATAATAAAATTGCGCAACCAACTCATTAAGGTGCAACTGTTTGTCGAGCATGCAATTTATTTCCCTACTTAACGCGAAGCCATTAACCTGCTCAACAAATATACGTATATATATATATCCAGTTTTAACTAAATTTGCAATTCAGTTTAACTTAACTCAATTAAATTAAATAACAAGTGTTTTCTTAAATTCAATGTCCAAAATTGCCCAAGATTCCATCTAATTTATTTAAATCAGACGTCTTAAGTAATCAAACAATCACACAAATAATCGATTGATTAGCTAACTTTCTAAACATATAACTTTTATATACTCAAAAATATTTTTTCTAAGATCGGATTATATATATAATCACAAAATCATTACTTATAAATGTGCCATTCTCAACTCATTTTAGGGCATTACTAAGCCCATCTCTAATGAGTTTCTTATTCTAGGATACTGCAGATCCTATCTCTAATGAGTATTCTTAAATAGAATGTTACTAATTCTACCACTGATGAATTCTTTCATTTGGTTCTAATGTGTATTATTCTCGAGCTTTGTAAACCAAAGCTCTGATACCAAAATGAAATGACCCGAATGACACGACCCGAACTTCCCCTTACGAGAAATCCCGGATTGAATTGAGGACAAGACGAATCAGAACACAAACAGAAGAACATTTCAATGCTTATTACAACAATTTCATCATAATACAAGAATATACAGAGTACGGATATATATTACACATTCGATAATTATCAGAGATTTACAATTTACAATGCAGCGGAAAAATAATACAAAACACAACTGAAGGTGATATACGGATACAGAGCTTTCCGAATATCATTCCATCTGTAAACCAGGATCCTGTGAATATAAATCTGCAAAACCAAAACTACTAGCTGCCCGTGTGGAAAATAGGGGGCACGCAGAGTTTAGGTTAAAACGATAAACTCCAAGTCAGTCAGGTGACTGGTGTGAGAACTAAAACAGTTATTTAAAACTTTACTTTAAATCAGATATATCAAGGGACCACGCTGTATAAAATGGAACGGGTTTCCTCCCAAGAATACCAGTGCATATAACAAATTAGCGCAATGTTTTTTGAAAAAATGAAGCTATTATAAGACCCAGGTCCTATCCCACAATGCAAAGCAAGCCGGGGAATAGGGTTTTCCCTTATAATAGCCAAACATGCTTGGTACGTTAAAACAAATCGTTTGATAATATTATAAGTGCATAGTGTTTAAAACAACTTCAAATATAAATGTATAAATCCTAGATGGCATGAGTACCATATATCATGTCGCCAATACTAGGCTCTACAGTCAAAACCGCAAATGTCACATATTGGAAGTTGCATTTCCATCTGTGAACCAAGGCAAGAGATCGTCCTTACCGCTTCGAGATGCTCTAGCCCGTGTCTCAGGACCCAGACTTGGGTGGGCCCTTGGATCTTCAAGGCCGGTCCATATGGAGTGGATTAAAATGCCTGAACACTGCATTTCCCCGCCTTATGGGGCGTCAATGAGCCAAATGACTCCATCGGTCCCTGATCGACGGATATAACTGAGGCGCCTCACCATCCATCATCCACATAAGTAAAATGCCAGGGCGTGCAAAATGCTGACACCACTCCTAGCTAGAAGGAAACGCATGCCCACCCTAATGTCCTCTCTCGTTTCTGGTCCACACCGTGGTGTGAGGCTCGCAAATTAATGCTACACAAGGCTATGCCACAAAGTTCACGCTTTGATCATCAACCACAAGATTCTTCTTTCAACAGAAGCCATGATCATTTGCATCTCAGCATGCCACATAGGCAATTCACACAATGCAACCGATATAAATCACACAGAATGAAATCTGATGTCAGACACACATCCATTTACAAGTTCGTTCTGGGTCTGAACGAAACCAGAGGCACTTTATTCCTCCCCCATATGTCCAATACATGGGAGACGCCCTCGCATATCCATCGATCTCCAAGTACGTCTGGACGATCATCACTTATTACCTCGCCTTGGGTGTACAGCCCAATTAAGATATCAGTAATCATCCAATCGATGTGAAGACCTCCGATGTTCAACCACCATCTTCATCCTCGACACATTATCGAATCAGTTATTCAGAATGGGATAAACCCGGTTTTTCTGAATAACTCGCGTATATAATAAACTAGTGCTATAAAAACACAACATATGCTTCATTCCAATCCAGAATATTTCTTTATCCAAATATTCATATACTTTGGGAAAGGTTCCCATTAATTTTATCCAAGATAGATTCTTTAAATTTATTCTTTAATCTTCCTTTGGATATCAATTCAATCTAATTAAAGATGCATTAAAACTCCACTTGGTTTTAATCTTCCCACAAATCAATATTAACGATTGTTTAACTTGGGAAACCATATCCTGTCTTTACCTGGATTAAAGAATCAATGTCCTTTAAAACACGGTTCACGATAAACCCAAAATCACATTCCATTCCACCAAGCTTTAACCGTGAATTATCAAGTGAACAATTCCCGAAATATTAACCCCGAAGGCCGAAACCAACATCAGACCAATACCCATGAAACCATTGAACATAACTAATCTCCAGTTAGTTTCTGATTTTCTTAACTCCATTGGGTCTAAGAACAGTATTATTAAAGATACCATTCACGACAACCAAAATCACATTCCATTAATTATGGAATCTTCACGGAAAAACAAATCAATATATAATCGATATCAATTTCCATATCCGACCAATAATATAAATGGAATATCGGCAACGCCTTTTAAATTCCATATGTATTAACAGACTTTCTCCACAAAATTTCATTTCGATTATTATCAAATCGAGTTCCATTTAATTCCAATTTAATATAATATATATTAAATTGGAAAACTTTACTTTGGAAAATTCCTGTTAAATCTTAGTAAAAAGATTTATAAATTCCAAACCACATTTCACTGTAAATCGGATTAAAGAACGAATGTCGTTAAAAACACAGTTCACAACAAACCTAATTCACATTAGCCTCTAACCGTAAAAAGAACAATCCCCTAAGTATTAACCCCGAAGGCCGAAACAAACATTAGATCAATACCCCGGAAACCATTCAACTTAACTGATCTCCAGCTAGTTTCTAATTTTCTTAACTCCATTCGGTTCAAGAGTAGTATTATTAAAGATACCATTCATGACGAACCCAAAATCCAATTTGATATTAAAGACAAGGCTCTGAATAGAAAATATATCGGATTATATTCAATATCAAATTCTAAAACCAACAAATATCGTATTGGAATAACAATATATATATCTTCCAAATTCCTCCACAATCTCCGTATAATCACGAAATCCAATATCGAAATATTCCGAGCATAATTCCGATTCAAATCCATTCCAATTCATATATTGGAAATCCTGGTTATTTTTAAAACCATTTCGAATCCAATTTATTTATTTTAAAAATAATTGAATTATAATTCTAGTTCAAAACTAGTTCATTTCGATAAAAATCTGATTTTATCTTTTCAAATATGGAATTTTTCATCCTAGTTCTTTCCAAATCATTTCTTATGATTTTACACTAATTATTGATGTTTTTAATAATTTTATAAAGGCCCGTACAGTCGATTTCCGTAAACAGCCATCGAACTGCGCTTACAGCGACCTTTTCCAAATTTGATTTGGACATAATTCCAAATCCAACCTTTAGATTTCTAATTTCTAATACTCGTTAGAAAACTCTTTTCGATACGAACCCTACGGTTCCGGTTTTAGGAGAATCCGACAGTCGGATCTCCCATAATGTCCGTTTGAAGTCAATGGTCGAAATTCGCGAACTACCGCAGTGCGGTGCGTTCTTTTCAGGCCATTATATTATATATATAATATATATTTCGTCGATTTCCATTTAAAACGTATTTTATAAATCGTTTTAAGTTCGTTTTCAAAACGATTTCAACTTCCTATTCAATTTCTAATCAAAATTGAATATTCCATATCATCGATATATAAATGATAATATTTTCAAAATATTAGATTTTGAAATTCATTCCTTTTCGATATTAATTATAAAAGTGAATAAAATCAATATAAATATCGTTCACGTCAAAATGGCATTAATCTAATCAACACGGCTTTATATATTTAAATATAATCGTGTCCATCCCAAATCGGACATCAAAATCATATTTTGATTCTTTTCTGAATATTATTGGAAAATATTCGTTATTTTAAAATGTTCATTCTTTCTGAACTAGAATCAGACATAGTCAATCACCATATAATTTGATTATATGGATTTCACACAACAAATGTGTATAACAACAATGAAAACAGCTGTCCATCATCCAGAGTGCATTCTACACTGCATAAGCATTAAATATAAATATTTAACGCTTATAACAGCCTGTCAATCAATCGAACGACATACAACTAATTATTGGGATTAGTGTATGGCCAATTTCATCCCAACACCCGTGTGGGGCTTTTAATCAACAAATAATGAATTTTATTTGTGCAGTTGGGCGATGTGTAAAATTTATCGTCCCAATCCATACCAGTCAAATGGGTGTACATAAGCAAATCGTCTGATTTGCAAATGCATATTTATTTTATTCGTATACCCATTAAAAATTATACTTTTTTTTAGAGCAAGGTAGTGGCTACTCCATAGAGCGCCACGCCATATATAAATACTGAAACAAATACAAAGTCTAGAGATACAACGACACCACAAAAAGAAACATATAGCGCTCACGTAGGAGCCAAAAAAATACTACAAACATCGTCATATAAACGCTCACGCAGGAGCTACAAAATGTGATTACAACAAAATGCTACGCTACATATTAGTGCCGTGTAACTCCAAAGCAGTAGGAGCCTATCAGAAGCCTCCAGCTCCCCTGCCATCTGTAATACAATCAATGAAAACCCAATCATCAATACCAGCCCACTTGTAAAAGTACTTTAAAACTAGAAAAACAATGGCAGTTGATGATTTAGCAACATTTTTAAAGCATCTACTGTTTCGTTCTTTCCAAATAACCCAACAGAATGCAAAATTAAGAAATGCACAGTTTCTAGAAGAGGTGTGACTCCAAAACTGAACTTGATCTCGAATCAAATCCCTCCAGGCAAGATTACCATTCACGTTCACCATGCATTTAGTCCAGACATAGAATGCCAGATCACAGTCACAGAACAAATGCATGTAATCCTGTATTTCAGCAATACAAAGACCACAAAACTCATCCACATTGATATTCTTCCTTCTGAGAAGACTCTTAGTGTTAACTTTTCCATGCATTAAAGTCCACATAAACATGCGAATCTTCAAAGGAATCTCAACAAAACTCCACATATATTTAAACCCCAACATTTTCCTTTCAGAGAAATTAATCATCTCATAGCATCTCTTCACTAAAAACTTAGTCTTGTTACTCCAATAACATTCATCATCACTATTCACAACACAAACATCCTCCAAAAGTTTAAAAGGCTCCAACAACTGCATAAGAGTTCTACCTTTAATGATTCTATTAAAGGTCAACTTCCACTTAAATCCCACGGCCAAAGGATCAAACAAATCAGAAACACATGCAAATTTCTCACAAGAAATTTCAAAAAAACAACTAAATTCCGAAGCCAAAGCAATTGGAAGAAGCCATTTGTCTAGCCAGAAATAGCACCATCTACCATTGTTCATTTTTATACTGTATTGCACTTTAAAAATATGTGAAGTATCCATAGTGCCCCTCCAAAATGAAGAAGGATGACTAACATTAACATATAATGAAAAAATGCCATTATAGTAAGTGTTAGATACCCATTCACACCATAATGAATCTTTATGAGCTGATATGTGCCACAACCATCTACATAGCAAAGCTTTGTTCATGTCAACCAGACTAATTACCCCCAAACCACCTTGTCCTTTACTCTTGCAAACTTGATTCTAGGAAATCAAACAAACTGCTGCACTAGCCTCACTTTTGCCAACCCAAACAAAATTTCTTCTAACTGCATCAATTTTCTTGATCACCCATTCAGGAAATTTAAAAAAGACAACCAATATAAAGGAATTGTTGTTAACACCGAATTAACAAGAATTAAAAAATATACTTTTAATGATAAAATATTTATTCAATTCATTTACACAATAAAAATTATATTTTTATTGTTCTAACATATTTTAGAAAATTTTTGGTGGCATAACGGCGTGATACTAGAAACGGGATAAGGTCCAGCCTTATCCCCAGTCCAATAATGGCCTGCGCCATACACATACCAATCTAATCAATCCCATTTCACCCAAACAACCAAATTCAACCAAATAATCTAATCAACCCCATAACCAAACAAATACACAAGTCGTCCATGGTCTGTGGACGACGGGGAACAGTTCATATATCAGTCATAAAATAAATAACTGTATAGATACATTATAGTGAGGAGTTCTCACCTTGGGGATCCACTCCGCCTTCTATATTTTTGAACGGTTTGGATTCCGATTTGATCTCAGTCAGATCCATCGTCATCTGTTTCACGCAGTTGATCATTAAAAATCACATTTTTAGAATGTTACTTCATACATAAAAATCATATTTTTATGTTGATGTTTATATTATAAAAGTTATATTTTTATAATTCAGTTTTCCATATATTTTTCTTTTCAACATAAAAATCATATTTTTATTTTCTCTATCCTATAAAAATCATATTTTTATTATCTCTATAATATAAAAACCATATTTTTATTATCTCTATAATATAAAAATCATAATTTTATTATTTCTATATTATAAAAATCATATTTTTATTATCTCTATAATCTAAAAATCATATTTTTATTATCTCTATAATATAAAAATCATATTTTTATGACGCTGCCTCATACATAAAAATCACATTTTTAATTCTGAACTTCATATATAAGAATCACGTTTTTATCTCGCTATTTTACATATAAAAATCGAATTTTTAATTCAAATCAACATTATAAAAAATTCAATTTTTATTTACTTACTTTTACATATATAAAAACTGATTAAAAATCAACCCTTTTTAATTAACTAAACTAAATACTTTAAAATCAATGGAAACAAACACTTACAGCGGGGTTTTGGGGGTCTTGCTCGTTGGTTCGAAGGGGGAAGTTGGTTCCTGGCACGCGGCAGGGGATGGGAGTGGTTGGAGGCGGCTCAGGTGGTCGGAGAGTTAGAGTAGGCGGCGGATTGGGTTCAATTTAGGGTTTGAAGCGAAAAGGGGGCGGTGGTTTCAGGGTCGTGGAGGCTGACGGGGTTGAGGCGGAAGGGGAAGGTCGGGCGCGGTGGCCTACCTGGGCGGCGACGCTGATCAAATCGGGGGGGGGCGCTGGGCAACGGCGGGTTTTTTTTTCTTTTTTTTAATTCGAACTGAAGTGAACGGGAGGGGGAAGAAAGAGAAAAGGGGTGGGGAGTAATTTAATTAATATATATTTTATTTTAGTTCTCCTAAAAGTTGCTTTTTCGTTCGAACTCCACATCAAACCCAACGACTGTCGTCCATAACTAATTACCCCATTCCGAACGCAATGGGAAATGTTTCATAAGCCAATTCGACTGTTTCGATCAGTTTCCGTCAAAATCAAAATATAAATCTATATATTGAATCTGAACTCACATTTCAGTTTACCGAAGCCATATACAGACTCTAAAAATTGCCAAAAAATATTTCCTAGCTTCGTATTAACGATACGGTTCTAACAAAACTGATTTCATCAAATTTGGAAATCGTTTGAAAAATGGTCATTTTCTGGTCGATCCAAATTGATTGAAACTATCAAAACACGTTTTCTTTTGCCACGCCCACATATTAATCACAAAAATTATGAATTTTGAAATCTAGCAATAATTTGATATCCCGGATCTAACAAAAGTGGTTTCGTCGAAAACGGAAGTCGTTTGCAAAATTTCCATTTTTAAGGGCTATAATTCCATAGCGACAATTCTGAATTTTCAACTGGACGTAACTTTTTAGTCCCGCTATGAAACTTCAATTTTTCGGATTCGTTGGATAGATATTTTTAAGTGGATTCTAATATTTTTGGTTTCGCTAAAATCCGGTGGTTTATTTTGAATCCTGTACATTCATTTGAAATCGAATTTTCAAACTACCGCACCACTTTCAATTCCTTTTATATTTTAAAAATAATTTTATATATTCTAACTTCAATTCAAATATATATATGCATTCCAATTCTATTCAAAATAAATTTCTCGTCGTAATTATTTAAAATAATTCATTTTAAATATTCAAAATTCACTAAAATTGCCAAAATAAAAATTTTAAATTGGTTCGGATTTACCAGGTTATTACAATCTGCCCCATTTAAAACTTTTCGTCCCCGAAAAGGAACGAAGCTGAAAGTTGTTTAACTAACCAACTCAACTTTCATTATTTCCATTATGGCTTAAGTTCTTCAACCCTTTAGTTTCTAAGAACTTTCCAATTTTTCAAAAATTTGGCTAACACCCTAAATTTTCGAAAAATTTCACCATAACCTCCCGTGCGCGGGAGCACCGGGAAAATCCCGAAATTTCCATACAGGCCTCTCCAATCCAAAAAGAAAAAGAAACAGCTAAGCGGCTAGCCAATCGGCTCATAAAATCATCCAAAACCCAAGAAATACAATAAACATGTACCTATTTGTCGGGCAAACAATTTTATTCCTCTGCTCTTGCCTATTTGCAATGACCTGTTCAATGAACACATATGTATATGCATGCATTTTCAAATAATTTTCAGTACAGTTCAATATTTGGTTCAAACTGGCTAAATTTACCTTACATTCACATAATGGTTTAAATGAATAATCACACAGCACATCCATCAATCAATTAGTGAATTAACGTTTCAAATTCATAATTTTGATATATAGTCCAAAAATCAGATTTTTGATGCCAAATCACAACAAATAATCCTATATAAGTTTTGGTTCTCAAACCAGTCTAATGGAATCATAAAGATATCCCGCCTTCGATGCTCGAACACAAACACTGATGATGATGCATCATCATCAGAATTATCCCTGGGTGACTAAAGTATGATTCTATATCTATCCAGTATATTAAAACTTCGAATACACATGGATCAGATGTATACGCAAAATCTTTATATACTTAATTATCCAAATCAATTTAAAATAAATACTCAAATACGAATAATTGATTTAAATTTTCAAACCAAAAATTTGTTTTCTTTTTAAAAATATACTCTTTCGATTCATTCTAGGATACTACTGATCCTATCTCTAACGAGTCGTTCCCATTGGATATTACTAATCCAATCTCTGATGAATTCTTTCGTTTGGTTCTAACGTGTCTTGTTCTTTGAGCTCTGTAAACCAAAGCTTTGG
Organism: Allium sativum; assembly: GCA_030737875.1. Classification (NCBI taxonomy): domain Eukaryota; kingdom Viridiplantae; phylum Streptophyta; class Magnoliopsida; order Asparagales; family Amaryllidaceae; genus Allium; species Allium sativum. The sequence continues at coordinate 5,173,527 of JASFAX010000037.1, read as the reverse complement.
TACCAAACTGACACGACCCGAACTTCCCCATACAGGAATCCCAGAATGAATTGAGGACAAGACGAACCAGAACACAAACAGAAGAATATTTCATTGCTTATTACAACAATTTCATCAGAATACAAGAATATACAGAGTACGAATATATATTACACATTCGATAAATGTCAGGGCCATTCCACACGGAGTGGATTAAAATACCTGAACATTGCGTTTCCTAGCCCTATTGGGCGTCAATGAGCCAAATGACTCCATCGGTCGTCGACCAATATAACCGAGGCGCCTCGCTATCCATCATCCACATAAGTAAAATGCCAGGGCGTGCAAAACGCTAACACCACTCCTAGCTAGAAGGAAACGCATGCCCTCCCTGATGTCCACTCCCGTTTCTGGTCCACATCGGGGTGTGTGGCTCGCGAATTAACGCTACACAAAGCTATGCCACAAAGGTCGTGCTTTGATCATCAACCACAAGACTCTGCTTTTCAACAGAAGACTTGATCATTTGCATCTCAGCATGTCACACAGGAAATTCACGCTATGCAACTGATATCAATCACACAGAATGAAATCCGATGTTAGACACACATCCATTTACAAGTTCGTTCTAGGTCTGAACGAAACCGGAGGCACCTTATTCCTCCCCCATATGTCCAATACAGGGGAGACGCCCTCGCATATCCGTCGATCTCCAAGTACGTCTGGACGATCACCACTTATTACCTCGCCTTGGGTGTACAGCCCAATTAAGACATCAGTAATCATCCAAACGATGTGAAGACCTCTGGTCTTCAACCACAGTCTTCATACTCGACACATCGTCGAATCAGTTATTCAGAATGGGATAAACCCGGTCTTTCTGAATAACTCGCGTACATAATAAATAAGTGTTCTAAAAACACAACATACGCCTCATTCCAATCCAGAATATTTCTTTATCCAAATATTCATATACTTTGAGAAAGGTTCCCATTAATTTTATCAAAGATAAATTCTTTAAATTTATTCTTTAATCTTCCTTTGGATATCAATTCAGTCTAATTAAAGATGCATTAAAACTCCACTTGGTTTTAATCTTCCCACAAATCAATATTAACGATTGTTTAACTTGGGAAGCCATATCCTGTCTTTAACTGGGTTAAAGAACCAATGTCCTTTGAAACACGGTTCACGATAAACCGAAAATCACATTCCATTCCATCAGCCTTTAACCGTGAATTAGCAAGTGAACAATTCCCGAAGTATTAACCCCGAAGGCCGAAACCAACATCAGACCAATACCCAGGAAACCATTCAACTTAACTAATCTCCAGTTAGTTTCTGATTTTCTTAACTCCATTAGGTCTAAGAACAGTATTATTAAAGATACCATTCACGACAACCCAAATCACATTCCATTAATTATGGAATCTTCACGGAAAAACAAATTAATATATAATCGATATCAATTTTCACATCCAACCAATAATATAAATGGAATATCGGCAACGGCTTTTAAATTCCATATGTATTAACAGTCTTTCTCTACAAAATTTCATTTCGATTATTATCAAATCGAATTCCATTCAATTCCAAATTAATATATATTAAATTGTAAAACTTTACTTTGGAAAATTCCTGTTAAATCTTAGTAAAAATATTTGTAAATTCAAAACCACATTTCACTGTAAATCGGATTAAAGAACGAATGTCGTTAAAAACACAGTTCACAATAAACCCAGTTCACATTAGCCTCTAACCGTAAATTAGTAAGAGAACAATCCCCTAAGTATTAACCCCGAAGACCGAAACCAACATCAGATCAATACCCCGGAAACCATTCAACTTAACTAATCTCCAACTAGTTTCTAATTTTCTTAACTCCATTCGGTTCAAGAACAGTATTATTAAAGATACCATTCACGATGAACCCAAAATCCAATTTGATATTAAATACAAGGCTCTGAATAGAAAATATATCGGCTTATATTCAATATCAAATTCTGAAACCAACAAATATCGTATTGGAATAACGATATATATACCTTCCAAATTCCTCCACAATCTCCGTATAATCACGAAATCCAATATCGAAATATTCCGAGCATAATTTCGATTCAAATCCATTTCAATTCATATATTGGAAATCCCGGTTATTTTTAAAACCATTTCAAATCCAATTTATTTATTTTAAAAATAATTGAATTAATTCTAGTTCAAAACTAGTTCATTTCGATAAAAATCTCTATTTATATCTTTTCAAATATGGAATTTTTAATCATAATTCTTTCCGAATCATTTCTTATGATTTTACACTAATTATTGATATTTTTAATAATTTTGTCAAGTCCCGTACAGTCGATTTCCATAAACGACCATCAAACTGCGCTTATAGCGACCTTTTCCAAATTTGATTTGGACATAATTCCAAATCCAACCATTAGATTTCTAATTTCTAATATTCGTTAGAAAACTCTTTTCGATACGAACCCGACGGTTCCGGTTTTAGGAGAATCCGACAGTCGAATCTCCCGTAATATCCGTTCGAAGTCAATGGTCGAAATTCGCGAAGTGCCGCAGCGCAGTGCGTTCTATTCAGGCCATTATATTATATATATATATATATATATATAATATATATTTCGTAGATTTCCATTTAAAACGTATTTTATAAATCGTTTTAAATTCGTTTTCGAAACGATTTCAACTTCCTATTCAATTTCTAATAAAATTGAATATTCCATATCATCGATATATAAATGATAATATTTTCAAAATATTAGATTTTGAAATCCATTCCTTTTCGATATTAATTATAAAAGTGAATAAAATCGATATAAATATCGTTTACGTCAAAACGGCGTTAATCTATCAACATGGCTTTATATATTTAAATATAATCGTGTCCATCCTAAATCGGACATCAAAATCATATTTTGATTCTTTTCTGAATATTATTTGAAATATTTGTTATTTTAAAATAATTGTTATTTTAAAATGTTCATTCTTTCTGAACAGGAATCAGACACAGTCAATTACCATATAATTTGATTATATGGATTTCACACAACAAATGTGTGTAACAACAATGAAAACAATAATCCATCATCCAAAGTGCATTCTACACGTTATAAGCATTAAATATAAATATTTAACGCTTATAACAGCCTGTCAATCAATCGATCGACTTACAACTAATTATTAGGATTAGTGAATGTCCAGTTTCATCCTAACACTCGTGTGGGGCTTTCAATCAACAAATAATGAATTTTATTCGTGCAGTGGGTAAAATTTATTGTCCCAATCCATATCAGTCAAATGGGTGTACATAAGCAAATCGTCTGATTTGCAAATGAATATTTATTTTATTCGTATACCTGTTAAAAATTATACTTTTAATAATAAAATATTTATTCAATTCATTTACACAACAAAAATGATATTTTTATTGTTCTAACATATTTTAGAAAATTTTTGGCGGCATAACGATGCGATACTAGGAACGGGATAAGGTCCAGCCTTATCCCCAGTCCAATAATGGACTGCACCATACACATACCAATCTAATCAATCCCATTTCACCCAAACAACCAAATTCAACCAAATAATCTAATCAACCCCATAACCAAACAAACACACAAGTCGTCCATGGTCTGTGGACGACGGGGAACGATTCATATATGCAATTATAAGAGAACTTCTCACCTTGGGGATCCACTCCGCCATTCTATATTTCTGAACGGTTTGGATTCCGATTTGATCTCAGTCAGATCCATCGTCATCTGTTTCACGCAGTTGATCATTAAAAATCACATATTTAGACTGTTACTTCATACATAAAAATCATATTTTTATGCTGATGTTTATATCATAAAAGTTATATTTTTATAATTCAGTTTTTCATATATTTTTCTTTTCAACATAAAAATCATATTTTTATTTTCTCTATCCTATAAAAATCATATTTTTATTATCTCTATAATATAAAAATCATATTTTTATTATCTCATTAATATAAAAATCATATTTTTATTATCTCTATAATATAAAAATTATATTTTTATTATCTCTATAATATAAAAATCATATTCTTATTATCTCTATAATTTAAAAATCATATTTTTATTATCTCTATAATATATAAACTATATTTTTATAATGCTGCTGCCTCATACATAAAAATCACATTTTTAATTATGAACTTCATATATAAGAATCACGTTTTTATCTTGCTATTTTACTTATAAAATTCGAATTTTAATTCAAATCTACATTATAAAAAGTCAGATTTTTATTTACTTGCTTTTACATATATAAAAACTGATTAAAAATCAACCCTTTTTAATTAACTAAACTAAATACTTCAAAATCAATGGAAATAAACACTTACAGCGGGGTTTTGGGGGTCTTGCTCGTTGGTTCGAAGAGGGAAGGCGCTTCCTGGCGTGCGACAGGGGATGGGAGTGGTCGGAGGCAGCTCAGATGGTCGGAGCAGTAGGGTAGGCGGTGGATTGGGTTCGATTTAGGGTTTGAAGCGAAAAGGGGCGGTGGTTTCAGGGTCGTGGAGGCTGACGGAGTTGAGGCGGAAGAGGGAGGTCGGGCGCGGTGGCCCACTTGGGCGGCGACGCTGATCAAATCGGGGGGGCGTTGGGCAACAACGGGTTTTTTTTTTCCTTTTTTTTATTCGAACTGAAGTGAATGGGAGGGGAAGAAAGAGAAAAGGGGTGGGGTGTTATTTAATTAATATATACTTTATTTTAATTCTCATAAAAGTTGCTTTTTCGTTCGAACTCCAAATCGAACCCAACGACTGTCGTCCATAACTAATTACCCCATTCCAAATGCAATGGGATATGTTTCGTAAGCCAATTCGATTTTTTCGATCAGTTTCCGTCAAAATCAAAATATAAATCTATATATTGAATCTGAACGCACATTTCAATTTACCGGAGCCATATACGGACCCTAAAAATTCCCAGAAAATATTTCCTAGCTTCGTATTGACGATACGGTTCTAAGAAAACTGATTTCATCAAATTTGGAAACCGTTTGAAAAAAGGTCATTTTCTGGTCGATCCAAATTGACTAAAACTGTCAAAACACGTTTTCTTTTGCCACGCTCACATATTAATCCCAAAAGTTATGAATTTTGAAATATATCAATAATTTAACATCACGGATCAAAAAAAGGTGGTTTCGTCGAAAACGGAGGTCGTTTGCAAAATTTCCATTTTTAAGGGCTATAATTCCATAGCGATTATTCTGAATTTTCAACTGGATGTAACTTTTTATCCCCGCAATGAAACTTCAATTTTTCGGATTCATTGGAAAGATATTTTCAAATAGATTCTAATATTTTTGGTTTCGCTAAAATCCGGTTTATTTTGAATCTTGTACATTCATTTGAAATTTGAAATCGAATTTTCAAACTACCGCACCATTTTCAATTCCTTTTATATTTTAAAAGTAATTATTTATATTCTAACTTCAATTCAAATAAATATATACGTTCCAATTCTATTCGAAATAAATTTCTTGTCGTAATTATTTAAAATAATTCATTTTAAATATTCAAAATTCACTAAAATTGCCAAAATAAAAATTTTAAATTGGTTCGGATTTTCCAGGTTATTACAACGAACTTCCCGGCCAGCCTAACCGAACAAGAAGGCGGATTGCTTCAAGAACATGACTCATCAGAACATAAACATGAGAACATTTCATTGTTATTACAACAATTCACATTAGAGTAGAAGAATATCATAGTACGAATAAACATTACACAGCGGAAATATAATACAAGAATATAATGTGCAACGAGACATCATCAACTACCACAGCTGAAAGAAATACATATATACAAAGCTTTCTGAATTTAGCACCAGCCATAATCCAGGATTTTGTAAAAAGAAATATCTGCGAACCAAAACTACTAGCTGCCCATGTAGAAAATATGGGCACCCAAAGTTTAAGTGAAAACAATAAACTATAAGTCAGTCATGGGACTGGTGTGAGAACTAAAACAGTTATTAACTTTATTTTAATGTTGGGTAAATTAAGGGACCACACCGTATAACATGGAACGAGTTTTCTCCCAAGAATACATAAAACAAACAATGCAATGCTAAAAAAGGGAAAACGAAGCCATTATAAAACTCAGGTCCCATCACACAATGCAACACAAACCAGAGGATAGAGTTTTGCTTTATTATGGTGCAATATGCTAGATACACGAAATTTATCTTTTATTATTATTACAAGTGTAGGAATGAACTTAAAAAATAAATGCGTCAATCATAGACGGCATAGTACCCCATCCTGCTATGTCGCCATATAGGTTTACAACATAAATTGAAAACCGCTTATTGGAAATTGGATTTCCATCTATGAACCAAGGCAAAGGATTTTCCTTTCTGATTCGAGACACTCTAACCCATGCCTTTAGACTCAGACTTAGATGAGCCCTTGAATCTAGCAGCGTCGGTCCACACCTAATGTTTGTGGATTAGTAATTCTTGAACAATATGTTTCCCGGTTCTATGGGTACTGACCATCAAGGCCTTTTAGTCGACCATATCTGAGGTACCTCGCTATCCATCATCTAACATCCACATAAGTAGAATGTCTGTGTTCTATACCATGACATCACTCATAGCTAGAAAGAAACACATGTCCTCCCTACAGTCCTTCATTTTGTTTTTGGTTCACACCAGGGTGTGAGGCTCGTGAATTAACGTTATACACAAAGCTATGCTAATTAAAGTCGTGCTTTGATCATCAACCACAAATCTATGCTTTTCGACAAAAGATTTGATCCATGCATCTCAGCATGCCACATTGTCAATCCATACCGTACCATTGATTTCCACCAATATGTAATCTCTAAGCGATAACGTCTCAGAGAAGGGTGTTAAGAAAGAGAATAAATTCTCCGCTACCAAACAGATATATATTAAGCAGAGATCAACAAATACAACACACAGTAAAATGTCAGACATAATCCATTTACAAGTCCATTCTGGGTCTGAACGAAACCGGAGGCACTTTATTCCTTGTCTCATATGTCCAATACAGGAGAGAGCCCTCGCATATCCGAATAATCAATAATATGTACGGACAACTACCACCGCAACTCTTCAAGGCAGCAACTCCATCCAAGGGCATCAGTAGTAATCCATTCGATGTGAATATTATCGGTCTTGCACTGTCTTCAGTATCTTCGACTTTTAATCGTCGTAACAGTTATTCAGAATGGGTTAAACCCGGTCATTCCGAATAACTCACACATCTTATAATCAATTGATATATAAACACAACATACGCCTCATTCAAATCTTAAATATTCATTTATTCAAATATTCATAACTCTGGGAAAGGTTCCCATTAATCTTATCAAAGATTTAATTCATTTAAACCTCTTGTTTAAACCTTTCTTTAAAAACCATTGCAAAAGATTTGGTATTATCTTTTAACAATTATAAAATAGTTGGGATTATTGAGCCTTACCGAAGTAATCATTCATTTTGTCATCCCATTCCCAACCTATTCACCCCATGAAGCAGAACTGGTAGTATTCCATATCTAACACCCATTGTTATCGGTAAATTAATTATCATTTAACTTTCAATCTAATTACCGATTTATTAAAACTCCAACTTAGTTTTAATCTTCAAAAATCATTACTTAATGATTATTCAATCTTTGGAAATTAATCTTGTTCTTATTTGGGTTAAAGAACAAATGTCATGTGAAATACTGTTCACGATAAACCCAAAATCATCTTCCATTTTATATGGAATCTTCATGGAAATCTAACCCATTTATAATCGATATAAATTTCTGTATGAGAATAATACTATAAGTGGAATATCGGAGAAGCCTGTTTAAATTTCATAAATAGTAAATGTCTTCCTTCACAGAAGTTGATCATTTCGATTATTATGAATCGAATTCCATTCAATTTAATTAAATAAACTAGAAACTTCTCTACATCTTAATCAAAAGGTTCATTCCATTCACAAATGGGTTTAAGAATAGTATTAATGAAAATACCATTCACGACAAACCCAAAAATCCCATTCTCCATTTAATTCCAATTTATATGTTGGAAACTTCCGGTTATGGCCAAACCGTTTGCATATCCAATTCATTACTTCTAAAAATCATTGGATTGTTATTATAGTTCTTAACTAGTTCATTCGGATAAAAATACCTTTTATCTTTTCAAATGTGGAACATTTCATCCAAAATCTTTCCAAATCATTTACTATGATTTTACATAATTTATTCATATGTTTAATAATTTTATCATGACCCTTACAGTTAGTTTCCAGTATCGGCCACCGAACTACATCCATAGCGACCTTTTCCAAAATTGATTTAGACATATTTTATAATCTAACCGTTCAAATTTAAATCTCATATATTCACTGGAAAGATTTTTTGGATACGAACCCAATGATTCCGAATATAAAAGAATCCGACGGTCGGACCTCCCGTTACGTCCATTTCAAGTCAATGGTTGAAATTCGCTAACAGTCGTTGTCCAATACGTTCTATTCAAACCATTTATATATATATATATATCGTCGATTCCCATTCAAAAACGTATTTTATTAAATGTTTATAAATTCGTTTAAAAACGATTCCAACTTCCATTTCCATTTTTAATTAAAATTGAACATTCTATGTCATTATGATCTTAACATGATAATATTTTCAAAATGTAATATTTTTAAACTCAACCTTCTCGATATTCATTATAAAAATGAATAAAATCAATATAAACATCTGTTCGAGTCAAAATAGCGTTTATATACTTAACTCGGCTTCATCATTTATTTATTTTTATGTCCATACAAAATCGGACATCAAAATCAACTTCCAATTTTCCTTGGATAGTACATTATAAAAATATTCACATTTATTCCAGATTGGAACAAAATTTCATCCAATATCCATATAAATAAATTTATATGGCTTACGTTCATTATATGCACCCAATAATAGTTGCAACCAACTATCAACATCCAAAATGACATCCAATTGCATTTTATTTTCATATGAACTTCAATCAAATAATTGACGCTTACATAAATCCGTCAATCAACTGATTAACCGCAATTTCACACAAGGGAGATGTGTGAGTCAAATATCATCCCAAGATCCGTGTGGGGTTTTCAACCAACAACAATTATTTAATGAATCGTTTATTTCATCGCATTGATTTTATTTAAATAGGTGAACATAAACAAGTCGTTCAACTTGTAAATGTATTTTTACTCCAATTTTACTACTGCAAATAACATGACATTTTTGTCAATCATTTGATTATTTTTAGTTCTTATCCATATCACAACATAATCAATCATCCAATGTCATTTAAGGAACCACAAGTGTCCATCCACGGAGTATGAAATGCGAGTGTCACATATTCATACAACGCTTCTAATGCAAATGATTTGTGAATAGTTCATGTGTTGAACTCCAAAAGGGGTAATATAACTCACTAATTTTAAATGTCGTTCTAATTATAACTACATGAAAATTTTAAATGTCGTTCTAATTTTAACTACAAGAAAATTTTAAATGTCGTTTTAATTATAACATGATACAATTTCGAAATTTGCAACTTACTAATTTTCACTGCATTACTTAGCAACTTAAAATGCATAACTCACTAATTTTTCATAGCTAACTAAACTACTCTAATATACTAATTAAAGCAAGAATCTCTCACTTTAAGTATTTAAGATATAAGTTCTCACCCAAGTTAAACCAATCGTCATGACACTTCTTAAGTAGATTTTTTCGTCACGCACTCGCCCTTGTCGCTCTCCGCTACTCGAATTCACTGTTCTGGCTCTACAGTTTGTACATGACCTCCAATCTTCACCAAATTTGGTCACCAACAAAGAAACGCCATTTCAGACAAGTGTACTTTCTTCCAAAAATGCTTTAATTCATCGGAAATCGCCAATGTTTGCTCCAGATCTGCAAACTTCATTCATATTTTTCGAACAACTCCAGACTCCAATATTCGATTTTGATATGTGCATTTCGCAGAAAAAATGAGATCTACAACATTCATTTATTGGGCCTTGGCCAGAAATACACGGATCGACGGGTATTAAGCAAAGAAGGAGAGGGGGTTATTCGCAAACGGAAATGTTTTTAAAAAGGGGATTTTTGAGGAAGTGGGGCCCACGGCCTGAGGGGAAGCCCTGACTAGTGGGTAAGTGGCGGCGAGTGGCGGCGGGGTGTGGTGGCGCCAGTGATGGGGCGGGAGGAGGTGGCTAGGGTTTGTGGGAAGCTAGGTTTTTACAAAAAGGAAGGGAGAAAGAGGAGGAAGGAGAAGAGGAGGAGGCGTGAGGCGGGTAGGAGGGGGTGCTGATTGACGGCGGCAGGGGAGGAGGGGTGCGGCATCACATATGGGAGGGGAGGCCCTTTTTGGAGGAAGAAGAGAAGTGAAGAAAGAAAAGTGTGGAGAGAAAATGAAGAAAGGAGATTATATGCTACTTTCTCTCCGAATCGCCTGACTATAAACGATCTCTGTTAGCCACGAAATTCGGAAACGAGATAATACACATGATGACGAGTTCAACGAATCAAGTTTCGTCTATTTTCGAGTTCGTTTGACCTTCCTTTTAATTTCTCAAACAGGCTCAAATAAGCTTCAAAAATGCATTTTAGCGTACCTTTTCTTCTTGTACGCCCAAACGCTAACTCCAAAAATTATGAAATTTTGGATTCTACCATTATTTGACGATACGAATTCAAAAAAAATGTGAAATCGAATTCTGAGATCGTCCCAATAACGTTCCTTTGTAAACTGACTGTCAGGTTTGCCCCAAATGGGTTGGCCCCAAATGGGTTTGCCTCTCATGGCCACATATTAAATCCGTTTCGCGTAAAATTTGAAATCTAGCCATGACTTATTATTCTGAATCAAACAAAATTAGTCTCATCGAATTCTGAGCTCACTAGCAAAAATTCACTTTTTAAGGGCTATGCGATGATTTTAAAAATCGAATTTTCAAAATTTTAAAACACAAGGCTTATAAATTAATTTAATAATTTTATTGAGTTTGTTTTAATTCAAATAAAATATAAAAACTAATTTTAAGATTATTCTCAAAATTTATTTAGCAAAAATAACCAAATTATATTTTCATATTCCTTAAAATAGCTTAAATTAATTTTTAAATTGGTTCTGAAAATACGGGTTGTTACAAATATTCTAAAAAAGAAAAAATTTAGTTCAACATACCACGTGTGAAGAGTATCTACAAATTAAAAAGTTAATGAGTCGTCAACAAGCTCAACATTATTACCTATAAAAGATAAGAAAATTTGAATAATTATATAAACAATGATGCATTTAACTAAAAAAAATTAAAAAAAAACTAACCAATATTAGATGGTAGCCAATCTTTCATATAATTCAATGCTTCTACTACATCCGAGGACAATGAAGATCTACCCTCGGTAATCAATTGGCCACTACTACTAAAAGCCGACTCGGATGCAACAGTTGATACCGGAACGGCTAAGATATCACGAGCCATCTTTGCTAGAACAGGATAAGTGGGGCTGTTAGTTTTCCACCACATTAAAATGTCAAAGTTATCTTCATCCTCACCCATTGACAACAATTCATCTTCCAAATACTTATCTAGCTCCGTTTTCAAACCACGTGAGCTTCCGACTTTTTGTTCTCTATAGTTTCTCCATCTTAAATCAATTTTGGGTTTCTTTTTAGAAGCACCAGAAAGTGAATCCATATTATCACAAGAAGTGGTTGTAGATGCACTTAGAGATGAAGTAAACTCCTTTTCATATAAAGAGAAAAGAGACCTTAAAGATTCACTTATTTTTCTAACATGAATACTTGAACTTTCACCATAGATCAATCCAAAAAAAACTCTATACAAGCCATTTTATAGCGAGGATCGAAGACCATACCAAGACTCATCATTAGACTACAAGTGCTCCAATATTTATCAAATTTAATTCTCATTTTTTGCACCATGGATTGAATACACTCATGTTCATTTAACTCCTAAGTTAAGATATTTTCATAAACATCACACACACTTTTGAAATATAAATTAGCGGGTGGGATACTTGACACCGGAAAATTTAAGTGTAGCTTCATAGAAAATTTTCAAACATTAACTAATTTCTTTCCCAATCTCCCATTCTTCATTTGAAGGCAGTGATTTAAAGTTACTGGTCAAATATACTAATCTTTAAAATGCGGAATGCACTTGTAGTGCACTTCCAAGCATAAGATAGGTAGAATTTCAACATGATTGAACATCATAAGAAACATCCTTTCCACTTAATCGAGTTTGTGCTAATGCATTTTCCCAACTTTGTTTTCTACTTTGTGATGACTTCATAAAATTGGCACTATCTCTTATCTTTTCAATAAGTCCATGCACAATCTTTAAACCATCTAATATATGTGTGCAACAACGCATATAGAATAATACACCATTCAAAGACAAAGCATTTTTACCAACTAACCATTCCTTAATATCTCTGAACGTAACATCGTTATTTGAATGATTATCAATGATAAGTGCAAATCGCTTTTTATCAATATTATAATGTAGCACTTTTAACTTCATGGCCGCACTAAGTGCTAATCCGGTGTGAGGAGGAGGCAACTCATGATAAGCAATGATTTTTTTTTGTAATTTCCAATCATCATCAATATTATGGCATGTTATGCAACAATAACCAATATTTTGATGTTCTGATGTCCATAAATCCGTAGTAAGACTAACACGAGATCATTAACAATCAAAAATCTCTTGAATTTCACTTCTCATGTCAACATAAAGTTTTAGAACATCACATCTTATTGTATTTCTAGAAAACATTTTAACCATTGGATTAATGCTTCTAACATATTCTTGAAATAAACATGCTCAGTCATATTAAATAGATAATCATGCTTAGCGACCATACGAGCAAAACACATTCGCGTTCTATTTTGATCAAAATTTTAACTTGATAACTTGAAAGGCTTATAAGGAGAATGTTTAGTAGTCAAAAGTTGTTGTTCCGATAGCCTCTTGCTAGTATTGTTTTTTGGACAATTTTTTATATGGTTTTTCAAATGAGTCGTTCCCATAGAGGCGGCTCCATTAAATATTCTTGTACAGTGTTTGCATGTTTCCTTAATACGGGTGATACCATCTTCTGTTACCACTTGTCTATCAAAATCTTTCACAATTCGAATTTTAATGATTTCAAGTCTATAGGTGCATTTTTTATCCATATTTGTTGAAATCTATTGATTTTATTGCAAACTATCATCTGGATTTTGTTTTTCTTGGACAACACATGCATTATCATTGACATTAGCGATAGTCGTTGATGTATATGCAATGGACTTGTTACTATAACTTGATGATGCGTTTGACATTTTAGAAGTCTACAATATGAAAATATAAAACATACAAATTATTTTTACATTCAATGAAATAGAGTGCAAAGTCGACGAAGTTATCAGTGAACAAAAATGTAACCTTGTTGGACAGAAATATACATTATGCATACCAGCCAGAAATAAAGGACTAAAGTGTTCAAGCTAGTGTGCATGTATTAATTGATATATTACTTAAGTGAATTGATGTGCATGAAATTCATGAAGTTATTTGTGTGTCCTTTCCATCAACTGCTATATTTTATTTCATTCACTACATACCATATGATAGAGAAATATTATACATTATATTAATTAAAGAAAAAAGAATAGTTCATGGTTTTTACAGCAGTTTTGAACATAGTATATTGTCTTCATTGTACAATGCCCTCAATCATTTTGAATTACCTAGCACTATCTGATTTGCTCTGATGAACTCCTAGAAACGTGTGAACATAGTTTTTTCTCCAAAAATACATCAAAAGAAGAGGCAACTGCAAGAAAATTCTCTTGAACTATAAACATAATACATCATAGAATAGATTTTTTTTCCAGCGTAAATGATATACAAAAGCAAACCTGAGCATGCGTCAGAGATCGAAGCGGCGACGTGGAAGTGTCGATGTGGAAGCGGCGAAGCGTGGAAGCAACGATTCATGGAAGTCTGGAAGCTACAAATTGTGGAAGCCTGAAAGCATGGAAGCCGGCACACTTTTCAAGGAAGAGATTTGAAATCGAGCGTGCTGTGGTAGGCAGCTAGAAGATTTAGGGTTTTATGAGGCCATTGTTTTGTATCGTGTTTTTTTCTCTTAGATTGGGAAAATGTACGTTGTACAGAACAAAGGAATGTAAGTCAGCTATTCGGTATTTGGGTTAGGGTTTGGAGGCATACGCAAATTGAAAAGAAAACGGGTATGGGTGTGTGTAACGGGTCGTGATGAACCAAGCTAATTTGGTTATTTTTAAAAAAGTTGTATATTAATTTAAGTTTAGGTATACATATGTGTGTGTATCTGTGCAGTTAAAGCGCTTTGCGGTTCTATAGCAGCGGAGGTGCAAAAGGTGTAGCAGGGATAAAGCGAGGAAATAGTGGGGATATAGCGAAGGCGCAAAAAGGTTCATTAGATGTAAAACCAAATATTTGAAAATTAATTAATCATCTTTCTCACATTATATGTGTACAAGAAACTAATATTAATTAATCTTATTTAACAAAATCACAAAATACCATAGTTATGCATGCTAACTTTGATGAGTGTAATTGATTATTGCAATATATTAGGCTCTTATGTCTTAAATTTAGCCCTTCACGTTAACTTTATTGATTTTTTGAAGAAAAAAAAACTAGTCAAATCAAGCTCTATACATTAATATTACTAAAGCGAACGCTAAAAATATTTGATTTAGCGGATGCAGCGAAAAAAAGCGGGGCTAGAAGCGGATCTACTGTTCATTAGTGCTAAATTAAATGAGCGTAGTGGTTGGCGAGCGCTATGGGATATAAGGGCGATATTGCGAGGCTTTAACTGCATGGGGGTGTGTGTGTACAAGTATTAAGAAATCGAACGGATATTTTTCGGATACGGATACCACTAAAATCATATCCGTGTCCGCATGTTGGATAACAGATATATTTCATATTTTCAGATACAGACAAGGATTGATATCGGATATTTCGATTATCTGTTGACATCCCTAGATAGAAATTTTATGATAGACGGTATTTCCCAAGTTAATCAAATTTACTTTGTCGGTTTCTATTAATTCTACTTTGCCTCCAAAATCTTCCGTCCGTCTCAAGCCAAACACTACCCATAATTTCTTCTTCAACCGCACGCCATGTCTATCGCATGTACCATTTCTTCCAATTCTTTCTTCCCCCTCTTTCGCAAATGACCAATTCTTCTTCAACCCAGCTATTTCTATCCAACCCTAAATCCACTTCTTTTCAAATCCGATAAATCCGATCCAGCTCAAAAATATTTCAACTAAGAAACGCTTTTAGCCTCCTCCTCTAGTAACGCTGTTGCGCCTTCCTCTAGTGACACTATCGCGTCTTAAATTCGATATAGGTAAACTTTGTTCTCAATTTATATCTCAGCTGAAATACTCAAATCTTGGACGAGATCTTGTCTTTTAGTGTTTTTAGTTTTCGTTTTATTTTGGTTTGATTTATCTTTGTTATTACGAGCTATCAAGTTGAGAATTTATTTACCACCAATTTATCAGATTACTTTTTGCTGGAGTTGTCCTATATATGCGATGAGGTATATGCATTAAGATGTGACAAGAATACCTGATTTGTTTTTGAAAACAGACAGATTGTGTTTCTTCTATACCATTAATGTATTTTCTCCCTAGAGCTTCCCAATAGAACACAATTCTGGATTGTGTTCCTTCTATGAAGGCACCATATGCCACATCAAGTGAATAAGTAACAACCCTATGCTTTAATTAAGGTAGTTTCTTAACTCTGTATTTTTCATGTCTTGATTTTGGTCATCTTGTTTTAGTCTCCTATGCCTGAAAGTGTTATACGTCTAGTATACCAAAACAGAGAATAATCAATTCTAAACTCGTCGCACAAGTTTATAAGTTGAATTTCCACTACTCTGGAATTCAATATTAGCAATAAGTATGTTGTAATCAATTTACAACAACAACGTTATACTATTTTAAGAAATAGCACAACATAGAGAAAGGAGAGATTATAGAATAATGTATATAAATATACAAATAAACTAGAAGTCTAGCCCGATGATGTCTGAGGCTTGTCGTAACAATTTCTTTAAGAATTTTATTTCAAAATTCTCCCAAGATACAACAGACGTATTCTGCACGAGATTGTAATGAGTATGTCACTCTGTGATATTTATAAGAGTATTAAAGAAGAGAGAAGGAAGTTCGGATTGGAAATTCAGTGAGGAAAGTGATCAGGTTTCCTCCTTATTTATAGTTTATCCGCATCCCTTCTGAACGGTCGCACCCGTACCACTTCGTATGATCGCATCTCTTCTTAATGGTCGCACCCGTACCTCTTCGTACGATTGCATCTCTTTCGAACGGTCGTACTCGTACCTCTTCGTACAGACGCATCTCTTTCTATGAAAGGAAGTGTCTTTTCGCGAAGTGTCTTTTCGCTGAAATGTAACCGTTTGGCGAAATGAAGTGCCTTTTCGCGAAGTGTCTTTTCGTGACGTGTCTTTTCGCGAAGTGTTTTCGCTGAGATATGACCGTTGGGAAATATGACCGTTGGTGAAAGGAAGTGTCTTTTCGCGAAGTGTCTTTTCATGAAGTGTCTTTTTGCGAAGTGTCTTTTCACGAAGTGTCTTTTCGCGAAGTGTCTTTTCGCGAAGCGACTTTTCACGAAGTGTCTTTTCGCGGAAAAGCATGCTTCTAATAGTCACATCCTTTCACTTAACTGTCGCACCTATTCGCTTAATGGAAAAAGTATATTTCATTCAATACTTATGAATTCCAACAATCCCCCACATGAATGATAATATTCTTTTCCCCCACACAAAGCGAAATATCACAGAGTACATATGGAATAATGCTTTATCGTGGATAAGTAGATATTTCACTTTGAACTTTCCCTAGTTAAGACTTATCGGATATACTCGGCTAATCGGTGAATTATTTCATCTTGAACCGTCAGCCTTTATTGTATACCCAAACAATAAGTCTTACAAAACATTGATTCCCTTCTCATCCAATCTCTTGGTTGTGTTCATTTTGGTCCTGAACATTTTCTGGTTCTGCGAGTGTTATAGAGAATTCAAGCCTTTTAAAATTCTCATAGAGCCGACCCAGCTCACACTAACATAGGTGATCGCAACCATTAAGAGTATCCTACCTATACCCCACTTGTTTTTTTATTTTCAAGATATGGTCATCATTAAAAAAACATAGTTTTAACCTTGTAATACTTCTGTAGGCATGCATTTAAATTGTGCACCATAGGAATGGAATAGGACTGTGTCCAAAAATGCATTACGTCTTGAGTTATTCATAACTGGTTTGCCTATTGATCCTAGTCCGTGGGATCTCCAGTCGCTAGGATAGGTTTCCGTATAAGATAACTCTTGTTGGTTTAGGCTTTTAAACCCATTCCCCTCGATGTGCAGTCAATTTTCTCTTTTGATAAATCTTTAGTAAACGGATCTGATAGGTTATCATTTGTTCTCACATAATCTATGGAAATAGTTCCATTTGAGAGTAACTGCCTAACTGTGTTATGGCATCAACGAATATGTCGTGACTTTCCGTTGTACACAAAATTATGCGCTCTACTTAGCGCTGCTTGGTTATCGCAGTGTATGCATATGGCCGGTACAGGTTTAGGCCAGAATGGGATATCTTCTAAAAAGTGGCGAAGCCATTCTTCTTCACCTGCTTTATCTAATGCAATGAACTTTGATTCCATAGTGGATCGAGCTATGCATGTCTGTTTAGAAGATTTCCATGACACTACTGCCCCTGCTAGGGTAAATACGTAACCACTTGTTGATTTTGATTCCTCTGAATCAGCAATCCAGTTTGCATCACTATATCCTTTTGATACGGCTGGATATTTTCCATAGTGTAAGGAATAGTTTATAGTATTTTTCAAATATCGTAGCACTCTCATTAGTGCTTTCCAATTTTCCTTACCTGGATTGCTTGTATACCTGCTTAATTGACTTACTGCATAAGTTATATCTGGTCTTGTGCAATTCATGAGATACATGAGACATCCTATTACACGAGAGTATTCCAGTTGCATCACACTCTCATTAGTGTTTTTATGCAGTACTTCTTATGGATTAAAAGGTGTCCTTACTCCTTTAATCCCAAGATTTTGAAATCTTTCAATCACTTTATCTACATAATGTGACTGAGATAATTCAATTCCATTAGGTGTTCTCATTATTTTAATTCCCAAAATAACGTCTGCAACACCTAAATCTTTGATATTGAAATTGTTGATTAGCATCTTCTTTATGGACCATATTACTTGGGTATTCAGACCAAATATTAACATATCGTCTACATATAGACAAATCATTAGATATGATTGTCCAACTTGTTTACAAAAACACACTTATCACATTCATTTATATGAAAACCATTTTTCATCATGACACTGTCAAATTTTGCGTGCCATTGTTTTGGAGCTTGTTTTAGTCCATATAACGATTTTACTAATCTACAGACTTTGTTTTCATTTCCTTTTGAAATGAAACCTTCTGCTTGCTCCATGTAGATCTCTTCATCGAGATCGCCATTTAACAATGCTGTCTTTACATCCATTTGATGAATCTCTAGATTATAAATGGATGCAATTGCTATTAGCATTCTTATTGAGGTTATTCGTGTAACCGGTGAATAAGTATCAAAGAAGTCTACACCTTCTTTTTGACGATATCCTTTGGCTACTAATCTGGCTTTATATTTATCGACAGAGCCATCGGGTTTCATTTTCTTCTTGAAAATCCATTTGCAGCCAATTGGTTTTATTCCAGGTGGAATATCTACAATTTCCCAAGTTTTATTACTTAGAATTGAATCGATCTCACTTTGGATTGCTTCTTTCCAACATATAGATTCAGAAGATGACATTGCTTCCTTTGCCAAGCACCCTCACACTTTGAGGTATTTAAAGCTTGGTTTATGCCCTTTCCATAACTCATATGGAAGTGTTTCTGTTTTATTGTGAGGGACCTTGTTTAAAATATGATTAGACATATTTAAGGCCTCCCTCCACAAGTTCGTCGGTAAGCCAGAGGTCAATAGCATCACATTATTCATATCATTTAATGTTCTATTCTTTCTCTTGGCAACACCATTTTATTGTGGTGAATATGAGGCTATTGTTTGATGAATCATTCCATTTTCTGCACAGAATTGTTCAAATGGTCATTCAAATTCTCCACCTCGATCAGATCTCAATATCTAGATCTTTTTATTTAACTGATTTTCTACCTCATCCTTTGTTGACAATTCAACTGTTGCCATCTCTGTTTTAGTAAGAAAACAGATATAAAATTCTTAAGATGTTATACGTCTAGTATACCAAATCAGAGAATAATCAGTTCTAAACTCGTCGCACAAGTTTATAAGTTGAATTTTCACTACTCTGGAATTCAATATTCGCAATAAGTATGTTGTAATCAATTTACAACAACAACATTATACTATTTTAAGAAATAGCACAACATAGAGAAAGGAGAGATTATAGAATAATGTATATAAATATACAAATAAACTAGAAGTCTAGCCCGATGATGTCTGAGGCTTGTCGTAACAATTTCTTTAAGAATTTTATTTCAAAATTCTCCCAAGATACAACAGACGTATTCTGCACGAGATTGTAATGAGTATGTCACTCTGTGATATTTATAAGAGTATTAAAGAAGAGAGAAGGAAGTTCGGATTGGAAATTCAGTGAGGAAAGTGATCAGGTTTCCTCCTTATTTATAGTTTATCCGCATCCCTTCTGAACGGTCGCACCCGTACCACTTCGTATGATCGCATCTCTTCTTAATGGTCGCACCCGTACCTCTTCGTACGATTGCATCTCTTTCGAACGGTCGTACTCGTACCTCTTCGTACAGACGCATCTCTTTCTATGAAAGGAAGTGTCTTTTCGCGAAGTGTCTTTTCGCTGAAATGTAACCGTTTGGCGAAATGAAGTGCCTTTTCGCGAAGTGTCTTTTCGTGACGTGTCTTTTCGCGAAGTGTTTTCGCTGAGATATGACCGTTGGGAAATATGACCGTTGGTGAAAGGAAGTGTCTTTTCATGAAGTGTCTTTTCGCGAAGTGTCTTTTCACGAAGTGTCTTTTTGCGAAGTGTCTTTTCGCGAAGCGACTTTTCACGAAGTGTCTTTTCGCGGAAAAGCATGCTTCCAATAGTCACATCCTTTCACTTAACTGTCGCACCTATTCTCTTAATGGAAAAAGTATATTTCATTCAATACTTACGAATTCCAACAGAAAGTAGATGCCTGCTGTGGTTCTTTATAATTAAGGCAAATTTAGATTCATTTCTGTATTACTAGCATAGTTTTAATAATATGTGTACTGTTGTTTACACGTTTGCTTCTACTTTTACTTTCTTATGTTATTAGTTATAATAGGTTGGTTTATGACATAAAGTTATTGAGAATTATTCGTCATAGGTAAGTTTTGCATGCTAGTTTTTAGATTTGTAATATTGTAGCGCTCTTTGTTAGTACGTAAAATTAAATATATGCTAAAAGCGAAATTTTCGTAATTATCTTAAAGTACTAAATCAATTATCTTTTTTGTTAATCTAAAACAACAAAATAATTGTAGTGTGAATAGTTATGGTATTTCCACTTTTGATAGTTATTGAATGTGAATAATCATTATTAACATAATTATTATGTTTTCTAATTACTATGTGGAGATTGTTAGCATCTTATTTATATTATTAGTAGAAGATCAGTAGAGGTATGTTTTATCAGTTACCAGTTTTTGATGTGAAATAAGCCTGAAATGTGGAATTTGCTTTGACCTTCCAGCAAATATATTTCAAGATGAGCTCCAACAAGTTGCAACAACGCTGATAGGAGGATGAGTCACTTACTTTGTCAGATTGTGTTACACAATATACAAATTACTTGCATAATGCTGAAGGAAAAAGGTAACTGTTTTTGCTCCTTCTAAAAGGAAGCTAAGCAGCTATTCATTACTTGCATAATGCCAATGTGTATGTGATTAGCTTACACCGTTAACAAAATTTAAACCAACTATGGTTGGTTTGGTAGAAAATAATTTAAATGTCTCAATCCTATTACTACTTAAAAATATGACTCCAAGACATTAGGATTTTATTCCTCATAACTCTACAGAGTTTTTCAGGTCAAATCATAACTTTGAAATATGATGTTTAGCCACAACTTTGAAATTTTAAATGCAATGTCCTAGTTGAAATATCAGTTGGAAGTAGATCATATGTTGTAGCTTTTCTGTTAACTTAAAGTGTCTTAATTACCTTAATGGCTATTTTTTAGTAACAAACTTACCTCTGCTTGCATCATAACTTGGTGATAAGGTGCAATGAACCAACCTTTGCTCATTTATCGATGAATCAAGTGTATTTTTAGCACAACACTTGTATAATTGATATTCTTTTTCGCAAGCTGATTGACTGGAACATCAGTAAATTTGTGCTCAAGGATATAAGCAGGATTATGGCTTATTGTATAACGAAGCAAAATTTGACTAAGCTGAGGTTACAATGGTGAGTGAGAGTTTAAGATGTTCGGTGTAGTCAAACATCATCACACCTCGGACATATTTCCCAAATTTTAGGTAGTGTTTTACTGAGATACAGAAACTAGAGTATTAAAGCTTGTACATCATTAAAGCTTTTGTTGTTTTTTGTTTGCTGAAAATATTCAGTAGCTCAAATTAACCGAGGCACTTCTAGACACCAGAAATCTTGAAATAAAGAAGATTAGCGATGAAAAGAAAGCGGCCATGGCTGCTCAGTTCGCTGTAGAAGCCACCCTTAGAAGGGTACATGTAACTCAAAAGGATGATGACATGCCTCCAACTAAGGCTATTCTTGCACCACTTGAAGCTGGGCTGAAGCTAGCCCAGCATGAGTAGCAAAATTTCAAAATGATAATTGAGCTTTGGACCGTCTGACCAAATCAAAGGAAGCAACATTGCTAGATGCTGGAAAGGTCGTCCAAGTTGCATTAGCAAAGGCTTCAATGGTTGATGATTTACAAAAAAGAAATCAGGAATTAATGAAGTAGATATAAATTTGTCTAGAAGAAAACAAGTTTTTAGATAGATCACATGGACAAAAGATTGCAGAGGTTAAGAAGCTCGGCCAAACAGTAAGAGAGCTTGAAGAAACTGTTCTTGCTGGTGGCTCTGTGATGAAGCTGAGAGGAACTATCAAACAAATTTCAGGAAATGAATGAAGAGATGAAAACCGCTGCTGCATTGGCTCTTACATCCAATCTAAATGAAGAGCTTGGACAAATATATATCTTTCCTAATATATATACCAGTTTTCATGTTCAACTATAGTTTCGGAAAATGAGTGGAAATAAAATTAAGAAATTATCAATGAAAGTTATTTTCTTGGATTGCCAAAACATTTGTTTCACTTGCAAAGCTTATCAAGACTCACTTGAAGTATTATTTTTCCAATACAACAAGTTCAACTCTTCATTATGTAATATGCATGATGGCTTTACAAAGGACAATCGATTTGAATCAAATTGAAGCTACAAAATTGACTAAGTTTATGTTAGGGCATGAAAGAATATATGATTACAATGAATTCTGCATACCCGATATTGATGCTTATGACATGGATACTTGCTCTTTGAGTGAGAGGTCATTGTGTATTGCAATTTGGAAACTTCTATGTCACAACGTTGATGTTTGGTTCGCTCAGTCTACTAAGAAATACTTGAATAAATTCGTATCAGCTATGTTCTTTTATGCCACACAAGATGTGAAATGCTATGGGCAAATCACCATGGAACGCCTACCATTGTATTTTTTAACAAATATTGTTTCATATGAAAAACTTGTAAGTTCGCAATGTATATTGTTCTTTATATAGTGATTTGTAATTTTAACCAGTATACATTGATGGTTTAAGCTAACAATGTTATCACATTACTTGCATGTATGTTGGTGCATGTTATAAGCCCTTCTGGTCATGCAGTTTATTTCTTTTCCTTTGTTTTTTTTTTATTTTGGGGTTCCTTCTTATATATAACCATGGAATAAACGTGGTAATCGCGATGATTCACGATCTTTTAGTTACGATGATAGGTTGTTTATGCATGTTAGATGCTTGGTTTTATGTGTCTAATTAATATTGAAAAGGCTTTGCAGGCAGTTATAAGTCTTCTCCAAATTACCAACACAAATTCCTTGGATTTCAAATTTTTTGCATGTTAGCTGAAGTTTTGGATGCAATGAAAGGGAGACAAGAGAAGTTAAGGTCGAACAAGGAATATGAGTCTATGCCAAGGAAATAGAAAACATAAGGGAATAATTGTACATGATATATCATGGGAAATTGGGGTGTCTCAACTGAAGGACATGAAGAACAAATTGAAGAACAAGAAGAATATTGGAAAGCAAAAGATTTTATTGATGAAATAATATATTTCTTGTACAAGAAGTAATGAAACAAAGACATGTATATATAGGAAAGCATTGCAACGGCTAATTGTAAATTACAAATCATACTAAATATAATACACGGCTAATTACATACCATACAAAATATTACATAACGGCTAATTGTAAATTACAAATCATACTAAATATAACATAACGGCTAATTGTCTTCATTATGCCCTCTCAGTTCGAACTAGGGTTTCATATTTCATTTCCGCCTCCATCAACTACTTTTAGCTCCTCTCTTAATCTCACAATATTCTTGGTCGATAATTCTTTTTGTAAGAGCGTCATCTCACTGGTAATAAGTTGGAATATGACAGACAATCATCTTTCCATTTTGCGTCCTTTCTCTCACAAAATGAAGATCGATTTCAAAATACTTTGTCCTTGAATGTTGGATTGGATTAAGGGAAAGAAAAACTATACTTTTATTATCGCACCAGACAACAGATTTTCATGTTAAATACAACCCTAATTCTTCCATCAACGTTTCAATCTATGCTACTTCTGCAGTTGCACTTGCGAGAGCTCTATATTCAACTTCTATACTAGATCTGGATATAGTGTGTTGTTTCTTAGTGCACCAGGAAATTATGTTACTGCCAAGATAAACACAGTATCCTGATACAGATGGTCTATCATCAACATCATTTGCCCAATCAGCATAGCTAAAGCACTATAAAGAAAATTTTCTCTCTGATTTTATAATTATTCCTAAATGCTTTGTCCCTTTCAAATATCTCAAAACCATTTTTAAGGCAATCCAATGTTCTGATAATGGATTTGCATAGACTGACTAAGCTTGTTAACACTGTAACAAATATCTGGGCGAGTAATTGTTGCATAATGCAGTGCTCCTATTAAACTCCTGTAGTGTTTTGCTTTAGTGATGGCTTCCCCTTTATGTTTAGATAAGTGTAGATTACTTATCATTGGTGTTGGTAGACGTTTGGCATATTGCATATTCGCCCTGTGCAAAATTTCAGAAATATAATTTTCCTGGGATAAAATCAATTTTCCTTCACTGTGTTTGATAATTTGAATCCCAAGAAAATATTTTAACTCTCCTAAATCTTTAATAGCAAAATGATGATCTAATAATTATATGACTTTTCTTATCTCTTGATCATTATCTCCTGTGATTAACATATCATCCACATATACTAAAATAAAGATAGTTCCTTGCCTACTCCTTTTCATGTATAATGAGTTGCCAGACTTAAAATTTGAATAAAACATAAATTTAATAATGTTATCTTGAGTTTCTCATACCAAGCCCTTGAAGCTTTCTTGAGTCCATATATGGCTTTATAAAGCCTGCAAACCCTTTTATCATCAGAATTGTATCCTTTAGGTTGTTGCATGTAGACTTCTTCAGTTAATTCTCCATTCAAAAAAGCATTGTTCACATCAAGTTGTTTTATATTCCACCCCTTACTTAAGGCAACAGTTAAAATTATCCTAATAGTAGTGGGTTTTATAACTAGAGAAAAGGTTTCACTGAAATCAAAACCAAATTATTGTGCATAACTTTTAGCTACCAGTCTGGCTTTGTATTTGTCAATAGATCCATCGGCCTTTCTTTTTATCTTATATACCCATCTACAACCAATTACATTCTTGTGTGCTGGTGGTACAACAAGTTCCCAAGTTTTGTTTTTCATAAGAGCTTCATATTCTGTATCCATGGCTTTTTTTTCCAATTTCTTGACTTTAGTGCTTGAGTGAAATTAAGTGGTTCAGTTTTAGTGATGGCCCCATTATAAACTTTTGGTTTAAAAATACCACTTTTTGATCTAGTAGTCATGTGATGCCTGCTTTGATGTTGTTGTGACTGTTGTGATTGTTATTCCTGTTGTGATATCCTTGTACTGCTATTGCTTTGCCTGCT
Organism: Allium sativum; assembly: GCA_030737875.1. NCBI lineage: Eukaryota > Viridiplantae > Streptophyta > Magnoliopsida > Asparagales > Amaryllidaceae > Allium > Allium sativum. Next base: position 5,148,052 of record JASFAX010000037.1, on the reverse strand, counting down.
ACCATCATCATCAATGTTGTGCATGTTATTATCAACTTGACTTATTTCTATGTCATCTGAATTTCTTTCTTCTGATCCACTGATGTGCATACTTGTTTCTCTTATATCCTCAGCTTGTGTGCCTGAATGTTCATTGTTTTTAATTTTTTTCAAGAGTAACTGGTCTAAACTCCACAGTCTTAATATATTCCACTCTATTGTCTTCTTTGAAATTATGTCTATCTGCATAAGGAAATTTACTTTCATCAATTGTCACATGTCTTGAGACATAAATTCTACCATTCTTTTCAAGACATTTATAAACTTTTTGATTTTGATCATAGCCAATAAATGTGCATGGACTTGACCTCATACCTAATTTATGTTTATTATAATCTCTCAGACATGGAAATCACAGAAAACCGTATATATTTAGAAACTTATAGTCTGGTGTAATATTGTATATCATCTCATGTGGAGTTTTATTATCTAGGATCTTAGTGGGTAACATGTTAATAAGAAAAACTGAAGTAAAAAAGGATTCATTCCAATACTTCATGGGTAATGAGCTTTGTGATAACAATGTTAAACCAGTTTCTACAATGTGTCTGTGTTTTCTTTCAACCAAACCATTCTGCTCAGATATGTGAGGACATGTTAATCTATGTTTAATTCCTCTTTTAACAAAATAATCAGCCAAAGGTTTGAATTTTGCCCCACCGTATGTTTGCAAAATTTTGACATTACAATTAAGTTGTTTTCAACATGAGTTATAAATTGTATAACTGTGTTAGAAGTTTCAGATTTATTTTTTAGCTTATATATCCAAGTATATCTCGAATAGGCATCTACAAAAGAAAGATTGTACCTGTGCCCCTGATATGAATTTAGAGGTACTGGCCCACATAAATCTGCAGCTACAAGCTCCAATGGCTTGTTATACCTGGTTTCAGAATTACTAAAAGGGAGCTTGTGGCTCTTGTCAGGCTGACAATGGGTACATGTGTGTTTAATAAGTGCATTTTTAAAAGTAATATTATTAATAGATAAAAAAGTTCTTAGAGTTTCAAAATTTGGATGTCCAAGTTTCATATGCCATAAAGTAATATTATTTATAACATTATTTCCATTACAATGCTTATTACTACTGCAGTCATTATTACTACAAGCATCCACATTGTTGCACCAGAGTTCACCACTTGAATTTCCAGCCTTCAAGTTTGTTAGATCCAAAAATGGCTCTAACACCCAAACTAGGAATAATTTCTGATGAAATGAAATTAAAAATGAAGAAAACGGACAATGTATAGTGATTCGGTGTTAAATAGCCTACGTCCACTTTCTACTTTTTGTATTGATGACTTGAATGTAGATACAACAATGCTTCTTACTCACTTTCACTCATATCATACATAGATTCACTCAGTTCTATCTGAAATGTACTTTATAAGATGATTGCAATATGAAAATGGTGATGGAATTCGGTTCTCAAAGGGGTTTCAACTCTGAAAATGCCAAAAGATCCCCTGAAACGTGTCTTGGAGGCATATTTATAGGTGGAAATGCTCATGGAACGGCTTCGGTTCGGATCCACGTGGCACCCATCCCGTTACTATCGGGTTCGGATGAGATATGATATCGACAGCACATCAGGTTAGTGGTGAATGTGGGGGAGAACGTGGGTAAAACCGCTCCGCTTCTTTAGGGAAATGTGGCATGAAACTGTCATAACTCTGGGCTTGGATCGGATACGCTAGTGGTTAGGGGGTCGGATCGGTTTTTACCCTTCCGATCCGGTTTAGCTTGTGTCCTCTCCTTGTTTGCTTTGTGCTGGTCTGCCTTCACTAAGAGTAATACGATCCGATCCAATTTTTTGACTGAGCGATTTTCATTATTTGGTCTTTTAACTTTGTGTAGCCTAGTTTACAAAGTAGGTAACATTTTGCCCCCTCAACGGACGCTTCTATTGAAGATGGAGCGTGCTTTGACATTATCTCTCCATTGGTCTCTGAATTTGAACCGTTGAATAGTTTCTTTCGTTCGCGCGTAGGGATGCATTGCTTCACTAATTCATATCTCTTACGGCCTATAAATACACCGAAAAGTCCACAAATTTCTTTCTTCATTTCAGACAACTTTGAAAACTCTGCTCGATGTCCAGCAGCTCCTCCAGGTAAATTATATATATATATATATATATATTTCTTTGAGTTCAACTCGTATGTCAAGTTCATGTGCAAGATTCTATTGGGGTTTGGTCTCCGATCCGAACGGCTTCTCTCACCCCGCTACTACTGGATTACTAGGCCAACTGTATGTGGGACAGCATATCGGTCCAAATTGGATGAAACATTGGGAATACTAAGAGCCACCTCAAATCCGTATATAAATCCTCTACACCTCCATCTCCCTTCTCTTCCTTCCATTCTTGCCATCTTTTTATTTTTGCACAAAAAAGCCCTAACTCTCAAAAACTGTAGAATTCTCGTTCTAATCTTCACATCGAACATATAGGTAGGTTTATAATTTCAATTAACTCTGTTATGGATGATTTCAATTGGAGTTCGTGGTCAATCTGAGCGATTTGGGTATAGCGCCTAGTTGATCTTGACGTCATGGCCTCCTCCCATCGCCACCGTCGTCGATGGCTTGGACCCATCTCAAGGCAATTAGGAGGGGGCCAGTGCCTAACGATGGCCAAGCTGACATATGAACACTCGACTTTGACTCAGTTTTTGGCATAAATTTGGGTTCGGTGTTGGTTGAGAGATAGAGAGGATGGAGAAGAAGAAGAAAAGGAAGTATGGGATTGGTTCTGGTGAGGAGGCATAAGAGTGAAGGAGAGAGAGAGGTTCATCTGATCGGGTCAGGTCGGAGTGAGAATTAAAGAGGAGAAGAAAAACTAGGTGCGTCTAACTAGTTCGGGTCGGAGCGAGAGAAGTAGACAAGGGAAAGCATAGGTACTCGAACCGATCCAGACTTCTTAGAGAACCCATTTCCGAACCGAACCGATTTTTCATGTGAGGCATTAACTTCTGCTCTGAATCAAACATGATGATGCCCTCAACCCGAACCCCTTTTCTTCGTGAGGTGTCCGATCCAGTCCAGGCATATGCACCCGGACCGAATTGAAATCATTTAAACCAGTGCACAAGAAATATCCTACTTGCCCGATCAATGTCTGCCGTGACCTATAACTTAATGAACAGTTAGGATAGAACCTTATGAACATGAGCAAACATTTGAGACTATTGTGAACACTACTGCTTCGCCAAACTTCTGCATTATGCTCTTACATATTTACTTTGTATCTCTTGCACACACTGTACACACCTTAGTTCACCCATATGCACGGGGGGATACATGCTATTTTACTCTAACTTATGATATTGCTTCTTCAATAGTTTAGCGACCATGGTAGAGAGACGTTCATCTAGATTAGAAGAAAAGGGAGAAGTCACAGAAACATCCGAGAAACTCACTCTTGATGACATATCCTCTTCCTCAGACCCTGAATGGGATGATGAGGGTCTAGATTATGAAATGGAAGCGCACAATAGTGAAGTATCTTCCGGGGGTGATGTCTCTCTTGGTGAGGAAGAGGAAGGAGAGATAGGAGATGATCGTGCTCCCGATGAGTTTGAAACTGCCACATATTGGAGTCACCCAAAGATTCTGTTGAGTTGACGATCGATGATGATAGACTCATCCGAATATGTCTAAAGCATAAGATATTAAAAAGAGATACCCAGTTAACTTCGAAAACAGATCGCCCCCACAATCCACCGGAAGGATTTATGGCTATACCCGATTAATGTGTCTAGTTGGGGCAATACATCAGTTTCCACCTTTTGTCGTCCATTTTCTGAGACAGATGTGGATTGCCCCCATGCAGTTACATCCCAACTCTTATGCTTATTTATACACCTTGTATATAGCATACAAAGAGATTTTCGGTATAGAGCCTACCTTCGATGACGTCCACTTCTTTTATAATTTCAAGCATTGGACTCAAGAGACTCCCTCCTTCTCATACTTTGAATCAGTTCCAAAAAGGAAAATTATCACTGTTCCATATAGCAGCAAGGCTGGTGACTCAAAACCTGAATGGTTTTACATCAGACAGCTACCGGGGTGCGCTAGGAGATGGACCAAATCAAGTAAAGCACCGACTTTCTAGATTTTAACTTTAAATGTTTATTCCAACACATTAACTTACTTTCATTTTCATTCGTTGTTGATAACCCAAAGCAAATATCGGGTCAATTACACTTTGATCGTTTGCACCAACTGCTCAATGGTGACCAAAAGTTCTTAACCATCGACGATGTTCTTAAGGATGAGTATCTCCATCGTCATGGGTTACTATCTATTACCCGTAGTATAGGTCATGGGTCAGGTCCATATGTGTACACACCCCCGATCGACATTATTCCTGAGACGGGTGAGGGCTCGAAAGGTCCAACGATACCTCTTAGGACTCCTCCCTCTTTGTCCTCAACTCAGGACGATGAATTAGCCAACATAGCTGAGAAGTACAAAGAAGGGTATACCATTCCTGATGACGCCATTTCTCCTGAAAAGTAAACATCCCCTAAAGAGCTGCCAGTAGATGCTCCTCAAGGAGATGCTCCTACTACCGACGATTCTACATTTAAGGGTTTAGGAAATCTTCCCTTGCCCGAAACTATTTATACTTCAGAGGACTTCGGAACGAATCCTTTAACCTTCACTTCTTCAGAAGAGACTACTCCCATGAAGACCAAAGATCCTACTCATGCTAGTCTGGCTTCAGGCTTGGGTTTGTTGGGGGGAACGTCACTTACGATGCACATAACACATTAGCAGTGCACGTCACAGCACTTATGTCTTATGTGAATGTCGATTATGAACTCTACTTATATTGTTGTGCAGGTACAATGTCACGCCCTTACTATGATGTCGGGAAAATTCGTCGTTCCTTCTGACACCGAGCATGATTGCCGTGAGAACCGGGGCAGAGATGACAGAAGGCATCATGATTCCCATTGACCTCACACTTCACGCTCTCGTTCTCCTGTTCGGTCGGATCCGGACAGATATAAGAGCTACCAAAGTCGTCGTGGGGGAGACACATCACCGTCGAAAGACCGAATTTCTCCCCAAGATAAATATTCCCGAGAAAAAAGTCCACCGAAACACACCGATTCGCGAGACAAGAACAAAGTCTCTAAGAAGCGATCTGAAAAAGGTGATGCAGCCATCGTCCCCGCCAAGCGAAAACATTTTGAGCTATCTTATTCCAAATCCCCACCACTGGACTCTGATACCAAAACGAAACTGGCTTATCTGAAGGAGCAGCTCCCAGATCACTACTTTGAGCATTTAACTTTCCTACTCACACTCGAGCCTATTTCTTCAAAGTGGGCAGATGATGCTAGGGCAAAGATCGACGTAGTAGAGAAACAATACTCGGAGATGTACAAGTATTCACGCAATCTCTCTAGAATCATTTGAGCCCTAATTGTAGACGTCGATGCAATGAAGAAAGTTGCAGACTCCGATGAGAATGTTTTGAAAAATCTGTAGAAGGGCTTAGAAGATACACAGGCTCAACTTGCCATTGCTCAGCGAGATGCCAAAAACTTCAAAAAGCAATTTGAGGAATTACAAAAGCGTTATCATGACCTACTGGAATCTCACAGTCAAGAGCGTTTAGATCTGAAGAAACATGCTGAAGATGCTAAGTCAGAAAGTGTCAAGGTGCAACAAGCATACATTACTCTTGAGCAAGAAAAGGCCGAGTTAGCGAGGAAGAATGCCGAGTTGGAGAAACGAAATGCTGACTTGGAGGCCAAGTTAATGGAGGTCGAGACTAGAGCTGCCTTAGCTGAGGGGAATGTGGATAGTGCTATGAAGTCTGCTGAAGAAAACCATAAACAGCTATCAGAGGCTCAAAAAGAATTGCACGGCTTTGGCGAACTGATGATAGAGTTCTTTGCATATATAATCCATCGCCGAAACATCTCTTGGATCGAAGACTACCTGAATATTTTAATTCATGTATGGAATCAAATCATCGAATGGGAAAAAGATGAACTTAAGGTAGACTTCGTTGATGAAGACAAGCTCATGGAGAATTATTTGAAAGATGATGAACCGGCACGCCTGGCCGAGGGGCGTTGCCTTATTGCTGCTGCCATGGAGGTGGAGAAACGCCAGGCCAAAGGAAAGAATATCCTTGAAGTTGGTTCCTCTTCTGTTACCGTCGAAGTTATTGGAGTAGAGGAATATGATCCCGAGAATCCGGGAATTCCTAAAGCACCTCTTTTATCTCCTATACCCGATTCAGCATCAGAGACGATAGCCACCCCAATTGAGAAATCATCAGAAGCTATTTCCACCTTTTCACCCTAATTTGCCAAGGCAGTCTCCACCTTTCGTCACATCATTGGGCAATCGATCTAAGATTCCTTGTTTTCTCCTGAGTTGATAACTGTTGCTTCTCATTCTGTAGGTGTTGAACCAACCGAGAAGACTGACGAGAAACGAGGAACCGCCATTGGGGGAAAATCCGTCGAAGAGACTCAGAAAGGACAGGAGAAGGCTACCATCATTGAGTCCGGAGGGGGAGCTAAAGGTAAAAAGGAGGAGGCTATCAATAAGACTCCCATACCGCCAAACGCCAACACTTCTCATGATGATGAAATGATAGACGCTTTGAAAGATGACGGTGGTAATGATGGGCATGAAGAAGATCCCGATGTTACTATAATTGGGGATTTGAAGATTGTTGATGACTTGAGTTTGGCTGAGATGAAGGCCAGACAAGACAAGTGCATGTAGTTGAAAGTCGAGGAGATAGACCCCAGAAGCCTTAAGCCCCTTGCAGTGGTGGATGCTAGATCGAGGTTAGTTGTTAAGCTTTCAGCTAGGTCAATTACAGAGAAGCTTGTTAAAAAAAATTCTCTTGATCCCAGTGCTCCGACTCTTGGGAAGAAATTCATTGACTCTGGTACCTCAATTACAGAGAAGAAGAAACAAAAGCGTCTCATGTACGATGCTGAAAAAGAAGCTAAAAAAGCTCTTAAGGCTGCCAAGAAGCCCAAGTCTACTCCAAAGTCCAAGTGACAATGCGTTTTGTTTTCTTGTTTTAATATTCCATTGGTCTGCTATTGTAGTAGCGAGTGCGGCCCTTGCACCTTTTTCTTTGTTTTCCTGTACAAACTCACATATTTGTGAATAAAGCGGTTTATTTCCCGCAATGTCCAATACTTGTAAATTTATTATTTAAGTAAGAATGCAGATAAACAACATGTCATATTGCAGTTATACAATAAAGTCATTATCAGGGGAATATGTACATATGTATGCCCCCCAATCAATTTTGAATAGACTGACTAACTGAGGTTTATCCGAGATTGATTAGACTTAACATCCAGTTGCCCCCGACTCTCTGGCGGAGCTAAATTTCTTTTGTCGTTGATGCTTATCCTTCTAGCATCTTTGTACACTCCTGTTTCATAAACAGGTTAGAGTTTTATCGAGGCGGTCTCTTATCGGGGTGCACCTTCATGCCTCAAGGGACGTTGTCTTCCCGTCCTTTATACTCTCTATCAATTCGTGAGAATTGGAATTAGGAATGTCGTCTTCGCATTCCTTCTATCCTATGGTGCAAACGGTCATTTCGCTTGCTCCTGCATACGAATTGTTATTAATCTCTTTTTTTTTAACTCAATTCGATATTTAGCATTTCATAATCAAGAGAAAGCAATCACAAAATTGCCGAAAAGATAAATGACACACGATGTTTTTATAGTGGTTCAGCTAAGTTGTAGCCCACTTCATAATCCTTTGTTCATATAAACAGACTTTTTAAGGCAAGTCGTGCCTTTTTACATAGTCTACAAAAACGAAATGGAAGACATTCCATATTTAGCTCAGATATCGTCGCAAGTGCTGAGCATTCCAAGCTCTGGAAATCTCTTCACCATCCACGGTCGTTAGCTTGAATGCTCCTGTATCAAGCTTCCGTTGGATGGCGTATGGCTCTTCCCATTTTGGACCCAACTGGGTTGAAGGCGGGAAGACTCATTTCAATACTAAGTCTCCTGGTTCGAAGGTTTTGAAGCGAACCTTCCGGTCATAATAACGTGCTACTTGATGTCGATGTCTTGAGGCACGCAAGTCTACTTCGTCTCTTTTCTCTTCAACCATATCAATAGACTCTAGGAGGAGTGTTCATTTCGTCATTGGGTCATAGTACGCTACTCGATGAGAAAGGACTTCTAGTTCTATCGGGATCATTAATTTTGACCCGAAGGAGAGTGAAAAAAGGGTATGGCCAGTAGCCATCTTAAAGGTTGTCCTGTAGACCCACAAAGCTAGTGGCAATTCATCTACCCACTTGGCTTCGGCCCGCTCCAACCGCTTCTTAAGAATAGATTTAATGACCTTGTTTATTGCTTCAACCTGGCCGTTTGACTGCGGGTGAGCTACAATGGTCTATCGTTTATCAATCTTGTATTTCTGGCAGAAGTTTCTAAATTCAGCACTGTCAAATTCGGTTCCATTATCAGTTATGATAGTTTTCAGTATCCCAAATCGACAGATAATGTTTCTGACCACAAAACTAATCACCTTCCTTGTTGTGATCGTGGTTAAAGGTTCAGCTTCAACCCATTTCGTGAAATAGTCCATGGCGACGATTGCGTACTTTGCTCCCCATTTGGAAATAGGTAACACTCCAATAATATCAATTCCCCACATGGAAAATGGCCATGGTCTTACCATTGACTTAATCTGAGTCGGAGGTGCTTTGGGAATTTTGGCGAATCTTTGACATTTGTCGCAGCGTCGTGAATAATCAGCCGCGTCTTTATTCACGGTAGGCCAAAAATATCCATACTGCAACACTTTCTTTGCTACGGTTTGGCCCCCGGTGTGGTCCCCACACTCATCTTCGTGTATTTCTTGCAGTACACGTTTGATGTTGTCATGTGCAATACACCGTAGTAGGGGCATTGAAAACTCTTGGCGATAAAGGACGTCGTCCTGCAAAACGTATCTTGCAGCCTTACGTGTTACAGCTCGTCTTTCGCTTTTCTTCAATGGGAGGGTTCCACTTTTGAGGAAGTTCTTGATCAGCGTCATCCATGATTCTCTCTCTGGATCAACTTCTAAGGCTAGTTCCACCTCCATTAGGTCGAAGCTTGGTGATTCCAAAATCTCTATTGGAACCATTTCAGTTTCTTCAGGGTTGTCAGAACTTGCTAGTTTTGCCAACCGGTCTGCTTTTTGATTTTCTATTATTGGAATGCGTGTTATGCTGTAACGCTCCAAATTACCCAGCAACTCCTTTACTTTTTTGAGATAAGTAACGAGCTGAGGTCCTTTAGTAACAAACTCCTCCCGTACCTGGCTTAAAACTATCTTGGAGTCGCAGCATATATCCAGTGTCTTCACTCCTAGTTCTATGGCGAGCTTCAGCCCGGCAATCAGGGCTTCATACTCGGAATCGTTATTGGTAGCAACAAATTCTAATCGCAAGGCATAGTAAATAGATCGTCCTTCAGGAGAGATTAAAACAACTCTGGCACCGGACCTTCGATCATTCTTGGCTCCGTCCGTATATAACTTCCACGGACTAAGCTCTAATTCTTGTTCTAAAGTAACCACCTTGTCACCCACCGTTTCCTCTTCGGGAATCGTGAATTCAGATATGAAATCGGCCAATGCTTGCCCCCTTATTGATCTCCATGGCTGAAAATTCAAATCGAATTGACGCAATTCGATGTTCCATTTAAGTAACCGCCCCGATGCTTCGGGTTTTTGCAACACTTGCCTTAAAGGTTAATCGGTGTATACAACTATTGGGAGAGCCTGAAAGTAATGACGAAGTTTGCGGGAAGCAATCAGGAGGCTATAAGAAAGTTTTTCTATTTTTGGATAATTACGTTCTGCAGTGGCTAGCTTCTTGCTCACGTAGTATACGGGCCTCTGGACTTTATCTTCTACACGTACCAAAGCTGTACTGACGGCATGAGATGATACAGCCAGGTAGACAAACAAAATCCTCATGTTCCACGGGTTTTGACAATATTGGAGGCTTCTCTAATAAGTCTAATAGGCTCTGGAAAGCTTCCACACAATCAGGAGTCCACTCAAAATTTCGTTTCCCTCGTTTTATCAGATCAAAGAAAGGTACACTATCTGTTGCTTTGGAGATAAACCTGCTCAATGCAGCAACTTTTCCGACCAGGCTTTGAACATCCTTAATCTTTCGTGGTTCTTCAATATTCCTTATTGCTGCTATTTGACTAGGATTTATCTCAATTCCTCGAGAACTCACGATGAACCCAAGGAATTTCCCAGATGCGACCCCAAACGAGCATTTTAGGGGGTTTAATTTCATCCCATACCTTTGAAGAATGTCAAACATTTCAGCTAAGTCTTTTGTATGGTCGGAAGATTGTCTAGACTTCACAAGCATGTCGTCCACATAAACCTCCATGGTTTTTCCGATTTGATTATAGAACATGCGGTTGACCAGGCGCTGATATGTGGCTTTCGCATTCTTTAATCCAAACGGCATTACCACATAACAATATAACCCCAAGTCTATGATAAAACTTATTTGTTCCTGATCTAGTATGTGCATGGGAATTTGATTGTACCCCGAATAGGCATCCATAAAGGATAAGAGCTCGTGTCCGGCCGTCGAGTCCACCAGTTGATCAATCCTGGGAAGAGGAAAGCTATCTTTCGGGCAAGCCTTGTTCAAGTCAGAGAAGTCAATACATGTACGCCACTTCCCGTTAGATTTTTTGACCAGGACAGGATTTGATATCCAGTCGGGATATTTCGAATCCTTAATGAATCCATTATCCTTCAATTTCTCTACCTCTTCCTTCAAAGCTGCTGACCGCTCTGGGCCTAACATCCGTCTCTTACTTGATCGGCGGGTGTTTTAGATTAATGCTTAAAGAGTGGCTCATAATAGCAGGTGAAATCCCACATATGTCAGCGTGAGTCCAGGCAAACACATATAAATTTGCTTTTAAGAAATCAGCCAATGCTTTTGCTCGAATTGGATCTAGCTGCGATCCGATCTTTAGTACTTTTGTCGAATCTTCATCATCAATAGATATATCTATTGTCGTCTCGTTGGGAGTCGCCTTTCTATCCTCTCTGGGATCTATATCCTCGAGAACATCTAAGGGAGACTTTCCTGGGGCTGGACCCCTTAATTGCTATGCTGAGTTTTCCTTCGAAGGGGGAGAAATGTCCTTAGATTCTATATTCAACCCCTTCATTAGCATCTTCAACTCTGTCATGTAACAAGCTCGTCCCGTAGCTTGATCGCCTCTTATCACCCCTACCCCTGCGTCAGTCGGGAAGTTAAGCCGTAAGCACCAAGGTGCAATACATGCCCTAAACTCGGCGAGGGCCGGTCGACCTAGGAATGCATTGTAGGGTGACTCAACATCCAAAACTACAAATGACAGGATTCTCACTCTTTAGCGATCTCCTTATCTTAAAGTCACTGGTAATTCTACGTAGCCCATCAGAGCCGTTGACTCCCCATTGAAGCCCCATATCCATCCTTCACAGGGTTTTAGATCTTTTGCTTCGAGTCTCATTTGTCCAAAAGCTTTCTTGAAGAGGATATTGACTGAGCTTCCATTGTCCACCAACACCTTATGTACTAAGGCGGGGCTGATGGTTGTGGTAATTACCAGTGGGTCTTCAGTTGGTGATTGAATTCCGGTATCATCTATACTACAGAATATGACATCGTCTGACATCGTCTTTTGTTGTTTTACTGGAGTAATATCTTCGAGGTTACTGCATTCTCCTACTTCAGAGTGCTTGGCGGCATTCACGTACTGATCCATCACTTCGAAACTACGTCTAGCTAGATGGGGTCCGCCTATAATGGTATTGATAACGATCCCCTTACCTTTCTGCTGGGCTGTAGGTTTAGAAGTAGGCTGGTCTTGGTTCGGGGCTTGTCCTCCTTGTCCCCTATCCCATGGGGCAACCTTGTACTCATCTAACTTCCCTTCCCGCAGCAATTTCTCAACTACATCTCTCAAATGACGGCAATCGTTGGTAGAATGGCCGTGGGTTCCATGGAACAAACAAAACTTTCCCGTGGCGATCTCTTTTTCAACGGAGTCTCTGGGTGGTGGCTTCTTATATTGCAATATGTTGTATGTGTCCAAATAAATGTTTTCCAAGGTATCATACATTCAATGGCGAATAATTCTCAAAAGTTTGGAATCGAGGTCTTTTGCTGGAATTGTTCCCTCGGTTCCTACTCCTCCTATTGTCGTTTCCATTCTTGTTGTTATTACCTCCGTTCTGGTTGCCGACATTCACCTCAACCTTCCCCGAACTGTCACCGGATTGCTTCACATCAACATTACTTTGGACACCTTCCCTCGAGGCCCCTTCAGACTTTCTCTTCCTATTTGCATGAGCTTCTTCTCGCCTTAAGCGAATATTAGCCTTTTCGTAGAACAACTCCCTAGTGGGGGTGGTTTCCCATATAGATAATCCCCGAATTCTATGTCCGGGTCAACTCCTTCTATTAAGGCTATCAGAATAGTGGGTTCATGAGGGTCACTAACTTCGGTGATAGCCAGGTTGAAGAGGTCCAAATATGATTTCAGAGATTCACCTGGAGCCTGTTTAATCCTTGACAACTCTATGATGCTTTTGGATTTTCGGACGTGAAGTCGAAACTGGTTCATAAAGCGCTCACTTAATTCTGTGAAATTTGATACTAACCGTGGAGGGAGTCAGGTGAACCACATTAACGCCGCGTCTTCTAGATAAATCGGAAAGGCCTTGCATTTTATAGCGTCTGGAGCTGCTGCGGCATTCATGAACCATGCATACCTCATTAGATGCTGTCCTGGGTCCGTTCTCCCTGAATATCGATCCATCTGTGGCAAGTTGAATTGCCGAGGGAACTGGAAGTCCAATATATCATCTGTGAAGGGTGTATGACTTCGCTCAATGCCCCTGTCCTCATTAGTGTATCGTCGGCTTTCAGACATGATCTGATGCACCATTGCCCACACATCAGCATTTGTTAATGTTTGCACAGGTTCTTTAGGTCTGGTATTCGGATTACCCTTGGGTTCCTGATTAGGGCATAACCTCCTATTTCTAGCGGCGGCTGCTTTACACTGCTCCTTATGCTCCCGGTCGATCTCAGGAGGAAGAGGTTGAGAAGTTGTTGTTGCGTAGGATTAGTAATATTAGGATCCCTAGGTAGAACGTGGGATCCACGCATGGGTTGCAACATAGGCTCTTGCAGGCTCGGGTCATCAGGTCCTAACACACAAGCCGCATCTTCACGGGATGCTAAAGATCCAAAGGTCAACTGATCAAGATTTTGAGGTCGCTCAAGCGGCCTTCTTTCATGAGGACGTCCTTCATCTGAAGAAGATGAATAGTCTACAGCAAGGCGGCGTGCTGGGGAAGGTGTCTTTTGCCTTCGGAGTTCATTGAGTTCCCTACTCATGGCGATCATGTTCTCTTGCATGCGAAGATTGTCACGTTTATGGGCTTCCAATGCATTTCTAGTACTCTCCAGCATCTCAAGAAAACGCGAAAAATCTCGATGCGTGATGGGTGTGGATGGAGCAGGCTGATCACCAGTTGTCATGGCCGGCATTAGAGCATTGGTGGGTGCTCGAGTAGAAATACCAGCTTCAGTCTCATTCGGTTCAGATCGGAGTAGGGTGCCAGAGTCAATTCGGTTCAGAGGGGTTTGAGCAACTCCAGCACTTCCTGATCGGATCGGGTTCTCCTGGTCATTTTGGTTCGGAACGGGTTTGTCCAGAGCTTTGTCCCCACGACCTCGTCAATACGATGGCTTGTTGATCTTATCTAGCATCGTTCCCCCTAGCGCCTTGCACTTCTTTTCATTTTCCTTTAGCCATAATGTCCAATTTTTCAATAAGTAATCAGCAAATGCTCGAAAGTGTCGGAAATAGAGGTTTAACTTTCTTCGAACTTGAGGGTCCAAATAGTAGAACGATAATCCCAAAAAGCGAAGAATTCAAAGATTTCTCAGTGAAAGCACCAAAATGTTAGATCCAAAAATGGCTCTAACACCCAAACTAGGAATAATTTCTGATGAAATGAAATTAAAAATGAAGAAAAGCACAATTTATAGTGGTGCGGCGTTAAATAGCCTACGTCCACTTTCTACTTTTTGTATTGATGACTTGAATGTAGATACAACAATGCTTCTTACTCACTTTCACTCATATCATACATAGATTCACTCAATTCTCTCTGAAATGTACTTTATAAGAAGATTGCAATATGAAAATGGTGATGAAATTCGGTTCTCAAAGGGGTTTCAACTCTGAAAATGCCAAAAGATCCCCTGAAATGTGTCTTGGAGGCATATTTATAGGTGGAAAATGCTCATGGAACGGCTTCGGTTCGAATCCACGTGGCACCCATCCCGTTACTATTGGGTTCGGATGGGATATGATAGCGACAGCACATCAGGGTAGTGATGAATGTGGGGGAGAACATGGGTAAAACCGCTCCGCTTCTTTAGGGAAACGTGGCATGAAAATGTCATGACTCTGCGCTCGGATCGGATACGCTAGTGGTTAGGGGGTCAGATCGGTTTTTACCCTTCCGATCCGGTTCAGCTTGTGTCCTCTTCTTGTTTTCTTTGTGCCGGTCTGCCTTCACTAAGAGGAATCCGATCCGATTTTTTGACTGAGCGCTTTACATTATTTGGTCTTTTAACTTTGTGTAGCCTAGTTTACAAAGTAGACTAACAAAGTTGATAAATCTGTAAAGCCCATCACGTAAACTACCCTGTATTAATATTTCATGACTTAGAATATCTTTGACTAAGCAAAATTTTGGGTGAAACTCAAAATATACACAATTATCATTTGCAAATTTTGATACACTTAAAAGATTTTTATTTATGGTAGGAACCCTAAGCATGTTATTTAGTTGAAGTTGTCTTTTATCTAGAATAATACCTTTGCCAAACTGTGTTGCATTTGCAGTCTCACCATTGTCATATGTAAATTTTTCATACCTGAGTAATTTTTGATTCCAATGTTCAAATTCTGAAGATTATTAGTAATATGACGGGTTGCACCTGAGTCTGGATACCACTCCTCAAAATTACTTTCATCACCCTTGTCTGCATCATTACTATTTTGACTGTCATTGTTTCCCTTGCTTGAGTTTATTTTAGCAAAATTTGTCTGTGCTCCTTTCTGAGAAAAACTGCCTTGACTGTTTTGAGAACTATTATCTGAATTGTACCTAAAGTGACATTTATTTTCCATATGACCAAATTTTTGACAAATTTGACATTTTACAAGATTGTTATTATTCTATGAGCCTCTTCCACGATCTCGCTGCGGCCGGAAACCCTCTCTTTGTGGTTGAAAACCTCCTCTTTGTTATTGAAAACCTCTTGAATACTTATTTCCTTGTCTGTTTGAATCAGTATTGTAGTTATTTCCTTATTGATTATTTTTAGCTGCTGCATAGTTGATAGAAAAATCAACTTGTATGGTTTTTCTTTGTTCAATCCTTCCTTCCATGAGCAAGTAGAGCAGATCTAGCAAACTGCAAATCAGGTAATGTTTGTTGAGTAGCAGTAATAGTTATTAATGAGTCATATTCCTTATCAAGTCCTCCAGTGATAAGCAATATTTGCTCACTATCACTTATCTTATGCCCAACAGCAGTTAATTTATCACAAGTAATTTTAATTTTGTCTGAATATTCTTTTATACTCATGACTTCTTTTCTGGAGCTTTGTAAATCCCTTCTATACTGCATTACCCTTGGTGCAGACCGAGAACTAAAAATTTGCTCAATAGATGACCATATTTCACAAGAACTATTACATTCTACTATCTGTGATAACAAATTTGAACTTATAGATGACATAAGCCATGATGATAATAGATTATCCTGCATTTGATATCTAACATTGTTTGGATTTGAAACAGTGCCACTATCTTGATTTAAACTCATGACTGGTGGTATTGTTATGGTTTCATTGATGTATTCCAATAGTCCATAACCTTTTAAAAGCAACTTCAACTTGATATTTCCATAATATATAATTGTCTTCATCAAGAGATGTGGTAATAATTTGGCTTTTGAGTTTTATTAGGTTGGGGGTGTTTGGTGGTGGATCAGCACTTGTGTTGAGCATAGCTATAGACGTGGCTTCATTATCGTTGGCCATAGTTGATCAGAAAAAATATCGAGCGAGTCAAAAGCAGTAAATTGCAGCCAATGTAAAAAAATGCAAAAAATGAAGAGCAATAATAAGGTATATAATGTATGTCTGGCACGCAATATCAGATCTTGTAGTCGCCTTTGTGCTTGGCAAGTCAAGACTGATATTTATAGCTGCTACAAAAAAATACATTTGATTAGGAGTGGTTCAATAAACTAGCAGCCTGTTGATCTAGGCGTGGCTAGTTTTCAGATCAATTATCCAAAACAATCAAGAGTTTGATGTCCCTTCGGTGAGATCTCCGATGATGATAAAAACAAAGCGAGGAGACAAATAAAATAAAACAACTCTTGGTTGATAGAAAGCCTTTTGGCAAATTGTCCTAATACCGAATTGAAGGACAAGAAGAACAAATTGAAGAACAAGAAGAATATTGGAAAGCAAAAGATTTTATTGATGAAATAATATATTTTTTGTACAAGGAGTAATGAAACCGCATTCAATGTTGGTTAAAATGATTACTCCTAGTTTCTAATAATATATGAAATTTTTATTTTATATATACGTAGTTTCAAGTAATTAAAAAGCAACAACAAAATATATTTTTTTTATCCGTTATTTATTATTACGAAGTCGGTTTTTTCACAGTTGTGCGGTAGTAGTAGTAAATGTTATTTCGGCAATTGTAGGTAGTTTATCCTAGGAACCAAAACAAGAACGTCCCATAGAATAATGGATTCATTGAACTAATTGCCCGCGGGTTAGGTATAAAGTGGTCAAAACCGCGCCGTTTCAAAAGAAAAACAGCGTGTGAAGATAAAAGGAGCGGAGCCAAGCCATCCCCAGCCCACGGTATTCGGCTGGCGCGGCTCCCTAGAACTTTCTTCTAACTTCACTGTCTTTAAACACACCTTTCATAAGCAGCCCTAAAACTTATCCAAATCCAACTCATAAATTAATCCTAAACCATCGCATCACCATCTCAACAAAATTCACATCTCCCCCTTTCCATTTTCCCAGTCAATCGTCAAATCAAAATCGAGGAAAAGCGATCGAAAAGATGATTCTAGTGGCAGTTGTCGCGGAACTTCTGGAAGAATACACCGTTTTAGTCTCACGGGTTTTGGAACAGCTTCTCCACGATGCACCATTCCCGCGGCGGATGCGGTACTTGATCCTTCGCAGACTTCCTTTCGCTTCCCGCCCTTCTTTTTCTTCTGCTTCTCATGTAGAATCTGCACCTGTTCGTTGAAAACAAATCTTGCTTTTCTTTTTTTTAAATAGTTTGTAATTATTTTCGTTTGAAGCGTTAGCTGAATTCGAGTTGTTTTCGTTGTTTTGGTAGTTTGATCAGCAATAGGCGATTGATTTTGGTGCATCGATTGTACTTTTTGGTTTCAATTTCGTTGCAAATTTGGGAACAAATGCCGGTGAAGTAATCTGAGTTTTTGAATGGCAGCTGTAAATTGGGTTGGATTCAATATTTCGTTTGATTTTGGTCCGATTCGGTCCAGTCTGATGCTTCTTTAAAGTGAAATTAGTCTCAATACCATAAAAAAGGGAACGTCAATAATGTAAATGAACGTAAAGTAAAAGTTGAAGTGCTTAAATGGTAGGTTCAATGCTGTAGTGGATATCCGATAACCGATATCATGATTTATTTCTGAATAAAATGATTGATCATCTTTTGTGGTTCTCCGTTTATTGTCTTTGTTTATGCATCTCGCGTGCTTACGTTAATATGTTATGTATTTATTTGTACTTATCAGGGGTTTAATTACGTAAGTCTTTCACATCATTGACTCTTTATCAGTGCCTGCAATGAATCCTTACTTTGTGGATTTTGTGCAGCTGTGCATATCTTTAAAAAAAAAAAAAAAAAAAAACCATCTCAGGATATTTTACATAGCCGGACCTACGTCTGAATTCCGCTGGTAACACTTGTTTACTCTCTTCCAATCGGGTGTTTGTCGGGGGTTAAGCCAAGCTTCGGTTGACCTTCAACTCCACCCAACCGGAGAAAGTCATCCAACAATCTTAACCGGCTGGCTAAGTTTAAAAATAAAATAAAAATAAAAATAAAAGAAATTTCTCTTAGCTTAAGATAAGCCGATTAAGAGATAGGGGAAGAAAAAAAAAAAAAAGCGAAAACAAAAAGTGCTTCAGAATAGCTGATTTAAGTCCCGTTGTCTTGATAACCCATGGTTTGCTTTGGCAACCCTGTTATCCCTAAATGACCCAACATTGGGGTCGGGTGCTTCCCAACCGATTTCCTGTTGCAAGTGGTCTTACCGTCTTTAAAATAAAATAAAGCTAATCTCTTGTGTTTTGAAACAAAATAGTTTTATGTGCTAACTAGTATTACTGTACAACGGTAGAAAAATCGACCGTTAAATTATATAATAACGAAAAAAGAGTTAGTTTTTTAAAATTATGAATTTGATTTAAAAAAATGATTGACTTGTTTAATAAAAAAATAAAAGAAATTTGAAAATGTAAATCCAAGTGCATTAAAGATTCACTATCGAAAATAAATGTACTAAGGGCATTTATAAAATACTCCCCGTGTTCTAAATAGAGATCAAAAAACTTTATGAATCGCTTTCATTACTATGAGAAGCAAAATTGGCTTAGTCCAAATTTCGTTCTTAAAGAAGTTGAAGTAGTTCCTCTAATTTGCACCTAGTTCCCTTTTATTTCACGCAAGCAAGAAACAAGCTGTAACCTCATTAAAAGCAAATACATACACATGCTCTTTTGCTTCATTATAGCTCCACATTTGAATTATAAACAACAAAATACAAGCATCAAAAGAGTGAATGTATAGTAAATATTTTTTTCAATTGAATAATGAAAATGGTACACTAATATTTACTTGTTACAATAAATGTCTGACTTACATTTCAACTAATATGTGGGACAACGATTGTTACAGTGAAAACAATAAATTAGCATAAGAGCAACTCCAACAGCACTTAATTTGTGTGCTGAATCAGTAATTTTCGATTGTTTTGTTTTGTTGGGGAAATCTCGCTCTTTCCCGCTTCGTGAAGTTAAGATAGACACTTTAAGATTAAGATTAGCAACGAAAGCACAAGGGTTTAGAATTCTCCAATATGGAGATTCTTCCACTATACAAAAGAATAGTAGGATTACAAGAATATGATTACAGAAGTAAGTCACACTCAGTAGCTCACCAAGCTTGAGGATAAAGACTTCCCAAGCTATCTCTCTTTTCTCTCAAAGAGGCTGTCTCTAACTCTTTAGGTTTCCTCACTTTAAGAAGTGGCTTCTCTCTTGATTCTTGGATTCTTAAATGGATAGTAATAGGGCTCCTTCTCCTATTTATATCACTCAACCTTCATGATGAATGGTGGAGATTACTAACATCGAAGGGTGGAGATTGATTCTCTAGAATGTTCCATACTCTTTAGGAATTTCTACACTCTTCCATTCCATTATGCATCCTTCCATACTCTTCCGTAAGGTTTTGGAAGGTTCGTGTAATGTCCCGCATTTTTATCGGTTTGTATTTGAATATTTAAATCAGTTTAAGTATTGAATTCATAATATAAATGGATTTATATATTAATTAAAACGAAGTTGAACGTATAAAAATATATATTAAATATAATCGAGCACGTAATATCGCGGCAGTTCGTAATTTAACGTTCTGAACTTCAATTGAGTGTACAGGACCCGTTATTAGTCGGATTTGTTCGAAACAAGAAGCATTGGAATTTGATTAACGATATCTTTCTAGCGGAAGTGAAAAACCAAGATTTCGTGTTACAGAGTGTGTGTTATGTCCAAATCAAAATTTTAAATAGTCGCTATAGAATCGTTTATCTACCGTAACGGTTTATTTGATATAACTATATAAGGGTTCCGAATCTGGACAAGATTCTTTTGAGACATAATTATAATTTAATTTTTAGAATTTATTGTAATTTTTAATTAATTAAATAAGCAACTTTTTATTTGGAGTATTGTGCACCCTATATCAGCATTTTGGGGTTTCACAAAATAAGTTATCTACCGATATTATTATATTTTTGGGATTATGACATCTTGTTGAGCACGATTGTACTCTTACTTTTGTCCGTACGTAAGTGTAATCTTAGGAACTGAGGTAAACCATTCTTTAACAAATTAAAAAGGGCTGTTTCAAAATAAAATATAAACGTCGGACACCCTATGATTTTTACCATCTACCCTATATGAATACGGCAACAACACGCTTTCATTTAATGAGCTATACTCTTAAATTAATGCAAACATCGGAACTTGGGCTATATTTGAAAACCCACGCTATGTTGCACTGTATAATCCTTGGCCATGAAGGCTCCTTAAATTATATATACACATACCTTAGATGCTAAGTAATACATGAATGGTCACTGTCGAAGTTAAAAATGTATGTACGTTTGTTTTCCTTGGCAACAAAGTATGAAAGACAACAGTAGAAATTGTAGGCGCACAGACCTAGCTAAAACGAGCAAGGTTACTGCAGTCCTACCCTGTCAAATTCAAGCCTATATGTTTTAAGGCAAATCAAAATAAATGAAACCATAGTTCTACTCCTACAGTCTACAACATCCCCTAATACTTGCATGCCAAGGGAACGAGATCTATAAGTAATTGCAGCACATGCAAAAGACTGACCTGTATCTTCATATGAACAGTTCACTGATTCACTGCGATGTAACAATTCACTGCGATGTAAACACACTACAAAAATTACAATGGTTTGATACTTAACATATTGGTATTAATTTAAGTAATTTTGTCTCAAATTTCTCCTTAAGACCCAATAGATACAAAAAATATGGTATTTAAAACCATGTCCCAAATATTATAAAGGCAACAAATATCTGTCTCAATGAAACTTAAGACAAACCAATTTGTCTTAACTTTGTTACTAAGCTTAATACTCTCTAGAGACATTTATATTGTCTCAAACGCATGCTGTAAGACCAAGAACATGGTGATAAAGATGTCTCAAATAGGAATGTTAACAGCACACAATAAACAGCCGCCATATGCTCAAATAGTCCCCATATACTATCACAATACCATGCAGATCTTAATATTACAGCTCAAAATAGCATACACTAACATGCACATCCTAATATTACATGTCACGAAAGCTCAAAATGGCATACACTAACATCCATACACTAACAGATCCAGCACTACATATATCACGAAAACTAATGCAAACAGAACCTAATATTCAAATCACATGCACAAAAACATTTTTTCTCATAAAGTAACATGCATACCCTATCAATGATATAGCATAATATGATATAAATAGCCTGTACGATAAAAAGGCTGTATGACAATAACTAAAAACATAAAAGCTGAAACATACTTGACTAAAACAAAGATGCAATAAAGAAATCCCTATAACATAATACAAAGTACAACATAATTCAGTGAAATACAAACAACCATGTCCTAGTGTCCACATCAAAGCCAAAACAAAAACACAAACAAAACACTAAAAATGTAAAAGAAAAAGAAAACAGTTTCATTCTATGTTGTCAGTAAGAGACTGCTGAAATGTACCATGATGGGGTGCTGCTTGATATTGCCCAGGCTCCATGTTGTACTCGTTTGTAACAGGTCCAAGTAGCTGCGTAAATGGCCCAGGCTGCTGTGAAAAGTTTCCGAAAGTTTGTTGGCAAGACACAGGAACAGATTGGAAGCTTGCAGGTGTCTGACGATAAGCAACTGATGGTTCTGCAAACTGAAACGAAGACTGCGGAAACTGTTCAAGTTGTTGAGGAATTCGATTAGCATTTTGAAAAAACGGAAATTGTGGGAATGTTTCTTGTGGATGTGGTGGCTGTGGAGGCTGTGGTGGTGCAACAGAGCTATATTTGCTAGCGATTGCCAATTCGACTTCCTTTTCGATTAATTTTCTAATCTCCGGTGTCAACAAGATGCTTGAAGATGAATTGGATTGTGTAGAATTTTCTTGGCAAGTGGTATTATCCGCTAAAATAGAAGACTGAGATCTTTTATTTAACAGACTACTTGAATCAATGTATGGTGCTCCATATACTCTGCCTCTTGTTTGTCCCCCGGAAGCCTCTATCCAAAGTTGTGGATTCCATTCAGTTGGATCCTCGTTTAACTCCGCTTTCTTTCTCAAATATGTTTCCTGAAAGAAAAAAAGTATGCTTATATGAGATTATTACACTGACAGCTTAAATGAAGCTGAAAAATAGTACATATATTATATAATCAGGTATGCTAATAAATGGAGTGATGAACTATTCAACCAAAATAAAATGATGGCAAACTAACTTATGCAAGAAGCACGAAAGCAAAATAACTTATGCACCTGAAAAAGATAAAGCAAAATGATGGCAAAAATAGTTGTTATGATATCCAAACCAAAACCATTCAACATCAAGCACTAGCAGGTTATGGACACCGTATGATATGAACCTATCATATTTTGCCTGATAGTGGATAGAAGCTTCAGCCAATAGATTCAATGCTAAACAACTAGAGGAGAGGAGGAAAATAACACACCAAATACCCTTACTAACAAACTAGCTAACCACCAATGAATAAAACCACCTTAGTGATGATTGTACTTTTCATTTTGTATATTTGTCGTTAAAATTTTCACCAAATATACACGGATTATACGGACAAAAACCATAGGTAAACTCATATTCGATGAATAGTATTGTGCTTATACAGGAATTATTTTCCTGTATTGAATTTGGTGAAAATTTATCTAATATTTATGTCTATGGCGTCTTCTGTCCGGTCTATACCAACTTAGTGATGATTGAATTTGGTGAAGATTTATCTATAACAGTGGCATCTTAGGTTGAAATTGGTAGTTTGCCAAAATAGAACAAAATAAATATCACAATCTATCATACCTTAGCGATGAAAACAAGAGTGCTTGGATTTTATTTACCAAGTGCGTAATTTTAATAGAGCTTACATTTTAGTAGTAGGATATAACTTCAGACTTCTTATATTGATCTAAATGTTATAATTTGCTCTGTTAAGATAACTAGTAAATGGGGGGCATTGTTAATTAGACACATTTAAATGAAATAGAAGTGGTCTGGTCCAAGGATACAACATAGTTTAATCTGACTAGAAGACGCAAATTACATGAAACTCGTTATTAGACTCCTTTCTTTAACTTATTTAAGTATGCATTAAGTCTGTGATTGAGTTTGTGCACTAGAATAGGTGTTGTCTTTGTATTTCTATAAATATCAACAAGTAATAAAATTCATATATTAGCTTAAAAAAACTATGTCAAATATCAAGAATCTATATTCTCAGGAAAAAATATGGTTTACACCAACATGGAGACAGCTATACATTAGTTGATGGAGAAATTTACGTCGACCAAATTATTAGACCAAGTTGATGAATGTTACATTCTTCACGAATACGATTAGGCTAAAATATGTTTTCAGGTTTTTTTTAGACTTTTGGACTTTAATATAATAGTATGGTTCGATTTTCCCTAAAAATATGTAAATGTAGCAATGTTAAAAGAAACACCTATTAGTCCCTGCAAAGGTGGCTCCATCTGGACATACACAGATACAACTATAAAAATATAAAATCGGAAGTATACGTCGTTGTAACAAACACCATTCGGATGCTCGAAGTCATCCTTCAGTCAATATGTGCAGGTGGTTGCTATCATGCTATGATCATCTCTTTGCTAATAAGGATAATGTTATAGAAAGCAAATTCTTCTTAAGTTTTTCTTTTTTTTTCCAAACCCAAAATACACTTGGAAAACATTATTTTAAAAAGGAAATTTATGCTTATTTAATCATTTTTGGAGTGTCAATAACAATGCTCTAAAAATATAAAAAAATGTTTGGATACTATTATAACTCTTTAATTTTTTTCGCCCCTTGCATAACATCATTCATTCTTCTAACTAAACACAATGTATACTCATCCAAGGCAAAATGATCGGACACTATTTTAATCTTAGTAAATTACTTATTTATTTCTATTCTGAGATATCAATATCCATGCACTGCCAAAGTACTGATAAACAAAAAATATAAATGGAAGTTCTGTAATATAGCTACATGGATCAAAACGTTGGCAATGTTCGCCAACGGTAGTAATTTAGTAATCATGAACAACCTAATCGAGTATGTTACAGAAACTTACTTTGCGATTTCGCATTTCAGCCCATGTACCCAAAATCGAGCTTTGTGTTACAAATCATGAACGACGAATGAAATCAACAAATTTGACTAGCAAGAATATAATAAAAACTCAAACTATAAAAAAGTAATAATTAGTTACTTGGGTTAGCAGTTTCCAGAGAAAGAACATCCCCCTTGATTACCAATATGATAATAAAAAGAAAAATAATATTTAAGAAAAAAAATCGTGAAAGAGAGAATTTGGATACCTTTGTATATGGCATAGCTTTGTAAAAAAACAGATGCTTAGCGAAAAACTAGCGCCAAATATTGAATTTTTCTTTCTCAAATTTAAGTTCTAAACTTATTTTGATTTGGTAGAAGATGTATTGCTTGGAAAAGATGAACACAGAATCAAAGATTGACCCGGGATGCAAAGGACGTGTAAAATGATAGCTTGTCCCTTGACCTTGCAGGCAAACCTCTTTGCAAACTCAAAATATACTTAAATTAACTAATTTAATATGATTTAAAATATGATTTACCAAATGGCTTTTTAACCTATTTATTAAAATGAAAAACAAAAGTTCAAACTAAAAGAAAATAGATGTTCAAGTTAAAAATAAAAAAAATTAACCAACCTCACGTTAATTAAACTTAAAAATATAGTTCAATATTTGTTCATATCATTTTTTTTGAACATATTAAATATATACAATTTTTCGAAATATAATTCATGAATGTAGCGTTTTGCCATGGTTATGTGAAAATCGTCTCATCATTATGCGTAAAGCACGCGCCTTAATGCTTGTATTGTATTAATCTATCAACTAACTATAGTATTTCACTTGATCATGGTAGAGAGTTGGCGAGATTGAACAAAGTTACCTCATCCTACTATGGGAAGTTACTGCTTGATGCATTAATAATGACATGTCACATATGCCAGTCCATAGTTTCTGATAATCAATTTTTGATTGCTCATGGTTTAAGATTTCGAAGGTTGAACAATTTGAAACGCGAAAACCAAGCATTTTCTTTTTAATTAAATAAATCATTTCATAAAAAAACGATATGTAGTATTTAATTGTGATTTGAATATACAAAATTAGGATTCTAAGGTCACGAATCAACGTATGCTCCCCATAAAGACTATACTTCAACTCGCATTCAGTTATGTTTTACCTCCTCCGCTCATTAAGATACAGAGCATTAGTAGGTAAGCTTTTTCTACATAATACAATTCTGTAATTTTATATCGGTTTGCGATCAGTTTGATGTCTTCTTTCTTTTTTGTAAATCATCTAACAAATGTGAGTTTTCAGATCTTCATGTGAACTTTTTATGGAGTTCATTTATACTGGCTATTTAAGTTAAAATATTCTCTTATCATTAATCAATTCATAGGCTGCATAGAGCGCGACATGCGCTGGAATTGTTAGAGAGTACGCACCATATATTATTCTCTTTTGGTATAGACATTTTGGTTCAAAAATGCATTTTTTCGATGTTCTCACTGTATGTATACATGCAATGAAGAAATACATTACCTACCTTTTGTAAAGAAAGTTTCTTTAATAGCCCATACTTTTAAGTGATAAAATGATATTCACAGTAGTTCAAGATGATAGCAAACAGTGAAACACTAAAATTTTGCAATTATTATTAAAGATATTGATTGATTTATCTAAAAAAATCTTAGATTTGAACAATTCTACACCAAATAATTGAAATCATTATCTAGGTTTGAACACGTCTTAAGTATTTGTAGGAAGATTTTTATCTCCTATTTTGTTGCAGAGATCATATGAAATAGCAATTTTATATTTAAAAGCTATATATATATATATATATATATATATATTTCAGTATTTGGATAGTTCACGATCGGACCAAAAAAATTACGTTTTCAAACCACCAACTATTAACAAAGATATAACATACGCTGGAAGGAAGCAACTGCAGATTAACATGCCTTATTTTGGTGCAACTTAGTTTAAGCCCATGGCAGAAGAATAAAGCTAGGATCTCCATTATAGGTGAAACCTAAATAATTAAATAAATTTAATGTGGTAATTACAAGGCCATAATGAAGTGTTCTAGTAAAACTAAAGTGTTTTTATTATTCAGAAAATAAATGAGGTCGGCAACACTACTTGTGAGTTGTGACCATATAGCATCACCGCACACAACATACCTGCAGCCAAAACAAGTACATTGACTAACTGGCTAAGGGGGTGTATATAATTAAATAATGTTTACTGATATGCAGGAAACGGTTAAAAAAGGGGCATGGCAAAATGGTGCTCAGTTGATAGCTTATCCCTTGAACCCACATCGGTTCAAAGTGTGTGATCTAATGGAGAGAACAGAGAATTAATTCCAAAATTAAAAAAAAAGATAAATAAATTTCAAGATGAACACCAGGTGGAGATAATTTTTCAGTTTTGATTAACAGGGACTCTAAACTCCCAAATAGACACAAGTTCATGGATTCTTAAAATAATGACAAAAACAGGCACCAATGTGATTTTATAAAATCATAATCGTGATTTTTCAAAATAAACATGTTCTTTAAAGTCTATACAAAACCAAAATTAATGTGGTTCATGAGTCCATTAAACTTATATAGTATAAAGGAATTAATCCCTGGACATATAAACGCAGAAAGTAAAATGCTGAATATGCACATGTAAAACAAAATTTTGAAGAGAAGAAGCCTTGTACATATATGGAGAAAAGATTAAACTGATTGGAAAAGGGGGGGGGAAGCTTTTTTTTGGGGGGGGGGGGGGGGCTATCATGACTACGATTCAAAATATGCCTAAATTTTCTGATCTTATATTTTATTATTATAAAATGATGAACATAGCAGCAAGAATACAAACGCCTCATTTGTTAAGAAAACTAGTGGACCAACTGATAAACTTACATAAACTTTTTTTGATTTGTTGTCAACAAACGAGCTGCTTGGCATCAACGACGATTCTTTTGCTTTGCCTTTTCCTTTCCCTCTTTTGGTATGCCAATAACAGAAACTATCAGCAAATGGTACGGGATGGCCTGTCTCAAGTTCCTTCAAAATTGGATATTAAAATCAATTAGTATAAACAGTAAGCATGAGTAAATATTTAATACAAGTAAACATGCAAAACTGTCTCAAAGTTAAGTCCATAAAACTCGAACCTGCTGTACATGTAATTTAAGTTCAAATGAAGATCAAATGATGAAAGCCAAAAGGAAGTCAACCAATATTTTTTTTGCACTAATAAAAAGAGGGAATAGCAAGTAATTTTCATTTATTTATATATTTCATTATTCTTATGATATTTTAAAAAAAAAAATTGACGAAGCATACGTCGTTATTCTTACGTAATCAGCATGAAAAGTGATATTGGCTTACCACTTGTGCATCATGTGACACAATAGACACCGAACCAGCAGTATGACGCGTGTGAGTCCCTTCTTTAGGTGTCAAACGATTATTTCTCATCTTGTTTCCTTTATCATCATACGTACTCTTATGCCATTCTATATCAATCATTTGATTCCAAATATTTTCTTGAATCCAACTTGGTGGCATATTTCGACAGTTAATCATCCTATCAGTTTGTCTTAATTCTTTTGCCTTTCTTCGTGCACGATATAATTTCTTTTTTAGGATAGAGGAAGCTGCTTTGGTCCAAATCTCATAAACTCTTTGCTCATAAACAGCATCATATGTGTAAGCCCGCTACACATTGAAATATATTGTAAATAAATTTCACTACAAAAAACAGTAATTCGAATTAAAAAGAACATAAACATACCTTAAACTCATTAAACAGTATTGATCTTTTTTCATGAGGCACTTTAGAAAACCTATACCATGGCTCCGTAAACCGACGGTTCCAAATTTTTCCAATAAGACGAGAGGCGGATTTGTTTTTAAATCTAAACAACATATTGAAATACCTCATAGAATATTCATAGGATAAAATATACCAAAGAAGTGTCATAAATTCTTACTGATTTCCTATCCACTCAAGTGGTCTCTTTTGTGTAACAGGATCGATTGGAGTGTCATATCCTTCAACCGGAATATACGCTTTTGGATCATCTTCCTCTCCTTCTTCCGCACTATCCGCTTCAATTCCTAGTGGACCGTCTCTCATCTCTTGTTGTACTTCAAGTCCCTCTTCACCTCTTTCATCTACAACTTCTAGTCTCTCCTCACATATGTCAGTCATTGCATTTGTGCTTGTGTTTGAAATAAACTGGCTTGGCATGTTATCTACATGTTCGGATTGTGCTGAATGTGTATTTGTCATCCTTCTTATAAGACTTCGAAAAGCTAAACCAGTCATTATATCGTAACTACACATAAATTTGATTATTTGAAAAATTATCAAAAGCATGGTATTATCATAAAATTAGAAAAATGGTCAACAAAATTTTAGTATGCTATCTAAATATTTTGTGCAAGCATGTCATATACGATAATTAATTGAATAAAATAAATATATTTACCTGTAGTTAATCTAGAAAGTGAACCCCTTTCTATTGATGTCCAATACTTTCTTATTTCTTCAGTGAGCTTCAAAACCACTTGAGAAAACTGAAATTAGAAAACAGTCAAATAGTTATAATTTAATGTATGGATAAAAAAATCCTCAATTGCATACTATATTGAAGAGCTAAGGAAACTTGATCACAAATTACTATGGAAGTGATACTTTGTAATGTGCATTCCATTGTAATACATAAATATGCACAAACTGTGAAAATGAATGCATACCCAGTAAGGTTGCTCTAGTGAGGCACATGACCATATATAATGTGAACTCAAATGTTACAATATAATAAATGCCTAAATTATTATTACATTCAAAAACAAAGTTGCAAAGTTTAACATATTTTTTATTAGATTCGAACAAAATACAAAATAGTACTCATGACATAATCCAATATTATTCTTGAACTAATAAAGAGAATAGTCATCTTCAGTAGCAACTTCTTCATCACTTTCTACCACATCATCACTCTCTCCAAATTCTTCGTCGTCGTCATTATCAACTTCTATGTCTTCTTCTAATTCATCGTTTTCATCATTATTTTCCATTGCTAGCTCTAGTTCTTCGTTATCAACATCGACATAATGGTCAAATGTTATTGGTTGATCAAGACTGTCGTCAAGGTGAACGGTAGATTGTTGACACATCTCATCTACTTGATCCACATCTACATCCTCCTCTAAGTTGGGTGCATTAAGTACAAAACGACTTCTCGCGGCAGTTTTAATAACTATTAACCATTCACTTGATGTATCAGGCTGACAAGTGAAATAAACTTGCTGACATTGTTGAGCAAACACAAAAACATCATCTGTTCGAAGTCTGGAATTTTTCTTTAGTTCAATCAATCCATTTATATAGTGCACTCTTATTCCATCTCTTGTTACAGTGTCAAACCAGTCACAATTGAATAAAAATATTTCATTTTTGTTTCCAAGATATGTCAGCTTAATAACTTCTTTAATCATCCCATAATAATCACTTTCCAAATCATCGTAACAACTTCCTTTCACACATACACCACTATTCATTGTTTTTTTGTTCTTTCCATAGTGCATTGTATGAAATTTATAACCATTTACGAAAAACCCATTGTAACACTCGACTACAAAATTTGGCCCTTGTGCAAGCAAATATAATTGATGTTGAATACCATCAGAGTGAAATGGAACCTATCAAACAAAAGTAAAAAATTATTTTTAACATTTGCAATTAAAAGTTAGAAACTATACAACATAATTTATTTTTCCATCTAGACAATAAACTTACATTTGATTTTAACCAATCCGAAAATAATGTTTCCAACAACGTATCAATGAAATTTTCATCTTTATGGGGATGTTGTCCTCGTAGTTCTTCTTTGCACTTGCTATATGTAAGAAATAATTTTGTTAACATAATTATACAACTATATATTTAGCTATAAAAAAAATTAGCATTGCTTACATCATTAAGTCCTTGAATTCAAGGCAATTGAATAACACATATTTGTGTATAGCAAGGTGTTCTTTTGCGGTGAGCTTCCTTTTAGTGAACGCGTTTGATAATACTCTACCTGGGTGTCGAAAAATTGATAATCGTTCATCAGGTGCAACTTCTCCGCCATCATCATTTCTAGGTGGTTGATTCCATATTGTTTCAACGTTTGGACCGAAATAACATGATGTAAAATTTGAAATCTCATCAATAAGGTATGCTTCAGCTATCGAACCTTCTACATGTGCCTTATTACCTACTTTCTTTTTTAAATAAAACAAGTACCTACATAATTTATAAATGGTTGAAAATTGATCGATACAAAATAAAAATATTAATTGAACATACCTTTCAAAAGGGTACATCCATCGATACTGAACAGGACCGCCTACTTTGGCTTCATAAGGAAGATGAATTGACAAATGCTCCATAGGATCGAAAAAAGAAGGAGGAAATATTTTTTCAAGTTTACAAATTATTTCAACAATGTTCTTTTCTAGTGAATTCATATTTTCAACACTTAAATTTTTTGCACAAAGATCACGGAAGAAATTACTAAGTTCAATTAAAGTTTCCCATATATTTTTTGGTAAAAACGGACGAAATGCAATGGGAAGAAGTCTTTGCATGAACACATGACAATCATGACTCTTAAACCCGCTGATTTTATTTTCATGCTCATTAACACATCTTTGAATGTTTGAGGCATAACCATCCGGAAAACATAGACTTTTTACCCACTTACAAACCATTTTCTGTTCATTTTTTGAGAGACAATAAGGAGCTTTTGGCTTGTAATAATTACCATTTGAACGTTGAATTAAGCTCATCCATCGTGATTTGCTGCAGATTTTTTCAAGATCAAGTCTAGCTTTTAAATTATCTTTTGTCTTGTCAGTGTCCATTAATGTGTGGAATATGTTGTCAAAAAAGTTCTTTTCAACATGCATAACATCTAAATTATGACGAATCAAATTTGAATCCCAATAAGGAAGATCCCAAAAAATACTCCTATGGACCCAATTGTGTGATTCCCCGAATCCTGCTATTTTTTGATTTCCACTTTTAAATCCAAATACAATATTAGGTAAGCTAGACACTATATTTTTCATCTCAGCACCAGAACGTCGAAAGGGTGAAATATCATTTTCAATGTTATTCCTTCTAAACTTGTCCCTCTGCCTTCTATATGAATGATCCAATGGTAAGAACTGTCGATGACAATCAAAAAAACATGCTTTTCCACCATATTCTAGAGTGAAGGATTTTATTCTCTCCATACAATAAGGGCACGCTAATCTTTCATGAGTGCTCCAACCAGACAACATACCATATGCAGGAAAATCACTAATAGTCCATAGCAAAGCAGCTCTTAGAATAAAGTTATCCTTTTTATGCACATCGTACGCTATAACACCATTCCATAGATTTAGCAGTTCATCAATCAATGGTCGTAGAAAAACATCTAAATTCTTTCCAGGATGTTTAGGTCCCGGGACAATCGTGTTTAGGAATAAAAATGGTTGTTTCATGCACTTCCAAGGTGGTAAATTGTAAACTGTTAAAATTACTGGCCAACATGAATAAACTTTTGCAGAAACTCCAAACGGGCTAAAACCATCGGTGCATAAACCTAATCGAACATTTCGCTCAAAAGAAGCAAACTCTGGATGTCGACGATCAAAATCTTTCTGTAACACCCCACGTCCGTTAGTGTCACTCACAAAGGGAATGCACTAAGTTCTGTGGAGCATTTTGGGTAAAAGATGCAGATAAATTACAAGACAGACAAATTATTAAACAGTGGAAAATAGAACTTTGATTTATTGATAAAATAGTCTGTACAAGATTCTTTTACAATATCAGAGTATCATCTGTCTTTATAAAATAAAGAAGCATGAAAATATATTTATATATTCCCCAATGTAGCAAGAGCCAGCCATAGCATCTGGAAGAGAATCCAAAGACAACTTCGTCAAATCTTCAAGCTGGGAAAGAGCAACGGTCCAGTCTAATCCTGAGTTATACTATTCCCTCCTCAACTACCTGGGGGGGGGGGGAACGGAAGAAAAGAAGACGAAAGAAAAACAGAGTCAGACATAAAGCCTGAGTAAGTTCAGTAACTTCTAGCATGTGAACATGGAAAAACAAAACGACATGAATTAACTGAATACAAGATTACACCATGACGATAAGGTCAACAAGATTAGACAAGGTAGTCACAAGATATGCTAAGATGACTGGATACGCTCTAATACTTTCGCAGCTTCGCTATTTCCTTGTTATACTGGTTTCTGTATCTCTGCACCACCTAACTAGTGTTCAACTAGTAACGATAACGTGATCCCAACCCCTGTAGTTTCCATTGCCTTCAGGCATACATTTATTATTTATTACCTAGATCTGGTCTAGGGTTTTCTATCAAGTGCTTTCTAGATTTAACTATAGTTTTACGCTATCTGCTGAACGCTTTTCGAGTTCAGGGTTTATGCCACCTAGTCCAACTAGGGATTACGCTACCTGTCGAACAATGCCCCCAAGTCTAGGACACACTACCTAGAGTGGTATATGTTCCTAGGCTTCCCCACGCATGTATCGCGAATCGTTATCGCTTGTCTAGATGCACATGTCCTGTAATGTGCGATCCGAGTCCTGTGACAGGGCAAATCAAGGAATACAGAACTCGGTCGGGAGCTTTCAGATATCTGCCGATGCAGATGCTAAGGTCTGTTTTTATTCCAGTGGCTATGGTCCCACTTGACCCCTCCCTCAGCTAATGAAAGGCACACCTTGTAAAATGAGAACTATACGCCGGCCCCTGGTGCCCCACTATCCTATGGCCATCCGCAACCATAACTAGATAGCAAGTATATGGTCTTTTGGAGTTCTCCGCCTTTCCGCTTCACGTATCTCGATTGACTCAAGATGGATGGTAGACGACGAGTTGCTATCACAGGGCTACCGTCTTCTCGCCGAATCACGCTGGTCCATCCTAGTCTTTAGGTTGCCACATATATATTGCAACCAAGGCATACCCTCGGTTCTTCTAACGCAGACCTTAACCTCTGTGAGCCCAGGATGATCATCTGCAGCCTCACAGAGGGATACCAAGAGTACCCTCACGTCCCCTCGAAGCCTCGGGCTTCGTAACCCAATTCGTTGGAGCCTTCTTAAAACCAGATGGATGTCCGCTCCTTCGTGTTATACTAAGAATTACTACTTAGTTCTACTAACTAAGGTTTACCACTTAGTTTCCAAATTCCTTGTTTTCTTAACTAAGTTTTACTACTTAGTCCCTTTTTCAACTGAGGTTTACTACTTAGTTTTCTTTCTCGCCAGGTTGGGTTGGTTAAGTATCTTTAGTCGATTCAAGCTATCTTAACCCTCTTCCCTTATCCTATTACACTGGTTAAGTGTTATCCCTTTATGCTTTTTACTTAACCCTATTCATTTATCATATTCTGATGGTTAAGCGTTCAGGTTTACTTAACCCTATGGTCTAGTCCAGCTAACATATTAAATTGGCTAAGTGTATTACTTAACCCCAACCTCTAGTCTAATTAACATGTTAAATTGGCTAAGTGTATTAACTTTACTTAACCCCACCTTCTAGTCTAGTCAACATGTTAATTTGGCTAAGTATTCCCATGGACTTGACCCTCCCATTCTAGCTTTAACTGTGCTAAGTTGGTTAAGTGTTCCTTAACCTTCCCATTCTAGCTTAACCGTGTTAGGTTGGTTAAGTGTTCCTATGGACTTAACCTTCCCATTCTAGCTTAACTTTGTTAAGTCGGTTAAGTGTTCCTATGGACTTAACCCACCCATTCTTGCTTAACTGTGTTAAATTGGTTAAGTGTTTCTATGGACTTAACTCTCCCATTCTTGTTCTAGCTTTAATTAATAAATTAAAGCCGCAACCTCTCACATTAGACAGATATTGCTGCGGTTACTAGATGTGCCGGTCGGTTCTGGGCAAGTTTACACCGCAACTCAGTCTAACCTCGGGTTAGGCATATTCATGTTTTCTAAGTTCAAAGGGTTTTGATTAATTTCCAAATCTGGTTTTGAAAACAACCATCCCGTCCTTCGGATCAGTTAGGGATAGCCAGGGAGGGCAGGAAACTTGTATTTTCCAAACCCAAGCCTAGACACTATCCTCTCTGTCACCCTAGAACCTTCTGGTCTATGTGTTATAAAAAGAGATGTTATCAAAATACTTTTCTTTTGTTTATAAATTGTTAACAATTTATTCCAAAAGCCCATTTCCTTTTTTTAGACAAATTTTGCCTATATTTATTTGTCAAGCCTACTAGTATACTTATAGTCTAGGCCCAAGTCCTAACCCAACATGCAGTTTAGGCCATTTCCTATTTCATTGCCGAAGCTAGATTAAATATCCTAGTTTATAATTTATGGCCAAAACTTAACCAAGTTACATATTTTGTGGTAAATGAACAATTTAACATTTATGACGAATTCTATAAGTAAATTACTCCTAATTTACTTATTTCATTACTACTCTTTTAATGTACATTGTCACATTTATTATTATGGCCCATTCTCTCTTATTTATCATATTTATACTTTTTGGTATGTAAATTATACCAAATTTAGTGTCGCTAACCATAATTTATTCTAAACATGACAATTGCTCACAATTATGAATAAATTCAAAATTGTGCTAATATACTTATTCCAAATCAACCTTAATTAACCCAATCTTGGTTTAACATCCTAATTCACAATTTATGGCAAAACTAGAATTATTTTTCTAGTTTACATTTTATGCCTAAAATTTAGCTTACTTACTAACGCTAAATTTAATATGTCAAAATCACATATTCCCTAATCCATGTCAAATTTCCCCGTTTTCATTTTAATATGCATGTCATAATACATATTCCAAATTATGCCAATTTCCAAGTTTACAATTACGTTCATATTCATTTCCATGTTTTTCCCCAAATCGCATTCCCACCGTTCGAATAATCGTGATTCAACCTAGATTATAAATAAATCTAGATTCGTAGATAAAAAGGGAATGAATCAAAATGACAAGAAGGAATAATTGGCATAAAAAGGTTTGGATAACAATGCAGGTTCAAGAAGATGGGTAGACCTAACTAAATAGGTAAATTCCCACTGTCTTAAAACCAAAGAATGGGCAAAATAGGTTCAAGAACGTGGGTAGACCTAACTTAATAGGTAAATTCCCACTATCTTAAAACCAAAGAAAAACCAAGGAACAGGTAGAATAAAAAATTGGGTTTAGACCCAACTTCTCAATCACAAAACTAAAACAATATTTTCCTAATCATAAATCATGGGTGTCAAAATCACAGTTGCCCTCATTATGTCATAAGTAATAATTTATGTCCAAATCAAAGGTATAGGCCTAGTCAAGGAAATAATCCTTGTAGTCACAGTCACAGTCATAGGAAATGTCCATAGTCATATGCGATGTTCATAGTCCAAAAGGGAAAATAATTCCCATAGTCATAAGTCATTGTCATAGGCAATGTTTATATGTCCCAAAATCAAAGGCTTATGTCATAGTCCAAAGGCATATGCTTTCAAAGGCCACAGTTCTATAGTCATAGTCACGGTTACAGTCTTATTTGTCCTCGAATCATAACAGTTCTTAATTCAGTCCAAGAGTATAAACACAGATTCGAAGAGAGAGAGAGAGAGAGATTTGGCATATTCCTTTATTCCTTTAATTTCATGTCATAAATAAAACAAAATATTCAGATATAGAAATAACCAACTTACAGAAAATAGATCTAGAAAAGAAGGAAAGCGTGGCTATGATTCGTGCGTCGTTGCTTGAAACTTGTTTGAGCTAGCCTTTGAATTCTTCACTTGAAACTTTGATTTGAATCCCTCCTTAAAAGTCTTTTAGCAGCATCTCCTCGTCTTGAATCATATTTTATTTTATTTATTTAAGAAAATCTAGAGGAGGGGAAGAAGCCATGAATCTTAGCAGCATAAGGATAGAAGAGAATTGGTGCAAAGAGAATGAAGACTAGGGCTGTTTATATAGCTGCTCAAGACCTTATCGTACACGCAGCGCTAAGTCAGCATTGAACCTAGTTAAGAAAATAGTCCAGGTACGTAGATGAATCTAGCCAAACCTTATCATACACGCAGTGCTGAGTCAGCATTGGGTCCCACAAGCTATTTTGGCGTAAAAGTTTGATTTTCAAACTTTTGAATTTCTGGAATTTATTTAACTGTTTTATTCACATGAAATATTCTTATATGTATACAATTCCTCTAACGACCATTTTACGCGTATATATATATGCACAACTTTCATTTTATTTTCAAAATTCAAATGATGTTGCCATATTTCATTGACTGTAGCCTTATCTTGAATTTTATCTTTCGTATACATACATTTTTGCATATATATATATATATTTATATTCTCATATGTATATATATATATATATATTTTCTTTATTTCCTTATATGTACGTTCTTATCCTTTCAAATTTTGAATTTGTATACGTACATATATTTGCATGTTCAGTTGGCCCTCTATAAAACAAAGATAAAAAAATTATGCCGCCGCCGGGGTTCGAACCCCCGACCTCTATGCTACAAATCCAATGCCTCAACCAACTGAGCTACAGAGGCTTTTGTTAATAAGTCTTATAACAATAATAATTATTGTTCTCTCCTTACTTCTCTTTTTCATGTTAGTTACGATACTTAAACTAAACAACTGCATGGATCTTTTTTTTTTCTTTTAAACATTAATTGTACTTTAATTTATGAATCTTAATGTCACAGAATTACGGGGTGTTACATTCTCCCCCACTTAAAAGGATTTCGTCCCCGAAATCTTCATGTTAGGAAGAATGTGTCTTACCATCCAATCACCCATCTACTCAACCATTCAATCACAGGCATTCATTGTCCTTAAAAGATTTCTAATGCTTTCATGTTCATATGCATAGTGTGTGTATATGTCTCTATCTAATGCAAAATCAGGCGGTCTACTGATTCAGTTGACCTCCTTAATGCAAATTGTGTTAGTGCCATGCGTCCAATCATGTATGCAAGCATCCCTGGTCATGTAAATACTACATGCGTGCACAACCATACATCCATATGCAATGTCCATATGATATCATATCAAGTTCAACTTACAAACAAATGCATATATGTAAATGCTATATGAAAGCGTTCGAACTTGATCTAGTGTCTAATACGTATGCATATGCATCCACGAGCAACCATTTGCAACCACTTGAAACCATTCAACCATAACATGTTTCAAATACATGTTTACATCCATTGGCTTCTACCTAAGGATCGCAGATATGACCTAGAGGATATACTTTTGGAAAGAGAGAAACAACTACACGTAAAGCTCCTAAACAGAGAAATCAAGGATGCACCCTTAAGGAAAAAGGGCATGTTGCTAGTATCTAGCCTTCTTGAGCTTTACTCCAATGTATCTTAACCAATTTATCTTCACGATTGTGAAGTTCCTAACCTCCATTTCCAAAATAAATAGATGTCAATCACGGTACCAAGTGTATGATTAGAGGTCTCTCCCTTATCCACCATGCCATAACTATAAGGGTTGAAAGATCACTACGCGCTTTTTAGAGAGCCTGTCACAACTATTCATCTCTCACGCAAACTATCCTAGTCGAACTCGACGTTCCTCAAGTACAAGCCCCAAAGGCCTAAACCAATATCAGACAAGCACCCAAGGAATATCTCCTTTAGACAATCTACGTGATATGATATAAGCAAACTCGATAGCTATTCAAACCCCTACTAACCAAAAATAAACGGATCGAACCACCCACTGGGTTTGAGACTGATTGGGATCTTCTTACTATACAAGTACTAAGGTGCAGAGACTCAACTATGGAAGCAAATATGAACAAATGCGAAGTGCTAAATCCGAACAGAAAAACTAGATTCTTCCAACAGAAACTTTTACCACCTATCTCCTAGGTACGCTCAGCATGTACTTTCCCTTCTGAAAATCTTGTCCTTTGTCCTTAATTATATGCCCTATCATACCATAGTAAAGATACTTCCTCTTTTATAATTTTCTTCCTCCTTCGTGAGTTAAACCTACATCCATGATTTCCTCATCCTGGGGTTGTGCTCCCTTTTGCCAAGCTCCTCACCTTTTTCTGTGTATAACCATGTTGGCAAATCCCTCGAAAGCCGCCTCCATCGCACGGAAAACCCTATAACCTTGAAAGAAGACTGGCCGTAAGTGAAACAACTACGGCTATAGATGGAAGTCGGGCACTACTTCGCCCTTCGATGAGGTTACCTCCCAGAAAG
The DNA here is from genome assembly GCA_030737875.1 of Allium sativum. NCBI lineage: Eukaryota > Viridiplantae > Streptophyta > Magnoliopsida > Asparagales > Amaryllidaceae > Allium > Allium sativum. Next base: position 5,109,320 of record JASFAX010000037.1, on the reverse strand, counting down.
CCAGGAGCCCCAGAGACTCAAGAAAGAAGGAGACAAGAATTCAAACAGAGGAAGAGGAGATAATGCGTATGGCTTTGGGGAATATTCCTTTAAAAAAAAACTTTTCTTTTGAAAATGCTTCTTTAAAAACCATTTTGAAAAATAATTTTTCAAATCCTTTATCTGATCCGGTAACCTTCAGCTCTGATACCACGTGTAACACCCCACGTCCGTTAGTGTCACTCACAAAGGGAATGCACTAAGTTCTGTGGAGCATTTTGGGTAAAAGATGCAGATAAATTACAAGACAGACAAATTATTAAACAGTGGAAAATAGAACTTTGATTTATTGATAAAATAGTCTGTACAAGATTCTTTTACAATATCAGAGTATCATCTGTCTTTATAAAATAAAGAAGCATGAAAATATATTTATATATTCCCCAATGTAGCAAGAGCCAGCCATAGCATCTGGAAGAGAATCCAAAGACAACTTCGTCAAATCTTCAAGCTGGGAAAGAGCAACGGTCCAGTCTAATCCTGAGTTATACTATTCCCTCCTCAACTACCTGGGGGGGGGGAACGGAAGAAAAGAAGACGAAAGAAAAACAGAGTCAGACATAAAGCCTGAGTAAGTTCAGTAACTTCTAGCATGTGAACATGGAAAAACAAAACGACATGAATTAACTGAATACAAGATTACACCATGACGATAAGGTCAACAAGATTAGACAAGGTAGTCACAAGATATGCTAAGATGACTGGATACGCTCTAATACTTTCGCAGCTTCGCTATTTCCTTGTTATACTGGTTTCTGTATCTCTGCACCACCTAACTAGTGTTCAACTAGTAACGATAACGTGATCCCAACCCCTGTAGTTTCCATTGCCTTCAGGCATACATTTATTATTTATTACCTAGATCTGGTCTAGGGTTTTCTATCAAGTGCTTTCTAGATTTAACTATAGTTTTACGCTATCTGCTGAACGCTTTTCGAGTTCAGGGTTTATGCCACCTAGTCCAACTAGGGATTACGCTACCTGTCGAACAATGCCCCCAAGTCTAGGACACACTACCTAGAGTGGTATATGTTCCTAGGCTTCCCCACGCATGTATCGCGAATCGTTATCGCTTGTCTAGATGCACATGTCCTGTAATGTGCGATCCGAGTCCTGTGACAGGGCAAATCAAGGAATACAGAACTCGGTCGGGAGCTTTCAGATATCTGCCGATGCAGATGCTAAGGTCTGTTTTTATTCCAGTGGCTATGGTCCCACTTGACCCCTCCCTCAGCTAATGAAAGGCACACCTTGTAAAATGAGAACTATACGCCGGCCCCTGGTGCCCCACTATCCTATGGCCATCCGCAACCATAACTAGATAGCAAGTATATGGTCTTTTGGAGTTCTCCGCCTTTCCGCTTCACGTATCTCGATTGACTCAAGATGGATGGTAGACGACGAGTTGCTATCACAGGGCTACCGTCTTCTCGCCGAATCACGCTGGTCCATCCTAGTCTTTAGGTTGCCACATATATATTGCAACCAAGGCATACCCTCGGTTCTTCTAACGCAGACCTTAACCTCTGTGAGCCCAGGATGATCATCTGCAGCCTCACAGAGGGATACCAAGAGTACCCTCACGTCCCCTCGAAGCCTCGGGCTTCGTAACCCAATTCGTTGGAGCCTTCTTAAAACCAGATGGATGTCCGCTCCTTCGTGTTATACTAAGAATTACTACTTAGTTCTACTAACTAAGGTTTACCACTTAGTTTCCAAATTCCTTGTTTTCTTAACTAAGTTTTACTACTTAGTCCCTTTTTCAACTGAGGTTTACTACTTAGTTTTCTTTCTCGCCAGGTTGGGTTGGTTAAGTATCTTTAGTCGATTCAAGCTATCTTAACCCTCTTCCCTTATCCTATTACACTGGTTAAGTGTTATCCCTTTATGCTTTTTACTTAACCCTATTCATTTATCATATTCTGATGGTTAAGCGTTCAGGTTTACTTAACCCTATGGTCTAGTCCAGCTAACATATTAAATTGGCTAAGTGTATTACTTAACCCCAACCTCTAGTCTAATTAACATGTTAAATTGGCTAAGTGTATTAACTTTACTTAACCCCACCTTCTAGTCTAGTCAACATGTTAATTTGGCTAAGTATTCCCATGGACTTGACCCTCCCATTCTAGCTTTAACTGTGCTAAGTTGGTTAAGTGTTCCTTAACCTTCCCATTCTAGCTTAACCGTGTTAGGTTGGTTAAGTGTTCCTATGGACTTAACCTTCCCATTCTAGCTTAACTTTGTTAAGTCGGTTAAGTGTTCCTATGGACTTAACCCACCCATTCTTGCTTAACTGTGTTAAATTGGTTAAGTGTTTCTATGGACTTAACTCTCCCATTCTTGTTCTAGCTTTAATTAATAAATTAAAGCCGCAACCTCTCACATTAGACAGATATTGCTGCGGTTACTAGATGTGCCGGTCGGTTCTGGGCAAGTTTACACCGCAACTCAGTCTAACCTCGGGTTAGGCATATTCATGTTTTCTAAGTTCAAAGGGTTTTGATTAATTTCCAAATCTGGTTTTGAAAACAACCATCCCGTCCTTCGGATCAGTTAGGGATAGCCAGGGAGGGCAGGAAACTTGTATTTTCCAAACCCAAGCCTAGACACTATCCTCTCTGTCACCCTAGAACCTTCTGGTCTATGTGTTATAAAAAGAGATGTTATCAAAATACTTTTCTTTTGTTTATAAATTGTTAACAATTTATTCCAAAAGCCCATTTCCTTTTTTTAGACAAATTTTGCCTATATTTATTTGTCAAGCCTACTAGTATACTTATAGTCTAGGCCCAAGTCCTAACCCAACATGCAGTTTAGGCCATTTCCTATTTCATTGCCGAAGCTAGATTAAATATCCTAGTTTATAATTTATGGCCAAAACTTAACCAAGTTACATATTTTGTGGTAAATGAACAATTTAACATTTATGACGAATTCTATAAGTAAATTACTCCTAATTTACTTATTTCATTACTACTCTTTTAATGTACATTGTCACATTTATTATTATGGCCCATTCTCTCTTATTTATCATATTTATACTTTTTGGTATGTAAATTATACCAAATTTAGTGTCGCTAACCATAATTTATTCTAAACATGACAATTGCTCACAATTATGAATAAATTCAAAATTGTGCTAATATACTTATTCCAAATCAACCTTAATTAACCCAATCTTGGTTTAACATCCTAATTCACAATTTATGGCAAAACTAGAATTATTTTTCTAGTTTACATTTTATGCCTAAAATTTAGCTTACTTACTAACGCTAAATTTAATATGTCAAAATCACATATTCCCTAATCCATGTCAAATTTCCCCGTTTTCATTTTAATATGCATGTCATAATACATATTCCAAATTATGCCAATTTCCAAGTTTACAATTACGTTCATATTCATTTCCATGTTTTTCCCCAAATCGCATTCCCACCGTTCGAATAATCGTGATTCAACCTAGATTATAAATAAATCTAGATTCGTAGATAAAAAGGGAATGAATCAAAATGACAAGAAGGAATAATTGGCATAAAAAGGTTTGGATAACAATGCAGGTTCAAGAAGATGGGTAGACCTAACTAAATAGGTAAATTCCCACTGTCTTAAAACCAAAGAATGGGCAAAATAGGTTCAAGAACGTGGGTAGACCTAACTTAATAGGTAAATTCCCACTATCTTAAAACCAAAGAAAAACCAAGGAACAGGTAGAATAAAAAATTGGGTTTAGACCCAACTTCTCAATCACAAAACTAAAACAATATTTTCCTAATCATAAATCATGGGTGTCAAAATCACAGTTGCCCTCATTATGTCATAAGTAATAATTTATGTCCAAATCAAAGGTATAGGCCTAGTCAAGGAAATAATCCTTGTAGTCACAGTCACAGTCATAGGAAATGTCCATAGTCATATGCGATGTTCATAGTCCAAAAGGGAAAATAATTCCCATAGTCATAAGTCATTGTCATAGGCAATGTTTATATGTCCCAAAATCAAAGGCTTATGTCATAGTCCAAAGGCATATGCTTTCAAAGGCCACAGTTCTATAGTCATAGTCACGGTTACAGTCTTATTTGTCCTCGAATCATAACAGTTCTTAATTCAGTCCAAGAGTATAAACACAGATTCGAAGAGAGAGAGAGAGAGATTTGGCATATTCCTTTATTCCTTTAATTTCATGTCATAAATAAAACAAAATATTCAGATATAGAAATAACCAACTTACAGAAAATAGATCTAGAAAAGAAGGAAAGCGTGGCTATGATTCGTGCGTCGTTGCTTGAAACTTGTTTGAGCTAGCCTTTGAATTCTTCACTTGAAACTTTGATTTGAATCCCTCCTTAAAAGTCTTTTAGCAGCATCTCCTCGTCTTGAATCATATTTTATTTTATTTATTTAAGAAAATCTAGAGGAGGGGAAGAAGCCATGAATCTTAGCAGCATAAGGATAGAAGAGAATTGGTGCAAAGAGAATGAAGACTAGGGCTGTTTATATAGCTGCTCAAGACCTTATCGTACACGCAGCGCTGAGTCAGCATTGAACCTAGTTAAGAAAATAGTCCAGGTACGTAGATGAATCTAGCCAAACCTTATCATACACGCAGTGCTGAGTCAGCATTGGGTCCCACATGCTATTTTGGCGTAAAAGTTTGATTTTCAAACTTTTGAATTTCTGGAATTTATTTAACTGTTTTATTCACATGAAATATTCTTATATGTATACAATTCCTCTAACGACCATTTTACGCGTATATATATATGCACAACTTTCATTTTATTTTCAAAATTCAAATGATGTTGCCATATTTCATTGACTGTAGCCTTATCTTGAATTTTATCTTTCGTATACATACATTTTTGCATATATATATATATATTTATATTCTCATATGTATATATATATATATATATATATATTTTCTTTATTTCCTTATATGTACGTTCTTATCCTTTCAAATTTTGAATTTGTATACGTACATATATTTGCATGTTCAGTTGGCCCTCTCTAAAACAAAGATAAAAAAATTATGCCGCCGCCGGGGTTCGAACCCCCGACCTCTATGCTACAAATCCAATGCCTCAACCAACTGAGCTACAGAGGCTTTTGTTAATAAGTCTTATAACAATAATAATTATTGTTCTCTCCTTACTTCTCTTTTTCATGTTAGTTACGATACTTAAACTAAACAACTGCATGGATCTTTTTTTTTTCTTTTAAACATTAATTGTACTTTAATTTATGAATCTTAATGTCACAGAATTACGGGGTGTTACACTTTCCATGCTTCACCGTCAACTGGATGAGTCATTGTACCATCACTAGATTGATTATAATAGTGCCAAGTCATGTCTTTAGCATGATTTGGTGACATGTATAACCTTTTCAACCTTGGAATGATCGGAAAGTAACTAACTTGTTTTTCAGCAATATTTTTCATGTTGTTTTGACAAGGTTTATAACGAGAACTACTACAAATATCACAAGAAACCTTTGCACTATTTTCTTTGTAATACAACATGCAAAAATTGGGACAAACATCAATTTTTTCATAACCAAGCCCAAGAGGTTTCAACAACTTTTTAGCTTCATAAAAATTATGAACTAGCTTATGCCTCTCTGGCAACATATTACCAATTAATGTACTCATATCTTTAAAACTTGCCTCAGTCAAACCTCTTCGAGATTTAAGGGCCATCATCTTTGCACATGCAGATAATTTTGTCTCTTTTTTGCACCCGTCCCATAAGGGTTCATCAGCGGCTTTTAGTTTATCTAAAAAATTTTGAGCTTCGAGATTGGGTAATTGCTTTTCTGTATTGTGATCAACACCCATTGCATCCAAGACCATATCCCTATATGGGTTCTCATCATTCAAATCGCTATTTTGTGATTCAGACATTGTTGACTCCTCAACTTCTTCCTCCCCGTGAAAAATCCAGGTAGAATAAAGTGGAACAAACCCTTTTTGTAGTAAATGCTTAGTGATTTCTTCTTTAATTTGAACTTTTTCATTTTTACACAGAGAACATGGACATCTAACCGTTCCTCCATATTCTACTTGTAGAAATGCAAAATCGACAAAAAATTTGACGCCATCGACAAACTCTATATTTATATATCCATCTTTAAGTCTACGATACATCCACGATCGATCACTCATTTTGATATCAATCCTAAACAAAAGGCATTGGTTTTGTATGAGACAAAGGAGGATGCTGATTTAAAACTACAAATATTATCCAACATGAAGAATTTAACATATCACCTTTAAATGTTATATTAAACATAATGAGACCGTGTTTTTCTAATTTACTATCCCCTCATTAATTGGTTCTTCCCCTGATTTTATTTTCATTCCATTTATACAAGTCAGGATCGAATTTGAATCAAAATGCATGTTTTTTTTGCATTAAATCATAAATCAATGGTTAATTTGATTTCATCTTGGACACAATCATAATTGGAGCTACGAAGGCCATCGTTTTCAAAAATAAATTAAATAACTAAACTGTTTTCATACAATAAAATTAATGGTGTTGGTAAACTAATCTATTGCCATATCATAAGCAAATTAACCGTAAGCAATTAATTAAATTAATTTTAGTCATCGATTTTGATATGTACATGCGTTAGTGACAAGTTCAGTTTCCATCACATACAATTAAATTATGGATTTATCTTTTAGACTTGCAAGGTCTTCTTGCTTTTACAAGTACAGTTTCCATCACATACAGAAAGTTCAGTTTATTTTTGTTGCTTCCATTCTTTATTTATTCTAAATTTCAAAAATCATGTTTACAGATACACTACATGTTTTGTACAAAGTTAAAAAAACCTTATATCAATAGTACCCTTTATTAATGGGTATTCTCTTTGTAGCGAATATTTAATAAATTTAAGTTTCAAATTTTTTTAACTTTGTAATAATAATAAACCTTCAACGTGGATGTAGATGGTCATAATCAAAAATATGTCGGTGTTATATGAGAAAGAAACCGATATGCATAACTAACATAATCAAACCTTAAATTCGTAATATCGGGAAGAAAAAAAATAACAAGACATTATTATTTCTTACAAAGTGGAAAAGTATATCAACATTGCTTTACATATTAATGCAATGAGATCGGGATAATATAAATGATTTTTAAGATGGATTTTTTTTCTTTTTTTCTGTAAGCTGTAAAAATTAACATCTTATGTAATTGATACGGAACAAAGTAAAATGGTAAATACAACTTACAATTTATCTCACTAGCATCATCAAAAATTTACTTAGCCACATTAGAAATAAATTAAATTTCCTAATATGTAAAGATTGCAAGGATGCATGTGCAGAAAATTAGTTTTGTAAAGGTAAGTTATGGCTTTCTTAAGTTTTCCAAGGATGCATTAAAAATAAAAAAGTAAGTTTAAAAAATGTAAAATAAAAGCAAAGAGAACATCATATATATCTCTCATTTATTTTTAGTAATAGTACAGGAATGTATAATAATGATGTCAAGCAATATAACTTTTTGAACGTATTTTTTCTTGAGTTCAACTAGACTTTTTGTACAATTTCTAGGATAGTCAATAATTTTTAAATTATATTTTATTAAGGAGACTTGTTGAGTATAACTTGGCATCATGAGTGTCAGTTGGCAACAACATTTCAGGGAACTTCAATATCACAAGCATATAAAAAATTTGTCAAGAAATCATCACCATAAGCCAAAATTAAATCTTAACCAAGTAAAACCAGTTGACATGAATACTCACTCATAGCTTCATGGGTAGCATTTTACTAATACTAATTTCATCACATAGTAGATTTATGCATACAGTAAAAACAAAATAAGGCATGAGTTATTTTGGCTAGATATTTGAGGAGGTATAACATGATTATGAACAAGAATATCAGTGGTATTACAAGAATTTCGAAACAGAACAATTTTAATGTTTGAATGCTGGCCATTATAATTCTGATAATAAATCAAAAGAATTATAGATCAGACATATATCAAAATAAATTTCGAAATCGCATACCTCGTTCTTCCTCACTTCACAGTCGATTATCCATAGCTCGGATTTTCCCTTTTATTCTTTTTTATGCGAAAAATCGCGTATCCGCCAATCAAAAAAAGCGATTAAGTCAGTGTCGATTGTAGGAAATTCACACCGATATTGTATGATTAAATCAGAGAAAACTAACCTTTGTTATTTTAGAATAATCTTCCTCTTTGCGCAGGTATGATATATCGCTCTGAAGCTCCAGAGCAGCCTGCAGATTTTGAAGTGCTAAAGCTAGAAAGAGAGATCGATATTTAGGGTTTTTAGAATTTGGGGATCGTGTTTCCTGGTGCAGCGGAAATTAACGCGAGATAAAGGGGTAACTGAGAAAAGTGGATGCGTATCGTATTGCAGAGGGACTTGGTCAATTAAGACCTAGTTGTCACGTTTATTTTGTTAAGTGCGAAAATAATTGAGACATAAACATATTGTAGCAAATAATTCCTTCTATAAAGACAAAAAAATTTGTGGTATCAAATCGTGGTCTTAGGTTCAGCTTTTTGTTGTAGTGACAATTCATGCCAACCTACCTATGCTACACCATGCCTACTACTTGGTATCCAAGTAAATGACTCCTATATAAATGGAATTGTTCCCCTGCTCATTCAAATATGAAATGGTCGAACACAAAAGAAAAGAAAAAAAAGTTTTCAAATGGCGATTAAAATAAATTCAAGTTTCCCCACTAATCTAATTATAACCAAGACGTTTTCAAGACTTGTTTCAAGAAAAAACTCACTGTTCAAACAAAGAAATTCACTCGTCAATGGTTGTACTGTAGCCGAGCTTCAGAGTGGAGGAACGCAACCTTTTCCGAGTTTTCGGGTGGTGATTGGTGTAGTCGAATGGGAAGAGAGAGAGAGGGGATGACGAGATGTGCCGACGGTTTGGCAAACAGTGAGAGAACGTGAAGTCAGTTGTAGGAGGAGTCCGCGGAGCTGAAGGTATGAAGCTGACAGGAAAGTGGAGGCCTTGGCGTGAACTAGCTGTTGGTGCAAGAGTGGTTCAATGGCTTGAACCTCGGACTTCGCTCGGCGCAGGTGAGCTGCGTACAGAAATGTACAGGAGGCGCAGCAAAGAGAAATTGTGATGGGAGATTTAAAGGCACTTCAAAATGGAGTGGAAAAAGGAGCTTTTAAAAACTTATACATCCCTATTTATATACTTTATAGCATGCAGATTTTGTGTACAGAAGGCGCTTCAAGTGTTTTCATGCGGAAGAACTACGGTGGTATTGGAGGGTGTTTGTTTTATGATGGAGAGCTCAACACGTGCGGTTGTATGGAGGTGTTGTGTTCAATGAAGAGGAAGGGGCACGCTGCATGCAAGAAGTGAAAAGGGACGTGGGTTTTGGGTGACAAAGTGGAGTTTCAGGGCAACCGTAGTGTAGTAGGGGGTGGTGCGAGTTCACTGTTTTGGAGTGGAGGATGTAGACGAGGAAGAGAGGGAGCGACTATAGGGTGGGACGTGAGCACAGCGGTTCGTGAACGATGGGGGCCGTTTGACTTAAATGGTGCGAGAAGTCTGTTGCTTGAAGGAATGAATGGCAGACTGATGTGGAGCAGCAAAGAAGAAAATGATGGAACCTGCGTGAGTAAGGGAAGAGTTGCATGAGTACGATGTGCATGACGCATAAATACGAGGAAGGGGATTCCATGGTGAAGCTACCAAGGAAAATGGGTGGGATGTTTTCATGAAGCAGGGACAAACTTTTGGAAAGAAAGATACTAGGCGTGGCAGTTCTAAGGGGTATGGGCCGACATCAAAGGCTAAGGCCCAACTTAAGGGACAACGTTGTTTACATGAATGGAAGGAGGATGCCATGCATGTAGGGGGAAAAGGAATTTGGAACGTTGTATATGGAACGCAGTGCAGGCGGTGCATATCTATTAAATAATAGTAAAACAGAAGAATTTCAAGCTTTCTCCTTAATTTTCTCAATTCTCTCCATCTAGCTTAATTCTCTCCATTTTCTCCATTCAGCTTAAAACTCCCATGATATTTTGCTTTTAATTTAAAATTAAAAAAATCCTTTGCATTCGTTGAAACTTTCACATTCTCCCCCATTTACAGTACAAATCTCACATTTTACCTCTCTCGCTTTCCTCTTTCCCTCATTTTGTTATTCCATTGTTCTTCCTCTTTCAGAAAGCAAAGGGAAATTTTTATTGCTGGAAAACTATCACTACAACAGATTTACCTTTTAATAGCACGTGAAAAACGCTATAATAGGTTATCATAGCATTAGTGACGACGCTATATAACGACATGCAATAATAGCCCTGTTATATCTTATAGCTCAAATCTAAACGCTATAGTATTATACATTTTATAGCGCACGTTCACTGACATGAAATGTTTTACATAACGTTCAGACCTTGCAATTATATTTGCTTACTAAAATCTCAGCTTATTTTTTATAGCATTATCAATAATTTCATAGCACGTAATCATTGCTATGTTAAATACTCGCTTTCTTTTATAGCACTATCATTGTTTTCATAGCTCATATTCAGTGATATGAAAAGTTTGCCACACGGTTTACATTTTATATAGCATTTCACATTTTGATTCCATAAGTGGAGTTTTCCGCTATGAATATTTATAGTATATATAGCGTTTTCAGTCTTTTCATAGCACACATTCAATGATATGAAAAGGTTTTCCACACTATTTAATTTTTTACATAGCATTTCACTTTTTATTTCCATAAGTGCAATTTTCCGCTATTAAAATTTTTAATATATAACACATTTGCTTCAGCTATGATCTTTATATACAAATCTCTTATTTAATTTGTGCACAGTTCAAACAATTAAGCAGTAAATTCACAAGACAAAACTGTCAATAGCAAAAAAATTAATACCAAAAGCATATTTGATTTCAATTACAAAGTCATAGTTAATAAAATATACTAATGTAATAGAAATAAGTCAACATACATGTTCAAACATCGTTTCGAAACAAAATATGAAAAATCACTTGGTCTTCAGCTTGTAAGCTCGTCCAACTTTTAGAACCTGCAATTCACAAGTACAAGTTACAGTCTTATAACAAAGCAAAATGCAAGAAACACGAAGTATTTGTAAGCATGCTAGCATTTCAATGTATTGTTTTTTACATCTTATTCGGTCATACTGTAAAGTTACATGAGAATCGACTAACATGACCAATAACTTGTTGGAACAACATCTCAGATTGACCTTGGTTGCAATTGGAATCAGGTTCTGGCTTTACCTGGGTTACAAACGCAACTTTAACATACATGAGCAACCACTGCTTTATCTGTAGGACCCCCTTTTGCCATTTGAGCTATATTTGGATTATTCTTCTCCCAAAACTCTATATCTTCTTCGTTGTTCCGATCTATTTGTATAACCTACATACATGTAACATTTGTTTTCAAGTTAGGGGAACATCAATTGTTTTTACCAGACCAGTTTCATTTCAAGTAGCATGTAATGATGTATAAATAAATAAATAGAGGATAATATATCTTAAAGTTGAAAACTTCCTGTTTTGTTAGGATCATAACACGCACATATTGCAGCTACCATGTCGTTGAACTCTGCACTATTTTTATTTCCAACCAGAACTACCTGTTTCCTTGATGGGACCGAGAGCATATCCACTGCATAGCACATTAGGGGAACCGCAATGCTATGACTTTTCAATCTTTTTTCAAATACTGCCTGCATACCGCAATCAAAACTGGCGTTATAAGATCTATTTCTTTTTTAAATGTGTTAAGGTAAAATCCTGAGATTGTCGCCTCACATCAGCTTCATCAAATTTATAAGATGAAGGTTGTTTCACGTTCAATCACTGATTACCTCAGCAACTAATCCAGAATTATTGGTAACCATGTCTGTTTGTCCCCGCGTAAAATGTTGAGCGAAATTTGATGGGTTTAAATAATAAGTATTTGCAAATATTGATATTAAGATCGATTTTATCAGCTTCTCGATTTCATATATATAATAATTAAAGTACATGCATCACCCGCATCAAATAATGAATATAGACGATTAACTTTATTAGTGATGGATATTATTAGTTATTAAAGATTTAGATTCATCCCTTATTTTCAAGTTTGATACACAAAAAAACCCTCGTCAAAAACAGGTTTTAAATTACACTTCTAAAATTATTTTTGACAGATTTTTCTTTCTTCTCAAAATTAAAATCTGCACATCGCAGCAGGTTTCTGCTTTATGTTTGCAGTCTGCCTAGAACTAAAATTGGAGGCGTTCTTCAAAACATGCTTTCAAGAAGGGAAGACTGGTTGATAAGATGGTAATAAAATTGATTGATAAGCATTGCAAACTGTTGATCATTGGAAACTGGTTGGAGTAATCATGTGAAATTACAGTAAGATTTAAGCTTGTACTTATCTTGACTTTTTTCAACTGACTTACTTGTCACTAACCCAGTTGCATCGTATTGCATCAATGACTCTTCTAACATTTTCCTAGTAAACCTTTGACCCTTTTTTTCAGTTACTGAATTTTACTTTGAACTCAAACAGAAAAATAAACATATCATTACCAATAAAATTAGTCTTCATGCATGCTTCTGGACCAAAGTCTTCATGCATGCTTGGTAACTTTGAGCTTTTGCTAAAAAATAAACACATTGTTACGAATAAAATTAGTCGACCAAGCAATATGAACAGTAGATATTAAATGAAATTCTATTGTCAGACTCAAATTACTGAAAGTCAATAGGTTAACTGTGTTGAAAATTGGTAATAATCTCATATACGAATTCGTACGGTTCAATTTTTATATCATAAACCTATGTTATAAGGATGCCAATTTGATTAGATATATGCAAGTGAAACCAACAACTTGCAAAATCTGCTGTTGCAAATTGATAATTCTATTAGTAATGTTGACCGGCAGTTTGTAAGGAATCACGTTGTAAACATGTTTGATTTATCATTAGAATACAACTTGATCATCCTCTTAATATTAGACTTCAAAATATCATTTGCTGACCACCCTTATGTTTACAATGCAAACAAAGCCTGGTTACCAAATTAGGCCTGAGATGCTATGAGGCTTGTTTGAAAAGAACTTTCAAAAAAAGGATAGAATAATTTTAAGTCGATTTTAACAGTTGACTCAAATAAAGATATGGAAGTATCATGCTAAGGTATCTTAACAGTTGACTCAAAATACTGGAACTTTTATGAAGTTAACAACTGCTTCAATCAGTGTATCTTTCTTGTCAGCCCACAGTGATACTACTCGTGTAAATAGACAGATAAATTTAAACATGGCAATATATATAATAAATAATAATGGAAAATCAGATACGTCTTAGTCTAATATGTAGAACTTGTCTAATGGACCGTGTTTCATCTCGTGGGTTTATTGAAAAGACATTGGTTATAACTTGCAAGACTGCAGCAATTATTGCACATATTACGTAAAAGAGGGTTGTATACCACGAAAAGTAATGTGTTATAATATGACTTGCGCAGTAGGTCTGAAGAGGAAAGAGCAAGTTCACAAAGATACCAAATGATTAGAAGTCCAACTCCAGATAAAATTGTGTATGAGAAAATAACAAAAGCAAATCAAAAGCAAGGCTGCAGAATATGACCTGCACAAAATGCCTTTGTTGACGATGGATATTCATGTCATTCTACTTGGTATATTGTGTTTCAAAAATAAAGATATCGATCGAAATCAAAATGCCTTTGTCTGACTATCAAAACTTGCTCATGTTTAAAGAAAAACCACCATACTATATTAAGCTTTTATACAAATCAAGCTCGCTACTGATATGGTTTTACAGACATGTCACAGTTAAGTAACAAAATACGATTCACAAGGAATTTAAGCATTCATGAAATACCTGACTCTTCTTTGGCTCATTGCTGGTGTAATAGAGATATATCGATGCTCCAACAGAGATGGAAGAACAGCCTCAACATAATCAAAATTGCCGTTCCTTTTGCTACAGTCTACTGTAAATGGCTCATTTGATGCAAGGTCATCAGGCACCTCTTTTACAATATCAATAAATCCTTCTGATGTTTCAATAAAGTAATCTACATCAAACACATCTGCATATCCACTGATTAAAACTTTACATCAGCAATTACATGACATATGAATCAGATCAATCTGATAAAATTTTATTATCTCACCATGTTTCATTCCAATAGGTTGCGACTTCAAATTTCAGAAAAACTAAAATTGCATTCAACAAACGTGCAATTCCAATGCCATCAAATAACTGCATCAAAAATCCATACTTAAAGAATGTTTGGCAATGGCTTCTAATCAGGAAGAAAAAGCTTATAATTTATTTATTTATTTTGTACTGTTTGATAACAGCTTACCTTTTTTATTTAGAAGTAGCAAATAAATTCATAATCGCAATTAAAAAACTTGCTTATTTTATTTCATATTGCAAGACTAAATGTTAACAAATTTTCAACTTATCTATACTTTTTATAATTTGTATGAAGTCACTTAATAGCACCCAAGTCAGAAATATTCTGTGTAGTTTTGAAGGAAAAAAAACGTTATTGCCTATCGGGCGTTTGCATAACAAATTTCAGTAAGGGAAATTATTTATCCATAATATATAAAATTGTTGGTAATGAACATGCAATTTTACTTGCATCCCATCTCATTTGGTTGAGACCGCCATAGCAATCAACTCTAATGTACACATTATTTTGCATAGGCAAACCTATGACATTTCAACAAAAACCAAAGCTGGATATTTGAAAATATACAAATCAAACTAAGCTCAGAAGTAGAATTAAATAAGCATTCCAAAAGCAAAATAAAAAATAGAAATCCCTACCAATTAGAGCTTTATCATTCCACCAACTACATGGTCGCCATTCATGTTTCCTTTTCTGCAACTAAATTACAGTTTCTCTTGGCACAACCGCTCTGTTAATGAAATCAAAATAAGAAACAAAATAATATTGTTTGGCATGGAGATTTTACTAAATTAAAACTTAGAATTAATGCTTACCTTAAGGACAAGTAGTGTGAAGGAATCGAATATAACACAGCAGCTGAAAAAATGAAGACTAGAATGCAAATGATTGGCCTGATACGGTGATGATTCCACTCAAAATTTGTAATAACCATCTGTTATTCAAAAATTAAGTGAAACTTTGAATTTACGTCATTAATTTATAATTTGAAATGAACATGTAAAATGAAGGTAATCACCAAACCCTTAATTGTATATATATTTCTGATATATATTTTTATATATTAAGTGATGTTCTTCAATTGTTTGGGTATTATGCAAAATCCAGAAATATGCTTATACATGCATATGCAAATATACAAGTTATGATCTTTAAACCAGCTTCTCTAGCTTTTACTGCATATGAGTATGAATTAAAGGACTTCTATAAGAGTATGAAAAAGAAAACGAAATATGGATATGAGTTATCGATTCAAAATGCTATGATCTCTGGAATCACAAGCGAGATTGAGGCAAATGCATCATTGACTATGCATGATCTGTAATAAAAACTGCAGATAAACACAAGCAGTCTATATTTATTTACTTTTAAGAAAATTACATGAATAATTTTATCTCATTCTTAGTTAAATAATACATATATTGGTTGCAAATCCTTTAGGTACAAAGTTAAGAGAAGAAATATATTGCCTTCAACGAGTTTAAGCACAGTAGCGTATTATGAAAGAGATAATATGAAAGCATGCAGTTCAGTAAAAAAAATCAACCATATTTCCACTTGTAGATCTAATTAATTTAGTGAAGTTCTTTTGCTATACAGGCTAGCTGCTTTCAATCACTTCCTTAGCTTGACTACTTTATCATACTACATTAAGTCCATATTTAACAGAAAAAAAAGAATTCTAGAGGACATCCAAAATCTTCACTCTGGAAGTGTAGGTGGTTTTAAACAACCAAAGGGCAATGGCATAATATATCCGAATATCATTTAAAACTATATGAATACAAACGTAACGTCAAATTATAATATAATAATCTATATGTAATATGATGGAAATGTAATGTACCTATCTCATACAAATTGTTTAGCTGTAACTATTCAATATAAGAAATAGCTAAAACTAAACAATGTGCGAACCATATGACTTGCCTTATACTATACTTATGGTAGAATACTAGAATTCTTAAACCATTTCATTGTCCAAGTCCATCAGCATTGCAGCACTACATAAAATCAACTTATCCTTCTATTTTATTTGGCGAGGAAACAAAGCTCGAAAGGTCTTTCACATATATTTTTATTGGAAACGGAGGAAAACGTAGAAGTGAGGAAAAGGAGCCTCCCCTACTGCAATTCAACCTAACATGCTCTCTAGTAGGAGTTATATATGGTCTCACTCCACAGATAAATGAGAACATAGAACGATACTTTGTAAAGGTCCATAATCCACAAAAAGGCACAAAAAATTCATATTATGTTAGGATATTTGCTCGTTGAGGATCTGCTTTGCAATGGAGAAATCTGAAAGAAAGGGATAATGGAAGTGGTATGAAGGATTTTATAAAAGCTTTGAAAGTTTATCATATAGTAAGCTATATTATTTAGGGTGGCAGATGTCCTGTTAGTGCTCACTATATATCGTAGAATAGGATCATGCCTCTGATATGTAACAGTCTTCCCTCATGATTTTTTTTAACTATATTCTCTTGAATTATTTTAGTATAAATTAGAAAAAAATCATCGTTACATTGCTCAATATTTTCTAACTAATTACCATGAAAGATCATGAATTTTAATTCAAAAAGCCTATGTTAATGATTTTTTTCACAAAATGATTTGTAATTTCTAAATTATAAAAATATCAGGATATGCACATAAATGCTTGGCAAAGTGATTACAGGGAGAAGAAAGCATGTCAAGTCATCATTAATGGAAGTATTATAATGTGTATTATCTGTAGTGAATGGTAATACAGTAGATAGAACTCACTTTGAACATAGATACTATCATCATTTGAATAAATTCTATTTGTTCAAATACCAAACACTCATGTTTCTCAGGATTAAGAAGAGACCGATGTCAATGGACACGTCAAAAATAAAATGGGCAACTTTATGATTTTCTTTTTTACAACGAGAAAGCTAACTGACATTCAGAATCTTATTTAAGGAACATGCACCTTTTAAAAGAAGATCATCAAACCCGTAACAATGATTCAACTACTACCAAAATAATATAGGTAAATAAGTAACTATGAATGCAAATTGAAACAAGAAGCGAACAAAAATATTTCAACATAAATTCAATTTTAAACTGTTGGGTAACAAATGATAAACTTGATATGGAGAATTACAAAACATTTTAAACTTACAATGAGGACGAAAAGTGTTTTTTTTTCTGATCTATTAACAAACTTAATGATGGTTACCTAATAAAAATGGTACAACGTTAAGAATCAAATCATGTGTTCAAATATGCACAAATCTTAAAATTTTATAACAAAAAAAAAATTATGCGTACCAAAACTTGATTCCACTACAAATTTGGGTCTGGCCACGCTATTGTAAAGCCTGCAGCATCTACAATGCAGACAAGATCAGAAGTTGATCTCCATAGAACTACATCTAGAACCTCAAGAAGAGCCCATTCAATTTTGGTAGCAGGTGAGCATATCATTTTCACTAGTTGGCCCCTCTGACTTTCTTTTGCTTCCATATACAAAAATATATTGTAAGCAATAATTCGTAGCATTACTGGCTTAAGTTAAGACTCAAGCTTTGTTGGTTTCATAGTCAGCACTGCTAGGGAAATTTATATATGGGCATCTAACCATGCAATCACCGCCATTTTTCCAATTTCATTTACTATTTGAAATCAATTAATTTCCAATGAATTATGTTGATCTGGTAAAGTGAAGGGACCCAGATTTAGGGATATAAATATGGGTTCTAAAGCAAGGCTTATACCCAAATATGTAAATAAACTAATAACTGATTGTACAAAAGTCTATTATTAGTAGGTCATGCCATAGAAAAGAAAACCAGTTAAAAATACATTTTGAAGACCATAACTAATCTGACAATTAAATTTAGTGGTCTGGTCACACATTCTCATGAACAAATGGTAGTAATCTAGCATCAACGTACTACTTTCACTGGTTGGCCCCTCGACTTTCATATGTTTTTATACATAAAACTGTATTATAAGCGATTATTCATAAAATATTACCTAAGTTAAGACCAGAGATTTTTCTTTCATAGTCCTGCAGCATAAGGGGAATTTATACGTGGAAATTATCCATGCAATCAACACCATTCATGTTATTTTTAAAGCAAATTTTGAAATTTACAAATTTAAAATAAATGACGATCATATAGGGATGAAACGCAGATTTAAGAACTTAGATGTGTGTGCGTCTGTATGTGCATACACATATGAATTTATTTATCGTTGATAGAAATAAAAATGTACAGTATCATAAGCTATATGTTGGTAACTAGCAACCAAGTACAAAGAGTCAGGGACAGACCTACCTGCTAAAACAGCAACAGAAATATGGCTGAAAGTGGAGTCGTAATAAGTTAATAACTCTCGCAGCTGATATCCAAAGTCTTCTTCGAGCTTCTGATCAAGCATATACTCGGCATGGTCGTAGATGAGTAAGCAGCAGAGAAACACGCAATTGACTTCATCATCCTGGTCATTTAGGAACCCCGACTTTCCAAAAGCAAGCACGTCACCGGAGACGAGCTCACCTTTGCGGACTGCTACCATATAGTATAGTTCAATGTGCTTATGATGACTAAGAAGGCCTGTTTGGTCAATGATAGACCCCACTTGAAGGCCTGGTGGGAGACCGTTTCTGCCTGGCCTGTTTAGCAGAAGATTGCTGCTACCAAATAGATTTGGTTCTATGTACAAATTATCCAAGATATGTATTCTAAGGTAAATGCATATATGTTTAACATCTTATGAACAGTACCCTGTTGAGTATTTAAAAGGAAATATTCGAACAAAACTTACATGCACAGTTTCCATCGTATTGTTCAGGCATAAAGGCACATAACCACAGCTAAAACAAAGAATATAATGGCAGAACCTGAACTGATATTACTGCAAGTGCAAGAGATAGCCCATGTGGATATGGGTTCCATTTTATTATCAAATTGGCAATTGGTTTATGAATATTATCAAGAACAATTTGCTAATGAATATCTTGTATGAAAATGGTTTTGAAAAACGAATGCAGAGACGATACTATTTACAACATAATGTATCAAACAATAGGCTCAAGTTGGTTCAATACCTTAGTAGGAATAACTCTTGATTTCTTCCACTTCGCTGATTCAAGGTTGAATTTCTAAGATCCCAATATATAGTACATTAATTTTTAACTTCCCATTATCTTTTACTGTAAAATAAAAGATTAATTCAAGGTGGAATTATTGGAAACGTTAAACTGATTTTGAACAATGTTATATCACTAAATTAAAATCATTTAACTATATTAAGAGACTAATATCAATAACTTATTATACTATGACAAAATATCTATTTTCAGTTAATATAAATCATAACCGTCAGCAAAATCTAGGGTTTCTAGAAAACTAAAAAACTACATAAATCCTGACTGCAAAGGGGAACTTTCAGAATCAAACTCTGGACAAATCTATAAAATATTAATAACACAAAAAAGAAAATCGAAATTACCAGATAATCAACGAATATGGTCGATGAAGTCATTGATGCTACACTGAATCTGTGCGAACGATTCTGGAGTGAATCGGCTGGTGGAGCGAACCAATACAGGCGACGTCGCTGCTAATCGATGTCGGATTCGAAGTCTTTTGCTGTTTGTGAGAATCGATGTGGAATGAGACGTAGTTGCAGTGGAGTGAGTGGATAGGATGCGTCGCTTATGGCTGGTAGGATTGAATTAGGGTAGAGATGATTTTGAGAGGAAAGAGGAAATTTTAGCTTTCGCGACCTATTTTTTTATGAGAAGGCTGCTTTATTCATGCTCCCGCGTTCAAAGTGGTTTAGGTTTGATATAGCGGAATTAGCTAACTTATTTGTTTTTTTATAGCTCAATTTGTTTTTTATATTTTGCTCTAATCAATTTTACATAACATTCTAATTACAATGCTATGATATTGTGCTATATATATATATCATGTTTTGTTGTAGTGTATATCTACCAGTGCCTCTCCACTGCCTTTTCCCCTATCTTTTCCGTCAACCCTTTGGTGGATCTCTCGCTACCTCCGTCTGCATCTCCAAGCCCTAGGTGTATTTCGCCCTTCCTTCGTATCTTTCTCCATCTCTGAGGTATGTATTTTTTCCTTCTTTCCTCCTAGATAAAATTCCATTGTAGATAATTATTTGTTTTTCCTCTCTGATCCCATTTCAATGTCGTATCAAATCACATCGACAACGAAAAGATGCCTAAATCCATCTCTTGCAGAGAAGTGGCAGCTGCAATACGACCATCGACTCAGCCGCTCCACGATGCATGATCACTTAAATCCGTCGCTTCACCTCAGCTGTGCATCCCTAGTCTGACTTTTTTTACCTTAATATTCGAAGAGTATCAGGCGATTTAGGGTTTTTCTATCAATCAGGCCTATTTTTCTCAGGTAAAATTATCTGAAATAATTAAATTATAAACTATGATTTCCTATTTGTTTCAATTTTGTAATTGTTTTGAATTATTTTCAATTTTTTGTTGTTCTGTCTATTTGCTTTTTTAGTTTTGATCTTTACAAATTAGAGTTTGTCTCTTGGTTAACTTTGAACCAGTTTAGGGCTGTCTTTGCATCACTAATTAGGAGTTTACCTAGGTTTTAAGTTGGATTGTCATTCAGCCAAACCAGTAATTTGGCTTTATAGCTTTGCCGCCATATTGAGATTTTAGTTGAAGAATTGGAGTACAGTGCATTTTTATTACTGTTGGCTTAATGAATTCAGTTTTATATTTTCCTTTTTTATACGAAATTTGTGTAGTTATGATCAGCAAATATGGTCACATTTTGTTCCCATTCCCACTATCGTGTATGCTTTTGGCAAATTTGTTGGATAGGTCAACTTGAAAGCCAAGTGAATATTGGGTAAAGATAAGTAACTAATTATATCTAATCATATCTATGTAATCATAAAACTTGGACAATTGTGTCCACTGCATATTCTCATATTACAGTCTAAGATATAATTTAGACTGTAGTGTATTTGAACAAAAGTTTGGATGGTTTTACCTGTTCATAGGGAAAAGGTCTTATTTTTCGTTAATTGTGATAAAATTAAAAGATCATTGCACCTTTAGGTTTTTATGTCCGCTAAATGTTTGAACACCATAATAATCACATATTCGAGGTGCACTAGCCAGATTCAGGTTCAGTTGGTCTGCTTTTTTTAACGATGTGATGTGGTGGTTGACATTCTGCTCCTCCCAAATTCGGGTGTACTAAAAGATGGACCGAATGTTAAATATATTATTAACTGGTTGATTCATATTTTAGCTTTTAACCGCTCTTCCCAGATTCATATAAAAAAGTTAAGAATCATGAGAATGCACATATTCATCTCTTGCACACGTTTCTTTTTATAGGGCAAGCACGACATTTATTCCTTTTGCCGACACACGTTTAAAACTCACCTCAAATCAATTATCGGCATCAATTCTTTTTTTGCTTATTTCATTCAGTAATTTAGCCTTTTATAATCGTACAGGGAGAAGAAAATAGATCAGGATCTTACAATCACTTTGGCAAAGAAAACATAGACAGAGATTCATTCGGACAGACAGTTTAGCTTTGAAAAGGTTTGATACTGTGAGTTCTTTTTCTCATTTTGAAAATTTTCTGTTTTCTGATAGTGACAATCATCTAGCTTCATTATACATGTCTTATGGTGTGCAACAATATTGTTTAGTTTTGGTAGCCTACGTGTTTGATGAAATGGCTGATAGATCTGATTGGTCACAAAATGAATGATTGGACTCATTTTGTTTGTTTCTTTAAAAATTTAAATTATATAATTTCTCATCAAAATCAATTTCAATTTATTTTTTTGCTTACTTGATTTAGTTATGTGTATCAAGCACATATATAGTTTTCTGAGGCTTTCATTCTATATCAGTGTTCCCTTTACGAGTTGATAGTCTGTTCAAACAATAATTTTACTATTATATTTTTGCTTTTGTGCATCATAAGGTTTTGATAGGTTTATCGACTACCCAGTCTACTTCATTGATGTTTGTGATAATACTAAACTAAAAATGTTCTGGGCTTTAAGTTTCATTGTTTGAAAATATATAAATATGCTCACATTTATATGTCATCTGATCCGAAATTATTACTATTATTATTATTAAGATTATTGTTCGTGTTATTATTATTGTTTATAAGAGTCAAAAAATAAGCACTGTATTTTACGTGTTCAAAGTTGGTGCTGGAAATTTCAGTTGTCGTTTATCTCTCTACATGTAAATATCATAAATAACATCTTAGCTTTGATTTATTAAATTATCTTCATCAAAATCAATATGGGTTGTCATATAAGTCAAAGCAGATACAACACCATAGAAAATTTTATCAGAGTTGATAAAATGTTTGAATCCAAACGGACTGAATAGAAATTCTTCACGGGTCTTTGGAATAATATAGAGAGCAATTGAAAAGAAAAAAATACATAATCATTTTAGCACTTCAAGCTGTGACATATGCACATATTCTACGTTCCATTACCTGTGTTCTTATTACCAGAATTATATAAATACTTCTGAAATTTTAAATGAAAGAAAAACCTATTGTTATTTTCCATCATATTTTTGAAACAAAATTATGTGATAATAGTTCACTTTTTTTGGATATACCAAAGCAGAGATTCATAGTCTTACAAATCAGAAGGAAATACATTAGAGGTCAAAGTAATAGCATATTGGTAAAAGGATTTGTAAGTTTTACAAGATGTTAATTTTAAGTGACAAAAATTGTATGAGTAGTGAACATATGTAAAAGTTTTTTAAATTGCTTTTGCATATATTACAACTTTTATGTAATGTAATATTTATGTACTATGATATGCAACTTATGAGTATACGATAGATATGATGCATATAATTTTATTTAAATGTATTTTTTAATTGCTCAGGGGAAGAGCGCATGCCACCATTCTCATTTTTATTACTTATATTACTTGGCTGTCAAATAGTTATGCCTACAAGACATATTACCTAATAGTCAAATAGTTGATGGAACTTACAGAATGAGGGACTAGCACTCTTAAATCCAGCATTTTTTATTATATGTTTAGTTTTTTACTGCAGCATGTTCATTTGTTGTCCAACGGAAAACGATACGTTTAAGCTTCTACTCTAAAAACATTTCAGGTAATGTACCTAAAAAGCAAAGTTATGTATTGACAAATGTTGAATGGTATTCTAAGGCATAATAGTTATGCCTTGGTACATTAAAGTTTGTAGTATTAACAACGAATATTGTTTAATTTATACATTGTTTGCTTGGCTGTGTTCATATTTTTTTTTTTGGAAAAAAATCACTCATGCTTTTAAATAATAAATTTCTTCTACTCATACAGGAAATACATGGATGGTAAATTGGATCTTGACGATTTAGTGAAGAAAAATTGGCTGACACGAATTTTGAGTATCCATGGCATGGCCAGGTATGTACCATTTGATTTCCATTGTATCTCTCTCTCTCTCTCTCTCTCTCTATATATATATATATATATATATATATATATATATATATATATATGAGGAAACCTCTAAATGAAACTTTTAATATTACGAAATTGCCCGGCTTCAGATTCAGTTACAACTTATGTTTTCGGTAGGTGTTTTGGTCATTCTTCTATGTAACGTTCTCATCTGCACGTTCAGTGATCCCTCGCGATTTTCACTTTTAGTTATCCTTAAATCCCCTTTGTGACAAACAATTATTATGCTCAATTCATCAATAGAAATGATTAAATCGCAGAACAATGAAAATGGAAAATGAGAGATCTCAATCTTAAACAGCCTTCTCAACTGGCATATCACCTTACTGAGCACCAATGGGTCACATCAGTCATCAGCATGTGAGCAGGTGATTTAATTTAGGCTTTTACTCAAGTTTTTTTTTTTTTTTTTTGCGCAAATCTGGAGTTTGAATTGCATCCCTTTAGCAGTTTATTTTAATCTCTTCATTTTATATTTTGAATTTTTAATTCGTTCAATTTTATTGCCATATTATAATATCACGTCTGATTTAGAGTTTTCTAAAATGATGTGTTCTGCCTAGATCTGTACCTATGCCATAAAATGTTGTATCTCATATTCATCATTGATTAATCTAATATTATGTTAGTGTAAATTTTCCAGAATCATTTGTGGGAGAAGTAGTTTTTTTGGAGTTTATATCCTAGAAACCATCGAACATTTTTGTGATTATTGTTTGTTTAGAATGGTATAAGCTAAAAGCAATTTGTCTCCTTTATCTTGATGGTGCATGTATTTGCTATTTTCCCTGAGAACATTGATTTCTTAAGTTAATGACATATTCGTTTTCTAATTCCTTTTTTAATAATACAATAGACGTTGTCATAGTTACAACATGAAATACATCCTTGATGGATTAAGAGCCAACTTTGAAGGATTATGGATATAACTGTTCAGAGTTTCATACGTAGCATATATATTTTGGAATCTAAGAGATACTGTGATTTACTTCATTGTTTGGTGGGGGGGTTTTGTTTCAGCTGTGTAGTGAAGTATCGTTTTGGTTTAGTTTAGGATTGTTGAGGAGAAGGGAAGGATGATTTATTGATGATGCTATGTAGGAGAAGAAAGAGGAAGAGAGCCTAAGTTTGGAAGTGTCCATGATCTTGATTTTGATTTTTTTTCCTTCTGTGTACAAGTGCAAAAATGACATTGTAGAAATTTGAAAGCCCATAGGATAATTTTTTCAGTTGGCAACCCAGGTTTTTATAACTTTTTGGCATGTCTTCTATTACTACCATATAGGCTGAAATAATCAAGTATATTTTCTGTTACAGTACTTTTCTTTGACTTCTTTTCTTTCAGCTGCATTTTTCAACAACCGTTCATTATTACACATTCATGTCGATTAGATTTGTATCAAAGAAAATACTGGGAGTTGACAAAAAAGACGTGTGAGTTTTCTGTTTCCATGGTGGACCATTCAAATTCATGATGCAGGTTTCCAAATTCATGAAGATTAGTTCAACAATTTTTTATATTTGTTTCCAAACGTGAGGGAGATAATGTTAGATACGTGTTGTAATTCCTTTTCAGCGATCCTTGCCATAATCCTCTTTTTTCATTATTAAGTTTATACTCATCTTGCTAGACCACGAAATACCTACAGCATTCACCAATTGCCTCCGCATCAGGTTTGTATGTCCCTTTTTCGTTTTGCTTCTGGCCATGATCAGTTTGTAATCTATTTGGATCTACGTCGGTTTTCTAGATGCTTTTAATTCTTCTTTTTTTCTATGTGAAAAACAACATGCCTCGCTATGATCAGAGATCCCTGCTTTAGGTTAGTAAAATTTTTGATCTATTTGCTTCTAATTTTATTTTTCATCTTTTTCCTTTTCGATTACTTTACGCGTCCCTAATTAGTTTTTGATTTAACCGTGTCTGTATCCTGTTAATTTACAGTTTTTCAAATTGATTGCTGGGTTCAGATTTGAAAGAGCGATTTGGACGGGAAAGTCTACCCCTTTGGAGTTCGTTCTACAAGTCACAAGCTTCACTAGCGCAGGTCACTTTCTCTAGCTATTATTGAAAATCATTACCACTTCAAATCAAGTCCCCTAACTTGGAATTTCCAATCACATCATTATGCAACGCATAACTTTAGTTGTAGCTTCAAAAGGAAGGTCCGATTTGCATTATTCACAATGTGCATTTGATCACAATTTGAAATTTATTTGAAAATGCAGAAATTTCCTTTTCATGTACTTATTGCATGCTTTGCGAATTCAGTATTCTTTTATACTGCGACCAAAATATTCACTTTGTGTTCTTTTCTAGGTGAACACCGGATTATATAAAAATTACATGGAGGTAAGCTTCATTCTATAGTTGAGTGGAAAGGTAAAGCTTCAGTGATTGTGAGATGGATATGCTTCAAGGCAGGCATGGGTGGGCAAAAGATGAAGCAGCGTGATTGGCTTACAAATTGAAGAAGGCTCGCATGATAAATGGAACCGAACAGATCACACTTGCCTCAATCTAAAGAGAATGCTGAGCATGTGGGGTAGGTGACAGCATGAAGCCTAGCAGGAACCGGCTTTTCATCCTTTTAGGCTATCAATTTTCCTGCATTTTAATGGTTTTTCTTTAGACCTTAGTCTTGTGGACCCTTCATCATTTATTGTGTTTAATTTTGGGTTTTGGTTGTAATTTTACTCCACAATAAAATTTGATGTATGTTCTCCACTCTACGATCTCTAATTATTATTTATGAACTTACATTGATATGAGCAATTGTAAAACTATTTAATGCATGCAAAACAATAAAATGATTCCACATTGCCTTTATATTTTACCATTCCCTAACTCTCATTTTCCAATTATATTTCACCAAACATCAAATTCATTAGTTTTTATTGAAAAAGTAAATCAACCGTGAGTAAAGCTACGAATGTTGAGGTTACTCATGCCATATTAAAAATTGGCATTGGCTTACATGCTAAATGAGGGACAATCAAAGGTATCGTTTGCATGAATTATTTCATTTGTTATCGTTGCATTTACGTTCGATGCGAATGCAATGAGACCGTATATTTCACCTATTCATTCCGACACATCAAAATAACGCATTTGCGTTCGATGCACGCATTCTTAATTGTTTTTTAACTCTTTAATTACCTCTTTAACGTTTATTTTAATTACTTCTACCTATTAATTACTATATATAATTTCTTTTGGCCATAAGACTCCATTTATATAAACCGCTCGATTTTCCAACCAATTTACTGTTTAAATTGACAAAAACACATTTTCCATTCAATTTATTTTATCCGCTCAATACTCCACTCAAATCAACCGTTCATTTTAATGTTCGCCATCACCATGAACGAAGCCTAAGCATCTACCAGCAACCTTTCAGCATACACAACCATTAGCGTCATCACTTCTATACTTACTTCTATGAGTTTTGTGACACTAACTAATCATACTCTTATGTAGACATAATCGCCGTTATACTCAATATGAAAATGTTTCTCATAGCGAGCTTATGTTATCACCCAGCGTATAATTAAAGGGATGCTACAACCACTTTTGTCATACTTTACTATCTGATAAATTCAACCATCACAATAACTATCATATCTAAATTTCAAATCCAGGTTTGGTAAATTTATGAAAATTCGCTATAGGATGCTTTATGAAAATTCACTAAACTCATAAATGATATACATTTGTAGTCAAATAATTATGAATTGTATGGCATAAAGTCATATTAATTCTGTTGAGACAAGTCCCACATTGGGGAATTTGTAAAATGAATCCTGTATAACTATAATGAGTTCACCCTTCACATTGCCAATTGGTTTTGTGATAATTCGGGGTTCTCTAATATGGTATCAGAGCAGGTTTAATTCGTACGCACAATGCCACACTTATCCACGTCACTCAATATAAAGATCCACGTGTTAGGCTCATGATATGCCACACGTGCGGGGGCGTGTTGAGACAAGTCCCACATTGGGGAATTTGTAAAATGAATCCTGTATAACTATAATGAGTTCACCCTTCACATTGCCAATTGGTTTTGTGATAATTCGGGGTTCTCTAATAAATTCATTTTATGTCATTAATCTCTATTTTATATTAATGTTTAGTTCTGATGGCCTTTTACAGGAAAAGGTGATGCATGTTGATAATGGTATTTGACTTCGATGTTGATAATAGTGATAAGCAACCTACAACAGTAGGCATGTGATTTGATCAACATTAGAATCGTATGAACTGGAATATAAAGAATAGTTTATGTTTAATTTGGGTATCTGATTTTGTTAACTTTAATTTTGAGCACATACTTGGGTTAATTTATATTCAATTCAATAATAGTACTAGGTTGGCTCAGAATCAATTACCAAAGGTTGATCAACTCTCAAAGATTTCAACGCCACAAACGAACCAGCATGAATATTTGCTTATCGTAATATGAACAATAAATTATTGTTTTACTTCATGTAAATACAAGTTACATAACACATACATATATAAACAATAACAACAACAATAATAATTAGTTTATCACTTTACACTCATTTACTATTTCTTTCACATTATATTACTTCTTCTGTTGTTTTAAATTTCGATATGAACATTTCAAAGTTTACACAATTATTTACCAGTAGTTAGCTTCTAACATTTTACATTTACATCCATGCAATTAAATTAATTACAAAATCCAAATTTTAAGTAATTAGATAAATTTAATTAGCTAATATTTCTTTTGAATGCTAAAAGTGACAAAATTATGTTGTTTTCCTCTAAATACCAACACTTCAATATTTCTTTAATCGTTTATGTCTCTTTCAAGTCTTTTTTAACATTTTACATTTAGTAGCATATTTTTACAATCAATTACATAATATTAATACTATTAAATAACTTTAGCAAACTATCATTGATTCACCTAATAAATCACATCAAGTCTAACCATATTCATATTAACAAAAACAAAAAATAAATCAAATATATAAATATGTCAATCACATAACATAAATTATATACGTAATTAATTATCACAAGTTCAAAATTAAACTCATTTACGTCAGTATATTTGCCATGTATTGTATTGTAATTTTAATGTCAAACGCCTACATTTTAAAATAAGTTACTAACATTCACCAATTTCAACATGCATATCTATATTAACAAAAAATTCTCAAATACACATACATATATATTTATGTATGCTATATATGGAACATAAACACACAAATAATAATAACAATTTTAATTAATAATTTGTGTATTTCACATTAAACGTCATATATTGCATAACAAAATTGCCTTTTCAACATTAAAATAATAAATATTATTTTTAATATTATCGTGTGCAACGCACGGGTTACACACTAGTTGGTGAAGTATAGGGGGAACGTTGTACTGTGCGTACTTTGGGAGTGAAGCAAGTATTGATATAAAATTGAGGTGCGCGGATCTTAGATGGGAGAGCGGCAGTTTAATTTGTTTGGAAAAAATTACTGCTATAGACGATGTGGGGTTTTAAGCATGCAGATGAGCTGTTTTTGGAAAAAGCGTCAGAATCAGGAACGGTCTGATCCATTAGGGTCGTGGGGACGAATGCTACACGAGGGAACTAGTTTGGAGTCATTTGAAACACGTTACGGTTTTAGGCAATTAAAGCACCGGGAATAATCAACGGACGCAAATCGTTGTTTAACGGTTAACGCGCCAAGGTGAGTAAATCTCACTAACCCTCCTTAGTTTATAGTTTTATAAATAAAATCTAGTGTTGAAAAATGATGATTGATTTCTGTGTGATGGCTGTTTGGTTGAATTGTTGAAATTATGGATAACGATATATTTATATATCGTTAATCAAATAATTGATTCTGTTTACCAGAATATTTCATATTGAAATGAAGTTGTTAATTAACATATGTGGATGCAGGGAAACAGGTTGGAGGGATCCGACTGGATTCCTCAGTATTCATTATACTGTTTTATTCATATATTGTGATATATATAATCTGTGATTGATTGTGATGACACTGGCCCTGTTGTTTGGAATTTTAAATACCATAAGGAATACTGGAATGAATAAAGGGAATTCTCAAAGTATATAATGAAAATGAAATATATTTATATAAAATCAAATGATTTTATAGAAAGGAATTTCAAGGTGAATATTGAATTTAAGGATTTTACAAAATCAATGGATTTTATAAAAAGAATTATTTGGAAACAAATAGAATTGAAATAGGAATATTTGGAAAATAAATAGGATATTATAAGGAAATATTTATATGAAATAAATAGGATATTATAAATGAAATATTTATATGAAATAAATAGGATATTATAAAGGGAAAGAATTTTATAAAATGAATAGAATTTTATAAAAGGAAATATATGGAAAATAAATATTAAATAGGAATCTGTTTTAACAGATAAAGTGAAAAGATTTATTTAAAATAGATTTTAAATAGTATCTGTTTAAAATAGATTTTAAATATAATATGTTTTAACAGATAAATTGAGAAGATTAATTTATAAATAATGTTTTTATAAATTAAATAAAATATTTATCATTTGGTAAATGGGATATATAAGTCTGAACTTATATAGAGAAAAAGAAATCGGTTTTGACACCGATATTTTAAATAGAATGTGAACTCAGCATTTATAAAGGGAATTATAAATGAGATTTAACTGTTAGAAAAAAGAGATTTCGTATGAATAATTCTATATATAGAAGTATAAATAGAATTTGGAAATGGGATATTATTTTAAAATACGAAATCAAACTTAATGGATTATATAAAAGGAATATTTTTCACATTCGATGTGAATCATCAATTAAATGAATATTTTATAAATTAAGAACATTTATAAGGAAATTTGAGTTTTGAAATAGGAATTCAAATGGAAATTTGAATAAGAGGTAATCAAATATTAGTTATTCGAATAAAGTTAATCGAATATTAGTTATTCAAATAAAGTTAAATCGAATATTAGTTATTCGAATTAGAGTTAATCAAACTAGAGTTAGTCGAATATTAGTTAATCGAATAAGAGTTAATCGAATAGAGTTAATCGAATAACTGTTTTCCCAGGAGAATGAAGAGTTAATATAAATAGCCAAAAACAACGGAGATTTCAAAGTAAGGATATTGCGTTATAAAAACTATATTGTAAAATGAAACAAGAAATACGGTTTGATCAAGATTTGAAATAATAAGGAGTTTAAAGTTGCAGACTTATATATCTATTCTAAGATAAGAACGTTGTCGATCGAGGTCTGAGAGGTAAATAAAATACCCCAGCTTGAACAACTTCACTATTATCGAGGAATGGTATTAGTTTGTAACGGACAGAGACGTCGAGAGTAGTTATAAAGGGGGATATAGCAGCGTATTGCATTAGTTATAAAGGAAATATGGCAGCGTATTGCACTAGTTATAAAAAAGGAATATGGCAGTGTATTGCATTAGTTATAAAGGGAAATAAAGAAGAGTTTATAAAAATATGGGAAACTAGAAAGTTAGTATTAAATAAAAAGGCCAGTGTTTGTGTGATGTTTGGTTGTACATTTGAATGGATGCTTGTTTTTACTTCGATAGTTAAATAACCGACTATTGAAGTGTTTTAACCATCGTCGTCAGTACGGAGAGACCGGTTGGATATATTATCTGAAAATCACTCCATATAGGCATTAGCGCTGCGAATTAGATTATGATGAAGATAATTGAAGACAGAGTAAAAATACAAGGGTAGTTCTGTTCCAGAATGGTGTATTTTGTTTGTCCAGTCCCAGGACTGCTTGTACGGACGAGTGTCTGACAGAGTATACCTAACAAATCACGTACAATTGATCTCTTAAAGGTATTACGTCTGGTGGCGGAGGAATTTGATCCTCTTAGCTTTTTATACCCGTGATATTTTTGGAAATCGATTAGTGAATTGACGGGTTTGACGATGTGGCATTCAAAGTGAATGGTGGACAGATGTTCTGAAAAGGATAGACATAGCATCATGCCTCACAACCAGGAAATGAAAAAAATCGGGGAGGCAGCGTGCCCATGTGGGTCATTTCCATTAGGGTGTATTGTCACCATCTAGAGAAAATTCGTATTTGTTCCTCTTTCGTTTCTGTATCTTCGAATAACGGTTATGTGGGCCCAACCGTAGGTGGCAATATATTCGATACACTCAA
Source organism: Allium sativum (assembly GCA_030737875.1). NCBI lineage: Eukaryota > Viridiplantae > Streptophyta > Magnoliopsida > Asparagales > Amaryllidaceae > Allium > Allium sativum. The sequence continues at coordinate 5,077,304 of JASFAX010000037.1, read as the reverse complement.
GAGAAATGTGTGGTCGGTCATGTGTGGGCCGGGTTGCAAGATGTTCTTGTTGAACCCCAGTGTATCCCCTCTAGAGTACACTGATTGGGAGGTGGTCCCATACCTTGTCATAGTTGGAATCCGATCTCCAATAAGCGCCCAGCGGTTTTTGATTTTATACTACGTATGTGGAGCGTGAGATGCAAGCGTTCTGCTATTTGATTATTTATTTGGTTAGACATTATTATAATATCACTGGATTTTGATATCAAAAATGGTTTAGTAATAGTAAGGTAAAAACCGTCCGTGTTTATGTGTGGGCTGGTCTTACTACTACCCTTTTGTTTCAAAAGGATTTTCAAAGTTAAATAATATGATTGGAGTTTACTCACACCAGTCCCATGACTGACCCAGAGCTTATTTTGTTTTGTTTTCCCTAAACTCTTAGGTGCCCAAATTTGTACGGATAGTTAAGTGTTTCAGGATTTTGCAGATTTACTGGGAGGAGCTCGAAGCAGGAGGCTCCACCGTTAGTTATGTCGAGATTATTTCCGCTGTAATGTATATGAGTTATACTCTGATATGGTATGTATACAAATTCAGATTTGTATATCAAAGTTATGTAATATATGTTATTCGTTCCGCTGTGAGATTCGTGTTTGCTCTGATTCTGATGTTCTTCTTATTCTTCTATTCTATAAGTTCTATCTTTCCTATATCATCCTCTAACTTCTTTCTACTAAATATCTGTATTTTCGTACACTTTGAGTTGAATGTGTGGGATATTAGTTAGCTCAAATTGGTACGGATTTACAGGCCTTTACAGTTCCACACATCTCCAGGATATTCCAGAGGGTTCCACACTCTTCCACTAGCATCTAGAGGGGTCTACACTTCTCTAGAGTTCTCCGGTCATACTCTTCCGTAAGGTTCCACACATCTCCAGAATATTCCAGAGGGTTCCACACTCTTCCACAAGCTTCTAGAGGATTCTACACTTCTTCTAGAGTTCTCCGATCATACTCTTCCGTAAGGTTCCACACATCTCCGAAATATTGCAGAGGGTTCCACACTCTTCCACAAGCTTCTAGAGGGTTCTACACTTCTCTAGAGTTCTCTGATACATTCTTGAAAATTATAGATTTTTCTAGAAAGGTCTAGAAATTTCTAGAAACTCTCCAATTAAGGAGAGATCCCAACAAATCTCCCCTTCCTGACTTAATTGGGGGTAGTAGCAAAGTGACACCTTGGCAACAATCTTCAAACTTCTTTATTGGTATTACCTTGGTCATCATGTCAGACCGTTTCTCATCTGTGTGAAACTTGTCGAGATGTATTTTCTTTTTCTCGAGAACTCCTCGGATTGATGACATCTTTACCACGGGAGAGAATATCTCTTCAAAGTCAATACCTTTTTCTTGTCTGAATCCTTTGACGACTAACCGAGATTTGTAGCGAGGCTTTGAACAATTTTCTTCGGTCTTGATTCTATACACCCACCTGTTCTTCAAAGTTCTTCTCCCTTTTGGTAGCTCCACTAGTTCATATGTGTTATTCTCATGCAAGGATTGCATTTCTTCTTGCATGACCATTCTCCACTCTTCTTTATGACAATCACTCATTGCTTCTTTATAGCTTTAAGGCTTCCCCTCATCAGTGAGCGTCAATATCCTCCATCATGAACTTACACGAGCTTTATTACAACTACGAATGAACCTGGCTCTGATACCACTGTTGGGGAAATCTCGTTCTTTCCCGCTTCGTGAAGTTAAGATAGACACTTTAAGATTAAGAGTAGAAACGGAAGCACAAGGGTTTAGAATTCTCCAATATGGAGATTCTTCCACTACAAAAAAGAATAGTAGGATTACAAGAATATGATTACAGAAGTAAGTCACACTCAGTAGCTCACCAAGCTTGAGGATAAAGACTTCCCAAGCTATCTCTCTTTTCTCTGAAAGAGGCTCTCTCTAACTCTCCAGGTTTCCTCACTTTAAGAAGTGGCTTCTCTCTTGATTCTTGAATTCTTGGATTCTTAGATGGATAGTAATAGGGCTCCTTCTCCTATTTATACCACTCAACCTCCATGATGAATGGTGGAGATTACTTGCATCGGAGGGTGGAGATTGATTCTCTAGAATGCTCCATACTCTTTAGGAATCTCTACACTCTTCCGTTCCCTTATGCATCCTTCCATACTCTTCCGTAAGGTTTCGGAAGGTTCCACACATCTCCAGGATATTCCAGTGGGTTCCACACTCTTCCACAAGCTTCTAGAGGGTTCTACACTTCTCTAGAATTCTCCGGTCATACTCTTCCGTAATGTTCCACACATCTCCAGAATATTCCAGAGGGTTCCACACTCTTCCACAAGATTCTAGAGGATTCTACCCTTCTTCTAGAGTTCTTCGGTCATACTCTTCCGTAAGGTTCTAGAAGGTTCCACACATATCCAGAATATTGCAGAGGTTCCCACACTCTTCCACAAGCTTCTAGAGGGTTCTACACTTCTCTAGAGTTCTCCGATACATTCTAGAAAATTATAGATTTTTCTAGAAAGGTCTAGAAATTTCTAGAAACTCTCCAATTAAGGAGGGATCCAACATGTTCACCAACAGATGTTGGTGAACGTAATATTAAGGCAAATGTTAGGGGTCCAATTCAAAATGAATTGGTCTCGCGCGCCGACTTTATTGAATCGTCATGTAGCGAGCTGAATTTTTCGGCGCGCCAGTAAAATCGGTTCATCACATGACGAGCCGATAAAGTCGAAGTGTGCTTCATTTACATTTTAATTTTTTGTTTACTTATCCTAACTTTTATTTTAATATTACAAAAATAAAATTGTTATTATTTTCCTAGAAAATAGTTATGTTTAGGAAGACCGAAATAAACTAATTTAGATTCAGAGCATAATAACAGCTGGTTAATAACCCGTACGAATACAATAGAACGCGATTGGTAAAATAAAAAACTACAACATCATTACTGCATAAATGATCGATAAGTTCGGACAATCATAAAATGAAATACGAGTTTAGACCATCAAGCTTCATAAGTAGGTATCGCCATAGTGGTTCTATAAATGATCCATAAGATCTTTCTGCAGCCGGTTATGGAGTCGTGCATCTCTAAACATAACCTGACAGTTCAATTGAATGTTGAAGTCCTCTTCTGTTAGTTGTGTGTTTTATCGGAATACTTGGGGTGGTTGCGAAGCACCTTCATATTCGTAGTGACGTTTCCCTTCATCCATATCTCTTTCATATTCTATAATCATGTAGTGTAGAACGATGCAGACAAACATGATTGTAGACATATTTTTCCTAGACCACAACCGACATGGATTACTTATCATTGCTAATCTAGATTATAAAACATCAAATGCTCATTCTACATCTTTCCTTTGCCCCTCCTGCATCGCCGCGAATTTGACTTGTTTAGGAGTCAATGGATTTGGACATGTTTTAATAATGGTGCTCCATTTTGGGTAAATGTCATCACCTAGGTAATAGCCATGATTGTAGGTATTTAGGCCCAGGGTAAATGTTAAAGGAGGTACCTGGCTGTAACGATCCATAATTTTTAACCAATTTAAAATTGAGATTTTTTTACTTAATTTGGATTTAACATTGAATTTGATATATATATATATATATATATATATGGTTAAGAGTATTTAATAATTTTGATAAGTTATATGATAGATTTTACTTGAATTATAAATGAGAATGATTATTAATGAGTTTGGATTTATTGATACTATTTATCGTTCGATCGGATTTGTCAAACCATAACACAAATTAGTAGCGTTAGAATTAAGTGTTGCCTTTAGTTTTCATAACATTTAAAAGAAAGTGCTACCAAAAGTTCTTTTTTCTTCTTAAGAAAAGTGTTAAGACACATGTCTTTATGCATGCTCCCTTTCATGCATGATTGTCACTTGCCGCCTTATGTGTCTTTACCTCCTTACTCCTCCTTTCTTATATAAGGAGGCTCTTTCTCCATTTTTTACCATTCCATTTCCATTTCCTCCTTTCCGCCTTCTTCTTAAAGCTTATGGCTATGGTTTCCATGGCATAAGTCTTCCTCTTTTCCACAACCACCTTGCCAAAGTTCGTCATTCTCCTCCTCCTCTTATAATATAAAGATAGATTAGTGTATATTATATTATACATATTTTGGTGAAGAAGACGTTGCGCTGAAATACTGTCCAACGGTTCGCTTAGCTAGGCTCGCCTACCGTGAAGATTTGGAAAGCTGTTAGGTGAGAACTCTTTAACCACGGTTTATATATTTAATTAGTAGCTAGACTAATTTAGTTATAGTGATGAATTATTATTAGTTAATGATGATTTATATTTGTTGTAATGGATGATGAATGCGAAGTTTAGAACACACACTATTAAGTGTTAGTGTTATCACGCTTGTGCACAATTATGATTTATTGAATCATGTCAATAATGGTTGCTATGGATGTCTAAATGGTTGTTGATGTTGTTTTGCACACACTATGACACAACAATTGTGGTATCACATTGGTGATCGACAAATCTCCTTCATAATTAAAAGCAATATCATTATTGAAATTGAAGGTTCATAATTGGAAAAGACCATATGTATGAATTCATATATATTGTTAAAGTCCTTTAAATGAATAAATAAATACCGGAACATTCTAGGATGACAGAGAGGATAGTGTCTAGGCTTGGGTTTGGAAATAAAGTTTCCTGCTCTCTCTGGCTATCCCTAACTGATCCGACGAATGGGAAGGTTAATGTGAAGTTATTTGAATTTAGAAATGAATTGGAATTTATGAAAGTTGAATTTTAGATCCAAAATAATTTGGAAAGTAAATTTAAATTATTTTAAAAGGGTTATATAAGGATATAATGGTTTTCTAAGATATTTTGAAGTATCATAGAATAATGGTTATTATGGTCAAAATAGAGCCCGTCGCATAACGACAATTTACGTATTTTAGATGCAAACTTTAAACGCTTATAACTTATGCAATCAAAATCGGATTTCCATGAAACGAAAAATATTTGATTTATGTTAACAGGAGCTTTTGAATGAGTGAAAGAAGATTTTAAATTCGAGTTATTATTTTCTAGTTATGTTTTAAACCATTTTGGAAAAGGTCGCTATAAGAGAAGTTATCGACCATAACCATAAACAACCATTTTTTAATGTTTCTAAAGATATTGAAAAAATGGTAAAATTATTATAAATTATGTAAAAAATGTTTTGAATTGTAAATTTTAAGTTTTAACTAAGAAAAGTGATATTTTGATCGAAGTAATTAAGATAACTGTTTTGTAACGCTTCTGTAACGCGTTTGAAAACACTATTGTAGCGCTTTCTTCGAAAACAATCTATTTTGATGTTTGTAACCCGCAAACTATTTTCCGAACTACAAGTAATCAATTTTAAATCATTTGTGGAATGTTTTCAAAGGTTCAAAAGTATTGGAAATATTTTATATGGAATTTAAATTGATATTAATATGGGTTTTCAATTTTAAATGATTGGATATGGTTAGAGATAAATCTTCGGATGTTTGATATTAATCCGGTAGATGATGATTCTTACTATTTGAGGAATTTAAAAGGTAGCTCACCATTATTCCGCTTATAGTGTGAGTTGGATATCGAGATTAATATTAAGTATAAGTTGATGGTATTTCTATCTAGATCTAATGTCAAAGAGTTGAATAAATCTTTTAATTAAGATACGAGTTTTCTAAGTTAACTGGGATAAGTTGGATAGAAATAATCTTCAGATATTTGATATGAAATTCTGTGGTGTAAATGTATACTATTTGAGGAATTTGGAAGATATTGTTATATCGTTATTCCACCTATAGTATTCGTTGATTATGAGAATTGATATCGAATATAAGTAGATACAATTTCTGTGTAACTTATGTTCAATATCAATTGATTTGGTTTTTGTCATGAATCATATCTTCAATAATATCATTCTTGAAACCCAATGAGAGTGAGTTATGGAAATTCATATCGTAATTTGGGGATTTAATCAGATCTTTGATTTGAAGAAATTAAAAGGAAGGAATTGAAAAGAAAGTATAATCTTTTAGTTAAGATTACAGAAGGGAATGTTGGAAAATCAATTTAATTGGAAACTAGTGTTGAAATGTGGGGTAAGGGTTTTCAAAGGAAATTGGATTTTTGATAACGAGTTATCAAACGGAAAATTAATTAAGGCTTTGGGCTAGATTATCGTGGATTTAAGGGATGTGTTTTAAAGAAGAAGGGTTATATATGGATTTTGTTAAAAATAATTTGAGAATAGATTTAAAGATGTTTAATTTAACGAAATCCAAAATGGAAGTATTTTTGGTAGAAAGCCTGTGTGGTCCGTGATTGTGTTTTTAATTGCGCTTATTATTTGGAAAGACCGGGATCAGAATTATGTCCGAAAACCATTTCAAGTAATAATAGGATGTTGTGGAGCAATTGAAGACATTGGAGGCGGCATTGAAGACTAGGACCCTTCGTGTCGTAAGGGCGACTTGGTGAATCTCTTGAATGGCTGGCTCCCATCCGCAGATGGATTTTATATATCAGCTAAGTGGCAAGAAGCCCGAACGTATGTGAAGGAATTCCGGATTGTTGTTTCGTTCAGACCTAGAATGGACATGTATGGATTGTGTGTATGACATTGTGATTGACTGCATAGCACTAATCTTTATTAATATATATCTACTTGGTGGCGTAGAATTTATTCTCTTGCTTAACACTCTTCTCTAAGACGTATGAGTTTAGAGGTTATATATTGATAGAAATCAGTGAAGCGTAGTGAATGGACAATGTGACATGCTTAAGTTATGTGATGAGCTATGGATGATCAAAGCATGGCTTATTTAAGTGTAGCTTTGTGTATATCGTGACCTCGACAAACCTCACACCCCGGATTGATGGTAAACCGATGGTCAAATTTTTATGTTCGTTTCGTATGTTCGGTGCACCGGGATGTGATGATGAAAGGGTACTACGAAGTCCCCAGTCTGAGACGCTATTTGTTGGGCACTCTGATTCATGTATAGTGGGTTAGTATAACTGAGTCCGAGTCTGGATGTTATTCGCGAGTACTGGGATGATGCGCGCAAGAAAGTTTGGGAGCCCACGAATGATCTTTCGTACCAGGAACCAACATGTTCGAAACCCAATCTCCACTACGAGCCCGTACAGTTTTGAATGTATAGCCTGCTGGTTACCGGCAGGATTGTTAGTATAATGGGATGGGGCATTATGCTGGCTAGGATTAATACATTTATTTACGAAAAGTTTTTTCATAATATATATAGTAGTAAAAGAGGATTTTCACGTATGAAGGCCTTTTTGGTTATCATAAGGCAAAAATCGCCCATTTGGTGTGTGCTTGCATTGTGTGATGTGGGACGAGCTTATGATTGCTTCATTTTTTCAAAAATTCATTGCGGATTTGTATGCACTGGTATTCACATGGAATAAACCCGTTCCGCATTGGCGGCGTGGTCCGATGAATTATCTAACTTTGAAATAAACCCTAAAGACAACTATTTTGAGTTCTCACACCAGTCCCATGGCTGACCTGGAGTTTATTGTTCCCACACCTAAACTCTGGGTGCCCATAATTTTTACACGGGCAGCCTAGTAGTTTGGTTCGCAGATATAGCCTTGGAGTTAGTTGGAGCAGGATTCTGGTTTAACTGGAGCTATTATGTTTGGAGCATTCGCATTCTTCCGCTGAGTTTAGTATCTTTTCCGCTGTGTAACCGATGTACTCTGATGTACTTCTTGTAACTCTGATGTAATATTATTTTAATGATAATGAAAAAGTTGTTTTTATTTTGTGCAAATGTGTAAGTGCCCCTAACAATCTGTCTTGTGAACGGTTTAAGTTGGTTAAATTACCGGCGAAAACCGATCAAAAAGCCGGGTCGTTACATAGTGGTATCAGAGCTTTGGTTTATACAAAGCAATGGGGTACGACACATTTGAACAAATGGAAAGACTCATCAGAGTTATATATCTCATTAGAGATAGGGTTAGTAATGCCCTAGAATGAGATCTTGGAGTATTATATTTGAGAGAGCATATTTGAAAATATGAAATGAGTTTTGAAAAGTTTTAATTTAAGAAACAAACATATTTTGGAAATATATGGTTAATTATAACCTGGATACTTAATCAAATGATTAAGGTTAAGCTTACATTTTGTGATTATAATTACACATAAAATACTTCTTATGGAATGGTAATTAAGCCCCTTCCACTGATTAGGAAAATAATACGAGTACAAATGCCTTTTGGATTTAATTTCACTATTGGGGATTTCGAAATATCAATAAACTTGGGTCAAATTTGTTAAGGTAACTAATTAATATGGTTAGAAATTAAAAAATAGATTTGAGTATTGCATTCGATGTTGAGGTTGGACTATCGAGTATAAGAAATTTTGAATATACACCTAGCTAACGTATACACGAAGTCTTGAGTATACTAGATTGATGTAGAATCACACTCAAGTGAAAATGATTCTGTTGATGACTGCAGCATCATCAGTATGTATTTTCGAGTTTCGAAAGTGGGATGACTATATTATTCCGATTAAAACATCAATATATACTTAAATCCATCTAGATAAGTGTTTGAAATTGTTAGGTAAATTGGTGTGAACTTAAATAGATAAGTGAAAATTTGATTGGGTTGTAATAATTATACCAGGTAAACTTGTTAGTAAGAAGAGGAGAGTAATCTGGACTTTTCAATAAAATTTCCATATAAGAACAAAGATGGAGTTTAGTCTATCAGGTACTGAATGGTGGATGACCCTAAAACAAGCAAGAAAAGCTCATAACCAAAAATAAAAGGAAGAAAACCTTAGATTGGGGAAATTCAAAGGTATCTATTGTTATAGATGTAGTCAAGAAGGACATTTTGCCGTTTTATGCCCAGAAAGAATACAAAAGAAAACCATTCGAGAAGACATAATTTGTTTCAAATGCAAGAAGAAAGGACATTTTATACGTAAGTGTCCTAAAACAAAGAAGAAACCCATGAGCCCAACAAAAGAAAAGAAGCGTTATCGATGTAGAAAAGAAGGGCATGTAGTCCAGGATTGTCAGTTAAAGAAGGGGGGAAGATCAGCTAAAGCAACACCACCCGCCGTCATTAGTGAAGAAGAAGGAATGCAAGGATTATGTAATCAGAGCAAGCTCTTTGACTCCTAGGGAATTATCTCTGAAAAGTTGGATGCATGAATAAATGTATGTATTATATATAAAAAATATAACTTCCTGTATAAATCTTTTTAATATATTCTATCATATATCTAAACAGATCATATTCTAATGAAAAAGTTATTGAATTTAATTAAGGGTATAGATAGTAAGATTGGAATTGTCGACGATTTTGGACAAGTCGATAAGTTCTAAAGTATATTGTGGCAACAAAAGGAACTATTTAAGTAAGCATAAATACCTTGTGAATTAAGTTTCACAATTTGATTAAAGGATTTTGGCAAGCGGGAATAGTAAGAATAAATTACCTAAACTGAAACGTTTAGACAAGCTGAGTTCGGAGATGATCAAGTTTTTCATGTAACGAATAATAGTAAATTTTGGAAACTGAAAAGGAATAAGTTTCATAACCTTTGCATTTGTAAGATAAGATCTAAGAGCATAATTTATAAGTCTGAATTTTTTTGAAAGTAGTAAATGGTTGAATATAAGTAATTGGCCGAGTAAACGATGAATCGAATATAATAGGTAACAGGAGGTTATCGTAGGAGGACATGTAGATATGGTTATCTGTTAATACATGTGAGAACATGGAGCTTTGGTATAAAGAATTCTAATCTTCAGTTTGTCGAATAAGCAGTTATGATTCCCTTTCCTTTTCGAGGATGAAAAGTTTTTTTTTTTTGGGGGGGGGGGGGTGAATGTAACGATCCAGAATTTTTAACCAATTTAAAATTGGAATTTTTTACTTAATTTGAATTTAAATTTGAATTTGATATAAATATATATGGTTAAGAGTATTTAATAATTTTGATAAGTTATATGATAGATTTTACTTGAATTATAAATGAGAATGATTATTAATGAGTTTGGATTTATTGAAACTATTTGTCGTTCGATCATATTTGTCAAACCATAACACGAATTAGTAGCGTTAGAATTAAGTGTTGCCTTTAGTTTTCATAACATTTAAAAGAAAGTGCTACCAAAAGTTCTTTTTTTCTTCTTAAGACAAGTGTTAAGACACATGTCTTTATGCATGCTCCCTTTCATACATGATTGCCACTTGCCCCCTTATGTGTCTTTATCTCCTTACTCCTCCTTTTCTATATAAGGAGGCTCTTTCTCCATTTTTTACCATTCCATTTCCATTTCCTCCTTTCTACCTTCTTCTTAAAGCATATGGCCATGGTTTTCATGGTATAAGGAGGCTCTTTCTCCTCTTTTCCACCACCACCTTGCCAAAGTTCATCGTTCTTCTCCTCCTCTTATAATATGAAGAGAGATTAGTGTATATATATTATACATATTTTGGTGAAAAAGACGTTGCGCTGAAATACTGTCTGACGGTTTGCTTAGCTAGGCTCGCCTACCGTGAAGATTTGGAACGCTGTTAGGTGAGAACTCTTTAACCAATGTTTATATATTTAATTAGTAGCTAGACTAATTAAATTATAGTGATGAATTATTATTGGTTAATGATGATTGATATTTGTTGTGATGGATGATGGATGCGAAGTTTAGAACACACACTATTAAGCGTTAGTGTTATAATGCTTGTGCACAATTATGATTTATTGAATCATGTTGATAATGATAGCTATGGAGGTATAAATGGTTGTTGATGTTGTTTTGCACACACTATGACACAATAATTATGGTATCACATTGGTGATTGACAAATATCCTTCATAATTAAAAGCAATATCATTATTGAAATTGAAGGTTAATAATTGGAAAAGACCATATGTATGAATTCATATATATTGTTAAAGTCCTATAAATGAATAAATAAATACTGGAACATTCTAGGATGACAGAAAGGATAGTGTCTAGGCTTGGGTTTGGAAATAAGGTTTCCTGCTCTCCCTGGCTATCTCTAACTGATCCGACTAACGGGAAGGTTAATTTGAAGTTATTTGAATTTAGAAATGAATTGGAATTTATGAAAGTTGAATTTTAGATCCAAAATAATTTGGAAAGTAAATTTAAATGATTTTAAAAAGGGTTATATAAGGATATAATGGTTTTCTAAGATATTTTGAAGTATCATAGAATAATGGTTATTATGGTCAAAATAGAGCCTGTCGCATAACGACAATTTACGTATTTTAGATGCAAACTTTAAACGCTTATAACTTTTGCAATCTAAATCGAATTTCCATGAGATGAAAAACATTTGATTTATATTAGCAAGAGCTTTTAAATGAGTGAAAGCAGATTTTAAATTCAAGTTATAATTTTCTAGTTATGTTTTAAACCATTTTGGAAAAGGTCGCTATAAGAGAAGTTATCGACCATAACCATAAGTAGCCACTTTTTAATGTTTCTAAAAATATGGAAAAAATGGTAAAATCATTATAAATTATGTAAAAAAATGTTTTGAATTGTAAAGTTTAAGTTTTGACTAAGAAAAGCGATATTTTGATCGAAGTAATTAAGATAACTGTTTTGTAACGTTTTTGTAATGCTTTTGAAAACACTATTGTAATGTTTTCTTCGAAAACAATCTATTTTGAAGTTTTTAACCCACAAACTATTTTCCGAACTACAAGTAATCATTTTTAAATGATTTGTGGAATGTTTTCAAAGGTTCAAAAGTATTGGAAATATTTTATATGGAATTTAAATTGATATTAATATGGGTTTTCAATTTTAAATAATTGGATATGGTTGGAGATAAATCTTCGGGTGTTTGATATTAATCCGGTAGATGATGATTCTTACTATTTGAGGAATTTAAAAGGTAGTTCACCATTATTCCGCTTATAGCGTGAGTTGGATATCGAGATTAATATTAAGTATAAGCTGATGGTATTTCTATCCAGATATAATGTCAAAGAGTTGAATAAATCTTTTAATTAAGATACGAGTTTCCTAAGTTGACTGGGATAAGTTGGATAGAAATAATCTTCAGATATTTGATATTAAATTATGTGGTGTAAATGTATACTATTTGAGGAATTTGGAAGATATTATTATATCGTTATTCCACATATAGTATTCGTTGATTATGAGAATTGATATCGAATTTAAGTAGATACAATTTCTGTGTAACTTATGTTCAATATCAATTGATTTGGGTTTTGTCCTGAATCATATCTTCAATAATATCATTCTTGAAACCCAATGTGAGTGAGTTATGGAAATTCATATCGTAATTTGAGGATTTAATCAGATCTTTGATTTGAGGAAATTAAAAGTGAGGAATTGGAAAGAAAGTATAATCTTTTAGTTAAGATTAAACAATGGAATGTTGGAAAATCAATTTAATTGGAAACTAGGGTTGAAATGTGTGGTAAGGGTTTTCAAAGGAAACTGAATTTTTGATAACGAGTTATTAAGCGGAAAATTAATTAAGGCTTTGGGGCTAGATTATCTTGCATTTAAGGGATGTGTTTTAAAGGAGGGTTAAATATGAATTTTGTTAAAGATAATTTGAGAATAGATTTAAAGAAGTTTAATTTAATAAAATCCAAAATGGAAGTAGTTTTTGTAGAAAGCCTGTGTGTTCCGTGATTGTGTTTTTAATTGCGCTTATTATTTGGAAAGACCGGGATCAGAATTATGTCTGAAAATCATTCCAAGTAATAATACGACTTTGTGGAGCAATTGAAGACATTGGAGGCGGCATTAAAGACCGGGACCCTTCGTGTCGTAAAGGCGACTTGCTGAATGTCTCGAATGGTTGGCTCCTATTCCCAGATGGATTTTATATATCAGCTAAGTGGCAAGAAGCCCGAACGTGTGTGAAGGAATTCCGGATTGTTGTTTCATTCAGACCTAGAACGAACATGTATGAATTGTGTGTCTGACATTGTAATTGACTGCGTAGCACTGATCTTTATTAATATATATCTGCTTGGGGGCAAAGAATTTATTCTCTTGCTTAACACCCTTCTCTAAGACGTATGAGCTTAGAGGTTATATATTGATATAAATCAGTGATGCGTAGTGAATGGACAATGTGGCATACTTAAGTTATGTGATGAGCTATGGATGATCAAAGCATGACTTATTTAAGCGTAGCTTTGTGTATATCGTGACCTCGATGAACCTCACACCCCGGATTGATGGTAAACTGGTGGTCAGATTTTTATGTTCGTTTCGTATGTTCGGTGCACCGGGATGTGATGATGAAAGGGTATTGCGAAGTCCCCAGTCTGGGACGCTATTTGTTCGGTACTCTGATTCATGTATGGTGGGTTAGCATAATGGAGTCCGAGTCTGGACGTTATCCGTGAGTACTGGGATGATGCGCGTAAGAAAGTTTGGGAGCCCACGAATGATCTTTCATATCTGGAACCATCATGTTCGAAACCCAATCTCCACTACGAGCCCATATGGTTTTGATTGTATAGCCTGCTGATTACCGGCAGGATTATCAGTATAATGGGATGGGGCGTTATAATGGATAGGATTAATACATTTATTTGCGAAAAGGTTTTTCACACTATATATAGTAGTAAAAGAGGATTTTCACGTATGAAGGTATTTTTGGTTATCATAAGGCAAAACTCGCCCATTTGGTGTGCGCTTGCATCGTGTGATATGGGACGAGCTTATGATAGCTTCATTTTTTTCAAAAAGTCATCGTGGATTTCTATGCACTGGTATTCACATGGAGTAAATCCTTTTCGCATTGGCGGCATGGTCCAGTGAATTACCTAACTTTAAAATAAACCCTAAACACAACTGTTTTGAGTTCTCATACCAGTCTCATAACTAACCTGGAGTTTATTGTTCCCACACCTAAACTCTGGGTGCCCATAATTTTTACACAGGCAGCATAGTAGTTTGGTTCGCAGATTTAGCCTTGGAGTTAGTTGGAGCAGAGTTCTGATTTTACTGGAGCTATTATGTTTGGAGCATTCACATTCTTCCACTGAGTTTAGTATCTTTTCCGCTGTGTAACCGATGTACTCTGATGTACCTCGTGTAACTCTGATGTAATATTATTTTAATGATAATGGAAAAGTTGTTTTTATTTTGTGCAAATGTGTAAGTGCCCCTAACAATCCGTCTTTGTGAACGGTTTAAGTTGGTTTAATTACCGGCGAAAACCGAGCAAAAAGACGGGTCGTTACACTGGCCTTGAGCAAGATCATCGAACAGATGTAATCTTTCTATAACATTTAAGTCATTATTCGAACCCGAGATTACGAAGAAAGCGTGTCATATCCATAAATCGTACGATGCTACAGCTTCGAAAATAATGGTTGGTCGTCTTTCCTTGCCGTTGTACGCACCTTGTAATCTCTTAGAGCAGTTCTTCCATTCCCAGCGCATATAATCCAGACTTCATAACGTTTCTGGCCATCCCTGCTTTCGTGCATCTCTCTGATTCTCACTACATCTGCTTCGTTCAGAGACCTTAAGTTTTCTTCTCCATATACATCCACCACAGCTTAATATAATTTTTCAAGTGTTTCAAGTGTCATGCTCTCTGCTATCTGGTATGCATCGTTCAAAGCATCAACAGGAGTGCCATAAGCTAACATTTTCATAGCGGCCGTCATTTTCTGAAAACCGGACAACCTATGTGTCTTCGACGCATTTTATTTATACTTGAATTAATCATTGTTACCTTGAATACCCGCAAAAATCCGAAGAAATAGATTTCTCCGCATCCTGAATCTTCTACGAAACATATCAGGTCCATAAGTGCAGTTGTCATTGAATTAATCTTGCATAAGAGACTTATGATATTTAGCATGATTTCGGTGCATAAAAATTCCTTCTAGGAACCGATCCCCCTCGAGTTATGGATGATGAACCGTAGGCTTCATGGTATAAGTCACGTATTTCTTGTATTTCTTCCGCTTCCTCTTGAAGGATTTCCTCTTCCTCCGAATCGATATTAAAAGCCACGATGCATTTCATAAAATAGGAATTCATTTTTGTTTGTGAATATGTTTGGATATGAGATATGGTTGCGACGTTGTTGTTGTATATAAGGTATGAGGTCTTGGTCAGTGGGTAGGTTTATTGGGTGGAGTGTGCTCATTTATTGGACAAAGCACTCCTTTATTGGACAGAGTGCTCCTTTATTGGATAGAGTGCACCTTTACTGGACATGATGCTCTTTTATTGGATAGAGCGATCCTTTGTTGGACAGAGCGCTCCTTTATTGGACAGAGTGTTCCTTTATTGGACTAAGCGCTTCTTTATTGGACATGGTGCTCCATTATTGGTACGAGTGTTCCTTTATTGGACAGAGTGTTCCTTTGTTGGACAAAGTGCTCCTTTATTGGGCATGATGCTGCTTTATTGTTACGAGTGCTCCTTTATTGGACATAGTGTAGGGTCATCCACGTAATGTAGCCAAGGAATTTAAAAAGTAGGGTCGTCTACGTAATAGCTCACGTTGAATGTCAAGCCAAAACGATACTAAATAAAATTATAATCCTTTGTTTTATATAAATAAACATTATAATTTATAAACGAATTCCATAGCGACTATTTGAAAATTTGATTTGGGCACATAACAAAATTTACAATATGAAAACTAAAATTTTCTCTTCCATTAGAAAAATATTATCAAACAGATTTGAACGTTTCTTGTTTTGAGAAATTCCAACTTATATTGACTTCTAAACAACCATTTAAAGTTCAAAACGTTATATTACGAAGTACTGCGCCGTTGCAGTTCGTTTTATAATTATATTATAAATTAAACGTTTCAAACATCGTGTTGTGTGCTGCTTTATTGGTCGGAGTGTACATCGTGTTGTGCGCCGCTTTATTGTGTTGTGCGCCGCTTTATTGGAACCAAAACAACATTACATGAAATAAAAATCTTTTGTTTTATCTAAATAAACATTATAATTTATAAAACAATTTCACAGTGACTATTTGAAAATTTGATTTTGAAATATAACAAAATCTATGACATGAAAACTCTAATTTTCTCTTTCATTAGAAAAACATTATCAATTAGATTAGAACGCTTCTTGTTTCGAAAAAAATACGACTTATATTAGATCGTGTACAACTAATTAAAGTTGAAAATGTTATATTATGAACTACCGAGCCGCTGTAGTTCATTTTATAATTAATTTATAAATTAAACGTTTCAAACATCCTTTTATAATTAAACGTTTCAAACATCGTTTAACATTACATAGAACATCATAATATATAAATAATAAAGGGTCCAGTAAACAGAACATCACAACATATAGCTGTTGACAGCAATAAACATAAAATGTAGATAACATAGTACAGTACAACATGCATCAACGTAACATATGAAAACGAGCAAACATTAAAGAATAACATAAAGTCCACTACATCAAGCCATACACATATGTACATCATGATAACCAAAAACAAAATATCATCATCAGCATCCTCATGATAGTCATCCTAAATCCGCAACATCATCGTCATCATCGTGCTCAGACTCCTCACCATCCTCCTCCTTGTCATCCCCGCTATCATCACTGCCATAATAAGGAATATCGTCAACGTCACTACCACCTCCCTGTCCGCCAGCACCACTTAATCCTCCATCACCACCTAATCCTTCAACCCCTCCTGGTCCTCCAGCAGCACCTGAACCTCCACCAGTACATGACCCCCCAACTGTACCTGATGCTCTTGTATCACCGCCCCTGCTGCCGTTAGTCTGGCCTGTAAGTCGTCGATCTAGTCCTGCAAACCCTAAACTATCGCCTTGTGCTCTTAATATAAGGACTGAGAATGTAGTAGGGCCATCTCCTGAATAGCGACAATATGTATCCTATGTTGGTCTAGCCGTGGTGCAAACTGCAAATATAGAACATATAAAATCAGTTTCTACAACATAGAACGTACAAGGTAATAAATTCACAAGTACGAATATTACCTCATGTGCCGGATATAATCCAGTAGTAGGGACACTGTGTACCATGTGAGCAGGTGGGTAGAAAATAGGCAGGGATAGTTGTGTACCGCTAAGATCATATGCCTGAAATGTGTCAGCCAGAGCAAAGTCCATAGGCTGGTCGTAGTACTATGAAGGGGTCAAGTCAAAAGTAAACAATGGAGGATGAACTCTACCGGTAGCCACTCGGGGACCAATGTGATCGGAATTTACACCCCACATATAATCTGGCAACAAGTACCGCCGAGGAGCTACTTGATGCCAATAAGTGTCAAAATCTGCTCCGGGTAATAGAAAATTCTACGTAACAACCCATCCTGTCTGTCTCAAACCCTGTATGTACTGACTCCCTTCAGGACGATGCATTCCGAACATATTATCGGGATGAAGTGGATCTCCAGGTACGCGCAACTGACCGGGACCCTGGTAATAACAACGATCTCCCAGGTACCAAATAGGAAGATGGGTCGGTGGGAGCAAGAGGACACGGCGCAACGGTAAATGACATGCAATGGTTAATGGGTGGATATCTGGTAGTGGGCCGCCTGCTGCAAGTAACAACCAATAAGAAGTCCATGGTGCTCGTAACAAGTTGCTCCTATCCCTCAAATCTAACTGAGTACGGGCCTCTATCAAGTCGTGTCTCACACTAGTAGGAACACGCCGGACTATGTGACAACTCTCCCATTTATGCATGCGTGGGAAAAAGGGCTCGACAGTATGATTGCCGGTGGGCTCTATGCGTGGTTGCATGTTGGTCGTGTACTCGTAGTACCAGCACGATAACATGTACCAAAATCCAAACATATAATGTAATCAAGTAAATATCCCAATATGGCAGAGCCCCAATCAATCATATGCAGCTGCTCTAAATCGGCTAGTGCTGCTAGGTAGCCCAATCTAATCGTACTCCGTTGGTTCGAAAAGATTGTCGAACCAAGAAGATATAAAATGGTAGCCCGATATACTATGCCATGGAAATCCATGTCACCGAGATGCACTATAATGTAACCAAGTAAATATGCAACAGAAACGACACCATTGGATATATGAGCCGAGGACAAATCTGGAAAATACTGAAGGTAAGACTCCAGTGACTGGGCAGGAGACTCTGTCAGGGAGGCTGATCTCATTCCCCGTAAGCATGTAAAAATTGGCTGGGGTGATACCTAACTCAAAATCGGGAAAGTGAAAAGTGTGTGTCGTAGGCCGCCTACTCTAATAAGGCCTCTACTAATGGTTGATTGAAGGACCGGGGAGGTATGATCTGTAAAAATAGTCCGAACGGACTAGCCAGTAGCCTCTCTCGAATATGTAATGATAACATGTCAAGGCCCTGTGTACTAAACTTCGACCAACTCCCGCGAACGTAAATTACTGTGTCTATTAAAATTATAACAGTTCAATAACTATAAAATCAATAGTTCATACTAATAAAAATTATAACGTACATCTACTAAACTATAACCATAAAACCGACATGGCATACTACCTAAGTAATTTAGTAAACTAGTTAACAGTTCAATAAATATAAATGTTAAAATTAGAATTTATACCGGAACGATGGCGAGCGCGGTGAAAGAACGGTGAGTGTATCCATCTGGAAACTCATGAAGGATCTGTAAGTCCTGAATCGTCGTCTCCGGTGCTGGAAGAGGGTGCGTTGGACTAGCTGCGTCCTTCAGCTAAGGATGAACTATATGTCTCCCCATCTTCGTTACGCGTGGCGGCATCCTAGCGTCCCGAACAATAAAAAAAAATGAGGAAAGTGGGGGGAAGTGTTGGGGGGTCAAGGCCTACCGCGCCGTATTTATAGGGGCGGTAGGAGCGCGCACCGACTTTATCGGCTCGCGATGCTCTTGAACCGATAAAATCGGTGCACGCTGACTAAATCCTGGCGCACCGATAAAATTGGCATGCGACTGTTGGGCACCATCAAACATATTACCCTGAATGTTATGGATTATAACATTACGATCTATAACCTTGTCGAGTTGCTCTAACATACAGGCTAGCTTAAGTAGTCGATATAAGGAATATAATGCATAAGAGTTTTCCAAAGGACATGCATTTTATAAACTTGAGTGTATATGAATTTGAAATAAACTTTTTGTAAAATAGAACAAATCATAATTAGTTTACCAATATTACAAACTAAATTAACTTGAAACAAATAATCACCTTAAACTTGGAATAAATCATAATTAGTATATCTATATTACAAACGGATCGAACTTGGAAACAAATATTCACAATTTTTTTGTTGATTTTCAACGTGGCCTCATTAATAAAAGAAGGAATAAAGGCTTCTCCATGATGCACTATAAAATATAATCTCCACCCACTAATAATCAGTCACAACACAAGCACACATAACTGCAAAATAAATGTGCATGTAGACACATATACATTCATTTATACGATTGCACCAAATGCAAATAAATCAATCACAATGACTGTTAACTAATAGTCTAATACCAAACTACCACAGCGAAATGCACAAAATACATCAAATAAACTACCTCCCAGATATGAGGTTTAACTAGAGCTTAGTTCCGATAAAAAAGATCTCTATCCAAATCTTTCATAGATGAAGACAATGTCATCAATGCAATTACTGTAGACCTCATACTTGGCCTTAGCTGTAGGTTCTCACGTCTAAATGCTTTTGCTGGATGCCGTTATTTATATGACAGGGTCGTTTAACTCAACGTTGAACGACAATGCGATGTATACAAAGTAATATGACTTGTAGAAAATTTATTGCTGCATGAAATAATCACATATGTGTGTGGGGACCACATAATAAACCGTTAATTTAGTTGAGAGCAAATTCTCTATATCCAAAATTCCCTATTTCTCGGTATCCAACCTATCAGCACATTTGATTTTCACCTTTTTGCAATTAACTTAGAAAGAATAAGAGGATTTAATTGCAAGAAGATGGAATTCAGGGTGTCCTGATTGGTTGGATATAGGGGAATAAGGGATTTTGGGTACAAATGATTTTCTTCGAAGTTAGTTAGCCAGAGTGTATATATATATATATATATATATATATATATATATATATATATATATATATATGTATATATATGCATCAAAATATTAAATATGAACAGTGTCGCTCGAGCACATTTGGCATTAGATGGATACAAACTGAAGTATTAAAACAGTCTAAATTGAGACATGTTCAAACAAAGACTCTTTTGGGTAAGTTAACAACCCATAATAATATCATGCGCTTAAATGTTATTTCTTTCCAGTCTAGCAACAAAATATTAAACTAAGAGTGTATTTGGCGCAAGCGAAAACGGAGAGTTTGAACGAGGAATTTAAGCAGAGAATTGTAGTTAGCGGAGAATGCGTTCGGCTCGTTAAACAGAGAATTTGAGTGAAACATTTAAGCAGATCATTTTATTTTATTTTGTAGTTAAATAAATTAATGGTTAATTAATTTATTATTTGTTTTCAATAAATAATACATATCAATAATTTACACAAAAATATAAAAAATTATAAGTTGCTCCGATTCAGTTCAAACCTACTCCATTATGTGGACGATTTCAATACGATCGCAATGCAAAAAACCGCATCTCAAATGGATCTCATTTGCATAAGTTATTAATTTTTGAAATTTATAAAAACTTAAATTTATAAAATAAATAAATAATATATATTTATATCCAACAACTCAAAACTGGGCTTTGGACCCCCGACTCATCCGACCCGTTGGAGCCTAACAACTCAGTTTTGAGCTGTTGGGCAAACGGAACGTTTGCCCCAGCCAAAAACCCCTAAAAGTACATAATGAATTTGATTAGGATTATATTATTATCAGCTTCACATGATGAATATATATGAACTTAAGTAGGAATGGCTTAAAGTAATTAGAAGTTCACTTATCCTTTCATGGTAGAACCGCTTATAAGAAGTAATAATGATTGGTGTTATTAGGAAATAAAAGAAAGTTCTCAGAGTGTGACACTAAAAGCATAACACATAATTTATCTGAGCTATTTTAATTAACTGTGCAGTTATATTTTACTGAGTGCAATGAATGAATCCATAAAAGGACAAAAACCACTTACCCACAAGTAATTAGTGCGTTGCAATCTTCACATTACATTAAATATTGCTTAGTTTTGACTATGACTTCTATTTAGTTTATTCGTTTATTACTATACTTAAAACGAATGAAATTATGTGTAAAGTCTTATAATAGATCTACATGTAAAGTCTTATAATAGACCTACAGTTTCATAAAATGTTTACAAATTGAGGAATAGAAAATTTCCTGACCTTTCCTAAATTCAAAGAACCCAATGATGAAATTTATGTGATTTAGATGTTTTTACGAAAAGCACTGTAGAATATAATTTTTTCACAGTGCATTCACTACACATTAGAATATAATTTTTTCACAATGCATTCGCTAAACATTGCAAATATGATGTTGTAATGCATATTGTTTTCTCTTGTGGTAAAGAATTCTTTTTATTTGAAATTTGCTCTACAACAAAAATAAATAAATATCCAAATTGCATATTATAAGAGCACATAAGGTAAAGTAGAGGTAAACATATAGTGATCTAGATAAATAATTCGGAATAAATTCTTAAGTTAAGAAAGAAATTGCTATATTTTTTTTTATACTCATGTATATTACTATTGGAACATGATTATCAATTTAGTCATAGAAAATTTCAAAAGCCCAATGTTTATGGCCTACCATATATGTGAAGCATATAAAGTAACTTCTTTTACAGGAGGAGTCATGAACGAACATGTTTATTCTGTTTGGGTAATTTGATGACAACTATTTTGGTAAGTTGAATTGCTCAAATTTATTTAAATAAACAAAGAAAACAGTAATTTACTTCCAATTAGGGTCCTACTATTCACACCTTTATTTACACTTCTGGCTATCAAAAATGAAAGCACCCCAAATATTTCAAATTTTCTCTGTTGGCCACCGTCTAAATTAGAAACCAAAAAATGTAGAGGCCACCAGCTCCTTCCTCAACACAAACGCTTCCTTCCTCCCTTACATCAATGTATTTTGCGAATCAAATCCTCAAAATAAAATCAAATATTTCAAGAAAAATTAACATAATCCATTTTCATAACCACATAAATGATTTTAATTTTATAAATCAGTACTTACTTCGTTGATTGTGAAATGATTCGTCAAATCAACATTTATGTCTTTTGAGTCATTTAATCGAACATCTTGCAACATATTATCACAACCATCATTTTGTCGTCCAATTTATCATCATTTAAATACTTCATCTATCAAACGATAAAAAAAAATTAATGTATCAATTTGTAAAAAAAGATACGTAAGTTATACGGATAAAAACCCTATAAGTTAAAACTTACATTGTTGTTCTCTATTACAACGTCATCAAATTTAATGTCCTCCAAACTTGAAATTTGCAACAAAGCGGAAAAATATCCTAAAACGCAATGGAAAACTCAAACCATTAAAAAAACGTAACAACATATTTTATAACATAACAGGAACAAAAATAAAAATCAAGCAATTCTAACCTCTTTTTTGTTTTCATCTTCCATCTCTATTATACACAAAAGAATATCTGCTTTTGTTAGGGTTTGAAAATGTAGAGAAGTACGTGTTTTTCTTAAGAGAAGTACGGTGGTGAATAACTAAGTGAAGGAATAATATATGGTGGCCAGAAGAATAAACAAAATAATCATTTGTAGTTAATTTAGAAAGGTTACAGGAAATGTAAACCAGAGTGTGAATAGTAGCACCCTAAGATTAAATAAGCAAAGAAAATCAAAATGACTGGGTTCGGAAATTGTAAGTTCAATCAAAGTTGCATTTCTAATAATAAAAGACACAACTCCAGAATATCTAACTTAGAATAATCAAATAATCTGTTAATCATATTACGATTATTATACAGCAGTAATGTTAGAATTCTCATCTTCGGTCTATCCTTTTGCAGGCTTATCGTAAACCTCAGGCTTTTTTCTAAATTTACAACGAAAGTGGAAAACAAAATAAAATGGTATTTTGTCCAATAGAAAGAAGAAAAACCACAGTAATCATACAGTATCATTGCAAATATAAGACAAAACATACAACTAGGATTTAAAAAGTATTAATCAAATAACATGATTTTATATCTTCATTATTATCATAAACAAGTATATATTGGAAACGACAATATATGTAATTATAGAAGCAAAAAAACTCACTCGTAGATCTCAGTTTTGAAGTACTTAACTCCAGTCTTCTACCTTTCTACAACATCCATTTCCTGCAATAAGCAATCTGATATCAAATAATTTTCCTTCATAACTGAAAAGAAAATAAACTGTAATCGAGCTTTCTGGTGAGAACTATTCAGGAAAGGACCTGAATTGTTTCGAGATTGCAAAATTTGTGAAAGGATAGAATAAATTCCCAGTATAAAGATTGATTAGAGCATTTGATTTATGTAGAAAAAAAAAGAATGTATGTGTATATAAAAAACGAGTTTAAAATGAATCAATTTCCATATCGATTCACTAATTGATTACTAAATAGATTTACGAGTTAGTTCCATTGAAGATTATCTTATTTAAGTATAAATTACCTGATTTCGTGACTCCGGGCTTTGTATTATCCTCTTCTTCTTCCCTTGTTCAGTGAGATCTGAAAAATGAATATAGACGAGGAATTTTTAATTAAATCGGATTAGAAGCTGAAAATGGATCAAATAATTTGAGCGAAAAATTTGGAAAGATGGTCTGGAGGAGAATATGTCGTCCAATGGAATCGGGATTATGGACTGGCGGAGAAGAACGTGGAGGAGAAAGAAGAATATGAGAAACAAAATAAGAAACAAATGGAGCAATTTTCTGTAGGGATAGGCGTTGATTCAGTTTGGAGTTCAAACCGCTTATGCACCGCATCAAGTAGTTGATCGGAAATACAACCCATTATATTATTCATTTAAACGGTTCGGTTTCGGTTCAGTTTTGATATATTACGGTCTGGTTTTGGCTCGGTTCGTTTTGAACCCGTATTAAATATGAAATACGAGAATTATTTCCATCAATAATCAATTTACAACTATGTCATGCGGTGTAATTTAAAGGGTAAAACACACAATGTTATTAAAAATTGAAAGATTGGTTTCTAACTGTATAAATACTTCAATTTGACATTTAATGACAAGTGAGATTATTTTAATACACCAACAAAATATCAATTTTAATTAATGCATAAAATTAAGTAAGATAACTCAAATAAGATTATAACTCGCATTTATCCAAAAAATGATATAGAAACTATTATACCAAAACTATTACTTTCTCCTTTGTGATAATAGTTATTATTAGTATAACAGCAACATAAATATACATTGTTAAAATCAATAATTAGATAGGAATTAATCATATTTTTATTATAATATTGCTAATGCAACTATTCGGTGCAGTCTGACTTAATACGCTTGGGTCAACAACTCAAACCACAATCAGACCGTATCGTTACGAGTCGGTCCGGTTTGGAGTACCTACTTTAAAGAGAAGATTCGGTCCGGTTTTCCGCACCGCTTTTACTGTTCGGTGCGTGCGATTTTCATATGGCGGTGCAGTTTATGCCCACCTCTATGTTTTTGGCTTTAGATAAAATTTATTTCATCTGACAGTAGGCAAACCTACCTAACTGTCGGTTTGATAATTTGTTGAAATATTCCATATTGTTACCGTACGTTGGAAATTACATACGTTATTGCTTTTACAAAATTATCCATATTTCTTCATTATTTTTTCTTTGTAAAAATTTTAAGCTCATTTAAGAATTTCCTAGCACAAAATTCAATGAGTTCTAACTTTTGACATTCTAACTTCTTCTTTTTCTACTGAAGTAGCTCAACTATAGCAAAATCAAATTAAACTTTTGCACAAAAAAATCTTTTAATTTGAGCAGCTAGGTTTGAAGTTTGTCTTAATTAATATTTTATAAGTTTTAGGTTAAAAATTTCATTTACTTCTAAATGAAAAAATATATATATTAATCCAATATCGTTTATTTTTAACTTTTTAATTTGACGAGTCATCCTTAATATTATTAATAGTTTTTATACATTTAGTGTTGCACTTTTTCTTTGTAAACCAAAACTACCAAAATGCGCTTATAACTATTAATATTTCTTGTAAATAGGATTTAATAATAGACTTTCTTAAATATTCAAAACCTATCTAATATTAGTAACTGAAAAAAGGGGATCTACCATTGATTTAATGAAAGTTAGACCAAAAATATCCTTGCAACCACTAAAATCCCTAAAATTAGGATATAAGAATTGAATTTTCTTAATGAATTTAAAACAATAACAAATACTAATAACTCAAAAGTAGATTTAGAATTAATAAAAATTGAATGTTGTAACGTAGAGGAAAAAAAACTAACATCAAGTGCACATGATCTCAACGGAAAAATATAAGTAGATTTTTAAGCAAATAAAATAATTTTCTCTTATATGTGTCAAACAAGTATAATTTGTGAAAATAAAATATTTTAAGCGCGAAGAGTGTCGTAATCACGCGTGAAGCGCGTGCTGTAACGCTTGTTGAAAAAAATTTGAAAGTGCAATAAATAAAGGGTAAAATTTTGTAATAATTTTATAGTGCATGATGTCTAATTACATATTAATATCTTTTTCCTTTGATGGGTAAAATGGTTTTCCAAAATGATTATTTTTACTATTTAACCTATCGTTGATGTTAAATGACGTCAGTAACTCAATTCGTGTTTTGATACCAAAATGTTGTTGTTTAAGTGTGCCACCAACCTTACAACATAATACTAGTAGAGCACAAAAATAAAGAAGATAAAATAAAACAAAAAGAAAATGAATACAAAGGATTTTATAATGGTTTGGCTAGTTGGGATTACGTCCACTTCAAAAGTTTTATCCTCTATTTATAATGTCAATTGCAATTATAATTTGTTAGAATCTAAGATTAAAAATGCCAGAGAGTGTAGTTAGAGAGCTAGAAAAAAGATTTATTTTCTTCTGCAAATGATCTAGTATCTATCGGCGGAGACATGGACAGATCAATCTGAAATTGCTTTCGCAAAACATTCAGACAAAGTTGCACACCATTTAGAAATCACAACCTCATATAAGATATAGGGATCAGAACCGGACTGACTGGAAGATCGGTGATTATCCTTATTAGTGATCCTTGTTGTAGGCTCTCTTGTCTTCTGCTTCGGGTTTGCATTATCTTTTAGTGAAATTGCATATTTAAAATTTTGAGTAATCGAGTTATTTCTATTAAGTCAAACTGTTGGTTTAAATTATCCATAACCATGATGACTTGTGTATTAGAAGTGTTGATCCATACCTACTTAATTTCAAAATGTCATTCGGGTGAATCTGTTTGATCACAACTTTATATCCTTATTCGTACTTGACTTTCGAGCTGTGCAGTTAAAGCGTTTAGTGATTCTATGGAACGGAGGTGTAAAAAGATGTAGCAGGGAAATAGTGGGGGATATAGTGGAAGAGCAAAAAAGTTCATTAGATGTAAAATCAAATATTTGAATATTAATTAATCACCTTTGTCACATTATAAGTGTAGTACAAGATGTAGAAAACTAGAGAACCAAACAAGTATTCCTAAAACCAATTGGTAATAGGAACAATGGTCTCATAATATATAAAAGGAAACATGACACAAATTGCTCAATGTGGAACAAGACTTATACCACCCCTGCACGTGTGATAGTGACACCACTGGCCAAGATGTGCCCAAGCCACACGAGCCGAAGCTAATCTTCAATACCATGTAAAAAACTAGAGACCAAACAAGTGTTTCTAAAACCAATTAGTAATAGGAACGACGGTCTCATAGTATATATATATATATGTATGTATGTATATATATATATATAGGAAACATGACCCAAATTGCTCAATGTGAGACAAGACTAACACCACCCCTACACGTGTGACACCAGTGGCCAAGACGTGCCCAAGCCACATGAACCGAAACCAAGCTCCGATACTCTGTAGAAAACTAGAGAACCAAACAAGTGTTCCGAAAACCAATCAGTAATAGGAATGACAGTCTCATAGTAAATATACAAGAAACATGAAACAAATTGCTTAATATAGGACAAGACTAACACAAAAACTAATACTGATTAATCTTTTATATCAAAAATCAAGGAATATCATTGTTATGCATGCTAAATTTAATGAGTGTAATTGATCGCTACCATAGACTAAGCACTTATGCCTTAAATTTTGCTATTCACGCTAAATTCACTGATTTTTTTTAAAAAGAGAACTTGTCAAATGAAGCTCTATATATTAATATTGTTAAAGCGGACTCTATAAAGCCTTGACTTAACTGATGCAGAGGAAAATAGTGGGGCAAAAAGCAGATCTAATGTTCATTGGCATTAAATTTAAATAGCGCAGCGGTTGAAGAGCGATATGGACGATAACAGGGATATTGTGGGGTTTTAGCAGGGATTTAACTGCATAGCTTTCGAGCTATTGTTATATCTTCAAACTTTCTATCTTGAAAAATGAGAAGTCCATTTTAACAAATCAGATATGTAACTACTTTATGGGTTAGCACATATGAATAACATTTTAAAAGTAATTTATAGCAAACATAGAGGTAATACCAATTGCGTAAATTTTGACAATCATGAATGGCTTAATAACTTTTTAAAAAACGTAGAAAGCTTTAAAAAAGGTTGTCATTTACTAATTTAGGTATTTATATGTGGAAGGATGGAGAAATTGAAATATTTTAGTCAATCTAATGAAAATAAGAGGGGGGATGGATATAGGTTTCGATATTTGTGCAAGGAGGGAAATACAAGTGTCATTTTAACTTTATATGCTAAAAACCATTTTTCAATTCGATTATTTCACTTTCATTTCCGCTCTTTCGAATATTTTAAATGGCACATTGAAAACATGTCATGGCACAAACGATACTCATTTGCCATTAAGATTCGGTAACTTTCCAATCATTAGAAAATAAGTAAATGTTAAGATGATTGAGGTAAAGTGTTATTTTTTATATGAACGATAATATAATATTTCGACGAACCTTTTACGAATATGGTGTTCGAGAGACGTATTTTGTGAATATAATACTGAATTATTTTCCTTCTTCATTTTATTTATTTAATATTAACATATCAAATTAATAAAGTTAGGTTCGATAGTTCACCAAAACTGTTAAAAAGGTTAAAACTATAATTTAGGGGTGGGCGCGGTTCGGTTTGGTGCGGTTTGAAGCTCAAACCGCTTCCGCACCGCCTCAAAAAGTTGATCAAAAATACAAACCATTATACTAACCGTTCCAATGGTTCGGTTTGGTTCGGTTTCGATGTAATACGGTCTGGTTTTGGTTCGGTCCGGTTTGAACCCGTATTAAATATGAAACAAGAAAATTATTTCCATCAACAATCAATTTATGATTGTATGACATTGTGTCACCTCAAGGTCAAAACGCATAGTGTTATCTTTAATTAATATAACTACAACATACATTGAAAATAGAATATATATCGTTAAATTAAAAGTAATATAGGAATTTGTTAATTTTTTTATCATAAAATTGTCGGTGTAGCTATGCGGTTCGGTTCGGTTTAATGTGGTTTGGTAAAAGTTCAAACCGCAACCGAACCGTATTATTGCGAGTCAGTTCGGTTTGGGTTGTTTGCTTTAGAGAGAGAATCCGGTGTGGTTTTTCACACCGTTTTTACGGTTTGGTCTAGGCGGTTTCCACATTGCGATGTAGTTTATGCCTACCCCTACTACATTTAGCTAAAATGCAAACGAGCTATGTAAAAATATCAACTATGTTGTTTGCAACTTAAGTTCTCAGATTGCAGTTATAAAAAATCATAGTCAATGGTTCATAGAAATTATTTAAAAGACTTAAAGTACATTTAATTATAATGTAAGAAAGCATATGACAATACGACTATATTGTTTATAGCTCAAGTTCTTCGATTTGAAAACAACATATTTCCTCATTGATTGAATTGCTAGTTTGAATTTGAAAACTGCGAAGCCATTATTTATAAACCATAACTTTTCATTCAAACATTGATTCCTTTCGCAGTCATGCTTGTGAAATGAGTCGTCATTTTAACGTACCGTATGACATTGGACTACTTGGTTCTTGATTTATCTTTGAATGAATCATCTTTATGGAATTTAGAAGTTCCAAATTCCTTATCATTTTGAACTTACCATTTCCATCTTTAGTCTGCAGTAAATCATCAGTCTTTAATCTAATCTACCATGTTTCTAATACTCCTACTTGTTTTATTTAGGAGTTATTATAATAGAGCTAAAATTTCTTGTTGATCATGAAATTTTGTAGATACAAAGAATCAATTTTGTTTTATCTTAGAACAAACCAAGAAAATTCATTATGGTGGACCAACCCTCAAAGTGGTAACCGATAGAGATTCTTGAAATGACGAATGAAGAAAACGGGCACTAAGTCCCAAACTGGTTAATAAAAGATAAAATATGTGGGCTTATATATTATTTTCTATCAACTTATATTGACCTCAAAAGTTAATTTAATTTTTTTTCCAATGGGTACTTATGTGGCTATGATTTAACCAAGGTTTTAAATCTCGGATATCGGTCGCGTTTCGTCTCGGAGATTTTATAAACTTGACCTCATATCGGGGGAGATCTCGGACGAGATGAGTCTAATTCGGCGGTTTGTCCCGGATTTCCATCTCAGGTCTGAAAGTTCATATCGGAACAATCTCGGGGCAAATGATATGTTAAAAAATAATATTTTTACAAAATTATTTTTATGAATGCTATTAAAAACATAGTAACTTGAACTTGAATTGCAAAATAATTTATTATTCTTTATTGTGCAAAAGATCATTCATACTTAGAATTGTAATATGCTTAAAACAAAAATATTGTTAGACATAAAACATTAAAAGGGTCCAAAACATTAAAAAAATCAGCATAAATAGAAAATAAAATGTATAATTTCATAGGTAACATGTATGTAGAAAAGGCGAATATCAAAATCATAAATATTGTATAACATATATGAACATACAATATGGTCATTTAACATGCAAAATGCTAGATTTGAGTTTTTTAATTTGTGGTCTAGTTCAGACACATATTTAAATTATAACCAAAAAACTAATATCTTTGACAATATTCCAGTATTTCGTCTCGGTGCATATATCATTCGATATTGCAATATCTCGGGCGATATACTCGAAAGGAGATTTAGAGTGATATTTGCTGTTTCATTTCGGAAGTTGCCCAAAACGAGATCTCGGAGGAGATCTCGAACGATATTTGCGATATTTGAAATAGCGGATTTAACACGCCCACGTTGCCCATTCCGTACAGACAGTCCCGACTCTGGGCATAGGCGGCCGCCTAGGGCCTTCGATCTCCGGTGGCTACTGCCCAGGGCCTCAGTTTGCTTTAGGGGCCTCAAATTTTATTTACTTGCATACATATATAATGTTAGCAACTTGTTAATGTAAGCACATTGAGTGGGGTTGCTAAGTCATGTTGCTCCCACCTGGAAGGTCTGTTGTTCGATTCTCTGAGTAGGCATATGGAAATTTTTCCCCATTTTTGCCCATTTTTTTGCGTAGGGCCTCCGTGACCTCAGGGTCAGCACTGCGTACAGAATCAAACCTGGTGGGCATAAAAAGTCTGCTTTATACCATGTGTGCTCATATAACCAAATAGTGCGTTGCATAGGTAGATGATCGATGCAGGACGGTTGTCAAGGGAAAGAAATATAATAAAAGAAGAGAAATGGAAAGGAAGAGAATGAAATAGAAGAGAAATGGAAAGGAAGAGAAATGGTTCTCTTGTTATTCGGTACCCTTCTATCTCCGCCCTAAATATTTCATTTCCCTCCCTTGTTATTCATTACACTTTAGCAATCCAGACCTAAATAACCAAAAATCCAAAACATGTTTGTTTCGATTGTGCGTTCTAAGATTTTTTTTCTTCCCACTCGTGATTTTCTATTTCCATGGCAATTCACTGACATTCTATTTTTTGTTTTTCGTTCAGTATTGGATTTCCGATCATGATTTGAGGTAATTTATTGTAGATTTGAGGTAATTTTCGATTAGAACAACATGAACCATCATCTGAAAAGGCCAATTTTATCTGTTGATAAACTGATTGGGGGTTCTATTCGTGTTCTCTCTTTTTACCTTTTTCCTCTCTCCATTTTTGCGTGATATTTCTTTTGCAAGCATGACATTTGGCCTTTCTTATTTGTTATTTTCTTTTTGGTTCTTATGAAACTGTTGAGATTGGACTATAAAAAACCGAGCTTATATTCATTTTTTTTTGTTTATTGAAACTATTTGCCACATTACGCAGTTTGCTTCTGACTTGATTGATCTTGTATATATGCTATTATGATAAAGCAATGATAGAAGCTGCTTGAGAACATGGTATGTCATGGATTTCCCTTACTTCTGTTAATTTTTTTCTTGTAGGCTCAATGTTTAAGTCTTGATGCTTTGGTTATAGAGCTATCTAAAGTGGTAGTTCAATTAACGGTCTTATTAGCAACTATTTTTTTATAACATACATTTAGAGTAAACACCTATGAGGAGATTTATCTTTTTAGTGCAAACTACTCATATGTGTCATTTTTCATGGATTTGGCTTTGGTTATGTCGTTTAGTTTGAATTTGGGTGTATTATATTAAGAGCACAACCAACAATGGCTTGTTTAGTTACTAAACAAGTCACGGAGCAACCAGGTGTGGCTTGTTCAGTCACCCATGGCTAGTCTGTGGCTAGTTTTGAGCTCGTTCATGGCTGATTGACTGAACAGGGGCTAGTGCTTATAACGACAAAGTGTTTGCCGTTATAAGCTTATAACGGCAAACTCTTTGCCGTTATAATCTTATAACGGCAAAGAGTTTGCCGTTATAAGCTTATAACGGCAAACACTTTGTCGTTATAAGCACTAGCCGTTGCACTCCAACGGCTAGTGCACTTCCTCCCTATATACCAACCTACCTCCTTCTTCTTCCACACAACCACTCCACCTTCTCAACTTCAACTTCTTCAACAACAAAATGTCTTCTTTTGCACCCAAACGAAGCGGGAAAAAAATCTGCAAATAGGACAGTCATGTCCAAACCGCACTCGTCATCGTATGCCATGCAACGGTCAATCCAACAACAGCAACCGTTGCAGCCATCTCACGAATATGGCTACTTGCCGTATTCAAATTATCCATATCGACCACCGGACCAACCGCTCGCTCCTCCTAATTTTCCTCCCATCCATTCTATCGCCCAGCCACAGTTTTACCAACGACCGACCGGGTAGGCATGTACGACGATCATTCGTCGTATATGTCAATGATGATGCAGACCGATCAAAGTCAACAACCTTACCTAACTCCGCAATAGACCGAGGTTCGTGACCGTGAAGCTATGCAAAATCTTGAAAGACAGTTTTCATATGGGTATG
Source organism: Allium sativum (assembly GCA_030737875.1). Lineage (NCBI taxonomy): Eukaryota > Viridiplantae > Streptophyta > Magnoliopsida > Asparagales > Amaryllidaceae > Allium > Allium sativum. Next base: position 5,044,690 of record JASFAX010000037.1, on the reverse strand, counting down.
TCTCTCCTACTACCAAAGAAAATGTTGAAACTTCAACGGAGGAGGCGGAGGAAGATGCAAATGAGGATGCGAATGTTACAAATTCTGAAGAATTTATTCAAGAATACGTTGCACCTATTAGTCCTGAATATAACCAAAAGAAGATGAAATGGAAGTCTTTAAATGGCATTTTCAGTAAACGACACCAAACCGAAGTTGAATCGGAGCTGGATCCCGGAATAGAAGATATTGAGGATGATCATGCTGAAGAGGAAGGATTAGCAGCGGATGAAAAAAAAACAATGTAATTTTACTTTCGAGCAGTACGTTTCACTTGCTAAATCGTGGATACACATTTCACAAGACAACATTGTTGGGAATAATATGAAAGGTGAGAAATTTTGGGAAAGAGTAGCAGAGTTTTACAATTCGTTGGAAGCGAGGAATAGAACATGGGAATCACTTAGAGGCGGTTATAGAGTTATGAATGCAACATGTCAGAACTATCTGGCAATACTGACAGGCTTGCAGAACAGACAGCAAAGCGGTGCTGCACCTTATGACGTTGTAAGTACTGTAGATTACTTTGAAAAATAACTTACTATACTATGATTGATTAGTTAGAAATGTCATACGCTCATACAGTTTCCACTTTGTGTTACAGATTGAAGAGTCACGAAAGGCCTACCAACAAAAGTATGGTCATCCATTTAAATTTCAAGATTGTTTCGAGCTTCTATCTAGTTTGCCGAAGTGGAAGAACCCAAGCAACTTCATGTTTGAGCAGCAGAACAAAGCTAGAAGGATGAACTACTCTGATTCTAGTCTAGGAAGTGACCCAAGTTCGCAAGAAAGAAACCCTTTATTTGGAACTAGTGATGGACGACCTGTTGGCAGAGCCAAGTCAATTCAGCTGGAGCAACACGGTGCAGAGTTTTCTAGATTTATGGAAACAATTGAGAATTCATCTAAGGCGACAAAAGAGCATAGAGCTCGATTTTCGGTGCAAAGAAACCGCGGCGACGAAGAGTTCCAAAAGGCAATTAGAGATGATCAAGAGCTTCGCAGACATGTACATACGGAGAAACAAGCCATAGTACGAGAAAAGCAGGAGGAGAAGAAAGCCATGCTACGAGAGAAGCAGGAGGAGAAGAAAGCAATGGTACGAGAGAAGCTGGAGGAGACGAAAGCTATGATGCGAGAGAAGAATTATATTAAAATGATTACATGTGATTTTAGCAAGCTTTCCCCTCTACAGCAAGAACTAGTAACCGAGTAGATTGGAGAGTACAGAAAACACAAAGGAAGCAGAAGCGGAAGCGGTAGTGGCTCGTATATGGACCAGCTATGTATGTTGGGTTAAGTTGTAATATGATTGTGAACGGTTTGTAGTATTTATGTACTAGCTATATATGTTGGGTTGAGTTGTAATATGATTGTGACCTGTTTGTAGTATTTATGTAGTAGTTTTTGTTTATGTACTAGCTGTATATGTTGGGTTGAGTTGTAATATGATTGTGAGCAGTTTTTAGTATTTATGTACTAGTTATTGAAATAATGATACAATCTACAATATGATTGGAAACCAGATTTGTTAACCCAACTACACACTGATAGATAGTACTCTAATACATAGTACACGACTACACACTGATACATAGTTCTAGTACCAACTATTGATTCCGACTATTCCTTCCTTTATGCGCCCACAAATGTTCCACCAACTAGTCACGCAATTGGAAGTGCGCAGCTTGATCTTCAATGTGTTGAACCATATCAACATATTCTTCCATTGAGTTTACATCTTTATGGGGTTTTGCATTTGACCCCGTAAACATGTCAGAATAATTAGACTTTTGATTCTTATATCCGCCTCTTTTAGACCCCACAATCATGTTATGTATTATTATACAAGCATACATGATTTCTGAAAGCACTCTTGCATCATGAAAATGAGTAGGATTTCGTAAAATATGAAATCGGGCTTGTAAAACACCAAACATACATTCGATGTCCTTTCTGTAGCTAGCTAATTTTTCAGTGAAATACCTTTCTTTATCATTTGATGGTACTCTGTATCGTTGCACCAAAGTTCTCCACTTTGGGTATATTCCATCCACTAGGTAGTACCCAGTTTTGTGTTCGATATTACCAACTTTATATGAAACCTCTGTTGACAGTCCGTTAGCAAGTTCTGTGAAAAGATATGAGTGTTTTAAAACATTTATATCATTCAATGAACCTGGGACTCCAAAAAAAGCATGCCAAACCCATAAATTGTCTGTTGATACTGCTTCAAGGATCATTGACGGCACTTTTTTATGTCCGATGAACATTCCTTTCCATCTTGTTAGGCAGTTTTTCCAAGGCCAATGCATGCAATCTAAACTTCCAATCATACCTGGAAATCATCTAGCTTCTCCCATGCATAGTATCCTACTTATATCGTTTGGTCCAGGCGTCCGTAGATACTCCTGCCCGAACTGTTCAACAACTGTTTTACAGAATTCTTTCAGACACTCTATTGTTGTTGATGCTGCGATTCTGAAATATTCATCCATTTGGTCGCCAGATGTTCCATAGCTTAACATCCTCAACGCCGATGAAATTTTGATGTGGGGTAAGTGGCCGATTTCTTGTGCTTCGTTCAGTCTATAAGTGAAATATGGGTTTGATTGATGAAGTTTAAGATAAATTTTTAAGAAAATTGCCGGATTCATACGATAACGACGGCGGAACAAAGTAATATTGTAGGTTGGATTGTCGATGAAGTAATCCCTCATTAGTCTTTCATGTCCATTGTAACACCCCACGCCCGCTATGGTCACTCTCTAAGGGAATGCCATAACATCGGTGGAGTATTTTGAGTGAATATAGAACAGAGTAATTACAGCAAGATAGATATAAGTAATACTTGAATTTAAAACATCATTTCAATTGCAGCGGAAAATAAAACATGTCTGGTTACATCACAAAACCATAATAGAAGTCAAGTACAAATATCCATCCTACTAAATAAAAATACATAATCCCAATACATGAACTGATAGCCATAAAAGAAAAGGGTAAGCTGAGCTCTACATCTAGGGTCCAAGCTCCAAGAGAGTAATAAAAGCAGCCTGATCAAAGCCCACTCGTGCTGGGCCCACTCTGAGAACCTGAGGGTTGGGAAAAAGATAAAAACAACGGGGTCAGACATAAGTCTGAGCGAGTCCTATAACTTTAACAATACAATCATTAAAGTAACCAGAGAAGACATAAACTTGACATACGGTAATGTCTGGGGATGAATGGCTACACTAAGCAGCTTGGTAGACTTAGGATAAACTAAGATAACTGTAAAGACGCATTTACCCACCCAAGGATAATTACTACACTGCACCACACCAGTCATTCCTACTTAAAGGTTGATCCCTCCCAAGGACTTAAAAATTTACCCAGTAGTTTCGTGTACCCCTAGCTGACTACATAGGTGTCGTCTGCCCCTATCTCCACTAGGTGTACCCACCACTCCCAAGCGATCGGCTCCCTACCGTAGATACCCGTGCCGGCCCCACAGTGGTGTGTATCACTCCCCAAAGTGGCAACCCAATATAATTAACGGTGCACGGCTTATATCTACACGATGCAACAACGTCTTACCTACCAGCCCGGGTCCACACACGCAAATGAAACCCGTTGGACTTGCGTTGCCACCGCTAACCCGTTTTGGCCTCTTATAGTCAAGCCCAGTACGCGTGTCCCGTCCTCGACATGGGTCGAGCCCAATAAGATACATATGGGTTACTGGTTGAAATGGGCCCCCACAAGCTACCCACCCAAGCTTGTCCCTTTTTCTAGTGCATCCCACTTAACCCTTTAATCATGTTTAATTACATGTTTCCACTTTGGTTAAGTATTCTAATCGTATTTTCTATTGCCACCCAAGGCAACCACTAGATTTCCACATGCCACCCAAGGCACCCACTTAACCCCTCATGTCCCACTACATGCTAATATGGTTAAGTGTTTCTTAATTAATTAATTAAGATCATGACCTCATAAAGACCTCTCACATTAGACCATCTTTTTATGACTGCTGGATATGCCGGTTGGTTCCGGGCAGACTTCTGTCATAAAAAGGGCCTAACCTCGTGTCTTTACTTTAATCACGTATTAAATTTATGACTAAGACCTCTCACATTGGGCCAATCATTTGTAGCCGCTGGATGCCCGGTCGGTTCCGGGCAGACTTCCGCTACAAAAGGGTCCAACCTCGTGTCTTAGTTGATTAATTACACCTAATTAATCACCCCCATAATTAATTATCCTAATTAATTACACATTTTTCATAACATGGGTAGACCTAACTCAATAGGTAAATTCCCATGGGGTAGACCTAACTCAATAGGTAAATTCCCACTTATGTTAATTTATTTTTATGGTATGCTTAATCATACCCAATCATACTTTTATTAACATATTTATTAATCCCATCGTTCCCCACGTAAATCGTTCTCATTTCATGACATAATAAAGGGAAGATCCATCACAAATATCATGGGTGTAACCACATCTTAACATATAACTTTGTCATGGGTTAAGAGGATGTCAACTTGCATATATGAGCATATATTAACCCAACTACATTTAACCCAAACTTGCATATTATCATACACATGACTTGCATAACATGTTGCATATGAACTTGCATATCATCATACACATATCTTGCATAACATGTTGAACTTGCATATAAGCATTCTCATAACTTGCATAACATGTTAAACATGTATTTAAGCATACACATAACTTGCATAAACATTCACATTCTTGCATAAGCATTCATATACTTGCATAAGCATGCATAACTTGCATATCATGTTAAACTTGCATTTAAGCATATACATAACTTGCATAAGCATTCACATTCTTGCATAAGCATTCACATACTTGCATAAGCATGCATAACTTGCATATCATGTTAAACTTGCATTTAAGCATATACATAACTTGCATATGAACTTGCATAACTCACTTGTTAAACATGCATAAACCAACTTATTAAACATGCATAAACCCACTTATTAAATATGCATAAACATAGGAAAACATAGAGTAGCATATCATTACAAATGATTCAAACTCACTAATCCGCATTTAAGACCATAAGTCTCATTATACCCAATCTACTTACTTTAGCAATTGATGTTAAAGTGATAGAAACTCACCAAAACCAAGATTAGCAAACTTATGAAGTAGAACTAGTTGCTATATTTGAAGATGGTGATGATTAGAGATTGATTAGAGAGTGATTAGCTTGCAACCCTCTTCATAAATTAGTGGAGGCTCCTTCTAAGATTCAATTTGGCGGCATGTAGCCCTCAATTCTATTTTTAGTATGGATTAGGGTAGGTTTAGGGTGTATTTATAGATTAGGTGAGTGTTTTAGGCCCTTAGATTAACCCTAGATTAGATTAGGACCCTTAGATTTCGGAAATCTCTAGAACCCAGCCCAAGACTCAACCAAAAACCAGATCTGGTGCACCCAGATCAACAGGGCCGACACCCTGTGTCGACACCCCTGTCGACAGGCAAGTCGACAGGGCAGTCGACTCCCCAGTCGACAGGCCTGTCGACAGCCCTGTCGACATGGGTAGGGCGGGAGATTTCCCGCCTGGCCCCCCCGCTGGCTCCAATTTCGAAATCTGATTTTTGCATTTCTAAATCTGTTTTTAACTTGATTTTTCTGCCAACTTCATTGGGCCATAACTGGGCCATACGGACTCCGATTTACAAAATTTCAGACTCTATTCTGCGTATTTTTCCGAGACGAACGCCATAACGCAGCCCGTTTCCCCCAATTCTCACGTCTGAGATTATTTATTCTGTAATTAGTGAATTTTAGCATTAACTGAAATACGGGGTGTTACATTCTCCCCTCCTTAAAGGATTTCGTCCCCGAAATCTCTAAGCTAAGGAGAATGCATATCCTACCATCCAAACAACCATCTACTCAATCCATCAAACACGGGCATCCATTGTCCTTAAAACAATTTCTAATGATGTATGAGCATATGCAAAAAGTGTGTGTATATGTTCCCTATCTAATGTATGAACATATGCAAACCATGATAGTGCCATGCATCCATTATGTATGCGAGAGAACCCTATCGACACATACAATATCTACATGAGTGCACAATCATTCACCAAAATGCATCATCCATATGATAACACAATCATTATACATCCATAAATATAGCTTCCTACACACAATTTTTATGCAATATGCAATATGAAGTGACTGAGCCGATCTAGTGCCTAGAGTGTGTGTATATGCATCCACGAGCAACCACTAGCAAACACTTGCATCCATCAACCATAACATGTCTCAAACACATGTTTCAACCATAGGTTTACCCTATCTAAAGGTCAAAGGTACTAATGAGAGGACATACTAAAGATAAGATAAGTATTAGACGAACGATAAAGGAGAAGTTAAAAGACATACCCTCAAAAAGGAACGGGTACAATGAACGCATCTTCGCTTCCGTCTCCCAAGTTGCGTCGCTCTCATCTTCTCCCCATTGCACTTTGACTAGTTGAACCTCTCTGTTTCTCAACTTCCTAGTCTCTGACCCAAGGATGCGAGTAGGAGCTCGTCGAATCGTTGCATCATGTTCTACTTCCACTTCTCTAAGCAAGCTCGGCTCTACCACCTCTGCGGTCTCATGTAAGCACTTCCTCAAATGCGACACATGGAATACATCATGTACCCCACTAAGTCTGTCGGGAAACTCCACTCTATATGCCATCCGTCCAATCCTTTCCTTAATGGGAAATGGCCCTACGAACCTTGGTGCTAACTTCCCAACAGATCCAAAGCGAACCACATTTCGTAACGGAGACACTTTGACAAAGACCATGTCCCCAACTTCAAACTCAAGTTCCGTCCTCCTCTTGTTCGCATAAGATTTTTGCCTATCCTGAGCTGCTTTCATCCTTCTTCGAATCAAGTCAATCTTCTCAGAAGTCTCCCTAACCATATCAGGCCCAAGCAAGATCTTATCCGTAGATTCCCACCAACATGTAGGTGATCGACAAGGCCTTCCATAGATAGCTTCGAAAGGAGCCATACCAATACTGGACTGAAAACTGTTATTATATGCGAACTCCACCAATGGAAGATGCTCTTCCCATGTACCTCCAAAATCTAAGATACAAAGCCTCAAAAGGTCTTCTAGGACACGATTCACCCTCTCAGTCTGGCCGTCCGTCTGAGGATGATATGCGGTGCTCAGACACAATTGAGTCCCCACTGCTTCTTGCAAGCTCCTCCAAAACTCGCTAGTGAAGACAGGATCTCGATCACTCACTATGCTAGAGGGTACCCCATGCAATCGAACTATCTCTCGAAGATATACTGAAGCTAGCCATGGAGCAGTCCTCTTGCTCTTCACAGGTATGAAATGGGCGCTCTTAGTAAGTCTGTCTACTACCACCCAAATTCCCGTATTACCCTTTCTTGATCTGGGTAACCCGTCAATAAAATCCATCGAGACGCTATCCCACTTCCATTGCGGAACTTCCAATGGGTGAAGCAACCCACCAGGTTTCTTTTGCTCCGCCTTCACTTGTTGGCACACCAAGCATCGAGCAACATACTCGGCCACATCTTTCTTCATACCGGCCCAGAAGAAAACCCTCTTCATGTCTTGGTACATCTTGTCCCCACCGGGATGAATGGTCATCCTAGAACGATGTGCATCATCAAGAATAACCTTCCTCAAACCCTCGTCTTGCGGTACACAAAGTCTACCTTCTCTACGCAAGCACCCCCTATCGTCTAGGGTGTACCTACTCAAATGGCTGGATGACTCCCCCCTTATGAGCTTCTCCACCAACTCAACCAATTGTGGGTCGTCCCTCTGTGCTTCTCCAATCCGCCCCAAAAGAGTAGGTCTAACCTCCAAGGAAGCTAGCAAACCGGGTACATAATCAATGGAAGGTCTGAAATCAAACATCGAGATAAATTCCAAGCTTCGTTGTTCCACGAACAATGGACTCAAGGACAACCTTTTTCGGCTCAAGGCGTCCGCCACCACGTTACCCTTGCCAGGGGTATACGCTATCTCGAAATCATAGGATGCTAAAAACTCCATCCACCTTTGCTGTCTCAAATTCAAATCCTTCTGAGAAAACAAGTACTTCAATGATTTGTGGTCAGTGAACAATTCGAACCTCTCACCCAGAAGATAATGGCGCCAAATCTTAAGCGCAAAAACAATAGCGGCCAACTCTAAATCATGGGTAGGGTAATTTTTCTCATGCACTCTCAACTGCCTTCCACCATAGGCTATTACCCTTCCCTCTTGCATTAAGACTGCGCCAAGTCCTGTCCCACAAGCATCGGTATAGACAACAAATGGCTTGCTCCCATCTGGCAACACTAAAACTGGAGCAGTGGTTAAAGCTCTCTTTAACCGTCGGAACGCATCATCACAATCTACGTCCCATGCGAAAACAAGATTCTTCTTCGTTAAGCGGGTTAATGGGGCTGATATCTTTGCGAAGTCTTTAATAAACTTCCTATAATAACCCGCCAACCCCAAGAAACTTCTTACTTCGGTAGCATTCTTCGGAACCTTCCAATCCTGAATTGATACTACCTTCGCGGGATCCACAGCTATCCCTTCCTTGGAGACCACGTGCCCCAAGAACCGCACTTCCTTCCTCCAGAAGTGACATTTAGAGAATTTCGCCTTAAGGCTATGTGCTCGAAGAGTCTTCAATACCTCCCCAAGATGTAGGGCATGCTCTTCTTCACTCTTAGAAAATACTAAGATATCATCCACAAAGACCACCACGAACTTATTAAGGAACTCCCTGAAAACCCTACTCATCAAATCAACAAAATATGCAGGGGCGTTCGTCAACCCAAATGGCATCACCAGCCACTCATAGAAACCATCCGGAGTCCTAAAGGCAGTCTTGTCTATGCTATCCTCAGCCACCCTCAACTGATGAAACCCCGTGGCTAAGTCCAACTGAGAAAATACTGAAGCGCCAACCAACTGATCGAAAAGATCATCAATCCTCGGCAATGGGTGTCTATTCTTCTTTGTGAGCTTGTTGAGTTCTCTATAGTCTACACAAAGTCTGAGGGACCCATCCGCCTTCGTAGCAAAAACTACTGGAGCACCCCACTCCGATATACTTCGTCTTATGAACCCCTTCTCAAGCAACTCCCCTACTTGCTTATGGAGTTCCTTCCTCTCACGAGGAGCCATGTGGCGCACTGGTAAAGATACAGGTTTAGCATTATCCACCAGATATATTCGGAAGTCAATCTCCCGCTTCGGAGGTAAGCCCTTCACCTCCTCAAACACATCCGAGTATTCCCGGACCACTCTAACAGATTGCAAACTCTCGACCGAAGCATCAAGCGATTCAAGATAACTTAGCATAACAGAATCCATGGGATTACAAGAAATCTCGAGAGTGTTACCCAAACGGGTCATGAGCCTAACAACTCTCCTTTCGCAATCAAGAACGGCACCATTACTGGATAACCAGTCCATGCCCAAAATCAACCCATAGCCCGTGAAGCCCAAAACAAAAGCATCACATCTAAACTCAATGCTAAGTATAGAAATCTTCAAACCCAAACATACCATGGACAAATAAGTGGAGCCCCCGATTGGGTTTGAAACAACCAAGGGATCATCTACCAGACTGGTGTCTAAGTGCAGTGACTCAACTAATGATGATGAGATAAACGAATGCGATGCGCCAGAATCAAACAATGTACGGACATGATTATCAAATAGAAAAACCAGACTTTCAACGGAAATAGTTCTACCTCTTTCCTGAATCGGTGGAACCGCGAGAGCCTGTACTTGCTCCCTAGCCTGACCCGGTGCCATAAGAGCTTGCACCTGTCCTCCTGAGGTAGACCCCGTCCTTTGCCCCTTCTTAGGACAGTCTTTCACTAGATGCCCTGCTTCGCCACAGTGGAAGCAGCCAGTCTTCTTCTTCTTGCGACAATCCTTGCTTAGGTGGCCAGGTGTCCCACAATTGAAACACTTCTTCTTCCCCTTGCCACCGTTGCCTTTCAAACCTTTGTTTTGCTGTTGTTGCTGAGGTCTCTTTTGATCTCCCTTCTTCTCGGGTGCCTTATTAGCATTGGGACCCTTCTCTTCTTCATGCATGAGTGCCATGTCAACTAGCTTCTCGAAGGTGGCCCCCATAGGGATATGAGTCATAGCCAACCCATGCATCGGTTCATTCAAGCCTTTCACGAACCTCGAAGCCTTCTTCTCCGGTGTATTCACCATGTCTAGGCCAAACCTTGCCAATTGATTAAACTTGTTGACATATTCCTTCACTGAGAGATTTCCTTGCTTTAGGGTCAAGAATCTTTCCATATACAAGTTTTCCTCCGCCCTTGAGAGAAACTTTGCCACAAATCTTTGCCTAAAATCCGCCCAAGAATCAATGGGGCGTTCTCCATTAGTGACCTCCCACCAGAATGAGGCCTCTCCCTTCATTAACCAAGCAGCCAACTTGACTTTCTTTCCTTCTTCCATCTCAAAGATATCTATCAATTCTTCCACCTCTTTAAGCCAATCTCTAGCCTCCACAAAAGTTTCAGATCCTTGAAAAGGTTTTCCTCCCATAGCTTTAAATTCTTTGCAAGTCTTAGCAAAAGTATCCGTGCGAGGAGGAGGGGGAGGAGGAAGATCGGGTGCTACGGTTGGTGGAGGAACATTTGTTGGACCCGCAGTGGTGGCCCTAGCCTCCATCAATCTCCTATACCATACTGGTACCGTCACACCCTCCGGAAAGTTAAGATCCTCAGCCATGCTGGAACGAAAAAGGAAAGATTCAAAAACGGAGAATTCGAAGGATATAGATATGGCTATTGGGGATTATGCTTTTCTTTCAAAAACTTTTCTCTTTAAAGACATGTTTTTGAAAATATCTCTTCCAAAAATGTTTTAGAAAAATAGTTTTCTAAAAATTTTATCTGTTCCGGTAACCTGGCTCTGATACCATGTGTAACACCCCACGCCCGCTATGGTCACTCTCTAAGGGAATGCCATAACATCGGTGGAGTATTTTGAGTGAATATAGAACAGAGTAATTACAGCAAGACAGATATAAGTAATACTTGAATTTAAAACATCATTTCAATTGCAGCGGAAAATAAAACATGTCTGGTTACATCACAAAACCATAATAGAAGTCAAGTACAAATATCCATCCTGCTAAATAAAAATACATAATCCCAATACATGAACTGATAGCCATAAAAGAAAAGGGTAAGCTGAGCTCTACATCTAGGGTCCAAGCTCCAAGAGAGTAATAAAAGCAGCCTGATCAAAGCCCACTCGTGCTGGGCCCACTCTGAGAACCTGAGGGTTGGGAAAAAGATAAAAACAACGGGGTCAGACATAAGTCTGAGCGAGTCCTATAACTTTAACAATACAATCATTAAAGTAACCAGAGAAGACATAAACTTGACATACGGTAATGTCTGGGGATGAATGGCTACACTAAGCAGCTTGGTAGACTTAGGATAAACTAAGATAACTGTAAAGACGCATTTACCCACCCAAGGATAATTACTACACTGCACCACACCAGTCATTCCTACTTAAAGGTTGATCCCTCCCAAGGACTTAAAAATTTACCCAGTAGTTTCGTGTACCCCTAGCTGACTACATAGGTGCCGTCTGCCCCTATCTCCACTAGGTGTACCCACCACTCCCAAGCGATCGGCTCCCTACCGTAGATACCCGTGCCGGCCCCACAGTGGTGTGTATCACTCCCCAAAGTGGCAACCCAATATAATTAACGGTGCACGGCTTATATCTACACGATGCAACAACGTCTTACCTACCAGCCCGGGTCCACACACGCAAATGAAACCCGTTGGACTTGCGTTGCCACCGCTAACCCGTTTTGGCCTCTTATAGTCAAGCCCAGTACGCGTGTCCCATCCTCGACATGGGTCGAGCCCAATAAGATACATATGGGTTACTGGTTGAAATGGGCCCCCACAAGCTACCCACCCAAGCTTGTCCCTTTTTCTAGTGCATCCCACTTAACCCTTTAATCATGTTTAATTACATGTTTCCACTTTGGTTAAGTATTCTAATCGTATTTTCTATTGCCACCCAAGGCAACCACTAGATTTCCACATGCCACCCAAGGCACCCACTTAACCCCTCATGTCCCACTACATGCTAATATGGTTAAGTGTTTCTTAATTAATTAATTAAGATCATGACCTCATAAAGACCTCTCACATTAGATCATCTTTTTATGACTGCTGGATATGCCGGTTGGTTCCGGGAAGACTTCTGTCATAAAAAGGGCCTAACCTCGTGTCTTTACTTTAATCACGTATTAAATTTATGACTAAGACCTCTCACATTGGGCCAATCATTTGTAGCCGCTGGATGGCCGGTCGGTTCCGGGCAGACTTCCGCTACAAAAGGGTCCAACCTCGTGTCTTAGTTGATTAATTACACCTAATTAATCACCCCCATAATTAATTATCCTAATTAATTACACATTTTTCATAACATGGGTAGACCTAACTCAATAGGTAAATTCCCATGGGGTAGACCTAACTCAATAGGTAAATTCCCACTTATGTTAATTTATTTTTATGGTATGCTTAATCATACCCAATCATACTTTTATTAACATATTTATTAATCCCATCGTTCCCCACGTAAATCGTTCTCATTTCATGACATAATAAAGGGAAGATCCATCACAAATATCATGGGTGTAACCACATCTTAACATATAACTTTGTCATGGGTTAAGAGGATGTCAACTTGCATATATGAGCATATATTAACCCAACTACATTTAACCCAAACTTGCATATTATCATACACATGACTTGCATAACATGTTGCATATGAACTTGCATATCATCATACACATATCTTGCATAACATGTTGAACTTGCATATAAGCATTCTCATAACTTGCATAACATGTTAAACATGCATTTAAGCATACACATAACTTGCATAAACATTCACATTCTTGCATAAGCATTCATATACTTGCATAAGCATGCATAACTTGCATATCATGTTAAACTTGCATTTAAGCATATACATAACTTGCATAAGCATTCACGTTCTTGCATAAGCATTCACATACTTGCATAAGCATGCATAACTTGCATATCATGTTAAACTTGCATTTAAGCATATACATAACTTGCATATGAACTTGCATAACTCACTTGTTAAACATGCATAAACCAACTTATTAAACATGCATAAACCCACTTATTAAATATGCATAAACATAGGAAAACATAGAGTAGCATATCATTACAAATGATTCAAACTCACTAATCCGCATTTAAGACCATAAGTCTCATTACACCCAATCTACTTACTTTAGCAATTGATGTTAAAGTGATAGAAACTCACCAAAACCAAGATTAGCAAACTTATGAAGTAGAACTAGTTGCTATATTTGAAGATGGTGATGATTAGAGATTGATTAGAGAGTGATTAGCTTGCAACCCTCTTCATAAATTAGTGGAGGCTCCTTCTAAGATTCAATTTGGCGGCATGTAGCCCTCAATTCTATTTTTAGTATGGATTAGGGTAGGTTTAGGGTGTATTTATAGATTAGGTGGGTGTTTTAGGCCCTTAGATTAACCCTAGATTAGATTAGGACCCTTAGATTTCAGAAATCTCTAGAACCCAGCCCAAGACTCAACCAAAAACCAGATCCGGTGCACCCAGATCAACAGGGCCGACACCCTGTGTCGACATCCCTATCGACAGGGCAGTCGACTCCCCAGTCGACAGGCCTGTCGACATGGGTAGGGCGGGAGATTTCCCGCCTGGCCCCCCCGCTGGCTCCAATTTCGAAATCTGATTTTTGCATTTCTAAATCTGTTTTTTACTTGATTTTTCTGCCAACTTCATTGGGCCATAACTGGGCCATACGGACTCCGATTTACAAAATTTCAGACTCTATTCTGCGTATTTTTCCGAGATGAACGCCATGTCGCAGCCCGTTTCCCCCAATTCTCACGTCTGAGATTATTTATTCTGTAATTAGTGAATTTTAGCATTAACTGAAATACGGGGTGTTACATATGTCCATCCTTGTAGTTTCTCGTATACCGCCGGTCAATCCGGCCAAGCATACTACCTCGACGGTTGGTCATTGAGCCTTCAGCAAAATAATTGGAATACCCAACCATTGCGTTCTGTTCCAGCTCCTCCTCCGTCTCTTCCTCCATTTCTAGTTCTGAATCGTCAGTTTGATTATTGACTTCATAGTAATGGTGGTATAGATTTGGATCCATTGCTTTCTTTTTTATAAATTTAGTTTCGTTGTTCTTCCTGAGTGTAGACGTAGGAAAGATATATATAATCAAGGATGGTTGGCATAATATCTCTGTCATTGAGTAGTCAAATCAGATAGTTGTTGTGATGTGAAAGGTTAGCAATAATGGTTGGCAATACATGTAGACAAGAATGGTTGGCAATAATGGTGTGGATAATATCTCTGTAATTGAGTAGTCAAATGGGTCTGCTGTTGTGCTGTAAAATGTTGGCAATAATGGTTGGCAATACATGTAGCCTAGAATGGTTGGCAATAACGGTTCCGACATAATGGTTGGGTTAATAATGGTTATGTCATTGAGGAGTCAATTTGGACAGTTGTTGTGATGTTAAAGTAGTAGAGAATATAAAGGAGAATTTCCTTTATATTTATGTAATAAACGATTTTGTAAATTTTCAGAAATTTACGTTTGAAACGATATCCAAATGTATAGAAATTCCTTTATATTCAATTAAATAAACGTTATCGTTTATCAACGAAATTCCACAGCGACTATTTAAAAATTTAAATTGAACATAACTAACAATCTATGTCACGAAATCTCAAATTTTTTCCCCCAACATATAATTTTAATCTAATCGACCCGAACGATTCTTGTTTCACAGAATTCTGACCTATACCGGATCCGGTATATTCAGTTAAAGTTCGTATTGAAAATTAGGAACTACCGTCGCGTTTCGGGCTCTTTTAATAATATTATAAACTATATATATTTTCAAACGTCATTTTATATAATAAACTCGATATAAAATCAATTATATCTCCAATATAATATTAACGACAAAATCATGGCTTCAGTGTTCACCGTCATGGCTACGGTGTACGCTACATGGTTGGCAATACATGTAGGCAAGAATGGTTTGGAAAATATATCTGCCTTGAGTAGTCAAATTATTCTAGCCAAGAATGGTTGGCAGTAATGGTTCCGACATAATGGTTGAGATAATAATGGTTCTGTCATTGAGTAGTCAATTCGGACAGTTGTTGTGATGTGAAAGTAATAGAGAATATAATGGAGAATTTCCGTTGTATTTATGTAATAAATGATTTTGTAAATTTTCAAAAATTTACATTTGGAACGATATCCAAATGTATAGAAATTCCTTTATATTCAATTAAATAATCGTTATCGTTTATTAACGAAATTCCATAGCGACTATTTAAAAATTTAAATTGAACATAACTAACAATTTATGTCACGAAATCTCAAATTTTTCCCCCAATAGATAATTTTAATCTAATTGATCGGAACGATTCTTGTTTCACAGAATTCTGACCTATACCGGATTCGGTATATTCTGTTAAAGTTCGTGTTGAAAATTACAAACTACCACCGCGTTTCGGGCTCGTTTTAATTATATTATAAACTATATATATTTTCAAACGTCATTTTATTTAACAAACTCGATATAAAATCAATTATATCTCCAATATAATATTAACGACAAAATCATGGCTTCAGTGTTCACCGTCATGGCTACGGTGTACGCTACATGGTTGGCAATACATGTAGGCAAGGATGGTTGACAATAATGGTTTGGATAATATCTCTGCCTTGAGTAGTCAAATTATTCTAGCCAAGAATGGTTGGCAATAATGGTTCCGACATAATGGTTGGGATAATAATGTTTCTGTCATTGAGTAGTCAATTCGGACAGTTGTTGTGATGTGAAAGTAACAGAGAATATAATGGAGAATTTCCGTTGTATTTATGTAATAAATGATTTTGTAAATTTTCAGAAATTTACGTTTGAAACGATATCCAAATGTATAGAAATTCCTTTATATTCAATTAAATAATCGTTATCGTTTATTAACAAAATTCCATAACGACTATTTAAAAATTTAAATTGAACATAACTAACAATCTATGTCACGAAATCTCAATTTTTTCCCCAACAGATAATTTTAATCTAATCGACCTGAATGATTCTTGTTTCACATAATTCTGACCTATACCGGATCCGGTATATTTAGTTAAAGTTCGTATTGAAAATTACGAACTACCGCCGCGTTTCGGGCTCGTTTTAATTATGTTATAAACTATATATATTTTCAAACGTCATTTTATATAATAAACTCGATATAAAATCAATTATATCTCCAATATAATATTAACGACAAAGATTTGTCACAGTAGAGTAGGATAAGGAGATACAACAATAAGCACAAAGATAAAATAGTTTATAAAGACACAACAACTGGCGATAGTACATGCAAACTAACTCAATCAGACCATGGAGTAGGCATTAGCAACTTCATTACAATGCATGTTACGTTTAATCTTACGGGCGTCGCATGATGTTCAATTGCAACTGCTCATTATCACTTCGAACACATCTATTTTCTCGTTCGAGTTCGTTAGCATATGCTATTCCCCAAGGACACAAAGGTTGGTCTATCCAGTCCGTGTAATTGCAACCATTTGGATAGGTTGGACATCGCTGCATGCGCCGACCTATATTGTTGCCCTCTACTCGAACGACAACTTCAACTGCATACCCGCAGTAGCAACGAACTGGATAAGAATCAACTACATGTTCGTGCAGTGGTACACGAAAGAACTCTGCTTCCTGCGTTGACTGAGTGACCTCCTGTTGAGATGATACTTGAAAAGGTGGTACTGGTGTTTCATGTGGAGGTTGAACGTTCACTTGTTCGTACAGCGATATAGTTTGCGGTTTCATTTGGTTTAGGAACTGAAGTTCGTCTTCAAGCTCCTGTAGCCTCATGTTTTCGTAAGCTTGTTCCTCGGAATCTGTAGACGTTGCCCACGAAGACATTTTCAGTGAGTGTGAATCCAAGGATGTGATCTAAAAATGGGGAAGAAGTTGTTTGAGTTTTGTGTGTTGTAAGTTAACATATGTATATATAGCTGGAAGATTGGTAATGGTGTGAATGGTCAAAAGCTACACTGTAGGGAACACTATATGGAATCCGCCAGATGACATGACTGCACTATGCGAAGAACGCAAGACTTGACCAGTCATTGCGCTACAGTTGGTTGACCCGTTATGTTCTTACATAGAATATGGAGTTATCTGCAATCCTTGTTATGTTGGCGCGTTATTTAAGAATTTTGCATTTCGAAATGAGAAGATGACAATCTTGTTCACGATCAAATTCAAACGCTAATACATTTCAAACAACACTTACAGGAACTAGAACAACAGAACATAGCAACATCAAATTCAAAGTACAGTAATAAATCTTCGATCCAAGAAAAAACAAATCCTAACGATTTCTGAGATAGCCAGCTCTAGTTGCATCCGCAACAATCTTGTTCAACCGCCTTATTTCGGCTTGCGCTTCCAATGCATATTGAAGTCCACGTTGGCACATCGGGGGGTCTATCCACTGCATAAAATTACAACATTGAATATCATTGGGGTAATACCTATGGTCTACGAAGGCAGGACATCCGAAGAATCGGCGTCCAGCAATTTTTCCAGTTTTGGCAACAACAACAACTGATTCATCTCCACAACAACAAATAGGGTAAGCTCCACTAGGTAGTGTTGGACCGATTGGATGTAGGGGCTCGATTTCTTGTCCTTCGTATACGATCTGCTTACCAGGTCTTTGATTTGCTACAACTTCACGCAATCGAGCATTCAAAGATTTTGTTCTCGGCTTCACTGATTTAGACTGAACTTGTGCTCCTTCACCGAATTCCACCGTAGGCTTGTTGTGTTGTACACTACTCCTTGACCATTCAAACTCTTCATAACAATTATTCATTGTTTCATCGTCAATCTCCAAGTTGTCTATAGCTTCAATACAAAATCTTAAGAAATTGAAATGAATTCAAAGTGTAAGGAATTTTTGTTCTGCTAGAGATATAAACCTGGTGCATATTTATTGCTGCTTTTGAACACAAAGCAGGGCTAGATTTGTAAAAAGAGATGTTGCAATTCCCAACATAATCACAAAGAAAGTGATACCCGTGATAAATTTTTGGTATTGATATATAATGCATCAACTTTATCAGTAACATAATTACTGGTACTGTATCAATGTATAGTGTATCACTGTTTGCACTGTATACTGTTTGACTGTTTCCATAAATTGTTTGACACAAAGTAGGCCGACCCTTTATTTAACTCCTACACATATTGAAATGGTAAATGCACCCGAGCAAGACCCCTATTTTTAACTCCTACTCTCGAAAAACAGTGGCATGACTCCACCCTTCCATAAAACATGGTTGAACTATGGGAACTGTGCAAGACTTGACCAGTCAATGCGGAACGACCCATATTTTTTAACTCGTTGTTGTATTGAATCGTTTAATGCACCTAGGAATGACCCTTACGCATAGGTTACATAAGTGATAATAAGTAACAAATATGATAAATTACACAAATGGTAGATTAGACAAACAATAGGTTCCACAAATAAAATCAGCCTACATAACCTAAACGTTACACAGCTGTAGGGTTACATACTTCGGTCGTTTACTTGATTTCGCAGTACATAGTTCGCATAACATAAAGTATTTAAATCCTAATTAAACCCACGTTGCAGGCGATAATTTGCATTACTTAGGTCGTTTACTTGATTTCGCAGCTTTCTTATTTCTTCCTCTAGTTCCAAAGCATACGTAATTGCTTGACGGGGAAAACGGTCATCTATCCACTGTCCAAACTCGCATCCGTTGCCACATACTGGACAACTATAATATCGACGTCCAACGTCGTTTCCATGACGAATGACTAATTGCGGTGCTTTAAATCCACAAAAGCATACAATATTTGCGGATTACACCTCGCCTTCTTCTACTGTCGCTCTAATACGGGGAATTACAAGGTTAGACCTGCGATCACGTTGTCGATTACGATTGTCATGCTAATGTCGTATTTCCATTCCATGCATTCCTGCTTCAAGTTCTAATTGTCGCACCTCATCATTGTGTCGCTCTTCCATTTCGATATACCGCTCTGTTGGTTCTCTGGGTGTGGAAGGATTAGGGTTTGATGGTCCTGAGAGAAGGTCCATGTAAATGTAAGAACATGGATACAATATTGGCATTTTTCTTATTTGAGATATAATTTTCAGTCCATATGGATCGGGTATTGCTGAAGCAATGTTAGTTATATATAGGAGGAGATTTAGTTACCACTGCATAAGGATATTACTTCCCGTTTCCAAAAGACACTGAATGTGAAAACAAATTGACAACGGGTAATGTTTATGTTGGACTGCGCACTGTATACTGTGCACTTTTTACTGCATACTGTCCGCTGTATACTTTACACTGTGCACTATTTCCTGTAGCTACGTTGGAAAATACGTTCTTAACTTTAGAAAAAGAATGACATGACCACACTTTGGTCTGAAAACTGTAGAAAAAGGGTGACAGGCCTACACACTAGGAAAAGAAATTGCTTGTATAAAAATATAACGACAAACTATTTGCCATTATATTTTATAGTCGTGGCACCACAGCGGCTACTTAAACGGTCGTAAGCCCTCCCTTTATATACCAACCTACCTCCTCCTTCTTCCAACAACCAGACCACCTTCTCAAATTCATTTATGATAACCAGAAAAATGTCTTCGTCTGAACCCAAGCGTACCGGTAAAAAATCTGCAAGCAAGAAACCTATGTCCCAAGCGCACTCGTCACCATATTCAAACGAAGATGCTTCTTCTGTTCATCAAAGATCTGGAAAAGAAATTGTACTTGAAGGGAAGGTTTCCGAGCCATTACGGACGATTGGATCCAACCCTATTTGCCATTGTGGACAAGAGTCGGCCGCGACTGTTGACAAGACTGAAACAAATGCTGGTCATCGATTTTTCGGCTGTCAAGCCTACAACGACCACATGAATTATCATGACGACATTGATTGTTGTTGCTTTAAGCAGTGGATTGACCCTCCCATGTGCGAACGTGGACGTCAGTATGCACTCGAAGCGCAAGCAAAAATAAGACGCTTGAGCAAGATTAATGCCGGTAAGACCAGAGATGGTCCTTTCCCTAGGCCACGGTAGGTGTACGTGTTTGAATTTGATGCTTATGTGCTCAGTTGTTGTAGCTTGTATGATTATGGTTTGGCATTTCCTTCTGTTGTACTAATTGTCATTGTTTCAGTTGTTATAATTGCTCAATTGTCGTAGTTGTTATAATTGTCAAGTCATGTAAGCTTCTAAGTTATGTAAGGCACCTGGGAACGGCCCATTTTTCTTAACTCTTTCGTGAATTGAAATGGTTAAAGCACCGGTGGGCGACCCCTATATTTAAACTCCTACATATACACAAAATTGCCACTATGACAAAACAATTACGAATAATGTTTCCAAAGCCTGCTACAGTCAATGAAATGACTTGACACTGAGGCATACAACAATATTACATACTACAATATCACTGTGAAATTAATATGAGTCACGTGTATGTAGAGTATACCATTTCACATGCATGCATGACATGATTAGACCATTCACTGAGAAGAAAAAAAATAAAGACGCGTCTCCATCATTCATTGCTGGGATTCCATTAAACATCTCCATCTTTCGCAGACTGCATTGAGTATTCTCTTCCGAATTAAATAACAACAGTATACGAAATTAATATTAACTGCCCACATTTGTTGTGATGTGAAAAGTCACTGTACGAAATCTAACGTAATATCACGAGATTAAAAGTACATGCCGACATTTCATGTGATGGCACCATTTTTCGTGCTGCAATGATGTGACCAGTCATTGTACAGAATCTAACATAATATCACGAGAACGCTGTAATGGGTATTCAAGTCTGTTGAATTGTATTATAAGTACTCCATATTTGATAATCCATCTCATACCTTGTACAGCTTCAAGCAGCACCGTTGCAGGCTCAAGTGAGAAAAATTATTTTCATGTTTTCTTAGAGGTAACGTTTATTATCAACAAAATTCGTACTTCTAGTAACTCTACTTATTCTACTGATGCGTAGGTTACATGGACGATTCAGAAATAAGTGATGAACAAATGGGAAGGATTTATGATGAGTACAAATGAAACTTAGTGAACGATAATGAAGTTGGATTAGTTCATGATTCACAAGTTGAAGAGGTGCCTGTCGCGATTCAGCATCGAGCGGTTACAGATCCATGTCCTTCTCCACTAAATCAACGACCTAGTAATAGTGCTCAAACATTGAATTTTCCTACTCCAGATTTTTCGTCGAAGGATTTGCTGGCCCTCGTAAAATCCTATATTGAGGTTGAAAAGAGAGATGAGTTACTAATGCAAAGTGGAGGGGGTTTAACATATGAAGAAAGATGGGCAATGATCACGAGGCTATACAACAACCATCGTTCCCGGCCCACTAGACGGACATCGGTTGAAATCCAAATGGCTAATCGTCATTTTGCAGACGCTTGTGATTGGTACACAAAGATTATCGAAATTGTTGAAGATGAGAACATATTTAAAACAAATCAAGCAACATATGATTCTCGTTACCTTTTCGAGTACGGTGAGGAGTTTGTTGGTTACAAAGCGTATAAACTTCGCTACAGTTGGTTGACCCGCTATGGAACTGAGTAGGCTTATGGTATTGTGATTTTATTATTGTTTTACTGTCTATTTAATTTGATGTTTGTCCATAGAATATGGAGTTATCTGTAAACCTTGGTATGTTGGCATGCTATTTAAGAATTTTGCATTCCTACACCAAAAGAGGGAAATCTTGTTCAACATCAAATTCAAACGTTATTACATTCCAAACAACACTTACGGGAACTAGAACAATAGAACATACCGGCTCTACACAAAAACAGTCTCTACACAGATATACAATCGCTACACAGAACCAAATATATTCTCTACACAGAAACATAACCAGAACATACACAAAATACATCGAAAGTACATAATAGCGGTAGTCAACAAATACAGAACACGTACTCAAACAATAGGAACATACAACTGACAACTGCGAAAACGTAATACATTGGAAGTACATAATAGTGGTTGTGAACAAATGCAGAACGTCTACTCAAACAACAGAGACATACAACTAACAACTAGGAAAACGTAATACATAAAAAGTACATACAACTGACAACTACGAAAGTACATGAAAGTGGTAGTAAGTCACTCGTCCGAGTCATCTAAAGGTGGATGTGTACGTATACGTGTGTGGCGCCGATGACGTCTCTCATCATCACCAACATCTGGAGGCTGACTGGACCCAGCACTAGACCTATGGTGGTAATACATCTGCAAGTCTTGAAGTCTCTTGCGCTCTGCCTCAAGCTAGGCCACTAAATGCGTCTGCTGCTGTCGTGCCTCCTCTGCAACACGACGTAGCTCACCATCATAGTAATCTAGGCTACGCCTATGCTCTATATAGCCTGTATGCCTAATCCCCATCTGCATATCATACAGATCATGATATGATATCTGTGTAGGATCCGGGTAATCGTGATGGGCCGGAGGATGAAACACGTCAATGTAACGATCTGGTCCAATGGTGGGCACTGCCATGGTCCATCCAAAATGACTGGCGGCCGCCACATGATCAGCTGCACGAAAACTCTGGCTGGGCTGGGTAATATCCTCGACAATAGGTGGATGTATGTCGTGTCGTATAGCAGATGGCCCTACTAAATCAATCGATGCTGCATGTGTAATCGTGTCGGAGGACCCAATGAAAAATCTACGCTAGAAGGTAAGGTAACACTCCCCGGTAATAACAAAGCTCTCGGTTGTCCATCAGCGTGCTGCCCTGGCTATATCTAGCTGCTCCGTCGGGTAAATCATACACCGATAAGTATGTGGGTGTGGATCATCCGGAATAGCACCAAAGTCATACAACCGTCCCCAGCACCTCTCACCAAGATACCAATAAGCACCTACCGCCACGGGATAAGATATAAGTGGAAATCTCCGTCCGGCAAGCGTCCTAGCAATCTGTATGATCTTAAGATCGATCGATGTACTCTGCTCAAATGGATGCCATATAATCTGATCCCTATACATCCTCAGCTCAATCTGGTTGTGGGCAACTGGATACACATGGCGTGACTCATTATCCCTGGACCCCTGGTTGTCCGCAGTCCAAAAGGATATACGGGGGAAAAAGGTCGATGGGTCTGCAGTACGGGTGACAAAATGAAAGTTCCTAGAGTACTCAAAGTACCAATATTGTAACAACTCCTAGAATCCAAATAAAGAAACCTGAGAATCAGAGATGGTGCACTGCATGTCGAGACATCTGTATAGGTATGCAAGGATAGGTGTGCCCCAATCATATAAAATCGCCCCATCGGCATTTAACTCAGCCGCGACCTCAAGAAACCCCACAGGCAAACTACTGCTCGAAGAATTAAAGAAAAGGTTACCCATAAGGTATAACACAAATAATCGAGCAAGCTCCAAGTCGTCATCAACGGAGTACCGACCGAGTATGCTGTCTATAGCCGCACGGATGGCGCTCACTCTAATAGCGCCTTCTGCCTGATACGACGCAGCAGAAACATCAAAATGAGGCAGTAGATCATGAACAAGTGCACGATCACGCCACCGACCATTGTCATAAGGCAGTGGGGGATAAGCACCTACTCCAATGCTAATACCAGTAAGCATGGAGAAATCAAGCGATGTAAGTCCTAACTCACCACAAGGAAAGTGAAATGTGTGGGTGGTTTTGTACCACCGTAGAGCAATGGCCGCACACAATTGGACATCGGCATTTATAACATGGTTTATTCCTAAAATTGTAAAGCGCACAATAAGATAAAATATGACTAATAAATTATCCACTTGTTTCATTAAAAGGTCTTTAATATTACCTAGAAAAAATTGAAATCCAAGAGCATGTAACAGTCCTGCGACCCCCTCCTTACCCGCCAAGTGTGCTAGATAATATCTAAGTGTGGTCGCTAACGAACCACGTGAACGTATATTCCGCGACTATCAACGATTCAAAAAAATGTTATACTATCCACCCAATATCTAATACTCAAAGAATACTATTTAAATAATACTAAAAATACTTACAGCCAAACTCGACTGCGTGCTAACGTGTACTTCGTCTTCTGGAAGAATGCGAAAGTTGGATAGAAAAGGAAGCTTCGCAGCGCTGAGGTTCATATTCAGAAAGCCATCGAGATCGGTCTGTCTAGCGGAAACCGATCCCACAACCCTACGCGTCCTGCCTGCTCGTCCGCCTCTATGCCCACCACGTCCACGATGGCCGCCTTCCTCGTGCTCCCCTACGTCTTAGTTCTCCATGTTTTCGGCGGTTGCAAGCAAGTCTTCTATTCTGAGCGCTGGTTGTTCCCCACTACCCCCTGCACCACTCCCCCCTGCGCCACTTCCCCCGGTGCCACCATCGTCGCCATGCATGAATTTTTTGGCAAAATTTTTAAGTAATCTGGCCATATTTTTGAATGAATATGTCAAATACAGTAGTTAATTTGGTTCAAAGCTGATGGATTGGTGAATTTGTGGAAAAAATTGGTGAAAAATGGGGGATGAGGTTTGATTTTCGGGTTTGAAATGTGGAGAAGGAGAATGAAGAAGAGGGGTGGCGGTAGGGGGGTTTCGGGGGGGGGGGGGGGGGTTATAACGGCAAACACTTTGCCGTTATAACATTATAACGGCAAGGTGTTTGCCGTTATAATGTTACAACAGCAAAGTGTTTGCTGTTGTAACCTTATAACGGCGAACACTTTGCTGTTGTAAACCCCCCTTACCTGACCCATGGTTGGTTCCTTCTTCTGGTTGCTCCGCTCGTTGGACCAGTTTCAAAACAAGAGAGAGAATAACTGAACAGAATGGATGGTTGGTTATGGTCTAAGCAGAGTGTATGTGCTGCTTTTATTACCCAAGGTAGTTGGCAGTTTGCCGTGCTTACAATGACAGACAATTGTCTAATATTTAAGTTTAGTGATATACTAATTTACTTAGATTTCAAAATTTCGTTACACTGGAAGATTTAGTATTTATTAGAATGTGGATTGAAGCCTGACCTCAGCATAGTATAAACAGTGAGTATGATTTGGTGTGCTCATTTTATTTTATTTTATATTATTGAGATATATGCACATTGTTTTTTATTTTGTGAAGCTCCGTAACAACTAGCATTTATCAGTAAACTGATTTCTTGGGATACAACTTATTTTGTGTATTTTGATCATAAATAAAATTTTGCACAGAAACTTTACACTTCTTTACACCCAAATATCTGGATATATCTGTCGTTTCTTTTTAGAATATGCAAACTAAGCTATCTTGATGCTACACCCAATAATACATGGTATATAATAATATAGTTTTACATGCATTGAATATTGTATTACAACATAAGTTCTATACATGTTAATTTCTGAATGTTACATAAATTATAATATATTTACAATATGTATATCTTTTATTATTTGAATTTTTTGATATTATTGAAGTGTAATAAAAGACTTCGGGGCTGTACATATGGATAAACAGAATTAAGTTATACTACAATGATATGAAAGAACATTAGTTATATTATCTTCCTACAATAATAACATGTTCAGTATTATGAATTATCTTTCGTGTGTTGAAGGATGCTATACATATCTTTGTTTTTTCTTTGGCATTCACCATAATAATTTTGAGCAGGTTGTGGTCTAGATGTTAAAGGACTGTTGCTTTTGTGCATCTTCAGGTAGCGAGAGGGAGATGCAATTTGTCTGCCAGGTTAGGTATATATAAATAAATGGCAGTAGGCTATTGTGTGAAATCCTGTGTTTGCTCTGTTAGCATCTTGTTTTGTGGATCTTGTTATTGAACCAGGGCTCAAGATAATTCAGATTCTTATTCCTTTCTTTCAGTGTGTCTTTGGGCCATGTCCTATGATGATGAGCTTAGATCTATTTAAAGTAAATTTTGTTGTAATATATTTGAGTGAATATGCTTTTTTCATATTCTGTTTTGTCCCACATTATGAGAATTTTTTACTCCAAGCTTCCAAGCCTTCATATAAGGAGTTCATGTATTGTAAATAGTGTACCGATTAATGAATGAATAAAAAAGTATCTTCTTTTTCCTCCTCTAATGGCTTTCTTATTGTATATTATTTATAACACGTTATCAGCACGAAGTTCTATTAGAGCTATTGTTTGAAATATTCTAGATCTATATCTATGGATCTATCATGTAAGTAATTTTTATTTGAAGACATCAATTCATGAATTTATATATTTGTTATACTATTATTTTCTGTTTGAGAATATAAGATAAATGGATCTATGAATTTGTCATATCTTCAGTTCTTTTAGATCCGACTCAAACTTCTAGATCTCTTTTCCTATTATTTTTTGTAGACCTAGATTATATTCTAATGGATCTAACTTTTTAGATCTATTTTTTTGTTGATCCTAAATATGTGTAGATGTATTCCTTCATTTCTTTGTGGATCTAATTTTGAATTTTCCAAATCCAATTTGATGGAGACTCGATTATATATGTATTATTTACATTATTGATGATGTAGAGGTAGATCTAGTTTTATCCTTTCCGATCTACTATTACTTTTCACCCAACAGAATATGTGATTCTTTTGGATAGACTGAAGATAAAATATGTATGATTTTTTTTATGTACACCCAACAGAATTATGGGTATAAAATATGATGATGTAGCATTTAAACTCAATAGCAGTATTGATTTATCACTAAAAGTGAAATTGAAAACTCATGATGTAAACAAAATATGCAAATAAGGAACCTGAAGTTCATATGCAAATAAGGAACCTGAAGTTCATATGCAAATGAGGAACCTGAAGTTCATATGCAAATAAAAAACCTGAAGTTCATATGCAAATGAGAAAGATGAAACAAAAGCCCGAAGCTTTCTTAAAAGTTGTGACATAAAAAGATTGTACTTCCAGAAGAAGTTAAAAGAGACACACACATTATAATATGTGACAAAAACATTAGATTCAATAGAAAATATCTAAACATGTTTCATTTAACTAACATCTTTCATGTACAGTTTATATTAACTGAATATCCTGAAGATATAATATACATATTAATCTCTTGAAGAGATGTTTTAGAGATTTAATTTTATATAGCAAATCCAACATCCTAGAAGAGATGCTAGATTTTTTTTTGTTGCTTTGCAATTACATATGTTCCTTGAAGGAATATCATACACTCTAGAAGTAGTGATTTCTTTTCTCTCTTGAATCTTATTTTTATTTAATGCACCTAATTGTGTTAATGCATTTAAGGTTTGAATGTATTTTTGTATATTGATATGACATTTCAATAGTTTATATATATTTATCTTTGGAAGAGATAAGTTCATCCCAGAAGTGGTGATAACAAAATATCTTTAGAGGATATTTGTATATTTGGAAATGGTAAAATATCTCCCGAAGAGATCTATTTATTTGAAAATAATAAAATATCTCTAGAAGAGATTTCTACAATTAAAGGCGATAAATATTTATAGAAAAAAATGTATTAAAACTCCATAAATGGTATATATGGAATATCCGAGAAGCGAAATTATATTCTGGTATGTCTATAAAAGAATTTTTTAAATATCAAAGATGATGATACAAATTTAATGACTAAAGAAAATATGCATCTCGAAGTTCATATTAAGTTAAGATCTAAATATTGATCTTAATTTTGTACACCGGAAGTGAATGCAAAAGTAATTTTTGTTAAAAAAATGGAAAACTTAGAAAGTGCAGTTTCAATGATGGTAAGAAGTAATTTTGATATAAAAAGAAAGATCTATATACGGATAGTATAATTTGAAACATGTAATTTTTTTGTTGTTGTGAATTTTATGCATAGATCTGCAAGTTTTTCGAATCAATCATATTAAAGAATGTAAATCTCGGTTCTATAATTATGCATTTCTACTCAATTCTGGATCAGACATTATGCATGTATATGGTATTTTAGAAAATATGATTATTGGGAATGCAGTACAACTATAAGTTGTTTATTTCAGTTTTGTCGTTGACCAATTCGGTAGCTAGATCAAAATTTTATTATGTTGATTTAAGTAAAATTTGTTTATTTGATTCGTATATTTAGACCGTACAATGGTTATTTCCGTTATTTTTATAATAAATGCATTATATGCATCGTTATGGTAATATATATTGTATTACCATATTATTATAAATGTATTAAAAGCATTGCCTGTTGTAAGTTAAATGATGTATGATTGTGTTTGGAATAAGAATAGGCATATGTATTATTAGTCAATGTATTTGGCAACTAATATCTAATGTAATGAAAAAAAAAATTGTATAACTCAGATCTAAGACCTGGAGTCTTAGATTATGAAAAAAGAATTTTTTTTTGATGAAGTTTACAGTCTGAAATCTTGACAATTAGCAAGAATATAAAAGCCTCTAAACTAAAAGTATGTTAAAAAATTGAGAACCAGAAGTTCATCATAAATTTATAAAATTGATATACATATGTATGTGTATATATATGCATAGGAACTCGAAGTTCCTCAATCAATGAACTTGAAATACTTCATAATTTAAAAGCCTGAAGCTTTATTCAAATTGTATGAAATAATAACACTACACTTCTTAAGGAAGTTAAATCATAGGCGACAACAATAATGCATCCAAAGATTGCACAATCTTCAAAATGAGCTATATCTTTCTTATATATTTATATTTACATATTGTATTAAAGAATAAATTTTAATAACTCAAAGTTGTTATATATTTTATTTGAATCAGAAGTTCAACACAGTGGAACCAGAAGTTCAATACAGTGGAATCAGAAGTTCAATACAGTGGAACCAGAAGTTCAATACAGTTGAACAAGAAGTTCAATACAGTTTAACAAACTTGAAATCGTTTATATATTATTTGAACTAGAAGTTCAATATGGATCAACAACTCGAAATTGTTCATATATTTCATTTGAACCATAAGTTCAATACAGTTTCAAATCAGATATTTTGGATATTATGAAACAATCTTTAAGATTCACGGTGACATTGCTTGATAAGCAAAAATTAATGATTGGAACATTATAAACAATTTGTTCTAAAATCAATAACTTGAATGAGAAAAAATATGCAAATCAATTACATATGTAATACGTGGACGCACGTATATGCGCATATATGCAATATTTAATTAACAACCTGAAGTTGTTATGAACTCATATTATAATTTATGCAATCGATTGACATCAATGTTGAATGACCTGAAGTCATGTGCATATTCAAATGATAGAAAATTCCTCCAAGTCATTAGATCATTGAAAGGGAATAAGCAATACAATAAGACTGCATCTTATCAACTAATAAGAGCAATATCCTCCTACAATTGAAATACATCTAATGTATTTGCTAGCTATGATGCTATAATGGATAAAAAATGAATCCAAAGTAGGTTTATTATTTAAAGTGACAATGTTTGTCAACGTTGAGGGGGAGGTTAAAGGAATCATCAATGCTAAATATTTGCTAACATATAAAATTATGCAAAGTATTAAGTAACTTGCATAAATTATCAATTATGTCCCTAGTAGACTTTCTCCAATATACATTTGAATCCCCGAAGGATCAAAGGTGTAAATCACAGCTGAAAATATGGTATAAAAGTCAGTTCAAAATATCTTTGGAGTAAGTCATAAATATGCAAAACAAAGGAGGAGAGTGTTCCTGAAGAAACACTTAAGTGTACTTTGAAAGAAACCCATGACATGATTGTCAAAATAACCCCAGAAGTGGTTTAGGTACCTAAAGCATGATAATTTTTGAGATCTCAATAAATCATGTATAGAACTGACAGAAAATAATCACCGATGATAAATTAATAAATAATAAAGCGCTTATATTTATAAATGGATTAAAATCCCATATTAGATAGAAACATGATTGACCATCATGAAATTCTCCTAAATAAGATATATGGACCTGTAGTCCATAAGATATGAACCTGTAGTTCATAAGATAAAATAAAAATATAGATAATGACAAAAGCACATGGAAGTTACTGAAACACCATAGAGTGTCAAATGCCATGAGCATTGTATTTTTCAGAAATAATTGAATTGATTAAAGTGGTGAAAGTATTTAAAACACTTACAATACGCTGAAGGTATAAACGATGAAAGTATACAAATTCTAGAAGAATTTGAATAACTTTGATAGTGATAAAGAACAAGAAATGTAGATTACAATATTCTTTTAAGTATTATTGTGATGAAAATCTTGAAATAATTCATGATGAGTAGATCACTTCCTGCTTCCAAGAATTGTTGTAGTGAAACTCTTAATATCCATTGAAGTGGTAGTTGCGATTTGCAAAAATTATTATAATATATAAGTTCCTGAAGAACATAAAGAATATAAAGAATATGTCCGATAGATTACAACATTCTTCTAAGTACTGTTGTAATGAAAATCTTGATATACTTTAAGATGAGAAGATTACTTCCTGCTTAGTGTTGTTGTAATGAAAGTTGTCTCACTCATCAAATGTGTATTGCAATATTCAAGCCCGATTGAAACAGAAAATTATAAGCATCTGAAGTGTATTCATAAATGAATATTAGTATCATATAAATCACAAAAGGGCGGTGTTTTAAATAAGAAAGCATGCCTGAAGCATGGAAATGCACATGAAGTTTTAAAAGAAAAACTTCACTAAAGAGTATTTGTAAGCAATTTGAGTTATTGAAAGAAGAACACGAATTCAGAGAAAATTATTAAATCAGGGGGAGCATCCATAAGTATGTTATAATGCTCTCTTTTTCCTTAACTAAGTTTTTCCCCACTGGGTTTTCTTAGTAAGGTTTTAATGAGGTATGGGTCATGACCCTGAAGTATCAACCCAAAAGTAACATACAAAAATAAGTTATAATGTACTCTTTTTCCTTATTTAAGATTTTTCCCACTGGGTTTTTCTTATTAAGGTTTTAACGAGGCATAACATTAATCCAGAAGTATCATACTACTTTTGACGTAGTAAATATGACATTGTATATTGTACTCTTTTTCCTTCACTAAGATTTTTCCCATCGGGTTTTTCTTAGTAAGGTTTTGACGAGGCACATTTTGACCCAGAAGTATCAAACATCTTTTGATGAAGTAAAATATTATTTATGAAGAAGACAAGGCAGTTTGCATGACTCAGATTCAAGTGAATTATATCAAGGCTGATAGGATAAAGCAAATTTCTTCTAAAATTCTCTTCACACATGAATGAAAGGATAACAAGAATGAGGAGAAACAAATTCAGTTCAAGAAAAGCAAGTAGATTTGTTCTCAAAGGCAATTTCCAAATCAACAATCCAGAAGATGATGTACAAAATTGTCATGCATCGACTGCATCAATAGACTAATTGAATAATGAGTTATAAATAAGGGGGAGCATATAAAAATATGCTATAATGTACTCTTTTCCTTCACTAATATTTTTCCCACTGGGTTTTTGTTAGTAAGGTTTTTAATGAGACATTATCTTGATCCTGAAGTATCAACCATTACTGTAACATTGTAAAACATACTAGCTAAAGATGAAATGAATTTGCACTCTTTTACTTGTTTTTGATTTTTCCTACAGGGTTTTTCATAAAATGGTTTTCAATGAGGTATTGTTTTGATCCTGAAGAATCAAACTCTTTTAAGGAATATCATTTTAATATGATATTCATAATGTCAGATGCTGTATTCTTTTTCTCGTTCAAGGTTTTTCTCATCGGGTTTTCCTGATAGAGTTTTGAAGGCAACAAACAATAGTTGTATCGACTGAACGGATAATTATAAAAGGGACCAATCATTATATATGTTTTAAAAGGGACAACTTCAAGTTAGCAGAGCATTCAAGATTTTGAAGACGCATATTCAAGGGGGAGTGTTGTAATATATATGAGGGAATATGCTTTTGTCATATTCTGTTTTGTCCCACATTGTGGGATAAATTTTATTCCAAGCTTCCAAGCCCTTATATAAGGAGCTCATGTATTGTAAATAGTGTACCGATTGATGAATGAATAAAAAGTATCATCTTTCTCCTCCTCTGATGGCTTTCTTATTGTACATTATTTACAACAAATTTATGTTAATTTGCAGCCCAATTTGTTGCAAATTTGAATAGGAATTGCATGATGGCATAATAAGATTGACGGCTTTCTATATATAATATCTAGATAAAAGCAATATAATTCATATAACGAATATAATCCATATTCAAAATCATATCTTTACTATAATGACATGAAAACAGGGAATAATGCACCTAAGTTTAAGTTATATATAACCGTCAAACACGGCACACAGCGAATGCATCTAAGTTTTAAAATGTCTCGAGAACACTTTTAAACTCTTCTTATGTTTTTAAAGGAGAGGTAACATTTTACTGATAACAATTGGTAGTGCACCTAAATTTTAACAGTTGCTTTTATACATAATTGTACGATTATATAATACACTGATAACATTTTACATTTAAGATGTTAAATGTATTTGAATAGGTAGGTAAAATATATCAAAAGTTAAATTGTATAATCCATATTTAACATTTTAAATGTTAATTTACTAAATTGTTAACTATTTTAAATGTATTTTAATTTTAGTTCAGTTGTCAAATAAGATTTAGCAATTTAGTAAATTTTAAATGTACATTGATCAGCAATAATGCCACTATACGATTTGGCATTAATTATCCTATTATGTGCAAATTAAAACTGATAATAATAGCTTTTAATTTGTCAAATGTTGTAATATATATGAGTGAATATGCTTTTGTCATATTCTGTTTAGTCCCACATTGTGTGATAAGTTTTACTCCAAGCTCCCAAGCCTTTATATAAGGAGCTCATGAAATGTAAATAGTGTACTAATTTTGGAATGAATAAAAGTATCTTCTTTATCCTCCTCTAATGGCTTTCTAATTGTATATTGTTTACAAACGTTATCAGCACGAGATTCTATTATAGCTATTGTTTGAAATATTCTAGATTTATATCTATGGATCTATCATGTAAGTAATATTTATTTGAAGATATCAATTCACTGATTTATATATTTGTTATACAATCGTTTTCTGTTTGAGAATATTTGATTAATGGATTTATGAATTTGTCATATCTTCTTTTCTTTTAGTTCTGACTCAAACTTCTAGATCTCTTTTCCTCTTTTTTTTTGTAGATCTAGATCACTTTCTAATGGATCTAACTTTTTAGATCTAATTATTTTGTTGATCCTAAATATGTGTAGATGTATTTTTTCATTTCTTTGCAGATCTAATTTTTAATTTTCCAAACCCAATTTGATGGAGATTCGATTGTATATGTATTATTTACATTATTGATGATGTAGAGGCAGATCAAGTTTTATCCTTTCCGATCTACTATTACTTTTCGTATTTAATTCTTTTGGATACATTGAAGATAAAATATGTATGATTTTTTTATGTACACCCAAAAGTATTATGGGTATAAAATATGATGATGTATCATTTAAACTCAATGCAACATTGATTTATCACCGGAAATGAAAATGAAAACTCATGATGTAAGCAAATTTTTTAAAGTGAGGAACCTGAAGTTCATATGCAAATAACATTTAAACTCAATGCAACATTGATTTATCACCAGAAATGAAAATGAAAACTCATGACGTAAGCAAATTTTTTAAAGTGAGGAACCTGAAGTTCATATGCAAATAAGGAACCTGATGTTCATATGCAAATAAGGAACCTGAAGTTTATATGCAAATAAGGAACCTGAATTTCATATGCAAATGAGGAACCTAAAGTTCATATGCAAATGAGGAACCTGAAGTTCATATGCAAATGTGGAACCTGAAGTTCATATGCAAATGAAGAACCTGATGTTCCTATGCAGTTGAGAAAGATGGAATAAAAGCCTCGAGGCATGTAATTGCATTTAATTTTTTGCTTATAGCAAATGACATGTAATAGAAAAGGATTTGAAAAAGCAATGAAGAAGAAAAAGAAAAGCTTTCATTTATTGAAGTTATTTTTGGTTTAGCACCTAAAGTGAATGAAAATATTAATGAAAGCATACAAGACAAACTTAATTTTAGTATTTGAAATAAAAGTTGAGAACTTGTAATTCCTTTATAGTAAATTTTTTTGAGTTTCCATGAATTATTGAATGTATTTGTTATCTGAAAATAGAAATCTTTTATGCAATATATCTCATTTGCTAAAATAACAGATGTAAGATTTGTTGCATCCTAAAGATGCTATTATATTTGTATGAAGATTATATATATATATATATATATATACATATCAAGAACATATATTTATTTTAGGAAATCTAATTATTAAGAAATAAATTTCATTATTAAGATATTCATTTTAATTTTATCATTGAGTAATATTGAACTTAAACCTGAGATGAAACTGTGTTACTTTATGTACCATTTTTCAATTGATTCATATATTTGTAATGAAATCATTTTACTGTGACAATAGTTATATCCTAGGCCATATAAATGTTAATTGCAGTTACTGTTATCATAAATGCATTGGTTATTGTAAATTAAATGTTATATGTTCATGCTCAGAATATGGATATAAGTATGATTCTTTTTATGTATTTATTTGGCAAGTAATATATGATATAATGGAAGAAACAGGTTCAACAACAACTTGATGTTTGTGAAGAAATTATTTTAACAAGGAATTGTATAACTCAAAACCCAAGACCTGAAGTCCTGAATTCATATCAATATTTTCCTTAACTTGTCAAAATTTATAAGCTTCTAAACAATAAGTTTACACATAATTTGAGAACCTGAAGTTCATAAAAAAAATAATGGTCTTGAAGTTCATGAATAAGTAGCCTGAAGGTATGTTGAAATTATGTAAAACGATAAGATTTAACTTCCTGAAGAAGTTAAAGGAAATAAATAAATCATAATACTCAAGAAATAGAAACCCGAAGATTTCTTGAAGTTGTGACATGAAAAGATTGACTTCCAGAAGAAGTTAAAAGAGACACAAACATAATAATATGTGACAATAACATTGGATTCAATAGAAAATCTCTAAACGGGTTTTACCTAACTGACATCTTTCATGTACAATTTACATTAATTGAATATCCTAAAGATATAATATGCATATTAATCTCTTTAAGAGATGTTCTAGAGATTTATTTTTATATAGCAAATCCAACATCCTAGAAGTGATGTTAGAGATTTTTTTTATTTGTTGCATTGCAATTACATAAAAAAGATATGTTCCCTGAAGGAATATCATACACTCCAGAAGTAGTGATTTCTTTTCTTGAATCTTATTTTTATTTAATGCATCTAATTTTGTTACTGCATTTAAAGTTTGAAATGTATTTTTGTATATTGATATGACATTACAATAATTTGTATATAGTTATCTCTGGAGGAGATAAGTTCATCCTAGAAGAGGTGATAACAAAATATCTTTAGAGGATATTTGTATATTTGGAAATGGTAAGATATCTCTAGAAGGGATCTGTTTATTTGAAAATAATAAAATATCTCCAGATGAGATTTCTACAATTAAAAATGATAAATATTTGTAGAAAAGTTCATAAATTTCTCCTAAAAGAGAAAATATGTATTAAAACTCCACAAATAGTGTTTATGGAATATCCCAGAAGCGATATTAAAACCCCATCAACTTAACAACTTGAAGTTGTTCATATATCTATTTGGACCAGAAGTTCGATATGTTTTCAAACTAGGAGTTTGAACATTATCACATGATCCTGAAGAATTTGTAATGACATTGATAAATACATTGAAATCAATAGTTTGATCTTTGTTATAATTTATTCTAAAATCACTAACTCAAATGAGAAAGACTATGCAAATTTATAATACGTGGAAGCACGTATTTATATATCCATATCTGTAAATATTTAACTAACAACCTGAAGTTTGTTATAAGCTTATTTTATAGATTATGCACAAAAATTATTTAGTGATTTAAATTTCAATAAACCTGAATGTTGAATGACTTGAAATCATATGTGTATTCAAATGATCTGTATAATAAGAAAATTCTTTCAATATTGCTAGATCAATGAAAGAGAACAAGTAATAAAAAAATGAATGCATCTTATCGTCTAACTAAAGGGTTATCCTCCTACAACTGATATACATATAATATATTTGCCAGCAGCAATGTGATAATGGATCAAAATGAGAATTCCATGATGATTGTTATTTAGTGTGACAATGTTTGTCAACATTGAGGGGGAGGATAAAGGGATGCAATTTCATTTTGAGTATCATTGTTAAATAATTAACACACAAATAAATTATAAATAATATCCTTTGTAGACTTGCTTCAATATATATATTTGAATCACTGAAGGATCAAAATGTATAAAACACATTTAAAGATTGGTTTAAAAGTCAGTTCGAAATATTTTTGAAGTAAGTAATAAAGATTCCAGATGAAGGAGGTGAGTGTTCTTGAAGAAACACCTAAGGAGTCTCTTGAAGAGATCCATGACATGATTGTCAAATAACCCCAGAAGTGGTTTAGGTACCTAAAATAGATAAATAAAGAGATCTCAATGAATTATATCTAGAACTGACAATATATAATCATCGATGATAAATTTATAAAAAAAGCAAAGCACTTATGTTAAATCATGATTGGTCATCATCAATCCTTCTCTAATTGAGAAATGTGGACCTATAGTCCGCAAAGTATTGAATAAACCTTGAAGGTATGAATATTTGTTAAATCACACTAAATGATGAAAGAATATTAGCTCCTGAAGAACATAAACTACTTTGTTGGTTATATAGAATATAAAGAACAAAGAGAGTTGATTACAACATTCTTTTAAGTATTGTTATAATGAAAATCATCATATAATTCATGATGAGTAGATTATTTCCTGCTTTTAAGTATTGTCGTAATGAAACATTTAATATACTTTGAGTATAGTTACGATATGAAAAATTCATTGAAGTGTACAGGTTCCTGAAGAATACAAATAACTTTAGCAGTTATAAAGAATGCAAAGTACATAGAATATAGATTACAACATGCTTCTACGTATTGTTGTAATGAAAATCTTGATATACTTCAAGATGAGTAGATTACTTCCCACTTTTAAGTATTGCTGTAATGAAACTATTATTGTTCATTACAAATGCACTGTTGTGTGCAAACCTGATTGAAGCACAAAATTGTAAACACTCGAAGTGTATAGTAAGCAAGTGCAAACAAAAGGTGCTTTAAATAAGAAAACATGCCTGAAGCATGAAAATGCACATAAAAGTTTTTAAAGAAAATTTCATTAAGAATTATCTTGTGATGTTGTACTCTTTTTCCTTCACTTTGGTTTTTTCCCATAGGGTTTCCATTGTGAAGGTTTTGAAGAGGCAAATGTTAGTAAATGATGAACATCGGAAGTATGAAGACTAAAGATTATTACCTCTTGATTTTATTTTCTATACAAGATTTGTTTGAGTAATATTGTCAATGAAATACATATTTATGAATCCAGAAGTATCATCCTCAAAGTAATATTTGGAAGTTTTAACGAGGCATTATCTTGATCTAGAAGAATCAAGCATCACATCAAGGAATAACATCTCAAATATGTTATTTAAGTTAATCTGTATTTTTATCCTTAACTAGGGTTTTTCCCACAGGGTTTCCTTTGTAGGGTTTTTACTGAAGAATTATATTGATCTAGAAGTATAATTCTACATTTAATGTAGTAATTTATTGAAAATATGTTTTTGTACTCTTTTTCCTTCACTAAGATTTTTCCCATAGGGTTTTTCTTGGTAAGGTTTTAATGAGGCATTACATTGATCCTGAAGTATCGAACTCTTAGAAGTAATATCATTTTAATATGGTATTTACAATTCAAGAGTTGCACTCTTTTCCTCGATCAAGGTTTTTCCCATTAGGATTTCCTAATAGAGGTTTTTAACGAGGCAACAAACAATATCTATGTCATCCGAATAGATATTTGCAAGCAATATACTATGAGGGGGGGGGGCAATAATCTTTCAAAGGGGATAATTCAAGCCACTATAAGAGCATTCAAGAATTTAAAGATGCATATTCAAGGAGGAGTGTTAACGTTCTGATCCACATAAAGCAAAATCACAAATTAGATATGTGTTTACAAGCAACAATGCAGCTATTTCACGGAGATCTACAAAGCAAACATTGGTAGTAACATCATCCAATCATTCTGAAATAATAGCACTAAATGAAGCAAGTCAAGAATGTGTTTGGTTAAGATAATTAATTAAACATATTCGAAGCACATGTCAACTTCCCTCAACTACAGGAAGATCAATTATTTATGAAGACAATGCAGCATGCATAGCTCAGATTCAAGCAGGATATATCAAGGGTGATAGGGCAAAACACATTTCTCCCAAATTCTTTTTCACACAAAAGCTTCAAAAATGGACAATAGGATAGAAGTGAAGCAAATCAAATCTCAAGATAATCCAGTAGATCCATTCATGAAGGCACTTCCAAAATCAACGTTGCAGAAGATGATATATAAAATTGGTGTGCGCCGCTTGCATCACCAAACTATTTGAAAAATGCGTTACGAATCAGGGGGAGCATATATTATACTGTAATGTACTTGTGACGAAAAGGAATTTCGCTCGGTCCGAACCAGTTGCTAAACCGATCTGGACCGTTCGAAACGCCTGATCGTTTCGAGAACAGGACAAAATCAAAATGCATACAAAAGAACATTTCACTGTATATTACAACAATGCATCAGATTACAAGAATATACAGAGTATAAATGAATAAATATTCCACAGAAATATCAGAGATTTAAATTACATTTAAATACATCGCAGCGGAAAATAATACAATACACAACTAGAAGAGATATACGGATACAAAGCTTTCCGGATATCGTTCCAGCTGTAAACCAGGATCCTGTGAATATAAATATGCAAAACCAAAACTACTAGCTGCCCGTGTCAAAATAAGGGCACCCAGAGTTTAGGTTAAAACAATAAACTCCACGTCAGTCATGTGACTGGTGTGAGAACTAAAACAGTTATTAATCTTTATTTTTAAAGTTAGGTAAATCAAGGGACCACGCCGTATAACACGGAACGGGTTTCCTCCCAAGAACACCAGTGCATAAGACAACAGCGCAATGCTAAATAAAGAAAAATGAAGCTGTTATAAGACCCAGGTCCTATCACACAATGCAACGCAAGCCGGGGGATAGGGTTTTCCCTTATAACAGCCAAAGAATGCTTGATACGTTTTAAAACAAATCATTTGATACTATTATAAGTGCATAGTGTATAAAACAACTTCAAATCATAAGTATCAATCATAGGCGACATGAGCGTCCCATGCCACTATGTCGCCATATATAGGTTTACAAATAAAACCGCAAATGTCACATATTTGGAAATTGGATTTCCGTCTGTGAACCGAGGCCAGGGATCGTCCTCTACCGATTCGAGACGCTCTAGCCCGTGTCTCAGGCAAGCGCGCAGGCAAGCCTTGGATCGTCAGGGCCGGTCCACCGATGTGGATTATTATGCCTGAACACTACGTTTCCCCGCCCTTTGGGGTGTAAATGAGCCAACGAATGGCTCCATCGGACCCGGAACGTCCGATCTAACCGAGGCGCCTCGCAACAGCAACAACCACACAGGTGAAAAGTATATAAATGTCAGGGCTGGTAGGTCACTGACACCACCCTAGCTAGAAAGAAACGCATGCCCTCCCTGAGGTCCGTCTCCCGTTTTTGGTTCACCACCGGGGTGTGAGGCTCGCGAATTCACGTTACACAAAGCTGTGCCACACAGGCTGTGCTTTGATCATCACCACAAGACTTTGCTTTCCAACAGAAGCCTCGATCAATTGCCACTTAGGCATGCCACACAAGCAATTCACTCAATGCGTTTGATATCCATCAATATATAACCCCTGAGCTCATACGTCTCAGAGAAGGGCGTTAAGCAAGAGAATAAATCCTCCGTCGCCAAACAGATATATATTTAATAGAGATCAATCACACGGACTAAAATCCAATGTCAGACACACAGTCCATTTACAAGTCCGTTCTGGGTCTGAACGAAACCGGAGGCACCTAGTACCCCGCATATCCATCGATCTCCAAGCACGTCTGGACGATCACCAACTGTTTCCATCTTCTTGGGTGTACAGCCCAATCAAGATCGTCAGTAATCACCCAAACGACGCGAAGACCTCCGGTCTTCGACCACCGTCTTCATCTTCGACTTATCGTCGTATCAGTTATTCAGAATGGGATAAACCCGGTCTTCCCGAATAACTCGCGTATATTTTAAATAAGTGTTACATAAACACAACATACGCCTCATTCCAATTCATCAGTCACTAACCGTAAATTAATCAAGAGAATAATTCCCCAAATATTAACCCCGAAGGCCGAAACCAACATCAGATCAAAATCCAGGAAACCATTCTGCTTAGCTAACCGACAGTTAGTTTCTAAATTTCACATTCATAGGGAAAGGTTCCCATTAATTTTATCCACGATAAATCATTAAAATTTATTCTCAAATCTTCTTTTGAATTTCGATTCAACTAGTCGGGATTAACGAACCTTACCGAAGTAATCATTTGTTTTAATTTCCCAACCCCAACCTATTAATCCCATGAAGTAAAACTGGTCCTACTTCATATCTAACACCACGGTGTTATCGGTAAATTCAATTACCATTTCGCGTTCAAATCTAATTAAAGATTTAACTATCGCCTGGAGCAAAACTGGTGATACTCCATTCTCGATCATTTCAATCTAATTAAAGATTCATTAAAACTCCACTTAGTTTTAATCGTTAACTGGGTTAAAGAATCAGTGTCATTTAAAACACGGTCCACGATAAACCCAAAATCACATTCCATTAATTGTCGGGTTAAAGAACGAGTGTTATTTAAAACACTGTCCACGATAAACCCAAAAATCAATATCAATTCAATTCCAATTAAATATTATTTAATTGGTACACTTTTTTAAATCTAAATAAAAAGATTTAATCTTTTCTCAACTGGGTTCAAGAATAGTGTTAGTGAAGACACCATTCACGACAAACCCAAATCACATTTGATATTCAATACAAGGCTCTG
This sequence comes from Allium sativum, assembly GCA_030737875.1. NCBI lineage: Eukaryota > Viridiplantae > Streptophyta > Magnoliopsida > Asparagales > Amaryllidaceae > Allium > Allium sativum. The sequence continues at coordinate 5,003,244 of JASFAX010000037.1, read as the reverse complement.
AATAGAAAATATATCGGCTTATATTCAATATCAAATTCTACGACCAACAAATATCGTATTGGAAATAACGATATATATATATCTTTCAAATTCCCATAACAATATCTGTATCATCACGAAATCCAACATCGAAATATTCCGAAGACAATTTCGATTCAAATCCATTCCAATATAATTATTGGAAATTTTGGTTATTTTCAAAACCATTTCAAATCCAATTTATTTATTTAAAAATAAATAGAATTATAATTCTAGTTCAAAACTAGTTCATTTCGATAAAAATCTATTTTTATCTTTTCAAATATGGAGTTTTCATCCCAATTCTTTCTAAATCATTTCTTATGATTTTACACAAATTATTACTATTTTTAATAATTTTATCAAGGCCCGTACAGTCGATTTCCATCAACGGCCATCGAACTGCACTTACAGCGACCTTTTTCAAATTTGATTTGGACATAATTCCAAATCCAACCGTTAGATTTCTAATTTCTCACATTCGTTAGAAAGCTCTTTTCGATACGAACCCAACGGTTCCGGTTTTAGGAGAATCCGATGGTCGGATCTCCCGCAATAGCCATTCGAAGTCAATGGTCGAAATTCGCGAACTACCGCGGCGCGGCGCGTTCTATTCAGGCCATTATATTATATATATAATATATATAATATATACTTCGTCGATTTCAATTCAAAACGTGCTTTATAAATCGTTTTAAATTCATTTTCAAAACGGTTTTAACTTCATATTCAATTTCAAATCAAAATTGAATATTCCAATATAAATTCGTTTCAAATTCTTTTCAAATCGATTTCAATTCGAATTCATTTATATTCAAATTCAATTCGAATTTATTTCTATTCAATTTCAATTCGAATTTATTTCTATTCAATTTCAATTCGAATTCATTTATATTAAAAAAATCAGATTTTGAAATCACTTTCGATATTCATTATAAAATGAATAAAATCGATATAAATATCGTTCACGTCAAAATGGTGTCAATCTAACCAACACGGCTTCATATGTTTCTATTTTCAAATATTCTATTTCGAATATTTCTATTTCAAATATTTCTTTTCAAATATTTCTATTTCAAAACTGGAATGAGGCCCAATCAATTACCATATAATGTTAATTATATGGATTTTCTACAACACATGTATACAATAACAACGATGAATAATCAACCATCATCCAAAGTGCATTCTACACTGTATAAGCATCAAATATAAATATTCAACGCTTATAACAGTCTGTCAATCAATCGATCGACATACAACTAAACAATCGGGATTAGTGTACGTCAAATATCATCCTAATACCCGTGTGGGGTTTCAAACAATCAAACACAGATTTTTATTTGTGCAGTTGGGCGATGTGTAAAATTTTATCGTCCCAATCAATGTCCTTCAAATAGGTGTACATAAACAAACCGTCCGGTTTGTAAATGAATATTTATTTATTCACATTCACGTTAAAAATTATATTTTTAACGATCAAACTATTTTATTCAACCTATGAATATTCTATTCGGTTCATTTATTAAATAAAATGTTATCTTTATTTTTCTAACTAGAAAATTTCGGCGGCATAACGACACGATACTAGAAACGGGACAAGGCCTAGCCTTATCCCCGGTCTAGTGAAGGCCTACGCCATTCACACATCAATCAAATCAATTTCACCAAACAATTCAATTCAAACCAAATAATCTAACCAACTACACAACCAAACAATTAAACAAACAAGCCATCCATGGTCTGTGGATGACGGGTGTCGGGTGCTGCTAAGCACCGTCTGCATCCTAGTATATATATAACTAGAAAATTTAAATTGAAAGGTGAGAAGTTCTCACCAATAGCTATCCAACTTCACGACACTTCATTTAGCGAAATCTTCGCCTTTCGTCACTTTCGTTGCCCGTAGCCACTACATATGTAAAAATCGAATTTTTACTTTGCTATTATATATATAAAAATCTAATTTTTACTTCGTTGTTCAATATATAAAAATCGAATTTTTACTATGCTATTCTATATATAAAAATCGAATTTTTACTATGCTATTCTATATATAAAAATCGAATTTTTACTATGCTATTCTATATATAAAAATCGAATTTTTATTATGCTATAAAAATCACTTTTCTATTTTACAGATTCAAAAATTCCTATGTTAAAAATTCAAACATTCTCATGTTAAAGATTCAAACTTTATACAATAATTAAAAAAAATAAACTTTATTTCAGAAATGCCTTAATACATAGAACTGATTCTTTTCCTTTTATTTTAAACTAATTATTTTAAACAATCAAAAATGAATATATATATATATATATTTTAAAAATTAGATATTTATGCATTCAATATATACCATAAAGGTTCATTTCAGCTTAAAAGAAAATTATAATCACATAAAAGAAATAAAAGAAACTCACTGTGGCCTTCAAAGTCGGATTTTTTTGTTGTTGGAGTAGTTTACGTCAGAAAGGGAAGTCGGGTTGGGCGGTGGCGGTCGTATGGAGTTGGGGGAGTCGCACAAGGCGGCGGTGGTCTCGAGAAGGTCGGGGGTGGCTGATTTAGGGTCATGGCTCGCGACTGAGCGGAAGAAGAAAGGGCGTCGGGGGTTTTGCTGAGGGGCGGCGCTGCTGGAGAGGTCCGCCTGCGGCGCGGTGGCGCAACGCCACCTGGAGGAGCGCGGTCGGGATCGAACGACGGGGTGGTTAGGTTTTTTTTTTCGGATCTGAATGAAGAGAGATAGAGAGGAGGGAGGGTATTTGTTTATATATTTATTATTTTATAATTTCCAAAATATTGACTTTTTATTTGACCTCGAAACGAAACCCAACGACTACCGCCCCTAGCTAATTACCCCCATTCCGAACACAATGGGATATGTATCGAAGACTGATTCGACTGTTTCGATCAGTTTCCGTTGAATTTACATTTAAATCATTATATTGAATTTCAAACGTACATTTCAAATTACCGGGGCCACAAACTAACTAGAAAAATTCCCGAAAAATATTTTCTAGCTTCGTATTGATGATACGGTCCTAACAAAACTAGTTTCGTCAAATTCTGAGACTTTTGGAAAAATGGCCGTTTTCCAGTCGATTAAAATCAACTGAAACTGGTCAAACGCGTTTTCCTTTGCCACGCTCACATATTGATTCGAAAAATTATGAAAATTGGAATCTAGCAATAATTTGACACTGCGGATCCAACAAAAGTGGTTTCGTCAAAATCCGAGGTCGTTTGCAAAATTCCCATTTTTAAGGGCCCGAATTCCATAGCGACTATTCAGAATTTTCAACTGGACATATCTTTTGATTACCGCTATGAAATTTCGATTTGTCGGATTCGTTGGAAAGATATTCTCAATTAGATCCTATCTTTTTGGTTTCACTAAAATCCGGATTGTTTTGCACCCGGTACATTCAATTGAAGTTTGAAATCGAATTATCGAACTACCGCGCCATTTTCAATTCCTTTTATAATTATATATAATTATTTATATTCTAACGACGACGTATATAATATATACGTTCGAATTCTATTCAAATTAAATTTCTTGTCGATATTATTTAAAATAATTCATTTTAAATATTCAAAATTCGTTAAAATTGCCAAAATAAAAATTTTAAACTGGCTCAGATTTTCGGGTTGTTACAGTACTCTTTTCCTTCACTAATATTTTTCCCTCTAGGTTTTTTATTAGTAAGGTTTTTAATAAGGCATTATTTTGATCCATAAGTATCAACCCTCATTGGAACATTATCAATATGTTACCTCGAGATGAAATAAAAATTGTACTCTTTTCCTTGTTTATGATTTTTCCCACAGGGTTTTTTATAAAGAGGTTTTTAATGAGGCAATTAATCTTATCATCTTTACTTACACATATTCAAGGGGGAGTGTTTAATATATATGAGTGAACATGCTTTTGTCATATTCTGTTTAGTCCCACATCGTGGGATAAGTTTTACTCCAAGCTCCCAAGCCTTTATATAAGGAGCTCATGTAATGTAAATAGTGTACTTATTTTGGAATGAATAAAAGTATCTTCTTTCTCCTCCTCTAATGGCTTTCTAATTGTATATTGTTTACAACATCAAAAGAAATTGTTAACTATTGTTAACAATAATTAAAATGTTCTGCCTCCTCCGTCAATTGCTACTCCTGTTAGTTCTTCCACGAGACTTACTGGGAAATTTTGGGCTGATGTGGAAGATGGAGGGTCTCCTAAGTGTATCAAACCACCACGATCTATTGTTACCCATTCTATCACTTCAGGCCAAAGTGGTTTGAATAGCAAGCGGCGTTCTATTGAGTGCGTCGATGATTTAGATGAGGGTATGTACTATGGATTAGAGGACTTTCTTTCAAATTCTATGAATTTCCACCTAGGCATACATGGAGGAATCCTATATAATTTTGGATATTTTTTGGTGTAAGTTTTTGTTCAGGTTATTGTTTATACAAGTGTTATAATGATTCTAGTAGATCAGATTTTCTTACATTCAGACTGCTATTGGATGTATATACTATTCTTGAGGCTTGTCTGGTTTAGTCAAGTTAATTGGATCATGTTGTAATTGATAATGACTAATAATAGCTTGTGAACAATAAATGGATTAGTTTTGGCAAATATGGTAATATACAGTGGATTTTTGGCAATTAATAATAAGGCAAATTCATTCTGGTTGAGGTGAAGTTTGGCTAGTGCAGTATGGCTCTTTGAAGATTTTCTGTAATAACTAGCAGTGCTGAGTTTTATTTGGGATTCACTTGTATTTTAGTCATTTTTTTTTCTCAATGCTGCTTTGCTGTGCGATTCGAGGACTCTTTGTATAGATATTATATAGTTTGTGGTGTCATGTTGTAATTCCTTGTAATTGTTTAGTGTTAATAAAATTTACTTTCCTTTCAAAAAATAATAATTAAAATGTTAACTAATTCCCTTGGGTTAGGTAACGAAATGTTATAATTGTTAACGATTAACCATTGTATATGAGTTAGGTCCAAGTTGTTAATCAATATTAGGGAATGTTAAAATGTATGATACTATACATAAAAATGTTAACATTGTATTCAAAATTTATATCCGATAACTGTAATAATAGTTAACTATTGAATGTAAGATAATGTTAAAGTTGGTAGAAGTTAGGGGTTATAAATACGATGGATTAGAACAGTATTTCAATTATTTGGTGGGAGGTTGTTTTGTATTGAATGTTAACAAATTCATGTGCATGTTTAATAGTGAGATAATTCATGTTCACGCAGTGTATTTTAAAACAATTTAGTTAACAATGAATGATAAATATACAAGGGATCAAAATTTTTGTTAACATTATCTACTTACCATATTTTATAACTAGTTACCATATTTATAACTAGTTAACTAGTTATAAAATGTTAAAAACTAGTTAACATTTCGTTCTTTAACCCGATGGATTACTATAAGCAAAGCTTGACATGCTAGGAGTCTAACTGGATTTGTGATCAGGCTTATCGAGGTCTCAACAAAAATGATATATCTTAGGTGATCCATTCATAGGAATCGACAAGACAACTAAATTGGTTGAAATAGTAGGGATGTCTTAGGGAATGACAACTAAATACAATGGATTTGTGCATTTTTCATTTACTAGATTACATTTTACTAAATTGTTAACTATTTTAAATGTATAATCTTAGTCATCAATGTACATTTAAAATTTACTAAATTGTTTACAATTGGTAGAAGTTAGGGATTATACAATATCATTTAAAAGCAATAACTTAATTGACTAGCCAATAGCAAATTTTAAATCATCTAGGTGCACTACTTTTAAACTTAGGTAATTCTTTGACTTTTTTTTGGTTTTGGGTTTGTTATAAGCGAAGCTCGACATGTTGGAAGTCTAACTAGATTTGTGAACATGTTAAAAGATAGGGGTTTTAAGTAATATAATCATTGTTTAATTGCTTTTATATATAACTCATCATGTTATATTCCCAGATGCTAACGAATTATCATATTAGCCCCATTTGTTTAAACAACAGTTAAACTAAGGTCATAGTTTGATTAAAATTGGGGATTGTTAAAGGGACTCCACATTTGGTTAAGGGGAGGATAATTTTAAGGGGACTCCAGCTTAATATATTTTTGTTAAGGGGGGTCTGATTTATTTAAAAAAGAAAAAGGAAAAAAAAGACCAAGCTACCCCTGGTTTTTCACTTATGTTAAACACTAACTTACTAAATTCAGCGCAACTAACAAACGTGTAAATTACTAAACATCTCAATTACAAAAATTTGATACAACATATTAGATCAAAATTTTCGTTTTTGCATTTAAAATTAATCTTACCATTTCCGATATGAAATTACAATTAATTATCTAATTTGATGTCTTCTGATTACCCATGAAATTTTCTTGTGTCTCCTTTACGTTAACTGTATCCATTTTTTATTTTTATGTGCAGCATTAAATTGTAAATATTAATTAAGGTTTATGTTTTATAGTTTATATTAATGAAGATTATAGGGGGTTAATAACGGAATTTTAATTTATATGTTTAAGGAGAGGCTAATTTATTTTGTCCTCCCCATAACAATTATACAATAAATAAAAATTGGTCCTCCCCTTAACCAAACGTGGAGTCCCTTTAACAATCCCCTTAAAATTAATGTAATTTATTATATCTGTATTATGTTGTAAATGCATCTATATATCTAATTAATAGAATTAATGCATCCATATGGGAGCGGCTATTCTGATACAAAATTAAACACGAGATTGGAGGCACAAATTTTGAACCGTTGGATTCATGATACAAAATTAAACACGAGATTGGAGGCACAAATTTTGAACCATTGGATTCATTTGTCATTTTATGATGAGTTAAATTTACGGGAATATCTAATGGTTAAGATTGTTTGTATCTAATTTTGTGTCATCGTTCTATGCCTAAATAGACTTTCCCCATACATATATCTAATAAAAATTGATTTGTTGAAATTATTTAATGAAATGTTGGAATTGATATTGTATTTGATGAAATGTAGAGATATAAAGATGTCATTTATAGCATCAATAAAGGAAAACAACTTACTAGAGCAAAACCGATGTAATATTTTATGACATGCAGAGATATAAAGATGATGCTTATAGCATCAACAAAGGAGAAATGCTTACTAGAGAAAAACTTAGGGAAACTGTGGAGTGTCAAGTTGGAGAGATTCAAATGCTAAAAAACAGTATGAACAAAATAGTATGAACAACTATCTAAGATGTTTCAACAACGGTTTGATGAAGAGCCAAATGGTCACCATGAGAGTTAATTTTCTTCTTCGTTGTGATATTTTATACATTGTCATGTATCATGAACATATTATTATATGGTTTAGACATATGAGAACTTGATTATTGTTATGTTGATTTCGCAATATTAATCAGATGTTTGCTAGTAATTGATGATGAATGATTTGATTTTTAATCTTTTTATTGAAATGTAAATAGATAAGAAATAAGCCTGTTTTGTTTAATATGGAATAATAGAACATGATAATGATATGTCAAAATTACTTCAGAAAAGGCGTACATTGGGCGTAGAAAAGGCACATCAATTTGATTTAAAAATATGGCATAGAAAAGATGTAAGTGAATGAATGACATAGGACAGGCGTAGGAAAAATTAAATGTAAATATATCGTAGGAAATTCATGGCGTAGGAAAGACATAGAGAAATAATGGCATAGGTGTGACGTCGGAAACAACCTAATGGATGACGTAGGTAAGACATGAGTATATTATTACCCACGCAGGTTTTACCTATGTCAATATTGTCGTAGGCTTATGTAGCTACGACATTTACCTACGTTCCGCCTATACCATTTTGGCTTAGTTAAAACCACAGTTTTCTTGTAGTGTATACCTCGATAACATTTAATAATAATCATAGATATAAAATAGATGATGGAGCAAACTATATAAACACATAATCAACGTATATAATCTCATATAGTTTAGAAGACTAGTAATAGAGTTCAAAAAAAAGATAAATAAACTAAACTAGAAAAATATCTCAAAAAATAAATAGTAAACACTGTCACGGTTCCACAATGCTACATAGTGGAATAAGCAATAATGATACAAGTATAAATATGGAAAGACGTTGATCCTGTTAATCCACCTGTGCAACTCTAGGTGAAGGTGGAGAGGAAATCACAAGGCTTAATAAAGGTTTAAACGATTGATTATCTTAATTGTCTCTAGGGTTGTATATCGGACATGACAGTCCATTGTCCAGCTCGGTCCGAAGCTATAATGTGTTTGGTCCATGTCCGTTCGGTTCTCTCATAGGATAGAGCTTGGACACACTAGTGTTCGGTCCGATCTAAACTGTTCGATGTTTTTCTATTATCTAAGGCTATATCGGACAGGACAGTTCGTTGTCCGGCTCGGTCTGAGGCTATATGATGTCCGGTTCGTGTCCATCCGAATTCTTATAGGACAGAGCTTAGACACACCTCCGTCCGGTCCGATCCGTTTACACCCCTAATTGTTTCTCAGATTATTATTTTTGTTTACCTATCTTGCATGCTTTTGCTAATATGTTATGTAATTTTTTTTCTTGTTAGGGTTTATTTCTTAAGCCTTCACATAATTGACTCTACCTATACCGGTAGTGAATCCTTGCTTGTTATTTTTGTGCACTTGTGCATATGTACAAAAAACTTCTCAAAATATTTCATGTAGCAAGTCCCGTGCTTGAATTCCACTGATGACACTAGTTTGTTTCTATATTTAAAAAAGAAAAAGGGAAGACAAAAAAGTTACTAGCTTGTGCTTTAAAGCAAAATCAAGTTAACATTGTTACATCATCAAGTAATTCCTTGTTTAATTCTATTCAAATAAATAATTTGTTAACATGCACCTATACAATGTAATATATTGCTGCTATATATCAAAGACTATTTTGCATCCCTGTCAATTTTACAAAATCACTTAGGCCCGATTCACAGTCAATATTTGGCACGTTGGGGATTTTGCTCGCGTCCGACGCGTCGGACGCCAACACATTTTTTTTCGTTCAAAAAGAACGATTGCTCGCTGCTCGAAATTGTTCCGTTGGCATCAGACGCGTCCGACGCAAGACCATTAATTTACCTAATTCTGTTTAATAATGAAAGTTTAAGTAGTTTTGTTGGTAAGTGCACATGGTTTGTTGGAGAGTGGCCAGGGATCATGTCCCACCTTCACCCAATTTTTTAGTGTTTTGTTGTACACTGTTTATTAATGCTTAATGCCTACTGTTCACTATTTGTTAATGCTTAATGCCATTTTTAATTTATGTTTTGTAGATTGTTAATGCTTAATGCTATTATAATGTATTTGCATCGATAATATTGTTGTTTAAAATGGTTTCAACACATTCACTAATTAGATTTAACGATCTAATTAAAAATTGGTATTCAACTAATTCAAAATAATTAATTTAATAATTAAATATCGTGCTCAATTACCCCATTCGCAGCAAAAAACACATTCCCCTTCGCTATAGTACCACGCTCAAATACCCCACTCAAATGTCACGCTCAAATACCCCGTTCCCGTTCGTCAAGAACGCACCCTTTTATTTTCTCCGCTATTATCTTTTCTTTTTAAAATTTTAAACTCATTTAAGAATTTCCTAGCACAAAATTAAACTGTAGTTCAATGCATTGGCTTTAAGTTTTAGCATATTTCAACTTCTTTGTTTTAGTAAAGAAGTTCTTAATTTTGCAAAACCAAATCTAGTTTTTGGTTTAAAAACACTTTGATTTAGCTTAGCTGGTTATAAAATTTGTCTTAATTGACATTTTAGGTTTCATGTCAATGAGTTCATCAAATTCATCATGAAAATGCGTGTACTCATTCCAATATTGTTAATTTTAATCTTCTAATTTGGTAGGTTAAAAGAAAAAGAATAAAAATGCAACATAAGAAGGGCAGTTTTTAAATATTTTTTCTAGTAAAATAGCGGTGAATTTTAGTGCATAATGCTTATTCTTTTTAAAAATCTTTTTAATTTACAAATCAAATAGTTTTTCGAAATGATTATTTTTATTATTGAACATGTTGTTGATGTTAAAAATGTTGATAACCGCTTGATCGATATGAAAGCATCACAACCCAGTATCCTAGCTGTTGTATTGGAATGTTGATGTTCAATAGTGCTATTAATCTCTCAAAATATTGCGACAGAGCACAAAAATAAAGAAAGTAAAATAATAATAAAAATGAACATCAAATATTTATAGTAGTTCGGTCATTTTCAGCAAACGTTCACTCCAAAAGTGTTATCCTTTATTTGTACTATCAATTATCATTATAATCTGTTACAATACAAGAATGAAAATGGCAAAGAGTGTTGATGGAGAGCTAGAAAGAAGATCGATTTCCCTATGCAAATGATTCAGTATCTAACATGTGGATAGGTGCACGGATCAACTTGAAAATTTTCAAATAAAATGATCAAGTCGCATATCCTTTAAACCCCTTGTCTTAAACCTATTAGGATTAGTATAGATTCTATGGGGTTGTCGGTACGGGCCTCTATAGGTGATTGCTTATATGGGCCTCTTTTGACTTTCACTTCAAGTATGCATGGTTTTGTTGGTGAAGTCGCGTATGCGAAATTCTGAATGTCAAGTGATTTTTGTTGAGTTGAACTGCTGGTCTAAGTTATCCATAGCCTTGACGATTTGGTCTAATCGTCTTCTTATTGGAAGTGTTAATCTCATCAACCACAAAGTGCCATTTGGATGAATCTACTTGATCGCAACTTCATTTCCTTCTTTGTACTTAATTTTCGAGCCATGCAGCCATCTCTTTATGGTTTCCTCCTAAATAATTGAGAAGCTCATTTAACCAAATCCAATGTGTTACTACAGAGTATAGGCAGATTAACACTTGGGCAAGGCAGGTTAACACTTTTCCCCTAAAGCTTGCCTTTCAATTGGATGGGGTGCTTTGTATGAGATTCGATTTTAGAACTGGCTGTAGTAGAATTTTCAAGCTTTGATCTCTTTGGATCATCAGCGGAATCTTGACTGTGTTGTAAGTCAATAGCCAAACCAGCAGTCTCTTTGCATTGTAAGTCAAATCCAATATCCAATTTCACAACCTCCTTAGGTCGATTGTGGAACCATTGATTTGTGTAGATCGTTATCCAAATCCAATGCCCATTCGGAATTTTAACTGTGTTAATGACCTCTTCCGTCTATAAGGTTTGTTGTCCCTTGGGTTCGATAAAGTTTGTGGCCTTTTCGTGTTGATCCAAGGTCTTTCTAGGTCCTTGCCAAACATAATTCATTCTCAATGATGAATACGTCGATATTGTCACTTTCGGACGAAGCGACCTACTCCTCGTACTCCAATCTCGGCACTTTGACAGCACAAATAACGATATTAAAGACCCTTTTAGGTTGGTAATAGTATCTTAGGACTCTTGATAAATCCAGTCCAACGGTTCTCTGATGAAATGAACTTAAAGATAAGCAAGACAATCGTGTCGCTTTCTGACCTATGGTATGTAAGTTGTCATTGTGTATCCAACTGAAACAATTCCAGATGTTTGTTTAACTTCATATATGTCGATAATTTTGGTTTTCTCATTTTCCTTCTTTGTCTTATGTATTCATCATCAAGCTTTAATTTTTCGTTATCCTTCTTGAATCCTCCTTCCTTAATCAAGTAAACCTTTCTCTACTAGGTTTTAGCATCCTCTTCCAAAAAAATCGTTTGGCCTTATGCTGAAATTCTCTAAGATTTGTTGGTGGATCTCGCTCTAAAGCTATTTTAAATTCAGCATTATCCGCGATCCTAGAAACTACTATGATTAATATCATCAAAGAATTTGGCCTATGCATTGAAGCAACTGCCTTATTAAACCTTGTCAATAAATTCTTTAGGGACTCAAATGCCCTTTTGTTTATTATTATTAATGTCATTACATTATTGGATCTAGAAATGTGGGCTTCAAAATGCCTAATAAAACCATCAATAAATTCTATGTAAGTGTTTATTCTTTCTAGTTGTCCGATGTAGAAAGCCGCCAAATCAGAGGGAACACCCTGCACCCTCTGTTCCTCTGATGCCCTCAATACTTCCTTATGAATGGTATATTGAGTCAAGTGTATTGTAGGATCTGATTTCTCATCATATGTATCTGAATTTGGTAGCATAAAGTCTACAAATTTTCTAGCATGTTTGATATTAGTGGTAAATGAATTTTTATTTACGTCCCCCAAACTTGTTTAGAAATCCTTCTCTTGCAGCGACAGTCTCTAACCTGGATTCCTATCTTATCTCCCTGATTCCAGGAGATAAATTCGGTATGCACTTCTCGTGTTGCGCATTCATAGCCCGAGCGCCAGCACGACTAATTTCAAGTTTCAACCACAAGTCCTCCACCGATTCCCTCCAGAGTCATCCAGAGTTTTAGCATTTATGTATCTTTTATGAATCTAGTATATGAATAGCGTATTTGGCGAATGTAATAATAATTTGGCAAATTCTATTCAGACCCAGACATTTGCTGAGTAGCCCCCCTAATTTTTAAAAAAGTTTCGCATGACCAAAATACCCTTTACCTCGTAGAGTCACTACTAGGTTATGTTGCCTACCTCGTAGGGACTCTACGAGGTAATGTTGCTAACCTCGTAGGGCAACTACGAGGTAATGATATCAACCTCGTAGGGCTACTACGTGGATGAATCACAATCCCCACACCCGCACTGCGTGGTTAATGAAAACGTGTAAAAAAAAATATTCAGCGAAGGGTATTTTTGTCCAGTGAAATTTTAAAATAAAAAAGGGGGGCTACTCAGCAAATGCCTGGGTCTGAATAGAATTTGCCTAATAAATTATTTGTCATATCGTATAATTTATTTAATATTATCATATCAAATTTAAAGGAGTGAAATATAATGCGCCTAAATTATTTAAAATAAAATATATTTAGTCAAAATGTAAACGAACAACGTAATAACATTGACTGTGTTGTTTGTAATTTAGGTTCTCCAATTGCAATTAGATAAAATTATACTAAATAATTCGCCAAACTTATTTAAAACCCCTCAAAAATGTTTAATTAAAGTGTAAAAGAAATGAATAACAACACTTGTTGTGTTGTGCACAGCTCAAGTTTTCCAATTTGAAAACTACAAATTTCATAATTTAAAAGTAAATTTGAATTTGGAAATTGTAAAGCCATTACTTATAAAACCATAAATTTTCATTATGGCACTCATTCACTGCTTAATCATGTCTATGAAATGAGCCGTCTTCCTAAACTACAATATGATATTGGGTTGTTTAGTTCTTAAGCTTTGAATGAATCATTTTCATGGAATTCAGAAGTTCTTAATCTGTCACATTTCATTTACATCTTTAGTTTGCACTAAATCATCCATCTTTAATCAAGCATGTTGTTGACTCTCCGAATTGTTTTATTTAGGAGTTATTATAATTGAGACAAAATTGCTTATTTATTATGGAAATTTGTTGATACTAAAAATCAATCATGCGTGTTGACGGCAAAAAATGTCGTAAACACCAAAGATTCCAATTACTAGGATTAATTAATTTGGTCGTACAGACAGGAGCAGAAAGTAGTAGATAACACAAGAGGTTTATAGTGGTTCGGCCTCGAGAGGGGCCTACGTCCACTTTGAAGCATTGTTGGAATATTATTGATCACAAAAGGTTACAAGGTAAAGACCCTCTCATGACATCTCATTACATTCATTTCAAAGCCATATGATGTCATCACTAATCTATATGATGTCATCTCTAAGGCTATATGCTGTCATCTCTAAGACATGATGTCATCACCATGATATATGATGTCATAATTATCATATATTTAATATATTAGGAAAAGAAACTTTTGCCCTTCTTCTTCCTCGAATGGGAGATGCCATTAAAGTTGCTCACCAGAGGTGTTAAGCTCACAAATTCCGACCCCTTTCAAGTGTGAAGTCATTGGGTATTTATAGGAAAGGAAGTAGGTAGGAGTAGGCGGGAGTAGGTAGAAATGGGGGACCACACCCAGAATTTCGCACCTCGGACCTACACACCGCTTTTTCTGCACCGTGCCCCAAGGGGTGCGAATTTCGCACCTCGGGGGGCGTGAAATTCGTACCTCCTAGAGGTGTGAAATTCGTGCCTCGCAGGGTATGAATTTCGCACCCTGCAGGGCATGAGTCTAGTACCCTTCGGAGGTATGAAATTCGTACCCCAAAGGGTACGGATTTCGCACCTCCTGAGGTGCAAAATTCGCACCCCAAGGTACAAATTTCGCACCTCGCTGGGTGCGAATTTCGCACCACTTAGAGGTGCGAATTTCGCACCTCCAAGGGTACGGAACTCCCGTTTCGAGAGGTGCAAGGCCCATCTGAATGGATGTTTGATGGCTCGAGATCCTAGCTTGTGAGTCCTGGGATTTCGAGGCCTTGGTTCGGAAATGTGCTGGTGGGGGCGCGACGTCCTTAGCGGCGCGGTCCTTCTTCAACCCTGTCTCCTTTGCTCCTGAGCATCCCTTTCGGCCTTAGCTCCGCGCGATGCGTTGAGTCAAGCATGGCTCGTGTACTTTTGGGAACCGGACCAAAAAGCCAATTAACATTTGCCCCCCCCAAAGTACATCTTGTCTTGGCATGATGCGCTTTGCGTTAGATGAGGTAGTAGTTGAGTTATCGACTGATCCTGTAAGTTAAGAGAAAACATATGTTAGGTTATCGGGCTCGTTCGCTGTGGAATTGCGAGCGAGTTGTTCTTGGTGTGGTGGCATGCCCACGTTGTTAAGTATTCGAAATTCCGTGTCCTGGAGGTTCTAAATTCCGTGTCCTGGAGGTCGAAATATCAAACCCTAAGGTTCGAAATTTCAAACCCCGGAGGTTCAAAAATTTGAACTCGTGGGTTCGAAGTTTTCGGGAATACCAAGGGACAACTTCCTTTCATTATAAATAGTCGCCCACTCATTTCCTTCTTCCATTATTTTTCTATCTCGGCTGCCATTGTTTCAGAGCTTCGAAACCGAGTGCTTAGATTTAGGTAATGTTTGGGGTCGAGGCACGAGGAGGAAGGAGGTTGAAGGTTCGCGGCCTGGCCGGAGTTGTTCGACGCGAGGGAGAGAGGTGGAGGGCTGGAAATCTCGACCCTTATGGGGTTTGAAATTTCGACCCTCTAGGGGTTCGAATTTTTGAACCCTCGCGGGTTCGAGTTCCCGAACCCCCATGGCTCGAATTTTCAAACCTGAAGGGTTTGAATTTCCGAACCTTCCGAGTTTGGATTTTCAAACCTCCAGGGTTCGAAATTCCAAACCTTGAGGGGTTCGAATCTTCGAGCCAGGAGGCTTCGAATTTTCGAACCTCTAGGGTTCGAATTTTCGAACCCTATGGGGTTCGAATTCTTCTGAATCTTGAGGTTCGAATTTTCTATCCTTGATGCTTGCCGGAGCCTCTTTCGCCTATCGCGAGGCTCGGGTATGCTGCTAGCCTAACTGCTCTGTGCTACGCCTTAGCAGGGTATTGTTTCTTTCGTATTGGACTTCGATCTCTTAACTACCTTCCCTTAGGTTTACATATCACCTACTTCCTCGCGCTAGTGTGCGAGTGTGTACGAGGATAGTCGCTCGGACAGGGACTTGAATCTTTCACATAGGATAGTGCATATATCTGAACCATGACTGAACTGTTAGACTGTTTAACTTTCCTTTGTACATCTTAACTTTGCATGACACTGCACGCGCACGTTAGTTTTTACCAGCACGAGGGGTACAAGTTATTCCACTTTGATGTCTAACACTAGTGCATTAAAGTATAGCTAGCGATGCAGACAAGATCAAAGACCGGGAAACACTTGAAGCTGAGGCTTCCCCGCCATCGTCACATACATCTGATTCTACTAACAACGGTAGCTCGAGTGCCAGCAAGCTTGAGACTACCAAACGATCGGCTCCTTCTCAAACAACCAGTTTTCCTGAAGTATCTGATCACGGGGAACAAATTGAGAGGTTACATTCTCCGGTCATACATGAGGAGATTGAGAACGTGGACATCATTAATGAAGATGCACCGGTGATCCCAGTAGCCCAGGACAGGTTGCTCGATGTCGTTATTTTGGAAAATCCAATGGATTCGGTGTCGTCGCGCATGAATGATACAACGGTTAGGAAAATGGCGCAGCGGTTCAATATACCGGTGGGCGACACCCACGCACTGGGAGAGGGAGTCCGAGCTCACGCACTGCCTGAGGGTTTAACTGCCTCGAATAGGCAAGCTTGATTTGCGGGATGCGTGCCCCCAGCCAATGATTTCATCTGGGACATGCTATCCTATTTCCGCCACCTTCGCAATTGCACCCGAATGCTTACTCCTCACTCTTAGGCACTTACGTTCTTTACCGAGAATGCTTGCACATGGAACCCACCGGAGAGGACACTCGGTATTTTTTCAGTTTGAGGAGAACATCTAGCGGATAGCCTTTCAAATGTTTCCTGGAAGCGACAACCGCCACCAAATTCTTTGTCGGAAAGTGGCCTAGGCCATCAGTCTTCAAGCAAGACTGGTTCTTTGTGCGCTGCCCTCCTAGATTTACAAGGAGATGGATAGAAGAGAGTAAGTACTTTCGAACTCTATACCCTAGAATTTCTTGGAGCCCACTTCTCATTATTATTCTTTTTTGATTGAGGTAGGGAATCCGGAGGCACCCACCGGTGAAGAGTATAGGCAGCATCTTGACGCCTTGCAAGCAATTCCCGAAGAGTCTCGCAAAACCGATACTATAACAAGCCAAGAGTGCCTTCGCCGTGCGGGGTTGCTTCCTGATGATCGGGCTATAATTAGGTCCTCAGTTGCGAGCAGTATGCCAAAGAAGGTGATGGCGAAAAGCCCTGTGACCCCAGGTCAGGAAATAAAGTTGCCCACTTTTGGGCCCAGGCTGTAAAAGGTTGTTAAGTTCCAAGGAGACGCTGGCGAAGATGGGGCTCACGGTGAGGAGGCCGCAGCTAGAGATGAGGGCCCATTGAATGTTCCCGTCCCACCCCTGGCAGGAGGGGCGGGGGCGGGAGTGTCGATTACTCCATTTTCTCCAGTGACTTCTCCTGGAGCCGCCACCCCACTTGAGGACGAGCGCCAGTCTGATGGCTTAAATAAACTTAACCTAGAAGTGTCCCCGTGGCCGACTCCGGCTAGCATGGAATAGCCCGTGATGTGGAGGGAATAACTCCTTCGAGTGGACCACAATCTGGTTTGTTGAGAGAACACTTAGGGCATACACTCATTAACACTGCATAGCAGCTTATCTGAGTGTGCGACTTAACTGACTTTATTCCATTTATTTGACAGGTGATATGGCCAAAGGCGTGGAGGATGAGGTTATGGACATGGAGGCCATCAACGCCCTAGGAATCCTTTCTTTGAGGGCTTTAGAAGAGGGCAAGCTTGTGTGATACTCCACCCCCGCCTGGTCGCGGTAGTGAGCACTGAGGTGGGGATCGATCTCGACGATCTCCTCCTCCTCCTACGATTCGGGTGTCCGAGGGAGATTCTCAACTTAACTTAGGGGTTTCTTGGCGTCCGCCTTTGACATCTCCCTCAAGTACAGCGGCACATGCCCCCATTCCAGTTACTAAAGGGAAGGAATCACCACTCGGCCAACCAAGACCGGAGAGGGCGACCGTAACCGGGATGCGGGAACTAACGGCCTCTGAGCAACAGAGACTTTCCGTGGAGAACGGAGGGCATGGTTGAAAACGACTTTCCCTCAACACTACTTTGTTGAGCTGACGGTTCTTCCAGATCTCCGTCCGCCTCTCGCTAGGGATTCCGAAGAGATCTGGATGCATGTGAAGGAAGCGTACCATCAGGCCGATGAGCTTACCGACTATTCCTTTCATCTATTGGAGTTGATCAAGAGGAAGAACATGGAGCTCATGAACCAGAAGTTAACTATCGATGATGAGCAGACCACCATCGTTCATTTAAACACGGAAATAGGTGAATTTGCTTTTTGTATCGCGGGAACATTGTTGTCCATACCCGTGTCTTTAAATGCTAACTCATGAACCTCGTTGATGTAGCTGGAAAAAGGGAAGGGTACGGGACACTCAAGAAGGAGGCTGATCACTCCCGCTCAATTTTCATGGAAACTATAACCGACCTAACCACATAGAACATAGCCCTAAAAAGAAAATAGGCTGAGGTGGATAAAGTATGCGCCGATCTAGAAAGGGATAACGCAAGAGTCTTCGATCTCTGAAATGACAACAATGCTTTGAGATCGGAGAATGACAACCTAAACAGAAAGTTTGAGGAGGTGAAAGAGGTCAAGGAGGAAGCGGAGGCCAGTAATTGGGATGTCTTGTGCACATTGGATGGATTGAGGGTGGCACATCTGAGAGAGGTGGGAAAATTGAGAGAACAACTGGAGGACACAAAATTTCAGGTTCAATCGTCTGTGGAGGAAGACATCCAGAACATATATGTAAAAGTTCTAAGATTTCATGGGCTCTCTTGATTCGAAGATTAACCCCGTGAACTAGCTCGAACTTGGGAGAGGTTGGTTCCGTATGAGGCCTATTTACGCCAAGTTGATGTCGGACCCTTGGTGGAACGACAGTTTATGATTGATGTCTTGACCACTGAAAAGCGCGAGAAGCTGGAGGAGGGTAAGAGGTTGTTGCTCGATGATGCCGAGAGAGATAGGCTGAAGAGGCTAACTATCGAGAAAGGGAAAGTTGCCATGACTGAGAGCGTTGTGGTAGCAGAGACATTTGTAGAGGAAGCTCTTATCAGCCACTGGCCCATGAATTAGTTATGGTGAGCGATCCCGCAGCTTCAGTTCGGGTTTCAACTGAGTACGACCCTGAGCATCCGAGGATAGGAGAGATCGGATTCACCTTACCTGCCACCACATGTACCCCTCCTGTCCTTTCTACACCATCCCTGACTGGAGGTAAATTTCTTTTGTCATGCATCCCCGAGGATGATGTAATTACCAAATTTGCAGACCAAAAGGTTGTGTTTTTATTGTACAGCCCTTCCCAGACTGACCATGGCATCAGGCCCTGCCCCTGTGGTCCCACAAACAACTGAATCTGGGCCGGTACCTATGGCAATGCAATTCGGAGAAGGTGGCTATCAGTTGGACACCTACTCAAATATAATGATAACTCCTAGCATGTATGAGAGCCTTATGGAGGAAGGAGAGGTGGTTGAAGGGCAAAGTTCTCGTGCCAGAAGCCCGTTGGAAGCCGATGTGCCTTCGATGGCGGATATGGTGGAGGCTCAACAAGCCAAAATAGTGGATAAAAGCGAGGAAGTGGAGGAGAAGCGGAGGAAGGACGAGGCTTCCAGGCAGGAGGTCCTGATGAAGACCAAACGGGAAGCTGAGGCGAGAGCCGCTGAAACGATCACAAGGAGGAGGGCCGATGAGGAGGCAGAGAAGAAGAGGGCTACTGATGAGGCCCGAAAGAAAAAGGGAGGATGAGGAAGCCCAGCAGAGGGCTACCGAGTCCCTTGAGAAAACCAAGGCTGGTGCTGTCACGCCGCATAAGTCCTAGAAGATTTATGAGCGATGGGCCACCAAAGAGGCCAAGGAAAGGGCCAAGCGAGAGGGCAAGGAGATACCGGAAAAGAGTGACGCTAAAGTAGGCCTTGCAGCCGGAAGTGCCCCCATGGCTACGTCACATACCATCCTTGTTGATATCACTTGGATCTCTAGCGGTGAGGGTGCAGACGAGAAACGTCTCTCGGCTTCTCATGAATCGACCACTTCCCAGAAGGGTAGAGGTGGAAGGAGCGGGTCTGGAAATAAGAGGTCCAGCTCGAAGGATGAACCGTTAAGTGCTGAATCTGCAAAGAAGAAACACAAGGACAAAAAGAAAAGACACGGTTAATGTTACTAACTTAAGTAGAAGTTACCGTTCATGTTGGTAGTGTAGCCGATAGTTTATGTGAGTACGACCCTCGCTTTTGGTTTTTCAAGACCTGGTGTGGTTTTCATGTACACCCTATCATTAAAAAAGAAAAATGTTAGACATGTAGTTTTTTAAATGTGTGTGTGGAAATTGAATATGAATTAGTAAAAGATCGCGATTTTTGTCGAGTGTTCGGATGTTCTTCTTATGTTTTCTAGCGTCCCGCACTTGCATAAGCATACTTATCGTTACACTTAACAAAAAACTGATCGGGGGCCACACTCTTGGTTAATTATTCCAGAGGGGCGAGATAGAGCACTGGTTTCAGTAAGTCTCCCTCGGCTCAGGAAACCCGTAGTTTGCGAAACCAGGTCGGGCGCCTACTGTTTTGGGTTGCCCGGGGTTAATCCCAAGTATAGCGAAGGCATATGATGTCGCGTTATGCAGTTCGTCCAATGTGTGGCTCTCCCATCGTTCATCGGGTTGAGGCAAGCCGCAGATGTCGTTTATTCGCCTAATAGGAGAAGCCCGGATCATCAGCCCATAGAGTTTGATCATGGGCATGGGCTACCCCTTAGCCTTGAGAGCTTCGGGAAGAAACAATTTTAGGTCGGTCTTGGTGCTACGCCAAGATTCGACCGACACCCCTTTCTAGGGGAGAAATATACATTACTCCTAACTGGCCGTCGGGCAGCCCTAAGTCGCTTGGGACTTAGGCGCGGAAGGATTTATCCTCGATCTCGACATGGGACCGAGGTTCAAGTTCATAGTTATTTATACTCGGTCGTGCCGCGGGCCAGCGACTCTAGTAGCGTTGTCAGCTCCCCTGCTCATGGTGTCAGTCGTAGCTAGTGATGTTTGGACTCGATTGGCGGCACCGGCTCCCGTGCTCGGGGGTCGATACGGCGATCGACGGATTACATGCCAGATGGTTGCTAGGACTAATCAAACATGTCATGTACGGAATAAATACAAAGGAGATATGAAGTTGAACATCATTTTTACTAATAACTTTGGCAGTAATAGCCTTTACAATGCCTTGAATTGCTAGAAAACAAAACATCGTTGGAAAGCATAAACAACTGTGAACCAAGTTATGTAAAGTAGCGGTGGAAATTTTCGTTGTTCCATGCCCTTGGGAGTTCAGCTCTGTCCACGGTTGCGAGTTTGAAAGATCCATTGTTGAGCTTCTGTTGTATGGAGTACAGGCTTTCCCAACGAAGGGCGAGGTCGGTAGGTGGAGGAAAGACCCGTTTCAAGACAAGGATGCCGACGTTGAGGTCCTTGCAATGGACCCTAGAATTGAAATACCGGGCGACTCGTCGTCGTTTGGGCGGCGACTCTAAGGTCAGCTTCGTTCCTTCTCTCTTCTAGCAAGTCGAGTGATCCCAGAAGTAAATCTTAATTTGTCTTCGAGTCGAGGTAAGTGACTCGTGAGATGGAAGCTTAAGCTCGATGGGAATGACGGCTTCAGATCCGTAGGCAAGGGCGAAAGGAGTGTGTCTGGTTTCTGTCTTGTGGGTGGTTCGGTAGGCCCATAGAACTAAAGGAAGTTTATCCACCCACATGCGCCCAGTCTTTTCCAACCATTTCTTGATAATGGATTTGATGACCTTATTAACCACCTCAACTTGCCCATTGGCTTGGGGATGAGCCACCGCCGAAAATCTTTTTTCGATGCCGTGTCGCTGACAGAAAGCTTTGAACTTAGCTCTCTCGAACTGAGTGCCGTTATCGAAAATGATAGCTTGAGGGACCCCATATCGAGTAATGATGTTGCACACAATGAAGTTGATCATCTTATTTTTGGTGATTATGGCAAGAGCTTCGGCCTCCGCCCATTTGGTAAAATAATCAACTGCCACAACAACATATCGTGCCCTTCCTCTGGCCGTTGGAAGAGTTCCAATGATGTCAATTCCCCACAAGGCAAATGGACATAGGTTGATCATTTATGTCAACTCTGTCGGCATGCCCTTGGGATCTTTGAGAAGCGCTGGCACTTGTCACACTTGTGAGCGTAGTCTGCGGCATCTTGATTGAGCATGGGCCAATAATAGCTATGTCTGAGTATTTCCCTGGCCAGAGTTTGTCCTCCAGTGTGGTCGCCGCACTCACCTTCATGTACACTAGTGAGCACTCGGGTGGCATCGTCATGGGCTACCCATCTGAGCAACGGGATAGAGAAGGCTCTACGTTAGAGCACCTCATCAATGAGAAGATAGCGAGCTGATTGACGGGTGAGCGCTCGTCTTTCCTTTTAGCATTCTGGGAGGATCCCGTGTTGTAGGTAATTATTGATTTGCATCATCCAGGATTCAGGTTCGGACTCGGCATCCATGGCCGCCTCAGTCTGTATTTTCCTGATACTTGGGGAGTTGAGCACTTCGACAGGTATGAAACCCAAGAGTTGCGAGTCCTTGGAGCTTGCTAACTTAGCTAGTGAATCTGCTTTTTCATTCTGTTCTCGAGGAATGTATGAGATGATGAAGTGGTCGAAGTGAGTGACTAATTCCTGAACCTAGGTTATATATCGGACGAGTCGTCCCTCTTCGCTTGATATTCTCCTTGCACCTGAAAAACGATGAGTTGTGAATCGGAGAAAGTTTGGACAGTCTTTAGTTTGAGCTCAATCGTGATTCTGAACCCGGCGATCAAGGCCTCATACTCCGCATTGTTGTTGGTAGTAGAGAAATTCAGTTTTAGTGCATAGTATACCAGGCGTTCTTTGCGAGTGATGAGTACGACTCAGGCCCTAGAGCATTTGCTGTTGGAGGTGCCGTCCATGAAAATTTTCCAATGAGTGTCTGAAGCTTCAGCGTTCTCTGCAGGAGTCTCCTCGGGAGCTGTGAATTCCATGATGAAGTTAGCGAGGGATTGTCGGAGGATCGCCCAGTGGGGGATAAAGGTTATCTCAAACTGGCTTAGTTCCATACTTCACTTTATCAGTCGTCCAGATGCTTCAGGTCGCTGTAGGACCGGTCGTAATGGATGATCAGTGAACACCTTTATAGTGAGACTGGATGTATGGTCGAAGCTTCCAAGAAGAAGTCAATAGGCAGAACGCCATCTTTTCCAGCTTCGGGTAGTTCTTTCTGCCCCCATTAATCGTTTGCTTATGTAGTAGACGGGACGTTGGACGTGGTTCTCGATGCGTACGAGTGCCGAGCTGATTGCCTATACAGAAATAACCAAATAAACATATAAGTCCTTGTGAACCACGGGCTTAGATAAGATAGGTGGTCTCTCTAAGTGATTCAGAAGGTCCTCGAATGCGGAAATGCATTCTTGGGTCCATTTGAAGTTGCGTTTTCCTTTTCGAAGTAAATCAAAGAAACGAATGCACTTGTCGATGGCTTTAGAGATAAAACGATTTAGAGCGGCGACCTTTCCGTTTAAACTTTGGACATCCTTGATGTTCTTGGGGATTTCGATGTCCCGAATAGCTTGGATTTTTTCTGGATTGGCTTCGAATCCCCGGGAATTGACGATGGAACCCAAGAATTTCCCTAAAGTGACTTCGAAGAAGCACTTCAGAGGATTGAGTTTTATGTCGTATCGGCGAAGGATATCGAACATTTCAAAGAGGTCGTGAATATGGTCGTTGGACTCTTTCGATTTGACCAACATGTCATCCACGTACACCTCCATGGACTTTCCAATTTGGTTTTTAAAGAGTCGGTTAACCATTCACTGATAAGTGGCGTCGACATTCTTGAGGCCGGAGAGCATAACGCGATAGCAGTACAGTCTAAGTTCGATTATGAAAGAGGTAGACCATGATCACGAAGATTCATTGGGATCTGATTTTGGGCTGAATAAGCATCCATGAAAGATAGCAGTGGTATCCATTGGTTGAGTCAAAAAGCCGGTCAATCTTCGGGAGTGGGAATCTGTCCTTGGGACATGCCTTATTCAAGTCGAAGAAGTCGACACACGTCCACCATTTACCGTTGGCTTTTTTGACCAGGACCGGATTGGAGGCCCATTCGGGATAGTCAGCTTCGCGGATGAAATTGTTGTTGAGTAGTTGGTCTACCTCTTCTTCGAGTGCTTTGGATCTTTCGGGTCCTAAGAAACGACGCTTCTACTTAATTGGAGGCATTGTGGGATTTATGCTTAGAAAATGACAAGCAACAGCGAGATCGATGCCTTTCATGTCGGAGTGATTCCACGTGAACACATCCAAATTTTTCTTCAAGAATTCTACAAGATCCTCTTTGATTGCGGGATGGAGTTGCGATCCTAATTTCAGCACCCTTGATGGGTCGTCGAGATTAATCGAAACGTCCACCGTAGGCTCAACTGGAGAAGCCCTTTCATATTAGGGCTCTTCATCCTTCTGTGGGTCGAGATAATCGGAAAGATGGCAGTGGCGCTTGATCCAAGGCCCAGACACCGCTGATTGCTATGCTGAGATATTCTTGGTGCAAGAAGGTGTGGACACGGTTTTACCCTTGACTTTATTGCATGCATTCTTCCATTCTATTGCATAACATTTTCTGGTGCTTGCTTGGTCACCTCTAACTGTTACATTCCGGTTCTCTATCGGAAATTTCATTAGGAGAGACCATTACGACATGCAAACCCGAAACTCTATGAGAAAAGGGCGTCCAAGTAATGCATTGTAGGGGGAATCGATGTTTATAACCACGAAAGTGAGAATTTGGACCAGGCTCCGATCCTCCTCTCTAGTTCCACAGGTAAATCGATTATTCCCACTAGGGAACTCGAAGCCCCATTAAAGCCGTGGATCATGGCATGACATGGCTTTAAGTCATTTGACTCCAACTTCATCTGGTCGTAAGCTGCTTCCAAAATGATGTTGGCTAAGCTTCCCGAGTCGATTAATACCTTTCAGATAGAAGCAACACCAATCTGAGCCGTGATAACTAGTGGATCAGTGGTCGGATTTCCACCCCAATGGAATCTCTTTCGCAGAAAACAATGTCATCCCGCATGGTTTTTTGGAGCTTAGCCGGGACGGATTCGTTGGGGGTGGAACAAGCTTCATAAGTAGCATGCTTTGTGGAACTCACATATTCTTCCATTTTCCGAAAGTTGTCATGTGTGGGGTAAGGTCTGCCACATGTTGTGTTGATCACGATCCCTCGCCTTGGGTTAGATGGACCTGCAGCCGCCTTAGCGGTCGTCGGAGGTGCTGGTGCCGGAGGCTTTGAGTTTGTTTCAGAAGGAAAGGGCTCTTGGACATATTTCTCGAGTCGTTTCTCACGAATAAGCTTCTCGATTTCATCTCTGAGCTGGCGGCACTCATTGGTATCATGCCCATATACATCGTGGTATCGACAGTACCTCCCGGTATTTTTCTCACGGTCAGTTGATTCTCTGATGCTCGGCTTCTTGTATGGCAGCGTGTTGCATGTCTCCAAGTTAATTGTTTATAAGTCTTCGTTTAACGGGGTGTAGGTATCGAAGGCACGGTGAGGGCCGGGTTTTCTCGGCTCTGTCGAGGCTTGACTGTTCTTTTGGCCACCAGGCCTACCGTCATTTGGTTTTTGCCTAAGGGACTAGCCCCCTTATTCTGGTCGAAGGGCTCCCCGACTTGTTTTCCTCTAAGGTTGTTATTTGCGGTGTCCGCTTGGAGCTCATTGGGACGACTTTGGCGGATAGCCGGTTGCATCTTGCCTCCTCTTGGCATAAATACCGATCCGCCTTCTCATAGAAGGCATCGAGGCTTTTTGGTTGCTTCCGATAGATCCATGCCCCGAATTCGGAAGTAGGGAGGACATCTTTGGCTAACTAAAAGAGTATGGTGCAAGGGTCGGATCCTCGACCTCGGCGAGGGCAATGTTGAAATGGGAGAGATAGCTTTTGAGCGACTCGGCGGGTCCTTGGTATAGGTTGGACAAAGTAAGGGCATTTTTCGAAGTCGGCATATGCATCTTGAATTGCTTGACTAGTTCTGTAGCTAGCTGGCCGAAGTTGTTGATAGAATTGAGTGGAAGGCGAGAGAACCAAAGAAAGCGGTTCCTGATAGGAAGACTAGGAAGCACTTGGATTTGACCGGATCATTGCCCCAGGTCGAGTCTATTTGCCATTCATATTGATTCAAGAAGGCACAGAGATCGGTGGTGCCGTCGTAGAGCGGCATCTGTGGCATGCTGAAGCGTCGCGGCCACTCGGCCTCGTTTACCCTCCTTGTGAAGGGATTATGCCCAATATGGGCCTTCCATGAGTCGTGCACATTCCCTCGCATCTCCCTCATGATCCTTCAGACCATGTCGGGAAGGTACGTTGGATGGGGTTCCGCCATTGGAGCCTATGGGTGTTGGCGAGGTTCCGGAGTTCTGTTACGAGGACATCTTCTATGATGGATGTCCAGATCGTCTTCTTCCATGTCCTCGACGTCTATAATCAAATCCTGGTGCGGACAGGCTGATTCGGATGCTGTTCTGGAAAAGCGCGGGTCGTGGGAATGGTAGGTCCATCATCTTGATGGGTGACCGTTGGGTTTTGTCGAGGAAGGGGTTGGTTGGTCAGACCCGGTCCGTCATTGATGATCAAGCGATAGCGATCCCAACATTATGCCCCCTCACTATATGCGACTGTAGTTCGGTCGCCATTGCAGTTTCCATTGCCGTTGGCGTAGCCATTGCCGTTATCGTTACTGAGGGCATTAATGCGGGCGGCGACGTTGTTGATGAGGCTAAACCTCCTCCTTTAATGCAGCCCCCTCGACTTGGAAGAGGAAGTTTCCAATGTAGTTGGTCGGGGTCGAGCATTGTTCCGAGTTAGTTGAAGTCGAGCGATGATGCGCTGACTTTCTTGAAGTTGTCGCATAAGGTCGATGTTATTCCTTAATGCTTGATTGATCTCGACTGTTGTGTTCTCGTATTTTTCATTAAGGCGTGGACCTGAGCTTGTGTTACAGGCGCTTCGGGTCCACAAATGGAGGGATGTTTTCATTAGTGGTCGGGATGTCTTCCAGTTGAGGTTGTTGGGAGGTCCCGGCCTCAGCTGAAGAGCCGACCATTGCGTTCTTTAGTCGCTTTACCATCCTATGCGGACTCGGCGACAAGTTTAGCATAGGAACCTCAAGCTCGTCGAAGTCGAGAGGATAACGTGTGACAAAGACGCAAAACTTGAGCTCAGTTCTCAGTGAAAGCACCAAATGTTGACGACAAAAAATATCGTAAACACCAAAGATTCCAATTAGTAGGAATAATTAATTTGGTCGTACAGACAAGAGCGGAAAGTTAAAAATAATACAAGAGATTTATAGTGGTTCGGCCTCGCAAGGGGCCTACGTCCACTTTGAAGCATTGCTGGAATATTATTGATCACAAAAGGTTACAAGGTTAAGACCCTCTCATGACATCTCATTACATTCATTTCAAAGCCATATGATGTCATCTCTATGCTATATGATGTCATCTCTAAGGCTATATGATGTTATCTCTAAGACATGATGTCATTACTATCATATATGATGTCATAACTATTAGGGACTGCGGAATGGACCGTTTAGGAAAAGCAAACATTAGAGAGGGGTGAATAGTGTTTGTAAGAATTTAAACAAAACTAAAATCTAAAGTGAACTACAGGATGAATCAAACACCACAAACACAATCACATACACAGATTCAAACACAGATGCAAAATAAACAGAAATAAAAATGCAGAAAACGGAAAGAAAACACCGGAAATACTGGTTCGGATCACTCCTACGTCCAGTCCCGCACAATGATAGATTGTGCAGAGTTTTATTACTATTTCCAATAGTCAAATACAACCTACTTGATTTCACGGCTCAACAAAGAGACATCGACACTTATCCCTTGATTTCATGGATCAACAAGGGCACACCGACTCCTATTCCTTGATTTTACGGCTACAAGGATACACCGATTCCTCTTTGACTTACAAACAAGGTTTATTCAACCCAAGTAATTACAAAACATGCCTGTAACTCTTAAATAGCACTTGATTCAGAGAGTAGAGAGTGTAGAGAGAAGAAGTTTTATCAAAATAGAATTGAATCGGTGGAGTATAAGTGTAGGAATCATAAAAATGATTAAGAATAATGGTGGGATGAAAGAGTATGAAGTTAGAGAAGAAGATATGGTAAAATATTCTGTTTTAACCTCTTTTTATAGAGTATGAAGAGTTGCAACGGTTCTGAAGCGTTTCAAATAGTGAAAAGACATTTCCCTTTAAAATTAGAAAAAATAGCAGTTATATGTCGACATACACTTTTTGCTATGTCGACATACTCATGTGTATTTTTCATTTTGAAAGCATTTTTCAAATATTTTGATATAAAACTAATTCTGGAAATTCTTGAGTAAAATTCTAGTGTTGTAAACTAATATTATATGATAGAAAATCATATGAAAACATTCTTTTAAACTAAATAAATATATTTATAAATTTATAAAGTTTTAAACCATATAAAGTATAAATATAAAGTATATATAAAAAATTTAAGCTTTGAAAACAAAGAAGAATAAAATAGAAACAAACAGAAAAACAAAATAGTGAGGATTGAGGATAAATAGAAAAACAAAATAGAGAGGATTGAGGATAGAATTGAAAATCAGAATTTGAAAATTTGAATCTGAATTTTGAACCTGGAGTGCTATTTAGAATCTTACAAAATCTAGACTCTATAAATATATTAATCTTGATCTCTTGAACTCTTGATTACTCATGAGTCTTGAAATTTCTCTAATCTTTGAATCTCTATCATCTTTATAACTGTATAGTCTTCAGTAATATTTCCTGTATATAATTCCTGCATATATATATATATTCTATGGAAAAAGTGTTAGCATATATTTTGTAATCAAAGATAACTGAAATAAGGTTGTTGTCATCAAAACTCCATTCTCCAACTATCTCCTCCTTTTTTATGATGACAACCTTAGTTTATAAAATATCATACCTGTATATACTTGTTTGATGATGTTCCTCATATACTCCCCCTGTCTGTAAGAATTCTATAAAACTAGGCCTATATTTTATAATTTCTCCCCCTTTGGCATATCAAAACGAAATCCTAAAGATACTCCCCCTAAATCCTGTAACTATCCAAATAATTCCTATACAAAAGTAAAGTACACCCCCCCTGAGTCCTAAATCTATAATCATAAAATACTCCCTTGAAATCCTACATCTATCTGTACATATTGTATTATAAGATTCTATATAACTATCCTTGATTCTATGATACCCTTACATCTCCTTCTAACTCTCTGATTTTAAGCCTAAAAGATTATAGATCTCCCCAAAATTATGACTATACTAGTCTAATAAACAAGGCAATCTAATCAATGTTTATAATCAATTATAACAATCAATCCAAATAAGCAATTCAAGCAAGCAATTCAAGAAATCTATTTAAGTAATTAATTCAAGCAATCAATGTAAGCAATCAACAAAATCAATCAAACTAAATAATATGTGTTAACACTTCTTGAACCTTTAATTAAACTTAGAAACTATAAAACTCCCCCTTAATCTAATACAATACTAAACCTCCAGTTGTTGGGGGTCGTCACCAACCAGTGGCCTAGCCTATACTCTAGTTCCCTTAAAACTATAATAAGACCTTAATTTAGACTTAGAAATAACTCTGATAAGATATCGTTAAAATTATGATATAAGTAAAGTAATTCAATCCAATTAATGAATCAATTTAAGTTTTGTTGTCATAAAACATCAACTCAAACATGAAACTAAACATTTCTTGTAACTTCTATCTATCCTAAAACCTATAAAGCTCCTACCAACTATAAATTCATAAGTGTATTGCTAACAAACCTATCAACCACTAATGAAATTTAACCATGTCAAATAAGTAAATCAAGTTTTTCAAGTCAAACAAACAAACCAAATAAGTCAATCAATTCAATCAAATTAATAATCCTATATTTCTAACAAAAACTTTTCATATATATACTTGTTATATGTGGAGTTAAAGTCAACATGTAATGCAGTGTGTGAAGTATGTTGATTACAATGTAGTATGAAATGTATGTCATATGCAAAACAATATGAAATGCAACTTATGGTCTGAATAATCTTGATTTGAAATGCAATTGTAATTTATAATGATGATATGAAATAAGATGTATAATAATAGTATGCAGAATGATTTGATGATAATATCTATTCAGGTAAAATATATTCAAAGTACTATCTAACTGTTATAAATTATTTGAATCAAACAAAGATAATGTTAATTTCTAGACTAAGGTTAATTATTTTTATGAAATTGATTAAAAGAATAATAAAGATAAGAGTTTAATTAAAAAAAAAAATTCATGATAAGTAGTAAAATATTCAGAAAAATCTTGAAGTTAAATAATATTAGTAGGATAACTATTGTAAAAATTGAAGATCTTTCTAAAGAGAATATAAAATTTGTATAATATAAAATAAGCTATATAAACATATATTCGTAAGTATATATATATTTTTTTTTAAAAAGAACTTCAAATTTAATTTATGAGATATACATCAATATTTTGATACAAATCAATTTTAAATTTAAACTTTAGAAATCAAAACATATTTATTTGCTAAAAAACCATTTATACTTTTAGAAGAAAACATTATAAAGTAATCTATAAAACTTCTTATATTTAAACTACTTAAAAAAATCATGTATATATATTTCTTTATATTATGTAAAATATACAAGTTTTATAAATCGTAATAGGAAGTCAAAATAAGTATTAAGTTACAAATAGTATTTGTGATAATGTAACCCAAAATTGTTATGAAATCATAAGAATAATATATAAGTTAAACTATGCATGTTTAAAATTTATAAAAGATGAATAAATTTATATTTTATAACAATATAAAAAAATTACATTAACTCTGTATATCATATTAACATGTTTATATAATTTTATTAAATTATATATTTTAATACATATATTTTGAAATGTGATATAAGAAAATAAGTATACAGATAAATTTAATAACTAGAATTTTAATTGGCATTTTCTAATTGAAAAAGATGGAGGAAAGTTTGAAAGTTTAAATCTTTGAAATAAAAAATTTGAATTTCATTCTATAGGATGATATGTTAACATATAGATATATGTATGTTGACATATGTGTATTATTTCAAAGAGAATATGGTTTTGTTACTTTGGTCTTAAAATATCGATTTATATTTCAGGTTTAACTATTTCCGAAAATAATATTAATCCTAACAAACATCCAAAATTTATTTTATTATTATATTTATTTTGAATTTAAAATTTGAATTTTAAAGTCTAAATTTCAAATTTAAAACAAAGCAAAGGAAGCAAAACATCAATTCAACCAAAAATTTAAAAATTAATTAAGGCATACCCAGTTTTTAGATCCATTTCTTCGATATTCTTTGAAATCTGAAT
This sequence comes from Allium sativum, assembly GCA_030737875.1. Lineage (NCBI taxonomy): Eukaryota > Viridiplantae > Streptophyta > Magnoliopsida > Asparagales > Amaryllidaceae > Allium > Allium sativum. The sequence goes on along the minus strand of JASFAX010000037.1, from coordinate 4,971,913 downwards.
TAATCTTCCAGAATTTGATGATGAGATCTGCTCTATTACGACAGGCTCGTTTTTTTGATCAGGATAGTGTATTCATTTGCTGAATTTGAACATCGTATGAGAAAGATATTGAAGATTTAGTAGTTCAACCAACTTGGCGCCAAAATTTGAATTTTGAATGAATGGACACTTCAACTACTATATAAAGGCCCAAAAGTCATGTCTCTTCATAACCACTTCTCTCCTTCTTCTTCTCCTCGTTTTTCATTTTCAATCAAACTTTCAGGAGGCATAACTTCTTCGTTTCTTGACGGAATTGGAAGAAATCAATGGAAAATCGAAGAGAAATGAAAGGGATACGATCTAGTAATAGTTTGGAGATGAATTTGGATGATATTGGGGTGCATCAAGTCGAAACAGTAAGAGGTTTGCATGAAATCCCGTAACAGCTTTTCAGTTTTGAATCGCCAACTTCAAACTATCATATCTCACTCAATTTTGATTGGAATTTGATGATCTACCCATCAAAACGGCCACGAGAACGATAACTACAATCTGGAAAAGGACTTGAGACCAGCGACATTCCAATAAAATGAAGAGAAGTATAGTAGTGAATCTACTTGTAGATAAGAATCAAAAGTTTCTACTTATCTGGTACCAATTTCTTTGTTGATTTACACTGTATATTTCCATTTCTTCTTGATGTCTCTTCACCAATCGTCATAACTCTTCTCCTCTTTTTGATTTCTTTTCTGAGTTTGAATTTTCAATAGCCACCATTTTGTAATTCGAATTACCAACAGCCACATCACCCATCTTCTCAAAATTTGAATATCTAATAGCCATATAACACATCTTTTCCTGTAAAACAACACAACTTTTCAAATAATCAAATAACTTTTCAAATAATTAAATGTCTTTTCAAATATTCAAATGACTTTTCAAAATAACTAACCACAATAATATCATGAAGGTTTTGTAATAAATCCATAGATCAAAAATTTCAAAATTTAAAACATTTCAAATTTCAAAATTTCAAATTTAAAAATCAAATCATAGTAACTTGATTTTTCAATAAAATTGAATGCATACTCATCTAATACTTGATGCAATACATGAATTAAAACTAGTATTCAAAATTTGCCATTTAAAATTAAAAAAAAATCAGATTATGAACTTTTTGAAAGACCTTGCTCTGATACTAATTGTTAGGGACTGCGGAATGGATCGTTTAGGTAAAGCAAACACTAGAGCGGGGGTGAATAGTGTTTGTAAGAATTTAAATAAAACTAAAATCTAAAGTGAACTGCGGGATGAATCAAACACTACGAACATAATCACAGGCACATATTCAAACACAGATGCAAAATAAACAGAAATAAAAATGCAGAAAAAGGAAAGAACACACCAGATTTTATACTGGTTCAGATCACTCCTATGTCGAGTCCAGCACAACGCTGGATTGTGCATAGTTTTATTACTATTTCCAATAGTTAAATACAACCTCCTTGATTTCACGGCTCAACAAGGAGACACCGACTCCTGTCCCTTGATTTCATGGCTCAGCAAGGGCACACCGACATCTATTCCTTGATTTCACAGCTACAAGGATACACCGATTCCTCTTTAACTTACGAACATGGTTTATTCAACCTAAGCAATTACAAAACAACCCTATAACTCTTCAATAGCACTTGATTCAGAGAGTAGAGAGTGTAAACAGAAGAACTTTTATCAAAATAGAATTACCGTAGAGTATAAGTGTAAGAATCATAAAAAGATTAAGAATAATGGTGGGATGAAAGAGTATGAAGCTAGAGAAGAAGATATGTTAAATTTTTTAGTTTTAACCTCTTTTTATAGAGTATGAAGGGTTGCAATGGTTCTGAAGTGTTTTAAATAGTGAAAAGACACTTCCCTTAAAAATTATAAAAAATAGCAGTTATATGTCGACATACACTTTTTGCTATGTCGACATACTCATATGTATTTTCCATTTTCAAAGCATTTTTCAAATATCAATATAAAACTAATTCTGGAAATTCTTGAGTAAAATTCTAGTGTTGTAAATTAATATTATATTATAGAAAATCATATGAAAACATACTTTTAAACTAAGTAAATATATTTATAAAATTATAAAGTTTTAAACTAAATAAAGTATAAATATAAAATATATATAAAAAATTTAAGTTTTGAAAACAAAGAAGAATAAAAATGGAAACAAATGGAAAAAATAGAGAGGATTGAGGACAAATAGAAAAACGAAATAGAGAGGATAGAGAATAGAATTGAAAATCAAAATTTGAAAATTTGAATTTGAATTTTGAACCTGGAGTGCCATTTAGAGTCTTACAAAATCTAGACTCTATAAATATATTAATCTTGAACTCTTGAAATCTTGATTACTCATGAGTCCTTAAATTTCTCTGATCTTTGAATCTCTATCATCTTTATAACTGTACAGTCTTCAGTAATATTTCCTGTATATAATTCCTACATGTATATATATATGTATTCTATAGAAAAAGTGTTAGCATATATTTTATAATCAATGATAATTGAAATAAGGTTGTTGTCATCAAAACTCCATTCCCCAACAATAATTATCATATATTTAATATATTAGGAAAAAGACACTTTTGCCCTTCTTCTTCCTCAAATGGGAGATGCCATTAAAATTGCTCTCTAGAGGTCTTGAGCTCACAAATTCTAACCCCTTTCAATTGTGAAGTCATGGGGTATTTATAGTAAAGGGAGCAGGTAGGAGTATGTGGGAGTAGGTAGAAATGGGGGACCACACCCAGAATTTCGCACCTCAGACCTACACACCCATTTTTTCGCACCCTGCCTCAGGGGTGCAAATTTCACACCTCGGGGGGTGCGAAATTCGTGCCTCGCAGAGTACGAATTTCTCACCCTGCAGGGTACGAGTCTCATACCCTTCAGAGGTACGAAATTTGTACCCCGAAGGGTTCAAATTTCGTACGCCGAAGGGTATGGATTTCGCACCACTTGGGGTGTGAAATTCGCACCCCAAGATACAAATTTCGCACCTCGCTTGGTGCGAATTTCGTACCTTGTGGAGTGCGAATTTCGCACCTCTTAGTGGTGCGAAATTCGCACATCCAGGGGTATGAAACTCCCTTTTCGAGAGGTGCAAGGCCCATCCAAATGGGTGTTTGATGGCTCGAGATCCTGGCTTCTTAGTCCTGGGGTTTCGAGACCTTGGTTCGGAAATGTGATGATGGAGGCGCGTGGTCCTTAGCGGCGCGGCCCTTCTTCAACCCTGACTCCTTTGCTCTTGAGCATCCCTTTCGGCCTTATCTCCACGCGATGCGTTGAGTCGAGTGTGGCTCGTGTAATTTTGGGAACCGGACCAAAAAGCCGGTTAACACTGTGTCATTTCAAAATTGCACGGTGGAACAACCTTTAAAGTGGTATACGTTAGAGATTTTTGAAGTGGTGAATGAGAAAATATACATGAAGTCCTATATGGGAAAAAATATTTGAGGTACATTGATTTATATATCGTTTTCCATTAACTTATATTGACCTTTAGAGCCAAAAAAAATTATGCTAGGAGATGAACATATATGATCATGGTTTAACATGCTATACTGAGACGGGCGTATGAGGGTTGTGGATGTGGATCCAATAAGAATGGATTGTTCAAATGGTTTTTTTAACACATACGAACTGTTGTGGGTGGTTGTTTGAACGGACGGGTCTTTTGGAAATTTAAAGTCAAACATTGCGAATTACCGACGAAAATGACCATTGTAAGTAACAATTTATTCAGTGAGTAGACAAAACCATCAGAAGAGGTAACCGTCGTGAATTACCAAAAGTTTGAAGCATTGCAAATAACCGTTGATTTAAATGAATAAGCGCATCCATTTGAAGAGGCACGACCATTGAAGGAAAGGATTATAAAAGGGGGAATGATGATCACATTTCTTTATTTTTTTTATTCTTATTTCTCTTCGTACTATCCAAAAATCAAAACAACTAGAATATGTCACAAAGCATATGTACTCATCACAATCTATATATATTAGCGTCTATTGTGTCTTATGAGACTACAAGTAAAGTCTTAACGAAACTGTTACAGTAAGTCTTAAGCCTATTTTTCTTATGTGGGTTAGATTGTTTTGTTTTATTATTTTTCTTTGAAAACTTTTTGAATTATCTTTTTTTTTCTACTATTTAGAATCATTATACCCTTGTACAGCTTGTGCCCTTGTACACCAAATTCGTGTGGTTTGGGCATTGATTTTCGTTGTTCAAAACAAGTTTTGATTATCACGTTCGTATAATATCAACTATGTGGTTGAGCCACGTTTTGTTCATCCTTTTTCATATTTGTTCTTTATTCTATGAGCATCTTCAACCTTAATAAATTTTAATGTAATGTCAAGCCACATCAAAAAATAGAAAATGTTTTTTAAAATACTTTCTCCAATGGTAATGTAATTTATAATTATTAGATAACATTGTGAATTGTAATGTCAAGTTTTAGTCATTGCACTCCACAATGTGAAGTGTAAACCATAAACAGTTATCAACAAACAATATAAATTAATCAGTTCCATTATCTACGAATGACAAAATGACCCATAGTAAAAAAAAAATCATTTTTGAAATTTGCATTGGAGAGAAGTTGTAAATGTTATTGTCATGTATGCAAACATTAATTAACATTGTCTATAACTAATTGACACATAAGATTTACAGGACAATATTTATGAAATGGGCTGGAGATGCTCTAATACTTCTTTGTTCCACATTTAATTATTTGATTTCTTCATCTCCTGCAATACTTCTCCAACTATTTTTTTTATCATTAGTTAACACTTCGAGCATTATCACCATTATTTGACCTTTGGACAATAGGTCCAATATAGCGCTAGGGTGAACTATAGTTCAAACTATAGTGTCTTATTATTTTAACTTTGATTTTGATTGCAACTTCCACTAATGTTCATGAATCATTCCTATTAAACTACTACACCCTCCTCTATTAGAAAATTTACAGATGTAAGTAGTATGCATAGATCGACATTATGGCGTAATACGGGATATGAATTGGAAAAATGATCCGGTTTTAATTGGTTCCCTCCTGAACATATTTGTGCTCACTTTAAAAAGATATTGTCTACGATACTAGAATGGAAATCCTGAGCTATTACGTAGTTTGGATTCCACATGATTGCAACTTAAAATGTAGAAGTTACAATATAGAAACCAATTCAATCTTGATTATTTTAGGTTTCAAACAAATAGAATTAATTTATTTCAATATGTTAAACCTTAAAAGTGTTTGATTTGCTAGATTTTTTTTGGACATAAGCAGATTTAGTTGTGCAGCGTTATGCGAAGCAGATTGAATAGAAGAACCAGAAGATATGAAAAGGGTAATGTTTTTGAGCCTACAAATGGTCTTCGCATCAATCGTACAAGGGATAACATTTGGTCTGATAGGCTTAAGTTAGTTCGAACTCAAATAGATTTAATCGAACATAATTAAGTTGTGCATAATGTGTCAAACATGATATACTAAGGATATGCAAAACAAAATATTTTGAGCTTATAAATAGCAATCATATTAATTATATAAGAGAGAATTTTTGGTCTAGTACGCTTAAATCAGTTTATACTAAAACAAATTTAGACGAATAGAATTACGGTGAAATTAATGTGTACGTGATAAGAAAAACGTAATATTTTGAGCTTCTAAGTAGCCATCCTATCAATTATTTGCGGAAGAATTTTCGAGAATTTTCTAGAGTTCATATATCATATAAATCGGATCCTAAAAGCACTTCGAGCACTACTAAATAGCTAAGCAACATATAAAAACAGACTACATATCTAGACAATTAGGTCCACCGTTCAACTACAACTTTGGAGATTGGATCAATCTCTTTTAAGATCATGGTAAATCAGAGTCTTTCCAACATAGTGAATAGAGTCTTTACAACTGTTGTAGCTGATTTTGAGAGGTCTAGCAAGCCTTGTAGCAATAACGAATAATATAGAATTGATGTAGACTAGGGTTATAAATTGGTGAACCACTCTAAAATTTTCGTGTTAATCACTTTTTTTCTACTATACAAACGTTCTACAATTTGTGTTTTTATTGGACTAAGAACAAACAATGTTTGCCGAGTCGAGATCTCACATTTCAGTAATCTATCTACACTATATTATAGTTACTGAGTTTGCAATAGAGCGTTCATAGAGCTCCTCTCAATCTGAAACTCAACAGTCTCCCCAATACACCGACTACAGAAATTTCATTGCTCCTTCTCTTTTTCCATCTAATATCTTTTCTTCATTTCCATTTCAAATCACTTTTTCTTCCTGTTCATTCCAAAAAAATTCCCTGCTATATTCGTTCCCACCACTATTTCTCTTCACTTTTCGTTCTCCTCTCTTTCAGCAAATAGAAACCCTAATTAAATTTCTGTTGCCTATAGCAGAAAAATCATTGCTCCTTCCGCTTGAACAATCTACCTCTCAACCCTACTGGCTCTAAATCATCCCTCTTTTCTTTTAGCTTTTGATTTTACTTTCACCCTCCAACCTAGTCCTAAATCTACGGTGGTCAGATTTGCTCCCAGCGGATCCACGCTCCACTGCTGTAAACTTGCTAGCTCTTCTTCCGACGTAAGCACCTATTTACTGCCTATTTTCTGTGCTAGGTTTAGATTAGTTAGGTTTCTTTTAATTTTCATATTCTTCTTCGATGAGGGTTGTTGGTTTCTGTTCTCAGAAACAAATTTGTTCACTTCATTAGGTTATTTGATTAGGGTTCACGATTTAGGTTTCACCATTAGTTGATCACATAATATGCAGCTGTCTGTTAGATATGTATTCACAAGAGAAAAAAAGGCTTGGTGCATTATATTGGCTGCAATAAATGACAACCTGATGTTCAAGTTATTTATGGATTCTTATTTTTAGTGTAAATATTTAAGATATTGTATCTGCTAACACCAAATATATTATGATTAAAAACCTTATAGCATATTACATTGGTCAGTTATTTTTATATTGAGGTATATGTCATATTAGATGATCCTTTTTCAAACAAAAAATATTTTATTGTTATTTACTATGTTGAATCATACCAACTGAAATGAAAGTTGGTTATATTTGATTGAATGCTGCTTCATATATTTTAAGCTATAGGTAATTCTTCTCATTCACGCACAAAAATACAGCTATATATATATGTGTGTGTGTGTGTGTGTGTGTTTGTGTGTGTGCTATGTTATAATTTGTGAGTTTGAAATGCGCAACTCTCAGGCCCTCTCCGTTTTTAGTAAAACTGAACCGTCAAAACTCATAACATATACATCCTGCGCTTTTTTCGCCTTCCCACCCTTTGCTAATCCTAATTTCCATTTACAATCAAATTGGTCAGCTTCGAGACAAACAACATCCCTGCTCATGTTTCTCCTACCACTTCCTACTACCGCCGTCTATGATCTACCTTGGCAGTTCTCCTTTTTTGCCCCCTGCAATTCCAAACGGCCGTTGCGCCCTTCCTCCAACTGCACTTATGCGATAATACGGTGATTTAGTGGATTGTCTCAGTTACGCTTTGCCTTTATTGAGGTAAAATTCCTAATCTGTCATTTCACACAGTCTTGGTTGTTACACATCACTGAACTTAGCTTTGCTAGAATTTTTCTTTAGTCATTTCATGTGTACAGTTGTGATTGACAAAGTAAGATTATGCAATCGGGTTCATTTTCGAATAGTGCTTTTACCTCAATATATGACTCCTAAATTGACATGAATAAAATAGTAAAATTCTTATTTATATACAAAATAGTATATATCAACAATATTTGGTTTGTTGTTGCTTTTGACATGCGAAATGGTAGCCTCCAATGATTTTCATATGATAGTATAATAGAAAGTGTTTAATCGGCACATACTATTATGGTAAATGAACAAAAATTCTTCCAACTGGCCCGTTAAGTTACTGTGGTATGCTGTAAAGTACATGTTACTGATGCTTATATTCATTTCTCAATCTTTAGTTTTATAGTAAAACTAAATCAAAGTCTAGACAACATGGTAAGTTGAACATTTTGGACAACTGGTTGTCCATATACAATACAAAATAAGATAAACATACTCATGGATATAATTTTTATCTAAAAATAGTTCTTAATACAGGCTAATATTTGTTGGATAAATTGTTGTTGAGACCCATATCATTAGCATATCCAAATAATCAACTTTAAGGAAAAAATCAATATTCAGATAGATTAATTTAAGTACTAATATTAAATTGCTTAATTTGGAATAGAGTTCTCATAAAGTGTCTTTGATGATAATTTTTTTGCATGCTCATTATAGTAAAAAAAAAATGTCAAAGTGGTCGACGTATAAATGCAATGCAATCTATGTGCATCTGACATTCTAACTCATATATGCTCTTCCATGACTTAGTTCGTTATGCTTTGTTCACTGATGGAATATTTAGAAAATCTTTTCTGTGATCAACATGTGCCTACAACATATGAGCATACACATTTGAAGACCATACCTATCAATTTGGACCTTAGATATTTATAGGCATCATCAATATATTTCAATTTTTCATACAAAACCTCTAAATTTTGAATACAACATAGTGATACAATAGCTCTAAATTAAATCCAATTTTTGTTGATTCCCATTAATACCGTCTCCATGTATGCTCTAGCTTTTGGATGCTATTGGGCTAGCTCCAGCTTTTATATTTGATTGCAAGTTAAGGTAATTTTATATTTTCTGACCTATTACTATTAGATTTTGTTTGAAATTTAGTCTTTGTAGATTTATTTCTATGTTGAAGTTTACTTAAACATACATCATGCAAATTGGTACATTCTACACGTATTTAAGGTGTTTTATTCTGGATATGTGTTCCACCATACAATTAGATCTAATTTTTCTTTTTATTTTGGATTAAAGTAGCAGTAATCTATCGGGATTGGTTTTTTCATTCTATGAATTCTTACCAGTAGCACATAACACGCACTATATTTGAGCTTTAAGCCACTACATAAAAAATATTTCTTTCTAAATAAGAAACGAACTAAGTAGTGCAATAAATGCTTTCGATGAGATCTCTGGAAGTGTTTTTTTTAGCATTATGGATAATTTTTTGGGTCTTTATAATAGAATCTCAAAATTTTCTAATATATTCACATTGATCTAATATTTTTTATTAGTCATTTGGAGTAAGTAATAATGCATTTATATAACATAACAAGAATGTAAAATCCCATATATTTATTGTGAGCATGCATATAACAACCTCAATTTTTAGAGTATTTTAATTAATGGTTTATTTAAAATTTTGATTGATTTATTTAATTTGTTTGCATTTTTATGGAAATAATTTTTATTTTATTATTTAAAACTAAATTTGTTTGGATTTTTTTAAAACAAATGATTTTATTTTTGATATGAATGCAAATTAATAATTAAAATCAATATTTGCTATGTTAGAACCTTATTTATGGTAAAATTTAATTGGGTTATTTATTTGAGTTTGAATCCACTCTTGGATTTTATTTAATATTTAAAACTCGAATAATTATATAATCCGTTTCAATATTAATGGAATTATATATATATATATATATTATTGTAACACCCCATATTTTCGGTGAACGTCAAAGTAACAAATCAAAGTATACTTAATTTTTAGAATAAGAATTAAGGGAAACAGTTATGCCATTGCGTTCGTCTCAGAATTCTGCTTGAGATAGAGACGAGTTTGCGTAAATCGGACTCCGTATGAAGAAGTTATGGCACTTAGAAGTTTTAGGAATTTAAAATAAAAAACCAGCCTGAATTCAAATTTAAAGTTTCGAAATTCAAATCACATACCCGGACTGGGCGGGAAATTTCCCGCCCAGGACCCAGGTCGACCAGGGGGTCGACCTACGTAGAACACGTTGACCATGGGGTCGACCTGGGGGTCGACCTCCCCTCTTTTCCAGATCCGTGGACAGATTCGTTTTTCTGCATTTAGCCCGTTTTGACCAAATTCGTTGCTCTTAAGCTATTTAAACTCCCCCAAACCTCACTTTCTCTCCACACAACTTCATTTTTCCTATACTCTAACCTAATTCATATCAAGATAAATCAAAGACGGGGTTATGCTTCTCAAGTCCTTCGTAGAAATCAAGTTTAGAATTCTAGTAGAGATTCAAGGGCTAATTAAACGACTTTAACAACTATTTTCTAAGAATCAAATCAAATCTAAGTTAGAAGAACAAATAGTCTACTTCAAGGGAGAGATGTTTGGTTTTAGAATACAGATCCCAGAATTCAAGACCGTTCTGAAATTCGTAAGTTCACATTACTTTCAGAAATAAAAGTTAATTGTGATTCTGACATTGTAATAAATCTGTATATGAAATGATGCCTGTCTTTCTATATCCTTTGGATCTATCTCATTGATAATATTATGTCCATTATTTGTCTCTTCTTTCCCTCTTCCCTTTTTGTTTTATAGCCAGGCTACTGCGAGCCTGAGCCAGATCTCATAAGAGATGAACATACGTTGGAAATAAAATTGGGCTAATTGAGTTGTAACTGATTTGAGGACATAACACATGTTGTATTCAAAACATAAAGTGTATCAAACATATGACTTGGTATTTGAGGCATGAAATATTGGACATATGACTTGAGATTTGAGGCATAAAGTATTGGACATATGACTTGGGATTTGGGGCGTAAATTGAACTGTAAACATAGGGCATGGTACATGTTATGGTCTAAGATCTAAAATTGGGACATATATATATATATATATATATATGATAGTTTATGATTTGGAAGAAGAATATTAGGGTGTATAGTGATGTATGGCTTAGGCATGAAAACAAGATTTGCCCTTGTTTTGTAAGTCAGTTACTTTTTAGATTTGAACACCTGAATCTAATTGTGACATGTAATAAAATGGATATGAGAATATGCCTAATGTAAGCTACCTTTTATTGAAATCCGCGCTTGATTATATATATCTTTAGGAATCATTTTTGACAATGAAACTGGTCCAATCATATCTATCCTTGTTGTATATCGGAATTGTAATCCTTTTTAAGTTCATGATATAATTCTTATCATATCTATATGCCTGTGATGTATTCCTTGCAAAACTTGTCCTTTTAGTACATCAAGTTTATTGGACCAGTAGTTCTTATCATCATATGATAATGCCTATTCTTACGATGTTCCATATTGCATCTCCCCTTATATTATGAATCTTGAGTTGAATCTCGAAATACGTACGTTATGAATGCGGGGGAAATTGGGTATAACATGAAATTGACATTATTTGGCATAATTTGGAACATGTAATATGGCGTAACTGTTAAGATGCAATTTGGGGTAATTTGACATGAATTATGGAATATGTAATTTGACATATTGAACCTAGAATTGGCATGAACGACAAAGTATGAAGTAGGCATATAAATGAAGTTTTGGGCAAAATTATTATTGTTGCGAATTTGGGGTAACTTGAGTATTAAATCTAGATTGGGTGTAAAATGTAACATGACTAGTTTTGGTGAATTTGGTAGTTAGCATGTAAAATCTAGATTTGGGTATATAGGGTAAATGTGTAGATTAAAGATGAGCATGCCTAACCCGAGGCTAGATTGAGTTGTGGTGTAAAAGTGCCCGGAACCCCCCGGCACATCCAGTAACCACAACAACACCTATCTAATGTGAGAGGTTAGTGCATCATGCCCAAGAAAAACCCAAGGTTATATTGAGTTGTGGTGTAAAACTGCCCGGAATCGCCCGGCACATCCAGTAACTGCAACAACACATATCTAATGTGAGAGGTTGGTGCATTAATAAATCAATTAATGCTAATGAACAAGATGAATGAGTAGGGTTAAGTTCATAGGAACACTTAACCAATATAACATGGATTACTAGGGTTAAGTATTGAGAAACACTTAACCAATATGACAAGATGGATGACTAGGGTTAAGTTAATAGGAAACACTTAACCGGTATAGCATGATAAATGGAAAGGGTTAAGTTAACACTTAACCCATATAACTTGATTTGTGGTAGGGTTAAGTTAACACAAGAAGGCGACACTTAACCAAAGTAACATGACATGATGAGTAGGGGGTGTTAAGTTAACTTGAATTGACTGATGAAACTTAACCAATACAACAAGATGAACACGTACGGTTAAGTAACAAGAAACACTAGACCAATATAACTTGATGAATGAACGGGGTTAAGTTAATAGGAAACACTTAACCAATCTAACATGATAATTGAGAAGGGTTAAGTTAATAAGAAACACTTAACGAACATGACACAATGAATGGGTAGGTTAAGTTAACCTGAATGGACATCACTTAACCAATATGACATAATGTGCGGGAGGATTAAGTACATATCGGGCTGGTGGGTAATATTAGTACATATAGGCCCACAAAACTTAATCGTTAAATAAATATGCTTGAATCGATGGATGGGTTAAGTACATCTCGTATAGGAGGGTAATATTAGTACATATAGGCCCACACAACTTAACCGTTAAATAAACATGCTAGAATCGGTGGGAGGGTTAAGTACATCTCGTGTAGGTGGGTAATATTTGTATATATAGGCCCACAAACTTAACCAACAGGAAACCCTAGTAATGGGGACCCATTTCAGTGGTAACCCACATAGATGTATCATGGTACCATGAAACTAGGCAGGGTGGGGCACGATTACTGGGCTGATTATAAGCGGTCAAAACAACGGGAGGGGGTACGTCAGTGTAGGTTCCGACGGTTTTCGTGTGTGCACGTACTCCGGAGTGGGAAAAAACAGGCACTGAGTACCAGTAGTTATACAATGTGCATCTTGAATCGTGTCGAGTCGCTATCATAAGGATTGACACACCTTATGGTGGGACCAACACAGGGTATCTACATGCAAGAGAGGGACGATTGACACAGACACATGGAACATGAATACAAGGGAGCCGATCGATAGGGTATTAAGGGTACATCTAACATGTTCATGGAAATTAGGCTGTTGAGGTGGAATCCTCACGATAGATGTACACCTGAAGGCTACCATCATTTGCGGGGATTGGGATCACGTTGTAATATTATCATTTTATACAGATTACTAGTTGGGACACTAGTTAGGTGGTGTAGAGATATATATGTAAATCAGAATAACAAAGTAGTAGAGAAGCAGAGAAAGAGTAGAAGCGCATTCAGTTTATCTTTCCTTATCATACCTTATGCTTATTCTATGTTATCTTGTTATCCATGTTATCACGGTATTGTCTTATATTCAGTTTATTCATGTCATGATGCTTTTTCCTGTTTATATGCTGAAAGTCACTGGACTTACCAGACTCATGTCTGACCTAGTTTTGTTTCGCCTCTTTTCTTCCGTCCCCCCCCCCCCCCCCCAGGTTCATAGGGAGGAAATGTTATCACTTAGCTCAGTTTTCCTTCCAAGCTCGAAGATAGTCGATGTATTGCTTTGGACTCTCTCTTCCAATACTCTGGCTAGTTCATGCTTTATTAGGGAATATCATTGTCGTTTTTATGCTTCTTTTATTGTTGGAAGTTTTTAAATCAAGACCGAAGTTCTATGTATTACATTTAAGTATGATTGAGAAAATTGTTTGTAAAAGCTTGACTGAATTAAGTTGTTTATAAAATGACTTTATTTTCCGCTGCTTTATTTGTCTGTCTTGTAATTTATCTGCATCTTTTAACTAAAATGATCCATCAAAGTTAAGGCATTCCCTTTTTGAGTGGCCTTAACGGAGGTAGGGTGTTTCACTTGGTATCAGAGCTGATGGTTACCGGATCAGATAGAAGATTTGAAAAATTATTTTCAAAAAAGTTTTAAAAGAAGCATTTTCAAAAGAAAGGTTTTGTTTAAAGGCATATTCCCCAAAGCCATATGCACTATCTTTTGTTCCTTTGTTTGAATCCTTGTTTCCTTCTTTCTTTAGTCTCCGGGGGTCCTAGCTTTTTGGGAGGTAACCTCATCGCGGCATGGTTCCGTAGGCTTGATGAGACTATGACACATGTCAAAAGGCGGAGAAGTGCCCACCTTCCATCTATAGCCGCCGTAGTTTCACCTGCGACTAATTTTCTTTCGAGCTTTGTAGGATTTTCCTTGCGATGGAGGCAGCTTTCAAGACACCTGTCAACAAGTTAAACAAGGATGGCAAAGATGAGAATGAGGGATTTTGGCTAAGGAGCACTCATGGATATATACTTGGTTCACAAAGGAGGGGAGGAAAGAATAGTAACCTAAAACAAGAGGAAGTATCTTTATTATGGTACAGCGGGTCGTATAATTAAGGGCAAGGGCAAGAACAAATGACAGGATTTTCCAGAGGGCAAATGCATGCTCTCACTACCAGTGTACCTGAGAGAGAGGTAGCAAGGTTTCTGTTGAAAAAGTTTAGTTTTTCTTCTTGATCATCCTGCTAGTACTCTTTTTGATTTTAGCGCTTCACATTCGTTTATATCTGCTTCCATAGTTGAGTCTCTGCACCTTAGTACTTGTATAGTAGAAGATCCCATTATTGTCTCAAATCCAATTTGTGGTTCGGCTCATTTATCTTTGGTTTGTAAGGATTTGAGATGCTTATGTTTCCGATTTTCATGGGCTATGGGTTGATTCTAGGCATGGATTGGTTAGCTAGTAATTGTGAAAGGAGGGTAGTTAGACTTTCGACTTACCTCAGGAATACCCTCGAGATTTCGTGCGATCCTAAGGGATCAGTTTGTCTTAGCTACCTAGAATTACTTTATGTATCTATCGACGATTTTCGATCCATTGGAGTAGTCATGAGGACGCAAGATTTTTTGATTAAGTAGGGATTTTCCCCCCTAAAACTCAAGACAGACTTCCGCGTATATCTAGTTGACAATGCAAAGCCAGTTATGCGATCAACGATAGTTTTGAAGCAAGATTGGCGAGGATAGCCAGAGTCGGTTAAGTGCTCAATTGTTTAGTTGTTTTGCTAGTATCATCTCACATAAATCGTCCAAATTCGGAGGAGGTATTCCTTGGGTGCTTGTCTGATATTGGTTTAGGCCTTTGGGCTTGTACTTGAGGGATGTCGAGTTCGACTAGGATGGTTTGCGTGAGAAATAGATGGTTGTGGCAAGCGCCCTAAGTAAGACTGACCTTAAGAGAGGTAAAAAGTACATAGCAACCTTTAGCTTTAAACCCTCAGATTTGTGACATGATGGATAAGCTAAGTAGAGGAGAGACCTCTAATCATCTAAGTATATATACTTGGTATCATGGTTAACATCTGTTTATCTTGGGAAGATAATTCGACTACATTGGATACCCTCTAGCATAGTAAGTGAGCGAGGTCCTACCTTTACTAGTGGGTTTTGGAAATGGAGGTCAAGAAGCTTCGCAACCGTGAAGTTAAATTAGTTAAGGTACAGTGGAGTGAAGCTCAAAAAGATGCGACTTAGAAGACTGAAGACTAGATACGCGCAGCCTACCCTTTTCTTTTTATAGGGTACATCCTTGATCTCTCTTTCTTTAAGTTTATGCATGCTTGTATCTACCTTTTTAGTATATCTTCTCAATCCTTAGGTAGAAGCCAATGGATGTAAACATGTGTTTGAAACATGTTATGATTGGTGGTTGCAAGTGGTTGCTAGTGGTTTCTCGTGGATGCATATACGCACATTAGGCACTAGATCGTCACAGTCACTTTCATATTGCATATGCATGAGTGAATTTTTATATATATGAACTGAAACTTAATGTGTTATCATATGGATGTTGAATTTGTATGAATGATTGTGCATTCATGTAGAAGTTATAAAGTACGATTAGGAATAATCGCATACATAATGGACTCATGACACTCTCATGATTCGCATTAAGGAGGTCAACTGGATCAGTAGACCGCCTGATTTTGCATTAGATAGAAGACATATGTACACACTTTGCATATATTCATACGACATTAGAAACCTTTTAGGGACAATGGATGCCTGTGATTGAATGGTTGAGTAGATGGATGTTGGATGTTAGGATATGCATTCTTCTTAACTTGAAGATTTCGGGGACGGAATCCTTTAAGGAGGGGAGAATGCAACACCCTGTATTTTCGGTGAACGTCAAAGTAACAAATCAAAGTATACTTAATTTATAAAAGAAAAATTAAGGGAAACGGGTTATACCATTCCGTTCTTCTCGGAATTCTGCTTGAGATAGAGTCCAAGTTTGCGTAAATCGGACTCCGTATGAAGAAGTTATGGCACCTAGAAGTTTCAGGAATTTAAAATAAAAACCAGCCTGAATTCAAATTTAAAATTTCGAAATTCAAATCACACACCCGGGCTAGGCGGGAAATTTCCCATCCAGGATCCAGGTCGACCAGGGGGTCGACCTGGTGGTCAACCATCGGGTTGACCTGGGGGTCGACCTCCCTTCCCTTTTCCAGATCCGTGGACAGATTCATTTTTCTGCATTTAACCGCCCGTTCTGACCAGATTCTTTGCTCCTAAGCTATTTTAACACCCCCAAACCTCACTTTCTATCCACACAACTTCATTTTGCCTATACTCTACCCTAATTCATATCAAAATAAATTAATGACGGGGTTATGCTGCTCAAGTCCTTTGTAGAAATCAAGTTTAGAATTCTAGTAGAGATTCAAGGGCTAATTCAACGACTTCAACAAATATTTTCTAAGAATCAAATCTAAATTAGAAGAAAAAATAGTCAACTTCAAGGGAGAGCTATTTGGTTTTAGAATGCAGATCCTAGAATTCAAGACCGTTCTGTAATTCGTAAGTTCACGTTACTTTCAAAAATAAAAGTTAATTGTGATTCTGACATTGTAATAAATCTGGATCTGAGATTATGCCTGTCTTTCTATATCCTTTGGATCTATCTTATTGATAAAATTAGGCTAATTGAGTTGTAACTGATTTGAGGACATAACACATGTTGTATTCAAAACATAAAGTGTATCAAACATATGACTTGAGATTTGAGGCATAAAGTATTAGACATATGACTTGAGATTTGAGGCATAAAGTATTAGACATATGACTTGGGATTTGGGGCGTAAATTGAACTATAAATATAAGGCATGGTACATGTTGTGGTCTAAGATCTAAAATTGGGACATATATATATATACACATATATATATATATATATGATAGTTTATGATTTGGAAGAAGAAGATTAGGGTGTATAGTGATGTATGGCTTGGGCATGAAAAACAAGATTTGCCTTTGTTTTGTAAGTCAGTTACTTTTTATATTTGAACACCGAAATCTAGTTGTGACATGTAATAAAATGGATATGAGAGTATGCCCGATGTAAGCTATCCTTTCATTGAAATCTATGCTTGAGTATATATATCTTTGGGAATCATTTTTGAATATGAAACTGGTCCAATCATATCTATCCTTGTTGTATATCGGAATTTTAATCCTTTTTAAGTTCATGATATAATTCTTATCATATTAATATGCCTGCGATGTATTCCTTGCAAAACTTATCTTTCTAGTACATCAAGTTTATTGGACCAGTACTTCTTATCATCATATGACTACGCCTATTCTTACGATGTTCCATCTTGCTTCTCCCCTTATATTATGAATCTTGAGTTGAACCTTGAAATATGTACGTTATGAATGCAGGGGAAATTGGGTATAACATGAAATTGACATTATTTGGCATAATTTGGAACATGTAATATGACATTACTGTTAAGATGCAATTTGGGGTAATTTGACATGAATTATGGAATATATAATTTGACATATTGTACCTAGAATTGGCATGAACGACAAAGTATGAAGTTGGCATATAAATCAAGTTTTAGGCAAAATTGTTATTGTTACGAATTTGGGCTAACTTGAGCATTAAATCTAGATTGGGTGTAAAATGTAACATGACTAGTTTTGGTGAATTTGGTAATTATCATGTACAATCTAGATTTGGGTATATAGGGTAAATGTGTAGATTAAAGATGAACATGCCTAACCCGAGGTTAGATTGAGTTGTGGTATAAAACTGCCTAGAACCGCCCGACACATCCAGTAACCACAACAAAACCTATCTAATGTGAGAGGTTAGTGTATCATGCCCAAGAAAAACCGAGGTTAGATTGAGTTGTGGTGTAAGACTGCCCAGAACCTCCCGGCACATCCAGTTACCACAACAACACATATCTAATGTGAGAGGTTGGTGCATTAATAAATCAATTAATGCTAATGAACAAGATGAATGAGTAAGGTTAAGTTCATAGGAACACTTAACAAATATAACATGGATGACTAGGATTAAGTAATGAGAAACACTTAACCAATATGACAAGATGGATGACTAGGGTTAAGTTAATAGGAAACACTTAACCGGTATAGCATGATAAATGGAAAGGGTTAAGTTAACACTTAACCCATATAACTTGATTTGTGGTAGGGTTAAGTTAACACAAGAAAGCGACACTTAACCAAAGTAACATGACATGATGAGTAGGGGTTAAGTTAACTTGAATTGACTGATGACACTTAACCAATACAACAAGACGAATACATGGGGTTAAGTAATAAGAAACACTTGACCAATATAACTTGATGAATGAACGGGGTTAAGTTAATAGGAAACACTTAACCAATCTAACATGATAATTGAGAAGGGTTAAGTTAATAAGAAACACTTAACCAACATGACACGATTAATGGGCGGGTTAAGTTAACATGAATGGACAACACTTAACCAATATGACATAACGTGCGGGAGGGTTAAGTACATATCGGGTTGGTTATATAGGCCCACAAAACTTAACCATTAAATAAATATGCTTGAATCGATGGAGGGGTTATGTACATCTTGTATAGGTGGGTAATATTAGTACGTATAGGCCCACACAACTTAACAGTTAAGTAAACATGCTAGAATCGGTGGGAGGGTTAAATACATCTCGTGTAGGTGGGTAATATATGTATATATAGGCTCACAAACTTAACAAATAGGAAACCCTAGTAACGGGGACCCATTTCAGCAGTAACCCACATAGATGTATCATGGTAACCTGAAACTAGGTAGGGTGGGGCACGATTACTGGGCTGATTATAAGCGGTCAAAACAGTGGCAGGGGGTACGTCAGTGTAGATTCCGACGGTTTACGGGCATGCACGTACTCCGAAGTGGGAAAAAGCAGGCACTGAGTACCAGTAGTTATACAACGTACATCTTGAATCGTGTCGGGTCGCTATCCTAAGGATTGATTCACCTTATGGTGGGACCAGCACATGGTATCTACACACAAGAGAGGTCCGATTGACACAGACACATGGAACATGAATACAAGTAAGGGAGTCGATCGATAGGGTAGTAAGGGTACATCTAAGATGTTCATGGCAATTAGGCTGATTGAGGTGGAATCCTCACGATAGATGTACACCTGAAGGCTACCACCATTTGCGGGGATTGGGATCACGTTGTAATATTGTCATTTTATACAGATTACTAGTTGGGACACTAGTTAGGTGGTGCAGAGATATATATATAAAAAATCAGAATAACAAAATAGTAGCGAAGCAGAGAAAGAGTAGAAACGCATTTAGTTTATCCTGCCTTATCATACCTTATGCTTATCCTATGTTATCTTGTTATTCATGTTATCACGGTATTGTCTTATTTGTAGTTTATTCATGTCATGATGTTTTTGCCTGTTTATATGCTGAAAGTCACTGGACTTACCAGACTCATGTCTGACCTAGTTTTGTTTCGCCTCTTTTCTTCTGTTTCCCCCCCAGGTTCACAAGGAGGAAATGTTATCACTTAGCTCAGTTTTCCTTCCAAGCTCGAAGATAGTCGATGTATTGCTTTGGACTCTTTCTTCCACTGCTATAGCTGTTCATGCTTTATTGGGGAATATCATTGTTGTTTTTATGCTTCTTTTATACTTGGAAGTTTTTAAATCAAGACAGAAGTTCTATGTATTATATTTAAGTATGATTGAGAAAATAGTTTGTAAAAGCTTGACTGAATTATGTTGTTTATAAAATGACTTTATTTTCCGCTGCTTTATTTGTTTGTCTTGTAATTTATCTGCATCTTTTACCTAAAATTCTCCACCAAAGTTAAGGCGTTCCCTTTGTGATTGACCTTAACGGAGGTGGGGTGTTTCAATTATCGTATTGATTGTTGTTGATGCAACATGGCTAAATTAATTGTTAGATTCTTTTTTTCTTTGATATCATCAACTATTGATTGCAAAATTGTTGTAACTTTATATTGCCAAAACCGTTTGTTTCTTTGAATTAATAAATTTATATTGTTTCCTTTTATTTATGAACACTGTTTGCAACTTTAAAATTCAATGTTCATTTATTACTATTATTTCTTTCCTTACATCTTCGTTGATTCCAAAATTTAAACCATTCGCTCCTTTAAATTAAAATTTTATATTGTTTTCCTTTTTTTGCAAGCAAATTTATAGTGTTTCCTTTTATTTGCAAACTGTTTTCTTGTTTCTATTTCCACAGCGTCCGTTTGTTTCGAAATAAGCCAAACATTTCTTTTCCCATTCCCATAAACATCATTCATTAATGTTTTCTTCAATACCATAAATGTCTCGTAAATTAAAAACTACTACTTTCTTTTTCCATATCATCATTATTTTTTTGTATTTGTGGCATCCATCCTCGCGAGAAAAAGCCGCATTTCTTTTGTCAAATGCCTGCACTTTTCTATTCTTTTTTTGGGATTTGTATATTCTTCTCTTCCCATCACATTTTTCCCATTCCAATCTGCCGCCTCACCGTCTAAGAACCGAGCTCGATTCCAAAACTAAAGCCGAAGATCCCCTTCTAAAATCACTGCTGAACCCCATCTGAATTTAACCTCATCTCATCCACCCTCCTGAAGTCACACAAGCCTTGCCAACCCTCCACCCAGCCGACGCTGGACAACACCCCTCACCCACTCACCTCGTTCTCAATTTCCTGTGTCATTTGTTCTCTCCACCCCGCATGTGTTTTTGTAAGTATTTTCAATTCTAGTGTGAGTTGCTACATAATTTTTTTTTCTTTTAGTGTGGCGTGAGTTTACGGTTTGTGTGTATATACTGAGTGTATGTTACGTGCATAGTTTATGGGAGTTGATTAGAAAAAAAAGGGGAAAAAGTTCTGATGTTTAAGGAGTTTTGTGTTGTATGTATTTGTGTGTGCTTTGTATTTGTTTGTGTGGGCGCGCAAGTGATTTTGTTTGTGTGTGAGAATTTATAAATTTACATTTATGTATATAAGAAATATATATATATATATATATATATATATATATATATTTGAGGGTAAGTTTATGTGTGATTTTTGTGTGAGTTGTTTTGAAAATATTTTGGTATGAATATAATTTATGATAGCAAATAATATTTGCACCTCCAAAAATCTAAATCGAGTTTATTCATTTTGATTTGAAATTTATTCTATTTCAGATTAACGTTAAATTAGTAGATAATATAATGATAAATTATTGATCTCGGAGTGTTTATACATATTTTATAACATCAAATATTTTGGAGTGTTGACCGTGTATGTTTATAATATGTATTTATATATGTAATTGTGTTTGAGTGTGTTATGTGTGTAATGCCTGTTCCATGTGTGTGTTTATATTGATTGTGTGGTGTCTTGGGTAATGTTTGTACGTGTATTTTAAATTTTATAATATATATAATAGTTTTGTGTGTGTTGATTTATATATATACTAGATTTTGAAATAGTGGTGCGTGTGTGTTGATTTTTAGATAAATAAACATATATATATATATATTCAGTGTGTGTGTGTATATATATATGAATATATATATTTTTTGTTGAATTTTTTATTTTATTTTATTTTTAATATGCATGTATATATTTTTTTAACGATTGTCTATATATAATATATAGTTTGCGAAGGTATATACATATTAAATTGATTTTGTATATTGTTTTGTATGTGTGGCGTAGTGTATTGTGTATGTGCATTCCTGTTTGTGTGCATGTGTGGGTTCTGTGTAGTTTTTTTCTAGTGCATGGTGCGTGAATCATACTGTATGCGTATAGTTAATGTAGTGATTGTGTATTTTATAATACTGTGTGTAACTGCGTCTGTATTTGTGTGTATGTAATAAAAATTTATATTTTATAATAATAAATGTATGGTTTTGAATCTGTTTGTTTTGAAGGAAAATTTATATGCATGTATATATGTTATATATAATCTATAATATACAAGCTTTAGGTGTGTTTTCTTGCATGTGAAATGGTGTGGGTACAACATTGTGTGTGCGTATATTTGTGTTGCGTTAGTTTTGAAAATTTATTTTAAAAAAATGTGTGTATATATACATATATATATATATATATATATATATATATTTCTTTCAATGTTTATATATGCACATAATGGTTTTTATGTATTTTGTGTGTGAGTTTGCATTGTATATTTATTTTATATATATGGTTTTTGGTGTGTTACATAATATATAAATTTCTAAAATATTTTGGTATGTTTTGAACTTGAATTATATATATATGTTATGATTTTACAATTCGTATCTATATATATAAATATATATAATATTTGTAAAAGTAAATGTTGTGTTTATATTTTAAGTCGGTTTGGTGTTGAGTTTAAAGACCTTCTGCAACCCAGTCCTCCTCTTATGAAAATAATAATAATAGCGAGCGATCATCGAGCTGAAATTATTCTGAATCATGCATTGAAGTCGTCGTTTCAAGTTTGCATAAATCCATATATTGTCTTTAATCAGCGCCACGAAATGTGAGTTTATCTCACACTTGACTCAAATTCTTTCATAGATGTTAGATCAACTAAATGAACTATTATGAAATGCATAGTATTGCCAGTAGAAATTGTTTGTTTAAAATATGCACTTTCATATGTGACATGATATTCGTATGACATGTATGTACACTAAATATATATGACTATGATGTGATTGACGATATGTGATGATTTGTTATGTTGTATATACCCCTATTTAGGAAAATCACTAAGGTTTGAAATGATACATATCCAAACGGACATTAGACTAGGGAAAAGTCGTTATAGGTTGAAATGATAGACCTAAATGATTTTTACTCAATTTGGGATTGCGAGTTGAAATGATAAACCCGCAGAAATTTTATAAATTATGGGTTGAAATGATAAATATCCGTATCACCTGACCGTAGGGTAGAAAACTATATACGGACACCGTTGGTCATGTATTCGAATTAAAATGAATTGAAAATTTTGATTGTAATAATATTAATTTAAAATCTTATATTTATATATTAAAGATTTATACTTAAATTATGTAAATTTTAAATTGTATGTTTTAAAATGATTTTATGAGTAAAAATGTATTCAAATGATTATTTAAGACTTCACTTATAATTTATTTATTTTAAACTGTATAATCTAATCATATATGTATTTTTAACTTTAAATTAATATATTATAATAAATTATTATTTTTTTAAAGTTGTTTCTAAGTTATTTTAAACCTATATATGTTTATAAATCTATTTTCTATATAAATTTATAACTTATAAATATAGTTTCATTGATTATTTTATATTTATTTTATAAACTTTAATAATAAACTCAATAGGTGGATAAGTTTTAATTTTGCGATTTAAATTCGAGGTTTAAAGATTTAAATTTATATAACGATACTTGATTCAATGGATTTGATTTTCAGCTAAATGCAAATTTTGAATTGACTTAAATATTGAACTTTATAGGAAATGAGCGTGAACTGCGTAATTGATTGGAATTTGAATTTATAATTGATATGAATATATAATTTCGATGATAAGTTGACTGAATATGAATTGAAATAATTTTATATATGGAATTGATTCATGAACTTAGTTTGAATTAATGAAATTTCTTAAATTAGTTTATTTGAAGATATGATTTTATTAAAATGGTCACGGTGTGAAAATATAAACGTTTGGTTGTTAAAGAGACCGGGATAGGATATTGTCATGCTCTCTGCCAATATCGAAAAACACTTTAACAACTGTGTACGTGGTGGAGTTCCAGAATGAAGTAGGATAGTTTGGTGGCGATTACTGGATTCAAGAAAGAGAATGTTGATGGATAGCCTTGACCTTTGGGTCATAAAATAAATGACTAAAACAGGTGCTATACCGTGATTAAGTGAGGTCGCATCTCCATCGGACACACTTCTTCGAACTATATCTATTACTTTGTGATTTGATTGGTGGCCACCCTTGATTATGGGAGTGTTGTTCGAAGTGGGCGGTAGTTGCGGCTATGCGTTACCACCAGTCCGGGCGTGCATCGGTGGAATCCTACTATGGGTATTCCTCGTGTGTCTTGTCATAATATCCTGATCGAGCTACCTACGATTTTGATTTGACGTTGTCAGATAGCGGCGCATCACTAACCACCGACCGTTACTGGTTTTTTATATGCAATGTTTACGATAATGTTTATAAACAGTGTAATGGTAAAAATGTAATCCCTCTTACGCTATTTTAGTATGTTATGTTTAACCATAGCCACTATTATAATAGCGTATTATATTATATGATATTAGTTTGACGGATCCTTAGAGGATGGTGGTGCCAAACAACCTTTAAGTTACTGATTGCATTTCATTGAACATTTCATTTGAGTTGATTTACTTCCATGAGAATGTTAGTCCTGATCCAAGTTGTTTTGTTTTGCGTTATTGCTCAGGTCAGATCGAGCATTGCAGTGTTGAGATTTCACCTTTTGAAGTTGGAGATTGTTGAAAGTATCACCTCTACCTGTTGATTCTAGCTATTTCTCCTTTGTATTAGAAATTCTTGTATTTAGACTTCCACTGTATTTAATTTGTAAGTCTAATATTATGTATAAATATTGATTTTTATTTAGTAGCTTCCTGAACTACTATTGTATAATTTATTTATTCCGCTGCGAGATATTCTGTTTTTCTGTGTCTGTGATTCTGTGATTTATTCTATTTACCTCAAAAGCTAATAACATTCTGTCATTTCGAACGCTTTGATTCGTTTTAATTACCATCTTGAAGTGGATGAAAGACGATATGTTACGTTTGGTATCAGAGCTTTGGTTTATCAAGCTTTAGCCTACGGGGTAAAAGCTCATTAGAGATAGGGTAGTAATACCCTGAAATGAGTCAAATTAGTCAAAGAATCCTTCTTGAGAGAGCGTATTTTGAAAGCATAAATGGTTAAAAAAATTGGTTTTAAACGTTTTAAACAAATATTTTTGGATTTTTTTAATATTTAAAATCTTTCCTCTGAAATTTCCTTTCCAATGAATCTATCTTCCTTCGTAAATCCTCTTTGATTAGGTTATTTTGTTCGTTCAACTTTTACCTCGAATACTATAGCTTATCCTTGTCTATAAAGGTAAGAAGTAGAAGAAGATCACTCTTATTTAATATTGATTTGAAATTGGTATTTTGAAAGGTATTATAATATAAGTTTTATTGAAGCAATTTTGTTATATATATTTTGTAAATAACATTTTGTTTTGGTAATACCAATATTTTGGAAATAATTGATGTTTATACTTTAAGATGTTATAAACTATATATTTTTAATAAGAAAGATGTAGATTTTGTAAGAAATTTATTTTATCATGATTGAATAATTTTGTTATGTATTTGATTTAGTAATAATATTGTTTGTATATTTATTAAGGATTGAGGTTGAAATTTTTAATAAATAAATGAGTGGGGAGAGATAAATTTTTCCCTACTTAAATTTTAATGATTTGAAATATATTATTTATAATATATGATTGAAAAATAATTATGTATATATTCTGTTTAAATATAAAAAGCTATTTTGAGTACTTACCCGACGTTAAAGTTGGCCTATTGGATACCTATTGATTTGGGTATACGTCTGATCAACGTATATGTTAGATCCTATGTGTATTAGATAGATATAAAGTCACACTTTAGGTGCCTGAAAATGATTCTGATGATGACCACGGCATCATCGATATCTGTTTTCAGGTTTTGAAAGTGGGATAACTATATATTGCCAACCGAAACGTCGAGTGAATACTTAAAACTATTTTAAATATGTTTGGAAATATTTTAACTTTTTGATTTATATATATTTATTAATATATATATATATATATATAGAAATGAATATAAATATGAACCTTTGGTTTAAATATATTAATTATTTAATTACTATTTCTCCACCTCGTTTCTTTTCGGGGACGAAAAGGTTTGAGTAGAGGAGATTGTAACAACCTCAATTTTTAGAGTATTTTAATTAATGGTTTAATTTAAAATTTTGATTTATTTATTTTATTTGTTTGCTTTTTTATGGAAATAATTTTTATTTTGATTATTTAAAACTAAATATGTTTGGATTTTTTTAAACAAATTAATTTTATTTTTGATATGAATGCAATTTAATAATTCAAATCAATATTTGCTATGTTATAACTTATTTATGGTAAAATTTAATTAGGTTATTTATTTGAGTTTGAATCCATTCTTGGATTTTATTTAATATTTAAAACTCGTATAATTATACATTCCATTTCAATATTAATGGAATTATATATATATATATATATATATATATATATATATATATATTGTAACGGCCCACCCCGAACCAGTCGACATTTCCCTGAAATGCGCTGTGCTAATGCCCGATTAGCACGGGATGGTCGTCAAAGGAAAAGGCTTTTGAAACTATGAATCACCAAGAACCTATTGTATATCTCACAGCGCATGGAATAAAATATAATAGTAACATAACTTGACATAAAACAGGTGAGACAGTGCATAAGCTGAAAACTAAACCATGACCATCAGAGTAGTTGAATCCGAAAAATACAGCTTATGATCCAAACCATTATTACAACTTCAGAATACAGTCTCTAACAAGGAAATAAAGAAGGTGCACTACTAATGCCCAAAGCAGTGACCATCAACGACACAGGGAGAATACATGTAAATAGTACGTGGAAGCCTCCTACTCGTCTTCGGACAACTACTCGTGCATAACCACTGACCTTTCTCTAGTCCGCTCGTTTAGGAGCACCCTGAGTAATAAGAAGAGACATAAAACTCTAGGTCAGACAAAAATCTGGTATGAGCGATAGCAGCAAAATAAAAATGTAACAGGTATAAATAATCATACCTGAACCTGGACCTGCAACCAAAGAGTTAGCACAACAAGTTGTAAAGTACTCTACGATGACACTAACATAAAGTGTAAAATGCGAGTGTGCATGTCATGGTGATAGCAAACATCAAACATAGCAGTCATCCTCACATCACTCATTTAGTGCGTAAAGCATATGATATCCATCGCTTTGATCACCAAATCCATTGGGGGCAATGATGACAACTCCATCGACTATTGCTATGACCATACTTCCCTGGTATATAGTCAATAACACTACCCAGTCCACACATCCCTGGCTCTAGGTTAAGGACCAACTAGTCCACACTTCCCTGGCTCTAGTTCATCTACATGCCCCTTCCCTTCAACGGTGAACCAAAGTTATAGATATCGATAATGTAACAACCCGGAAAATCAGAACCAATTTAAATTTTTTATTTTGGCTATTTAAATGAATTTAGAATATTTTAAATAATATCAACTAAAAATTTATTTTAAATAAAGTTAGAATGAATAAGTTTATTTTAATTAAATAACGAGCCTGAAATGGTGCAGCAATTTGAAATTTTGACTTTGAACTTTGACTGAATGTACATGATTCAAAATAAACCAAATTTTAGTGAAATCAAAAATATTTAAATCTGTTTAAAAATATCTTTCTAACGAGTCTGATAAATCAAAATTTCATAGCGGGAATCAAAAGTTATGGCTAGCTGAATATTTAGAATAGTCGCTATGAAATTTAATATAAATATAGCCCTTAGAAATAGACATTTTGCAAACGGCCTCTGTTTTCGACGAGACCACTATGGTTGGATGCGAAATGTCAAATTATTTCAAGGTTTCAAATTCCATAATTTTTGGAATTAATATGTGAGTGTGCAAAGGAAAACGCGTTTGGTAATTTAAGTTTGAATTGGATCGACCAAAAAAAGTCCATTTTTCAAACGGTCTCCAAATTCGAGGAAATTAATTTTGTTGGGACCGTATCGTCCCAACATAGCTAGATTTATTTTTCAGGAATTTTTGGAATTAGTATGTGGTCCCGGAAAATTAAAATGTACGTTCAAATCCAAATTTGAATGTTTTATATTTTAATTTGAAGAATAACTAACTGCAGTCGAATGGGCCTACGAAACATATTCCATTGTGTCCGGAATGGGGGTGTTTAGCTAGGGGCAACAGTCATTGGGTTTGATTTGGAGTTCGTATGAACTAGTGGGTATTTTTGGAATTAACTGAATTAAAAATAAAAATAAAAATATATAGCCAATAGAAAAAGGGCGTTGACCAATTTCATTCTCGTTCAAACCCGATACCCTGAATCTCAACGACGGAAAAGCTTCCCTTCTTCTCTCCTCTACAACTTCAAATCCACGCATCAAAATCAAACGCTCATGTTGGGGATTTCGTAGAACTCGTCTTCATCTTCAAATCCATGTAGGGTTCGTATTTTATCATTACGTATTGGTGAAGATCCGAGCCTCCAAACTTAGCACGTTCGAGCCGCCGCCAGGCGTTCTAGCCACCGTCGAACTTGAAGTTGTTGGTGGCGCCAGGAAGCTCTTTTCGAGCTCTTCGACGTTGTACCATCCGATCGACGCGAAGCTTCACGGTTTGGAAGTAAAATCTAAACCTAGTTTTGAATGTGTTGTGGAAGGTAACGGCTTTGAAAATTTAAAACTGTTTTAACAGTTAAAAGTGTTGCAAATTATGATTTTAGAATAAAAATCATATCTTTAACATATGTTGTCGAAATCCAGTGAAACCGGAGACATTGGACTCGTGATGACGTGCTCTACATTCTAGAAGAGACCAGAGAATTTTTGGAGCTTCCTATAATTTTAGAAGGAGTGGAACCCAATGTGAGCTGTGACGATCCCAATCCCCATAAGGCGGTGGCAAGGGTAATCTTTGGAATATGACACATAAACAAATAACAGCAGAACAGAAATAATTAAATACACCAGATAATGTACAATAGAATACACTGGATAAACATAATCATCAGAGTTACACAGTATACAGGATCATACTTAGTACAAAATACAGTTAAGCTTTACATAAAATGTCTACAGCGGAAAAGAAAACATAATATGTACAACAGGAGCTGAACAACTTATATAAATGATAGAATCCATCTTCAACTCCAGCTATCTAGAAAGAGCCTGCTAAAACCTGAATACAAGGCTGCCCGTGTAGAAAAAGGGGCACCCGAGTTTGCAAGTGAAATAAACTATGAGTCAGTCATGGGGCTGGTATGAGAAATCTACTTAACACATTTTCAAATATGGCTAATCACAGGACCACGCCACTTTCGCGGAACGGGTTTACTCCATTGGATTGGCAGTGCTTTAAAACAAATAAATCTTTTAAACATCGCAATGCTTTTTATAAAAATAAAGCCATTATAAGACTCAGTTCCCATCACACAATGCAACACAAACCGGAGGATAGAGTTTTACCTTATAATGGCCAAAATATGCTTGATACGAGCAAAACAAATCATTGGATATTATTGCTAGTGTATATATGTTTCAAAAACAATTTCAATCATAAGTATCAATCATAGACGGCATTAATGCCCCATACCACTATGTCACCATATATATATACATTCAAAACCGCACTGTGTCGTATTTGGAAATTGGATTTCCATCATGAACCAAGGCAAAAGATAGTCCTTACCGAACTCGAGACTCTCTAGCCCGAGCCTCAGGCAAGCCTTGGATCGTCAAGGCCGGTCCACCGATGTGGATTATTATGCCTGAACACTACGTCTCCCCGTCCTTTGGGGCATAAATGAGTCCTACAACTCCATCGGCTCCACATAGTCACCAATATATCTGAGGCATCTCACAACAGAAACAACCACACAGGTGCAAATAATATAAATATCAGGGCTAGTAGGTCACTGACACCACCCTACCTAGAAAGAAACGCATGCCCTCCCTAATGTCCTCTCCCGTTTCTGGTTCATACCGGGGTGTGAGGCTCGCGAATTCACGTTATACACAAAGCTACACCACACAGGCCGTGCTTTGTTCATAAACCACAAGACTTTTCTTTTCAACAGAAGCCTTGATCATCTGCCACTAAGGCATGCCACACAGGAAATTCACTCCATATGACTGATTTCTATCGATATATAACCTCTGAGCTCGTACGTCTCAAAGAAGGGCGTTAAGCAAGGGAATAAGTTCCCCGCCACCAAACATACATTTATTTAATAGAGATCAATCAACACAGAACAAAATCCAATGTCGGACACACAGTCCATTTC
This sequence comes from Allium sativum, assembly GCA_030737875.1. NCBI lineage: Eukaryota > Viridiplantae > Streptophyta > Magnoliopsida > Asparagales > Amaryllidaceae > Allium > Allium sativum. Next base: position 4,941,436 of record JASFAX010000037.1, on the reverse strand, counting down.
CAAGTTCGTTCTGGGTCTGAACGAAACCGGAGGAACTCAATACTTCGCTTATCCGTACAATCAACAAGTACGTCCGGGAGGCTACTACTTCAACCCCTTCAAGGTAGCTACTCCCATTATGAGCATCAGTAGCACCCCTCCATTCGACGTGAAGATCATCGGTCTTGCACCGTCTTCATATCTTCGACTTTCACTCGTCGAACAATTATTTGAAATGAGGATTAACTCAGCCTTTTCAAATAATTCACGTATATTTAGAATTTCAAATCAGTTCATTTCAATGGTAAAATTATTCGACATCACTAATTTTGTTCTTTAATGTAATTTTCACGCCAAACACATTCCACCATCAAATATCACATATACCGAGCAAATTCAGTTTATTTCCATTCCATATCGTTTATAATATTTTATCACTATTTATCACTATTTTTATTTATTTAAAAATAGTCAATTCATTCAAATGACGCTTCAGGCCATAACGCGGCCGTGGCGTTGTTTTTCTTCAGATTTGATTTACACATATCCGAAAATCTAACCGTTGGATCTTCACAAATTTTATATCATTAGAAAGATCTTTTCAAAACGAATCCAACGGTTTCAGTTTTGGGAAAAATCAGATAGTCGGATCTCCCGCACTAATCGTTTGAAGTTACGATTTCAAAATACGAACTACAGCGTCGTTATTCGATTTAATTTAATTATATATATATAAATATAATCGATTCTGGCGATGTTTTTCTTTAGATTTGAATTAAACATTCCAGACAATCCAGTCGTTGGATCTTTACAAAGTTGGTGTTGTTGGAAAGATATTTCCAAAGCGAACCCAACAGTTGTGGTTTCGGGAAAATCCGATGGTCGGATCTCCCGAACTAATCGTTTAAAATCACGGTTTCAAAATACGAACGACAGCTTCGTTATTCACTATATTTTAATTATATTTATATAAATATATATAAATATAATTCTTTCTTCGATTTCAAAACCATATCCACTTTATATATTTGATAAAAAATGATATTTTTATCATCAAAATTATTTATTCAACACATGAATATTTTTAGCACTTCATATTCACAATAAAATGTAGATTTTATTGTCCAATCTATATATTCAACACATGAACGTTTTTGACTTCACACATGCGATAAAATATGATTTTTGTCGTTCTAGTCCTTTATTCAACACATGAATATTTTCTATAGTTGATATATATAATAAAAATGTGATTTTTATCTTTCAAATAATTTACTCAACACATGAACTCATTCAACACATGAATTTCTATTCAACACACAAATATAGTTTCAATTTCAACACATGAAAATAATTCTAACACATGAATATTATTGAAAATTTCGGCAGCAGAACGACATGGTAGTTAAAACCGGGACCGTCCCTAGTACGGCTCCTCGCTCTGCCTTAAAACCTCGCGGTTTTTGACAATGGGGATTTTCAATATCTAGTTCGCACACAGGCGAATTTTCCCATATACTAATCCTATTGGGATTTCAATCACAATCAATCATTTCAAATCAACCATTCATGATATTCACCAAATTTCACATCAACCAATAATCCAAACAATATCACAACCAATATATATCGTCCATGGTCTGTGGACGAGGGGAGTATATATATATATTCGTATATAAATATATTTCAATTCACTTCAATTCATTTCAATTTATTTCAACGCATATATAATTTTTTTTTACGACGCATATATAACTTATACATCGAACATACAACTTATACAATGCTTATACATGACATGTACATCGCTTATATAACTCGTACATCGACTATATAATTTATACATCATTGTTTTCCATATCGTTTATATATTAGAAATCTCACATTGGGTTCCACTCCACCAAAAATAGCAGAAGGCTCAGAAAAATATGCGGTCTCTTCTAGAATGTAGAAGGCGTCCACACGAGTCCATTGTCTCTTGTTTCATTGAATTTCGTCAACAAACGAGAAAGATATGATTTTTACAAGTTTGCAACACTTTTAAATGTTAAATCAGTTCAAAATAAACAAGCCGATACCTTTCTGAATTTGTTCAAAACTAGATTTCGATTTTCTGATCAAACCATGTAGCGATTGCACGATCGGACTTCGCGACGAGGTAGAGGGAGGAGAGGCGCGTATGCGCCAGGAAGGGGGCCCACTTCGGTGGCCTATGCTGACGTCGGCGACAGATTGAAGCCCGTGACTTCTAGGGTGCGATTCAAGCTCGATACACTACGAAAAAATCTGTAGTTGGTATGGATTTGAAGCTCTCTTCGAGCTCTACGAAAACCTCAACTGGGTGGAGTGCTAATTCGGCGTGTGGAGGGAGTTAGAGAGGAAAGAAGGAAAGAATCTCTTTCCGTTGTTCGTCGAGAGTGTGGAGCGATTTTTTTGTCGGGGAGAGAGAATAGATTTGATTGACCAGGATTTTTTTTATATTTATATATTTTTAAAATTTCAAAAATACCCCTCTTCACATACTAACTCCAATCCAAACCCAATGATTGTCATTCTTAGCTAAATACCCCCATTTCCGAACATAATGGGATATGTTTCGAAGGCCCATTCGACTGTTTCATTCAGTTTTCCTTCAAATTAAAATATAAAACATTCAATATTTAATTTAAGCGTACATTTCAATTTGCCGGGGCCACCTACTGATCCTAAAAATTTCTGAAAAATAAGTCTAGCTATGTTTTGACGATACGGTCCCAACAAAACTAGTTTCGTCGAATTCTGAGGCCGTTTGAAAAATGGCTATTTTCTGGTCGATCCAATTTAACAGGAATTCACCAAACACATTTTCCTTTGCCACACTCACATATTAACTTCAAAAATTATGGAATTTGAAACATAGCAATAATTTCACATCCCGGATCCAACGAAAGTAGTTTTGTCGAATTCTGAGGTCGTATGCAAAATGCCTATTTTCAAGGGCGATATATTCTCTATAACTACCTTTCTGAAAATTCATTCGGCCATAACTTTTGATTCCCGCTATGAAACTTCGATTTTTCATATTCGTTAGAAAGATATTCACTAACAAATTTAAATATTTTTGGTTTCACTAAAATCCATTTTATTTTGCACCCTGTACAGTCAGTCAAAGTTTGAATTCCAATTTTGAAACGGCCGCACCATTTCAGGCCTTGTTTATAGTTTAGAATAATTATATTTATTTTCAAACATCGATTCAAACATACTTTTCATCATTATTATTTAAAATATGTATTTTAAATATTTAAATTCACTAAAATAGCCAATTTTAAAAAAAAAACTAGTTCAGATTTTTCGGGTTGTTACATGAGCAATCTAAATTCAAATTGGAATGTATACGCGTTGTATAACTTATAAAGTGGTGTATAAATTATATTCGCATTGTATATCTTATATATGGGCGTTGTATAAATTATATAAGCGATGTATAAGTTGTACATGCATTGTTTAAATCATATATGCGTTGAATGGGATTGAAATGAAATTGAAAGGATATTTGTATATATAAACTCCCCTCGTCCATAGACCATGGACGATATAAATTGATTTTGTTGTGAATGATGGATTGTGGTTGAGAATGATTGATTGTGGTTGCAACAAATTTGGTTGTGTTTGTGGTATATTCATTATGTTCTGAAAATGAATGATATTGCGGAAATCATTGAAATGAAATTTTGTAATGCTGCAAGGCCTAGGATAGTAGAGGAGCCGTGCTGGACACGGTGCTGGTGCTAAATACCCTGCCGTTGTAATGCTAAAATTTTCTGAAATATTCATGTTTGAAATAAATTGTTTGAACGATAAAAATAACAATTTTATTATATTTATGAAGTATATAAAATATTCATGTTTGAAATAAATTGTTTGAACGATAAAAATAACATTTTTATTATATATATGAAGTATATAAAATATTCATGTTTGAAATAAATTGTTTGGACGATAAAAACCACATTTATATTGGATGTATGAACCTTTAAACATAACCAAAGGTTGAAATAAATATTTGTTGATTGAATATAATATTTTTAACATGTATATTAACTATTAAAAATAACCGAAGGCTGAAATAAATATTTGTTGATTGAAACTAATATTTTTAACATGTATATGAACTGTTAAAAATAACCGAAGGTTGAAATAAATATTTGTTGATTGAAAATAATATTTTTAACATGTATATGAACTGTTAAAAATAACCGAAGGTTGAAATAAATATTTTTTGATATAAAATAATATTTTTAGCATGTATATGAACTGTTAAAAATAACTGAAGGTTGAAATAAATATTTATTGATTGAAAATAATATTTTTAACATGTACATGAACTGTTAAAAATAACCGAAGGTTAAAATAAATATTTGTTGATTGAAAATAATATTTTTAACATGAATCTGAATTGTTAAAAATAACTGAAGGTTGAAATAAATAATTGTTGATTGAATATAATATTTTTATCGTATATAACCATGGGTTGAAATAAATGTTTGTTCATTAGAAATAATATTTTTAACATGTATATGAACTGTTAAAAATAGTCATGTATGAAAATAAAAATTGGTTAGCTAAAAATATTATTTTAGCTTAGATATGCACATATATACATGTACTGAACAAGTAAACGGATATGCTTATGTGTAAAGAATTTATTTGCGTGCCCGACAAATAGGTAAACCTTAACGAGTTGGCTACGTAATTTTATTTATATATCAACTTCTGTGAATGCCATTGGATGCGGTGTGCTGGATGTTCTGTGTGATATTATAAATGTCGCCATAGAATAGTAACAATTAATTTTGAACTATACCACATGGCATACTTCTTGAAGATAGTATACTCTATCATATACCCCATAAGCATTTGGAGCTTATGTGATGAGATTGGAATTACCATAGAAGCGAGACACTTGTATGGAGATGACTGTATTTCAGGTTGAACCAAAGACGAACTATTGATTTCATAGCATATCTTATTCTATATAAGCATTTGGAGCTTGTATAACGAGGTTGAGATTACCATGCGGAAAAGACGCTCGTATGGCGTTGATTGAATTACAGATTGAACCGAGGACTGATATGGAAAGAATAAATATAACGGTAAATTGCCAGATTAAATAAAAACCCCACACGGGTGTAGAGTTGACAATAATCACGTCTCTCTAGTTGTTAGATACGGCACATGGATTATTTATTTTCCAACACTGGACGAGGTGATGAGATTTATCTCTGGAGTAATTTTACACACTCCCTCGGGCATAGATAGGACACTAAAAATTGTGTGTGCTTATACTGGATTTATTGGGTACCTAATACGGCTTAATAAATTTCCAAACCCCTCCCCATACAAAGGAGGTTCTGGCAAAAAAATTTGAAATTTAAAGGCGTTAGCCAAATTTTTGAAGTGAAAATGGTTTAGAAATCGTCGAATAAATTATTTATATATATATATTTAAAACAAAACGAATAACGACACTGCAGTTCATGTTTTGGAATCGTGATTTTAAACGATTATATCGAGAAATCCAACCATTGGATTTCCCCGAAATTGAAACCGTTGGATTCGCTTTAAAAATATCTTTCCAACGATATAAAATTTGTTGAGATCCAACGGTTAGATTGTGTGAAATGTTTAAATCAAATTTGAGGAAAAACAACACTAGAATGAATTATATATATATATATATATTAAAATAAAACGAATAACGACGCTGCAGTTCGCATTTTGAAATCGTAATTTTAAACGATTATTATTGGAGATCCGACCGTCGGATTTTCCTGAAAGCGGAACCATTGGGTTTGCTTTGGAAAGGTTTTTCCAACAATATAAAATTTGTTAAGATCCAACGGTTAGATTTTTTGAAATGTTTAAATCAAATTTAGACAAAAGCAGTGCCAAGGCCATCGAATGACCTGAAACATCGTTCGATGGAAATGGATTATTTTTAAATAAATAAAAGTAGTGAAAAATCGTTTTAAAATATATTTTAAGCAATGTGGAATGGGGATAAACCGATTTTACTTGGCTTATCAGATATTTTGATGGTTGGATGTATTTGACATGGAAATTATACTAATGAACTGAAATGTGGATGTGGAATAGTTTAACCATAGAAAGAATGGATTTGAATTCTATATATGCGTGAATTATTTGAAAAGACCAAGTTAATTCTCATTTCTAATCATTGATCGACAAAAATGAAGATGGTGGTTGAAGACCGGAGATCTTCACATCGTTTGGATGATTACTGATGTCTTGATTGGGAGACATCCCAAGACAAGGTAATAAGTAGTGATCGTCCAGACGTACTTGGAGATCGACCAGATATGCGAGGGCCTCTCTCCTGTATTAGACACACGAGACGAGGAATAGGGTGCCTCCGATTTCGTTCAGACCTAGAACAAACTTGTAAAGGGATGTGTGTTTGACATTGGATTTTACTCTGTGTCGATTGATCTTTATTAAACATATATATGTTTAGCGGCGGAGAATTTATTCTCCTGCTTAACACCCTTCTCTAAGACCTACGAGCTTAGAGGTTATATCGATAGACATCAGTCGCATAGCGTGAATTGTCAATGTGGCATGCTGAGATGTAGTAATCAAGGCTTTTGTTGAAAAGCAGAGCCTTGTAGTTGATGATCAAAGCACGGCTTTAATACAGCATAGCTTTTTGTATGGCGTTAATTCGCGACCCTCATACCCCGGGTATGAACCAAAAACGGGAGAGGACTTCAGGGAGGACACGCGTTTCTTTCTAGCTAGGAGTGGTGTCATGGTATGGAGCCCAGACATTTTACTTATGTGGATGATGGAAAGCGAGGCGCCTTGGTTATATCAGTCACTGCGGTGCCGATGGATGGTTTGGTCGATATATGACCAGTTTACGCCCCATAGGGCGGGGAAACGTATTGTTCAGGCATTTTAATCCACTTCGTGTGGACCGGCCCTAACAATCCAAGGTCGATGCGTTCTGATCCTGAGGCTCGAGCTAGACAGTCTCAAAGTTGGTAAGGACGATCTCTTGCCTTGGTTCATGGTGGAAATCTAACTTCTAATAAGACATGTGTGATTTTGAATGTAAACCTATATATGGTGGCATAGTGGCATGGGACGCTCATGTCGTCTATGATTGATACATTATGATTGAAATTGTTTTTGAAACATATATGCACTAGTAATAATATCAAATGATTTTGATTTATATGTATCAAGCATATTTTGGCCATTATAAAGTAAAACTCTATCCTCTGGCTTGCATTGGATTGTGTGATGGGACCTGAGTTTTATAATCGCTTCATTTTCTATAAAAAGCATGGTGTTGTTTAAATGATTTATTTTATTTATCAACTGGCAATCCAATGGAGTAAACCCGATCCACGTTAGTGGCATGGTCCTGTTATTGGCTTTATTGTTAAATAGGTTAAGGTTTCTCATACCAATCCCATGACTGACTCATAGTTTGTTTCACTTGCAAACTCAGGTGTCTCTATTTCTACATGGGCAGCCTTGTGTTCAGGTTAACTGGCTCATTCTGGATAGCTATGGAGTTGAAGATGGATTCTATCATTTCTTTTATGTTGTTAAGAATTTCTTATGTATATTATGTTTGATTCCGCTGCAGACATTTAATATAAAGCTGAAACTGTATTTTGTACTAAGTGTGATCCTGTTATACTGTGTAACTCTAATGATTATATTTGTTCCAGTGTAATTTTTTGTACATTATCTGGTGTAATGATATATTTCTATTCTGCTGTTATTGTTTATGTGTTATATTCCAAAGATTATCCTTGCTTCCGTGGCACGGGAGTTTAGGGTCATCATATCTAGTATCGGAGCTTTGGTTAATCTTAGTTCCGGAATATAACATTTTAACGAACTCGTCAGAAATGGAATCGGTAATATTCTAAGGAGAGTAACCCATTACAAATAGAATCAGTAATGTCCTAAATGAGTGTAGGAGAATAAAATACACCCAAATAGATGCATATACATTTAAATATATGTCTCTATGCCTTACAATATCTTTTCTGTTGGCTTGACTCCTTGTGCTATTTGCAGACATAGTAGAAAATGAGTGGCAGAAGCAGAAGAAGTAAATCTATGGTTCAACAATCTAATGACCCAATTGTGCTCGCACAGCTAGAATCAGATATAGAAGTTCTATTAAAGAAGTATCAAAATCTGGGTGGAGTACCATTCTTGGGCAAAGAATCTATTATTGAAACTAAAACATGGATGCGTTCTACTGAGAGAATTTTAGTTGGTTTAAAGCTGAGAGATGATCAGAAAAGACTACTAGTGTCTTGGGCACTCAAAGACGAAGCTTTAATCTTGTGGAAAACTGTTACTAAGAATAATCTAGAAGGTAATATTATCTGGGATAGATTTAAAGAAATTTTCAACGAAAGATTTATTCCTCCAGAAGAAACTGATCGGCTAAACGATGAGTTCTACTATCTGAAACAAGGAGATATGACCATTCAGGAGTATCAGGATAAATTCAGCAGACTTTCTCGTTTTGCCCCGAAGCTAGCTGAAAATCCTCTGAGGAAGAATCTGAGGTCTATTAACGGGCTTCAAAGAAGGTAAAATAATTGCGTAATGACACATGTGTAACTTCCTTTTTCTGAAATGTTATTCATGGCTTATCACTATGAGGATCTTGATAAGCAAGGTCTTTTGGAGGACAAAGAGGAAGTCAATTCTAGCAACAAAAGGAAGTCTGAAACTGATAGCCCTAAGACAAGCATGATGCCTGAGGTCAATAAGAATCCTAATGTCAATAGGAAAAGGGTTAAATTTGAGAAAGAACCAATAACGACTGCCACATGCTCTAACTGCAACTAGCAAAGGCATTTGTGTAGAAAATGTAAATCTTTAAAAATGCAGAAGTGGGATGGATCTAAATCCATTCGAAAGCAAAAGAAGAAAGAATTTAAACCCGATAAGAGGTTTCAAGAGAATAGAACATGCAATCATTGCCATTAGACTGGCCATCTTGCAAAGGATTGCCAGCTATTAAAGAAATATGAAATAGTACATGTAAATGAAGTGGCAGAAACTCCAGCACCCTCAACTAGTCAAGTAAGGCCAGATATTTTGGAAGGCACGCTTACAGTCAAAGATATCCAGTTAAAGTGTTGTTCGATATAGGCACGTCACAAAGCTTTATTGCAAGTAATGTGGTTAAGAAATTGGAGTTAAAATAGAAAAAGCTCAAAAAACCCATCACTGTCCATAATCCGGTTGGGGGTTCCCTCAATCTTAGTTGGATTTGTGGGGTGCCTGTCTCTTTTTCCCGTTATCAGTTCCATACCATCTCGATCATCATGAGTTTTACCGAATTTGATCTTATTTTAGGATTGGATTGGTTAACCAAATATAAAGATGAGGTTAAATGCACCGATAGAGTTGTTAAGGCAAAGACTAAATCAGGGGAGTATATAACTATACCATGTGAAGGTCCGAATTCAGATAGAACATAATTTTGGTCATCTCTCGATGTTTCTCCTGCTCCCATGGAAAATATTCCTGTCTTCAAAAATTATGCGGATGTGTTTGAAGAAGTGGATAGCTTGCCTCTGCGTAGAGAAATTGATTTCAGAATCGATTTAATGCCGAATGCCAGGCCACTAGTGCACCCTATTTGGAGAATGTCTTTAAAGGAGAAAGAAGAATTGGGGGACCAAACTCGACAATTATTATGGAAGGGTCTGATCAGGCCTAGTTTCTCTAACTAGGGAGCAACAGTGGTGTTTGCCCCCAAGTCAGAAGGTACTCTCAGACTATGCATGGATTATCGTGACTTGAATAAGCAGACATTGAAGAAAAAATATCCATTGCCGCGAATCGAAGATTTGTTGGATCATTTGAATGGAGCGCAAGTGTTTTCATGAATGGACCTAGCTACAGTTTTCCATCAACTTCATATTGTTGAAGAATGTGTTCCTTTGATAGCTTTCAGAGGTCCAGACTTATTCTATGAGTGGTTAGTAATGCCGTTCAGCTTATGTAATGCTCCAGCTTATTTTTTAGATCTAATGAATCGAGTATTCAGAGAAGTCTTGAATAAATTCGTACTGGTCTTCATTGATGATATTCTAATCTTCTCTAAGTCAGAGAGCGAGCACGCTAAACATTTGGAACAAGTGTTGGAAATTCTCAGAAAGAACGTTTTAAAAGCCAAATTTTCCAAATGTATATTCTGGCAAGAAGAAGTGAAGTTCCTTGGTAACATTGTATCAAAGGAAGGAATTTCAGTTGATCCAAGTAAAATTTTAGCTATTTAAGATTGGAAGCAGCCTAGTACGCCCACAGAAGCCAGAAGTTTTCCTGAATTACCTAATTATTAGCGGAAATTTATTAAGGATTTTTCGAAGCTATCTAGACCATTAACCCAGCTCACTAAGAAGCACACAAGATTTGATCAGACTCCAGAATGTGAGGTGGCTTTCCAAGAGCTGAAATTAAGATTAACTACTGCTCCAGTGTTAACTATTATCGATGGTAATCAAGATTTGAAAGTCTATATAGATTCTTGTATTGAAGGTGCTGGTGCGGTATTAATGCAAAGATGCCAAGTAGTTGCTTATGCTAGCCGTCAGTTGAAACCGCATGAGAAGAAATATGCTACTCATGATCTTGAGTTGTTAGCCATCGTATTTGCTTTGAAAATCTGGAGGCATTATCTATTGAGTGAGAAGTTCGAATTATATATAGATCACAAGTCGTTACAGTATTTGTTCACCTAGGAGGATTTAAATCTGAGACAGCAGCATTAGCTAGAATTTCTTGCAGCGTACGATCTAGATATATTGTATACTCCGGGGAAAGCCAGTGTTGTAGCTGATGCGCTTAGCAGAAAGAACTTAATCATCGCCAGTCTTATTATCACGCCTTCATTGATTGATAAGATATCTGCTCTCCAGAAAGATGGATGAATTTATTCAAAGAATTAGTCGGCAAATTCAAGAAGGCGAATCTTCTTATTTCGATCTTAATAGTAAAGGGATTCTGAGATTGCAAGGGCGAATATGTGTTCCAGAAGTTCCAGAACTCAGAAGGGAAGTACTGGACGAATGTCACAAATCTAAACTTAGTATCCATCTTGGAGTGAGCAAAATGTATAATGACCTCAAGCGCACATTCTGGTGGAAGTCGTTGAAAAGAGACATTTCCTTATACGTTAGCAGGTGTTCTACTTGTCAACAAGTTAAAAGCGATCAACAGAAACTCGCCGGATTGTTACAACCAATTGGAGGTTCCAAATTGGAAGTGGGAGCAAATTTCCATGGACTTCATAGATGGGTTTCCCAGAACCAAGAAAGGAAATGACAATTTATGGGTGATCATAGATCGTTTCACGAAGACTGCCCATTTTATACCTATCAGATCAAACAGAACAGCTCAGAACCTGGTGCAGATTTATTTCAAATAGATCGTTAAACTACATGGATTTTCTAGTAGTATTATTAGCGATCATGATCCGATATTTGCTAGTAAATTCTGGGCAGCATTACACGCACAGCTGGGGACAAAGTTAAACCTTAGCACCGCATATCATCCTCAAACAGATGGCCAAACTGAGAGAGTGAATCGTATATTAGAAGATTTATTGCGGGCATATATTATCGATTTTGGTGGATCGTGGGAAGATCACTTGCATTTGGCTAAGTTCTCGTATAATAACAGCTACCAAGCGAGCTTGGGAATGTCACCATTCAAAGCATTGTATGGTTGACCATGTAGATCTCCTGCATGTTGGGTAGAATCAGGCAATCGATTAGTATTGGGTCCCGACATGATTCGTGAAATTTCGGATAAAGTCGATTTCATTAAGAAGCGACTGCAAACAGCTCATAGCCGGCAGAAGAGTTATGCCGATTCTAGAAGAAGATATTTAGCATTCGCTGTTGGTGATTATGTATATCTGAGAGTTTCTCCGATGAGGGGAGTAGTCCAATTCGGGAAAATAGGGACGTTAGCACCGAGATTTATTGGTCCATTTCCTATACTTGAGAGGATTGGAACTCTTGCTTATAGGGTTCGATTACCTGACTGGTTGCCCGGAGTACATGATGTATTTCACGTATCTCAACGTCGAAAGCATGTGCATGATCTAGATCTAGTTGTAGAAGAAGCAGCGCAGCAGGATTCAGATATTACTCCAGAATTAGCTGTGAGAAGAGAGTCGATAAAGATTGTTGGCAAAGAAACTAAGGAGCTAAGGAACAAGAAGGTTCATTTAGTCAAAGTGCAGTGGAGGGTGATCCTAGAGACTGTACATGGAAGATGGAAGATAACATCAAACAGGCTTATCCCAAGTGCAGAGTGGACATCTCTGATTAGCTCAAGTGTAAGGTGCATTTACAGTATACTCTATTTTCCGTTTTATTTCCTACTTTATTGTTGTTTCCTTTTTGGGGACGAAAAGTTTTAAGTGGTGGAGATTGTAACAACCCGGAAAATCAGAACCAATTTAAAATTTTTATTTTGGCTATTTTAATGAATTTAGAATATTTAAAATAATTTATTTTAAATAATAACAACTAAAAATTTATTTTAAATGAAGTTAGAACGAATAAATTTATTTTAATTATATATCAAGCCTGAAATGGCGCGGAAGTTTGAAAATTTGACTTTGAACTTTGACTGAATGTACAGGAATCAAAATAAATTGGATTTTAGTGAAACCAAAAATGTTTAAATCGATTTAAAAATATCTCTCTAACGAATCTGAAAAATCGAAATTTCAAAGCTAGAATCAAAAGTTATGGTCAGTTGAATATCTAGAATAGTCACAATGAAATTTAATATAAATATAGCCCTTAAAAATAGACATTTTGCAAACAACCTCCATTTTCGATGAGACCACTTTGGTTGGATCCGAAATGTCAAATTATTGCTAGGTTTCAAATTTCATATTTTTGGAATTACTATGTGAGCGTGGCAAAGGAAAAAGCATTTGGAAATTTCAATTTGAATTGGATCGACCAGAAAAGTCCATATTTCAAATAGTCTCCAAATTCGACGAAATTTATTTTTTTAGGACCATATCATCCCAATATAGCTAGATTTATTTTTCAAGAATTTTGGAATTAGTATATGGCCCCAGCAAATTAAAATGTACGCTCAAATCCAAATTTGAATGTTTTATATTTTAATCTGAAGAATAACTGACTGAAACAGTCGAATGGGCCTACGAAACATATTCTATTGTGTCCGGAATGGGTATTTAGCTTGGGGCGACAGTCGTTGGGTTTGATTTTGAGTTCGTATGGATTAGTGGGTATTTTTAGAATTAATTGAATTAAAAATAAAAATATAAATATATGGCCAATAGGAAAAGGGCATTGACCAATTTCATTCTCGCTCAAATTCGATACCCTGAATCTCGACGACGGAAAATCTTCCCTTCTTCTCTCCTCCACAACTTCAAGTCCATGCATCAAAATCGAATGCTCATGTTGAGGATTTTGTAGAGCTCGTCTTTATCTTCAAATCCATATAGGGTTTGTATTTTATCATTGCGTATTGGTGAAGATATGAGCCTCCAAACTCAGCATGTTCGAGCCGCCGCCAGGCCTTCTAGCCACCGTCGAACTCAAAGTTGTTGGTGGCGCCAGGAAGCTCTTACCGAGCTCTTCGACGTTGTACCATCCGATCGACGCGATGCTTCACAGTTTGGAAGTAAAATCTAAACCTAGTTTTGAATGTATTGTGGAAGGTAAGGACTTTGAAAATTTAAAACTGTTTTAACAGTTAAAAGTGTTACAAATTATGATTTTAGAATAAAATCATATCTTTAACATATATTGTCGAAATCCAGTGAAACCGGAGACATTGGACTCGTGACGACGTGCCCTATATTCTAGAAGAGACTGGAGAATTTTTGGAGTTTCCTACAATTTTAGGAGTAGAACCCAATGTGAGAAATCTAAATTCAAATTGGAATGTATACGCATTGTATAACTTATATAAGTAATGTATAAATTATATATGCGTTGTGTATCTGATATATGGGCGTTGTATAAATTATATAAGCGATGTATAAGTTGTACATGCGTTGTATAAATCATATATGCGTTGAATGGGATTGAAATGAAATTGAAATGGAAATATATATATATATATACACATGCACACTCCCCTCGTCCACAGACCATAGACGATATAAATTGATTGTGGTTGAGAATGATTTATTGTGGTTGCAACAAATTTGGTTGTGTTTGTGGTATATTCATTATGTTATGAAAATGAATGATATTGTGGAAATCATTGAAATGAAAATGTTGTAATGTTGCAAGGCCTAGGATAGCAGAGGAGTCGTGCTGAATACGGTGCCGGTGCTAAATACCCCGCCGTTGTAATGCTGAAATTTTCTGAAATATTCATGTGATATAAAATATTCATGTTTGAAATAAATTGTTTGAACGATAAAAATAACATTTTTATTATATGTATGAAGTACATAAAATATTCATGTTTGAAATAAATTGTTTGAACGATAAAAATAACATTTTTATTATATGTATGAAGTATATAAAATATTCATGTTTGAAATAAATTCTTCGAACGATAAAAATCACATTTTTATTGGATGTATGAACCTTTAAAAATAACCAAATGTTGAAATAAATATTTGTTGATTGAAAATAATATTTTTAACATGTATATGAACTGGCAAAAAAAACCAAAGGTTGAAATAAATATTTGTTGATTGAAAATAATATTTTTAACATGTATATGAACTGTTAAAAATAACCGAAGGTTGAAATAAATATTTGTTGATTGAAAATAATATTTTTAACATGTATATGAACTGTTAAAAATAACCGAAGGTTGAAATAAATATTTGTTGATTGAAAATAATATTTTTAACATGTATATGAACTGTTAAAAATAACCGAAGGTTGAAATAAATATTTGTTGATTGAAAATAATATTTTTAACATGAATATGAACTGTTAAAAATAACCAAAGGTTGAAATAAATTTTTGTTGATTGAATATAATATTTTTATCACATATATGAAGTGTTAAAAATAACCATGGGTTGAAATAAATGTTTGTTCATTAGAAATAATATTTTAACATGTATATGAACTGTTAAAAATAGTTATGTACGAAAATAAATATTGGTTAGCTAAAAATATTATTTTAGCTTAGATATGCACATGTATACATGTACTGAACAGGTAAATGGATTTGTTGTTGGGTAAAGAATTTATTTGCATGCCTGACAAATAGGTAAACCTTAACGAGTTGGCTGCGAAATTTTATTTATATATCAACTCCTGTGAATGTCATTGGATGCGGTGTGCTGGTTGTTCTGTGTGAGATTATAAACGTTGCCATAGAAGAGTAACAATTAATTTTGAACTACTGAACATGACATACTTCGTGAAGATAACATATTCTATCATATACCACATAAGCTTTTGGAGCTTATGTGACGAGGTTGGAATTACCATACAAGCGAGATGCTTGTATGGAGATGATTGTATTTCAGGTTGAACCGAAGATGAACTATTGATTTCATAGCATATCATATTCCATAAAAGCATTTGGAGCTTGTATGACGAGGTTGAGGTAACCATACGGGAAAGACGCTCGTATGGCGTTGATTGAATTACAGGTTGAACTAAGGACTAATATGGATAGAATAAAATAAAGGTAAATTGCCAGATTAAATAAAACCCCACATGGGTGTAGAGTTGATAATAATCATGTCTCCCTAGTTATTATATACGACACATGGATTATTTATTTTTCAACACTGGACGAGGTGACGAGATATATCTCTGGAGTAATTTTACACACTCCCTCGGGCATAGATAGGACACTAAAAATTGTGTGTGCTTATACTGGATTTATTGGGTACCTAATACACCCAATAAATTTCCAAACCCTTCCCCGTACAAAGGAGGTTATGGAAAAAAAATCGAAACTTAAAGGTGTTAGCCAAATTTTTGAAGTAAAAACGGTTTAGAAATCGTTGAATAAATTATACTTATATATATATAAATATAATTAAAATAAAATGAATAATGAAGCTGCAGTTCGTGTTTTGGAATCGTGATTTTAAATTATTATATCGAGAAATCCGACCATCGGATTTCCCCGAAACTGAAACCATTGGTTTCGCTTTGAAAATATCTTTCCAACGACATAAAATTTGTTGAGATCCAACGGTTAGATTCTGTGAAATGTTTAAATCAAATCTGAGGAAAAACAGCAACAGAATGAATTATATATATATATATATGAATTAAAATAAAACGAATAACGATGCCGTAGTTCGCGTTTTGAAATCATAATTTTAATCGATTATTACGGGAGATCTGACCGTCGGATTTTCCCAAAATCGGAACTGTTAGGTTCGCTTTGAAAAGATCTTTCCAACGATATAAAATTCGTTAAGATCCCATGGTTAGATTTTTCAAAAAGTTTAAATCAAGTTTGGATGAGAGCAGCGCCAGGGCCATCGAATGACCTAAAACGTCGTTTGATGGAAATGGACTTTTTTAAATAAATAAAAATAGCGAAAAATTGTTTTAAAATATTTTAAATGATGTGGAGTGGAGATAAACTGATTTTACTTGGTTTATCAGATATTTTGATGGTCGAATGTAATTGACATGGAAATTATACTAATGAACTGAAATGTGGATGTCGAATAGTTTAACCATAGAAAGAATGGATTTGAATTCTATATATGCGTGAATTATTTGGAAAAGCTTAGTTAATTCTCATTTCAAATAATTGATCGACGATGAAAAGTCGAAGTATGAAGGCGGTGGTTGAAGACCGGAGATCTTCACATCGTTTGGATGATTACTGATGTCTTGATTGGGAGGCATCCTAAGACAAGGTAATAAGTGGTGATTGTCAAGACATACTTGGAGATCGACCGGATATGCGAGGGCCTCTCTCCTGTATTAGACATGTGGGATGAGGAATAAGGTGCCTCCGGTTTCATTCAGACTCAAGACGAACTTGTAAATGGATGTGTGTTTGACATTGGATTTTATTCTGTGTTGATTGATCTCTATTAAATATATATTTGTTTATTGGTGGAGAATTTATTCTCTTGCTTCGCACCCTTCTCTAAGACGTACGAGCTTAGAGGTTATATATCGATAGGCATCAGTCGCATGGTGTGAATTATCAATGTGGCATGCTGAGATGCAGTGATCAAGGCTTTTGTTGAAAAGCAGAGCGTTATGGTTGATGATCAAAGCACGACTTTAATATAGAATAGCTTTATGTATGGCATTAATTCGTGAGCCTTACACCCTGGGTATGAACCAGAAACGGGAGAGGACTTTAGGGAGGATATGTGTTTCTTTCTAGCTAGGAGTAGTGTCATGGTATGGAGCACAGACATTTTATTTATGTGGATGATGGAAAGCATGGCGCCTCGGTTATATTGGTCACTGCGGTGCCGATGGATGGTTTGGTCGATATATTACTAGTTTACTCCCCATAGGGCGGGGAAACGTATTGTTCAGGCATTTGAATCCACTTAGTGTGGACTGGCCCTGACGATCTAAGGGTCGATGCGTTCTGATCCTAAGGCTCAGGCTAGATGGTCTCAAAGTCGGTAAGGACGATCCCTTGCCTTGGTTCATGGTGGAAATCCAACTTCCAATACGACATGTGCGGTTTTGATTGTAAACCTATATGTGGAGGCATAGTGGCATGGGACGCTCATGTCGTCTATGATTGATACATTATGATCGAAATTGTTTTTGAAACATATATGCACTAGTAATAATATCAAATGATTTTGATTTATACGTATCAAACATATTTTGGCCATCATAAGGTAAAACTTTATCCTCCGGCTTGCGTTGCATTGTGTGATGGGACCTGAATCTTACAATCGCTTCATTTTCTATAAAAAGCATGGTGTTGTTTAAATGATTTACTTTATTTATGCACTGACAATCCAATGGAGTAAACCCATTCCGCGTTAGCAGCGTGGTCCTGTGATTGGCCTTATTGTTAAATAGGTTAATTAAGGTTTCTCATACCAGTCTCATGACTGGCTCGCAGTTTGTTTCACTTGCAAACTTGAGTGCCCCTATTTCTGCACGGGCAGCCTTGTGTTCAGGTTTTAGCAGGCTCATTCTGGATAGCTATGAAGCTGAAGATGGATTTTATCATTTCTTTTATGTTGTTCAGACTTTGTTATGTATGTTATGTTTGATTCCGCTGCGACATTTTATATAAAACTGAAACTGTATTTTGTACTAAGTGTGATGCTGTTATACTGTGTAACTCTGATGATTATATTTGTTCCAGTGTAATTTTTTGTACATTAACTTGTGTAATGATATATTTCTATTCTGCTATTATTGTTTATGTGTTATATTCCAAAGATTATCCTTGCTTCCGTGGCACGGGAGTTTAGGGTCATCACAGATAACCCCTTTGCACACGTCCCGCAACAAAGCCCAACTCTAGAAGTTAACTCGTTGGTTCCTGTTTGGATCCTGAGTAATGACTTCCCATTTGGATTTCCTTTGCATCTCGGATTTTGGTCTCCTCCGGTTCGGTTCGGGTCTCCTCCTCCTATCCGGTTCAGTTTGGGTCTTCCTCCTATCCGGTTCGATTCAGGTCTCTTCCTTCAATCCGGTTCGGTTCGGGGCTCCTCCTCCTATCTATTTCGGTTCGGATCTCCTTCTCTCCTTCTCATATCCGGTTCAGTTTGGGTCTCTTTCTTCTATCCGGTTCGGTTTGGGTGTCTTCCTCCTATCCGGATCGGTTCGGGTGTCTTTCTCCTATCCAGATCGGTTCTGTTCGGGTCTCCACCTCCTATCCGGTTCGATTCGGGTCTCTTCCTTCTATCCGGTTCGGTTTGGGGCTCCTCCTCCTATCCGGTTCGGTTCGGGGCTCCTCCTCCTATCTGGTTCGGTTCGGGTCTCCTTCTCCTATCCAGTTCAGTTCGGGTCTCTTTCTCCTATCCGGATCGGTTCGGGTGTCTTTCTCCTATCCGGATCGGTTCGGGTCTCTTTCTCCTATCCGGATCGGTTCGGGTGTCTTTCTCCTATCCAGATCGGTTCGGGTCTCCCTCCTAACCGGTTCGGATCGGGTCTTCCTAACCGGACCTGAAAATCTGCAACTTTTTCCAGCAAGTTATTTTTGCTAAACGACAGCGTTTTCAACCATTCTAACCTTTCTATGACATTATAAAACATTCCAAACAGCGGTAACTGTAACACCCCACCTCCGCCAGGGTAACTCTTGAAAGCACTCTGACTTTGGAGGGGCGTTTGAATTAGGTAAACATGCATAATGATATATCAAGGCAGAACAAGAACATATGTATATATGTAAACAGAGTAAATAACATAGATAAAACAGCGGAAGATTTTAAACCATTTCAAAACAAGTCTGGTACAACATAATATCAACTTTCCAAATAAACAAGTCTAGATAAAACAACATCATCTGAAAACTGAAATACATAAGTGCTATCCCCAAAATAAATGATAACCATAGCTAGCTTCATGTCAAGACTGTACATGAGCTAATCCCACAAGCAAGCGATCAGAAATCCAGCTAAGCTCCAATATTCCCTCCCTGAGAACCTGGGGGGGGGGGGGGAACGGAAGAAAAGAGGCGAAAGAAAACAGGTCAGTCAAAAAGACTGAGTAAGCCCTACTACAATCAATGTAAACTGATAAAGTTAACTGGCATGAGCAGCAGGGATGAACATAAGGATAACAACATACTAGCATGATGATTAACTAACAAGGTAGATAAAGGTGTCATCGCATAATCAGGTTTAAGGTTTTGCACCACAGGTGTGTCAGCATTCTAACATGTCATGTATAATCAAGAATTTATCCCTTGGCCTAAACTTGGCCCAGTATCAGGTGTTTGACTCAAATCAAGATCCAACTTCTTGGTACCAATCCTAGTATAACAGGATTAGGTGTTACCCCAATGTTCACATCGAAACAGGACGGAACAGAATGGTCCATACAGAAATAGAGCTTGGGAAAAATGGTCTCTTACCATCCCAACAGATAAAGTACAGAAACGGAATGCTAACAATAATGGGCCTTAACCACCCTAACAGATAAAGTACAGAAACGGAATACTAACTATAATGGGCCTTTACCACCCTAACAGAACGGTACCACGCAGAAATAGGCGGGTGTTGCCACCCAACAGAACAGACGGTACCAACAGAATCAGACAGAACTAAGTGTACCCTAAATCCTACCCAAGCGATCGGCTCCCTAATACATAAATACCCTGTGTCGGCCCCACGATAGGGTGTATCACCCCCTAAAGTGGCAACCAATTGGCACAGGCATATTTATAGATGTCACGGCGTCTTACATCCTCAGAGGCAGACCGGGATCCATGCACGCACATGACCCGGTTGGAACGCACCATCAACACCCATCGCCATTATCAGAATGAACCACTTATAATTAGTTCAGTAAGCGTGCCCAGACCCTACCTACAGTTGGGTCAAAGTTTTGATACCAGAAAGGGTTACTGACTAATATGGGTCCCAAACAACAGATGACACAAGTATTCCCCCTTGTGTCCCCAGACTATCAGATTCAGATTAACTTATTAACAGAGTTCAGACATACAAAGTTTAGACGATTAGTTTTCAGACTAACGGATCAGATAACAGATTTACAAACCTGCCTAACTTAGTGTGGGTCCTACAGATCCGCAAAGCAGGTTCGTTTAACTTATCAATCAAGTTAGTTTATCCAGACCAGGTATCAAATCGGTTCTCAGCCTTATCAAATTACTGAGTTGGATTGGTATAGTTCAACTTAACCCCGTGAAATTACCGAGTTCAGATTGGTTAAGTGTAGGTTAACTCAACCCCGTTAATCTACCGAGCCCAAATTGGTTAAGTATTAAATGGACCATGACTTAATCCTAATCATGAGGCATTAATTAATTAATGCGCCTTAACCTCTCACATTAGACTTTGTTGTGGTTACTAGTTAGGCCGGGCGGGTCCGGGTAGCTTTACACCACAACTTGGTCTAACCTCGGGTCCAAGGTACAACATGACCAACTTCTCACATTGGGTCCTATCGTTTGTAGCAACTAGTTAGGCCGGTCGGTTCCGGGTAGGTTTACGCTACAAACTCAACCCAACCTCGAGTTGGCCACACTTATCTTTTCTAAGTGTCATGTCCACCATGTTTCCAAAACATGTTACAAATTTTCAAGCAATTGGGTAGACCTAACTTAATAGGTAAATTCCCAATGGGTAGACCTAACTTAATAGGTAAATTCCCAAGCTTATGTTTTTATATCTTTTAAGTTTACCCAACCCCAAACGCAATCCCATCGCTTACATATCGCAATAGCGCATAAAGGATAGAAAGAGGGAACTTGGCATAATCATGACATAAAAGTGTTGAAGCCACAAGTTCAACATGGTGGCATATGAAATGTACATATGTTCAAATACTTGCATTAGGCCTCAAAAAGCATGCATAACTTGCATATCATATGACAACTTGCATATCAAACTTGCATAGCATAACTTGCATATCATGTGACAACTTGCATATCAAACTTGCATAGCATAACTTGCATATCATGTGACAACTTGCATATCAAACTTGCATAGCATAACTTGCATATCATGTGACAACTTACACATCAAACTTGCATGACACAACTTGCTTATCATATGACAACTTACATATCAAACTTGCATAACACAACTTGCTTATCACATGACAACTTACATATCAAACTTGCATAACACAACTTGCTTATCATATGACAACTTACATATCAAACTTGCATAACACAACTTGCTTATCACATGACAACTTACATATCAAACTTGCATAACACAACTTGCTTATCATATGACAACTTACATATCAAACTTGCATAACACAACTTGCATATCATACATTTAACTTTAAAGTTTAAGTATGAGAGTAGAATAGGGCTTACAATGCTTATGCGGACTCAAATGAGTATAGCAAATGTAAGAAAACCCTTATGCAACCAATTAAACCCCAAAATGCAAGCAAAATAGATCAAAACTCTCTCTTTATGATGCAAAGATAGAAACTTGACTTGAATGCAAGCTAATGATGATCATACAAGTCTAAAAACACTTGTATGCATGGAAAATCTCATAAGAATTTGTTTAGGAATTTATGAAGAGAGTGGAGGCCATGAGAGGATTGATTTTGCCATAGTTTAGTTGCTAGAATGAATAATGATGATTTAGGGTAGGTTAGGGTCTTATTTATAGATTAGGCAAGTGTTTTAGGCCATAGGATTAACCCTAGATTCAATCCAAGCCATCAAAGCATGTCTTGGGGAAGAAGTCAAGTGTAGGAACCATCTAGGGCCTTTAGATTAAAGATGGACCATGAGAACCATTCAAATGCAAAATCTGCATTTGAGCGAATCGGCCCACGGGTTGACAGCCAAACACCCTGGATTAACCCCTAGTCGACCCAGCTGGCTCGGGTCGACCTCAAAAATCGGCCGGTTCGGTTATTCCCCTCTCCCAATTCGCTGTTTTGAACATTTTTGCATATTTATTTAATTTTCAATTATATATATATATATATATATATATCAATATATATATTTCTCTGCGCAACCCATTTCACTTAATTAAGTATACTTTAATTTGGGAATTTTTCGTGAAACTTCGCGAGGCCATAGCTTGGTCATACGGACTCTGATTTTCGAAAACTCGGACTCTATTTCGCGTATTTTTCCGAGACGAACGCAATGGCATAGCCCGTTTCCCTTGATTCAGATTTTACAGTTTAATTCTGCCTCCATTTATGTTATAACATGTTATTCAAAAATACGGGTTGTTACATTCTTCCCTCCTTAAAGGATTTCGTCCTCGAAATCTCCAAGTTAGGAAGAACGTATCCTACCATCCAACATCCATCTACTCAAAACACCATCCACGAGCAATCATTGTCCTTACTAGATTCTAAATGTTGTATGAACATATGCAAAGGTGTGTGTATATGTACTTATCTAATGCAAATATCATCAATGCAAATTATGTTAGTGAAATGAATCCATATGTATGCAATTCCTAACATAATGTATAGCATCTATATGTGTGCACATAACATACATCCATATGCAACATCCATGTGCCGAATCAACCATCTTGCAACCATAAGAATTGAAAATGTACACACGTCCATATGCAATATGAGAGTGTATTTCAAGCCGATCTAGTGCCTAGTGTGTGTTTATGCATCCACGAGCAACCACTAGCAACCACTTGCATCCACTTGCAACCATCAAACATAACATGTCTCAAACACATGTTTACATCCATAGGATTCCTATCTCAACAAGTTACAGTCGAGTGATGGAAGCGAGTACAGATAAAACAAAAACTTGGTATATATACTTACAGACTACTAGTACAGATCAGATCTTCCCAAATGATTCTTAGGAAACTAAGCATGGTAGGAACCCAGAATGTATTTGTCATAGTCACAGATACTCTCAAATCCCAATTTATCACAAACAGATGAGTTATAACTCTCAGGGAGTTTGAGACTATTACCAGATCAGAAGCAAGACTAGCATTAAAGTACTGAGTTGCCATTACAGAATCAAGATACCAGAAAAAGAGTTTCAAACTGAAAATCAGACAAGGAAAATTAAACATCCTACAGACAAATTATTCTAGCCCTAATCTATTCACCCGCCATGCGAGTATTCACCGCTCCTTCCGATGTAGTCCCTTTCTTCTTCGGGCAGTCCCTAGTGAAGTGTCCCATCTCTCCACAGTTAAAGCAAGTGCCCTTCCTCTTTCTGCAATCCTTGTTTAGATGAGTTGAGCTTCCACAAGTAAAGCACTTCTTTTCCTTCTTATCTTCAGACTTCTCCTCCTTCTTTTGCATTTCCTTTTTGGGCCCCGTTTTCTTGTTTTGAGACTCATTCACCTTGACCTCCTTCTTTGCACTCTTGTTCTCTTCATTGAGTAGGGCCATATCTACCAAACTCTCAAACGTGGCCCCCATGGGCACATGAGACATAGCTAACTCCTGTAACGGCTCATTCAATCCTCTAGCAAAACGAAGAGCCTTCTTCTGAGTAGTACTCACCGTATCCAAGCCAAAACAAGCTAACTGGTTGAACTTGTTCACATATTCTTTAACAGACATGTCTCCTTGCTTCAAAGCAATAAACCTTTCCATTTGCAAATTCTCTTCAGTAGAAGACAGAAACTTAAGCCTGAATCTTGTCCTGAAATCGGCCCAAGTCTCCACAGGCCTAGTACCATTGGTGACTTCCCACCAATAAGCGGCTTCATCCTTCATAAGCCAAACCGCCAACAAGAGCTTCCTCTGATCGTCTAACCCAAAGATAGCAAACAAATCCTCGGTCTCTTTCAACCAATTTCTGGCCTCCACAAAAGTCTCAGTGCCTTGAAAGTTCTTGCCACCCATTGCTTTGAAATCTTTGCAAGTCTTTGCGAAGTCCACTTGAGGATGCTGAGGGGGAGGAGGAAGAGGAACCTCAGCGACAGGAGGAGGAGGAACATTAACTACAGGAGGAGGAACATTAACTACTGGAGGAGGAGGAGGAGGGACATCTGCGGGGCCGACTTCGGTCGCCCTAGCCTCCAAAAGTCTCCTATACCAAACAGGTACGTGCACTCCCTCCGGGATAACAAAGTTATCAGCCATACTGAAAAAGAAAAAGACAGATTCAGAATGGAGAAAAACGAAGGAATTTTGCTAATGGCTTTATGGGGAATAGCCTTTAAAATAAACTAGACTTTTCTTTGGAAAATACTTTATACTTGGTTTTGAAAATAGTTTTCCAAAAGTTTTCTAAAAGCTTTTTTTTTTTTGTTCCTTCTCGTACCATATGCTCTGATACCAAATGTAACACCCCACCTCCGCCAGGGTAACTCTTGCAAGCACTCTGACTTTGGAGGGGCGTTTGAATTAGGTAAACATGCATAATGATATATCAAGGCAGAACAAGAACATATGTATATATGTAAACAGAGTAAATAACATAGATAAAACAGCGGAAGATTTTAAACCATTTCAAAACAAGTCTGGTACAACATAATATCAACTTTCCAAATAAACAAGTCTAGATAAAACAACATCATCTGAAAACTGAAATACATAAGTGCTATCCCCAAAATAAATGATAACCATAGCTAGCTTCATGTCAAGACTGTACATGAGCTAATCCCACAAGCAAGCGATCAGAAATCCAGCTAAGCTCCAATATTCCCTCCCTGAGAACCTGGGGGGGGGGAACGGAAGAAAAGAGGCGAAAGAAAACAGGTCAGTCAAAAAGACTGAGTAAGCCCTACTACAATCAATGTAAACTGATAAAGTTAACTGGCATGAGCAGCAGGGATGAACATAAGGATAACAACATACTAGCATGATGATTAACTAACAAGTTAGATAAAGGTGTCATCGCATAATCAGGTTTAAGGTTTTGCACCACAGGTGTATCAGCATTCTAACATGTCATGTATAATCAAGAATTTATCCCTTGGCCTAAACTTGGCCCAGTATCAGGTGTTTGACTCAAATCAAGATCCAACTTCTTGGTACCAATCCTAGTATAACAGGATTAGGTGTTACCCCAATGTTCACATCGAAACAGGACGGAACAGAATGGTCCATACAGAAATAGAGCTTGGGAAAAATGGTCTCTTACCATCCCAACAGATAAAGTACAGAAACGGAATGTTAACAATAATGGGCCTTAACCACCCTAACAGATAAAGTACAGAAACGGAATACTAACTATAATGGGCCTTTACCACCCTAACAGAACGGTACCACGCAGAAACAGACGGGTGTTGCCACCCAACAGAATAGACGGTACCAACAGAATCAGACAGAACTAAGTGTACCCTAAATCCTACCCAAGCGATCGGCTCCCTAATACATAAATACCCTGTGTCGGCCCCACGATAGGGTGTATCACCCCCTAAAGTGGCAACCAATTGGCACAGGCATATTTATAGATGTCACGGCGTCTTACATCCTCAGAGGCAGACCGGGATCCATGCACGCACATGACCCGGTTGGAACGCACCATCAACACCCATCGCCATTATCAGAATGAACCACTTATAATTAGTTCAGTAAGCGTGCCCGGACCCTACCTACAGTTGGGTCAAAGTTTTGATACCAGAAAGGGTTACTGACTAATATGGGTCCCAAACAACAGATGACACAAGTATTCCCCCTTGTGTCCCCAGACTATCAGATTCAGATTAACTTATTAACAGAGTTCAGACATACAAAGTTCAGACGATTAGTTTTCAGACTAACGGATCAGATAACAGATTTACAAACCTGCCTAACTTAGTGTGGGTCCTACAGATCCGCAAAGCAGGTTCGTTTAACTTATCAATCAAGTTAGTTTATCCAGACCAGGTATCAAATCGGTTCTCAGCCTTATCAAATTACTGAGTTGGATTGGTATAGTTCAACTTAACCCCGTGAAATTACCGAGTTCAGATTGGTTAAGTGTAGGTTAACTCAACCCCGTTAATCTACCAAGCCCAAATTGGTTAAGTATTAAATGGACCATGACTTAACCCTAATCATGAGGCATTAATTAATTAATGCGCCTTAACCTATCACATTAGACTTTGTTGTGGTTACTAGTTAGGCCGGGCGGGTCCGGGTAGCTTTACACCACAACTTGGTCTAACCTCGGGTCCAAGGTACAACATGACCAACTTCTCACATTGGGTCCTATCGTTTGTAGCAACTAGTT
The DNA here is from genome assembly GCA_030737875.1 of Allium sativum. Lineage (NCBI taxonomy): Eukaryota > Viridiplantae > Streptophyta > Magnoliopsida > Asparagales > Amaryllidaceae > Allium > Allium sativum. The sequence continues at coordinate 4,914,638 of JASFAX010000037.1, read as the reverse complement.
AGGCCGGTCGGTTCCGGGTAGGTTTACGCTACAAACTCAACCCAACCTCGAGTTGGCCACACTTATCTTTTCTAAGTGTCATGTCCACCATGTTTCCAAAACATGTTACAAATTTTCAAGCAATTGGGTAGACCTAACTTAATAGGTAAATTCCCAATGGGTAGACCTAACTTAATAGGTAAATTCCCAAGCTTATGTTTTTATATCTTTTAAGTTTACCCAACCCCAAACGCAATCCCATCGCTTACATATCGCAATAGCGCATAAAGGATAGAAAGAGGGAACTTGGCATAATCATGACATAAAAGTGTTGAAGCCACAAGTTCAACATGGTGGCATATGAAATGTACATATGTTCAAATACTTGCATTAGGCCTCAAAAAGCATGCATAACTTGCATATCATATGACAACTTGCATATCAAACTTGCATAGCATAACTTGCATATCATGTGACAACTTGCATATCAAACTTGCATAGCATAACTTGCATATCATGTGACAACTTGAATATCAAACTTGCATAGCATAACTTGCATATCATGTGACAACTTACACATCAAACTTGCATGACACAACTTGCTTATCATATGACAACTTACATATCAAACTTGCATAACACAACTTGCTTATCACATGACAACTTACATATCAAACTTGCATAACACAACTTGCTTATCATATGACAACTTACATATCAAACTTGCATAACACAACTTGCTTATCACATGACAACTTACATATCAAACTTGCATAACACAACTTGCTTATCATATGACAACTTACATATCAAACTTGCATAACACAACTTGCATATCATACATTTAACTTTAAAGTTTAAGTATGAGAGTAGAATAGGGCTTACAATGCGTATGCGGACTCAAATGAGTATAGCAAATGTAAGAAAACCCTTATGCAACCAATTAAACCCCAAAATGCAAGCAAAATAGATCAAAACTCTCTCTTTATGATGCAAAGATAGAAACTTGACTTGAATGCAAGCTAATGATGATCATACAAGTCTAAAAACACTTGTATGCATGGAAAATCTCATAAGAATTTGTTTAGGAATTTATGAATAGAGTGGAGGCCATGAGAGGATTGATTTTGCCATAGTTTAGTTGCTAGAATGAATAATGATGATTTAGGGTAGGTTAGGGTCTTATTTATAGATTAGGCAAGTGTTTTAGGCCATAGGATTAACCCTAGATTCAATCCAAGCCATCAAAGCATGTCTTGGGGAAGAAGTCAAGTGTAGGAACCATCTAGGGCCTTTAGATTAAAGATGGACCATGAGAACCATTCAAATGCAAAATCTGCATTTGAGCGAATCGGCCCACGGGTTGACAGCCAAACACCCTGGATTAACCCCTAGTCGACCCAGCGGGCTTGGGTCGACCTCAAAAATCGGCCGGTTCGGTTATTCCCCTCTCCCAATTCGCTGTTTTGAACATTTTTGCATATTTATTTAATTTTCAATTATATATATATATATATATTTCTCTGCGCAACCCATTTCACTTAATTAAGTATACTTTAATTTGGGAATTTTTCGTGAAACTTCGCGAGGCCATAGCTTGGTCATACGTACTCCGATTTTCGAAAACTCGGACTCTATTTCGCCTATTTTTCCGAGACGAACGCAATGGCATAGCCCGTTTCCCTTGATTCAGATTTTACAGTTTAATTCTGCCTCCATTTATGTTATAACATGTTATTCAAAAATACGGGTTGTTACAGTAACAACATATAGAATCAATCAAAAACATTAAAACATCATTCACATGAGATATTTTAGATCAAACATACCCAAAAAGCATGATTTTCCCCTTAATCCCCTTAACCATGTTTTAACTATAGGATTAGCAAAATTAATCCAAATTAACCCAAATTTTTACCAATGACATAAAATATTATATAAGAATTTCTTCATATTTTTCCAGATTTTTATGATGCATAATTTCGCTAATTATCACTAGTCACCCTTAAATAGCCGTAATTAGTGAATAAAAGTGCAATTCACTCACCTTAGCCACAAATGAAATCTTAGATCTAAAACTCTATTGTTATGGCACGGATCTCTCTATATATTGCAGCAGCTCTATCTCTGTTTGATGCTATTTTGACTTGATCCAGTGTAGTTTTGGTTAATTAGTGGCTAAAAAGCGATTAGGAAGCGATTAAAATGAGATTTGGAAGATGTAGGCCATTGCTGGATTGAAAAAATGAAAGTGGCGGCTGGGAAAAATGAAATAAGATGGTTCCTAACTCATTTCAACCTCCCCATAACCCTAATCCCGAAATGGGTTTTGGGCCCATCCGTTAATTACCCTATTAAGCCTGATTAAGCTGTTTTTCACCTTCCAAAACTTATTTCAGCCATATCTCCCAAACGGTAAGTCCATTTGATTAATGTGACCACTTTACGGAAAGGTAAACTATCATCTGAATCCAATGGAAGTGGTTCCAGGTCAAAACTCCTTACCAATCAAAAGTTATAGGCGAAACCAGATTCACCAGGGGTAAAGCGATCATTTAAAAATCAGAAAAAATCGTGAACATGGGAAATGATCCCAATAGTCGTTCCCTAAAGTTACACGACCATACGACTTCGTATGAGAATGAAAAAATATTTTACGATCCTCCTATGCATAGAATGCGGGTCATTACACTCTCCCCCCTTAAGAAATTTCGCCCCTGAAATTCCTTAACTAAGAAAACAACGAAAAGGCCCCGCATGCCTATCAACCATTTGCAACAATCAAACATACAAAATAAACACAACAAGCCTATCCTAACATGCGGAATAACTATATTGCTAATAAAATTTTGCCAGGCAAAGAGTTCCGGATATGACTTTCTTATGTTTTCCTCGGTTTCCCAAGTACAGTCGTTCTCATTATCACCCCACTAGACCTTAACCAGTTTCACTGTCTTCCTTCAAAGTTGCTTCGTACCATGTCCAATAATACGAATCATTTTGTGGCTCCCAACTGCCTCAGATTCCACTTCGATATCATCCAACTGATCTAGTGAAATATTCAGATCTGAATCGTGCATTAACTTCCTTAACTGGGAAACATGAAACACTTTGTGCACTCCTGCCATCTTGTCTGGTAATCCAACTTTATACGCTAAATTCCCAACTTGCTCGAGAACTGGAAATGGACCAACAAACCTTGGTGCCAACTTGCCTCTCCTACCAAAACGAATCACACTCTTCAACGGAGAGATCTTGACGAATACCAAGTCGCCAACGTAGAATTTCAATTCTCTTCATCTTTTATCAGCATAGCTCTTCTGCCTATCTTGGGCAGCCTTCATTCGTTGTTGAATAACCTTGATTTTATTTGAAGTTTCTCTTATTACATCCGGCCCAAGCACAAATTTCTCATCGGTTTCCAACTAACATGATGGTGAGTTGCATGGTCTTCTATACAAAGCTTCAAATGGAGCCATACCAATACTGGACTGATAACTATTATTACACGCGAAATCAACTAGATGCAAATGGTCATCCCATGACCCTCCAAAATGCAATATGCAAGCTCTCAAAAGATCCTCTAATACATGATTCACCCTCTTTGTTTGACCGTCGGTTTGGGGATGGTCTGCGGTACTGAGATGTAATTCTGAACCTAAAGCCTCTTGTAAGCTCTTCCAAAACCCACTGGTAAATAATGGATCTTGGTCGCTCACAATACCTTTAGGTACTCCATGAAATCTCACTACCCACTTCATACACGGCTCTGCTAACTTAGCTGCCATTCTATTGGACTTGACTGGTTTAAACCTTGCACTTTTGGTCAATCGATCGACAATGACCCAAATACTATCATGACCTGAGCTAGTCCTCGGTGAATCGTTAATGAAATCCATTGAGACTTGTTGCCATTTCTATTTGGTAATTTCCAACGGTTGTAATAAATCACTAGGCTTCTTTTGCTCAGCTTTAACTAACTGGCAGTTCATGCACTTGGATATAAACTTCCCAACGTCTCTCTTCATCCCTTCCCAATAGTAGGTCTTCCTCATGTCTCGATACATTTTGTTACCACTGGGATGTATAGTCAGTTTCGAGTGATGACACTCTCTAAGCACTTCATCTCTCAACCCATTAACGTTGGGTACAACTAGCCTCCCATTCTTTCAAATCCATCCTTCTCGATCAAGACCATACTTGTTCATTCTCTCACCGTCGATACCCATCTCTTCTTTGGAGATGATTTCCAATAGATTAGGATCGTCCCTTTGACTAGAACCAATCTGTTCAATCAAGGTTGGCCTGATCGTCAAACTTGCTAACATCTATGGATCTAGTTCACACTTAGGTATAAAATCATATCCCGTGATATATTCTAGTTGCTTCCATTCTAGAAACATAGACCTCTAACTGGCATGTCTCCTACTCAATGCATCAGCTACCGCATTGCCCTTCCCGAGTGTATATGCGATATTGAAATCATATGAAGCCAAGAACTCTAACCATCTCTGTTGATGAAGATTTAAATCCCTCTGAGAGAAAAGATACTTTAATGACTTATGATCGGTAAACAATTCGAACCTTCCTCCCAAAAGATAGTGACTCCATATCTTTAATGCGAACGCAATCGCTGCCAATTCCAAATCATGGGTAGGATATCTTTTCTCATGCGGTTTTAGTTTCCGACTAGCATAAGCTACAACCCTACCTCCTTTCATCAGTAAGGCACCTAGTCTGGTACCACAGGCATCCGTGTATACCGTCATCTCTTCGTTCCCTTTAGGAATAACTAACACTGGCGCACACGTTAACTTTTCCTTTATCTTTTAAATGCATTCTCACACCTCTCGTCCATAACGAAAGCTTGATTCTTCTTGGTCAAATGAGTTAACGGTGCTGCTATCTTCGAGAAGTCTTGGATAAACTTATGATAGTATCCAGCTAAACCCAAGAAACTTCTCACGTCCATTGCATTCTTGGGCGTAGACCAATCTTGTACTATAGCCATCTTCGCAGGATCCATAGTAATACCATTCTTTGAAACAACATGGCCCAAGAATCTCACTTCCCTCCTCCACAAGTGACACTTAGAAAATTTTGCTTTCAATTGCTGTTTTCTCAACACCTCCATTATCCTCAAATGTTCCTTGTGTTCTTCCTTTGTCCTCGAGTAAACCAAGATATCGTCCATGAACACAAGAACAAACTTATTTAATTGATCTCTGAAAACTGTATTCATAAGATCCAAAAAATATGCGAGTGCATTGGTCAACTCAAATGGCATGGCCAACCACTCATAGAATCCAGACAGCGTCCGAAATGCCATTTTAGATATACTCTCAGCTGCTACTCTGAGCTAATGAAATCCTATTGCGAGATCCAACTGGGAGAACACTCTTGCTCCATTTAACTGATCAAACAAATCATTTATCCGTGGAAGATGATACTTATTCTTCCTAGTTACTTTGTTCATCTCACAGTAGTCTACACATAAATGTAGGGAACCATCAGCCTTAATAGCAAATACAACTGATGCTCCCCACTCGAAAACACTCCTTCGGATAAATCCCTTCTTCAAAAGGTTGCTCACTTGCACCTCGAGCTCTCACTGCTCCCCTGGCGCCATTCGACAAAGAGGCATCACTATAGGTCTGGCATCTTTCACTAAATCAATCCGACACTCAATCTCTCGGTGTTGTGGAAGTTTGGTTACTTCCTCGAAGATGTCGGGATACTCGCCAGTAATAGGCACATCTATTAACTCATCCTGCGGGATGTCGAGGGAATGTAGAAAACTGGCCATCATCTCATCGCTAGGTAGGCAACCCAATACCACCCTCCGCCCATCATCTGCTCTAATGATCAGCGAAGACCCCTCACAATCTACCACCACCCATACCTTTGGAGCCAATCGACTCCCAAAATAATGCCAAACCCATTAAAGCCCAAAACAAAGCAATCACAAGCAAACATACATTCATGCCTCGAAAAGATCAAATTTCGACAAACCATACTAAGGTTAGTCGAACCACTGATCTGGTTCGTCACAACTAAAGGTCTATCGACAATCTCGGGTTCCAGTTCCAACCTATCTACCAGGCCACTAGATACGAAGGAATGAGAAGCCCCGGTATCAAACAACATTCGAACAGAAACATCATAAATAGAAAGTATATCTTGAATAACAACACCTTTTCCCTTCTGCGCCGAAGTTGGGGCATTCGACGAAGAAGGTACAGCGTTGATAGCATATGCTTTCACCATTTGCTTCTCCTTAGGGGGCTATGGACATTCATTCTTAAAATGTCCCAATTGGCCACAGTTGAAGCACTTCTTTTCCCTCGGTTTTGCTTGATAATTGCTGGCATAGTGGCCCTTCTTGCCACAGCTAAAGCACTCAATATCTTTCTTATTCTTCTTTTTCTGAACATCCTTCGTCTGGCTCTGCTTCCTCTTATTCTGGGAATTATTCTTGCATCCACCGCTTACCTGCGGCTTTGGCTCCTCTAGAGATGTAACAGCAACCTCGGTTTTGACTTAGGGTAAAGGCTCTCAGATCTCAATGTCTTTCCCACAATAGATTCAAATGTCTCATCGATATGGTTTATGATTCTTTCCCCCAAGTACCTATCTAGGCCAGTTATGAACTTCTCGTTCTTCTTCTCGGCAGTATCGATAAGGGACAATCCATATTTCGATAAGGTATTGAATTCAACAATATACTCTGAGACTGCCCTACCATTCTGCCTAAGCTCCAGAAACTTCCTGAACAATTATGATTTCTTAGCAGTTGGGATAAACTTGTCACTAAAACGGGTTTTAAATAAATTCCAAATGACTTGATTCTCGGGAGTGGCCGCTTTAATAGCATTCCACCAATTCATAGCTCGTCCTTGAAGCTGACGTGATGCTAACTTTCTCTTAATTGCATCCTCGATCCATAAATCCTTGAAGATGCGCTCACAACTATCAAGCCAATCTTGAACCTCCGTAGCTGATTCCGTTCCGTGGAACTGCTTTCCACCAAGATTAGTATAATCCTTGTTGAGCTTGGCGAAATCGGCCCTAAGTGCTTGCACCGCTACACCACCACCATTAGCAGCATTAGGAACTGCTCCCTGAGCATCCCTAAGAATCTCTCGCATGAAGGCAGTAAACATCATCCTCATATCATGGACATTCCCATTGTTGGCCCCTGAACCCGTACTCCTCGTATATCGGCCCATCGTTCAATCTGTAAAGAGAAAAACGATTAACCATCTCCTTAGTGGTGTCCGTGCAGTGCGACTTCATCCTTAGATATACTAATAGTGTATACATATAGATTTTGAAAACCAAAATATCAAAAATACGTGCTTTCATATACGTATACTATCTCTCCCTGATGTCTTCCCCTAGGTTAACTACACAACCTAGGCTTTGATACTAAATGTAACGACCCACCCCAAACCAGTCGACATTTCCCTGAAACGAGTTATGCTAATGCCCGACTAGCACGGGATGGTCGTCAAAGGAAAAGGGTTTGAAACTATAAATCACCAAGAACTTGTAGTATATCTCACAGCGCATGGAATAAAATATAATAGTAACATAACTTGACATAAAATAGGTGAGACAGTGCATAAGCTGAAAACTAAACCATGACCATTAGAGTAGCGAAATCCAAAAAATACAGGTTACGATCCAAACTATTATTAGAACTTCAAAATACTGTCTCTAACAAGGAAATAAAAAAGGTGCACTACTAATGCCCAAAGCAGTGACCATCAACAACACAGGGAGAATATATGTAAATAGTACGTGGAAGCCTCCTGCTTGTCTCCGGACAACTACTCGTGCATAACCACCTGACCTGTCTCTGGTCTGCTTGTTTATGAGAACTCAAAGTAATAAGAAGAGACATAAAACTCTGGATTAGACAAAAATCTGGTATGAGCGATAGCAGCAAAAAAAAACAATAACAGGCATAAATAATCATACCTGAACCTGGACCTGCAACCAAAGAGTTAGCACAACAAGATGTACAGTACTCTAAGATAACACTAACATAAAGTGTAAAATAGGAATGTGCATGTCATGGTGATAGAAAACATCAATCATAGCAATCATCCTCACATCACTCACTCAGTGCGTAAAGCATACGATATCCATCGCTTTAATCACCAAATCCATTGGGTCCATGACGGCAACTCCGTCGACTATTGCTATGACATACTTCCCTGGTCTATAGTCAATAACCCTACCCAGTCCACATATCCCTGGCTCTAGGTTAAGGGTAAACCAGTCTACACTTCCCTGACTCTTGTTCGTCTAAATGCCCCCTCCCTTCAACGATGAACCAAAGTTATAAATATCGATAACACCTTTGCACACGTCCCGCAACAAATCCCAACTCTAGAAGTTAACTCGTTGGTTCCCATCTGGATCCTGAGTAATGACTTCCCATTTGGACTTCCTTTACATCTCGGGTTTTGTCTCCTCTGGTTCGGTTCGGGTCTCCTCCTCCTATCCGGTTCGGTTTGGTTCGGTTCTTCCTCCTATCCGGTTTGGTTCGGGTCTCTTCCTCCTATTCGGTTCGGTTTGGGTATCCTCCTCCTACCGGTTTGGTTCGGATCTTCTTCTCCCCTTCTCCTATCTGATCCAGTTCAGGTCTCTTTCTCCTATCTGGTTCGGTTGTCTTCCTCCTATCCGGATCGGTTCGGGTCTCTTTCTCATATCCGGATCGGTCGGGCGTCTTTCTCCTATCCGGATCGATTCGGGTCTCTTTCTCCTATCCGGATCAGTTTGGTGTATTTCTCCTACCCGAATCGGTTCGGGTCTCCATCCTAACCGGTTCGGATCGGGTCTTCCTCCTAACCGGACCTGAAAATCTGCAACTTTTTTCAATAAGTTATTTTCGCCAAACGACGGTGTTTTCAACCATTTTAACCTTTCTATAACATTACAAAACATTCCAAATAGCAGTAAAAACATATAGAATCAATCAAAAACATTAGAACATTATTCATATGAAATATTTTACATCAAACATACCCAAAAAGCATGATTTTCCCCTTAATCCCCTTAACCATGTTTAAACTATAGGATTAGCAAACTTAATCCAAATTAACCCAAATTTTCACCAGTGACATAAAATAATATTTAAAAGTTCCTATATATTTTTCCAGATTTTTATGATCCATAATTTCGCTAATTATCACTAATCACCCTTAATTAGCCATAGTTAGTGAATAAAAGTGAAAATCACTCACCTTAGCCACAAATGAAATCTTAGATCTAAAACTCTACTGTTATGGCACGGATCTCTATGCATTGCAGCAGCATTATCTCTGATTTAATGCTAATTTGACTTGATTTGGTGTAGTTTTGAATAATTAGTGGCTAAAAAGCGATTAGAATGAGATTTGGAAGATGAAGGACATTGCTAGGTTGAAGAAATGAAAGTGGTGACTGAGAAAAATGAAATGAGACGGTTTCCTAACTCATTTCAGCCTCCCCATAACCCTAATCCCGAAACGGGTTATGGGCTCATCCGCTAATTACCCTATTAAACCCGATTAAGTGGTTTTCACCTTCCAAACCTTATTTCAGCCATATCCCCCAAATGGTAAGTCCGTTTGATTAATATGACACTCTACGGAAAGGTAAACCATCATCTAATTCCAATGGAAGTGGTTTCAGGTCAAAATTTCTTACCAATCAAAAGTTATAGGCGAAACAAGATTTTCCAGGGGTAAAACGGTCATTTAAAAATCGGCAAAAATCGTGAACATGGGAAATGACCCCAATAGTCGTTCCCCAAAGTTACATAACCATACGACTTCCTATGAGAATGAAATAAATATTCTACAATCCTCCGATGCGTAGATTGCTGGTCGTTACATATATATATATATATATATATATATATATATATTATCGTATTGATTGTTGTTGATGCAACATGGCTAAATTAATTGTCATATTCTTTTTTTTCCTTTGATATCATCAATTATTGATTGCAAAATTGTTGTAACTTTATATTGCCAAAACCATTTGTTTCTTTTAATTAATAAATTTATATTGTTTCCCTTTATTTATGAACACTGTTTACATCTTTAAAATTCAGTGTTCATTTATTACTATTATTTCTTTCCTTACACCTTCGTAGATTCCAAAATTTAAACCGTTTGTTCCTTTAAATTAAAATTTTATATTGTTTTCCATTTTTTGCAAACACGTTTGTAGTGTTTCCTTTTATTTGCAAACTGTTTTCTTGTTTCTATTTCTACCCATCCGTTTGTTTTGAAATTTAAACCAAACATTTCTTTTCCCATTCCCATAAACATCGTTCATTAATGTTTTCTTCAATACCATAAATGTCTCGTAAATTAAACCTACTGTGTTCTTTTTCCTTATCACTGTTTTTTCTTGTATTTGTGGCATCCATCCTCGCGAGAAACAACAGCATCTCTTTTATAAAATGCCTTCCCTTTTTTATTCCTTTTTTAGGATTTGAACCATTCTTCTCTTTCCATCACATTTTTCCCATTCCCATCTGCCGCCTCACCATCTAAGAGCCGAGCTCGTTTCCAAAACTAAAGTCGACCATCCCCTTCTAAAACCGCTGCTGAACCCCGTCTGAACTTAACCTCGTCTCATCCACTCTCTTGAAGCCATGCAAGCCTAGCCAACCCTCCATCCAGCCGATGCAGGACAACACCCCTCTCCCACTCACCTCGTTCTCAATTTTCTGTGTCATTTGTTCTCTCCATCCCGCGTGTGTTTTTGTAAGTGTTTTCAATTCTTGTGTGAGTTGCTGTATAATTTTTTTTCCTTTTGGTGTGGCGTGAGTTTACGGTTTGTGTGTATATACTGAGTGTATGTTACGTGTATAGTTTGTGGGAGTACTGTGTTGATTTGAAAAAAAAAGGGAAAAAGTTATGATGTTTAAGGAGTTTTATGTTGTATGCATTTGTGTGTGCTTTGTATTTGTTTGTGTGGGCGCGTGAGTGGTTTTATTTGTGTGTGAGAATTTATAAATTTACATTTATTTATATAAGAAATGTGTGTGTGTGTATATATATATATTTAAGGGTAAATTTATGCGTGGTTTTTGTGTGAGTTGTTTTGAAAATATTTTGGTATAAATATAATTTATGATAGCAAATAATGTTTGCACTTCCAAAAATCTAAATCGAGTTTATTTATTTTGATTTGAAATTTATTCTATTTTAGACTAACGTTAAATTAATAGATAATATAATGATAAATTATTGATTTCAGAGCGTTTATACATATTTTATAACATCAAATGTTTTGGAGTGTTGACCGTGTGTGTTAAGTATGTGTTTATAATATGTATTTATATATGTAATTGTGTTTGTGTGTGTTATGTGTGTAATGCATGTTCCATGCATGTGTGTATATTGATTGTGTGGTGTCTTGGGTAATGTTTGTATGTGTATTTTAAATTTTATAATATATATAATAGTTTTGTGTGTGTTGATATATATATATATATATATATTGGATTTTGAAATAGTGTGCGTGTGTGTTGATTTTTAAATATATACAATTTTTTTCCAGTGTGTGTATATATATGAATATATATATTTTTGTTCAATTTTTTATTTTATTTTTAATATGTATGTATATTTATTTTTAACGATTGTCTATATATAATATATAGTTTGCGAAGGTATATATATATATAATTGATTTTGTGTATTGTTTTGTGTGTGGCGTAGCATATTGTGTATGTGCATTCCTGTTTGTGTGCATGTGTGGGTTCTGTGTAGTGTTTTTTTTCCATTGTGTGGTGCATGAGTCATACTGTATGCGTATAGTTATTGTAATGATTGTGTATTTAATAATACTGTGTGTAACTGGGTCTGTATTTGTGTGTATATAATAAAAATTTATATTTTATAATAATAAATGTCTATTTGTTTTGAAGGAAAATTTATATGTATGTATATATGTTATATATAATCTATCATATACAAGCTTTAGGTGTGTTTTCTTGTGTGTGAAATGGTGTGGGTACAGCATTGTGTGTGCATATATTTGTGTTGAGTTTGTTTTGAAACTTTATTTGTTAAAAAAATGTGTGTATATATATATTTCTTTCAATGTTTATATACGCGTACAATGGTTTTTATGTATTTTGTGCGTGAATTTGCAATGTATATTTATTATATATATATATATATAATTCTCTTACGTAATATATAAATTTATAAAATATTTTGGTGTGTTTTGAACTTGAATTATATATATATGTTATGATTTTGCCATTCGTATCTGTATATATATAATTATATATAATATTTGTAAAAGTAAATGTTTTGTTTATATTTTAAGTCAGTTTGGTGTTGAGTTGAAAGAACATTCTGAAACCCAGTAGCCTTACAGGTTCTTTGAGACATTCCCTATCCTCCTCTTATGAAAAAAGTAATAGTGGAGCGATCATCGAGCTGAAATTATTCCGAATCGTGCATGGAAGTCGTCGTTTCAATTCTGCATAAATCCATCTATTGTCTTTAATCTACGTCACGAAAGGTGAGTTTATCTCACAACTGACTCACATTCTTTCATAGATGTTAGATCAACTAAATGAACTGTTATGAAATGTATAGTATTGCCAGTAGAAATTGTTTGTTTAAAATATGCACTTTCATATGTGACATGATATTCATATGACATGTATGTACACTGAATATATATGACTATGATGTGATTGACGATATGTGATGATTTGTTATGTAGTATATTCCCCTAGTTTAGGAAAATCATTAAGGGTTGAAATGATACATACTCGAACAGACATTACATTAGGGAAAAATTGTTATGGGTTGAAATGATAGACCTGAACTATAAATTTGGGATTGCGGGTTGAAATGATAAACCGGTAGAAATTTTATAAATTATGGATTGAAATGATAAATATCCGTATCACTTGACCATAGGGTAGAAAACTATATATGGACACCGTCGGTCATGTTTTAGAATTAAAATGTGTTGAAAATTTTGATTGTAATAATATTAATTTAAGATCTTATATTTATATTTTAAAGATTTATACTTAAATTTTGTTAATTTTAAATTATATATATTAAAATGATTTTATGAGTAAAAATGTATTTAAATGCTTATTTAAAACTTTACTTATAACTTATTTATTTTAAACTGTATAATTTAATCATATACGTATTTTTAACTTTAAATTAATATATTATAATAAATTATTATTTTTTTAAACCTATTTCTAAGCTATTTTAAACCTATATATGTCTTTAAAGCTATTTCCTATATAAATTTATGACTTATAAATATATTTTCAATCATTATTTTTTATATATTTTATAAACTTTAATAATAAACTCAATAGGTGGATAAGTTTAGATTTTGATTTAAATTCGAGGTTTAAAGATTTAAATTTATATAACGATACTTGATTCAATGAATTTGATTTTTTAATCAACTAAATGCAAATTTTGAATTGACTTAAATATTGAACTCTATAGGAATGAGCGTGAACTGTGTAATTAATTGGAATTTGAATTTACAATTGATATGAATATATAATTTCGATTATAAGTTGACTGAAAATGAATTGAAATAATTTTATATATGGAATTGATTCATAAACTGTTTGGTTTGAATTAAAGAAATTTCTTAAATCAATTGATACATAAACTGTTCAGTATGGCGCCCTTCGAAGCTTTGTATGGAAGACCTTGCCGATCACCAACTTGTTGGTGGGAGTCCACTGACAAGATTATACTTGGGCCAGACATGATTAGAGAGACTTCAGAAAAAGCGGACTTGATACGAAGGAGAATGAAGACTGCCCAAGACAGACAGAAATCCTACGCCGACAAAAGAAGGACTGACCTTGAGTTTGAGGTTGGAGACAGGGTTTTCCTTAAGGTATCCCCTTTAAGGATCGTCGTTCGCTTTGGATCCGCAGGAAAGCTAGCACCAAGATTTGTAGGACCGTTCCCTATCATCGAGAAGATTGGGAAAATGGCTTATAGAGTAGATCTGCCTAAAAGATTGGCTGGAATTCACAACGTATTTCACGTTTCTCATCTCCGGAAATGTCAACATGAATCAGTGGAAGTGGTGGAGCCAAGCATTCTAGAAGAAGCCGAAGTGGAACGCGAAGCAACTGTGAGGAGAGTTCCAACTCGAATCATAGGAACTGAAATCCAAAAGCTATGCAACCGCGAAGTGAAGCTCGTTAAGGTTCAGTGGAGCGACGCCGAGGAAGACGCAACTTGGGAAACTGAGGATAGAATACGCGCAGCATACCCTTTTCTTTTTTAGGGTACATCTTTGACCTCTCTTTTTCCTTAAGTTGTGCTTGTATCTATCTTTTTAGGTATATCTCCTCGATATTATCCTTTATCCTTAGGTAGAAACCCCTTTCGATGTAAACATGTATTTGAAACAGGTTATGGTTGATGGCTGCAAGTGGTTGCAAGTGGTTGCTAGTGGTTGCTCGTGGATGCATATACACACACAACCTAGGTTTTAGATCGGCTCAATCACTTCATACTGCATATGCATATATGTATTCATATTTGTATGTGGTTGAAACTTGATATGTTGTCATATGGATGTCGCATTTGTATTGATGGTTGCGCACTCATGTAGAATTATGAGTAAGGACAAATTTGCATACATAATGGATTCATGACACTTACATGATTTGCATTAAGGAGGTCAACTGAATCAGTAGACCACCTGATTTTGCATTAGTTAAGGACATATACACACATCGTGCATATAATCATAAAGCATTAGAAGTCTTTTAAGGACAATGGATGCCTGTGTTTGTTGGTTGAGTAGATGGATGATTGGATGTTAGGACTTACGTTCTCCTAGACTTGAAGATTTCGGGGACGAAATCCTTTAAGGAGGGGAGACTGTAACACCCCGAATTTTTTGTTAACTGTAACTTAACAAATTAAAGTATAATTAATTCTAAATGATGAAATCAAGGGAAATGGGTTACGCCATTGCATTCGTCTCTAAATTCTGCTTTAGATGGAGTCCAAGTTTGCGTAAGACGGATACCGTATGAAGAAGATATGGACGAACGAAGTTGGGCAGAAAAACCAGAGACGGGCCAGAATGCACTGGCACACTTGGGAAGTGCGCCAGAACAAAATTGAACTGGCGCACTTGGGAAGTGCACCAGTACAATTTTAGCACTGGCGCACCAGCCAAGTGTGCCTAGGTCAGAAAGACCTGTTGGTCAAGCCCTGGCTGGCCTGGTCAGGGTCTGGTCGATTTCTGAGGCTTGGCTGAGTCACTAGGGCTTACATGTCACTTTCTGATTGGCTTCTCTTGAGATGGATGGTCTGGATTCACCCTAGCTTCATCGACGGCTCTAATTAGATTGAAATTCTAAAAATACAACTCAAGTCTAACCCTAAATTCACACAAATAATATAATACTAAAGCCGTTATGCTGTTGGAAAGAAACTAGGAGTGGCCGTCAGTTAGAAAGCCTAGAGACAAGCCAATACTAAAGCAAAACACGAATCAAAACAACGTTAGTCTACCCAAAGGAAAGCATATCAAATCCAGAATCCATAATCCAAATTCATCGTTCATTGTAAGTATAGTGATTTTTCCAATGAGAATAAAACTAAGACTTGATTCGATGTAAATTGGAAGTGGAATTGTGCTATTTTGTAACGACAATGTTAATTCATATCTATGTATTGAAATGATTGTGTTGCGAATGAAATTGGGATGTTTGTGGTATAATTAAGATTGATGTTGATCCTGTTGTACTTTTAGAATGACAATAACCTCATGTATATACTTTATGCTAGAAATCTTTATGCCTAAATGGTTATGTTCATATACATGCCCCTATGTTTATACAAAAAGTTGCAAGTTTCTAATTTAATCCATGTCAAGATCCACTTTAGTACATGTTTCATGTTGTAATTAGATATGCGATTGGATCTAGTTCCCCTTGTCATAAAGTTATACATATTTATGAAAATGTCATATTCTTGTCATGTGCTAGTGATGTTCGATGTTATGCCTAGATCCAAAAACAAGTTTAGATATATGTCGTCTAAATCATATGCTAATTCATGTGACGCCTATTTGGTTAGACCCTTGTTTCAATGCAAATTCACATATATGTAAATTGATTTAGGCTATGTTGCAAATTCACATATATGTATATTGACTATTTTGCAAGTTCACATCTATGACATTCATGTTGGCTATTTTGCAAGTTCACACCTATGATGTTCATATTGACTATGCCAAAAATGCCAAGTTTACACCTATGTTATGTTTATGTTTATAAATTCCCTTACGCCTATTTGTGTGCGCTAAATTAGGCTAAGTTTTTAGCCTAATATCATATGTTAAAAACTAGGCGAACGAAAATTAGGCTAAGATTGTTAGCCTAATGTTTAAACGGGGTAACGTTGGGAATATTAGAAAACTTGTCATAAAAATATATGAAATTGGCATGTTTGTCACATGCCAAAATTGGTGGCATTTAAACGGTATAAATTCTTTATACCAAAAAGGTTAAACATGGAAAGTGGGCCACAGCATTTAATTGTTGATAAATTTACATATATTAAGTGATAAAGACAAATATGTAAATTTAGAGAATATGAATATGCTTAACACGAGGTTGGATTGAGTTGTGATGTAAATCTGCCCGGACCCGCTCGGCTGTCCAGTAGTCACAACAATACCTATCCAATGTGGGTGGTTAAGCATGAAGCCCAATAAGGACCCGAGGTTAGACTGAGTTACGGTGTAAATCTGCCCGGAACCGACCGGCACATCCAGTAACCGTAACAATATCTGTCTAATGTTAGTGGTCGGTGCTTTAAAAGGCTAAGGACAGATGGTAGGGTTAAGTTAACTAAAACACTTAACCAATTCAACATGTTAATGAAATTGATGAGTGGGGTTAGGTAAATACAGACACTTAACCACTTAGCATGTTTGACTAGAAAACCCTAGTAACGGGGACCCATTTCAGCAGTAACCCAATTAGGTATCATGGTACCCTGAAACTAGGCAGGGTGGGGCACGATTACTGGGCTGATTATAAGCGGTCGAAGCAACGGCGGTGGGTGCAACAGTGTGGGTTCTAACGGAGTGCGGGCGTGCACACACTTCAGAGCAGACAAACAGGGCACTGGGGGCACTAGTAGTATAACCTATGCATTCTAAGGTTTGTGTCGGGTCGCCACCATGGATAGGGCCAGCATAGGTATCTACAATTTCTGGGAGCCATAAGACACAGATGATTATGCGAGTAGGAGCCGATCTTTAAAATAAGGGGATCACTTTACCCTTAGCATAGGGTGCATCTTTAGAAACAGGATTACTTCACCCTCAGCATAGGGTGCATCTTTAGAAACAGGATTACTTTACCCTCGGCGTAGGGTGCATCTTTATAAACGGAATCACTTCACCCTCAGCATAGGGTGCCAGTCGGAATAAATACAAGTAGGTGTAGAGATATAGTGTGGGGGTGCGATAGTATATTCGTTTCAAAACTACTTTATCTTAGTTTATGATACTTTCCTGTTCCAGTTTATACCTATCATGCCCTTATTCTTATTTTCATACTGAAGAGTCACTAGACTTACCAGGCTTTATGTCTGACCCTATTTTCTTTCGTCTTCTTTTCTTCCATTCCCCACCCCCAAGGTCCACAGGGAGGAAATAACTCAGCTTAGTCAGATTCTTTAAGAGCTTCAAGATAGTTGATGTACAGTTTGGAGTCTCTTTCCTTGGCTATGGCTGTTGGTCACACTCTATGGGGATTTATGCAGTTTTAATCACGTTTTATGCTTCTTTATTTAAAAACCAAGACAGAAATGATGTTGTAATGTTTTGGAAGTTGTTATGAGACAATTATGGAAATGTGTTGTATGAACAAGTATTTTATGAAATAAAAGTTTGATGTTTTCCGCTGCTTATATATATATGTGTGTGTGTGTGTGTGTGTGTTTATATATGTCTTGTGTTTTATCTGTGACTTTTACTTACAAACCTCCACCAAAGTTAAGGCAGTCCCTCGTGAGTGACCTTAATGGAGGGTGGGGTGTTTCAAATACAAACACTAGTAGAATGATTAGTTTGAATGGAGCCAACTATCATATTTGGAAGAGAAAAAATGAGAGACTTGTTGTATGTCAAAAGTTGGCATTTACCTGTGTTTAGTGATGAAAAACCAGAAGGTAAAACTGATGAACAGTGGCAATTTGAACATGAACAGGTGTGTGGATTTATTCGTCGGTGGGTTGATGATAATGTTTTGAATCATATAAATGATGATGTTCACGCTAGATCACTATGGCAAAAACTTGAATCCCTTTATGCTAATAAGTCTGGAAATAATAAATTGTACCTAATCAAGCAATTGATGGGCTTGAAGTACAATTCAAGAAAGTCACTTTCTGATCACCTGAATGATTTTCATGGTATTATTCAACAATTTTCAACTATGGATATAAATTTTGATAATGAAATTCAGAGACTTTTGTTACTTAGCACTCTTCCTGATTAATGGAACACTTTCAAGATGACACTTTGCAACTCAACACCATAAGGCAAAATTACACTGGATATTGCCAAAGTTGGTATTTTGAATGAGGAAATGAGAAAGAAATCTCATGGTGTGTCTTCTTCATTCGAGGAAGCATATGTTGCTGAAAATAGAGGAAGAAGCAAGTGTAAAGCTCCAGTTTCCAAAGACAAAAGCAGATGCAAATCTCGTCGAAGATACGCAAATATGAAGTGCCATTATTGTGATAAATCCGGTCATATAAAGAAATATTGCTACAAGTGGAAAAGAGGCAACAAGGGTGGTAAAGGCATGACAGATAAGAAGCAAGATCAAAAATAATGCAGTAATGATGATAGAGCTGCTACTGCAATCGGCAGTGATTTTATCATTGTACATGATGAGAGCTATGTGAACCTTGCTAAATATGAGTCGAGTTGGGCCACTGAAAGTGGAGCATCACTACATGTGACATCACAAAAGGAATTCTTCACATCTTATACACCTGGCGACTTTGGGGTGTTGAAGATGGGTAATGATGGTGTGGCTCAGGTTGTGGGCATTGGAGATGTATGTTTGTAATCAACATTGGAGCAAAGTTAATGCTTAAAAATGTTAGACATGTTCTAGAAATTCGATTAAACTTGATCTCTACTGGAAAACTCGATGATGATGGATACTACAACACTTTTCATGATGGTCAATGGAAGCCTACTAAAGGAAACTAGGTGCTAGCTCGTGGGAAGAAGCACACAAGCCTGTACTTGTTGCAAGCCTCAATTCCCACTGATTCTGTAAATGTGGCAAATGATGATCTTGCAAAATTGTGGCATAGAAGACATGGCCATATAAGTGAAAAGGGCCTAAGTTGTTTGATAAAGAAAAATGCACTACCTGATTTGAAGTATGTAAAATTGGACAAATGTTCTCATTGTTTTGTAGGAAAGCAAAATTGGGTCTCCTTTAAGAGACATCCTCTGTAACACCCCAAATTTTTAACGATATTAAAGAGAATAAATAAAATAATAATTAATTTAGTATTCAGAATTAGAGGAAACGAACTGCACCAATGCGTCCGTCTCGAAATTATGGTTAAGTTAGACATTTGGTTTGCGTAAAACGGTCACCGTATGAAGAAGTTATGAGGGTTTTAAGTTTGTATACACACAGAAATATTTTATATATGCATGAGTCAGAGGTGAGTCAGAATCCTATCCAAGGGATTCAAATTCAAAAAATTCCTCTGAGCGGCAAAATTCCCGCTCTAGGGGGTCGACCCCCATAGAGAGGTGTCGACCTAAGGTTCGACCCCCCTGAACGGGTGTCGTTCTAGGGGTCGACCCACCCAGAGGGGTGTCGACACCCCTAGGGCTGAGGTGACACTTGGTTTCAGGGGGTGTGGCAGTTATATATATGTGTCCTATTCCTCATATTTACTTCAATTGGAGTTCTGGAGGCCATATGCTGTTGGAGTGCGAACTGAACCGTCTTCTACAACAACATATTCTACAAATCCAATTCAGAAATTCTAGATCCGTTCTTCCTAAATTCTCTAAACCTAACGCTGTGAGTTTCTAGATTACATTTAGGTTCTGTTAGACCCAAAAGTGGCTCTAACACCCAAATTGATTAGAAACAAGATTAAATGAGACAAAAATAAAAATGAACACACAGGATTTATAGTGGTTCGGCGAAGAAATGCCTACGTCCACTTATCTTTCACTATATTCAATAATTCAGTTGCAAATACAATGTAAGATTCACTCACAACTCACTTTTGTTCACTCAATTGACTAAAACAAGAAATGAAAGATGATTTGGATTCTCCGGGAGTAATGGAGTTCGGATGATGGAGGTAGTTGAATTCTCAAAGTGCTGGAAAAAAAAAGATCCTTCTCTTTGCCTCCAGACGGGGTATTTATAGGCGTGAATTTGCTTGAGACTTGATCCGGGTCGGGCCACGTGTCATCCATCGCACTCTCTTCGGGTTCGGATGAACTATCATGTTGACAACGCATCAAAGGGAAGGACGTTATAGGTAGGAATTAGTCATAGCCGGTCCGGTTATCCAGGCGATTTTGCAGGAGAGTAACATGGATCATGGGTGCGGGTCGGAGACGTGCAGATAAGGGGTTCGGATCGGGATACCCGATCCGAACCGGATTGGCTTGGGCGCGACTCTCCTTCTCTAACCTATTCCGCTCCGCTCTATTGTTGTGGCAAGCAGATGGCTTTCCGATCCATTCGAGATTTAGTTGCCTTCCGATCCGATTAGATATGCCTTACCAATCTACTCAGTAAGAGATCTCCGATCCGAACAGAAGACTCTATCCGATCCGAACCGATATGTTGCTCTGACCCGACCCGAACAACTGTAGCTATCAATCTGAATTGTAGTGTTTTCCTCCAATCCGAACCGAAGTCTTATAATTAAAAATACCCTTCAATGTTTGGTTTCTTGACTTTGTGTTGCCTAGTTCACAAAGTAGGCTAACATTTTGCCCCCTCAAAGGATGCTTCTGTTGTATACGAAGCGTGCTTTGATGTTGTTCGAATACCAGTCCTTGAAATTGAATCTTCAGAAAGTTATTTCTATTCGTTTGTGGAGATGCGTTGCTCCATGAAACCATGTCTCTTATCGCCTATATATATGTCATGAAATGTTTGATTCATTTTCTTCACTTTTGATTTAAGTCCGGAAGTTCTTCACGACACATAGTGCCTCTCTCGGGTATGCTTTTCTTTTATCTCTCTTTTGAACTCAATTCGAGTCGGATGCTAAATTAATGTGTGAAACTTATTCGATTCGGATTCCGATCCGATGCATTTTCGTGGATTTGGTTCTTGGACATTGGGCCTTCAGGCAGAGTTGTGCTACTGGGCCTTCACTCCGGTTCGAGCGGGTGAGAAAGAATAGGAATATGAGGAGTCAACACCACCCCTTATATAAATCCACCACCGTCTTCTTTCTTTTCTTCTTCTTTTCTGCCGCCGCTTCCAAACCCTAGTATCGAAAACTTCAGAAACTCCAATATTCTGAAACTATTCCTTGTAGATTTCTCAAATCAGACATATAGGTAGCTTTTTTTAATCTCGAATAACTTCGTTATAACTGCTCTTGATTTCAATTCGTGGTTGATTGGGATGGTTTAGCCATGGGGCTTTGCTTGAACTCCACGCCGTTACTGGTGGATCCGCCATCACTTCGAGGCGCTGATAGGTTGGAGAGGGCAAATATTTGTCCTCAACTGGAGCTTTGGTGATGGAATGGATTTGTTTGCGAGTGGGGAGAAAGAGGAAAAAGATGAAGAGCGTGATGACAAGTTGGTTCGGGTAGGAGACGAAGGAGCAGAAAGGAAGGAGAAGGAAAGGGGATCGGTTCGGGTTGCATACTTTAGAAAGACGGGAAGGAAGGAAAATGTCGGTTCGGGTCGGAGAAGAGAATGGGATGAGGGGTTGAAGCAAATGGACTGGTTAAGTGATGCTGGTTCGGTTCGGATCAGGTCACCCGATCCGATCAGATCAGTCCTTTATCCGAACCCATTGTTTCCCTTGTCTTGAACTGATCTTGCTTTAATGAAGCATCCGAACCGACCCTATATCTGTATTTGTATTGAGCCAATTATCATATGCATATCCGAACCGAACCGAACGTATCAAACTTGGCACACAAAGACTACCCAACTATTTCAACTAACATTCACTCTAGACAATAACTTCGTGGACAGTTAGGATAGTGCCTTGCGAACATAAACGAGAATTAAGAACAACTCTGACTATCACTTTCCCTTCAAAGCTTCGTCTTACATTGCTGTACTTTTATTTTGCATTTCCCACATTTGCTGCACACACTTTAGTTCACACACATACACAAAGGGGGGCACAGGATAATTTACTCTAATCTGCGCTATTGCTTCTTCAATAGTTCCATGACAATGAGGCCCAGACGCTCTTCCCGTCTAGCTGAGAGGAAAGAAGCCCCGGAATCTTCTAACAGAATCACTCTTGAGGATATATCTTCTTCGTCTGATCCAGAATGGGACAGTGAGGGTCCAGATTACGGGGTTGGTCATCGGGAAAGCGACGAGGTGTCTTCAGAGAATGAAGTTTCTCTTGGTTTCGAGGAGGAAGGAGGGATTGGTGATAATCGAGCACCCGATGAATTTGAATCAGCCATCATATTGGAATCACCCTCGGACTCCGTTGAATCAACAATTGACAACGATCGACTTGTTCGAATTTGTCTAAAATATGGAATAATGAAAAGGGACACCCTAGTGCCCTCACGCTCTGACCGTCCCCACAACCCTCCAGAAGGATATATGACGGTCACTCGATTGATGTGCATGGTCGGCGCCATTCCTCCATTCTCTCCTTTCATCGTTGATTTCTTAAGACAAATGCGGATTGCCCCCATGCAGTTGCATCCCAACTCATATGCCTATTTGCATACCTTGTACATAGCATATCGTGAAATCCTAGGCATAGAGCTCACGTTCGATGACGTTCACTTCTTTTATAATTTCAAGCATCGGACTAGAGAAACTCCATCTTTCTGCTACTTTGAATCAGTTCCAAGAAGGAAGATAATCTCTACACCATTTAGCAGTAAAGCTGGAGATTCCAGACTAGAATGGTTCTATATAAAGCAACAGTCTGGATGCGCCAGGAGATGGACAAAATCAAGTAAAGCGTTGATTTTCTGAATCCGGACTCTATACACTTGAATCATCACCCTGACCTGTTTTCCTTTTTGTTTGCAGTCGACAATCCCAAACAGATATCAGATCAGGTGTTCTTTGATCGGATGCACCGACTTCTTAATGGCGATCAAAAATTCCTGACTATCGACGAGGTCCTTAAAGATGAATACCTTCACTTTCATGGGCTGCTATCCGTTTTTCGTAGCATTGGTCATGGGACAGTCCCTTATGCATACATCCCTCCAGTGGAGATAGTTCCAGAAACAGGAGAGGGCTCGGGAATTCCTACAGTGCCTCTTCAAACTTCACCTTCTCCATCTTCCACACAAGATGATGAATTGGCTAATCTGGCCGAAAAGCATCGTGAAGGGTATATTGCCCCCGAGGAAACTACTTCTCTAGACAAATCAAAATCTTCCCAAGAGTCGCCACTTCACGCTTCCGAAGGAAATGATGCTAGCACTGATGAGCACATATTTCAGGGTTTGGGGGATCTCCCCTTACCTGAGACTATATATACTTCAGAGGATTTCAGGAAGGATCCTTTAGTCTTCACTTCTTCCGAAGAAACTACTCCCGCTAAGGCCAAAGAGCCTGCCCGCACTAGTCTAGCTTCAGACTCGGGTTGGTTGGGGGGACACACACCACTTAGGATGCACTTTACAACACAGCAATATCATTTGTTGCACTTCTTTCTCCATGAATCCATTAATTCTAAACTTCGTTTATTTCATCATGCAGGTACAATGTCTCGATCCTACTACGATATAAGAAAACTTCGTCGTAGCATGTCCAATCCTCCTCAGGATGTCGAGTATGATCGCCGGGATGACCGTGGTAGGGAGGAGAGAAGACCTTATGATCCCTACCGTTCTCGACCCTCACGTTCCCGCTCACCAGTCCGATCTGAACAAGAGAAATACAAGAGCTATCAAGGTCGCAGGGAGGAGGATAGACCACCATCTAAAGACTCCACTTCCTCCCATGAAAAGCAGAGTAGAGAGAAAACTCCTCCAAGAGATACCGGGTCTCGAAGTAAGCAAAAGGTCCCTGCTACTAAACGACCTAGGACAGACAAAGAGACTACTGAATCCTCTTTAGGAAGGGACACTGAATTGACAATCCTCGCTCCTCCCCCACCAGATGCAGGAACTGCAATAAAACGGGCATATTTGAAAGAGCAATTTCCCGAACACTACTTCGAAACTCTGACCTTTCTACCTGCCCTTGAACCTATTTCGTCTAATTGGGCAGATGAGGCCAAAGCAAAGATTGATTTGGTGGAAAAACAATATACCGAGATGTTCAAGTATTCCCGCAATCTTTCTAGAATCATCCGCACTCTAATGACAAAAACTGATTCAGTGCAAAAGACCGCGGAGGAGGATGCCAAAGCTCTAAAAGCCCTAGGAAAAGATTTGGAAGACACTCAAGCTCAACTAGCTGTCGCTCAAAAGAACGCTTCTAATTTCAAACAACAGTTTGAGGACACGCAAAAACGCTATCATGACTTGCTTGAATCCCACACTCAGGAGCGTTCTGAGTTGAAGAAGCAAGCTGACGAGGCCAAATCAGAGGCTGCTAAGACACGCCTTGCTTATGCTGAGCTTGAACGGAAAAACGCCGAGTTAGCAAAAAAGAGTGCCGAATTAGAAAAGAAGAATGCTGACTTGGCTTCGAAGTTGTTGGAGGCAGAAAACAGGGCTGCTCTGGCCGAGGGCAATGTGGAATGTGCTATTAAATCTGCGGAGGAAGCCCGCAAGCAACTATCGGAGGCGGAGGCTGATATCCAGGGCTTCGGAGAGCTAATGATTGAATTCTTCGCACACATAATTCGTCGTCGAAACATTTCTTGGATCGAGGACTATCCATCCACTCTGGTTCAAGTATGGAATCAAATCGTTGAGTGGGAAAAAGAGGAACTTAAGGTCGATTCCCTCGATGAAGACAAACTGATAGAAAAATACTTGAGAGACGATGAACCGGAGCGCCTAGCTGAAGGGCGCCGCCTTATTGCTGAGGCCATGGAAGAAGAGAGACGGAAGTCTAAACAAAAAACCATTCCTGAAGCTGGTTCCTCTTCTTCTGCTCCTGCACCTCCCGAAGTAGAAGGGTATGATCCCGAAAATCCGGGGATTCCCCGGACAACTTTGCTATCTCCCATTGCTGAAATAACCCCAGAGGTAGTAGTCACCCCCGCTGAAAAGTCTTCGGAAGGTATCCCTATCTTTTCTCCTCAATTTGCCAAAGCTATTACTACTTTTCGCTACGTGATTGAACATTCTATGAGAGACCCATTGTTTTCGCCTGAGCTGATAACTGTTGCTTCTCATTCTGTAGGTGTCGAATCGTCCGAAAAGACAGATGTAGCTCAAGGAGCTACTGCTGGGACAAAGCCCGCAGACGGGGCCAAAAAAGGGGAAGACAAGGCTGCTTCTACAGACTTGGGAGAAGGGAATGAACCAACTAAGGTCACCACTCCCCATGATGAAGAAATGATATCAGCTTTGAAGGACGATGGAGGAGACGGGGGGCATGAAGAGGAACCGGAAGTTGCAATAACTGGGGAGTCGAAAAGCGCTGATGACGTTACCTTAGCTGCCATGAAGGCTGATCAAGACAAGCGCTTGCAATTAAAGGCCGAAGAACTAGACCCTGAGGTCCTCAAGCCCCTCGCAGTTGTGGATGCGGGTTCAAGGTTAGTTGTTAAGCTCTCAACTAGATCTATTACCGAAGAACTTGCTAAAAAATCTTCTCTTGATTCTAGTGTCCCGCCCTCCGGAAAGAAGTCTACTGGCTCCAGTACCGCATCTTCAGGGAAAAAGAAATCGAAACGAATCTTGACTGAAGCCGAGAAGGAAGCAAAGGATGCGGAAAAAGCCGCCAAGAAATCCAAGGCTCATTCCAAACCCAAATAGTTGGTTCCCCTGCATCTTTTTAGCATCTTTGTGAACCAATAATTGCTGCTACAAAAGCAGCTCCTGCACTTTCTTCTTTAGTTATTTCCCTGTACAAATTCATTCATTTGTAAATAAAAAATAATTCACTTTTTGCAATGTTTATTTGTTAGTAGTTCTGCACTTATGTACAAATGCATGTCTATAGTTATGAAACAAAGTTGTGTAAGGGGGAAATATGCGTATGCATACGTGTCCCCAGTCAATTTCCACAAGTTATTCAATGCTTAACCAAGCAATCTGAAAGCTCCCGATTTTCTGACGGGATAACACTTCCTGTGTCATCAATACCTGTCGTCTTTTCTGGCATTTCTTTTATACTCTCTCTCTTTCTCTTGAGAGTTAGAGTTCGAGCTTAGTCATCTATTCATTCCCCGGTCTCTCAACGGGGAAAGATTTCTTTCTCGGCGCTCAGTCGGAGACGCCTTTATACTCTCTTTCTCTCTGGAAAGTAGAGTTATGAGGAGAATCTCTTTTTCAGCGCTCAGTCGGAGACGCTTTTATACTCTCTCTCTTTCTCTGGAGAGTTAGAGTTAAGAAGGGAATTTCTTTTTCAGCGCTCAGACAGAGACGCTTTTATACTCTCTCTCTTTCTCTGGAGAGTTAGAGTTAAGAATGTCGTTTTCTCATTCTTTTATGTCTTATTGCACAAATAATCGTTGTGCTTCTTTTTATGTCTAAACTGTTTTCAACCCTTTTAGGCTTTGAGTTATCCTGTATTTTATAATCACAACAGAATAACTGATGAATATAAATGCATAAAAGTAAGTAACACACAATATTTTTATAGTGGTTCGGCTAAGTCGTAGCCTACATCCACTTTATAGTCCTTTATTCAGATCATCAAACTTTCCCAAGGCAAGTCGTGCCTTATTACAGAGTTTATAAGAAAAAATAACACAAAGTACAGCATTTCTAATCCAAATATCGCATTAAGTGTTGGGCATTCCATGCTCGAGGGACTTCTTCGCCATCTACGGTCGTTAACTTGAAGGTTCCTTTTTCATGTTTCCGTTGGATGACAAAGGGTCCTTCCCATTTTGGGCCAAGATGAGGAAGGGACGGAAAAACTCTCTTTAACACCAAATCTCCTGGTTCAAAAGTCCTGAGGCGAACTTTTTTGTCATAATAGCGTGCCATCTGACGTCGATGTCTTGCCGCACGCAAATCCGCTTCATCCCTTTTTTCTTCGACTTCATCAAGAGACTCAAGTAAGAGCGCCTGATTCGTCATTGGGTCATAATATGTCACTCTGTGGGAAGGAACTTCCAGTTCAACTGGAATTACTGCTTCTGAGCCAAAGGAAAGAGAGAAAGGGGTATGACCGGTGGCCGTTTTAAATGTTGTTCGGTATGCCCACAAAGCTAGGGGCAATTCGTCAACCCATCTTGCCTTTGCACGCTCTAACCGTTTCTTGAGGATGGATTTTATAACTTTGTTTATTGCCTCTACTTGCCCATTCGATTGCGGATAGGCAACTGCAGTATATCGCTTGTCTATCTTATACTTCTGACAGAAATTTCTGAATTCAGTACTATCAAACTGGGTTCCGTTGTCAGTTATAATCGTCCTTGGAATCCCGAACCGGCATATAATATTTCTGACCACAAAACTTATCACCTTTCTTGTTGTGATCTTAGTCAAGGGCTCAGCTTCCACCCACTTCGTAAAATAGTCCACGGCCACTATTGCATACTTGGCTCCTCCTTTAGCAATCGGTAAAACTCCAATGATGTCAATTCCCCATGTGGCAAATGGCCAAGGACTCACCATTGATTTAAGTTGGGTCGACGGTGCCCTGGGGATTTTGGCGAATCTCTGGCACCTATCGCAGCGTCGTGAATAATCAGCTGCATCTTTATTGATTGTAGGCCAGAAGTATCCATATCGCAATATCTTCTTTGCTAAAGTTTGACCTCCTGTATGATCTCCACACTCACCTTCGTGTACTTCTCTTAGTACACGCTTGATGTCGTCGTGTGCGATACATCGTAACAGGGGCATAGAAAATCCTTGTCTATAGAGAATACCATCTTGTATAACATATCTGGTAGCTTTGCGAACTACAGCTCTTTTCTCACTCTTCTTTGACGGGAGTGTCCCATTCTTAAGAAAATTCTTAATTGGAGTCATCCATGACTCCTTATCTGGTTCCGCTTCAAAAGCGAATTCAATTTCCATTGACTCAAAGCTTGGCGACTCCAACGTTTCAATTGGAATTACTTCAGTCTCTTCTGGATTGTCGGAACTAGCCAGCTTTGCCAGTCTATCCGCTTTCTGGTTTTCAATTCTGGGAATATGTGTTATGTTGTACCGCTCTAAGCTATTCAATAGCTCTTTCACTTTCTTGAGGTAGGCAATGAGCCGAGGTCCTCGAGCCGCAAACTCCTCTCGTACTTGACAAACAACAATCTTAGAGTCACAAAATATGTCCATCATTTTTACTCCGAGGTCTTTAGCGAGTTTCAGCCCGGCAATCAGGGCTTCATACTCAGAGTCATTGTTAGTTGCCGAAAATTCTAATCGCAGGGCGTAATATAACGACCGTCCCTCGGGAGTGACTAAGACAATTCCAGCTCCGGACCTTCGGTCATTTTTAGCTCCATCTGTATATAATTTCGACGGATTCATCTCTAGCTCATCCTCGGATTTAACCACTCGGTCATTGATTATTTCCTCCTCTGGAATGGTGAACTCCGCAATAAAGTCTGCTAGAGCTTGCCCCCTGATTGACTTTCGTGGTTGAAAATTCAAATCAAACTGGCTTAGCTCTATGTTCCATTTGATCAACCTTCCCGATGCTTCGGGTCTCTGCAATACCTGCCTTAAGGGCTGGTCGGTGTATATGGTTATTGGATGGGCTTGGAAATAGTGACGAAGTTTTCGGGATGCGATCAGGAGGCTGTAAGCAAGCTTCTCAATCTTTGGGTAGTTGCGCTCTGCCGCTGCTAATTTCTTACTTACATAATACACCGGCCTTTGTACTTTGTCTTCTTCTCGAACCAGGGCTGTGCTGACAGCGTGAGCCGAGACTGCCAAATAAACAAATAATTCCTCGTGATCTACGGGCTTTGATAAAATCGGCGGTTTCTCTAGCAGTTCTAACAGATTTTGAAAGGCCTCAACACAATCCGGAGTCCACTGGAAGTTCTTCTTTCCCCTTTTTATCAAATCAAAAAACGGAACACATTTATCTGTGGCTTTGGAGATGAATCTACTCAGCGCCGCTATTTTCCCTGCCAGACTTTGGACGTCTTTAATTCTCCTCGGTTCTTCGATGTTTCTAATTGCTGCTATCTGGCTAGGGTTGATTTCAATTCCTCGGGAACTCACAATGAAGCCAAGGAACTTTCCCGATGCCACTCCAAATGAGCACTTCAGAGGATTCAATTTCATTCGGTACTTTCGCAAGATACCAAACATTTCCGCTAAGTCTTGCGTATGACTGGAAGACTGCTTTGATTTGACAAGCATATCATCCACATAAACTTCCATAGTTTTTCCTATTTGATCATAAAACATTCTATTTACCAAGCGCTGATAAGTAGCTCCAGCGTTTTTTAACCCGAATGGCATTACAACATAACAATATAGCCCCAAATTCGTAATGAAACTCTTATGCTCTTGGTCTGGTACGTGCATAGGAACTTGGTTGTATCCAGAGTATGCGTCCATGAAAGAAAGAAGTTCATGACCTGCTGTCGAGTCTACAAGCTGGTCAATCCTAGGGAGTGGGAAACTATCTTTCGGGCAAGCTTTGTTTAAATCTGAATAGTCAATACAAGTCCGCCACTTTCCGTTTGGCTTCCTTACTAAAACGGGATTCGATATCCAGTCGGGATATGTCGAATCTCGAATAAATCCGTTCTGCTTCAACTTCTCTACTTCCTCTTTGAGAGCAGCCGACCTCTCTGGGCCCAGCATGCGTCTCTTTTGCTTCACAGGTGGATGCTTCGGATTTACATTCAATTTGTGACTTATAATGGATGGCGATATCCCACACATGTCAGCATGGGTCCAGGCAAACACGTCCAGGTTTGCCTTCAAGAAGTCCGTTAGTTCTTTAGCTCGACGTGGATCCAATTGAGAACCAATTTTCAAAACTTTTGTCGGATCAGCTTCATCAATGGGAATTTCCACTGTCACTTCATTAGGAGTTGCATTCCTAGCCTCTGGTTCCTCGTCTTTTCTAGGATCCAGGTCTTCAGGTGTTCCTTTGGGCAACTCCTTTGGAGTCAATTTCTCTAATTGCTATGCCGAGTCCCCCTTTGAGGGAGACGAGGCATCCTTACTCTCAGCATTAAATCCTTTCATCAACATCTTTAGTTCGGCCACATAGCAGGCCCGTCCGGAAACTTGATCCCCTCTCACTACTCCAGTTCCGGCCTCGGTTGGGAACTTAAGTAACAAGCACCAAGGGGCGATACAAACTCTAAATTCAGCGAGGGCAGGTCTCCCCAAAAATGCGTTATAAGGCGAATCTACGTCCAATACTACGAACTGAAGCATTCGCACTCTTCTACGTTCTCCTTGCCCCAGGGTCACGGGCAACTCTATGTATCCCATAGGAGCTGTCGACGCCCCGTTGAAGCCTCTAATCCATCCTTCACAAGGCTTCAGATCTTCGGGCTCTAGCTTCATCTGATCAAATGACTTCTTGAACAAGATATTAACGGAACTTCCGTTGTCTACTAATACCTTATGGACCAAAGCCGGCCCAATGGTGGTAGTAATAACCAATGGATCACTGGTGGGTGATTGTATCCCAGTATTGTCTCGGCTTCGAAATACCACGTCGTCAAACATGGTCTTCTGTTGTTTTATTGGAGTGACATCTTCCAAATCATCACCTTCATTCACGTCTAGATGCTTGGCAGCATTCACATATTGATCCATTGATCTGAAACTTCGGATTGTCGGGTGAGGTCCGCCTACTATGGAGTTGATGACAATCCCTTTACCTTTCTGCTGCGCTGTAGGCTTGGGAGCAGGTAGGATCTGTTTTGGAGCCTGCTCTCCTTGCCCCCTGTCCCTCGGGGCCACCTTGTACTCATCCAACTTTCCTTCACGCAGCAGCTTCTCAATCACATCCCTCAAATGCCGACATTCATTGGTCGAATTCCCATGAGTTCCGTGAAACAAGCAAAATTTCCCTGTCGCCATTTCTTTCTCGGTCGAATCACGAGGTGGGGGTCTTTTGTACTGTAGCACATTGTACGTATCCAGATAAATATTTTCCAGAGTATCGTTCAATGGTGTATAATTCTCGTAGTTCTGGAATCGGGGTCTTTTATTAGGATCACTTCCCCTATTTCTGTTTCTTCTGTTGCCGTTTGAATTACGGTTACTGTTGTTGTTACCCCCGTTTCCAGCATTGCTGTTTTCTCCCTTGTTTCCAACATTTACTTCAACCTTGCCAGAACTTTCCCCAGACTGCTTCACGGCAATATTACTCTGCACATTCTCCTTTGAAGCTGTCTCAGACTTTCTCTTTCGGTTTGCCCTAGCCTCCTCTCGTCTTAGATAAATATCGGCTTTTTCGTAGAATATCGCCCTTGTGGGGGGTGTTTTCCCAGAAAGGTAGTCTCCAAACTCGGATTCAGGATCGACTCCTTCCTTCAATGCCATCAGAATAGTGGGCTCGTGCGGGTCACTGACCTCAGTTACGGCTTGGTTAAAACGATCAAGATATGCCCTTAAAGACTCTCCGGGCGCCTGCTTGATTCTTGACAATTCAATAACACTTTTGGACTTTCGGGCATGGAGACGGAACTGGTTCATGAAACGCTCGCTTAGTTCCTTGTAATTTGAAATCGAACGAGGAGGAAGTCGGGTAAACCAGAACAGTGCCACATCTTCTAAGTAGATTGGGAACGCTTTGCACTTCACTTCATCAGGGGCAGCAGCGGCATTCATGAGCCATGAGTACCGCATTAAATGCTGTCCCGGATCAGTCCTTCCGTTGTATTTGTCCATCTGTGGCAAGTTAAAGCGTCGGGGAAATTGGAAGTCGAGGATATCGTCGGTGAAGGGAGTATGGCTTCGCTCAATGCCATAGTCTTCATTTGTATAATTCCGGCTCTCGGACATAATTTGGCGAACCATTGCCTGTACATCAGCATTAGTTAGGGGCCGCTCAGGTTCCCTGGCCCTAGTATCCGAGTTCCTTCTGGGCTCTTTCTCAGGAGATACTCTTCTTCTTCGAGCTGCCTCTGCTCGATTCCGCTCCCTGCGTTCCCGGTCGATCTCGGGATGAGGGGACTGGAGTCTTTGCCCCCGAGTGGGGTCATTGTCTCCTAATGCTCGTGCAATATCCTCACGAGATCCCAAAGATCCAAATGTCAGCTGCTCCACGTTCTGAGGTCGTTCGAGTGGCCTTCGTTCACGGGGCCTCTCTTCCTCGGACGATGAAGATTGATCAACTGGTGTGTGACGAACCGGTGACGGAGTTCTCTGTCGACGGAGTTCACCAATCTCCCGACTCATGAGCCTCATATTTTCCTGCATCATGAGATTAGTGCGCTCATGAACTCTCATAGCTTCCCTTGTGCTCTCAAGCATGTCAAGCAAGCGCGAGAAATCTCCTTGAGTGATGGGAGCAGACGGATTGACCTGATCATCAACTCGGGTGGCTGGAATTGGAGCATTCGCAGGGACTCGAGTAGAGGTTCCAGCTTCACCGAGGATCGGGTCGGATCGGAGGTAGGAGGTCGGGTCGGATCGGAGCTGGGGTGCCTGGTCGGATCGGTGCGCAGCGAGCAGCTCGGGTCGGTTCAGATTGGGGGAGTGCACTGCTTCAGAGTCTCCTACCCGGATCGGATCGGAGCTCTC
Source organism: Allium sativum (assembly GCA_030737875.1). Lineage (NCBI taxonomy): Eukaryota > Viridiplantae > Streptophyta > Magnoliopsida > Asparagales > Amaryllidaceae > Allium > Allium sativum. The sequence continues at coordinate 4,881,609 of JASFAX010000037.1, read as the reverse complement.
CCCCTGCTGTCGGTTCGGATTTCCTGCATTGATTCTTCCTGCTGCTGAACTCTGCCCCCGAGACCTTGTTACTACAGCATTTTGCTGATCTTCGCCAGCTCCATTTCCTCGAACAGACTGAACTTCCTTGCCTTTTCCTTTGGCCATGAGTCTTTGACAATTACTTCAACGAATATGAAAGAGCGAAAAAACTTAAGGATTTACTTCTTTGAACTCTACGGTCCAAAAAGTAGAGAGAAATCCCGGAAAATAAAGAATTTAGATGAGGTTCTCAGTGAAAGCACCAAAATGTTAGACCCAAAAGTGGCTCTAACACCCAAATTGATTAGAAACAAGATTAAATGAGACAAAAATAAAAATGAACACACAGGATTTATAGTGGTTCGGCGAAGAAATGCCTACGTCCACTTATCTTTCACTATATTCAATAATTCAGTTGCAAATACAATGTAAGATTCACTCACAACTCACTTTTGTTCACTCAATTGACTAAAACAAGAAATGAAAGATGATTTGGATTCTCCGGGAGTAATGGAGTTCGGATGATGGAGGTAGTTGAATTCTCAAAGTGCTGAAAAAAAAAGATCCTTCTCTTTGCCTCCAGACGGGGTATTTATAGGCGTGAATTTGCTTGAGACTTGATCCGGGTCGGGCCACGTGTCATCCATCGCACTCTCTTCGGGTTCGGATGAACTATCATGTTGACAACGCATCAAAGGGAAGGACGTTATAGGTAGGAATTAGTCATAGCCGGTCCGGTTATCCAGGCGATTTTGCAGGAGAGTAACATGGATCATGGGTGCGGGTCGGAGACGTGCAGATAAGGGGTTCGGATCGGGATACCCGATCCGAACCGGATTGGCTTGGGCGCGACTCTCCTTCTCTAACCTATTCCGCTCCGCTCTATTGTTGTGGCAAGCAGATGGCTTTCCGATCCATTCGAGATTTAGTTGCCTTCCGATCCGATTAGATATGCCTTACCAATCTACTCAGTAAGAGATCTCCGATCCGAACAGAAGACTCTATCCGATCCGAACCGATATGTTGCTCTGACCCGACCCGAACAACTGTAGCTATCAATCTGAATTGTAGTGTTTTCCTCCAATCCGAACCGAAGTCTTATAATTAAAAATACCCTTCAATGTTTGGTTTCTTGACTTTGTGTTGCCTAGTTCACAAAGTAGGCTAACAGGTTCAGATAAATAAAATACTTTGAAAGACTATGAATTGGATATGTTGTAAACTATGATTCTGTGTTAATATGAAATCTTATACTATGTCATAACAGATCTATTTTCCTAGATCTAATAAAATTATGGTGATTTGATTATGTTGCTTATGTGGATCTTGACTTGTAACCATGATTATGGTGGATGTACATCTATTAATTGGGATATTTGTAACATTACTTGGGTCTAGATCTTTATGTTAATCGCCTTTCACCTGTCATATTGTGATCCACTAAGATATGTTGTAAACTTGACATGTAATCCATCTTTAGATCTAAACATGTTACAATGTCCCCCTTACTATGCTAGATCTAAATAATTGGACACCTTATGGTTAATTTAGATCCCATTATGTTGCTTTGACATCATAGTGGTTGCAAGTTCATCACTTTTATGCCTACCTTGCAATGCTGAGTACATGACCATTCACCTTGTTATCATACTGGTTTATGTTTATGTTTATGCCAAGATATGTTGAACTATGACCTTCGTCATACTCCCTTTTCATTGTATTAGCTAGGCTACTTTATAGCCTAGATGCTGCCAAAATACGCACGAATACGTTAGAGAGGAAATAGGGAAAAAGGGATTATAACTGGCATAATTTATGTAATGTTTATATGAAATGGGACATGTAATTCAAATGGGGAAAACATAGAAATAGTTACCTATAATGATATAGGTAGATTTGGATTAATTTGGAATGTTTAGTAATTTACAATTAGGAATTGTAAATAGTACTTATGACACAAGGTTAGGTTATATTAGTGGTGGAAGTCTGCCCGGACCCGACCGACGTATCCAACAGCCACTAATGTTGAACCTAATGTGGGAGGTCTAAGTACGCAAATACGAATCGGGCTAAGACACGAGGTTAGGCCCAACTGTGGAATAAGACTGCCTGGACCCGACCGGCATATCCAGCATCCACATGTTGAAGGGCTAATGTGGGAGGTCTAGCCCATTATAACCATAATTGGACATGGTAATGAAATGGACTACTTAACCTAATTTAGTATGACTATGGACTTAAGTTAGGGTTAAGTAAAATTGGATGGGTAGTGGTGGGTTAAGTAAATTAGAGGCAGTGGGTAATATGTATATATAGGCCCACTAACTTAACCCAATAAGGTTTTGTAATTAAAGACACCTAGTGGTATACATAACCAGTAGATAATGTAATAAGGTTATGTAATTAAAGACACCTTGTGGTATACATAACCGGTAGATAATGTAATGAAGTTATGTAATTAAAGACACCCTTTAGAGTAAGCATAACTAGTATAAGGCTATGTAATTAAAGACACCTAAGGGTATACATAGTCAGTGGAAAACCTAGTGGGGGATACAACACAAGGGGGAGAGCTTGTATCATATTGTGTGGTACCCATTTTAGTCAGTAACCCGGAGTTGGTATCAAGTAAGGAACTCTGTACTAGGCGGAGAAGGGGCATGCTTACCGATTGATTGTAAGAGGTCCAAACGAGACGGATGGTGTGGGCGGCACAAACCGACTAGGGACATGTGCGTGCATGGGCCGGGCAGAGGGGGCTAAGACGACCATGACACCAGTAGATATGGTTGTGCACACCATGGGTTGCCACTTTAGGAAGTGATACCTCCTACTATGGGGCCAGCACAGGATATCTACAGGGTCGGGAGCCAACCGATTAGGGTAGGGGTTAAGGTATACTTGGACGTATGACCTAAGCCTACCAACTTATAGTGGAAGGGACCATCTCATTTCAGTTATACTAGTACTAGTGCAGAGTAATCATTAGTGAGGCACATACACCTTAACTTGCTTACCTTGTCACACTTGCCATTTACGTAGTGATCTGTCTTATCCACTTTATATGTCTATCATGTTGCTTTTATTTATCTACTGGCTAAAAGTAACTAGACTCGCCAGACTTTATGTCTGACCTTATTGCTTCTCCTTCTTCCTTCCGTTTCCTCCCAGGTTCTCAGGGAGGAAACATTCAGACTTAATCAGGAATCAGATATCATCTTGCTAGGAGCTACTTCTGAAATATGGCTCAAGTTCTTGTCTCTACTATGACTTAACTCTTTTTATTGTGGGAATGATGCTTTTTATTTACTTATGTACTCTGATGGTGCAAGACAAAATTTATTTTGTTGTAATGGTTTTTGTGACTTATGAAATTGTGGACCACGGTATTATGACGTATGCTTGAAATAAAAGTTTAAATTTTCCGTCGCTGCCTTATTTGTATTTGTCTTGTAATTATTCTGTGCCTGTTCACCTATAGCGCTTCATGAAACTTAATCCATTCCCTTAGTGAGTGACATTAACGGACGTGGGGTGTCACATTTGGTATCAGAGCTGAAGGTTACAGATTAGATAAAAGTTTTTGGAAATTATTTTCAAAAAAGTTTTAAAAGAAAAGTCTATTTTGAAAAACATTCCCCAAAAAGTCATATGTAGTATCCTTCGGTCCTTTATCTAAATTTCTTCCTTTTCCCTTTTTCAGCATGTCTGGGGAACAAAACATCCCTAATCTCCCAGAGGGCATCACAATACCCGGATGGTTCCAGAGGTATTTAGAGGCCACGGCGTCGGCCGAAGGCCAAAGAGACATTCCTCCCCCAGTTGCACCAGCCATTCCTCCTTCCCCCTCCAAAAGCTGACAACTTTTCCAAGATCTGCAAAGACTCCTGGGCTATGGGAGGAAGGCCATTCCATGGGAACGAGACATTCGTAGAAGCTCGGAATTGGCTTAAGGAAACTGAGGACTTATTCGTAATCTTTGAAGTGGAGGACCAAAGAAAGACCCAGTTAGTTGCTTGGTTGTTAAAGGACGAAGCCTCATTTTGGTGGGAAGTCACCCAAGTTGGACGTCCGGTAGAAACTTGGGAAGACTTTAGATAGAGGTTCGAAATGAAATTTCTTTCCTAAGCGGAGAGAAGCATACAAATGGAGAGGTTCTTAACAATCAAACAAGAAAATTTGACGGTGAAGGAGTATGCGAACAAGTTCAACCAGTTGGCAAGGTTCGGGCTAGAGTTGGTAGACTCACCGCACAAAAGGGCTTTACGGTTTGCTAAGGGGCTGAATGAGTCTCTGCATGGTTTAGCTATGTCCCGTCTTCCAATGGGGGCCACCTTTGAAAAGCTTGTTGATGTGGCCCGAATTCATGAGGAGGACAAGGGAGAAAAGAAGGAAACAAAAGCTGAGGGGACATCGCAGAATAAGAAGGTGTGGCCCAAGAAAGGGCAGCAACAGCAGAAGAAAGAGAGGAAAGATGATAAAGGAAAGGATAAGAGAAGATGCCATAATTTTGGAAAGGGGGGCCACCTGATCAAAGATTGTAAGAGAAGGAAGGCCAATTGCTTTAATTGCGGAGAGGTCAGACACTTCTCTAAAGAGTGCCCGAAGAAACAGGGATCGCAGGGACAAGATCAAAGAGCAGGGATTTCTAGAGGGCAGGTGCATGCTCTTGCGATCAGTACTCCTGACAGAGGTAGAAAAAATTCCATAGAAAGTTTAGTTTTTCCTTTAAACCATCCACACTTTTGATTCTGGTGCTTCACACTTGCTTATATCTAGTTCTTTGGTTGAATCTCTGCATTTAATTACTAGTAGTAGTAGATCCCGTAGTTGTTTCAAACCCCATTGTTGGTTCGACTCATTTATCGATGATTTGTCGGGGTTTGAAAATATCTATGTTAGGCATCGAATTTGAATGTGACGCGTATGTGCTTGGGTTTATGGGTTATGGGTTGATTCTAGGAATGGATTGGCTTACCACGTATGGGGCCATTCTGGATTATGAGAGGAGGGTTGTTAGACTCCTGACTTGTCATAGGAAGACCCTCGAAGTTTCTTGTGATCCTCAAGGGTCTGTTATGCTTAGCTTTCTAGAGTCTCTAGATGCATCCATAGATGATTTGCAGTCTATTCCAGTGGCTTGAGATTATTCACATGTTTTTGATGAGGTACGGGGTTTACCTCCAAGGCGTGAAATTGACTTCCGCATATATCTGGTGGACAATGCAAAGCCAGTTGCATAACCAGTACGCCACATGGCTCCAAGGGAAAGGAGGGAGCTGAGTAAGCAAGTAGGGGAGCTACTTGAAAAAAGGTTTATCAGACGAAGCATATCTTAGTGGGGTGCTCCAGTAGTATTCGCAACTAAAGCGGATGGTTCGCTTCGTTTGTGTGTTGATTATAGAGAGTTAAATAAGCTCACCAAGAAGAATAAGCACTCGCTTCCGAGGATTGATGATTTATTTGATCATCTTGTTGGTGCCTCGGTATTTTCTCAGTTGGACTTGGCTACGGGGTTCCATCAGTTGAGGGTGGCTGAGGACAACATAGATAAGGCTGCTTTCAGAACTCCAGATGGTTTCTTTGAATGGCTAGTTATGCCTTTTGGGTTGACAAATGCACCCGCCTATTTTGTTGATTTGATGAGTAGGGTGTTTCGGGAGTTCCTAAACAAATTCGTCGTAGTCTTCGTTGATGATATTTTGATCTTCTCTAAGAGTGAAGAAGAGCATGCCTAGCATTTGGGAGAAGTTTTGAAAACTCTCTGTGACCGTCAGCTAAAAGCAAATTTCTCCAAATGCCAGTTCTGGAGAAAGGAGGTGAGATTCTTGGGGCATGTAGTCACCAAAGAAGGGATAACTGTAGATCCCGTGAAGGTGGTTGCAACAAGATTGGCAGATTCCTAAAAATGCAACCGAGATGTGAAGCTTTCTTGGGTTGGCAGGTTATTACAGGAAGTTTATTAAGGACTTCACGAAGATAGCAGCCCCTTTTACCAGGCTGACAAAGAAGATTTTGGCATTTTCATGGGACATAGACTGTGACGTTGCTTTCCAATGACTGAAGAAGGCTCTGACAACATCCCCAGTTTTGACCTTGCCTGATGGGAGTAAAGTTTTTACTGTATACGCTGATGCGTGCGGTATAGGGCTTGGTGCAGTTTTGATGCAAGAAGGGAAAGTAATATGCTATGGGGGTAGACAGTTAATAGTTCATGAGAAGAAATACCCCACCCATGAAGCTAGCTTCCATAATATTCGCGTTAAAGACGTGGCGTCATTAATTACTTGGAGAAAAGTTCGAATTATACACTGATCATAAATCTCTCAAGTATCTATTCTCACAGAAGGATCTCAACTTAAGGCAACAACGGTGGATGGAGTTCTTAGCTTCATATGATTTTGAAATTGCTTATACCCCTGGCAAGGGTAATGTCGTGGCAGACGCACTAAATAGGCAGAGGGTGGCCCTGAGTCCTCTCTTTGTGGAAAGAAAGAACTTGGAGTTCATATCAGCTTTTCATTTTAGACCCTCCATCGAGTTTTTGCCTGATTTGTTTGCATCCTTGGAGATACAACTTACTCTTGTGGATCAGATTGGAGCTTCGCATTAAGGTGACCCATAAATTCTAGACATCGTGGATAAGCTCAGAAGAGGGGAGACTTCTAGTCACCTCAGCAGATATGCCATAGATGAAAAGGGGTGGTTGTGACGAGATGGAAGACTGTGTTCCTCAAACTAGAAGCTTGATAAAGGCAGTCCTATAAGAAGCCCACCATTCTAAGATAACTATTCATCCAGGCGGTGACAAGATGTACAGGGATATGAAGAGGGTTTTCTTTTGGGCTGGGATGAAGAAGGATGTGGCCGAATTTGTTTCTCAATGTTTAGTTTGCCAGCAAGTTAAAGCTGAGAAAAAGAAGCCCGGTGGATTACTTCTTCCGTTGGAGGTTCCGCAGTGGAAATAGGAGAGCTCTCTATTGATTTCATAGATGGTTTGCCTAGATCAAAGAAAGGTAATACCAGTATTTGGGTGATAGTGGATAGACTCACTAAGAGTGCTCACTTTACTCCAGTTAAGAGTAAGAGGACGTCATCATGGTTAGCAGCAATTTATGCCCGAGAGATAGTTTGTCTTCACGGAGTACCTTCCGGCATCGTCAGCGATCGTGACCCCATCTTTAGCAGCGAATTTTGGAGGAGCTTGCAAGAAGCATTAGGTACACAGTTGTGTTTGAGCACTGCTTATCATCCTCAGACCGTTGGGCAGACAGAGAGGGTGAATAGGATTCTAGAAGTTCTTTTAAGGCTATGTATCCTAGACTTCGGAGGGACTTGTGAAGAGCATCTTCCTTTACTAGGGTTTGCCTATAATTACAGTTTTCAGGCTAGAATCGGCATGGCACTCTTCGAAGCATTGAACGAACGATCCTGTAGATCACCAACTTGTTGGTGGGAATCTACATAAAGAATATTACTTGGACCAAATATGGTTAGGGAAACGTCCAAAAAGATTGACTTATTCGACGGCGGATGAAGACAGCTGAAGATATGCAATATTCCTATGCAGACAAGAGAAGGGCTGACATCGAATTCAAAGTGGGAGACTTAGTTTTTATCAAAGTATCACCTCTGAGAAATGTGGTTCGCTTTGGATCAGTAGGGAAGTTGGCACCTAGGTTTGTGGGACCATTTCCCATAACTGAGAGGATTGGCCAAATGACCTGCAGAGTAAAGCTTCCAGAAAATCTATCCAGTGTTCATGACGTTTTCCATGTCTCTCATCTGTGGAAGTGCCACCATGACACCGCGGAAGTTGTTGAGCCGAGCATGTTGGAAGAAGTCAAAGTGGAACGGGAGGCGACAGTCAGACGAGTCCCTACCCGTATTCTTGGGTCAGAGGCTAAGAAGCTGCGCAATAAGGAAATCAAGTTGCTAAAGGTTCAATGGGGAGATAACCCAGAAGATGCGACTTGGGAGACCGAAGACAAGATTCGTGCTTTGTTCTCTTTTCTTTTCGAGGGTATGTTCATAACTCCTTTCCTAAGTTTTATCAGTACTTATTACTGTCAATAGAATATATCTTATTCATCGTATTTTCGACCTTTAGGTAGGAATCCTATGGATGTAAATATGTGTTTGAAACATGTTATGTTTGACGGATGCAAGTGTTTGCTAGTGGTTGCTTGTGGACACATATACACACACATTAGGCACTAAGATCGGCCCAATCACTTTCATATTGCATATGGATGTGTGTGCATTTTCTTTTCTTTTATAGATGGAAATGGATGAACTGGCATATGGATGTTGCCTTTGGACGAATGGGTGTGCACACATATAGAACTTATATGATACAATAGGTTTATTTGCATACATATTGGATTCATGGCACTAACATACATTGCATTAAGGAGGTCAACTGAATCAGTAGACCACCTGATCTTCGCATTAGTGATGGGACAATACACACACCTTTGCATATATTCATATAAGCATTAGAAATCTTCAAGGACAATGGATGCCAGTGATTGGTGGATGAGTAAATGGATGATGTATGGTAGGAAATGCATTCTTCTCAACTTAGAGATTTCGAGGATGAAATCCTTTGAGTAGGGGAGAATATAACATCCTGAATTTTTAACGACATTAAAGAGAATAAATTAAATAATAATAAATTTAATGTTCAAAATTAGAGGAAACGGACTGCACCATTGCGTTCATCTCGAAATTCTGGTCAAGATAGACATTTGGTTTGCATAAAACGGATACTGTATGAAGAAGTTATGAGGGTTTTAAGTTTGTATACGCACAAAAATATTTTATATATATGCATGAGTTAGAGGTGAGTCAGAATCCAATCCAAAGGATTCAAATTCAAAAAATTCCTCTGAGCAGCAAAATTCTTGATCTAGGGGGTCGACCCCCCCAGAAGGGGTGTCAACCTAGGGTCGACCCACCCACAGGGGTGTCAACACCCCTAGGGCTGAGGTGGCACTCGGTTTCAGGGGGTCTGGCAGCTATACATATGTGTCTTATTCCTTGTATTTTCTTCAATGGGAGTCGTGGAGGCCATATGCTGTTGGAGTGCGGACTGGATCATTTTCTACAACAACATATTCTACAAATCCAATTCAGAAATTCTAGATCCGTTCTTCCTAAATTCTCTAAACCTAACGCTGTGAGTTTCTAGATTACTTTAAGGTTCAGATAAATAAAAGTATACTTTGAAAGACTATGAATTGGATATGTTGTAAAGTTTGATTCTGTGTTAATATGAATTCTTATACTATTTCATGATAGATCTATTTTCCTAGATCTAATAAAATTATGGTGATTTGTTTATGTTGCTTATGTGGATCTTGACGTGTAACCATGATTATGGTGGATGTACATCTATTAATTGGGATAGTTGTAACATTACTTGGATCTATATCCTTATGTTAATCACCTTTCACTTGTCATATTGTGATCCATTGAGATACGTTATAAACTTGACATGTGAATCCATCTTTCGATCTAAACATGTTACTATGTCACCCTTACTATGCTAGATCTAAATAGTTGGACACCTTATGGTTAATTTAGATCTCATTATGTTGCTTTGACATCATAGTGGTTGCAAGTTCATCACTTTTATGCCTACCTTGCCATGATGATTACATGACCATTCACCTTGTTATCATACTAGTTTATGTTTATATTTATGTTTATGCCAAGATATTTTGAAACTATCACCTTTGTCATATTCCATTTTCATTGTTATAGCTAGGCTACTTTATAGCTTAGATGCTGCCAAAATGTGTACGAATACGTTAGAGAGTAAACGGGGAAAAAGGGATATAATTGGCATAATTTATGTAATGTTTATATGAAATGGGACATGTAATTCAAATGGGGAAAACATAGAAATAGTTACCTATAATGACATAGGTAGATTTGGATTAATTTGGAATGTTTAGTAATTTACAATTAGGAATAGTAAATTTTACTTATGACACTATGTTAGGTTACATTAGTGGTGGAAGTCTTCCTGGACCCGATCGGCATATCCAGCAGCCACTAATGTTGAACCTAATGTGGGAGGTCTACGTACGCAAGTACGAATCGGGCTAAGACAGGAGGTTAGGCCCAATTTGGAATAAGACTGCCCGGACCCGATCTACATATCCAGCATCCACACGTTGTAGCCTAATATAGGAGGTCTAGCCTATTATAACCATAATTGGACATGGTAATGAAATGGACTACTTAACCTAATTTAATATGACTATGGACTTAAGTTAGGGTTAAGTAATATTGGATGGGTAGTGGTGGGTTAAGTAAATTAGAGGGAGTGGGTAATATGTATATATAGGCCCACGAACTTAACCCAATAAGGTTTTATAATTAAAGATACCTAGTGATATGCATAAACAGTAGATAATGTAATAAGGTTATGTAATTAAAGACACCAAGTGGTATACATAATTGATAGATAATGTAATGAAGTTATGTAATTAAAGACACCCTTTAGGGTAAGCATAACTAGTATATGGCTATGTAATTAAAGACACCTAAGGGTATACATAGTCAGTGGAAAATCTAGTGGGGGATACAAGACAAGAGGGAGAGCTTGTATCATATTGTGTGGGACATGTTGTATATGACGTAGTTGTATACACAATTATATGATTTTTGTTTGATGACGACAACCAAATAAATATTATTTTAAATGTGTTTGTTACTATACTGTTCTATATATACATCACAAACATGAATATAATATTTATATTTAAATAGAATAGGACTGTACAGACATTCATATATTCATATAGTATTTTATTTAAATAAAATATTATAATTCAACAGTCAAATAGTACAAATTATATGACTTCACTATTTGTACACATTCACAGATATTACACATGATATTGTACTTGCATATAAACTGAATACGATAAACAAATTTGCTTAAACACAAATTTGAGCATAATAAAATAATATTTTATTTCAAACAAATTTGTTTAATACAAACATCAGTATAATTTTGCTGTTACACAGCTCCTCACTATTACACTCTGTCTATACATCTCATATATATACAATCGCTCAGTTTACATTTCAATCTACAGACACATTGACATGTCTTCATATTGTCTTTATCTTCTGTCTTCACAGCTCAGTCAGTCCAGTCTTCATACCTGTCATATACAGAAACACACACAGTATATGGAACAGAAATAATATTCTAAATTCTAGTGAATATAAATTTTGGTTTTAAAATTTTATTTGCCTTAGATTTCGGTGTGTTTCTCATCATCTTTCATGACTTGATCCGATTTATCTGTGTCTAGACGGTTTGTATATATAGTAGCAGGGACAGGGAAATATTTTCTGATGGTCTGCATATACACACGTGTATAAACATACTTGTGTGCGCTGCTTCGCCAATCAAAATACAACGTGCAACGGAGGAGCAACCACGTGGACCAACTCGACTCAGTGCATATATGGACAAAGCATGTAAACAAGCAATGGTCAAGCGTAACACACATGTCAGAATTCAAAGTGGTCGAAGCATGGAGTCGAGCCGTGGTCAAAAAAAGTCAGCAATGCCCAAACAAGTCAACATGTTCGTGGATGGTCACACAGCAATGTCACAAATGCAGTAATTCACAAGCAATGCAAGTAATACATGACTGGTGGAGCAACATGGCAAAAAAACTCAACATGGTCGAGACAACTCAACATGGACGAGATAGTGGTGAGAAAAGTAGCAAGCAACAACAATGACATATGCAACAATGGAATGCAAACTGGTCATCTCAATGATGCATGGCAGAGCATGTGGAATAAACAGCAAATTCATGTTTCAAAATGTCAACATATATTCATTCCTGGACATGCACAAGTATGGTCAAAGGTGGACAGAACACATACGAGTGCACAGCATATACAAGTGTCATGCTTCAGGTCAAATTCAAGTAATAAATAAACAACAATGATACGTAATGTTCATATGCAGTGATGATCACGTTCAAGTGACATTTGTATGTACAAGCATGGATTATGCAGTCCAAATAAACATGAACAGGTGTAAGGATGATGATACAGCATGAGACATAGGTGCAGCTACAAGTATGTTCAATACAACAAGCTATATAGTTGAGCACAAGGCAAGTCAAAGTTTCAAAGCCAAGAAACATTAAAATTCAAAGATGCAGGTTCAAAGTGACTACATAAGTGCAAATGAAGCAATGATTCAAAACAGCAAATATCAAGTCAAGGCAAAGTAACTCATATATACGCAGGGTCTGGAAAGAATATTCTTGCAAATGGTCACAAGAATAATGATGTAGAAACTTTTTATCAAAGTTTAAAAGCTTTCAAGATTTAAACAAATGATGTTCAAATACTTTTGGCAAGGTGATTGGGAATAATTTATTTCGACATAAAAGGAAAGTTTTTAATTGACAAAATATGCAATAATTCGGCAAGATCATTTTCACAAGGTAAATTCTTTTTTTGAATTCATTAATCAATTGGTGATTTTAAAATGGGCAAGAAACAATGTATTTTGTTTTCCAGTTTTTGCAAATAAGATCACTGCATACAATAAAAAAGATGTGTCTTGGGCAACAATTTATTTCGGGACATAAGTTTATTTCTGGCAACGACTCAATGTACACATGGAGTAGCACACACGACAACAAGTAAAAAGGTATGCCAAGATCCAAGACAAGCTTAGAACAAAGACAGATCAATATGAACAATATAAAAGTATGGAAACAAATCCTTTTGCTTTCAATGGTTCCCAGAAATGAGGTCAATCAAAGCAATATTTATTTCCAGCATTGATTCAGAATTTAAAGAATTGAAAAATCATGTTTGTGGCAAAAGTTGAATTCGTGACTTTCCAGAATTGAAAACAATTTCAAATACTCTCAGTTTTCAAATGCATTCTTGATACAGAACAAATCATGCAGTTTTTTTTCAGGAACCAGACTAAGGCAAGAAAGTCAAATTCATGAAATCCAAATCAGGAAATTCGATCAAGGCAACACATCAATACTGCTTTTCAAAATCAAGGAGTCCATAGTTGGCAACAGTTTTTTTGAATTCAAATCTTTCCAGAAATAGGCAGATAAATTTCTCGGTTCCATTTTCAGACAACAGTCAAGATATTCACGCAAGGGTCAGCATTTATAGACTCAATCAACGTAAACATTTTTCAAGCCGATTTTATCAAGAAATTCAAAAGGGGAAACTGCAAACTCAGTTAAGCCAATATTCATGAAATCAGAGAATCGTTTACGATTTTCTAATCCTATATAACAGTACATATCATCATCGGCACAAATGGATCGAAACCAAGTATAACAATTTCAAGAAGAAAATCAAGATCAAAAATTACTCACACAGTTCGATCGAGAAAGTGAGAGAAAGCCCAAATTAAAGCATCAGAAATCGACAAGAATTCAAGGATCAGAAGTTTCATCCAAAATTGAGGAAGCGTCGGGATTCGATTTGGGCCAAGTTCAGGAAAACCTAGAAAGTTCTTTCCCAGAGCGCCGCCATGTTTTTCTCAAAGGAAAGTGAATGAGATAATTGAAGTCGGGTGGAACCAATATACAAATGGCCGGCCAAGCATCTAAATGAAAAAGGGGATGACCCTTCCTTTTTTAAATCCTAGGGTTTCTTATTTATGTTTAAATTTGTATCGTTTTTAAATTTTTTTGTAAACCAACCAACAGTTCTAGAGTCTGTAAAATCTAGGGATTCAGTTAGGGGATAACTGACAGTTTACTAGTGCCTGTAAAACTAGGGGAAAATCTGGTCTAGTGGATATAGACCAATCTAGGGTTTTGAGCGTAGGATTAGAATAGGAGCGAGGGGTTCGCGAGTGTACATGGTCTTGTATGCGGGATCTGTTCTTTTACCTAGTAGAAACCTTAGGAATGCAACAGTTGGCAGGGTTTTACCGAAGCTGGGTATATCTGTGTGTGATTTATTTTCTGCACTTATATTTTTGCTGCATTCTGTGATCTGGTTATTATTTTAATATCCTGTCAGTTTTTTAATTCAACGAAAAACTGTGATAAACCCTATTCACCCCCCTCTAGGGTTAATCTAGATCCAACAAGTGGTATCAGAGCAGATATTCTGTTAACTCTAGAGTAATGGTGATCCCTAGTTATCAGTCCATAAAAAGGTCGGTCCAGTCACATTCCAAATATTTTTTATGGTACAGATTATTTGAATTGGAAATCAGAAATGAAATCGTATTTGAAATCTGTTAAATATTGGGATGTTGTTGACAGTGGAAGTGATATATTAGATAGGAATATTAATGCTCGTGCTATGCATATTCTCTGTTCTCAACTTAGTAATAATCAACTTGATTTTATCTCCATTGTTTGACTACGCAGGAAATTTGAAAACTCTCAATACAAAGTATGGACAAATTGACAATAGCTGCTCAAAACCCCGGAATGTCAACTCAGATTTAGATTTATGCTTAACAGGTCTTACAGATGATAATTCAGATGGATCGGCTGATGAAGACTCAATAGACAATGAAATAGAAAATTTCTCTTATGAAGAACTGATTTATTTTTGTGTTGATCTAACCAAATCTGTTGATAAACTCCAATCTAAAAATAAATCTCTGAAATTGTAACGGCCCGCATATCTGTACTATGTGAGTTGACTACATACATCACATGTCCAACCCAAATTGCACATAAATATGAATCATTACTAGAAAGAAGTTAGAGGATGAGAAATAGAAAGAAAGAAATATTAGAATAGAAGAAAACGAAGATCACAAACTCACAGCGGAACAAATATGGTAGCTTTATATACATACCAACATTAGAGCACAACAGTTATTTCTGGAACAGTTATAAACACCTCTTCCTAGATACAACATAATACATAGCGGAAAATATGATAGTCTATAGCTAACTGTTGAAGCCTCCTACTTCCAGCTCTTCCAAGTGAATCTGAAAAATCCCGACTACTTGACTACCCGGACAAATTTGGGCACCAAGAATTTAGGGAAAACAAAATAAACTCTGGGTCAATCATGGTACTGGTGTGAGTAAACTCCAATCATTTGTTTTAACTTTGAAAATTGTAACACCCCGAATTTCGGTTAATGCTAAAATTCACTAATTACAGAATAAATAATCTCAGACGTGAGAATTGGGGGAAACGGGCTGCGTCATTGCGTTCGTCTCGGAAAAATACGCGAAATAGAGTCTGAGTTTTCGAAAATCGGAGTCCGTATGGCCCAGTTATGGCCCGATGAAGTTTGCAGAAAATTTGAAACTAAAAACAGATTTAAGTATTTAAATTTCAGATTTTAAAATACACAGGCGGGGCCAGGCGGGAAAATTCCCGCCTACCCATGTCGACAGGGCTGTCGACAGGCCTGTCGACAGGGGTGTCGACTTGCCTGTCGACTTGCCTGTCGACAGGGTCCTGGCGTCCAGTGAACCTGGGTGCACCAGGTTGCACCAGGTTGGGTCTTAGGCTGGCTTGGAGGGCTGGTTCTGGAAGCTTCTTGGATCTGACGGGTCTAAATTAATCTAGGGTTAATCTAAGGGTCTAAAATGCAACCTAATCCTATAAATAACACCCTAACCCTACCCTAATTCATTCATAATTAAACCTAGTAACTAAACTATGGCAAAATGAAACTTGGTCATGGCCTCCACAAATCAATGAAGAGGAAAGCAAGCTCTAATCAACCTCTAATCCATTCTAAGTATCTTAATCTTCTTCATTAGCTTGCTAATTGTGTTTTGGTGAGTTTCTATCACTTTGATGATCAATTGTTAAAATAAGTAGATTTGGTGTAATGAGACTTATGGTCTTGAATGCGGATTTGTGAGGTTGAATCATTTGTAATGATATGCTAATCTATGTATAATATTAATCTTATGTTGAATATGTAAGTTTATATAAGTTAAATATGCGAGTTTATGCATGTTGAATATGTAAGTGTATGCAAGTTGAATATGAGAGTTTATGCAAGTTGGATATGTGGGTTTATGCATAATAAGTAATTGATTTTATGAAAGTTAAGTATGTGGTTTTATGCATGATTAGTATGTGATTCTATGCATGCTAAGTAGGTGATATTATGCATGATGAGTATGTGATTCTATGCATGCTAAGTATATGATATTATGCAAGTTGAGTATGTGATTCTATGCATGCTAAGTATGTGATAATATGCATGATTAATAAGTTGTTTTATGCATATTTAACAAGTGGGTTTATGCATGTTTAACAAGTTCATATGCAAGTTACATGTATGCAAGTTACATGTATGTTAATATGCAAGATATGCTATGCAAGTTACATGTTTGTTAATATGCAAGTATGTGAATGCTTATGCAAGAATGTGAATGCTTATGCAAGTTATGTGTATGCTTAAATGCATGTTTAACATGTTATGCAAGTTGTGAGAATGCTTATATGCAAGTTCAACATGTTATGCAAGTTAGGTGTGCTTATGCAAGTTATGTGAATGCTTATATGCAAGTTCAACATGTTATGCAAGATATGTGTATATGCAAGTTTGGGTTAAAAGTAGTTGGGTTAATATATGCTCATATATGCAAGTTGACATCCTCTTAACCCATGACAAAGTTATATGCTAAGATTTGGTTAAAACCCATGATATTTGTGATGGATCTTCCCTTTCTATTATGTCGTGAAATGAGAACGATTTGCGTGGGGAACGATGGGGTTAATAAATATGTTAATTAAAGTATGGTTGGGTATGATTAAGCATACCATAAAAATAAATTAACATAAGTGGGAATTTACCTATTGAGTTAGGTCTACCCCATGGGAATTTACCTATTGAGTTAGGTCTACCCATGTTATGAAAAACTTGATATTAATTAGGGATAATTAATATAAATTATGAGGGTGATTAATTAGGTGTAATTAATCGACTAAGACACGAGGTTGGACTCAGTTGTAGCGTAAAACTGCCCGGACCCAACCGGCCTAACCAGTTGCTACAAATGTTAGCCCAATGTGAGAGGTCTTAGGCACAAACTAAATACGTGATTAATGTAAAGACACGAGGTTAGACTCGGTTATGACATAAGGCTGCCCGGACCCAACCGGCTTAACCAGCGGTCATAAAAGATAGTCTAATGTGAGAGGTCTTTATGAGGATCACGGTCTGAATTAATTAAGAAACACTTAACCATATAAGCATGTAGTGGGGCATGAGGGTTAAGTGGGTGCCTTAGGTGGCTTGTAGTAACTAGTAGGGTGCCTTGGGTGGCATGAGGAAACTAGTGGGTTGCCTTGGGTGGCAATAGAAAATATGATTAGAATACTTAACCAAAGTGGAACATGTAATTAAACATGGGTAAAGGGTTAAGTAAGTGCTTTGGGTGGCATGTGGAGATCTAGTGGGTGCCTTAAGAGGCAATTGAAATATGATTAATTACTTAACCAAGATATATAACATGTAAGTGGACATGGTAAAAGGGTTAAGTGGGATTCACTAGAAATTACAAGCTTAGGTGGTAGCTTGTGGGGGCCCATTTCAACCAATATCCCAAACGTATCTTTGTGGGCTCGACTCAAGTCGAGTGACGGGACACGCATATTGGGCTTGACTATAAGAGGCCAAAACGGATTAGCGGTGGCAACGCAAGTCCATCGGGTTTCATATGCGTGTGTGGGCCCGGGCTGGTAAGTAAGACGTTGTTGCATCGTGTAGGTATAACCCGTGCACCAAAATCAGGCTTGCCACTTTGGGAAATGATACATCCCACTGTGGGGCCAGCACGGATATCTACGTTAGGGAGCCGATCGCTTGGGAGTAGTGGGTACACCTAGTAAAGATAGGGGCAGACGGCACCTATGTAGGGGTAAAAGAAACTACTGGCTAAAAATTACTAAGTACATTTAGTGGGATCAATCTTTAGATGGGAATTAATCTGGGTAGGTAGTACTGGTGTGGTGCAGTGTAGGAATTACTCTTGGGTGGATAAGTCTGGGGCGGTGTAATCTAGTAATTATCCTTGGGTGGATAAATGCGTCTTTACGGTGATCTTAGTTTATCTTAAGTTTACCAAGCTGCTTAGTGTGGCCATTCATCCCCAGTCGTTACCGTATATCAACTTATGTCTTCTCTGGTTATCTTTAATGATTGTATTGTTAAAGTTATAGGACTCACTCAGACTTATGTCTGACCCCGTTGTTGTTTATCTTTTTCCCCAAACCCCAGGTTATCAGAGTGGGCCTAGTGCTAGTGGGCTTTGATCAGATTTCAGTATCTATCCTTTGGAGTTTGGACCGTTGAAGTAAAGTTCAGTTCATCTATCCTTTTATGGCTATTGTTTACTTAGTGGGATTATGTACTTATTTTATCAAGGTGGATATTTTGTACTTGACTCTTGTATGCTTTTGTGATGTAATCAGACATGTTTTAACTTCCGCTGTTATGAGATGATGTTTTAAAATTTCAAGTACTATTTATATCTGTCTTGTGGTAATTTTACTGTTCTATATTCACTGAAAATACTTCACCGAAACTAAGGCATTCCCCTGGTATGAGTGACCTTAGCGGACGTGGGGTGTTACACATGGTATCAGAGCTAAAGGTTACCAGAACAGATAAAATTTTTAGAAAAACTATTTTCTAAGAATATTTTTGAAAGGAGTATTTTCAAAAACATGTCTTTTAAGAGAAAAGTTTTTGAAAGAAAAGCATAATCCCCGATAGCCATATCTTTATCTTTTTGAATCCTCCGTTTGAATCTTTCCTCTTTCGTTTCAGCATGGCTGAAGATCTTAATCTTCCGGACGGTGTAGCGATACCAGTATGGTATAGGAGGATGTTAGAGGCTAAGGCCGCAGATGCAAGTCCGGCGAATATTTCTCTACTACCCGTTACACCCGTTCCTCCTCGCGCGGATACTTTTGCTAAGACTTGTAAGGAGTTCAAGGCTATGGGAGGGAAACCTTTTGTAGGAGCTAGGGATTGGCTCAAGGAGACGGAAGAATTGATGGAAATCCTTGAAGTGGAAGAAGGAAAGAAAGTCAAGTTAGCCGCTTGGTTGATGGAAGGGGAAGCCTCGCTATGGTGGAAGGTCACTAATGAAGAACACCCTGTTAACTCTTGGGCAGATTTCAGGCAAAGGTTTGAGGCAAAGTTTCTTTCAAGAGTGGAAGAAAATCTGTACGTGGAAAGGTTCTTGAACTTAAAGCAAGGGAACTTGTCGGTGAAAGAATATGTTGACGAGTTTAACCGGTTAGCGAGATTCAACATAGACTTGGTAAACACACCGGAAGAGAAAGCTCTGAGGTTCGTTAAAGGCTTGAACGAACCAATGCGTGGATTGGCTATGTCTTACATCCCTATGGGGGCCACTTTTGAGAAGCTAGTGGACATGGCACTTATGCATGAGGAAGAGAAGGGTCCCAATGCTATTAAAGCACCCGAGAAGAAAGGCAACGGTGGCAAGGGAAAGAAGAAGTGCTTCAACTGTGGGACACTAGGCCACCTAAGCAAAGATTGTCGCAAGAAGAGGAAGACTGGCTGCTTCCACTGTGGGGAAGCAGGGCATCTAATGAAAGGCTGTCCAAGGAAGGGGCAAAGAACGGGATCTACCCCAGGAGGACAGGTGCAAGCTCTTGTGGCACCAGCTCAGGCAAGGGGGCAAGTTCAGGCTCTCGCAGCTCCACCGATTCGAGAAAGAGGTAGAACTATTTCCGTGGAAAGTTTAGTTTTTCTGTTTGTCCACCCGGTCCATAGTTTATTTGATTCTAACGCATTGAGTTCGTTTATCTCATCATTAGTTGAGTCACTGCACATAAACACCAGTTTGGTTGATGATCCCTTAGTTGTTTCAAACCCAATTGGGGCTCCATGATGTGTTTGGGTTTGAAAGTTACTATACTTAGCGTTGAGTTAGAAGTGATGCTTGTTGGGCTTCACGGGCTATGGGTTAGTTTTGGGCATGGACTGGTTAACCAGTAGGGGTGCCGTTCTTGATTATGGAAGGAGAGTTGTTAGGCTTATGACCCGTTAGGGTAACACTCTCGAGATCTCTTGTAATCCCATAGAATCTGTTATGCTAAGTTATCTAGAATCGCTTGACACGACGGTCTAGAGTTTGCGATCTGTTAGAGCAGTCCGGGAATACTCGGATGTGTGTGAGGAGGGGAAGGGCTTACCTCCGGAGCGGGAGATTGACTTCCGAATATATCTGGTAAACAATGCCAAACCAGTATCTTGGCCAGTGTGCCACACGGCTCCTCGTGAGAGGAGGGAACTCGATAAGCAAGTAGGTGGTTTGCTTAAGAAGGGGTTCATAAGACGAAGTATATTGGAGTGGGGTGCTCCAGTAGTTCTTGCCACGAAGGTGGATGGGTCCCTCAGACTTTGTGTAGGTTAAAGAAAACTAAATAAACTCACAAAGAAGAATAGACACCCATTGCCGAAGATTGATGATCTCTTTGATCAGTTGGTTGGCGCCTCAGTATTTTCGCAGTTGGACTAAGCCACATGGGTTCGTCAGTTGAGAGTGGCTGACGATAGTATAGAGAAGATTGCCTTTAGGACTCCGGATGGTTTTATGAGTGGCTGGTGATGCTATTTGGTTTGACGAACGCCCCCGCATACTTTGTTGATTGGATGAGAAGGGTGTTCAGGGAGTACCTAAATAAGTTTGTAAATGACATCTTGGTCTTTTCAAGGAGCATAATAAGTTTCGTATATGCTCAATAGGTTGAGCAAAGCCAGTTATGGGATAAACGGTGGTTTTGGAGCGAGACTGGCGATGACATCCAAAGTTGGTCAAAGGCTTAATTGTTTAGCCATTATAATTATTTTTTTTAGTATCATCTCACGTAGGTCGCCTGAACTCGAAGGAGATATCCCTTGGGTGTTTGTCTGATATTGGTTTCGGCCTTTGGGGCTTGCATTTGGGGGATGTCGAATTCGACTAGGGTGGTCTGCGTGAGAGATGGACAGTTGTGACGATTTTGGATAGGATTTTTAGCATCTTATGAGTTTGAGATAGCGTATACCCCTAACAAGGGAAACATGGTAGCAGACGCCTTAAGAAGAAAAAGGTTGTCCTTGAGTTCATTGTTCGTTGAACTATAGAGTTTAGAGTTTATTTCTATGTTTGACCTTAGACCTTCCGTTAACCTTGTACCCGGTTCGCTAGCCTCCTTGGAGGTTAGGCCTACTCTTTTGGGACGAAGTGGCGAGACACAGCGTGACGACCCACAGTTGGTTGAGTTAGTAGAGAAGCTCATAAGGAGGGGAGTCGTCCAGCCATTTGAGTAGGTACACCCTAGATGGTAAGGGGTGGTTGCGTAGAGACGGTAGACTTCTGTGTACCGCAAGACGAGGATTTGAGGAAGGTTATACTTGATGATATACATCGGTCGAAGATAACCATTCATTCCGGTAGGGACAAGATGTACCAAGACATAAAGCAAGTTTTCTTTTTGGCCAATCTGAAGAAAAACGCGGCCAAGTATGTCGCTAGATGCTTGGTGTGCTAACAAGTAAAAGCGGAACAGAAGAAACCCGAAGGGTTGCTTCATCCGTTAGAAGTTCCGTAATAGGAAGTGGGATAGTGTCTCATTGGATTACCGAAATCAGGGAAGGGTAATACGGGGATTGGGCTTATGGTAGATAGACTTACTAAGTGTGCCCATTTCATACCCGGGAAGAGCAAGAGCACTGTTCCATGTCTAGCTTCAGTTTATATTCGAGAGATAGTTCGGTCGCAAAACATGACGTATTCCATGTGTCACGTTTGAGGAAATGCCTACATGAGACTGCAGAGGCGGTAGAGACGGGCTTACTTAAAGAAGTAAAGGTAGAGTGTGATGTGATTATTCGACGAGCTCCTACCCGAATCCTTGGGTCAGAGACTAGGAAGTTGAGGAATTGAGAGGTTCAACTAGTCAAAGTGCAATGGGGAGAAGATGAGAGCAACGCTACTTGGGAGACAGAAGCAAAGATGCGTTCGTTATACCCGTTCCTTATGGAGGATATGTCTTTTAAATTTCTCCTCTATCGTTTGTCTAGTACTTACCTTATCTTTAGTATGTCCTCTCGATTAGTGCTGTTTGACCTTTAGATGGGGAAAACCTATGGTTGAAACATGTGTTTGAGACATGTTATGGTTGATGGATGCAAGTGGATGCAAGTGTTTGCTAGTGGTTGCTCGTGGATGCATATATACACACTCTAGGCACTAGATCGGCTCAATCACTTCATATTGCATATTGCATAAAATTGTGTGTAGTTAACTATATTTATGGATGTATAATGATTGTGTTATCATATGGATGATGCATTTTGGTGAATGATTGTGCACTCATATAGATACTGTATGTGTCGATAGGGTTATCTCGCATACATATTGGATGCATGGCACTATCATGGTTTGCATATGTTCGTACATTAGATAGGGAACATATACACACACTTTTCGCATATGCTCATACATCATTAGAAATTGTTTAAGGACAATGGATGCTCGTGTTTGATGGATTGAGTAGATGGTTGTTTGGATGGTAGGATATGCATTCTCCTTAGCTTAGAGATTTCGGGGACGAAATCCTTTAAGGAGGGGAGAATGTAACACCCCGAATTTCGGTTAATGCTAAAATTCACTAATTACAGAATAAATAATCTCAGACGTGAGAATTGGGGGAAACGGGCTGCGTCATTGCGTTCATCTCGGAAAAATACGCGAAATAGAGTCCGAGTTTTCGAAAATCGGAGTCCGTATGGCCCAGTTATGGCCCGATGAAGTTTGCAGAAAATTTGAAACTAAAAACAGATTTAAGTATTTAAATTTCAGATTTTAAAATACACAGGCGGGGCCAGGCGGGAAAATTCCCGCCTACCCATGTCGACAGGGCTGTCGACAGGCCTGTCGACAGGGGTGTCGACTTGCCTGTCGACTTGCCTGTCGACAGGGTCCTGGCGTCCAGTGAACCTGGGTGCACCAGGTTGCACCAGGTTGGGTCTTAGGCTGGCTTGGAGGGCTGGTTCTGGAAGCTTCTTGGATCTGACGGGTCTAAATTAATCTAGGGTTAATCTAAGGGTCTAAAATGCAACCTAATCCTATAAATAACACCCTAACCCTACCCTAATTCATTCATAATTAAACCTAGTAACTAAACTATGGCAAAATGAAACTTGGTCATGGCCTCCACAAATCAATGAAGAGGAAAGCAAGCTCTAATCAACCTCTAATCCATTCTAAGTATCTTAATCTTCTTCATTAGCTTGCTAATTGTGTTTTGGTGAGTTTCTATCACTTTGATGATCAATTGTTAAAATAAGTAGATTTGGTGTAATGAGACTTATGGTCTTGAATGCGGATTTGTGAGGTTGAATCATTTGTAATGATATGCTAATCTATGTATAATATTAATCTTATGTTGAATATGTAAGTTTATATAAGTTAAATATGCGAGTTTATGCATGTTGAATATGTAAGTGTATGCAAGTTGAATATGAGAGTTTATGCAAGTTGGATATGTGGGTTTATGCATAATAAGTAATTGATTTTATGAAAGTTAAGTATGTGGTTTTATGCATGATTAGTATGTGATTCTATGCATGCTAAGTAGGTGATATTATGCATGATGAGTATGTGATTCTATGCATGCTAAGTATATGATATTATGCAAGTTGAGTATGTGATTCTATGCATGCTAAGTATGTGATAATATGCATGATTAATAAGTTGTTTTATGCATATTTAACAAGTGGGTTTATGCATGTTTAACAAGTTCATATGCAAGTTACATGTATGCAAGTTACATGTATGTTAATATGCAAGATATGCTATGCAAGTTACATGTTTGTTAATATGCAAGTATGTGAATGCTTATGCAAGAATGTGAATGCTTATGCAAGTTATGTGTATGCTTAAATGCATGTTTAACATGTTATGCAAGTTGTGAGAATGCTTATATGCAAGTTCAACATGTTATGCAAGTTAGGTGTGCTTATGCAAGTTATGTGAATGCTTATATGCAAGTTCAACATGTTATGCAAGATATGTGTATATGCAAGTTTGGGTTAAAAGTAGTTGGGTTAATATATGCTCATATATGCAAGTTGACATCCTCTTAACCCATGACAAAGTTATATGCTAAGATTTGGTTAAAACCCATGATATTTGTGATGGATCTTCCCTTTCTATTATGTCGTGAAATGAGAACGATTTGCGTGGGGAACGATGGGGTTAATAAATATGTTAATTAAAGTATGGTTGGGTATGATTAAGCATACCATAAAAATAAATTAACATAAGTGGGAATTTACCTATTGAGTTAGGTCTACCCCATGGGAATTTACCTATTGAGTTAGGTCTACCCATGTTATGAAAAACTTGATATTAATTAGGGATAATTAATATAAATTATGAGGGTGATTAATTAGGTGTAATTAATCGACTAAGACACGAGGTTGGACTCAGTTGTAGCGTAAAACTGCCCGGACCCAACCGGCCTAACCAGTTGCTACAAATGTTAGCCCAATGTGAGAGGTCTTAGGCACAAACTAAATACGTGATTAATGTAAAGACACGAGGTTAGACTCGGTTATGACATAAGGCTGCCCGGACCCAACCGGCTTAACCAGCGGTCATAAAAGATAGTCTAATGTGAGAGGTCTTTATGAGGATCACGGTCTGAATTAATTAAGAAACACTTAACCATATAAGCATGTAGTGGGGCATGAGGGTTAAGTGGGTGCCTTAGGTGGCTTGTAGTAACTAGTAGGGTGCCTTGGGTGGCATGAGGAAACTAGTGGGTTGCCTTGGGTGGCAATAGAAAATATGATTAGAATACTTAACCAAAGTGGAACATGTAATTAAACATGGGTAAAGGGTTAAGTAAGTGCTTTGGGTGGCATGTGGAGATCTAGTGGGTGCCTTAAGAGGCAATTGAAATATGATTAATTACTTAACCAAGATATATAACATGTAAGTGGACATGGTAAAAGGGTTAAGTGGGATTCACTAGAAATTACAAGCTTAGGTGGTAGCTTGTGGGGGCCCATTTCAACCAATATCCCAAACGTATCTTTGTGGGCTCGACTCAAGTCGAGTGACGGGACACGCATATTGGGCTTGACTATAAGAGGCCAAAACGGATTAGCGGTGGCAACGCAAGTCCATCGGGTTTCATATGCGTGTGTGGGCCCGGGCTGGTAAGTAAGACGTTGTTGCATCGTGTAGGTATAACCCGTGCACCAAAATCAGGCTTGCCACTTTGGGAAATGATACATCCCACTGTGGGGCCAGCACGGATATCTACGTTAGGGAGCCGATCGCTTGGGAGTAGTGGGTACACCTAGTAAAGATAGGGGCAGACGGCACCTATGTAGGGGTAAAAGAAACTACTGGCTAAAAATTACTAAGTACATTTAGTGGGATCAATCTTTAGATGGGAATTAATCTGGGTAGGTAGTACTGGTGTGGTGCAGTGTAGGAATTACTCTTGGGTGGATAAGTCTGGGGCGGTGTAATCTAGTAATTATCCTTGGGTGGATAAATGCGTCTTTACGGTGATCTTAGTTTATCTTAAGTTTACCAAGCTGCTTAGTGTAGCCATTCATCCCCAGTCGTTACCGTATATCAACTTATGTCTTCTCTGGTTATCTTTAATGATTGTATTGTTAAAGTTATAGGACTCACTCAGACTTATGTCTGACCCCGTTGTTGTTTATCTTTTTCCCCAAACCCCAGGTTATCAGAGTGGGCCTAGTGCTAGTGGGCTTTGATCAGATTTCAGTATCTATCCTTTGGAGTTTGGACCGTTGAAGTAAAGTTCAGTTCATCTATCCTTTTATGGCTATTGTTTACTTAGTGGGATTATGTACTTATTTTATCAAGGTGGATATTTTGTACTTGACTCTTGTATGCTTTTGTGATGTAATCAGACATGTTTTAACTTCCGCTGTTATGAGATGATGTTTTAAAATTTCAAGTACTATTTATATCTGTCTTGTGGTAATTTTACTGTTCTATATTCACTGAAAATACTTCACCGAAACTAAGGCATTCCCCTGGTATGAGTGACCTTAGCGGACGTGGGGTGTTACAAAAATCCTTTCGAAAGAAATGATAATCGTAAGACCGATCCACAAATAAACACGGATGGTTTTTACCTTACGATAACCCAAAATATTTTTGATATCAAATCCAGTGATATTATAATAATGTCTACATCAAATAAATAGAATCTAGCAGAACGCTTGCATCTCACGCTCCATATATATTATAAAACCAAAAACCGCAGGGCGCTTATTGGAGATTGGATTTCCAACATGACAAGGTATGGAACCACCTTCCGATAGTGTATCTCTAGAGGGAAATACACTGGGTTCAACAAGAACATCTTGCAACCCGGCCCATACATGACCGACCACTCATTTCGTTTGAGTGTATCGAATGTATATCACCAATGATTGGGATCAGCAACCGTTTCCCGAATGGGACAGCATCGATAGATTAAAGAAGTAAAAGGAATTTCTCTAGATAGGTGATTATACACCCTAATGGGAGCGACCCACATAGCCATGTTGCCTGCCCGATTTTTGTCATTTCCCGATTGTTGAGGCCTGAGGCTACGATTACATTCCATTCATTGATAGCACAATCACTTTGAATGCCACATTGTCAGATCCGTTAATCACTAATTGATTTGCACAAATATATTCTGGATATTATGCTAAGAGAATAAATTCTCTGCCACCATATATATTTATACAGACCAACATATGCGATCATTGGAAATACTCTGTCAGACACTCGTCCATACACGTTCGTTCTAGGACTGAACGAAACCGAAGGCACAATTTCTATTAATAGAGAAAGTCCTTGCACTTTACTCCATCTTCGATTAAATTCATATAATCTGATTCGCAATGCTACTGGCAATATGGAGTAGTTCACGGATAATAATCCAACCGGTCTCTCCATATTGACAACGATATTGGCAAATACTTCGATAGTCGGTTATTTAACTATCAAAGAAAAATAAACAAACATTCATCCATAACATCAAACCATCACTGGGCCCGTTAATTAATATTTCATTAATTAAATCACCCTTTCCATTTGCTTATCAATATTTATTAAAAAAATAATTTCAATTATCATCTTGGCCTCTTATGCTATTTGGAAAATATTTCCAAATATCAGCTTCTTTTATTTTCTATATTTAGAAAATATCTTTTATTTATAATTGGAGAACATTCCACTTACTTATCTCTTTCACGCCAGTTCATTTTTAGATTTGGAAATATTTATTATTATATTTCAAAATTTCACTTAATTTGGGTTAAAACAAATGTTATGTAAAACATCGTTACAACAACCCAAAATACTGCATTCGACTAAATTTCTTTAAACATTTATCTTTGAGACTGAACATTGCTATTTATCAGCTAATAATGAAATCAATAGAGTTGGGGTATAATTACCTCTCAGACCTTGACTGAAAACATCTTTAACTTCAAAACAAACATGACCACTTATCTTAAATCATCAACACCATAAAAACCACTTATTCATTTTTAAAATGTATATATATATATTTCTCTTTCTATTACCAGATTTTTTATTTCCTTTTTGTTTATAATATTCTATTTTAATTCGTTTCCTTATCGAATTCAATATATATTGATATATTGATTTTCTAGTTATCCGATTTTCTTAAAAATATTCTAACCACTTAAATTTCCACAAAATTTCGCCGTAACCTCCTTTGTACCGGTTGATACTTCAAACCTCAACTCGCCTCTCTAGGCCCTTTCCATTCAAAAAGAAAATCAAAAAGCCAAGTGGCTTGCCGATTCGGCGCATAAAATCTCATATGGAATTTAAACATGTACCTTTTTATAGGGCACTAAATTTATATCTCTTTATATACTTCATTCCAAACCTGCTTAACACGTATCCAGATATTCCTATTTGGTTTCAACTCAATCCATTCGTCTTAACCCAATTTGCTAACTTATTTTCTAATTAGCTATTTTGCCTATTTCACTTCTTTGTTTGAACAAATATGTTCAAATAAAATATTTAACTTGCTTATAACCAATTTGAATTCCAATTTCAATTCAAGTTTCCTTTTCGATTTCGAGTATAAATTTCCAAATCGAATTCACTTATTCAAAGCTTAATATCAATTCAAAATCTCATTAACTAATTACTATTCAAATTAGTTAATTCTATTCAATAATTAAAAATCTGATTTCTGTTTCAAAAATCAATCCATTACTCCACTTGAGTTCACATATATTTTACAACTCAAATCCGAAATTTTCTAAATAGAAATTCGGATTTTTCTGCTTAAAATCCTTTTATAAAATTAAATAAACCGTTTTGGTTTTTAAATGGTTATGGCGCTGTTTTTCTAGAAATTTGATTTTGACATAACTCAAAATTTATTCGACGAAATCCAGATTTTTCTCTTTCATTAGAAAACTATTATCAAATCGGTCCTGACGATTCTTGTTTCAAAGAATTCCGACTTAGACTGAGTTCTATAGACTCAATTGAATTTCGAAACGCCAAATTACGAACTACCACGCTGCGGTGAGTTTGTTTTAATTATATATATATAAAAACATTTAAACTTCATTTAAAATAAATTCAACTCCATTCTGGTATATTTTTAATATATATCAAATCAGTTTCCCTTTGTACCCGTTGAATTGAATTTCTGTCCCATTCATATTAGAGACAAAATTAGCCATTTATTCATTGAAGATCACAAGTCAAGTGCTAAAGGAGTAAATTTGAGACCAACGGCTAGAATTTTCCATCATTGTATTGTTCACTTTCTCTTGCCACGAACCGGTAATTTTGATGGAATCTACAAAGAAAATTTTAAGGCATTATACGCTATATATGGTGATATCAATATCAACTCTCTCGCAAACATTTATTTTACAATGAATACGTAATGCGTCTTCTCATGAATTACGAAATAAAATCTCCGGAATCCAAGATTTCAATACCTAAGTGTATTGATAAAGTATCAAAGAAAAGAATGAGACTTCCGGATCCATGCTTAACCATTATTCCATTTGAGCAATATACACATAGACGTCCTTCTGAAACATCAAGACCGGAAGATGTTAAGATTCCTTCGCCAAACTCAACAACAAAGGAATCTCTAGAACGAATAGCAAGAAATCAATTTCTTTTAGAAGCAAGACTCAAGCGAACCGATACCAAGCTTGATCGGTTAGACACCAAAATGGATAAACGTTTTTACAAGCTTAAGTCTTTCTTTGGCATACTTTGGGATGCTATATCTTGCGGTGCTTCTTCCTCCACTACTCAAGCACAAAATCCAGGAAAACGACCAATGTCACCTAATTTCACTTGGTCTACTTCAGAAGAGAATACTAGTTCAGGGTCAAGTACTCAAGTTGGGCGTGGACGTGGCACTTCATACATGAATGAAGGAAACGAGGAGGAAGAGGAACATGTTGACCTTGAAGAAGAAGAAGTACGACAAATAGAAGGTAAGGATAAGGAAATAGAGGTAGAAGGAAATGACGAGGAAGAATCGTCAGAAGAAGAAGAGGATGAGGAGAAGGAATCATACGAAGGAGAAGGAGATGAGACCGATTCTGATGTGCCACCTCAGTGATTATATCTATCCTTTTACGCTTTTCTATTTTATGTTGAAACACTTTATTAGCACTTGTATATGATTAGTGCTATCTTTTAATTCAGTACGTTATCTACTTATGTTGGTTTGGTGTGCTATGGTTTGTAATTTGTAAAAGAATCCACTACTAATATTCTCCGTTGTTTAATCTATTATGATAGTTTCTTGTATCCTTTTTGTCGATGACAAAGGGGGAGAAAGTATTAGAAAATATTACTAACATTTCTTCTTGCAGAAATTTAGTTGCACATTTCAGGTATATCATATATACAGGGGGAGAGATAGAGCATATATACAGGGGGAGATAGCAATGGAGATCATATTTTAAAAGCTATGTTGTCATCAATCAAAAAGGGGGAGAATGTTGAGTCAAGAACTTTTAATGATCGTTTTGATTAATGACGAGAAGAAGCTTCATGATCGACAAAAAGAAGATACAATGGTTTCATAGGTTAGAAGTTGGTTATTTAGAATATTTTATGTTAAAATCTATCCTTAAATAATCATACTTCCCATTGATTTCAAAATTATGCATGAAAACTCGTTTTTATTGTATATTGACAAAAACAGGTCAACCTGTTTTTAATAACAGGTCAACCTATTTTTAAATATAACAGGTCAACCTGTTAAAATTAACAGGTCAACAGCTTTTTGAAATAACGGTCAAAAACCTGTCAACCTATTAATTTTTCCTGTCAACCTATTTTTGAATTTCATGAAGAGTCATCTTCTTTCTTGAATAGTTGCATCCATTTCTCTTCATTTAAAATCATTTCTTTTGATTGCAACTTTTCACCAACAATTGCAACTTCTCAATTACTATAAATACATCAGTTTTCAATCAATCAAATCACCGAATTTTCTCTCCATTCTCTGATCTATATTGTATTATTCTTAGCATTCTAAAAGCACTCAAAAGCATTCAATTATCGTTTGAATCTCCAAGCATATTTAATACACTTGTGATTCAACTCGATAATCTACTTCCAAATCTTTGCAAACATCAACATATATTTGAGGATAAGATTATAGGAAGGTTGTACTCAATCATTGACTAATCAGTGTTGAAATAAAGAACACATTCAAGGTCAAAGTCTTGTAATCGTCTTGTGGGTAAGCTTGTAGCCCGTAAAATCAAGTGGGTAAGCTTGTAGCCCGTGAAATCAAGTGGGTAAGCTTGTAGCCCGCAAATCAAGTAGTGTTGTGAACCTGTTCCTCCGGGTGAAGAGAGGGTGTTGATTAGTGAAAATCCGAAGAGGAGCTTCGGGACTGGACGTAGGACGGGAGGTCCGAACCAGTATAAAATCCTGGTGTCATTACTCTACTTTACTTTACTTTACTGCATTTAAAGTTATTTGTGATATATATATTGTGATCATATCATATTCCGCATAGCCATATTATAGATCCTACATAAGTCGTGCACACCGACTTTTCAATTGGTATTGGAGCAAGGTCATCATATAACCGTAACACAGTTATTTGATATATTCTAGTAATATGGCAAATAACGCAAGTACAAGTAACACCACTTACACAGAAGGTCAATCGACACAAAGACCTCCTTTCTTTAATGGCCTAAACTATAGTTATTGGGCAACACGTATGACTTTTTATATGCAATCAACTAGCTATGATGCTTGGAATGCTACTCAGAAAGAAATAATAAATCCAACTACTGAGTATGCAGAATGGACTCCTGCTGAGAAAACAGCAGCTACTGTAAATGCAAAAGCAATGAATATGTTGTTTTGTGCATTAGACCAAAATGAGTATAACCGTGTTAGTATCTGTACCACTGCCTATCAAATTTGGCAAACACTAAAGACCACTCATGAAGGTACTAACAAGGTTAAACAAGAAAAAATAGCCTTGTTGAAAAGTCAATTTCAAAATTTCAAAATGAAGCCAAATGAAACAATCAATGAGATGTATTCAAGGTTTCAAACTATTCATCATGCTCTTATCGGGTTAGGAAAAAAATATTCTGACTTCGATGTAGTTTCAACAGTCCTAAATTCACTGACTAATGAGTGGGAAGGAAAAGTATTAGCCATAGAAGAAGCTAATGATCTTTCCACCATGAAGCCAGATGAATTGATAGGAAATCTTATGTCCTATGAAGCTAACTTGCAGGCTCGAAAAGAACAAAAAGAAGAAAAGAAAAATGTAGCTTTTCATGCTGATGAAGACATCTCAGATTATGAAGATGAGGATCTAGCATTCATTGCAAAAGGATTCAAAAAATTCTTAAAGCAACGAAAAGCTAGTCGATACAACAAAAAAAATTCGGATCAAACAGACCATCATCATCGAATGTAGAATGCTTTAACTGTCATAAGAAGGGACATATGCAAAATGATTGTCCAGAACAAAAGAAGAAGACAGAAAATGACAAGTTCAAACACAAAACGGACAAGTCAAAGAAACGGGCATTCTCAGTAACTTGGGATGATTCAGATTCATCTTCATCCGAAAGTGAAAGCGACTCAGATAATGAACAAGCAAATGTATGTTTTATGGCAACAGAGGATGAGGTACAAATTCCTACTCTTGAGGATATGCTTGATATTTATGATAAATTAATGATTAAATTTAAAGATACAAAACATCAATTAAAAGAAGTCAAGGCAATGTTGAATAGATCAGAATTAGAACGAGATATGTTAAAAGATGAAAAAAACATATTAGAGGAGGAACTTGAAAAGGCTCAAGAATCATCATCTGATAATAATTCTCAACTATCTCTTCTGAGTCAAGAAATTGAAATTCAAAAAGAGAAAAATGACACTCTTACTGCTGAGAATTATGAGCTTAAAGCAAAAGTAAAATCTCTAGACCTCGAAAAAGCTAGTTTACAAACAAAGTTAGACGACATTTCTAAAAATGTTTCTAACTTTAACAAAGGTCGAGAAAATTTGACAAAAATTATTGAGAGTTCACAACCAGCTACAAATAAGCAAGGATTGGGATATAAGAAACAAGTTATCAAGGAACATCTTGGTAAAAGAAAAAAGAAAAATAAGAAAGTTCAAGAAACTGAAGCTAAGAAAAATCTCAGTTTATTATATTCCAAACCAAAACCAAGTGTGAAATCTCAAAAGGAGAATGTCAAATCTATAAAAATATGGGTTCCTAAAACAAATAATAGTTTGATTAGGAACAAGTACATTCAAAATTTTTTGAGTACTGTGCATCATAATCCAAATTATTTGTATAAAGGGGATACCGGACCCGTATGGGTTTGGACTCCTAAGACCTAACTCTTAGGACCCTACAAAAAGTGGGTACCATGGACTTAACTTTATTTTTTGCAGGACCCACTTAAGAAAAGAGGAAAGTGGATACTCGACAGTGGTTGCTCAAAGCATATGACTGGAGACAAGAGCTTATTAACAAATATCACTTATTCGGATGGTGGCTCAGTCACTTTTGGAGATAATTCAAAAGGCTATATCAACGGAAAAGGCGATGTGAGTAATTACGGTACATCTAACTTACCTCTTATTACAAATGTCATGCTAGTTAAGAATTTGAAACACAATTTGCTAAGTATCAGTCAATTGTGTGACAAAGGTTTTACTATTTCCTTTTCGAATAATAAATGTAGTATCTTAGATAAAGATCAAAATATAGCTTTTGAAGGACATAGAGATAGAAACATTTATATTCTGAATATGAATACCAATCATAATTCAGACATGTGTCTTGTAGCCAATGATAATGACCCATGGCTATGGCACAAACGTTTCTGTCACATAAACTTCAAAACTATTGACAAGCTAGCCAAAAATAATCTAGTTAAAGGATTACCCAAAGTGAGCTTTACGGTTAATAATCTTTGTGATGCATGTCAATTAGGAAAATTGACTAAATCATCTTTTAAATCCAAGAAAATCATATCAACATTACAACCACTTGAGTTATTACATATGGATTTATTCGGACCAACCTAGGTTCAGTCAATAAATCATAATAAATATGTGTTTGTAATTGTTGATGACTATTCCCGTTATACATGGGTAATTTTCTTGAAAAATAAAAGCGACACGTTTCACCATTTTAAATCATTCGTCAAAAGAATTCAAAAATCAAAAGGACTCAAAGTTAAAAATATTAGAAGTGATTATGGTGGAGAATTCGAAAATAATGATTTTGAACATTTTTGTACAAGAAAAGGTATAAATCATAATTTTTCGTTTCCTAGAACTCCACAACAAAACGGAGTTGTAGAACGGAAAAATCGGACCTTACAAGAATGTGCAAGAACATTATTAAATGGATCTACTCTACCAAAACATTTTTGGGCAGAAGCTGTTGCTACTGCATGTTATGTTTTGAATCGTGTATCCATTCGACCTCTGACCAAGAATACACCATATGAGTTGTTTAATCAAAGAAAACCAAATATCTCATATTTCAGAGTTTTTGGTTCTAAATGTTTTATTTTAAATACGAAAGACCATCTTGGAAAATTTGATTCGAAATCCGATGAAGGAATATTTGTCGGGTACTCGGAACGAAGCAAGGCCTATCGTATATTCAATAAGAGAACTAAAATTATTGAAGAATCACTTCATGTTTCTTTTGATGAATTCTTTAAATCAACTCATATCGTATCAGATGACGAAGAAATCATAGTTAATGATAATCCTGTTATCACAAATAATGACTCTGACTCAGAAATAGTTGACGATATCCCTCAAACTGCTGTGGTACCTTCTCCACCAAGATTTAGATCTCCTTCGAGAATTCTGAGAGATCATCCAGTTCAGAATGTTATTGGAGAAGTAACATCACAAATTCAAACAAGAAGTCAACTTAATCAAATGAGTCATGTTGCGTTTATCTCAAATATCGAACCTAAAAACCCTAAGGAAGCTGCTACTGATGAATATTGGATCATTGCCATGCAAGAAGAACTAAACCAGTTCAAGCGCAATGACGTATGGGAACTTGTTCCAAGGCCAACTGATCAAACAGTTATAGGAACTAAATGGGTATATAAGAATAAGGCCGATGAACAAGGGAACATTACTAGAAATAAAGCTAGACTAGTAGCACAAGGGTATAATCAAGAAGAAGGTATCGATTATGAAGAGACTTTTGCACCTGTCGCTAGATTAGAGGCTATTAGAATTTTATTATCTTTCGCTTGTCATCATAATTTTAAATTATATCAGATGGATGTCAAGAGTGCGTTCTTAAATGGGTTTATCAAAGAAAGAGTATATGTTGAACAATCTCCTTTATTTAAACATGAAAAATATCCGGATCATGTTTTCAAACTTAAAAAGGCTTTGTACGGTCTAAAACAAGCACCTCGTGCTTGGTATGAACGTTTACGAAGTTATCTTATTGATTCGGGTTTTCAAATAGGAAAGGTTGATCAAACATTATTTATTAAACACTCGCAGAAAGACATATTGGTTATTCAGATATATGTGGACGATATAATCTTTGGATCAACAAATGAAAAACTTTGTAAAGAGTTTGCAGATGTTATGACCAAAGAATTTGAAATGTCACATATGGGAGAATTATCATACTTTCTTGGTCTTCAAATTAAACAATTTCCGAATGGTATTTTCATAAATCAAGAAAAATATTGTGGAAACCTTATTAAAAGATTCGGACTTGAGAATACTTTCGGAAAACCTACTCCGATGAGTACTTCTATTCATCTTGAAAAAGATGTCAATGAGAAAAGTATAGACCAGAAGACTTATCGCAGTATGATAGGATCTCTTTTATATCTAACAGCTAGTCGTCCGGATATTATGATGAGTGTTTGTTTATGCGCAAGATTTCAAGCCGATCCTAAAGAATCACACTTACGAGCAGTGAAACGTATAATTCGTTATCTTAATAATACCAAAGTTTTCGGTATTTTCTATCCAAAAGAATGTACATTTGAATTAGTATCATATAGTGATGCTGATTTCGGTGGATCACGAACGGATAGAAAGAGTACAAGTGGTACGTGCCATTTTATTGGAAAATCACTTGTCTCTTGGTTTAGTAAGAAACAAAATTGTGTTTCACTTTCGACGTGTGAAGCGGAATATATATCAGCGGCACTAGCATGTACACAAGTTATATATATGCAACAAACACTTAAAGATTTTGGTATAAATTTATCGAATTCTATTATATATTGTGATAACACGAGTGCGATAAATTTATCCAAAAACCCAGTTAACCACTCTCGAACTAAACACATCGACATTCGACATCATTTTCTGAGAGATAACATTGAAAAGGGTAATATAAATCTCGAATTCGTAAATACGGAAAATCAACTAGCTGATATATTTACCAAGCCTCTACTGGAATCGAGTTTTGTCAACTTACGTAGAGAGCTAGGTTTGGTTTCAAGAAAAGAACTCGAAGAGTAAAAATATTTTAACATATATCAAGAGTTCGTACATTATTTTTGAAACCAATGTTTTTGTTTCTATATTTAGAAGAGAATTTTTCTATGGTTAAGCAAATACGAACCATATCTTTTATTTCTCAAAATAGAAAATTTCTTCTATATATATGATTATATATTTTTTGAGTGCTCTCAGATAATTTTTTCTCTCTAAATCTCCATAAAACAAAATATTATCATGGCTCATATCTGTGAAAAATGTGCTGAACACTCACACGTTTCAATCACTAGTTCCGAGCCAACAGAATATAATTCCCCGAAAACACCAGAACATCCACCCGGATTCCATTCACATTCTCGTACACCAGGAACCACACCAACTCCTAAACGAAGCAAGAAAGTATTTTTCTGTTCTCCACGAACTAAGGAGAAGATTGACGAAATACATCATTATCAACAGCAGATGTATTATGAGCAAAGACTAACATCTTCTCGTTTATCGTATCTCGAGCGAATGGCTTCATTTTTTTTGCGGGACTAACAATCATAACGTTCATGAGCCAATTCCTATGCCATCATCATCAAGAACTCCTAACTCATGGGATAGGAATTACAACAACAACGAAGGAGCATACGGGAAATACTCTCCGTGGGAACCAAGAAAATGAGGTCATTCTAAAGGATCAACGGACATGCTTTATAATGCTTTTTAATAATGTTTTTATTTTCTACTTTATGTATTTGTTTTATATTATTAAAATAAAATTTTGGTTGGCTTTGAATTTGATCATCAAAAGGCTGGAATGTCATTTTTCATCAAAAACGGTCGACCGGTAGGTAAAAAATGGTTGACCGGTTTTATACTTTTTAATTTCCAGAGAATATTAGCGGTCGACTGGTTGAAAAATTTATGTCTACCGATCACTATATGTCGACCGGAAATCATTACAGGTCGACCGGTTTTAAAGTCCAAAAATTCCAGAGAGTTTCCGCGGTCGACCGGTCTCATAATTCATGTCGACCGGAACTATTTCAGAAAATTATGAAAAAAGGTGTCGACCGGAAATTTATGACAGGTCGACCGGTCTTTTGAAAATTTCAAATAAAAAGCTCACATTTCGGTCGACCGGTTATATATTGCTGTCGACCGATTTCAGCTCTTTTTCTTACTTTTTCAAACAGAAACTTTTTAGGTCGACCGGTTCTATTTTTCAAGTCGACCGGTTTCGTGACTTTTCGTTTTTTAAACCTCCAATCGCCGGTTTAACCCCTATATCATCAACCCTATTTCGATTTTTACCCATTCATTACTCAAATCAACACCTCTTTTCAAAACCTAACTTCTCATCTACATCTCCTACTCTTCAATGGCTCCTAAATCAAAGAAATCAAAAACTTCTTCTTCTACTTCTCAACAACAACCCATAGAAGCTCAAATTCAACATTGGCTTAAGGATCCGATTGCTGTAACAAGATGGAATAAAATGAAATATTATACCATTCATGAAGGGAGTTTTCTCAAATATCACGATTTCCTCCTCTATGATGTCAGAGAAATTGCAACCAAAGCAAAATTAGCATCTCTTCTTAGTTTTGAAGACAATAATGTTGAGATTAATCACATTATGATAAAATTATTCTATGCTAATCTCAATTTGGAGAAGTACAAGCCAGCAAATTCATCAAATTGCTTATGGTCGGTTGTATGTGATCAACATGTATTCATTTCCAAGTCCCGAATGGAAGAAGTTCTTAAATCTTCAAATAATGGTACGAAATTTACTTCTGATTTCTGTCCCATTCATATTAGAGACAAAATTAGCCATTTATTCATTGAAGATCACAAGTCAAGTGCTAAAGGAGTAAATTTGAGACCAACGGCTAGAATTTTCCATCATTGTATTGTTCACTTTCTCTTGCCACGAACCGGTAATTTTGATGGAATCTACAAAGAAAATTTTAAGGCATTATACGCTATATATGGTGATATCAATATCAACTGGATTGAAATGATTTTTGATGAAATATCATTGGTCAATAAACTCTCTCGCAAACATTTATTTTACAATGAATACGTAATGCGTCTTCTCATAAATTACGAAATAAAATCTCCGGAATCCAAGATTTCAATACCTAAGTGTATTGATAAAGTATCAAAGAAAAGAATGAGACTTCCGGATCCATGCTTAACCATTATTCCATTTGAGCAATATACACATAGACGTCCTTCTGAAACATCAAGACCGGAAGATGTTAAGATTCCTTCGCCAAACTCAACAACAAAGGAATCTCTAGAACGAATAGCAAGAAATCAATTTCTTTTAGAAGCAAGACTCAAGCGAACCGATACCAAGCTTGATCGGTTAGACACCAAAATGGATAAACGTTTTTACAAGCTTAAGTCTTTCTTTGGCATACTTTGGGATGCTATATCTTGCGGTGCTTCTTCCTCCACTACTCAAGCACAAAATCCAGGAAAACGACCAATGTCACCTAATTTCACTTGGTCTACTTCAGAAGAGAATACTAGTTCAGGGTCAAGTACTCAAGTTGGGCGTGGACGTGGCACTTCATACATGAATGAAGGAAACGAGGAGGAAGAGGAACATGTTGACCTTGAAGAAGAAGAAGTACGACAAATAGAAGGTAAGGATAAGGAAATAGAGGTAGAAGGAAATGACGAGGAAGAATCGTCAGAAGAAGAAGAGGATGAGGAGAAGGAATCATACGAAGGAGAAGGAGATGAGACCGATTCTGATGTGCCACCTCAGTGATTATATCTATCCTTTTACGCTTTTCTATTTTATGTTGAAACACTTTATTAGCACTTGTATATGATTAGTGCTATCTTTTAATTCAGTACGTTATCTACTTATGTTGGTTTGGTGTGCTATGGTTTGTAATTTGTAAAAGAATCCACTACTAATATTCTCCGTTGTTTAATCTATTATGATAGTTTCTTGTATCCTTTTTGTCGATGACAAAGGGGGAGAAAGTATTAGAAAATATTACTAACATTTCTTCTTGCAGAAATTTAGTTGCACATTTCAGGTATATCATATATACAGGGGGAGAGATAGAGCATATATACAGGGGGAGATAGCAATGGAGATCATATTTTAAAAGCTATGTTGTCATCAATCAAAAAGGGGGAGAATGTTGAGTCAAGAACTTTTAATGATCGTTTTGATTAATGACGAGAAGAAGCTTCATGATCGACAAAAAGAAGATACAATGGTTTCATAGGTTAGAAGTTGGTTATTTAGAATATTTTATGTTAAAATCTATCCTTAAATAATCATACTTCCCATTGATTTCAAAATTATGCATGAAAACTCGTTTTTATTGTATATTGACAAAAACAGGTCAACCTGTTTTTAATAACAGGTCAACCTATTTTTAAATATAACAGGTCAACCTGTTAAAATTAACAGGTCAACAGCTTTTTGAAATAACGGTCAAAAACCTGTCAACCTATTAATTTTTCCTGTCAACCTATTTTTGAATTTCATGAAGAGTCATCTTCTTTCTTGAATAGTTGCATCCATTTCTCTTCATTTAAAATCATTTCTTTTGATTGCAACTTTTCACCAACAATTGCAACTTCTCAATTACTATAAATACATCAGTTTTCAATCAATCAAATCACCGAATTTTCTCTCCATTCTCTGATCTATATTGTATTATTCTTAGCATTCTAAAAGCACTCAAAAGCATTCAATTATCGTTTGAATCTCCAAGCATATTTAATACACTTGTGATTCAACTCGATAATCTACTTCCAAATCTTTGCAAACATCAACATATATTTGAGGATAAGATTATAGGAAGGTTGTACTCAATCATTGACTAATCAGTGTTGAAAGAAAGAACACATTCAAGGTCAAAGTCTTGTAATCGTCTTGTGGGTAAGCTTGTAGCCCGTAAAATCAAGTGGGTAAGCTTGTAGCCCGTGAAATCAAGTGGGTAAGCTTGTAGCCCGCAAATCAAGTAGTGTTGTGAACCTGTTCCTCCGGGTGAAGAGAGGGTGTTGATTAGTGAAAATCCGAAGAGGAGCTTCGGGACTGGACGTAGGACGGGAGGTCCGAACCAGTATAAAATCCTGGTGTCATTACTCTACTTTACTTTACTTTACTTTACTGCATTTAAAGTTATTTGTGATATATATATATATTGTTAT
Source organism: Allium sativum (assembly GCA_030737875.1). NCBI lineage: Eukaryota > Viridiplantae > Streptophyta > Magnoliopsida > Asparagales > Amaryllidaceae > Allium > Allium sativum. Next base: position 4,841,329 of record JASFAX010000037.1, on the reverse strand, counting down.
CATATCATATTCCGCATAGCCATATTATAGATCATACATAAGTCGTGCACACCGACTTTTCATTTATAAACACCATTTTATTAATTTCCTTGTTTTATATTTAAACAAGTCTATTTCGAAATCTAGTTAAAACCAAAATCTTATTTTGGATATTTCTATTTATAATAACTTATATATATAACACCCAATTTATTTTCATAATCAATTTAACTTCTATTTAAATAAATTCGAATTAATTGAATTCAAATCATAAATCCTTATGGATATATTTTAGTTCAATTGATATTCTGAACATCAGAATAAATTCCATCGTTTACTTCTTTAAAACGATTCCCCATTTCTATTTTTAAATTCACATTTGAATTTAAATATTCAAATTATCCAATGATAATTTTTTCCCATTTCTATTTATAAACATTGTTTATAAATTCATTTCAATTCCTTGATTATCCCATGAAAATCATTTCATTTTATTTATAAACACTGTTTATAAATTCACTGCATTATCTAATTTATAAACGCCGTTTATAAACTCAATACTTGTTTTTATTTTACAAAACAAGTAAATATTTATAAGCCATTCAAAATTAAAATTCTATTTTTGGAAAATTAGATTTCCCTTTTAAATCTCTAAATATCATTTTACGATACTTACATAAATCAACATTTAGGGCCAGTGACATTTAACCAATCAAAAACAACCAATTATCAAACACATATTTTCCAACACATTATATATGATGATATATGTGAAACAAACAAAAAATAATATTTTTGAGGAATCCAGTCGGATTCCTCCAACCGGTTTTCCCTGCATCCACAAACGTAAGTCAACATAAATAATACCCATCATGCTTCGAGGCAGAATATCGCAGTATAGAAGGTCATCCACTATCATAGTGTGGGGCGTATAGAGTCATCCGCTAATGATACTGCGGGCATCCGCTAATGGTACTGCAGGAATCCAACCAATCACCAATATATATATATAATAGCCACAAACACAAATCCTACATAACTAATATATTTTAAATAACCACAATGATATTTCAGTGCATGCAAACAACCAACCAACAATTATTTTAACGAATAAAATAATTAGAAAACAAAAATGATTGAGATTTACTCACCGTGCTTTTTATTTGCTGAATATCTGATTTAAATTCCATAGCTCGCGCTATTTTATCCTATTGGATTTCGAACTACATTTGCAATTTAGCAAAAATTCCAGTAAGTGCCATATCCATTCGGTACAACTCCTACACGTAGATAACGATAATGCGAATCAACCCAATAGCAAAAATTCCAGTAAGTGCCATATCCATTCGGTACAACTCCTACACATAGATAACGATAATGCGAATCAACCCAAACGACCGTGTTTGATTTTAGACCTACGATGGATAGGATATCTTATTAATATATATTTTCATACAAGTTTGAATATGTAGTTATACATAATTAAACACTATTAATTAATTTAATTAACTAACCCCTTTTTTATCACTAATTACTTGAATTAAATTAATTTTACCTTACCGCTAAAACGTTCCTCTCCACTGCCTTGCATTCACGGTTCCCAAATCCATCTCCACTACCCAACATTAGACTGTCACCATTCCCCTTCAAATTTTGATGCCCAAACTCCTCTCATTTTGTACCATCCTACTGATCAACCCCGTCCTTACCTTCCCTGCAGCTAACCGAAATCATAGCCCAAACTTTAAAACCCCCAACTCCTTCGTTTTTGAAAACGCCATCTGAAAAAGGGCTTCAACAACGAATAGCAGGCTTCCATCTCAACCTGCTTAAGCCCATAAGTTCGAACTCGATCCCTGTCTAGATCGTGTCATGGCAGCTTCACGGTGAGATACAACAACTTGCGAAAAATTTGTGCCTATAATTTCACAAAAATCCAGCTACAGCTGCGATTTCCTATAACAAATCCTCATTCGACATCAATTCGAATCAAACCTACTTCATTTCCATGAATCTCTGAGCCCTAGGTTGTCATTAATGTCTGCGTCGCACCATCTAGAAAAATTCGAGGTTGAAGTCTTGATTCCACCGAGTTCAAAGAAAATGGTTTCAAGGATTTTAGAGTAGGTTTCGATTTGATGTTGAATTTAATAGTGGTTGCCCTTTCTTTACAAATGAGGCTTCTGATTTTGAAGTGGGTTTTTAGTTCGAAATGTTTTGAATTCATGAAAAGAGGGGAGCGGATTTTCGATTGAGTTTGAGAGAAAAGGGAACTTCGAGTTCTCCATTTATAGAAATGAACGGAAGTAAATGAAGATAAGAATAGAAGGGGAGAGTATCGGTCATTTAAAGTTTCAAAGCTTTCTGGTTTGGAATTTTCAAAAGTGAAACCAGAGGAGGAGTGCGATTTATAGATGATGAAGACTTTGCTATTAAGGAATAGGCCTGCGTATTGGTACAGAGCAGGGGAGGCTGAAGTACTATTAATTAATTTGATTTTGAATTTTAGTCGATTTGATATAAAGCGATTTTTTTAGTTTATTTAAATAGATACCGATTTGATTTCGTGCTTATCAATTATCTTGGGGTCTATAACTAAAAATGTGAACCGTTATTTTAGCGTACCGACCGACATTTCAATATAATAACCCTATTATGAACTCAATAGTAAATATTCTGAAATTTCATTTCAACATATATACCATATTAAATTAATATAATTTAAATTCGAAAACCACAAATTCTTTGATAATGAATTATTATTTATTATCGTATATATCAAATAAAATTCCTACTTATCATCTGAATCATTTTGATTCAGTTTTTAACTTCGATTTTAATTATATTTTGAATTGAATTATTTCAGATTCTAGTATTACGATGATTATATATGTATTCGAAATAAAATCCTATTTCGATTATTAAATCGATAACTCGATATTTAAACCAATAACATAAATATATAAATTCAAGTATATTATCAAATAAATATTTAAAATGATATTAAACATTTAAAATAAATGGATCAAAAAATCTGGGTCGTTACATTCTTCCCCCCTTAAAAGAATTTCGTCCCCGAAATTACTAAAGTAGAAGAGTGCTTCAAGCCGATATACTTTTCAAAACCTCACTTATGTTGAAACACAACTTTTCTCATTTCAACAAATTTAATTCCACCAAAACTTTTGGTTTTCATTTATATTACACTCCTTATATTTACATTGAATCTGTATTCCATTAATCTATTCAAATTGATTTTAGTCAATTTATTCACTTCAATTTATTTAACTTGCTTAAGTTAAATATAAATTCCAGCATTTAAATCCCCTGGATTTCATTTCAAATTCTTTTGAAATCACATAAATATATACATATATTTATTTCTATCTCAAATTCAAAACATTTTGAATTTTCCAAAACAACTTGTTTTCTTCCAAACAAATTCTCCATCAAAACTTTTCTAAGGTAGCAATTTATCACTTAGAACTCAAAAATGAACACTAATGATGCTGCAGTCATTATCAGAATTATTTCCCAGCTACTGAAGTGAGTTTAGTGCTTAAACAATTTCAAAATCCATTCAAAAATGATTTTTAATCAAAAATCCTTCCAAAACAAAGCTATATTGTTTTAATATACTTCAAAAATATTTCCAACTTCCCAAAATTTAAATTCCAAATTCTGGTTTGAATTCAATTCTAATTCATCTCATTTGTATATTTAATTCATATACAAATTCTATTTTGGTTATATATAAGCATTTCAATTTTATAATTTCATTGGATTATAATAATAACAATCAACACATGCATATAATATAATAATTCTAGAAAATTATTCTTTTCTATAAAAAAAATTTGGGCAAAATTATTTCATTTACCCACTTTAAAACAATATCATGTTCAATCTTCTGTTCAAGCGTTTACAAACTCTTATTGACGTCGTGGCGTCCCACGATTCGACTAGAATTCATAAATCACTCATTAGACTAGCCAACACAATATAAAATAGTTTTTATATCAATTTACAAATAGGCATTCTCGTATATATACACTCAACTCATTCTAGGGTATTACTGACCCTATCTCTAATGAGCACAACCCCACCAAAACCTAGGTATTCGCTCAACCTAAGCTCTGATACCAACTGTAACGGCCCGTAGATCCGTACTATCTGAGTTGACTACATACATCACACGTCCAACCCAAATTGCACAGAAATACGAATCATTATTAGAAAGAAGTTAGGGGATGAGAAATAGAAAGAAAGAAATATTAGAATAGAAGAAAGCGAAGATCACAAACTCACAGTGGAACGAATACAATATATTAGGTAACATAAACTTTGAAATACAATTCGGTAGCTTTATATACATACCATCATCAGAGCACAACAACTATTTATGGAACAGTTATTAACACCTGTTTCTAGATACAACATAGTACACAGTGGAAAATATGATAGTCTATAGCTAACTGGTGAAGCCTCCTGCTTATAGCTCTTCCAAGTGAATCTGAAAGATCCCGACTACTTGACTGCCTGTACAAATTTGGGCACCCAAGAGTTTAGGGAAAACAAAATAAACTCTGGGTCAGTCATGGGACTGGTGTGAGTAAACTCCAATCATTTGTTTAACTTCAAATATCCTTTTTAAAGAAATGATAGCCGTAAGACCGATCCACACATAAACACAGATGGTTTTTACCTTACGATAACCGAAAATATTTTTGATATCAAATCCAGTGATATTGTAATAATGTCTACATCAAATAAATAGAACCTAGCGGAACGCTTGCATCTCACGCTCCATATATATTATAAAACCAAAACCCGCAGGGCACTTATTAAAGATTGGATTTCCAACATGACAAGGTATGGAACCACCTTCCGATAGTGTATCTCTAGAGGGGAATACACTGGGTTCAACAATGAACATCTTGCAACCCAGCCCACACATGACCAACCACTCATTTCGCTTAAGTGTATCAAATGTATATCACCAACGGTTGGGATCAGCAACCGTTTCCCGAATGGGACAGCATCGACAAATTAAAGAAGTAAAAGGAATTTCTCTAGATAGGTGATTATACACCCTAATGGGAGCGACCCACATAGCCATGCTGCATGCCCGATTTTTGTCATTTCCCGATTGTTGAGGCCTGAGGCTACAACTACTTTCCATTCATTGATAGCACAATCACTTTGAATGCCACATTGTCAGATCCGTTAATCACTAATTGATTTACACAAATATATTCTGGATATTATGCTAAGAGAATAAATTCTCCGCCACCATATATATTTATACAGACCAACACATGCGATCACTGGAAATACTCTGTCAGACACTCGTCCATACACGTTCATTCCGGGACTGAACGAAACCGAAGACACAATTTCTATTAATAGAGAAAGTCCTTGCACTTTACTCCATCTTCGATTATCTTCATATAATCTGATTCGCAACACTACTGCCAATACAGAGTGGTTCACGGATAATAATCCAACCGGTCTCTCCATATTGACAACGATATTGGCAAATACTTCGATAGTCGGTTATTTAACTATCGAAGAAAAATAAACAAACATTCATCCATAACATAACACCATCACTGGCCCGTTAATTAATATTTCATTAATTAAATCACCATTTCCATTTGCTTATCAATATTTGTAAAACAAATAATTTCAATTATCATCTTGGCCTCTTACGCAATTTGGAAAATATTTCCAAATATCAGCTTCTTTTATTTTCTATATTTAGAAAATATCTTTTATTTATAATTGGAGAACATTCCACTTACTTATCTCTTTCACGCCAGCTTATTTTTAGACTTAGGAAATATTTATTATTATATTTCAAAATTCCACTTATTTTGGGTTAAAACAAATGCTATGTAAAACATCGTTACAACAACCCAAAATACTGCATTCGACTAAATTTCTTTAAACATTTCTCTTTGAGACTGAACCTTGCTATTTATCAGCTAATAATGAAATCAATAGAGTTGGGGTATAATTACCTCTCAGACCTTGACTGAAAACATCTTTAACTTCAAAACAAACAAGACCACTTATCTTAAATCATCAACACCATAAAAACCACTTATTCATTTTTAAAATGTATATATATATATTTCTCTGTCTATTACCAGATTTTCGATTTCCTTTTTGTTTATAATATTCTATTTTAATTCGTTTCCTTATCGAATTCAATATATATTGATATATTGATTTTCTAGTTATCTAATTTTCTTAAAAATATTCTAATTCCTTAAATTTTCGCAAAATTTTGCCATAACCTCCTTTGTACCGGTCGATAGTTCAAACCTCAACTCGCCTCTCTAGGCCCTTTCCATTCAAAACGAAAATAAAAAAGCCAAGTGGCTTGCCGATTCGGTGCATAAAATCTCATATGGAATTTAAACATGTACCTTTTTGTCGGGCACTAAATTTATATGCCTTCATATACTTCATTCGAAACCTGCTTAATACGTATCCAAATATTCCTATTTGGTTTCAACTCAATCCATTCGACTTAACCCAATTTGCTAATTTATTTTCAAATTAGCTATTTTGCCTATTTCGCTTCTTTGTTTGAACAAACATGTTCAAATAAAATATTTAACTTGCTTATAACCAAATTGAATTCCAATTTCAATTCAAGTTTCCTTTTCGATTTCGAATATAAATTTCCAAATCGAATTCGCTTATTCAAAGCCCAATATCAATTCAAAATCTCATTAAAAATTACTATTCAAATTAGTTAATTCAATTCAATAATTAAAAATCTGATTTCTATTTCAAAAATCAATCCATTACTCCACTTGAGTTCACATATATTTTACAACTCAAATCTGAAATTTTCTAAACAGAAATTCGGATTTTTGCCGCTTAAAATCCTTTTATAAAATTAAATAAACCGTTATGGTTTTTAAATGGTTATGGCACTGTTTTTCTGAAAATTTGATTTTGACATAACTCAAATTTTCGATGAAATCCAGATTTTTCTCTTTCATTAGAAAACTATTATCAAATCGGTCTTGACGATTCTTGTTTCAAAAAATTCTGACATAGACTGAGTTCTATAGACTCAATTGAAGTTCGAAACGCCAAATTACGAACTACCGCGCTGCGGCGAGTTCGTTTTAATTATATATATGTAGAAATGTTTAAACTTTGTTTAAAATAAGTTCAACTCCATTCTGACATATTTTTAATATATATCAAATTAGTTTCCCAATTCAATATAATATTTTCGATTATTTATAATTGTCGATTTTTCCTTACTCGTCAATATATTTATTTATATTTTGATCTTCTATATTTAATTCCAATTCCTTCTATAAATAAATTATTTATAAAATTCGATATAATTGAATTTCAGTTATAAACCCGTTGAATTCTTCCCAATTTAGCTTATGTTCCGAGTTCCGAAATATAATCAATCGTTTTGTTTCAAAACACTTCCCAACTTACTTTTGAATTCCTATTTGAATTTAAATGGTTCAAATTATCCAAATGATAATTTATTTTACTAAATTTATAACACTATTTATAAATTCAAGTTCCTTGTTTCATATATTTAAAACAAGTCCCCTTTTCAAATTTCTATTTGAAACTCCATCCCTTGATATTCTGAATTGCGGAATGAAAACAGTTGTTCCCTTCCGAATGATTGCAAGTTCTATTTATTTATTCATATTTGAATTTAAATATTTAAATTATCTCTTGATAATTAATTCATTATATTTATAAACACCATTTTATAAATTTCCTTGTTTTATATTTAAACAAGTCTATTTCGAAATCGATTTAAAGCCAAAATCTTATTTTGGAAATTTCTATTTATAATAACTTATATATATAACACCCAATTTATTTTCATAATCAATTTAACTTCTATTTAAATAAATTCGAATTAATCGAATTCAAATCATAAATCCTTACGGATTTATTGTAGTTCAATTTATATTCTGAACATCAAAATAAATTCCATCGTTTACTTCTTTAAAACGATTCCCCAATTCTATTTTTAAATTCACATTTGAATTTGAATATTCAAATTATCTAATGATAATTTTTTCCCATTTCTATTTATATACATTGTTTATAAATTCATTTCAATTCCCTGGTTATCCCATGAAAATCATTTCATTTTATTTATAAACACTGTTTATAAATTCACTGCATTATCTAATTTATAAACGCCGTTTATAAATTCAATACTTGTTTTTATTTTACAAAACAAGTAAATATTTATAGTCCATTCAAAATTCGAATTCTATTTTTGGAAAAATAGATTTCCCTTTTAAATCTCTAAATATCATTTTATGATATTTTATATAAATCAACATTTAGGGCCAGTGACATTTAACCAATCAAAAACAACCAATTATCAAACACATATTTTCCAACACATCATATATGATAATATATGTGAAACAAACAAAAAATAATATTTTTGAGGAATCCAGTAGGATTCTTTCAACCTGTTTTCCCTGCATTCACAGACGTTAGTCAACATAAATAATACCCATCCTGCTTCGAGGCAGAATATCGCGGTATAGAAGGTCATCCACTATCATAGAGTGGGGGCGTATAGGGTCATCCGCTAATGATACTGCGGGCATCCGCTAATGGTACTACGGGAATCCAACCAATCACCAATATATATATATATATATATATATATATTTAATAGCCACAAACACAAATCCTACATAACTAATATATTTTAAATAACCACAATGATATTTCAGTGCATGCAAACAACCAACCAATAATTATTTTAACGAATAAAATAATTAGAAAACAAAAATGAGTGAGATTTACTCACCATGCTTTTTATTTGCTGAATATCCGATTTAAATTCCATAGCTCGCGCTATTATATCCTATTGGATTCCGAACTTCATTTGCAATTTAGCAAAAATTCCAGTAAGTGCCATATCCATTTGGTACAACTCCCACACGTAGATAACGATAATGCAAATCAACCCAAACGACCAAGTTTGATTTTAGACCTACGATGAATAGGATACCTTATTGATATTATTATTTTCATACAAGTTTGAATATGTTTTTATACATAATTAAACACTATTAATTAATTTAATTAACTAACCCCTTTTTTATCACTAACTACTTGAATTAAATTAATTTTACCTTACCACTAAAACATTCCTCTCCACTGCCTTGCGTTCACGGTTCCCAAATCCATCTCCACTACCCAACATTAGACTGTCACCATTCCCTTTCATATTCTGATGCCCAAGTTCCTCTCATTGTGTACCATCCTACTGATCAACCCCGTCCTTACCTTCCCTGCAGCTAATTGAAATCATAGCCCAAACTTTAAAAACCCCAACTCCTTCGTTTTTGAAAACACCATCTGAAACAGGGCTTCAACAACGAATAGATGGCTTCCATCTCAACCGCTCAAGCCCATAAGTTCGAACTCGAGCCCTGTCTAGATCGCGTCACGGCAGCTTCACGGTGAGATACAACAACTTGCGAAAAATTTATGCCTATAATTTCTCAAAAATCCAGCTAAGATTTCCTATCACAAATCCTCATTCGACATCAATTCGAATCAAACCTATTTCATTCCCATGAATGTCTGAGCCCTAGGTTGTCACCAATGTCTGCGTTGCACCATCTAGAAAAATACGAGGTTGAAGTCTTGATTCCGCCGAGTTCAAAGAAAATGGTTTCAAGGATTTTAGAGTAGGTTTCGATTTGATGTTGAATTTAATAGTGGCGGCCCTCTCTTTACAAATGAGGCTTCTGATTTTGAAGTGGGTTTTTAGTTCGAAATGTTTTGAATTCGTGAAAAGAAGGGAGCGGATTATCGATTGAGTTTGAGAGAAAAGGGAACTTCGAGTTCTCCATTTATCGAAATGAACGGGAGTAAATGAAGATAAGAATAGAAGGGGAGAGAGAGTATCTGTCATTTAAAGTTTCAAAGATTTCTGGTTTGGAATTTTCAAAAGTGAAATCAGAGGAGGAGTGCGATTTATAGATGATGAAGACTTTGCTATTAAGGAATAGGCCTGCGTATTGGTACAGAGTAGGGGAGGCTGAAGTACTGTTAATTAATTTGATTTGATTTCGAATTTTAATCGACTTGATATAAAGCGAATTTTAGTTTATTTAAATAGATATCGATTTGATTTCGTGCTTATCCACTGATCAATTATCTCGGGGTCTATAACTAAAAATGTGAACTGCTATTTTAGCGTACCGACCGGCATTTCAATATAATAACCCTATTCTGAACTCAATAGTAAATATTCTGAAATTTCTTTTCGACATATATACCATATTAAATTAATATAATATAATTTAAATTTGAAAACCACAAATTCTTTGATAATAAATTAATATTTATTGTCGTATATATCAAATAAAATTCCTACTTATCATCTGAATCATTTTGATTCAGTTGTTAACTTCGATTTTTATCATATTTTGAATTGAATTATTTCAGATTCTAGTATTACAACGATTATACATGTATTCGAAATAAAATCCTATTTCGATTATTAAATCGATAACTCGATATGTAAATGGATAACATAAATATATAAATTCAAGTATATTATCAAATAAATATTTAAAATGATATTAAATATTTAAAATAAATGGGTCAAAAAATCTGGATCGTTACATTCTTCCCTCCTTAAAAGAATTCCATCCCCGAAATTACTAAAGTAGAAGAGTTCTTCAAACCCATTTACTTTTCAAAACCTCACTTATGTTGAAACTCAACTTTTCACATTTCAACAAATTTAATTCCACCAAAACTTTTGGTTTTCATTTATATTGCACTCCTTATATTTACATTGAATCTGTATTCCATTTATCTTTTCAAATTGTTCGAAATTGAAAACCAATCTTGTTCATCTCAATAAAAATATTCAAAAGTTCGAAAAGGAAATTCCGATCTTAAAAGAAAACAAGAATGAGTTATCAAGTTTGAATAATTTTTTACAAAAGGAATTTGAATTTTTTAAGACTGATATATATATATATTCCAAGTTTGAAATTGCTGAAAAGGAGAATTTGTTGAAATCCGATTTGATCTTGAAAGAACTTGAAAATGGGATTGAAAAATTCAAGAAATTTGGGACTGAAAAACAAAAACGATTTGAATATGAGATCTCGGAATCCCAAGCCAAAATTAAATTACTTGAAAATGAGAATTTGATTTTGAAACAACATGATGCTGAAAGAAAGATCACTAATAATCGATGTTCAGATTTAATGAAAAAAAAACAGCGATCTTAAATCCAAAATTCGACGATTAGAATCAACTTTGGATAAATTCTCTAATGGGGAAAAATCGTTGAATATATTGTTGCAAAATCAAAATCCTATTGCAAATAGACGTGGTCTTGGCTTCGGTAAAAACAATGGTTTTGAAAGACAAAATTTAAATGGTTTTAAAAATCCTTCAAACTGTTTTGGAATTGACCGTTTTGAAAATCTATACTCTAAAATTTTCAAAGGATTTTTGAATCATGATCAAAATGGAAATTTATTTGGTTACAATTCATTTAAACAATCCTGGACCCCAAAAAGAAATAAAAATGATTTTGGAAAAACTAAACAAATTTGGGTCCCTAAGGGTACAAAGGTAAATTATGATGGATTGTCATACAAACAAGTCTGGGTACCAAAACATACGTATACAACTGTGAGTGGTTTTACAAATTTTGTTAGACCACTCGATCCCCGAAACTGTTAGGTTCCGATGGGGGTTGAGGAACTGCTGTGTAAAAAGAAATTTGAAATCAAGCTAATATATACTTCTGTATTAATCTCTGAACTCATCTCGGTAAATATTCCTTGTTTTTTATTCTCCATTTATTTCTTCTTCTACCACTTTTTTCCTATTGTTTTGATCTATCACTACCATTTTCTTCTTATTTGTGCTTTCTTTACTTCCAATTGCAGTATTGATAATTGTTTGAAAAATTGCTTTATTCGAATAAAGTCTCACGTTCTAATCATTTCCACATCTTGAATTTAAACCTATAAATATCTGCGATTGTTTTGAAGTTTATTTTCTTATCCATGAATTCCTAACAGTGCTGAAGCATTCATGTTATATCTTGAACATTGTTAATCTGAATTCTAATTTTTTTGAAGATCTGGAAAATTTGTGAAATTACACATACCTCTGTTGTTCTGGGTTTCTTCTAATTCATTTTAGAAAAGCTCAATATATTATACTCATTACAGCACTCTACTATTTATCAGTTGTGATAATTTCATTATTTTTCAGATTGGCTTGGATATTTTTGAATTGTCTTGAATCAGTGATACATCGTGAAATTCATCTTTATTCATGATCATTTTATGGTTGAAATTTGTTTGTTTGAAATCATTTGAAATTCTTGATATTCTGAATCTCACATACCTCTTAAATTAGAAATTATCAATCTTGTGTGACTGATTCATTATATCTCAAAATTTGACATTGATTCAAGTGATTTCAAATAAATTATTTTTAAATTTTTGGATCATGAATATCTCTCAATCTTGATGTAAATGATCTGAAATTTCCCTTATACTTGTCAGAAATATCTTGAGATTTTTTTTTGAATAATGGTCTTTGAAAATCACTTATTAGATTCGAATATATGTTTGTTTAAAATCATTTGAAATTATTGATTTTTTGAATCACACATATATATTGAATCTGAAATTTACAGTTTGGTGTGATTGATTCAATGAATCTTGAGAAGTTTCATATTCCTCAAATGATTTCAAATAAACGGTATTTTTAATCATTGGATCATGAATCATCTTATGTGTCCGCCATCTTAACAAGTATGATTTGAAAAAAAAATTGTGCTGCTCTGATACTATTTTTGAAAAATGTTTGTTTTGGAATCATCTGTTTGCTGCTCTGATACACGTGCATAATCTATTATCTTGTCTGCTTGGGCTTTGTACTTATAATTCTTTTGTCTTTGGTATCCTTGTTTGTCTCCAGTGTCTCCTTAAAATCCTCATTAATAGAGACACCAAGTGGTATCAGAAGTGCCTTATATTTGTCTCACCCATCTGTACTTAGATTCTAATCTTCACCTTGGATAGATCCACACACTCTTTTTGCCTTGTACAATTTTTTTTCCTCTTGTTTTGTATAGATATCTACATCCCTCTTGTAATTGATTTTCAATTTTAAAATTATTTATTGATTATTCATTTAGAAATGGAAATTTATATCCAAATTGAACTGTATTTATAATTCGTCAAAACTATAAATAGATTTTGAAATTGTGATGAATTGTGACTGCTGTATATTTCACAACAAGAGGAGATTTTATTTAGATTTTCATGATGGTTGAACATATATTATAATATCTTTGAATTGGAAATTATTTCACTACCATCTCCTTTATCTATCTTCTTTCTGCCATCCATGATAATTTTATATTAATGTAGAGAGTTAATATGTTTTAAAATTCTTTTGAATAAACAATGGAAATATTTGTGATGGAAATAAGACTATGTTATTATTCAAAAGTAGTGATAATTGAAAATTTTCAACGATCTCGGTACAGTTGATCATATTTCATAATATGATTAATTTAGAAATTTATTTCACAAACCATTTCTGTACCTATCACTTTTCTATCATCCATATTGGTTTCATATACTGAGGAGTTTTTTCATTTGAAACTAAACATAATAAAAATATAATATTCATAAGTATTTCTCTAACTTCATTTAAAAATCCAAGCTCTGGTTATGCATGGTTATGAGATTATTTATATTTAAGCTGCTACTGATCTCATTTAAAAATCCAAGATCTGGTTATGCGTGGTCAGTGTGCTCTTAAATCAAAAGAAAAAGAAAAGAAAATAATTTGAATAAATAAATATTTATATGAAATTCTCCTTGGTATGTAAAAACTAGTCTATCAATCCATGTTCTAATTTGTGAAATGTGTTAATGTTTTATGATATATAATGATTTGTTGATTGATAGCTATTGGGATTTGAGATTAGTCAATTTTGTCACTTAAATTGAATTATTAACTGTAGTCCAAATCCATCACTGTTTTTATACTCAATTTTACAAAATTCTTTCGAAAATAATTGGAAATCATATTTTTTTTAACTCTCTCCATATTTATAAATTCATCGTAAATCCGTCATTCTCTAAAATGTGAAATATGCCACCTGTTCTCAGTTTATTATGATTTTTGTTTGACTGATTGAGATGTATGATGATCGTTCTTCCTCTTAAGCTGAAATTATATTTTTAGTCATTTTTCATATATATTTTAAATTCTAAATCCTATTGATGATAAAAAAGGGGGAGAATGGATTGAGATTTTGATTTATGAGTGAATATTTTATAAATAATTTACTATAGAATATTCTATTCAATTTTCATTCTTTTCATTTTTCACTCATGCACAGTTGTAGGGGGAGTTTCTGTTGTAGGGGAAGCTTTCAAATAGCGGGAGTTCTATTCTTCACAGTCAAAAACATTTATTGTTTTCAGAATCTTATATATGTTTGTCATCATCAAAAGAGGGAGATTGTTGTATATGACGCAGTTGTATACACAATTATATGATTTTTGTTTGATGACGACAACCAAATAAATATTATTTTAAATGTGTTTGTTACTATACTGTTCTATATATACATCACAAACATGAATATAATATTTATATTTAAATAGAATATGACTGTACAGACATTCATATATTCATACAGTATTTTATTTAAATAAAATATTATAATTCAATAGTCAAATAGTACAAATTATATGACTCCACTATTTGTATACATTCACAGATATTACACATGATATTGCGCTTGTATATAAACTGAATACGATAAACAAATTTGCTTGAACACAAATTTGAGCACAATAAAATAATATTTTATTTCAAACAAATTTGTTTAATACAAACATCAGTACAATTCTGTTGTTACACAGCTCCTCACTATAACACTCTGTTTATACATCTCATATATATACAATCACTCAGTTTACATTTCAATTTACAGACATATTGACACTGATACATTGACACGTCTTCATATTGTCTTCATCTTTTGTCTTCACAGCTCAGTCAGTCCAGTCTTTATACATGTCATATACAGAAACACACACACACAGTATATGGAACAAAAATAATATTCTAAATTCTAGCGAATATAAGTTTTGGTTTTAAAATTTTATTTTCCTCAGATTTCAATGTGTTTCTCATCATCTTTCATGACTTGATCTGATTTATCTGTGGCTAGACAGTTTGTATATATAGTAGCAGGGACAGGGAAATATTTTCTGATGGTCTGCGTATACACACATGTATAAATTATACACGTGTGCAGTGCCTCGCCAATCAAAATACAACGTGCAACTGAGGAGCAGCCACATGGACCAACTCGACTCAGTGCATATATGGACAAAGCTTGTAAACAAGCAATGGTCGAGTATAAAACACATGTCAGAATTCAAAGTGGTCGAAGCATGGAGTCGAGCCATGGTCAAACAAAGTCAACACAACCCAAACAAGTCAACATTTTCATGGATGGTCACGCAGCAATGTCACAAATGCAAGAATTCACAAGCAATGCAAGTAATACATGACTGGTGAAGCAACATGGCAAAACAACTCAACATGGTCGAGACAACTCAACATGGACGAGACAGTGGTGAGACAAGTAGCAAGCAACAACAATGACATATGCAATAATGGAATGCAAACTGGTCAGCTCAATGATGCATGGCAGAGCATGTGGAATAAACAGCAAATTCATGTTTCAAAATGTCAACATACTTTCTTTCCTAGACATGCACAAGTATGGTCAAAGGTGGAAAGAACACATATGAGTGCACAGCATAGACAAGTGACATGCTTCAGGTCAAACTCAAGTAATAAGGAAACAACTATGATATGTAATGTTCATATGCAATGATCATCAAGTTCAAGTGACATTTGTATGTACAAGCATGGATTATGTAGTCCAACTAAACATGAACATGTGTAAGGATGATGATACAACATGAGACATAGGTGCGGCTACAAGTATGTTCAATACAACAAGCTATATGGTTGAGCACAAGGCAAGTCAAAGTTTCAAAGCCAAGAAACATTAAAGTTCAAAGATGTAGGTTCAAAGTGACTACATAAGTGCAACTGAAGCAATGATTCAAAACAGAAAATATCAAGTCAAGGCAAAGAAACTAATATATACATAGGGTCTGGAAAGAATACTCATGCAAATGGTCACAAGAATAATGATACAGAAACTTTTTATCAAAGTTTGAAAGCTTTCCAGATTTAAACAAATAATGTTCAAATATTTTGGCAAGGTGATTCGGAATAATCTATTTCAACATATAAGGCAAGTTTTTAATTGATAAAACATGCAATAATTCGGCAAGATCATTTTCACAAGGGAAATTCTTTTTCTGAATTCATTAATCAATTAGTTATTTTAAAATGGGCAAGAAACAATGTATTTTATTTTCCAGTTTTTGCAAATAAGATCACTGCATACAATCAAAAAGATGTGTCTTGGGCAACAATTTATTTTGGGACAATAGTTTATTTCTAGCAAAGGCTCAATGTACACATGGAGTAGCATACACGATAACAAGTAAAAAGGTATGCCAAGACCCAAGACTAGCTTAGACAAAGACAGATCAATATGAATAATACAAAAGTATGGAAACAAATATTTTTGCTTTCAATGGTTTCCAGAAATGAGATCAATTAAAGCAATATTTATTTCCAGCATTGATTCAGAACTTAAAGAGTTGAAAAATCATGTTTGTGGCAAAAGTTGAATTCGTGACTTTCCAGAATTGAAAACAATTTCAAATACTCTCAGTTTTCAAATCCATTCTTGATACAGAACAAATCATTCAGTTTTTTTCAGGAACCAGAATAAGGCAAGAAAGTCAAATTCATGAAATCCAAATCAGGAAATTCGATCAAGGCAACACATCAATATTGCTTTTCAAAATCAAAAAGTCCATAGTTGGCAATAGTGTTTTTTTTAAATCTTTCCAGAAATAGGCAAATAAATTTCTCGGTTTTATTTTCAGACAACAGTCAAGATATTCATGCAAGGGTCAGCATTTATAGACTCAATCAACACAAACATTTTTCAAGCCGATTTTATCAAGAAATTCAAAAGGGGAAACCGCAAACTCAGTCAAGCCAATATTCACGAAATCAGAGAATCGTTTAGGATTTTCTAATCCTATATAACAATACCATATCATCATCTGCATAGATGGATCGAAAACCAAGTACAACAATTTCAAGAAGAAAATCAAGATCAAAAATTACTCACACAGTTCGATCAAGAAAGTGAGAGAAAGCCCAAATCGAAGCACCAGAAATCGACAAGAATTCGAGCATCAGAAGTTTTATCCAGAATTGAGGAAGCGTCATGATTCAATTTGGGGAAAATTCAGGAAACCCTAGAAAGATTTTTCCTAGAGTGCCGCCATGTTTTTCTCAAAGGAAAGTGAACGAGATAATTGATGTCGGGTGGAACCAATATACAAATGGCCAGCCAAGCATCTAAATGAAAAAGGGGATGACCCTTCCTTTTGTATATCCTAGGTTTTCTTATTTATGTTTAAATTTTATCGTTTTTAATTCTTTTTTTGTAAACCACCAACAGTTCTAGAGTCTGTAAAATCTAGGGATTCAGTTAGGGGATAACTGGCAGTTTACTAGTGTTTGTAAAACGACGGGAAAATCTGGTCTAGTGGATATAGACCAGTCTGGGGTTTTGAGTGTAGGATTAGAATAGGAGCGAGGGGTTCGTCAGTGTACATGGTCTTGTATGCGGGTTCTGTTCTTTTACCTAGTAGAAACCTTAGGAATGCAGCAGTAGGCAGGGTTTTGCAGAAGCTGGGTATATCTGTGTCATTTATTTTCTGCACTTTTATTTTTGCTGCATTCTGTGATCTGGTTATTATTTTAATATCCTGTTAGTTTTTTAATTCAGCGAAAAACTGTGATAAACCCTATTCACCCCGCCCTTTAGGGTTAATCTAGATCCAACAGGACCCATTTCAGTCAGTAACCCGGAGTTGGTATCAAGAAAAGAACCCCGCACTAGGCGGAGAAGGGGCATGCTTACTGATTGATTGTAAGAGATCCAAACGAGACGGATGGTGTGGGCAGCGCAAACCGACCGAGACATATGCGTGTATGGGCCAGGCGGAGGGGGCTAAGATGACCGTGACACCAGTAGATATGGTTGTGCACACCATGGTTGCCACTTTAGGAAGTGAAGCCTCCTACTATGTGGCTAGCACAGGATATCTAAAGGGTAGGGAGCCGATCGATTAAGGTGGGGGTTAGGGTATACTTGGATATATGACCTAAGCCTACCAACTTATTGTGGAAGGGATTGTCTTATTTCAGTTATACTAGTAGTAGTGCAGAGTAATCATTAGTGAGGAACATACACCTTAACTTGCTTACCTTGTCACACCTGCCATTTATGTAGTGATCTCTCTTATCCACTTTATATGCCTATCATGTTGCTTTTATTTATCTACTGGCTAAAAGTAACTAGACTCGCCAGACTTTATGTCTGACCCTGTTGTTTCTCCTTCTTTCTTCCGTTTCCCCACCAGGTTCTCAGGGAGGAAACACTCAGACTTAATCAGGAATCAGATATCATCTTGTTAGGAGCTACTTTTGAAGTATGGCTCAAGTTCTTGTCTCTACTATGTCTTAACTCTTTTTATTGGGGAAATGATGCTTTTTATTTACTTATGTACTCTGATGGTGCAAGACAGAAGTTATTTTGTTGTAATAGTTTTTGTGACTTATGAAATTATGGACTACGGTATTACGATTTATGCTTGAAATAAAAGTTAAATTTTCCGTTGCTGCCTTATTTATATCTGTCTTGTAATTATTCTGTGTCTATTTACCTATAGCACATCATGAAACTTAATGCATTCCCTTAGTGAGTGACATTAACGAACATGGAGTGTCACATCCTCCTTCAAGGAAATCAAGTTTGCTTGATCTTGTTCATTCTGATATTTGTGGTCCATTAAAAGTTAAGAGTGGTGCACTTTACTTTGTTACTTTTATTAATGACTGTTCAAAGAAATTATGGACATATGCTTTAAAAACAAAAGATCAGGTACTTGATATTTTTAAGCAGTTTCAAGCCTTGGCTGAAAGGCAATCTGGTAGAAAGCTAAAGTGTTTACGTTCTGATAATGGTGGTGAGTACATCGGTCCACTTGATGAATATTTTAAGGCTCAAGGTATTCGACATCAGTTTACACCAAAGAAGACTCCATAGCTAAATGGTGTAGCAGAGAGAATGAATATGACTTTGTTAGAGAGAATGAGATGCATGCTTTCAAAGGCTAAGTTTCCAAAAAACTTTTGGGGTGAAGCTTTATTTACAGCTACACATGTGATTAATTTGTCACCCTATTTTTCTTTAAATGGTGATGTTCCAGATAAGGTTTTGCTTGGCAAGGAAGGTTCTTACAGACATTTACGTGTCTTTAGGTGTAAGGCATTTGTGCATGTGCCTAATGATGAAAGATCGAAGTCGGATTACAAGACTCGCCAATGCATCTTTGTGGGTTATGGTCTTGACAAGTTTGGCTATAGGTTTTATGACCCTATAGAGAAGAAATTGATTCGTAGCTAGGATGTAGAATTTGTTGAAGACCAAACAATTGAAGATATTCAGAAACCACAAGAATCTGCATCTCATAGTGGCTATGATCTAGTTGATTTATATCTCCCTTGTTTGACTCCTGCAACTACCGCAATTCCTGCACCAGCTCCAACTGAACAAATACAAGAAAATGGAAATGAAGGTCATGTATCTGAGGATGATGATCCCCATGATGAAGATGCTGAAATTGATCATCATATTTCTCCTGAAACTCAAACAACCTTTGTAAGGTGATCTACCAGGGAACGGCGTCCTTCCACTAGGTATCCTTCTTCCAAATATGTTCTCTTAACCAACAAAGGAGAACCTGAGACCTTTAAAGAAGCTATAGATAGCGATGATAAGCAACTTTGGTTGGATGCAATGAAAGAAGAGATGAAGTCGTTGCATGATAGCAACACTTTTAATCTAGTGAAACTACTGAAGGAAAAGAAGGCTTTGAAGAATCGTTGGGTTTACAAGCTGAAGTAAGATGAAAATAAAAAGACGCTTCGGTACAAAGCAAGGCTTATTGCAAAAGGATGCAACCAATGAAAGGGAATTTACTTTGAAGAGATATTTGCACCGATTGTCAAGATGTCTTCCATCAGAGTTGTTTTAGGTATTGCTGCTTGAATTTAGAAGTTGAGCAGTTGGATGTAAAGACCGCTTTTCTTCATGGTAACCTTGAAGAAGACATTTACATGGAACAACCAGAGGGCTTCAAAGTCAAAGGGAAGGAAGAATATCTGTGCAAATTTAATAAGAGTTTGTACGGTTTAAAACAAGCTCCAAGATAATGGTATCACAAATTTAACTCTTTTATGGGGGAGCAAGGCTACTAAAAGACATATAATGATCATTTTGTTTTCTTGAAGAAATTTGCTAAAGATGATTTTATCATTTTGCTACTTTATGTTGATGACATGCTTATTGTAGAGCAAAATGTAGATCGGATTGCTTGTTTGAAGCAATAGTTGACCAAGACTTTCTCCATGAAGAAACATGGTATGGCAAAGAAAATTTTCGGAATGAGAATTATTCATGATCGCAAGGCTCGAATGTTATGGCTATCACAAGAAGCATTTATTCAGAGAGTACTTAAAAGGTTCAATATGGAGAAAGCAACGTCTGTGAGTACTCCACTTACTATGAATTTTAAGTTGTGTTCTCGACAGTGTCCTTCCACAACAAAAGAGAAGGATAAGATGACGCATGTTCCATATTCTTCTACCGTTGGTAGTTTGATGTATGCAATGGTTTGCACCCGACCTGATAT
Organism: Allium sativum; assembly: GCA_030737875.1. Taxonomy (NCBI): domain Eukaryota; kingdom Viridiplantae; phylum Streptophyta; class Magnoliopsida; order Asparagales; family Amaryllidaceae; genus Allium; species Allium sativum. The sequence goes on along the minus strand of JASFAX010000037.1, from coordinate 4,820,369 downwards.
AGCTCACGTTGTAGGTTTGGTTAGTAGATTTCTTTCTAATCCAGGTAAAGAGCATTGGAACGCTGTGAAGTGGATTATGAGATACTTACAGGGTACTGCTGATATGAAGCTTTGTTTTGGGAGTAACAAGCTTTGTCTCGTTGGTTATTCTGATATGGCAGGTTATATTGAGTCAAGAAAATCTACTTCGGGTTATTTGGTCATTACTTCGGGTTATTCGGTCACTTTTGCGGAGGGGGGAGCAGTGTCTTGGCAATCTAGGCTACAAAAATGTGTGGCTTTATCTACTACCAAGTCAGAGTTTATTGAAGCGACATAGGCATGTAAGAAGTTGTTGTGGATGAAGTAGTTTGTTCATCAGCTTGGATTACCCAAAAGAGGTATGTGTTGTATTGTGATAGTCAAAGTGCAATCCATCTTTCTAAGAATTCCACTTTTCATGCAAAGTCGAAGCATATTGATGTGAGATATCATTGGATACGCGATGTTCTTGATGACAAGTTAATTGAGTTTGAGAAAATTCATGCCGATGACAATGGTTCTGACATGATGACGAAAGCTTTGGCAAAAGACAAATTTGAGACTTGTCATTCAATTGACGAAATGGAAAAAACTCCACATAGTCAGCAGGGGGAGGTTTGCTGGAAATGGGTCCCTTCCTATGTGAAAAAACTCATATGTAATTAATTGGAGCAATAAGTGTTGCTACGGTATTTCGTGATTTTATTTGAAAAGATGACTATTTGACTTTTGGTGTGCTTTGTTAATTGCACTTTCATGGGAATTGTTATCTTATTAAAATGGTGGTTGAATGGAGACTTCAAGGTGCCTCTTTGATGCCTATATATACATCCATTTTTGGGTAGCAAATATATACAACAACAACATCAAAAATTTGTCAATTTCTCCAAGACTTTGTGGGCTGCTTCTACTACTTTGAGATTGCCCTTTGCTGGCATGTTTTTCTGAGATCTCTCAGCTTTTCTGAGCTCTGTTTCCCAGTGATATTTTTCACTTTTCTCGCTTTTGTTTTGATGTTGTTATTGCTAGCTATTGTTGGATAATCTATGTATCCACTTTGTAACTTGGATATGGATTTGTGTACCACTCCATTACCATAGTAAGAGAAGTTTGGGAGGACCCCCGTAATTGGTCCTATGATTTTTACTCTTCACATCGAAGAGGTTTTCAATGTTAAAAATTTGTCTGTTCTTACTTTATTATTATCTCTTTTTTGTGGAATATTTGAATTAATCATTGGTGATTGTGGTGTATTTTGCTAGGTTTGTCTGTGTCATTCATAACACTTCAAACATGTGTGAGAATAATCTCATAAAGTTTAAAGTTGATACTTATGCGAAGAAGGTTAACAATGATCCATGTGCGTAGCATGGGTTTGCATTTGTTAGTATTAATATCACACTTAGCATCATAGCCTCCACAAGATCTTAGATCATGATTGTTTGGTTATTTCTAATGTAAACCTTTTGAGTGCTTCCATAGAAAATTCAGCTCGAATCATGAAGTCATGACTAGAAATTAAGGATCAAGAAAAGATAATTTGAAGGAGAGCAATTTTCTCAAACAAGCAGAGAGGAAGCAACATCATGTCATACCCGAATAGTGAACCGTTTAGTTCTTACAGAATAAATTTTCATTGGGCGCATTACGATGTCTGCGAAATGGTTCGCCGCCATAGTAGGCATTATAACATTAAACTATCTAAATAATCATCATTTACTTAACCAATCATCAGCCAAAGTACTCATTTTGCTCCATAGTATATTGCTATGTTTAACCTTGCAAATGAATTAAATTATTCATGTTCGCTGCCTGTGAACTAACCAATGAGATAAATAAAATCTGTTAACGGATGCTTCTTGATGCAGATAGTGTAGCATTCAAAATCAATTTCGAAATCGGGTATCTGCATGCGTTAATATGAACGAATATCAAATAATTATCTTATTCACTAATGGTCGACAATTCAAAGAACATAAATGGAAAATTATAATTTCACATAAAATTTTCTCAACACAAGTCATTATTAAAATGCTGAAAATAGACCCATATAATAGTAGTAAATAGTTTTAGCCTATTAATATGCGTTTAGTGCGTATAACATCAACTTCAACGAAATCAGACAATAAATAAATATATTTTCTTATACTAAAATGCACATAATTTAAGATTTGATCTATGGATAAATTTCGCATGTGGGTATGTAAGCAACCTCATCCTTTTATTCGGATATCAGATACTTATCTGTTTCCAGATACAGATAAGGATGTAGACGGATTTCGAATTCTAGGGATATCCATTGATAGTTCTAAGTCAAGTCGATGAACGCATACTTCAAACTCGTTTATTTATTTCCAAATGATACAGATACATGTGCTGGGACCATGCTTTAAATTCATATATCTTCTCTTTTAGAAGTAGGGTTGAGTATTGAAGTTAAAAGAATCTAACATATGTCGAGATTCAATCATTTGATGAAATCTAAAAGGAGATCTTTCTAAAAGATAAAGAAATATGCTATTTTTATATTGTACTCGCTTTATTGATTTTAGAAGACATTAAAGTGTCGTTCGTAGTTTCCAATATTTACCCGGTTTGAGAAAAATGAGTCATTGGTATTGAACCACAAGGGCTAAATTTGTATTTCCTTCTTATATAAAATTCGTCTGATATCAACGACTAAATTTATATTTGCCTTTTATGTAACACCTCACGTCTTCTACCTCCTCTTCGTCCATCTACACCTTCTTCTTTACTTTCCATCATTTTTGCACTCACTACATTCATACATTTATATCTACACATATATTGGTCGATTTGGAGACAAATTTCGACAATCAAGATTTACAAGCATGACTATTATTGGATTGAAGCGTATTTACGTAGAAGACGAAGCCGTATTCACGGAATTCGCACAGCAGGATTGACTGGTCTAACGTGAGTGGAAGACATAGTAAATGACCATCAAGAACGTTATTAACAAAATTTCCAAATGAAAAGGCATTGTTTTCTCTCATTATGCCTTGGACTTTAAAATTATGGTTTGATTACAATAAAATACACTGGTGTTCGAGAAATGATAGCCATATTTGTACACGCTATAGTTGTAGAGCACTCTATATGGAAAATGATCGAAAGATTTCAACAGTCAGGTAGCATAATTTTGACCTGTTTTCATACTATTTTAGATATTGAACAATTACTCGATTTAGATGTTATCATCTCAATTCAAGTTATTCCTGATGGAATTAGAACATCAAACTGATACTATCTGTATTTTAGAAAATGTATTGGTGTGATTGACGTTATACTCATAATAGTTGACATTTTACACATGATAGCAAACTTACCTCAATATTGATTTGTTTCATATATAGGAATAAAAAGTTTTATTAAATACGGTATCTAAACAACATTTCTCGTTCGATTTACTGTTTACTTATGTTATAGTTTACTGAGAAGGCATTGCTAGGAAGAAAATGTTTTCCTAAATATGGTATCTTAATAACATTCACATTTGATCTATTGTTTATTTATGTTATAGTTGATTCAGAAGGCATTGTCAGATGTTGACCAACATTTTTGCTAGTCCATCAAGGTCCATCGACATCATAGACTTTGGCCAAAGTGATGTGACGGACCAAACAACTAGTCGATCGATGGATGTTTTAGGCTAAGCCTGAGACTTAGGCCGAACATAGGAACCTGGTATGCAAGCCAGCTAGAGCCTGTGCTCTTCAGACTGATCGAGTCAAGCCAAACCTGATTCCATGCCAAATATCCTTCTGAAGATTTGCTCTTACTTTTACTTAACCGCTTCCACCCATCCCTGAATATCGGATCAACTGCCACTTGTCCCTACGTGCTCAAATCATGCTAAGAAAAACGCTTCTTCATGCTCGCCTAAAATCCTGGATCAGACAACACGTGCTTCAGCCAATTTAAACATTGTAGCATGTATAAGCAAACCTTCTAGACTCAGAAGAACATATCTTTTTGGCCAGTCTCTAATTATATTATTGTTGTGACTGTTTCATCTGTAATAGATCATTTCATATATAACAAATTATAAAGTGGACATAGGCTAGTTAATTCCAAACCGCTATAAACTTGTGTGTGATCGCTTTTCTTTTCATTTTTCATTTATTTATCTTTTTTATTCCCCACAATATCATTTTCTGGGTGTTGTACCATTTTTTGGTGTCAACCTTTTGGTGCTTTCACTAAGAAGGTTGATATTCTCAACATTAGAAGTATTTTGCCCTACTTCTGGATCACTAAGTTCGAGACGAGATCCTACGTCTTTTCCAACATCGTTGACTCATGTTTGCCAAATCCTCAACACGCACTACCAGAAAGCAGCTGCAGGCTTCGGTGCTAGCAGAAGCGGCGACTATTCCGGGACCTACTCCAGACCAGTCTACACTACCATCTTCGGTGCAACCTTCTGCAGCGGATCAAGCTTCCCCCTCAGCTTTTGCTACCCGTCATGAGTTTATGACCGTGATGAATCAAACCTGGGATACACTGGCGAAGTTAAACGCTCAATCCTGGGGAGAGTGTTTCCATGAGACAAGACATGAGCCATATGTCTAGGCAATGATAAGAATTTAGGAAGAAAAATCTTCCCCTCACTTGCTGGACCAAAACTTGGAAGGCACAACATCATCCGAAGGAACTAGAGATCGACTTCAACCGCGATGCCCGCTAGAAAGACACAAAAACATATAGCAATTGCAATTGGAAGGGTGCTCAAACCAGCTTGGAGAAGCTGATCAAACTTATGCCGACCTGGCTGGTTTAGAGGACATCGATCCAACGACTAGACACGATCGATGTATCTCTCTTTCGACTCACTGAAATACCGCTCAAATAACCCAAGCTCTTGTTCTTTCTCTCAGATGTCCTGTGAACAGCCCGGATGTCCAGGTCGAAGAAGTTCCAACCGGACGGCGGCTCAGGCGACGTTGCCAGGTGAAGGAGAAAGGGGAGTTCGACCGGTCGAGGAAGCCAATCGATGTGCACTTATCCCCCTAGATTTGACTGCCATGGCATGACAAATCATGAACGACAGTAAAGGGTATAAGAATAAAGAACGGGTTTCGACATAAGCCATACGCCATTCATCGATGACATTCTATAGGTGGAGCTTCCCAGAAGATTTGATATGCCCCAAATGAGCCACTATATGGGTACCACTAACCCACAACAACATTTGATGACCTATTCATGGCATATGGAGGTAGCTTTAGCACCCGACACTATCAAGTGAAGAGCCTTCCCAATTTTCCTGAGTGGGATAGCGCTCATGTGGTTCACTCGGCTTCCCCAAGATCGGTCCTAAACTTCAAGGACTTAAGTGAGAAATTCCTAAATCAATTCTGCTTCCATGCTTCTAAGTCGAAGCATGTTATGGCCCTTTCCACAAAAAAGCAAGCAAAGGGTGAATCCCTAAGAACTCAGTAGATTCAACCGGGCTGCCAACAAAATAAGGAAACCCAATCACGAAACCGTATTAATGGCTATAATAGACGACATCGACAAAAGGACGGAGTTTGGGAAGTACCTGATCGGAAATCCCCCAACGAAGATTGAGATATTCTATGAAAAGGCAAATATCCGGTTACGATAGGAAGATGCGCAATTTGATGAAGAGGATGGGTCAAAAGACATTTCTAATAAAGCCATCCAGAGCAATGTAGCAGTCAAGCAGTCCAGGTATAATTCTGGAAAGGTGGAAGTAAATGTTGGAAATCGTGGCAAATGAAATGGTAACGAACTGAAGGGAACCAACAGAAACCCTCGACAAAAAGGAATATCAGGAAACAACCCCGGTTCTAAGTCTTTGAAAGTTATACGGCGTTGAACGATACGCTAGAAAACTCCTACTATGATACATGCAGTGCAGTTCAATATAAGAAGCCACCCTTGCGTGAATCCATAGAGAAAGAACGAGCGACCAGGAAGTTTTGTTTGTTCCATGAGATTTACGGGCATGCAACTAATGATGTCATCACCATCGAGACATTGTTGAAAAGTTGATTCGAGAAGGAAAGCTCGATGAGTATAAGGTGACCCTGAGAGACAAGGGGCAAGGAACATCAGCCCTCGAGCAAAGTCAAGCGGCGCCTAATGCCACTGCCCGAGAAAAGGTTAAGGGGATAGTAATCAATTTCATTGTTGGAGGACCACATCTAGCAGGGCATAGCGTTCGGACTATGGAACAATATGTAAACTCCGCAAAACATCTCGACATTGCAGAATCCAGTGTCATTGAAACTGCAAGCCCTATAAAACAAAGAAAGACGATGAATGATGACATCATTTTCTGCGATCGAGAGTCGAATCGGTGTAGACGCCTCGAGTATCAAACCGTTAGTCATAACGACCATTATTGGCCTGGCTAGAGTACGAAAGGTTTTGGTCGACAACGGAAGTTCAGTAAATATTTTTTTCAAACAAGCTTATGACCAGATGAAGTTGGAATTGAGAGACCTGAAACCATGCACGGGCTAGATACGTGGCTTCAATAGATCATCTAGCGAGTTGGTCGTCCTGATCGATCTATCATTAGAATTAGGAGATGGAGATCGCAGGAGATTATAGATTATGTCGTTTGTTGTAATGAATATAAGCTTCCAATACATTGTATTCTTGGGGTGACCGTCCTAGCATAGTTTAGAGCTTGTATCTCTTCCTAGTGCCTACTTTTGAAATTCCCGACAGACGGAGGGATTGGAACGGTGCGCGGGGACCAACTGACTAGGCGAGCATGCTATTCGGCAGAATGGAAAGAGCTGTGAAGAAAAGATAGTAAGGAATCAGAAGACAATCCTCCCCCTATAAAGGGAAGAGAAGCATATCAACTATAGAAAACATCCCGGCTAGGATCATCCATTTTCCAACTCGAGGACAATGATCCAAAAGAGTACGAAGAATTGAGATGTAGGAATGCAGCACTAAATGAAACCACACTAGAGATCTCGATCGATGACGACGACCCAACTAGGGTCTTGAAGATCGGATCCCACCTTGACCTCCTCCAGATGAGGGAGGTAACTAAATTCCTCCGCACTAACCTTGACATGTTCGCGTGGACCCAGGCTGACAAGTGTGGGATCTCACCCACCATCGTGGCTCACTCTCTTAGCATTGATCTGAAGTATACCCCCTATGAAGCAGAAAAGGTGGATGCTCGGCCCAGAAAGGTCCGCGACTTTGAAAGAAGAAACTGGAAAGCTTCAAGCCAATGGGTTCATTCGAGACACGAATTATCCCAAGTGGATAGAAAACCCTGTACTTGTCAAGAAAGCCAACGGGAAATAGCAAATGCATATTAACTTCTTAGATTTAAATAAAGCCTGCCCTAAAGATAGCTTCCCATTGCCCAGGATCGATCACCTGGTTGACTCAACTGCGAGACATGAACTTCTTTCATTTATGGACGCATATTCGGGGAATAACCATATTGCAATGCATGTCCCAGACCAAGAACATACCAGTTTCATAACCGATCTTGGACTATACTATTATGTAGTCATGCCATTCGGACTGAAGTTTATAGGTTGACTTATCAGCGTCTGATCAATTGAATGTTTCATGACCAAATACCAAAAACGGTGGAGGTTTATGTGGACGATATGTTGATAAAGTCGAGGCAATCGTTCGATCACATTAGGGATCTACTGGGTATTTTCAACATTCTTTGAAGGTATGGAATGAAGCTTAATCCCTTAAAGTGCTCTTTTGGTGTACCATTGGGAAAGTTTTTGGGTTTCATAGTTAGTTCCCGAGGGATTGAAATTAATCCCGATCAGATACTAGCCATCAAGGGGATCCGGGAACCTAGAAGAATCAAGGATGTGCAAAGTTTTGTACAAAATGTCACAGCCATTGGTTGATTTATATCCAAAGCAACTGACAAATGCCTCCCATTCTTTGAATTGATCGAAAAAGGGAAATGAAACTTCATTTGGATGCCTGACTATGTCGAAGCCTTCCAAAATTTACTTGACCACCTGGAGAAACCACCTATCTTGTCCAAACCGATCGACCATGAAGACCTATTTGTATATCTGGCAGTATCCATGCATGCAATCAGCTCAGTCATAGTCCGGGAAGAAGATAGAGTACAACGTCTTATTTACTATGTGAGCAAGAAATTAACCGAGGCTGAATTCAACTATCTAAAGATTGAGAAGCTTGCCTATAGTTTACTGGTTGCATCATGAAAACTCTGTCATTACTTCTAGGCTCACCCAATCAAAGTGTTCACCGACCAGCCGCCACGACAAGTCCCACAGCGACCAAAGGCAAGCGAGAGACTACTTAAATGGAACATCGAACTGAGTCAATTCGACCTAACCTTTGTTCCACGGAAGTCCATCTAAGGGGCAAGCATTGGGTGACTTTATAGCCGAGTTTACTACTCTAGAAGATGACAACCTGGAGGATGGTCCCAAGCCCCCGGACACCCAAATTTGATCAGATACTTGGAAGTTATTCACAGACGGGGCCCGTAATGATCGACGTTCCAGTGCCGGTGTAATATTATTAACTCGTAAAGGGCGGTCGATCTATTATGCCCTAAGACTGAATTTTTATGCTACCAATAATGACTCCGAGTACGAAGCCCTGATTGTCGGGCTCAAGTTCTCGAGGGACTTAAGAGTAGAAATGCTAAATATTTTCTTTGACTCACAGCTTATTGTATTTCTGGTTCGAATGGAATATCAGACTAAGGGGGCTCAGCTTGCCGCATATCTTAAGTAGGTCGAAGAGTTACTGAGTGACTTTGATCAGTATAGCATCTCCCTTATTCCAGGAAAGAAAATTAGAAGGCAAACCGATTGGCAAAACTAGCTAGCTCTAATGACCCAAGCGAGATTGAATTAGGCCCCATAGAGACTTTGAGCATGTCTGATGGGTGTCGACCAATTAGAAACCAAACCCGGAAAGGAATCCTGGATGACCCCAATCAAGAATTTTCTCCTACATGGGACTCTCCCATAAAGAAGGAATGAGAAAGGAGCCCTCATACGTCAAGCCTTTAGATACACCATCCAACAAGATAAGCTTTATAGAAGGGGTTTCTCAGTTCTAATGCTATGATGTGTGGTTAACGATGATGTCAAGAAAATATTGGGAGAAGTGCATGAGGGAGAGCATGGCACTCATACAGGAGGACAAACCCTGGCAAAGAAAGTGCTGCAGTATGGATACTTCTGGTTGATCGTTAGTAAGGACGCAACCAATTATTCTAGATGATATGATATATGCCAGAGGTTTTTCTCAAATTCCACGGGCCCCACCAACAGAGCTCACTCAGATGGTAGCCTTTGGCTATTTTCCATTTGGGGAATAGATATTATCGGAAGTCTGCCAAACTCAAAAGGAGGTGCAAAATATGCGATTGTGACTATAGATTACTTAACAAAGTGGGTAGAAGCCGAACATTTAACCACAATCACAACAAAGCGATTCATCAATTTTATTGTTAGGAATATCATATGTCAGTTTCGTTTACCTCGGACTATCATCAGTGATAGTAGGACTCAATTCGACGGCTCGAAATTCAGAGACTTCTGTGAATAGTATCATATCGAGAAGAAGTACAAGGCGGTTACGCATTCGCAATCCAATGGACAGGTTGAAACCATTAACAAGATTATGAAGTCTATCCTGAAGAAATGATTGGAATGAGCTAAAGGCAAATAGGTCGATAAGCTTCCTTTAACCCTTTGGGCATATCGAACCACCCATAAAACAACCACCATTCATACTCCTTTCGCTTTGTCTTAGGCTTGGAAGCAATCATTCCCGTAGAGCTTGAAGTTCCTTCCGATAGAACTACATACTATGACCCGTTATCAAACAAAGCTCTTCTCTTGGAGTCATTAGACATGACTGATGAAAAAAGAGAATAAGCAAACCTCCACGCTGAAGCTCATCGGTGTAGGGTCGTTCGATATTACAACAAGAGGGTCCGACCTAAGATCTTCAATGTGGGCGATCTTGTTCTAAAACGGGTCTTCCCAACTCTAGTACATATGGGCCCTAAGTGGGAAGGGCTTTATGTCATCCAACAAAAGCTTGATAATGGAAGCTTCAGGCTAGCGACTGTTGATAGTGAACTCTTCCAAAGAGCATGGAATGCTGAGCATTTACGACATTATCTTTATTTGGACTTTTGTTTTTCCTATTATTTTATTTATCTAGTATTGTAATAAGGTGTGTTTGTCACCCGTTATAGTCTATGAATAAAAGCTCATTTCCTGCTCAATCTTATTACTGTAATGGCTATATGTTGTGATTTGACCAACATAGGTCAAAAGCCTACTCCCCAACCTACTGGTCCAGGTCATAACGAGTTGATCTCATTTAGGAACCAAAAGGAAATATGGGTCAACCATCTTCGAGCTTGATATCGACGCTCGAACCTTCGAACCTAACTTTGTAGACTGAAAGTGGGAACGATGCCGATGCAAAAAGCATTACTGCCTCTTTAAACAACTTTGATTCTAACGACCTAAGAAGCAGTATAAAATAATGGATGAGTGTGAAAGGTGCACCCTGACTAAAGAGCGCTCGATCCCTGGAACTCTAACCCTTAACGAATAAAGGGAGAGTATAAAAGGACATACGTATCCCTAACCAAGATCATTCAACCCCCGGTCTGGTCGAATCGATCCTGAATTCGACGAAAAGACTTGACATCTGAATCGATCCCCCACAACAAGGGGGGACGAGGATAAGCAAGAAATCCGACCTTGGGTTTCACTTAAACAATTCTCCGAGTTTGGAACGAATTGGAGACACTAACGTTGTTCCCCTATAACTTTTATAATCCTTCAACATGCTAATAATACAAGTATCTGGAGGCAAATGAACATTGTTAAATGTCAGCAAATGTTTTTACAAAATAGCATTGCTTACAAGTACATTAAAATTCGTCCACAAAATGCAAGACTTAACAAAAACAAAATTGCAAGGGCCTCACTCGCAAGAAACTTCCAAAGGGCCTTAAACATACATACAACCAAGGGCTTCAAGACTCAGGGTGGCTTACTACCAGACTTCTGGATCTCCTCCAGCTCTTTCTCCTTGATCATCTCTAAGGTTTTCTCGGTCATCAAATGATGCGTTGGCTTCTTGGGCTTGTTGCCAAAGGGAATATGATGAGCCGACGCCGTTGCATCACTTTTTCTCTTATTATGATCAGTCGATGCTGGAAAAGGAGGTACCTTGACATATGTGATTATAGTTGGAGGGATGGCTTAGATCGGAGGAATATCTAGGGGATCATCACATAATTCGACCTTAAGAGAAGAAACCTCCTCCACGTCCCTGGCCTTCATCTCGACAATAGATTGAAGATTGGTCTTCGTGACCTCGCCCATAAATACCACGTCATCATCATCTGACTGAACATTGCTAGTTTCTTTGGAGCATCAGCCATTTCTTCATCTTTGCTGGGGACGGTAGTTAGATCCTTCTCCGATACTTTAGTCTTCGCCCCAGTGACTGCTTTCGCCAGTGGTGTACCAATGACAGGAAGAGCAAAAGTTATGATCTAAGGAATGAATGTTCGATGGGATTAAGAAGGAAGGAGTGAGTTACCTCCGGTTGCAGATTCTATCGTTCGTTCTGAAGTCTTTGTTTTGGGAGTAGGAGCAGTTGAACTTTTTCTAAACATGGGAAGAGGAGGAATGGAGGACGAACCATCAACAGCTTCTGCAGTAGGAAGAGAGATATATTTTTGTTTTATTTGCACTGGTTTCCCCCTTCGAGATCAATTTTCTCTTCGCTCTATATCGCTCGGCGTCTCTTAATTCCCTTAACACCCTATTACCTTCAACTAACACCCCTTGCTCATTGCCACACAAATATTGGGCAATTAAAGCTTCTTCATCCACCAGCTGTCCCTTCGACGTTTCGACCTCTTCTCAAATACTTCCCACGTGTCAGCTAATACCCATTGTTAATTTTCCATCCAAGACAAGTTCCTATGGCGGAGGACGCGACCAAAGAACAGAAGAACATTGGCACCAAACCTTTTACTCATACCCTTTTACCTCGGCTGCATATTCAGCCTTGATCGAACGGATCTCAATATCATGTTGGAATTAAGAGTTGCTAGCATTTTCGATCGCAATAGCGGCATTAGCCTCAGCCTGCTTCTTGGCAAACTCGGACGAATCAAGTTGGGCCATGAGGTTTTACGCTTCCTGGTCAAATCGACATTTATCATTCTTTAAGATTTCACTTCCAGTTCCGAGAGACGCACACTCCCGACTCATCAACTGTAATCGGGCCTCTAAGTCCTTAATACTTATTTTGTCCTTCTCTTTAAGAATAGCCACTTGAGTCTCGCACTCCTCCTTTTATCCTTAATTGTCTCAAAAGCCTTTCTGTTAGAGTCTCGTTCCATCCGCAAGCCTTCATTCTCTATCTCCTTGCTCTTAACCACCTCACATATTTATCTTGCATAGTAATACATCATTTCATACTTAGATAGAGCAAAGTCAACATCAGATCTGACACGATTATGGATATTTGGTGGAAACGGTCATACAGGGGCAAACTCAATTCCGGTAAAGCAAAGACTAGAGAAAAACTCTTTCTTTTCCTTGGCTCGTTTGGTAGATGTCCTCTCTTGAGTCGAATAGATCGATATATGGGGACTTTTTCCATGACGTTTGCGAGGAGGGGTATAGTCAGGATCGTGAATTCCAGCTGATCGCGGCTCGGGAAGAAGATCGATCGGGAACTTGGGATAGGATGGAGCAACCTGAGAATGTTCACTGTCGGTTTTGTCACCATCCTTGGCGGTTTTGTCCTGATAACGTGATGAATATTGACGCTTGGGAGTCTCATGCTCCTCCTCTTTTCCTATGGACTTGCCCTCCTTTGCTCCTTTTTCCTCATAATTCCTCTTACACTTTTCCCGGTCTCCCCTCTCTTGTTTCTCCCGCCTTTTACTCTCCTGACATTTTTTCTCTTCCTCTCCTCTTTCTCCCCGTTTTTTCCTTTCTCTTTACGACCGACATCTCCGAGTCCTCTATTATGACTGCCTTGCTAGGGGCCGACCCAACAGGTCTACCTCTCTTCAGAAGAAAACCAAAGTTATCATGATAATGCTTGCTATCTATGGCACCTACATTATGATAAAGAAACTTTGATCAATATTCAGTATACACAAGAGAATAAAGTGTTGTGACGTGTAGTGCTTGTACTATATATTTTCTGAGTGATTCCCCAATCAACGGACCGAGCCTGGAACTTGGCTCATCTCCATCATGCCCTTTTGTTTGACGAGTTCAGTGAAGAAAGAAGTCGAATCTAAATTTTTAGAAGAAATGAGTTTTTCGCGGAGCCTCAAGTTGTCTAAATCATCATAGAGGGAATTCACTTCCGCCTCAAGTGAATCTTGAATAAAAGGAGAAGTCTTTTTTACAGCAGAAATTCTCGGTTGATGATCTCAAGATTCTCCCACGATCGTCTATTTGGGAATTTTTTCTGCAATACCCCGGCCAAGCCTTTCTTTGCCTTTAAAAGGTCGGCCTCCTAGTTTCCTTCTTGCAACATTTTTCCCATCCTCGGAGGATGAACAACAGTAATAGCTTTCTCCTCAACCGTAAGTTCGTCGAACTGCTTCCTAACTGGAGGCACGTTTCCAACCATGGTTGAGCACTCTCGACTGAGGGCAATTCAACTTGAACAACCTTTGATGGAGAAGGCTGGTCGACTGGGGATCCCAATGTTCTTTTTGCATTAAGAAGATCGTATTGATGCAAGTATGCATCGGTTAAGCAGTTCCACATGTCTCGGCGCTCAAGACCTATGACGGAAAATGTGTCTAAGCTCTCTTGGAATTCTCTCCCCGTGGGCTTTTTCATTTCATCGCCTGCATAAAAATGATTTATGTAAGAAGCCTCCTTGTGATCGGACTAGTTAAAATGAAAGACTTAGCGCACTGAAGCCAGCGACGTGCACATCCTAGTTGTTGCTTAATATAAAACCAATCATTCCAAATGTCCCCTAGTTTGTTGGGTATATCCTCAATAATTTTTCGACTACGAATAGCCTCAAAGAAAAGAAAAGAAGAAGTGCCTTTCTTTCGATGTTTGAAGTTGAAGAAAAATTTTATGTCATCAAATGTCAGGGGTTGACATAAATACTTCATATATAAGACATATAGTGATAACAGATTGGTATATGTAATCGGGTGAAGTTGCATTGCTGCCAAGTTCATTCGCCTTAGAAAATCAATGACAAATGGAGAAAATGGTGGAATAGCTCCAGTAGTGCACAAAGGGCGAATTACCGCCATGTAGCCACTTGGCAGATTATAGGGACGATCATTTTCTCGAGGAAGGCGTATATCTTTCCATGGAATATTGTGTTTAATGCTTAAACTCTTCAACTGTCTCAAACTCATTTCGCAAGGACAAACATCCAAAGTTTTTTTTTGCACCGGGAAGGGTGTCAGGTGCTACTGACACAACTCCCATCCCGCTTGTCTCTCCTACTTCCATGACAGGTGGGAGATTTGTTGATCGGTCTTAGGTGTCGGTGTTATGGCCGGGTTTGGAATCGGTCTAGGATTCAGAAGTCAAAATACTTTCCAAGTCTACAGAGGTGGATATGACCTTATCCCCGCCTGCTCCAAAGCTGCGAGTATCGCGTCATCCGACCATTGTAAGTTGTGTTATTCATAAAAGGCTATTGGGTTGTGCAATTCATAAAAGGCTATTGGTCAGATTGGTAAGATCATAATCCCTCAATATGTGCATCAACGTGTGTATGAATGATGAAGTGATAGCCTAAATTAAAAGTAATAATCAAGAACATGCTCGACTTCCTGGTTTTCAACCCTAACTAAGAAGAACGAGTAAAATCAGTCGTTCAACTTAAACTTTTGGTCACCCTGAACATCGAGCCAACCCTTTTGAATAAGCATGGGTCGGCACTTCCCAGATGTTTGTCTTTTTCTACTCGACCTCAAAGGAGTCGACGAGTAGTCCTACCGACCAAAGACCAGGTATTATTTCTAAACTTTTTGAAGACGGTTACTTATTCTAGTAGCACCAAGTCTACAAGCATTGGTTTAGAAGTAGTTTTTGTCTCCTTCCATCTGATCACATCAATAGCCATCATCATTATCTCAGAATACCCATCCAATCGTACTCTCTTTCCTATTGCCATGTGTCCTCCGAATTAATAGCACCTCGAAATTCAAATTTCTTCAAGGGAAGAGATACCTTTTCATCCCCATGCCTTTTAACATAGACAATTCTGCTTCCATTACCGACCACCGCCTCTATGATATTAGAACCGCCTGTAACCACCGCCTTACCACCAGACCACAATTCTGATGAACTCAACGTTGGCGATTTAAATCACAGATCATATTGAATGCAAACTGAAATGAAAAAAGAAAAAAGGGAAGATTTATGTGTGAAATCATATCAGAATGTGTATAAAGGTGAGAAAATGAAAAATATATCCATATCTGCGAAGATATCAGAAGAAACGATCTTGATCTTCAACAGAGAAGGTTTTTCTAATTTCTTTGGAAAATAACAGGTTTGGATGCAGTGAAGAAGTAAAAGTAAATAATGAAGGTAAGCCAACCTTTTATAATAGAATGAATGGACCCTTCGTATTCTGTTGACATGACCATTGAATATGACTATAGGGTTAACGTGTCAATCCAATAACAAGCTAGGCCAAGGTGAATAGACATATGACTATAAAGCTTCATCATTTCTTGATCAGTGATAATTCCCAAAACATTCGATCAATCGATCCTTGGTTCACGCAACTCATGAAAGAGTTTTCAAGCCGACACAAGCGTGGTCTTCCGATTTCCCCACACCAAAGGACGATCCAGAATGAAAATTACAAAGCATGCCCCATTCTTAACACGACATGCTTTTGGGGGCATAATGACCATCCTTTTTGCAAGGCCATCAAGATCCATTAACATCATAGAATTCTCCCAAACGCGAAGGACCAAGTAACTCAAACCAAACAACTAGTCGATCAATGGATGTTTTGGTCCGATCTTGAGACTTAGGCCGAACATAGGAACCTGATATGCAAGCCAACTGGAGCCTGTGGTCTTCGGACCGATCGAGTCAAGCCCAGCCTGATTTCGTGCCAAATATCCTCCTGAAGATTTGCTCCTACTTGTACTTGACTGTTTCCATCCATCCATGGATATCGGGTCAACTGCCACTTGTCCCTACGTGATCAAATCATACAAAGAAGAACACTTCTTCATGCTTGCCTAAAATCCTGGATCGGGCAACACGTGCTTCAGCAAATTTAAATACTGTAGCATCTATAAATAGACCTTCTGGACTTAAAAGAAGGGATCTTTTTAGCCAGTCTTTGATTATATTATTGTTGTGATTGTTTCGTTTGAAATAGATCATTTAATATGTAAGAGATTATAAAGTGGACGTAGGCTCGTTAACACCGAACCACTATAAACTTGTGTGTGATCGCTTTTCTCTTCATTTTTCATTTATTTATCTTCATTTATTCTCCACAATGTCATTTGTTTGGTGTTGTACCATTTCTTGGTGTCAACACTAAGATAATAAATTTTTAATTTTGTTGAACATGGTAAGAGCTAAAATTCCCCCATCCTCCATCTGGATAGTATATGTTATTGATTGCATTTTTCACCTCAACATGAGTATTTAACATTGTATTGTAATATTATATATCACATCCCTCATTTTTGAGAAATCGGAAACTAACCAAAATCAACAAGCTTATCAATAAGACCTACTATCATTGAAAGGATTGGCGAGAGCTAATAGAAAAATGCAAAGCTTGTCGAGTTTATCCAGAAGTTGGAACCAGAGGATAAAGAGTTCGAGGTCAATCGGGAAGGCTGTCTTCGAAAGCAAAGACAACTGGGTATTCCTGATGTCGACGAACTAAGAGATGAGGTTCTGAGGGAATGTCATTACTCGAAGTCAATGATCCATTCTGGTGGTAATAAGATGTATTAGGACATGAAGCAAGCCTACTACTGGGTAGGGATGAAAAGGGATATTGGAAAGTTTATTTCCAGTGCATGAACTGTCAGTTGGTGAAAGATGAACAGAAGAAGCCGAGTGGATTTCTTCAGCCATTGGAAGTTCCTACGTGGAAGTAGGAGAAGATATCGATGGATTTTACTAATGGACTACCTAGAACCAGGGCAGGAAACAAAGGAATTTGGTTCATCGTGGATCGCTTGACCAAAAGTGCAAGGTTTATTCCTGTCACACCGACTAGGACATCATCGAAGTTAGCTAAGCTTTATATAAATTGGATAGTTAGATTCCATGGTATCCCGAAGAGCATAGTGAGTGATCGAGATCCATTGTTCATAAGTTGAATTTGAAAGAGTTTGCAAGAGATTATGGGAACCGAGTTGTGTTTGAGTACGTCTTATCATCCCTAAACTGATGGTCAAACCAAGAGGGTAAACCGAGTTTTGGAAAATTTCCTAAGAGCTTGTGTATTAGACTTTGGAGGTTCATGGGAGGACCATCTATATCTAGTCAAGTTTGCATATAACAACAACTACCAGTCGAGCATTATGGCACCATACGAGGCGTTGTATAGTACACAGTGTATTTCTCTCGCATGTTGGTTAGAAACTAGAGATTAGTTGATACTTAGGCCAGAGATGATCAGAGAGACATCGGATTGTATCAAGATTGTTCGACAACGAATGAAGGCAGCCTAAGATCGTCAAAAGAGTTACGCGGACAGGCATTGGAAAGTGGAATTTAACGTTAGTGATATGGTTTTCGTGAAGATTTCGCCGTTGAAGCATGTCCGTTCGGTTCGGAAGCAAAGGAAAGTTAGCTCAAAGGTTTGTTGGACCGCTTCCGATAATCGAGCAAATTGGAAAGCTCGCATATAGGTTGGAGTTATCCGAGAAGATGTCGAGTGTGCATAATGTTTTCCATGTGTCATTTCTTCAGAAGTGTGTGCATGATTCAAATGTGGTGGCATTTCCAGAGTAGTACGAAGACCTAGAATTCGAGTTAATAGTTACGAAACCTCGTAAACTGCTTCGCGTTGTTGGGAATAACACGAAACATCTTAGGAGGAAGACAGTTAACTTGGTCAAGTTACAATGGAGTGAGGATGATGACGATTGTATATGGGAGATGGAAGAGAGTATGAAGGCGACCCATCCAGAAATCTTCGTTGGTATGATCCACAAGTGTCGTGTCACTCTTACCTCATTGTAACTTGCATTATTGTTGTCTTTGTTGTTGTTGTTATTAGAATTTCGCGTGCTTGGATAAGGCTATGGATGCAAGGCTTGATGGATGCTAGTTTTGATGGTAAATTGGCCGCTCATGGATGATAGGCATGCAGAATTGTTTGCTTGCTTGTGCTTGCTTAGGATTTCGGGGGCAAAATTCCTAAGGGGGAGAATGTAACAACCTGCATTTTATGTATCGAAGATTCGTAAAATATTTTTAATTAATTCCTTGTGTGTTGGATCCTTCTTATATTTTGATATGTTGGTTATGGAGATATGAGACAAGTTCATATTTTTTACCAATTTTATTTGTGACCATTTTGCCCTTATTGGTCTTGTACATGGCATAACTTTTGACTGGGATCAAACAAGGTGCTGAGATCAGTCTCATTGGAAAGGAAATGGTGTTGACATTCCTTAGAGTGGCCACATTAAAGATTTGGTTCAGCGGTTTTGGAGAAATCTCTGCTTTAGTGTTTCACAATCTCAATTCAGGATTTGTAAGCCACTGATGGGCTGATTTGAGGAGGCCTATTAGTGGGCTGTTGGGTGGCTATAAATAGGGGGTTAGAGGCATGGAGAATAGTTTACTTTCTTCATTTTCTCATTTGGTTGTGCTGGTGATCCTCCTTGCACAATCGAATACATATTTCCACCATTAAATTTTAGATCTACATAAGAGAATCATAGATCTACATCGTTTGAATCTAGATCCATGTCAAGTGAAGAGAAATCGCATCAAATCAAGAGGTTTGAAACATATTCTTCGCTGTCCGGATTGAAAATTTTGCGATTTAATGTTAATTCACAGAATTGATGAGTGATAAGCATCTCTCACATGGATTCGATCAAGTATATGGATTATTTGTTCATATTTTCATCATTTTAAGTTGTTTCACCTAGATATACATCATGGTAAGTATATTTTCATTTGAATCACCATAAGATCTAATCTATCAGCTTAAAACCGGCAATTCTTAGGATAATTCATATGTTTATGCAAGTTAGACCAATTATTTTAGTTTATTCATTCATTAATCATGGTTTAGTTAATCTTATATGATTATTGATGAATAATTGTGATTTTGATGATATTGATGATTTCATAAAGTGTTGATTGTGGAATTAGATAATTTGAATGAGATATTTGCATCGATGTAGTCGTTTGGTGATGACCTGGTCAAAATTAGAGCTATTTTGATCGGATCTTAAGTCAGGTCGTTTTTCTAGGTCATTGATGACGTGGTATGGTGTTTGTTCATGTGGCTTGTTGCTAACGAAAGGGATAAAGGTCAGGTCGTTGGTTTTAGTTCTTAGGCCGTTGATTTTAGGTCTTAAGTCTTAGGTTGTTTTGAGACCTAAGGAGCAAGACCTAAGGAGAAATACCTAAGTAGTAAGACTTAAGAAGAAAGACCTAAGGAGGAAGACCTAAGAGGTAAGACATAAGGATTTCAAGACCGATCAAACGAAGCTTGTTTTTGAGTCAACAATGGTTATAGTTTCGGTGTGAATTCAAGGAGGAATGTCTGAAGCATCGTGAAGTGTTCGTTGATCATCGTAATGCAACAAATGTGAAGACGAATCAAGGGTGTTGAGTTCATAGATAATGGTTGCTCGAGAGGTTTCTTAAGCTATAAGTAGTCATTAGGTTGGATGGCTAAGATATTGAAGGCTGAGAGATTATCGTTGTCATAGGTTCTAGCTGGCTCAAAGCAAGGGTATAATAGCGGGACCTAAAAGACTGTAAGGTTGCTGGTCGAGCACCCCGTGTATCGTTGTACGACATAGTTACATATCGTTAAATGGCGTATGCAGTTTCAGCTAGAAATGGGGTTACCATTAGCCCTTGACGTATTGTAGGGTTGGTCGTCATACGATTAACGATGGTTTCAAAGCAGGATAGGAAGTGATAGTCGAGGTCTTGGATGTTGGTTGTTTTTCTTGTAGTGCCTCACGTAAGTTATCTAACGTCGAAGGAGATATTTCTTGGGTGCTTGTCTAATGTTGGTTTAGGCCTTCGGGGCCTGTGCTTGAGGGATGTTGATCTCGATCAAGGTGGTTTACGTGAGATATAACTGGTTGCTATGGTTACTATTGTCTAGTTATCTGGTCACTTCTAATTGCCCAGGATGAACTATTGTTTGTAAAGGCTATCATAGTCAGATGTGGGGAAGACGCGTTTGGGTTCTTCTTTGGAGTTTTGGTAGATCAGTTGATTAATCTGCCTATTCTCATATACTCTATTTTTGGCAAGGTTGACCGGTTTTTACTGTGATCCGTAACACTGTTTATTAAAAGAAATAAAAGGGTACTTCATAACCAGTGATAACAAAGCACATATCACTTGTTATGAAAGTATTCCCATGCAGAGGATATCATGTTGATAAAACAACACATAACATAGTCTAACACTGACACAAAGTTACTCGATACACAACCTATGGAGGGCCTAAGTGGATACCCAATGCAACTCACGTGCACAACGAGTTGCACAAGGCACTAGCCTTTCTCAAACTGAGCGCACATCATTTCTCGCTTCCTTCTATGGGTAACAGGGGTTTGAACTGTTTTAGCTTTTGATGAAGACGCAACCTGAGGCGAAGAAAGATCCAACATCACCGGAGGAGCCCTATAGGCTAGAGTGGGAATGTGATGACCGTAAGGGTTGCCCTTGATCACTGTAGCATTGTCACTTTTGGGGCTCTGGGCATTCAAGAAACCGGATTTGAATGGGACTGGAGAATTCTTCTTACCATTATTTAGAGAAGAAACAGGATTCGAAATAGCCTTTTGTTTCCCTTTCATATTCGCATCAACCTTCATGATAGATTGGTCGTGAGACTGACTTTTAAGGAGAGCCTCCTAGGTTTCACTTTTATCTACATAGTTTGCACCAGTCACAAGACCAGACCTAAGCTTTGACTTCAGACGATTAACTGTTTCTTGGATAGTTTCACCACACACTATTTTTGGCCTTTCCTTAACTTGAAGAAATTGAACCACGTCAAAATTTCCTTAAAGGAAACTATCAAGCTACCCTGCTTTAGATTGGACAGCTCAGTCATTCACTAATTTCGAAACAGCACTTGCCATGGCAATATGCTTTGACAAGTTTTCATCAGGAGGCACATTGACATCCACAACAACTTCTAAGTTAATACCATCAGCGTTCATGACATAAACGTTTGCTAGCATATCAACGTCATTCGACATAATACAGTTTGCATTAGTTAGCGCAGTGACATTGGCATCATCTGCCTTAGTACTTTGCTGATTAAACACATCGTTCAATAGCTCTTTCATGGGGCCCAAGTTCACTGGTGTATCACCACTCAAATTTGCATTAACAGTTGCATCACCAACAAATGTATTTAAGTTCAATTTTTCAGATGTTCCACATTTAGCATTTCACTGAAGGCAATCTTCCTTAGCCGTTAAATCACGCTCTTCTTCAGAAATCTCAGTACACTCCCTCCTTCTTCCTTGAATTCTCATAAATGTTGTCAAGATCCCCAAACATGATAGTTTATTTTAAGTTGCTATCGCTGACCTAATTTTTTCCTTCATACTGCTCCTTTGCAGCCTTATCAACTAGGGTGGGATCAGCTTGAGATGCTTTGACGTTGTTCCTCCTATTAATCTGAATCCAACCCGGCTTCGAGTTTTTATCCACTAACCCAGAAGACCTGTTAGGACCAACATGTTCCTTGGGTAATTCACTGCTTTGGGCCTTATTACTTTTATCTTTCCCACCAAACTCCACTATGTTCGGAGCAAACTTATCACTATTGATTTGACAGTTCGAAAGGTTGTGGCCGAACACCTTACACAGCGAGCACGCCTCTGGTTTCCATAAATATTCAATTTAACAGTTTGTTCAGAACTCGTCAGGGAGAAGCACGAGAAAATCTAATGGCAATTCACTATAAGGAGTGATTTCAACCAAACATTTGGCGTATTCCAGTCATTCGAGTTTCTCAATGGAGTAGTCCACACACATGCACTTTCCAACTCTCGACGTAACCCAACATATACCTGGTAACGACCACGCGAGAAGAGGAACTTCAGTAATTTTGATCCAAACTGGGACATTGCGAATGCAATTGCCAGTTAATTTAAACGTAGCACTCCATGGTTTTATAATAAAAAGCTTGATGCGTATTATTAGCTGGTCAGGCTAGACAATCCTCTTTCTATCTTCATAGTCAGATAGAAGAAAGAAGAAAACCTTACCATTTGATTTGATCTTAATTGAGCCTTTCAGCCTCCAATGCGTTATAAGATAGTTCATGATGACGGTGAAGCAAAGAGGCACATCTAAGAAGAAACCTTTCCGATAGTCAGTTCATACCTCTTCTCCAGCAGAGATTATGTCCTCGGTTGGAACCAGCCTTTTCCCATTGAAATTCAGAGACACAAAAGAAAGAGAAAACGTACCAGTGCTCCTAGGTTTGGCAGCAAAGAGGTTGGACCATTTAACTGGCAGAGGGATTAGTGCACTGCCTTGAGAGGATGTAGGGGGGTCAGGGATCGGTGGATCTGGAATTGGAGGATGGAAGGAGAAGGGAGAAGCACCATGTGGGTTTGTTGAGTAGATAGGGTTTGTCGAGGAGGTAACTGGCGGTGGATTTGGTTTCAGCGGTGGATCTAGTAGAAGAGGAGTAGGAGGTAGAGGGTAGGTTTGTGGCGGAGGAGCAAAGATGAAGTTTGAGCTAATCGTGTAGAAGCGGGTAGTGAGGTTCGGACGGGCAGTGAAAAGGGTTAAAAATGTGGCCGCTATTACTGAAAAGCTATGTGGCTTCAATGAGGATATTCTATTATTCTCATTTACTATATTGACGATGTTAGATAGTTGTTTTATTTCTCATTAAGACTGTTGTTTGACTCAAGGTTTTATGTTTCCTCTTACTACCTTGGGTAGTTCATCCATTTTTGGATGAGTAAACTGAGTAGCAGGTTACGGGTAGCAGAACTTACTGAGGTGAGGATGCAGAGCAATGACGAGCATGAGGCTTGCGTATCAGTTTTTTTACTATATAGTACTTGTTCTTTCCATTGTTATGATTGGTGTTTTCTCTAAGTGTTGTAGTGAGGCAAATTTGTACAGACACTTATGTTGTAATCCAAGGGTGTGTGGATATTCTTTATAGTTGTTATGAAAGTTTAAGTTTCTGCTCAGAAATGCTTCACTATTATGCTGCTTATATGTTCTATTATATTTTATCCTTGCGCTGTGAGTTATACGACAAGTACCACATTGTGTTTTCTTACCTAGGTGATCGTCCATAGCTGCCTGGCACGTATTTCAGCGCTTCATTCCTCTTGTTAAGTGCAGGAGTTATGGGCGGTCGTTACATTTGGTATTAGAGCTCTGGTGAACGATTTTAGCCAAAGTTCGAAGATCGTAATAACGTATGAGAGACGTACTTATAGATTTCCGATGGATGCTTACTATATATTAGTGTATAGTATAATAGCACGTTAGAACTCTATTTGCAGTTTTCTCGTACATGGGCTAATCATTCTATATTACAGAGTTAGAATGAGTCATCTAACTTCTAGGCATACTACTAGAGAGAGGACTGTGCCTGGAGGTGGAAATGGTGGTATACCAGACTACCCAACTATGTTTAAGGCCATGATGGCAGTGATCATGAGGAGGGCCCCCGCTCCAAAGGCAGCCGCAGTAGATGTAGGGGTTCAGGTGCCTAGGGCTGTGGATTTCGCGAAGTAGTGTAAAGACTTCACATCTCTAGGAGGAAAATGGTTTAAAGGGACACAGCCGACTGAAGAGGTTCAAAGATGGCTAGATGCTTGTGTATGGATTTTCAGAGACTTGGGTGTAGATGATGCAACAAAAAGGAAGCTTGCATCGAGGCAAGTGCATGGCAGAGCCATGGATTGGTGGAACTTTGTTACGCTTAAGACCCCAGAGGATGAGATTTCATGGGAGCAATTCCATGTTAAGTTTGAGACAAAGTTTATCTCTACTGCTCATAAGTCGGTTCTATTCAAGAAGTTTGTGGAGCTGAAACAGAATGGTCGATCAGTGCTTGAGTATATTTCTGATTTTGAGGCCTTTTCTAAATCATGCTCGATAATACATTGACTCTCCTTATCAGAAGAACGAAAATTTTGTTATGGGTTTAGATACCTATATTGGGAAGCCATTGGTGGATCATCTTGATGATCCATATGAGAAAATAGTGGAGAAAGCTGTTTGACATGAAAGCTTATTTCCTAAAGAAGTAAATGTTGTTGCTGCAACCAAGGAAGCTTCAAAACCATAGCAGAGTGGTAATAACAATAAGAAGAGAAACCAGCAACAGCAGAAAGGAAAGGATAGCAAGAAGAAACCTAAAAGTGAGGTGGTTTGCTACAACTACCAATAGAAGGGCCATTTCTCAAATGAGTGTAAGAATCCAAAAGCTGAAAAGAAGTGCTTCAAATGTGGAAAACTTGGGCATGATAAGAAGGATTGTCTGGATCTAGCGAAAGGGAAGCAGATAGAGATGGCTTATGCTTTGGAGGCTATACCATCTTCTTCAAGGGTTCCTACTGCAGAGGAGAAAGGAAAGGGTGTCGTCGTTCAAGGTACCCTTTTAGTTAAAGGTGTTTCAGTTCATATGTTGTTTGATACTAGATCATCGCATTCATTCATTTGTAATGAGCTTGTGTGCCGCTTGGGTTTGGAACCCGAGATTTATGATAGACCTTTGGTTGTGATTAATCCAGTTGGAGGTTCATCCAGCCCTTATATGCTTTGTCGTGATCTAGTGTTATCGAGTCATGGTTGCTCTTTTGTGTGTGATTGCTTTGTTTATTACTTCGCTGGGTTTGGGATCATCTTGGGCATGGATTGGCTAAAGAGGTATGCGGCAAGAGTGAATTACGAGAAGCTTGAGGTGAGACTCGGAGATGTGGAAAGGAGAAAGGTTTTGATTTGATGTAATCCCGAAGATGGTGTCTTCGTGAGCTTTTTATGTTCTCTTGTGATTCCACAGGAAGACTTGTCATCTATGCTAATCGCTAATGAGTTTGAGGATGTCTTTGAATAAGTTAAAGGTTTACCGCCGCATCATGAGATCGAGTTTAGAATCGATTTGGTTGAGGGTGCTAGACCTATCATTGTGCCTCTTAGGCGGATGGCGCCTAAGAAACAACGAGAGTTAGAGGTGCAAGTTCGTGATCTTTTGGAAAAAGGATTCATTCGGAGAAGTGTATCCAAATGGGGAGCACCAGTTTTGTTTTCAACCAAGGCCGATGGATCTTTAAGACTATGTGGGGACTATCGTGAGCTGAACAAGGTAACCAAGAAGAACAAGTATCCGTTGCCGAGGATCGATGACTTTTACGATCAGCTTCATGAAGCCAAAGTGTTTCCTCAGATGGATTTAGCAACGGGATTCCACTAGTTAGGGGTGGCAAAGGATAGTGTGCCAAAGACTGCTTTTAGGACACTATCTGGTTTCTTCGAATGGTTGGTGATGCCATTTGGGTTGACTAACGCGCCATCATATTTTGTGGATCATATGAATAAAGTTTTCAGAGATCAGTTGAATAAGTTTGTGCTTGTATTCATGGATGATATTCTGGTTTACTCTCCGAATGAAGAAGAGCATAAGATGCACTTGAGAGTTGTTTTGGAAATCTTGCGAATGCATCAACTGAAGGCTAAGTTTTCAAAGTTCACTTTTGGAAGAGCTAAGTGAAGTTCTTAGGACATGTAGTTTCTGAAAATGGAATAGCGGTTGACCCCGCTAAGGTGGTAGCAATCTAGGACTGGGATAGACCTGAGAATGCAACGGACATGAGAAGTTTCCTTCGATTGGAAGGATTTTACAGACGGTTTATCAGGGATTTCTCCAAGGTAGCTACTCCATTAACTAGATTGAAAAAGAAGAACCAATTGTTCACATGGCATGCAAAGTGTGAGCAAGCTTTCGGAATCATGAAAGAGAGACCGACGCGTGCTCCTGTTTTGACGATTCTAAGTAGGAATGAGGAAATGGTGGTATACACCGATGCATGTGGTACTGGACTTGGAGCAGTGCTAATGTGGAAGGATGAGGTTGTGGCCTACGCGAGTTGACAACTGAAGCCGCACGAAAGGAATGACCTAACTCATGATTTGGAGTTGGCAGTGATCATGTTTGCTCCGAAGATGTGGAGACATTACTTGTTGGGAGTTCAATGCGAGTTGTTTACCGATCACAAGTCGTTAAAGTAACTTTTCTCCTAAAAGGATTTGAAACTTCGGTATCAACGGTGGTTAGAGTTTTTGGCGTCGTTTCATTTTGGTATAGACTGTACTCCTGGTAAAGGTAACGCAGTTGCAGATGCGTTAAGTCGAATATACGTAAATTTGGGAGCGATGTTTTCAGAATTAAAGAGCCTCGAGTATTTGGCGGGATTTGATTTCAGACCACGATGTGAGTTGGAACCTGAAATGTTGGCAAGCTTATCAATAAGACCTACTCTGACTGAAAGGATTGGCGAGATTAAAAGCTTGTCGAGTTTATCTAGAAGTTGGAACTAAAAGATAAAGAGTTCAAGTTCGATCAACAAGGTTGGCTTCGAAAGCAAGGACGACTGATCGTTCCTGATGTTGACGAATTGAGAGATGAGGTTATGAGGGGATGTCATCACTCGAAGTTGACAATCCATCCTGTTGGTAACAAAAATGTATCAGGATGTGAAGCAAGCCTACTATTGGGAAAGGATGAAAAGGGATATTGGAAAGTTTATTTCCAAGTGCATTAACTGTCAGTTGGTGAAAGCTAAACAGAAGAAGTCGAGTGGATTACTTCAGCCATTGGAAGTTCCTACGTGAAAGTGGAAGCAGATATCGATGGATTTTATTGATGGACTACCTATATCCAGGGCAGGAAATGAAGGAATTTGGGTCATCGTGGATTGCTTGACCAAAAGTGCAAGGTTTATTCCTGTCAAACCGACTAGGATAACATCAAAGTTGACTGAGCTTTATATAAAATGGATAGTTCGATTCCATGGTATTCTGAAGAGCGTAATGAGTCATTGAGATCCATTGTTCACAAGTGGATTTTGGAAGAGTTTGCAAGGGACTTTGGGAACCGAGTTGTGTTTGAGTACAACTTATCATCCCCAAACTGATGGTCAAACCAAGAGGGTTAACCGAGTTTTGGAAGATCACCTAAGACATTGTGTATTAGACTTCAGAGGATCATGGGAGGATCATCTACATCTGGTCGAGTTTGTGTATAACAACACTACCAGTCGAGCATTGGGATGGCACTATACGATGCGTTGTATGGTAGACCATTAAATTCTCCGGCATGATGGTTAGAAATTGGAGATAAGTTGGTACTTGGGCCAGAGATGAGAGAGACATCGGATTGTATTGGGACGTTCGAAAATGAATGAAGGTTGCCCAAGATCGTCAAAAGTGTTACACCGATAAGCATCGGAAAGATTTGGAATTCGACGTTCGTTATATGATTTTCGTGAAAATTGCGCCTTTGAAGCATGTTGTTTGATTCGGAAGCAAGGGAATTTTAGCTCCAAGGTTTGTTGGACCGTTTCCGGTAATCGAGCGAATTGGAAAGCTCGCATAGGTTGGAGTTAACCGAGAAGATGTCGAGTGCACATAATGTTTTCCATGTGTCATTTCTTCGGAATTGCGTGCATGACTCAAATGTGGTTGTATCTCCGGAGCAGTACGAAGACCTAAAATTCGAGTCCATAGCTACGAAACCTCGTGGGTCGCTTCGCGTTGTGGGGAATGACATGAGACAACTTAGGAGGGAAACAGTTAAGTTGGTCAAGGTACAATAAAGTAAGGATGATGACGATTGTATGTGGGAGAAGGAAGAGAATATGAAGGTGTCCCATTCAGAACTATTCGTCGGTATGATCAGAAAGTGTCATGTCACTCTTAAGCCATTGTAACTTGCACTGTTGTTGTTGTTGTTGTTAGAATTCTGCGTGCTGGGATAAGGCTATGGATGTATGGGTTGATGGATGCTAATTTTGATGGTAAATTGGCTGCTCATGGACGGTAGGCATGCAGAATTGTTTGTTTGCTTGGGATTTTGAGGGTGAAATTCCTAAGGGGGGAGAATGTAACATCCTACCGGAGGATCATAAAATATTGTTATTTTATTGCCTGAGTGTTGGATCATTCTCATACTTTGATATGTTGGTTATGGAGATGTGAGACATGTCCATAATTTTTACCAATTTTATTTGTGACCATTTTCCCCTGTCAGTCTTGTACAGGGCATAACTTTTGACTGGGATCGAAACAGGTGTTGAGATGGTCTCATTGGAAAGGAAATGGTGTCGCCAATTCCGTAGAGTGGTCACATTAAAGATTTGGTTCAGCGATTTGGGAGAAATCGCTGTTTTAGTGTTTCACAATTTCAGTTCAGGTTTTGTAAGCCATTGATGGGCTGATTTGAGAAGGCCCGTTAGTGAGCTAGTGGGTGTCTATAAATAGGGAGTTAGAGGTATAAAGAATGGTTTACTTTCTTCATTCTCTCATTTGGTTGACCTCGTGGTCCTCCTTGCTCAATCAAATACACCTATCCATCATTAAAATTTTAGATCTACATAAGAGAATCGAACATCTACATCGTTTGAAGCTAGATCTACGTCAAGTGTAGGGAGATCATATCAAATCAAGAGGTTTGAATCATATTATTCGTTGTCCGGATTGAGAATTTAGAGATTTCAAGTTAATTCGAAGAATTGGTAAGTGATAAGCATCTCTCACACGGATTCGATCAAATAAATGGGTTATTAATCCATATTTTCATCATTTTAAGTTGTTTCACCAAGATTTTTTTTACAAAAGGAAATATATAGCATAATAAAAGGTAGAATCTAGTTATTCTCCAATGGCTAACAAAAACAGTTCCTGCTATCAGCTGAAACCGTGCACACACACGAACACGAAAAATAAAATACAGAAAAACCACAAAAAGAGCAAATGAAGTCCAAGAGGGATAGTCCGTCGATGAAGGCTCCTATCTGATCCTAGAATATGACAAGGATCCCAAAAACCTGGGTGGAAAGAGCTAGTAAAGAAGCTCAAAACATATCCAAGATCTTGAATAGCTACCAAAGCCTCGGCTGATCTAGCGGTCCGATCAAGGACTAGAGAATCAACCCGCACGTAGCACCTAACAGATCCTGCCTAGCAACCTGCACAACAAGACCTGAACAATTAGCAAACAATGTCAGTACACGGGGTAGTGGGGGGAGGTGAATGGGAAGATAAGGACCATAAAAGCACACTACCCACACAGAACAGAAATCAGCCTATACCTTGTCTGGGGGTGGTTGTTAGCGTTGAAACATCAAAGTTAATAGCCAACCTCCTAGACCGAGATCCTATCACACCTCAGAATGGCCTACCTCTAAACACTAGGAAAACATCATTCCTCATTTTCCGGATGATGGTCGGAGGGTCCATAGCCTCTTCGTCAAAGATTTCCTTGTTCTGCGCGCACCAGATGTGCCAACAAATCAAACAAGAAATCAGACAAAAGAGGCTCGCGTGAGGACTTTTACCTGAGATGCCAGTCCACCAAAATCTCAGGAAGTCTTCAAACGAGTTTGCATTACAACGACAACCTAGCAGGTTCCTGAAGTAATTCCAAATAGACCTAGCACAAACCCCAGATATCAACAAGTGAAAGGAGGTTTTGGTGCTGCCAGCTCTGCAGCACCTGCATCTGGAAACAAGCGGGATACCGATTCCCAAAATATTCTCATCTAGTGGAAAACCATCATGCATGGTTTTCCACATAAATAGAGACACCTTGGGTGGAATACGAACATTCCAAATAAAAGAGAAAAGAGGTAATTCAGGCGTCGGATTCCGCACAGAATTCAATGCAGCAGAAAGCGAGAAGGGATTACGGTCCCAAGAATTACCGCCGTCATGAGCATCTAATAAGGCCTTCACGGATTGCATCTGTTTCCATGCCTCACTAACATAGGACTGGATAACAGAGTAATGCGTACTTGCCAACCTTCGGTACTTGGCATGAAGGAACGTAGTCCAAAGGGAGTTGTTCCCTTCAAAGCTTGCAAGCAAAGACCACCTAGATGTCTTGAGGGTTACGAAGGCCCAGGCCTCCCTAGCTTTTGGGACTACAGATAACATTCCAAGAGATCCAATGATGACGAAAAATGTTATCCTTGGATCCCCAGAAGAAGAGGATGCTAGGGAACGGTACGAGCTAAAAAAAAGAAGCCGTGTGAGTAATAGCAGCAAAGATATGAGATCCCATGGAGTCTGGGACAGACTTAATGAGAAAAAGCCTTCCAGCCTAAGAAAATAGGATAGCATTCCATTTAAGGATCTTCTCCCAAACTTTGTCAGCGATAGGATCGAAAAAGGCGTTGAGCTTCCTTCCTCGGTATAAAACAATGCCCAGGCAAGGAAGCGGAAGCAAGGTCGCCTTAAAGCCAGAATAAGACTCGATCCAAGAAACTCTAGTAGCCGTAAGATCTTTCGTGGGAACAAAGCAGCTTTTGGAAGAGTTAAGGTTTTGCCCCGAGCATCTCTCATACTTCCGAATGAGGCCCAAGAGGCCTTGAATAGACTGACGACTTCCATTAGTAAAAATGATGATGTCATCAGAAAAGGAAAGAGATAAGAGGGCATCCCCTAGGGATGCCGAATCTGTAAATCTGCCCAACAATCATAAGGGAGTGCAAGCTCTGAACAAAAGCCTTAGCAGCAAGGATGAACAGAGTCGGGGAGAGGGGGTCTCTCTGACGAAGCCCTTTCCCAGACCTGAAAAAACCGGCGGTCGAACCGTTGATGAGAACAGAGAACCAGTTGTGGGATATAAGTCTCCAAACAACATCAATAAGGGGCTCCGGAAAACCGAAAGCCTGAAGGATCTTGATGATGAAGAACCAAGACATGCGATCATAAGCCTTAGCCATATCCATCTTAACAACCACAATAGACCCGCGAAGCTTCCTAATGAGCAGGGAAATTAGCTCCTGCGCTAGAAGGACGTTATCGGTGATTAAATGTTCTTTTACAAATCCAGCCTGAGAGGAAGAGATAAGACGCTCAAGAAACAGAACTAACCTAGAGTCTAGTACCTTCAAAATAACTTTGTTAGAGAAATTACATAAAATAATAGGTCGAAACTCAGAACAAGATGTAGGGTGGTCACATTTGGGGATGAGGATCAGGTTGGTTGAAGTCCACCCCGTGGGGAGTTCTTCACCAGAAAAGAAGGACTAAATGGCAAGACAGAAGTCCTGCTTGATGATAGGCCAAACACTTTTGTAGAAAATCCCGTTGTAACCATCAGGCCCAGGCGCACTGTCCTTACTAAGAGAAAATACGCAAGCACGTATTTCTTCTGAGGTTGGAGGAGCGACAAGGTCCGAGCTATCAGACGGGAGGATTAACCGAGGAATGAAGGCAAGAAGGGAAGGATCAGACACTGAAACGGAAGGAGTGCTTAGGAAAGAAGTGGGATCGAATAGTATCTTTGACCTCTGCAGGAGAGGAGGTCAAAGATAAATCCGGGTGGAGAACCTGAGAAATGATGAGATGCCTATTCTTCTTACGAATAGAGGAGTGGAAAAAACTAGAGTTCGAATTGCCTTTAACAATCCATTTGATCCTGGATATTTGGCACAAATGGTCTTTCCCAATGCGAAGCTCAGACGAGTAGGCTAGATGGGCTACCACCCACTCCTCCTTATTGGCAGGAGAGGGTGCATCATCAAAAGCCGCTTCCACAGAACAAGGGTTTCTTCAGCAGATCTGATGCGATTAAAGATGTTCTTGAAAACAAGCTGATTCCACGTCTTAAGACAAGTCTTAAGACGTTTCAGCTTGCGAGAAAACATAATACAGAGGGAACCGCTCAATGGGGAGATCCAAGATTCTTCCACAAGGCTGTGAAAGGAGTGATGAGATCTACACATACTCTGGAACCTAAAGGAGGACGGACCGGAAAGGGAAAGGGAGGTGCAGGAGAGAAGCATAGGGGCGTGGTCGGAGAAAGAGCGATGAAGGTAAGAGACGGAGTACGAGAAGGGTAGACTGAGCCAGCCTTCTAAAGCAAAGACCCTGTCAAGCCTTGAGAGGATCCGGTTAGGACCTTCCTGGTTGTTATACCAGATGAATGCGAAGCCGGTAAAGGACACTTCCGCAAGACCCGAGCAGATAATGAAAGCGTTGAAATCCGCTATCGCCAGGCAGTTAAGAGCGATTCCTCCTCATTTCTCTGCTTGGCTAGCTATTATGTTGAAGTCTCCACTCACCACCGATATAGAGAAACCTAACTTGGAAAGAGAGAGGTAATCGGCCCAAAGGGCTTGCCTGTCTAACCTGTCACACTTAGCATAAACCGCCGAGAATAGGAAAGAAGAGGAAAAGGAGGAAGACGAACAAGCTACCGAAAAAAGCTGGTCCGAGTCGAACAGAGAATGAACAACAAGGTCTTTGGACCATAGGATCCAAATCTTGTCGGACACGTTGGATTTGGCACCGCCAAAGCCGAGGGAGAACATAGACTTGGTCATCGATTCTGGACCCATCATAGGTTCCAGAAGTGCTACCAACCAAACATAATGCTTCTTGACAACGCGCTTGAGTCTCGCCAGAGACTCATCATTGCCAATACCATGAACATTCCAAAAGAGGAAGTTCGTCATCAAAACCCGGAAGGAAAACAGAAAAGCCAATAAAGGGGAGGGAGACTACACCCACCCCCAGCCTCAACAACGATAAAGAGTGTGTCGAGTAGACCTAACGATCTGTTCGAACGCCGCTATAGAGCGTGTGCGAATGGTGTGAGGGGTGCACGGGGCCGGACGCCTATGACGCCCAGAGGGACGACTAGTCGTTCCGGGCAAAGAAACACCGGAGGAGCCGATAACAATGGATGAGGATAAGCTTGGACGAGACGGACAAGAATTCTTAGTAAGACGAGATAGTCAACCATTAATGGTCGCTATTTCTGCCTTACTAAGCAATGGATAAGAAAAATGGGAGGGTGATAGACTAGAGGACGACACTAAAGTATAAGGGACGAAACCGGAAAGAGAAGGGGAGGGGATGTCGAGTTGCCCGTCTGAGGCAACACCGATCGCTGTAAGAACTGTTCCGATGTCGAGCTGTCATGAGGTTGACTGTCCGGACTAATAGGTAGATTACTGAAACCAACAAATCAATCCTGACTCTAAAGACAAGCGAGGAATGACCAAAAAGAAAGCGATACTGATCCAGTAGGGGTACATGTAGTTGCCATGTAGCGAGAAGTGGATGCGCTCGCTAAATGGTAACTACGCATGCCAAACCCACTGTATCATGGACGGACAGATAAAGACCCAAAAGCCGACAAACAAGTGAAAACATCTGATGAAACAGACGCAAACAGACTACCGGCAAGTCTGTTGTGGTCCAAAACAAGCCAAACCCACCGAAGCACCACCGACCTATGAAACCAACCAAATAGCTATCCCAGCATGGATAATATCCGACAAGCGCAAAGCCTCCTGCATGGGATGAATGTGGGAACGTAAAAACCGACAGAAGCATACCGAGAAACCTAAAAGAGGCCACAAATAAGAGGTGACCTTCTGCAATAAAAAGAAGGAGTGAAAAACGTAGGATCCATCAACGGAAAACACAACAAGGTACTTAACCAGCACCGACCAATCCCAAAAATGCACACATGACGAGGCACAGCCACATTCGAATGAAGTTTAGCTGTGCCAGAGAGCTTGCACAAAAATGTGATCGAGCTCAATATAACACAAAAACAATCACAATGCATAGAAGAGCGCAAGCAAAGAAGGGGAAAAGGTGGAACCGAGCTACATAATTGAAACTGATCAAACACAAACAGCAAGTAAGGGGATATATGCTTAGACAAGCCATTGTGAACAAAGACAGAAAAAGAAAGCATACAAACCTTACTGGCAATTTGGGCATCAAGAATGACGCTGTTATTGCCAACAAAAGCCATCCAACTAACAGTAGAACCTGCACCGCCAATAATTGGAGCAGCAGCCTCACCCTCAACCAAGCCTATGTTACCACTATCTCGCAGCGTTGCCATGCTAGACAAGCAAAACTCTGGCTTGCTAGAAATTGATGCATCAAGAATGTTGCTACTATTGCCGACAATAGTGGGACAAGAGTCTACCCAAATCTCCTCTCGTAAGACCGAGGCAACAACATATACGCAACCCAGACCGACAGAGCCATTATCTAGTTGCATTGCCATGCCAAGAGACAAAGTCTCTGGTTGCAACTGATCCTCAGCCGACGCTTCTCCATAACACAAACTGGTTCCAAGAGATGCTCTAACACAGAGAATGCGTTATAACGAGCAAGAGCAGGGGAAGCCTGTGAAACAACCATAGACAGAACCACACAACAATCTGAAAACCTTGTATCAGATATAGGCTGCGCCTTTCTCCCCTGCCTCGAACGATGTGCATTACGACGTCGTCGAGTTGGAGTATGCGACTGTGCAACATTGACTCGAAGACAAGGTTTCACCAAAATTGCAAACTGCTTAGTCAAGGGAGGCGTGATCAAATCCCTTCTGATGAACTGGTCAGCAGATATTAATTTACCAAATTCAGGACCAAAAACTCCTCCGTAGGCAACAGATTCAACATGAAAGCCGTGGACTACAACAATCAGAGCAGAGGCCGAAGACTTGAAGCACAAACTTTGTTCAAAGTAGGTGGTTAAATCCCGCTTACCAAGAATGGCTTTTGAAATGGGTCTAACAACCAACATTGCTGAAGAATCTTGGCGGAGAGAAGATCCACGAGGAGGCAAAGAGCTAACCAGAGTTGAACGATAAAGCGATTCCAGTTCAAGAAACTGAAACTCCACAATCAGAAATCTGTGCCTTAGGCCCCAGGCCATGATATTGGAAAAATGGCAGCGTAACTACTTATTATAATCATCGCCGAAAGCAGGGCGCTTTTGAATATGAGTGTGGCTCCCGGGCGCCTAGGTGGGGCACGTTCGTGGAGCCAAAAGGAAGAGAATCGGTGTGGTCATCTATCTCGACCAGTTTCCTGTTGCGATCAAAGTGAGATCACGACCGGCTTAAAGAATCACTGGCGTGGTTTCCCCAATTAATATACTGGAGGTTCGCGAATGATGACAGCGAATACAGGCGAACCTCAATCGAAGAAAAACCAGTAATCATCACCGCCATAGG
Organism: Allium sativum; assembly: GCA_030737875.1. Lineage (NCBI taxonomy): Eukaryota > Viridiplantae > Streptophyta > Magnoliopsida > Asparagales > Amaryllidaceae > Allium > Allium sativum. The sequence goes on along the minus strand of JASFAX010000037.1, from coordinate 4,784,846 downwards.
GCTAGTCGAGACAGATAAAATCGAATTGGCAATCGCTTGAAAATTAGGACACTGGTCGATAAAAGGCCCCGTAACCACAAAATCCCCTTCGGAGAGAGACAGTACCACAGAATAGCAAGAAAGCTCAAGATGAGCCATGCGAATACAGATCCATGAGTAATAAGCAAGAATAGGGGAAAACGACAGAAGGAAGAGGAAAGAAATGAGTGAATACGAGAAGAGGAATTACAAATTGCTCGTCATTTTTGTTACCATTGCTTTTTTGCTACTTGAATATGTTGTTTCACCTAGATATACATCATGGTAAGTATATTTTCATTTGAATCACCATAGGATCTAATCTAGCAACTTAAAACCGATAATTCTTAGGACAATTCATATGTTTATGCAAGGTAGATCCATTATTTTAGTTTATTCATTCATTTACCATGATTTAATGAATCTTATATGATTATTGATGAATAATTGTCATTTTTATGATACTGATGGTTTCATAAAGTGTTGATTGTGGAATTGGATGATTTGGATGAATTATTTACATCGATGTGGTCGCTTGGTGATGATGATTTGGTCAAGTTTGGAGCTATTTTGGTAAGATCTGGAATCTGGTCGTTTTTCTTAGGTCGATAATGATGTGGCATGGAGTTTAGGTCATGTGGCTTTTTCTCAAGAAAAGAATAAAGGTCTGGTCATTGGTTTTAGGTCTTAGGTCGTTAGGTCTTAAGTCATTAGGTCTTAGGACTTAGGTCGTTAAGTCTTAGGTCCTTTTGAGACCCAAGGAGCAAGACCTAAGGGGCAAGACCTAAGTAGCAAGACCTAAGGAGTAAGACCTAAGGGGCAAGACCTAAGGAGTTCAAGACTTAGAGAATGTTGACCAAACGAAGCCCGTTTTTGAGTTGACGGTGGTTATAGCTTTGGTGCGAATTCAAGGAGGATTTCTGAAGCATCGTGAAGTGTTTGTTGATCATCATAATGCAACAAATTTGAAGACAACTCAAGGGAGTTGAGTTCGTAGATAATGGTTGCTCGAGAGGTTGCTTGAGCTGTAAATGGCCATCAGGTTGGATGGCAAATATATTGAACGCTGACAGATTATTGTTGTCGTAGGTTCTATCGGGCTCAAAGCAATTGTATAATAGGGGCACCTAAAAGACTGGAAGGTTGTTGGTCGAGCACCCTAGGTATCGTTGAAAAACCTAGTTATGTATCATTGAATGGCGTATGGAGTTTTAGCTAGAACTGGGGTTACCATTAGCCTTTGACATATGGCAAGGTTGGTCGTCGTACGATTAACGATGGTTTCAAAGCGGGATAGGCAGTGATAGCTGGGGTCTTGGATGCTGATTGTTTTGCTTGTACCGTCTCACGTAAGTTGTCTGATGTCGTGGGAGATATTTCTTGGGTTCTTATCTGATGTTGGTGTAGTCCTTCGGGGCTTGTGCTTGAGGGATGTTGATCTCGATTAAGGTGGTTTACGTGAGATATAGTTGGTTGCTATGTACTATTGTCTATTTGTCTGGTTACTTCTGATTGCCTGGATGAACTATAGTTTGTAAATGCTTGTTTGTAAAGGCTATCACTATCAGAAGTGGGGAAGGTGGGTTTGGGTTCTTCTTTGGAGTTTTGGTAGATTGGTTGATTAATCTGCCTATTCTCATATACTTTATTGATGTTGTTAGATAGCTATTTTATCGCTCATTAAGACTGGTTTCTGACTTAAGGTTTTAGGTTTCCTCTTATTACCTTGGGTTGTTCATCCGGTTTTGGATGGACAGACTGAGTAGCATGTTACATGTAACAGAACTTAGTGAGGCGAGGATGCAAAGCGATGATGAGCAAGAGGCTGGTGCCTCAGTTTTTCTACTAACTAGTACTTGTTATTTCCGCTGTTATGATTGCTATTTTCTCTGAGTTTTGTAGTGAGGCAAATTTGTACAAACACTTATGTTGTAATCCAACGGTGTGTGGATATTCTTTCTAGTTTTTATGAAAGTTTAAGTTTCTGCTCAAAAATGCTTCACTATTAAGCCCTATTGTATATGTTCTATTATTTTTTATCCTTGCTATGTGAGTTATACGACAGGTACCGCATTGTGTTATCTAACCTTGGTTGTCGTCCATAGCTGCCTGGCATGTCTTTCAGCGCTTTATTCCTCTTGTTAAGTGCAGGAGTCATGGGCAGCCGTCATTGTTTTTTTTATTAATTTAGTTGTGGTGAGTAACTTGATAAATTACAATTTATCCTTCGTTCTTGATCAAATTATTAAATTTAGTTGTCCTTGGATCTACTTTTTTGATGTGTCCTTAAAACAAATACCCCAATACAATATGTGTGATTCAGGTTTTATTGATTATAATGAAAATCTTGATCTTCTTACAAAGGAACAGCTAGGGGAGTATTAGAATACGATAAATTAAGAGCAGCTGAAAGGGTTTGATGGCATGGAAATATTGAAATGACAACAATCAAAGATGATATTAGAGATGTAATGTAAAATTGTTGTAGTACGGCTACGCTAACTGATTGTATAATTTAATATGTATTAGCTAATATTGTATAATTATATGTACGTAATTTAGTTTTTGTATTATTATTTTATTTTAATTAAATACATATTACATGATAAAACAAATAAATGATAAATAATAACTTAATCAAACCGACCGTTAGTACAACGACTCGGATTTCACCCAAACCTAATCGATCGCTAAATCGACCAAGACCGTTCAAAACCCGAATATGCTAACTCTGGGAATACAACACATCAGAACAAATAACATAAGACTTTTATTACATCGTAATAATGTAACATCAGAGTACAGAATATAACAGAGTATATCGAATACAATACAGCGGAAGATAAATTTACAATAGATTTAATACAGTGCCGCGGAAAAAATAAACTAATCACAGCGGAAGACTATCAAGGCTCTGGACAAAACTTTAAGCTTCGATCCAGAATCTCCTTAATATGTCTACAAAATAAGCTACTTGACTGCCCGTGTGGAAAAAGGGCATTCGAGTTTGCAAAGTGAAACAAACTACAGGTCAGTCATGGGACTGGTATGAGAAATCTTACTTACTAATCTAATAATAAGCCTAATCACAGGACCACGCCGCTAACGCAGAATGGGTTTACTCCATTGGATTGCCAGTGCATGAAATAAAGTAAATCGTTATACAACGCAGTTCTTTTTAGAAAAACGAAACCATTATAAGACTCAAGTCCCATCACACAATGCAACGCAAAATGGAGGATAGAGTTTTACCTTATAATGGTCAAAAATGCTTGATACGATAAAACGGATATGATATTATTATTAGTGTATTTGTGTTTCAAAAATATTTTCAATCATAATGTATCAATCATAGATGGCATAGTACCCCATCCTACTATGTCGCCATACTAGTTTTACATTCAAAACCGTACGGTGTCATATTGGAAGTTGGGTTTCCATCATGAGTCAAGGCTAGGGACGATCTCCTTACCGATTCGAGACACTCTAGCAAATGTCTCAGGATCACACCTACGGGCAACCCTTGGATCCTGCAGGGCCGGTCCACAAATACTATAGTGGATTAGTTATGCCTGAACATACGCTTCCCGGTCCTATTGAACCTATAAATTGGTCACTATCGACCAATATAACCTAGGCCTCGTAATCCATCATTCACATAAGTAAAATGTCAAGGCTTGCGAAACCCGGAAACCGCTTCTAGCGAGAAAGAATGTGTGTACTCCCGGCATTCCCTTGTCCCATTTCTGACTCTTACCAGTGTGTGAGGCTCGCGAAGTTACGTTATACACAAAGCTATGCCTAAATAAGCTGTGCTTTGATCATCAACCACAAGGCTCTGCCTTTCAACAAAAGCCTAGATCATTTGCATCTTAGCATGCTACATTGTCAATCCATACCATACCATTGATTTCTGCCAATATATAACCTTTGAGCTCGTATGTCTCAGAGAAGGGTGTTATGCAAGAGAATAAATTCTCCGCCACTAAACAGATATATATTTAGCAGAGATCAACGAATACAGCATAAAGGAATACAAAGTCATACATACCATCCATTTACAAGTATGTTCTGGGTCTGAACGAAACCAGAGACACCTTATTCCTCGTCCCATATGCCCAATACAGGAGAGAGATTCTCGCACATCCGTCGATCTCCAAGTACGTTTGGAAGATCACCACTTATTACCTTGTCTTGGGATGCCTCCCAATTAAGACATCAGTAATCATCCAAATGATGTCCGGTCTTCAACCACCGTCTTTATCTTCGACTTTTAATCGTCGTATTATTTATTCAGAATGGGTTGAACCCGGTATTTCCAAATAACTCGCGTATTTTATAATTAATAATAAAGTGCTATAAACACCCCAAACGCCTCATTCCAATTGAGAATATTCTTTTAAATGAAATATTCACATTATTAGGGAAAGGTTCCCATTAATTTTATCAAAGATAAATTCTTTTAAATTTAATCTTCTTTTTAAGATTCATTAAAACTCCAATTTGGTTTTAATATCAAAAATCATTACTTTATGATTATTCAACTCTAAGAAATTAATCTTGTCTTTAACTGGGTTAAAGAACCAATGTCATTTAAAAACACAATTCACGATAAACCCAAAATCATCTTCCACTAAATATGAGAATTTCACAGAAATCAAATCAATATATAATCGATATAAATTTTCGTATCAGATAATAATATAAATGGAATAACGGAAAAACCCTTTAAATTCCATATATAGTAACGGTCTTCTTCTACAGAATCTCATCTCGATTATTATTAAATCGAATCTCATTCAATTCCAATTTAATATATTAAATTGAAAATTTTACTTTGGAGAATTTCCGTTAAATCTTAATAAAAGATTTGTAACTTCCAAATTATATTTTCACTGTTAATTAGGTTAAAGAACAAATGTCGTTTAAAACGCAGTTCACGATAAACCTTTCCCTATGTTTTTAAATTATATTTTCACTGTTAATTAGGTTAAAGAAAAACATTTGTTAATCAGCTTTTGAATGTAAACATATTATAATCAAATTTTTATCTTTTTATATAATCATTTGTACATTAAAAATATACTTTCCTATGTTAACACCTTTATTACCAAAATTTAATCTTTTTAATCAATCCTTTATTACATTAAAGATGTATTTTTAATGTTAACATAATGTATTAAACAATGGAACCTTTTCTAATGATTTATTTACATTAAAAATGTAAATTTCAATGTAAAAATATATTTTTATTACCCAATGAATCTTTTAATTTCATATGATTCATTTACATTAAAAATGTAAATTTTAATGTAAAAACTTTTTTCAAGCAATGAACCTTTTTCTAACGATACATTTTTACATTAACAATGTAAATTTTAATGTGAAAAACAAATTTTCAAACAATGAATCTTTTAGTATGACTCATACATATATTAAAGTGTAAATTTTAATGTAAACAAAATTTTATTAACTTGAATATTTTAAAACAAATGTTCATTTTTCATATTTTCTGATATACAATAAAAATGTAAACTTCTTATTATTAAACATTTTTATATTTTAACCAATGATCATTTTACATAAATCATGCTTTACATTAAAAATGTAAATTTTAAAGTTTCAACATTGTTATCCATACAATGAATATTTTATATATTTTATCTTTACATTAAAAACGTAAATTTTGAAGTCCCAACATTTTTATCCTTAACATAAATGACATATTTATATCTAACATAAATGACATATTTAACTAAAATGATCTTTTATGCTAACATGACATTTTTATCTAAAATGACAATTTTATCTAACGTGACATTTTTATCTAAAGTGATAATTTTATCTAAAATGATAATTTTATCCTAACATGACATTTTATTTACAAGACATTTTTATCTAAAATGACAATTTTATCCTAACATGACATTTTTATAACAAAAATGTTATTTTTAATCTAACATGACAATTTATCTAAAATGATAATTTTATAACAAAAATGTTATTTTTAATCTAATATAACATTTTTACCAAAATGTTATCTTTATTCTTATGTAACATTTCTAACAAAAATGTTATTTTTATTCTAATCTAACAAAAATGATATTTTAATTCTAAAATAACATGATTTTACAAAAATGACATATTTAAATAACATGACACGATTTTACAAAAAATGGCATGTTTTTAATGATCACCATATGTAATAAAAATGTAATCTTTATTATTTAACCAAACATGTAGTAACATGTTATTCTTTTTATTTTACTCTAACATACTAAAAATGATTTTTAAAATAGCAAAACATGTAATAACATGTTTTTCTTTTTATTCTACACTAACATATTAAAAATGTCTTTTTAAATTGCAAAACATGTAATAACATGTTTTTATTTTATTTCTAATCTAACATAAGAAAATGACTTTATAATGCCAAACATGTATTAACATGTTTTTATTTTATTTCTAATTTGACTTTTAATGCCAAATATATATTAACATGTTTTTATTTTATTTCTAATCTAACATAAGAAAATGACTTTTTAATGCCAAACATGTATTAACATGTTTTTATTTTATTTCCAATCTAACATAAGAAAATGACTTTTTAATGCCAAACATGTATTAACATGTTTTTATTTTATTTCTAATCTAACATAATAAAATGACTTTTTAATGCCAAACATGTATTAAAATGTTTTTATTTTATTATATACAATAAAAATATGGATTTTATTGTATGCATACATTTTGACAAACATGAATATACACAATTCAATTCAGTTGTTAAATGTAATCACAAACCTACAATTACAATTTAATACAACACCAAGATGAATTATATATAGTATAAATATAAATTTCACATCACGAATAAAAATTAAATTTATTTAAAAACAGAGATCTCACATCGATTTTTGTCAGAATTTCCAGCGTTCTCTGTTTCAGCTCTAGTTAGTTCTTTATTGCAGATCTCATCGTCGTGATTCCAACGCATTTCGTTTCGTCCGATTCTGACCTCGTAACATTACAAACATTGATTACATTAATTATATAATTAACTAATTAATTAAAAATTAAAATCCCTTAACCTTCCTTCTCAAAACCAGTCGTTCTCTTTTTAAAACCGCTCAACACAAAACTATCGTTCCTTATTCCAAATCGCACCCGGATTGAGGCTGCCTACAATGATCTTGACCGTTGACTAGAGAGGTCTCGTTGTGCTCTCCAATATTGGCTTTATAATTTTCGTGAATTATGTGATGGATTAGAAGAAATTGATGAATGAAATTTGAAGATGAGTGTCCATTGAAGGATAGGGTGGCGGTGGCTATGATATGAATTAGGGTTTGATTATTCTAGGGTATTTATAAATAAATAAATTAATTATTATTTTTAATTCAGAAAAGGCCTGCTAACCATATATTGCACGTTACAACAGAATTAAATTAATTGATAGGGATGAGGTGTTAATTTATGTGAGATAAAGGTCAATATATAATAACAGTATATTAAATAATATTTAATTTAATAATTGTCTATTATATCCTTTTTTTTCTCTTTTTTTTCTTGTATTTGTAAAAGGTAAATTGTGTGGCATATATGTATATGAAAAGAAGAGAGAACATAAAGAATTAATGATATGAATGAAACACATGCGGCAATTATTGTTATCATTGTCATTATTATTATTTTTTATTCCTTTTTTATTTTCCTTGCAATGAATGACACGCCTCATTGAATATGATTACAAATTTTATTTATTTTATGAAAGAGGCGACTTTCCTTTATTTATGATTTTATATTTCACTATTATGCTAATAACGATGCTTTTGTCTAACAAACTATATTTTTAACTGACTAATGAATATTTCATTTCATGACCATTTTATATATCGTATTTATGTATGTTCATATATTGTATATGTATATTTTCATACAACGCTTATACATATTTTCATATAATGTGTATATATATATATATTTGGCTATATACTTCATTTTATTCCTCACTTGAGTCTCTACATATGTAGTAGGTTACAAGTGAATAAATTAGTTGACTAGACATGTCATGTTAATCTAATCAACATTTATTGACCTTTATTTCTTATTAAAAATTCAAAAGAAAATTACATAAAGAAAGAGAATAACAAAAATTAATGAATGCATAATTTATTGTTTTAATGATGACTATAAGAAAATTATGTGACTTTTTAAATTTCAAAACATGTAATATTAAATAAGTAATTTAAGGGACATATTTAATTGGACTAATAAGAATAAATCATAGAAATATGCATATAATTTTATAGGCTTTTATTTTATTCTATTTTGAGATTTGAAGATTGTAGATATAAAGAGAAGGGATGAAGAAAAGGAGAAATAAAGGGAATAGCTTTGTTTCTAAATGAATTTGAGTGATAGATAAAAGAGTAGAAAGAGGAGAGAATAAATACATGAGATAAATGCTAGATTATTTAATGATAATTATTAGAAAGTTCGCAACCTTTGAATTTTCAAAACATATAGTATTAAACATCATGTGTTATTACATAGATAACATTAAAAGTTTTACGGTATTATTATTATTATTTTCATATATAAAATGATTTAATAATGGAATTTTTAAATTCTGACACATTTTCTAACAAAATTTCTTTAAAGTAAAATTTTAAATTGGTTCTGATTTTCCAGCTTGTTATAATCTCCCCCACTTAAAATCTTTTCGTCCTCGAAAAGGAACGAAGCTGAAAATTGTTTAACTAACCGATTCAATTTTAATTTGCTATTGGTTTCAATAATTTTATTAGTTAAACTAATAATCACATAACACAATCATCAATTAGTTGATTAGTTTTTCAAATATATAAACTATTAAAAAATCATATTTTCTAAGGTCAGATTATATATATAATCACAAATACTTTAATTATGAAGTTGTTACTCTCAACTCATTCTAGGGCATTCTAGGATACTACTGATCCTATCTCTAATGAGTATTCTTTTATAGGATATTACTAATCCTACCTCTGATGAGTTTTTTGTTCAGTTCTAACGAGTTGTACCCCAAATATTTTAGCTAACCAGAGCTCTGATACCAACTATAACGATTCAGATTTCGCCCGGACCTAATCGATCGCTAAATCGACCAAGATCGTTCAAAACCTGAATACGCTAACTCTGGGAATGCAACACATCAGAAAAATAACAGAAGACTTTTATTACGTCATAATAACGTAACATCAGAGTACATAATATAACATAGTATATCGAATACAATACAGCGGAAGATAAATTTACAATAGATTTAATACAGTGCAGCGGAACAAATAAACTAATCATAGCGGAAGACTATGAAGGCTCTGGACACAGCTTTAAGCTTCGATCCAGAATTCTGCTCAATATATCTGCAAAATAAGCTACTCGACTGCCCGTGTGGAAAAGAGGGCACCCGAGTTTGCAAAGTGAAAACAAACTACAGGTCAGTCATGGGACTGGTATGAGAAATATTACTTACTAATCTAATAATAAGGCTAATCACGCGTCCACGCCGCTAACGCGGAACGGTTTTACTCCATTGGATTGCCATTGCATGAAATAAAGTAAATCGTTAAACAACGCAATGCATTTTAGAAAAATGAAACCATTATAAGACTCAAGTCCCATCACACAATGCAACGCAAAGCGGAGGATAGAGTTTTACCTTATAATGGTCAAAAATGCTTGATATGATAAAACGGATATGATATTATTATTAGTGTATATATGTTTCAAAAACATTTTCAATCATAATGTATTAATCATAGACAGCATAGTACCTCATCCTACTATGTCGCCATACTAGTTTTACATTCAAAACCATAGGGTGTCGTATTGGAAGTTGGGTTTCCATCATGAGTCAAGGCTAGGGACGATCTCCTTACTGATTCGAGACAACCTAGCAAATGTATCAGGATGACACCTACGGGAACCCTTGGATCCTACAGGACCGGTCCATAAATACTTTAGTGGATTAGTTATGCCTGAACACACGCGTCCCGGTCCTATTGAACCTATAAATTGGTCACTATCGACCAATATAACCGAGGCCTCATAGTCCATCATCTGCATAAGTAAAATGTCAGGGCTTGTGTAATAACCCGCAAAATCTGGGCCAGTTTAAAATTTTTATTTTGGCAATTTTAGCGAATTTTGTTTATTTAAAATGAATTATTTTAAAAAAAGACGACGAGAAACTTATTTTGAATATAATTAGAACGTATATATTATATACGTCGTCGTTGGAATATAAATAATTATATATAATTACAAAAGGAATAGAAAATGGCGCGGTAGTTCGATAATTCGATTTCAAACTTCAATTGAATGTACCGGGTGCAAAACAATACGGATTTTAGTGAAACCAAAAATAATGGAATCTAATTGTGAATATCTTTCCAACGAATCCGAAAAATCAAAATTTCATAGCGGGAATCAAAAGATATGTCCAGTTGAAAATTCTGAATAGTCGCTATGGAATTCAGGCCCTTAAAAATAGACTTTTTGCAAATGACCTCGGATTTCGACGAAACCAGTTTTGTTAGGACCGTATCGTCAATACGAAGCTAGAAAATATTTTTTATAGAATTTATAGAGTTGTTATGTGCCCCCGGTAATTTGAAATGTACGTTTAAAATTCAATATAGCGGTTTAAAAGTAAATTCAACAGAAACTGATTGTAACAGCCGAATCAGCCTGCGATACATATCCCATTGTGTTCGGAATGGGGGCAAAACGCTAGGGACGACAGTCGTTGGGTCTCGTTTCGAGTTCGAAGGTAAAGTCAACCCTAGGAGAAATTAATTAATATAATTTAATTTTTTTTATAAAAAAAAACCTTTTATACCCCCCCCCCTCCTTCATTCTCAGAAATCGAAATAAAAATATAAAAAAAAAGAGGAAAAAAAAAGAAAACTGTCGTTCCTCGCTACCTCCCTCCACCCTCGTCGGACCGCCATCCGCCCACCTCCTCCCCACGATCGCTAGCCCTCTCCGCCCTCCCTTCCACCGCTGCAACTCCTTCTCCTTCCTCCCTACCTCCTCCGAGAGCCACACGCCCCAAACCCTAGACCTCGCGCCCAGAAACCCGAACCCCCCTTTTTTTCTCCTACCGCCGATCGATGAGGACCCCCCCCCAGGGCGCCGCGCGATGCAATCAGCTTCCCCCCCAGTCGGAGCATCCCCTTCCCCTTTTTCTTCTGTAAGTTTTTATTTTTTATTTTATTTTATTTTATTTCGTTGTAAAAGGTGATTGCTTTATGTGATTTAAAACTGTTTTTTTTTAAAAAGCATTAAAAACAGATTTTAAAAATGATTTAAAACAGATTTTAAAAAGAATTTAAAAACAGATTTTAAAAATGATTTAAAACAGATTTTAAAATGAATTTAAAAATAGATTTTAAAAATGTTTTAAAACAGATTTTCAAAAGAAAATAGAAAAGATATGATTTTTAAAATAGAAAAGGTATGATTTTTAAAATAGAAAAGATTAGATTTTTGAGATAGAAAAGGCGAAATCTTTATATTAATAATAGCGTTAGAAAAATATAAATTTTACCTATATAGTAGCGTTGAAGGAAAATAATAATATTTCTAGCAAGTTTTAGAAATAAAAATAAAGTTGTTCTAGACATAGAAAATAGCATCATTTTTGAAAGTAGAAATTAGCGTTATTTTTGAAAATAGAAGATAGAATCGAATTAAAAATTCGATTTTTATATATTGAATAGCATAGTAAAAATATGATTTTTATATATGGAACATAGAAGTAAAAATATGTTTTTTATATATGGAACATAGAAGTAAAATATGATTTTTATATATGGAACATAGAAGTAAAAATTGATTTTTATATATGTAGTGGCTACGGGCGAAGAAAGTGATTAGAGACGAAAACAGTGAAGATTTCTTGCATTAGAAGTGCCGTGGAGCTAGGATAGCTATAAGTGAGAATTTCTCACCTTTCAATTTAATTTTTCTAGTTATATATATATGCTAGGATGCAGACGGTGCTTAGTAGCACCCGACACCCGTCATCCACAGACCATGGATGGCTTGTTTGTTAAATTGTTTGGTTGAGTAGTTGGTTAGATTATTTGATTGAAATTTGAGTTGTTTGGTGAAATGAATTGATTTGATTGATGCGTGAATGGCGTGGGCCTTCGCTAGACCGGGGATAAGGCTAGGCCTCGTCCCGTTTCTAGTATCGTGCCGTTATGCCGCCGAAATTTTCTAAAATATGTTAGAAAATAAAAATATCATTTTATTGTGTAAATGAATAATAGAAATTCATATGTTGGAATAAAATGTTTTATCGTTAAAAATATAATTTTTAACGTGAATATGAATATAGTGAAAGTGAATAAAATAAAATATTCATTTACAAACCAGACGGTTTGTTTATGTACACCTATTTGAAGGACATTGATTGGGACGATAAATTTTACACATCGCCCAACAGCACAAATAAAATCTGTGTTTGATTGTTTGAAACCCCACACGGGTGTTGGGATGAAATTTGAAGTTCACTCATCCTGATTGATTAAATATGTCGATCGATTGATTGACAGGCTGTTATAAGCGTTGAATATCTATATTTGATGCTTATACAGTGTAGTGCACTTTGGTTGATGGTTGATTATTTTCAATGCTATTATATACATGTGTTGTATGAAAATCCATATAATTAATTTTATATGGTAATTGATTGGGCCTCATTCCAGTTTTGAAAAGGAAATATTTGAAAAAGAAATATTTGAAATAGAAATATTTGAAATAGAATATTTGAAAATAAAGGAATATATGAAGCCGTGTTGATTAGATTGACGCCATTTTGACGTGAACGATATTTATATCGATTTTAAAACGATTTCGAAATGAATTGAATTGAAAACGATTTCGAAATGAATTGAATTGAAAACGATTTCGAAATGAATTGAATTGAAAACGATTTCGAAATGAATTGAATTGAAAACGAATTCGAAATGAATTGAATTGAAAACGATTTCGAAATGAATTGAATTGAAAACGAATTCGAAATGAATTGAATTGAAAACGATTTCGAAATGAATTGAATTGAAAACGATTTCGAAATGAATTGAATTGAAAACGATTTCGAAATGAATTGAATTGAAAACGATTTCGAAATGAATTGAATTGAAAACGAATTCAAATTGAATTGAAAGTGGATTGAAATGAATTCAAATTGAATTGAAATTTGAATTGAATAGAAATGAACTTTGAAACGAATTTATAAAGAAGAATTCAATTTTGCTTTGAATTGAAATGGAAGTTGAAATAGATTTTGAAACGAATTTTAAAACTATTTATATAATTCGTTTTGAATAGAAAATCGACGAAGTATATATTATATATATTATATATATATATAATATAATGGCCTGAATAGAACGCGCCGCGCCGCGGCAGTTCGTGAATTTCGACCATTTATTTCAAACGGACATTGCGAGAGATCCGACCGTCGGATTCTCCTAAAACCGGAACCGTTGGGTTCGTATCGAAAAGAGCTTTCTAGCGAATGTTAGAAATTTGAAATCTAACGGTTGGATTTGGAATTATGTCCAAATCAAATTTGAAAAAGGTCGCTGTAAGTGCAGTTCGATGGCCATTGATGGAAATCGACTGTACGGGCCTTGATAAAATTATTAAAAATATTAATAATTTGTGTAAAATCATAAGAAATGATTTGTGAAGATTTGGGATGAAAGACTCCATATTTGAAAAGATAAAAATAGATTTTTATCGAAATGAACTAGTTTTGAACTAGAATTATAATTCTATTTATTTTTAAATAAATAAATTGAATTTGAAAAGGGTTTTGAAAATAACCAAAATTTCCAATGATTGCATTGGAGTGAATTTGAATCGAAATTGTCTTCGGAATATTTCGATGTTGGAATTCGTGATTATACAGGTGTTGTTATGGGAATTTGAAAGATATATATTTATATCGTTATTTCCAATACGACATTTGTTAGTCGTAGAATTTGATATTGAATATAAGCCGATATATTTTCTATTCAGAGTCTTGTATTGAATATCAAATGTGATTTGGGTTTGTCGTGAATGGTGTCTTCACTAACACTGTTCTTGAACCCAGTTGAGAAAAGATTAAATCTTTTTATTTAGATTTAATGAAGTGTACCAATTAAATAATATTTAATTGGAATTGAATTGATATTGATTTTTGGGTTTATCGTGAACAGTGTTTTAAACAACACTCGTTCTTTAACCCGATAATTAATGAATGTGGTTTTGGGTTTATCGTGGACTGTGTTTTTAAATGACACTGATTCTTTAACCCAGTTAAAGATTAAAACTAAGTGGAGTTTTAATGAATCTTTAAATAGATTGAGATGATCGAAAATGGAGTATCACCAGTTTTGCTCCAGGCGATAGTTAAATCTTTAATTAGATTTGAACGTGAAATGGTAATTGAATTTACCGATAACACTGTGGTGTTAGATATGAAGTATTACCAGTTTTACTTCATGGGGTGAATAGGTTGGGATTGGGAAATAAAATAAATGATTACTTCGGTGTGGTTCGCTAATCCCGACTAGTTTGAATTGATATTCAAAGGAGATTAAAGAATAAATTTAAAGAATTTATCTTGGATAAAATTAATGGGAACTTTTCCCAAAGTATAGGAATATTTGAATAAAAGAATATTCTGAATTGGAATGAGGCGTATGTTGTGTTTGTGTAACACTTTTATAATATATACGCGAGTTATTCAGAAAGACCGGGTTTATCCCATTCTGAATAACTGATTCGACGTGGTGTCGAAGATGAAGACGGTGGTCGAAGAACGGAAGTCTTCACGTCGTTTGGGTGATAACTGATGATCTTGATTGGGCTGTACACCCAAGAAGATGGAAACAGTTGGTGATCGTCCAGACGTACTTGGAGATCGATGGATATGCGGGGTACTAGGTGCCTCCGGTTTCGTTCAGACCCAGAACGGACTTGTAAATGGACTGTGTGTCTGACATTGGATTTTAGTCCGTGTGATTGATCTCTATTAAATATATATCTGTTTGGCGGCGGAGAATTTATTCTCTTGCTTAACGCCCTTCTCTGAGACGTACGAGCTCAGGGGTTATATATTGATGGATATCAAACGCATGGAGTGAATTGCCTGTGTGGCATGCCTAAGTGGCAATTGATCGATCTGTTGAAAAGCAAAGTCTTGTGGTGATGATCAAAGCACAGCCTGTGTGGCACAGCTTTGTGTAACGTGAATTCGCGAGTCTCGCACCCCGGTTGTGAACCAAAAACGGGAGAGGACCTCAGGGAGGGCATGCGTTTCTTTCTAGCTAGGGTGGTGTCAGTGACCTACCAGCCCTGACATTTATATACTTTTCACCTGTGTGGTTGTTGCTGTTGCGAGGCGCCTCGGTTTGATCGGACGATCCGGGTCCGATGGAGTCATTCGTTGGCTCATTTACGCCCCAAAGGGCGGGGAAACGTGTTGTTCAGGCACTATAATCCACATCGGTGGACCGGCCCTGTCGCTCCAAGGGGCAGTTGCGGCTGTTCCTGTGGCTCGGGCTAGAGAGTCACGAATCGGTAGAGGACGATCCCTGGCCTTGGTTCATAGACGGAAATCCAATTTCCAAATACGTGACTTTGCGGTTTTATTTGTAAACCTATATATGGCGACATAGTGGCATGGGACGCTCATGCCGCCTATGATTGATACTTATGATTTGAAGTTGTTTTATACACTATGCAATTATAATAGTATCAAACGATCTGTTTTAACCGTATCAAGCATTCTTTGGCTGTTATAAGGGAAAACCCTATCCTCGGCTGCGTTGCATTGTGTGATGGGACCTGGGTCTTATAACAGCTTCATTTTTCTTTATTTAGCATTGCGCTGTTTGTTTTATGCACTGGTATTCTTGGGAGGAAACCCGTTCCGTGTTATACGGCGTGGTCCCTTGATTTACCTAACTTTTAAAATAAAGAATAATAACTGTTTTAGTTCTCACACCAGTCACATGACTGACCTGGAGTTTATTGTTTCAACCTAAACTCTGGGTGCCCTTATTTTGACACGGGCAGCTAGTAGTTTTGGTTTTGCAGATTTATATTCACAGGATCCTGGTGTACAGCTGGAACGATATCCGGAAAGCTTTGTATCCGTATATCTCTTCTAGTTGTGTATTGTATTATTTTCCGCTGCTTAGTATTTAAATGTAACTTAAATCTCTGATAATTTCTGTGTAATATTTATTTGTTTATACTCTGTATATTCTTGTAATCTGATGCATTGTTGTAATATACAATGAAATGTTCTTCTGTATGCGTTCTGTTTCGTCCTGTTCTCAACGATAGGGCGTTTCGAACGGCCTGGATCGGTTTAGCGACTGGTTCAGACCGAGCGAAATTCCTTTTCGTCACAGTTGGTATCAGAGCTTTGGTTTACAAAGCTCGAAGAATAAGGCACATTAGAACCATACGAAAGAATTCATCAGATATTGGATTAGTAATATCCAATGGGAATGACTCGTTAGAGATGGGATCAGTAGTATCCTAGAACGAGTAGGAAGAGTATATTTTTCAAAGTGAAAACAATTTTTGTTTTGAAAATTTAAATCAATTATTCGTATTTGATTATCTATTTATATTGAGTTGGACAGTCCAGTATATAAAGATTTTGCGTATACGTCTGATCCACGTGTATTTGAAATTTTAATATACTGGATAGATATAGAGTCACATTCTAGACACCCGGGGATAATTCTGATGATGTGGCCACATCATCAGTATTTATATTCGTGTTTTGAAGATGTGTTATCTATATATTTCCTATTGACTGGTGTGAGAACCAAAATTAGATAGGGCCTATTGTTGTGATTTGGCATCAAAAACATGATTTTTGTGTATGTATCAAAACTATGAATTTGAAACTCTAATTCACTAATTGATTGATGTTTGTGTTGCTTGTTTAATTGTTTGATAATTTTGAACCATTTAGCCTAATTGAACCAAATATTGAACTATATTGAAAATTGGTTGCATTTGCTTGCATATACTTGTACTTACATTGAACAGGTCATAGCAAGGAGGCTAGAGGCAGAGAATAAAATTTGTTTGCCCGACAAATAGGTACATGTTTACTACATAATTTACTGTTTTGTTTGGGTGATGATGATTTTATGAGCCTATTGGCTAGCCGCTTGGCTTTTTCTTTTTCTTTTTGAGATCTGAAGGACCGGGGAAGCTATTTGAAATTCCCCGATGCTCCCGGTGCAGGGGAGGTTATGGCGAAATTTTTCGAAAATTTAGGGTGTTAGCCAAATTTTTGAAATTTTGAAAATTCTCAGAAACTGAATAGTTGGAGAATGAAAGCCAGATCGAACGTAGAGTTGATTGATCAAACCACTTTCGACTTTGTTCCTTTTCGGGGACGAAATGTTTTAAATAGGGGAGATTGTAATAACCCGCAAAATCTGGGCCAGTTTAAAAATTTTATTTTGGCAATTTTAGCGAATTTTGTTTATTTAAAATGAATTATTTTAAAAAAAGACGACGAGAAACTTATTTTGAATATAATTAGAACGTATATATTATATACGTCGTCGTTGGAATATAAATAATTATATATAATTACAAAAGGAATAGAAAATGGCGCGGTAGTTCGATAATTCGATTTCAAACTTCAATTGAATGTACCGGGTGCAAAACAATCCGGATTTTAGTGAAACCAAAAATAATGGAATCTAATTGTGAATATCTTTCCAACGAATCCGAAAAATCAAAATTTCATAGCGGGAATCAAAAGATATGTCCAGTTGAAAATTCTGAATAGTCGCTATGGAATTCAGGCCCTTAAAAATAGACTTTTTGCAAACGACCTCGGATTTCGACGAAACCAGTTTTGTTAGGACCGTATCGTCAATACGAAGCTAGAAAATATTTTTTATGGAATTTATAGAGTTGTTATGTGCCCCCGGTAATTTGAAATGTACGTTTAAAATTCAATATAGCGGTTTAAAAGTAAATTCAACAGAAACTGATTGTAACAGCCGAATCAGCCTGCGATACATATCACATTGTGTTCGGAATGGGGGCAAAACGCTAGGGACGACAGTCGTTGGGTCTCGTTTCGAGTTCGAAGGTAAAGTCAACCCTAGGAGAAATTAATTAATATAATTTAATTTTTTTTATAAAAAAAAAACCTTTTATACCCCCCCCCCCTCTTTCATTCTCAGAAATCGAAATAAAAATATAAAAACAAAAAGAGGAAAAAAAAAAAGAAAACTGCCGTTCCTCGCTACCTCCCTCCACCCTCGTCGGACCGCCATCCGCCCACCTCCTCCCCACGATCGCCAGCCCTCTCCGCCCTCCCTTCCACCGCTGCAACTCCTTCTCCTTCCTCCCTACCTCCTCCGAGAGCCACACGCCCCAAACCCTAGACCTCGCGCCCAGAAACCCGAACCCCCCTTTTTTTCTCCTACCGCCGATCGATGAGAACCCCCCCCCCCAGGGCGCCGCGCGATGCAATCAGCTTCCCCCCCCCCAGTCGGAGCATCCCCTTCCCCTTTTTCTTCTGTAAGTTTTTATTTTTTATTTTATTTTATTTTATTTCGTTGTAAAAGGTGATTGCTTTATGTGATTTAAAACTGTTTTTTTTTAAAAGCATTAAAAACAGATTTTAAAAATGATTTAAAACAGATTTTAAAAAGAATTTAAAAACAGATTTTCAAAATGATTTAAAACAGATTTTAAAAAGAATTTAAAAACAGATTTTCAAAATGATTTAAAACAGATTTTAAAAAGAATTTAAAAACAGATTTTAAAAATGATTTAAAACCGATTTTCAAAAGAAAATAGAAAAGATATGATTTTTAAAATAGAAAAGGTATGATTTTTAAAATAGAAAAGATTAGATTTTTGAGATAGAAAAGGCGAAATCTTTATATTAATAATAGCGTTAGAAAAATATAAATTTTACCTATATAGTAGCGTTGAAGGAAAATAATAATATTTCTAGCAAGTTTTAGAAATAAAAATAAAGTTGTTCTAGACATAGAAAATAGCATCATTTTTGAAAGTAGAAATTAGCGTTATTTTTGAAAATAGAAGATAGAATCGAATTAAAAATTCGATTTTTATATATTGAATAGCATAGTAAAAATATGATTTTTATATATGGAACATAGAAGTAAAAATATGTTTTTTATATATGGAACATAGAAGTAAAAATATGATTTTTATATATGGAACATAGAAGTAAAAATTGATTTTTATATATGTAGTGGCTACGGGCGAAGAAAGTGATTAGAGACGAAAACAGTGAAGATTTCCTGCATTAGAAGTGCCGTGGAGCTAGGATAGCTATAAGTGAGAATTTCTCACCTTTCAATTTAATTTTTCTAGTTATATATATATGCTAGGATGCAGACGGTGCTTAGTAGCACCCGACACCCGTCATCCACAGACCATGGATGGCTTGTTTGTTAAATTGTTTGGTTGAGTAGTTGGTTAGATTATTTGATTGAAATTTGAGTTGTTTGGTGAAATGAATTGATTTGATTGATGCGTGAATGGCGTGGGCCTTCACTAGACCGGGGATAAGGCTAGGCCTCGTCCCGTTTCTAGTATCGTGCCGTTATGCCGCCGAAATTTTCTAAAATATGTTAGAAAATAAAAATATCATTTTATTGTGTAAATGAATAATAGAAATTCATATGTTGGAATAAAATGTTTTATCGTTAAAAATATAATTTTTAACGTGAATATGAATATAGTGAAAGTGAATAAAATAAAATATTCATTTACAAACCAGACGGTTTGTTTATGTACACCTATTTGAAGGACATTGATTGGGACGATAAATTTTACACATCGCCCAACAGCACAAATAAAATCTGTGTTTGATTGTTTGAAACCCCACACGGGTGTTGGGATGAAATTTGAAGTTCACTCATCCTGATTGATTAAATATGTCGATTGATTGATTGACAGGCTGTTATAAGCGTTGAATATCTATATTTGATGCTTATACAGTGTAGTGCACTTTGGTTGATGGTTGATTATTTTCAATGCTATTATATAAATGTGTTGTATGAAAATCCATATAATTAATTTTATATGGTAATTGATTGGGCCTCATTCCAGTTTTGAAAAGGAAATATTTGAAAAAGAAATATTTGAAATAGAAATATTTGAAATAGAATATTTGAAAACAAAGGAATATATGAAGCCGTGTTGATTAGATTGACGCCATTTTGACGTGAACGATATTTATATCGATTTTAAAACGATTTCGAAATGAATTGAATTGAAAACGATTTCGAAATGAATTGAATTGAAAACGATTTCGAAATGAATTGAATTGAAAACGATTTCGAAATGAATTGAATTGAAAACGATTTCGAAATGAATTGAATTGAAAACGAATTCGAAATGAATTGAATTGAAAACGATTTCGAAATGAATTGAATTGAAAACGATTTCGAAATGAATTGAATTGAAAACGATTTCGAAATGAATTGAATTGAAAACGATTTCGAAATGAATTGAATTGAAAACGAATTCAAATTGAATTGAAAGTGGATTGAAATGAATTCAAATTGAATTGAAATTTGAATTGAATAGAAATGAACTTTGAAACGAATTTATAAAGAAGAATTCAATTTTGCTTTGAATTGAAATGGAAGTTGAAATAGATTTTGAAACGAATTTTAAAACTATTTATATAATTCGTTTTGAATAGAAAATCGACGAAGTATATATTATATATATTATATATATATAATATAATGGCCTGAATAGAACGCGCCGCGCCGCGGCAGTTCGTGAATTTCGACCATTTATTTCAAACGGACATTGCGGGAGATCCGACCGTCGGATTCTCCTAAAACCGGAACCGTTGGGTTCGTATCGAAAAGAGCTTTCTAGCGAATGTTAGAAATTTGAAATCTAACGGTTGGATTTGGAATTATGTCCAAATCAAATTTGAAAAAGGTCGCTGTAAGTGCAGTTCGATGGCCATTGATGGAAATCGACTGTACGGGCCTTGATAAAATTATTAAAAATAGTAATAATTTGTGTAAAATCATAAGAAATGATTTGTGAAGATTTGGGATGAAAGACTCCATATTTGAAAAGATAAAAATAGATTTTTATCGAAATGAACTAGTTTTGAACTAGAATTATAATTCTATTTATTTTTAAATAAATAAATTGAATTTGAAAAGGGTTTTGAAAATAACCAAAATTTCCAATGATTGCATTGGAGTGGATTTGAATCGAAATTGTCTTCGGAATATTTCGATGTTGGAATTCGTGATTATACAGGTGTTGTTATGGGAATTTGAAAGATATATATTTATATCGTTATTTCCAATACGACATTTGTTAGTCGTAGAATTTGATATTGAATATAAGCCGATATATTTTCTATTCAGAGTCTTGTATTGAATATCAAATGTGATTTGGGTTTGTCGTGAATGGTGTCTTCACTAACACTGTTCTTGAACCCAGTTGAGAAAAGATTAAATCTTTTTATTTAGATTTAATGAAGTGTACCAATTAAATAATATTTAATTGGAATTGAATTGATATTGATTTTTGGGTTTATCGTGAACAGTGTTTTAAACAACACTCGTTCTTTAACCCGATAATTAATGAATGTGGTTTTGGGTTTATCGTGGACTGTGTTTTTAAATGACACTGATTCTTTAACCCAGTTAAAGATTAAAACTAAGTGGAGTTTTAATGAATCTTTAAATAGATTGAGATGATCGAAAATGGAGTATCACCAGTTTTGCTCCAGGCGATAGTTAAATCTTTAATTAGATTTGAACGTGAAATGGTAATTGAATTTACCGATAACACTGTGGTGTTAGATATGAAGTATTACCAGTTTTACTTCATGGGATGAATAGGTTGGGATTGGGAAATAAAATAAATGATTACTTCGGTGTGGTTCGCTAATCCCGACTAGTTTGAATTGATATTCAAAGGAGATTAAAGAATAAATTTAAAGAATTTATCTTGGATAAAATTAATGGGAACTTTTCCCAAAGTATAGGAATATTTGAATAAAAGAATATTCTGAATTGGAATGAGGCGTATGTTGTGTTTGTGTAACACTTTTATAATATATACGCGAGTTATTCAGAAAGACCGGGTTTATCCCATTCTGAATAACTGATTCGACGTGGTGTCGAAGATGAAGACGGTGGTCGAAGACCGGAAGTCTTCACGTCGTTTGGGTGATAACTGATGATCTTGATTGGGCTGTACACCCAAGAAGATGGAAACAGTTGGTGATCGTCCAGACGTACTTGGAGATCGATGGATATGCGGGGTACTAGGTGCCTCCGGTTTCGTTCAGACCCAGAACGGACTTGTAAATGGACTGTGTGTCTGACATTGGATTTTAGTCCGTGTGATTGATCTCTATTAAATATATATCTGTTTGGCGGCGGAGAATTTATTCTCTTGCTTAACGCCCTTCTCTGAGACGTACGAGCTCAGGGGTTATATATTGATGGATATCAAACGCATGGAGTGAATTGCCTGTGTGACATGCCTAAGTGGCAATTGATCGAGGCTTCTGTTGAAAAGCAAAGTCTTGTGGTGATGATCAAAGCACAACCTGTGTGGCACAGCTTTGTGTAACGTGAATTCGCGAGTCTCGCACCCCGGTTGTGAACCAAAAACGGGAGAGGACCTCAGGGAGGGCATGCGTTTCTTTCTAGCTAGGGTGGTGTCAGTGACCTACCAGCCCTGACATTTATATACTTTTCACCTGTGTGGTTGTTGCTGTTGCGAGGCGCCTCGGTTTGATCGGACGATCCGGGTCCGATGGAGTCATTCGTTGGCTCATTTACGCCCCAAAGGGCGGGGAAACGTGTTGTTCAGGCACTATAATCCACATCGGTGGACCGGCCCTGTCGCTCCAAGGGGCAGTTGCGGCTGTTCCTGTGGCTCGGGCTAGAGAGTCACGAATCGGTAGAGGACGATCCCTGGCCTCAGTTCATAGACGGAAATCCAATTTCCAAATACGTGACTTTGCGGTTTTATTTGTAAACCTATATATGGCGACATAGTGGCATGGGACGCTCATGCCGCCTATGATTGATACTTATGATTTGAAGTTGTTTTATACACTATGCAATTATAATAGTATCAAACGATTTGTTTTAACCGTATCAAGCATTCTTTGGCTGTTATAAGGGAAAACCCTATCCTCGGCTGCGTTGCATTGTGTGATGGGACCTGGGTCTTATAACAGCTTCATTTTTCTTTATTTAGCATTGCGCTGTTTGTTTTATGCACTGGTATTCTTGGGAGGAAACCCGTTCTGTGTTATACGGCGTGGTCCCTTGATTTACCTAACTTTTAAAATAAAGAATAATAACTGTTTTAGTTCTCACACCAGTCACATGACTGACCTGGAGTTTATTGTTTCAACCTAAACTCTGGGTGCCCTTATTTTGACACGGGCAGCTAGTAGTTTTGGTTTTGCAGATTTATATTCACAGGATCCTGGTGTACAGCTGGAACGATATCCGGAAAGCTTTGTATCCGTATATCTCTTCTAGTTGTGTATTGTATTATTTTCCGCTGCTATGTATTTAAATGTAACTTAAATCTCTGATAATTTCTGTGTAATATTTATTTGTTTATACTCTGTATATTCTTGTAATCTGATGCATTGTTGTAATATACAATGAAATGTTCTTCTGTATGCGTTCTGTTTCGTCCTGTTCTCAACGATAGGGCGTTTCGAACGGCCTGGATCGGTTTAGCGACTGGTTCGGACCGAGCGAAATTCCTTTTCGTCACAGTTTGCAAAACCCTGAAACCACTTCTAGCTAGAAAGAAATTTGTGCACTTCCCGCGTTCCCTTGTCCTGTTTCTAACTCTTACTGGGGTGTGAGGATCGCGAAGTTAGGTTATACACAAAGCTATGCCTAAATAATTTGTGCTTTGATCATCAACCACAAGGCTCTTCTTTTCAACAAAAGCCTTGATCATTTGCATCTTAGCATGTCACATTGTCAACCCATACCATACCATTGATTTCTACCGATATATAACCTCTGAGCTCGTATGTCTCAGAGAAGGGTGTTATGCAAGAGAATAAATTCTCCGCCACCAAACAGATATATATTTAGCATAGATCAATGAATACAGCATAAAGGAATACAACGTCAGACATACCATCCATTTACAAGTCCGTTCTGATTCTGAATGAAACCGGAGACACCTTATTCCTCATCTCATATGTCCAATACAGGAGAGAGGTTCTTGCATATCCGTCGATCTCTAAGTACGTCTGCAAGATCACCACTTATTACCTTGTCTTGGGATGCCTCCCAATCAAGACATCGATAATCATCCAAATGATGTGAAGATCTCTGGTCTTCAACCACCGTCTTCATCTTTGACTTTTAACCGTCGTAGTATTTATTCAGAATGGGTTGAACCCGGTCTTTCCGAATAACTCGTGTATTTTATAATTAATAATAAAGTGCTATAAACACCCCGTACGCCTCATTCCAATTCAGAATATTCTTTTAAATGAAATATTCACATTATTAGGGAAAGGTTCCCATTATTTTTATCAAAGATAAATTCTTTTAAATTTAATCTTCATTTTAAGATTCATTAAAACTCCAATTTGGTTTTAATATCAAAAATCATTAATTGATGATTATTCAACTTTAAGAAATTATTCTTGTCTTTAACTGGGTTAAAGAACAAATGTCATTTAAAAACACAGTTCACGATAAACCCAAAATCATCTTCCATTAAATATCGAATTTTCACAGAAATCAAATCAATATATAATCGATATAAATTCCCGCATCAGACTAATAATATAAATGGAATAATGGAAAAGCCCTTTAAATTCCATATACAGTAACGGTCTTCTTCTACAGAATCTCATCTCGACTATTATTAAATCGAATCCCATTCAATTCCGATTTAATATATTAAATTGAAAAACTTTACTTTGGAGAATTTCCATTAAATCTTATTAAAAGATTTGTAACTTCCAAATTATATTTTCACTGTTAATTGGGTTAAAGAACAAATGTCGTTTAAAACACAGTTCACAATAATGAACATTTCACATTTCATTTATTCCAATTACAAAATGTAATTGGAAACTCTAATAATCTTAATTAAACGATTTATTTTTTTCTCGACTGGGTCTAAGAAAAGTGTTATTGAAGACACCATTCACGACAAACCCCAAAATTCAATTCATTTTATTTAATTCCAACTTAATATTAATTAATTGGAAAACTTCATTAAATCTTAATTTAAAGATTTATTCTAGCTAATAACTAGTTCATTTCGACAAAAATATATTTTTATCTTTTCAAATATGGAATTTTTCATCCCAAAAGCTTTTTGAATCATTTATTATGATTTTACATAATTTTTCCATATAATAATTTTATTAAGGCCTGTACAGTCGGTTTCCAATAACGGCCACCGAACTGCACTTACAACGACCTTTTCTGAAATTGATTTAGACAATTCCAAATCCAACTGCTAGATTTCAAACCTCTTATATTTATTGGAAATCTCTTTTCGATACGAACCAAGCGGTTCTGGTTTTAGGAGAATCCGACGGTCGGATCTCCCGTTACATCAATTTGAAGTTAATGGTCAAAATTCACGTACGATCGCTGCGCGGAGCGATCTATTCAGGCCTAATACACACACACACATACATTATATATTATATATATTTCGTCGGTTTCCATTTTTAAATCTTATTTTATAAAATATTTAAAAATTCATTTTAAAATGATTTAAATTCATTTTTCAATTTTAAATAAAAATTAAATATTCTATATCTTTATCATGTTATAATATTAATAATTTCAAAATATTAAATTTTGAAATCACTTCTTTTTATATTCATTTCAAAATGAAATAAATCGATCGATAAACCCCTTCGGGTTAAAAATGGCATTTCTACTTAATTCGGCTTCACATGTCAATAATTTTTTCTTCATTGAATATTATTCTAAAATATTCATTATTTTAAAATATTCTTTATTTACATGGTTCTTTACCTTAAACTATTCTTTATATAAAAATGTTCTTTATTTTAAAAATAATATTTTATTAAAAATATTCTGAATCGGAATGCGACTTAATCAATTACCATATAAGGATTCCATACATCGCATATATATATATATATATATATATATATATATATGACAATAATGTTAAACAATCAATAAACAATCCATTCACATCTAGAGTAAAATTTATAACTTGAACATTAAAATAAATAAATAAATAAATAATGCTCATCACAGATTGTCAATCCATCGATTGACATATAACTAAACATCGGGACTAGTATATGACAAATATCATCCCAATACTCGTGTGGGGTTTTCAAACAACAACAGTTTACATTCATAAATCATTCATTAATAAATTTAACCAATTATAATTCAGTTTGAATTATTTCTAATATCGCTAACATAATCATGATAATGTTTTACCAATGTACATTTTTCTACTTCTCTAACATGTTAATGTTTATATCAAACAAATGAACCCTTCTACTTCTATAACATGTAAATGTTAATATTGAACAATGCATATTTTAATTATTACTACTTACATTAAAAATGAAAATTTTAATGTAAAAACAATTTAATCAAACAATGATCTTTTTATTGAATCCTTTTATGCATTAAAATCAGCTTTTGAATGTAAACGTATTATAATCAAATTTTAATCTTTTTATATAATCATTTGTACATTAAAAATGTACTTTGTTAACACCTTTTTTACCAAAGTTTAATCTTTTTAATCAATGCTTTATTAAATTAAAAATGTATTTTTAATGTTAACATAATTTTAAACAATGGAACCTTTTCTAATGATTTATTTACATTAAAAATGTAAATTTCAATGTCAAAATATATTTTTGTTACCCAATGAATCTTTTTAATTCATATGATTCATTTACATTAAATGTAAATTTTAATGTAAAAACATTTTTCAAGCAATGAACCTTTTTCTAATGATCCATTTTTACATTAACAATGTAAATTTTAATGTGAAAAACAAATTTTCAAAAATTAAATCTTTTAATATGACTCATACATACATTAAAGTGTAAGTTTTAATGTAAACAAAATTTTATTAACTTGAATCTTTTAAAACAAATGTTCATTTTTCATATTTTCTCATATATAATAAAAATGTAAACTTTTTACTGTTAAACATTTTTATATTTCAACCAATGATCATTTTACATAAATCATGCTTTACATTAAAAATGTAAATTTTAATGTTTCAACATTATTATCCATACAATGAATATTTTATATATTTTATCTTTACATTAAAAATGTAAATTTTGAAGTCCCAACATTTTTATCCCTAACATAAATGACATATTTATCTCTAACATAAATGACATATTTAACTAAAATGACCTTTTATTCTAACATGACATTTTTATCTAAAATGACAATTTTATCTAACATGACATTTTGATCTAAAATGATAATTTTATCTAAAATGACATTTTATTTAAAATTATAATTTTATCCTAACATGACATTTTATTTAAAAAGACAATTTTATCTTACATGACATTTTTATTTAAAATGACAATTTTATCCTAACATGACATTTTCATCTAAAATGACATTTTTATAACAAAAATGTTATTTTTAATCTAACATGACAATTTATCTAAAATGATAATTTTATAACAAAAATATTATTTTTAATCTAATATAACATTTTTAACAAAATGTTATTTTTATTATAATGTAACATTTCTAACAAAAATGTTATTTTTATTCTAATCTAACAAAAATGATATTTTAATTCTAACATAACATGATTATACAAAAATGACATATTTAAATAACATGACATGATTTTACAAAAAATGACATGTTTTTAATGACCACCATATGTAATAAAATGTAATCTTTATTATTTAACCAAACATGTAGTAACATGTTATTCTTTTTACTTTACTCTAACATATTTAAAATGTCTTTTAAAATAGTAAAACATGTAATAACATGTTTTTCTTTTTATTCTACACTAACATATTAAAAATGTCATTTTAAATAGCAAAACATGTAATAACATGTTTTTATTTTATTTCTAATCTAACATAAGAAAATGACTTTTTAATGCCAAACATGTATTAACATGTTTTTATTTTATTTCCAGTCTAACATAAGAAAATGACTTTTTAAGGCCAAACATGTATTAACATGTTTTTATTTTATTTCTAGTCTTACATAAGAAAATGACTTTTTAATGCCAAACATGTATTAACATGTTTTTATTTTATTTCTAGTCTAACATAAGAAAATGACTCTTTAATGCCAAACATGTATTAACATGTTTTTATTTTATTTCTAATCTAACATAAGAAAATTACTTTTTAATGCCAAACATGTATTAACATGTTTTTATTTTATTTCTAATTTAACATACGAAAATGGATTTTTAATGCCAAACATGTATTAACATGTTTTTATTTTATTATATACAATAAAAATATGGTTTTTATTGTATGCATACATTTTGATAACATGAATATACACAATTCAATTCAATTGTTTAACGTAATCACAAACAATTACAATTTTATACAACACCAACATGAATTCTATATAGTATAAATATAAATTTCACATAAAGAATAAATATTAAATTTATTTAAAAAAAGAGATCTCACATCGATTTTTGTCAGAATTTCACACGTGCTCTGTTTCAGCTCTAGTGAGTTCCATATTGCAGATCTCATCGTCGTGATTCAAATGCGTTTCGTTTCGTCCGATTCTGGCCTCGTATGAGAGAGATACGACGTTACGAACATTGATTATATTAATTATATAATTAACTAATTAATTAAAAATTAAAATTCCTTAACCTTCCTTCTCAAAATCAGTCGTTCTCTTTTTAAAACCGCTCAACACAAAACTGTCGTTCCTCATTCCAAATCGCACCCTGATTGAGGCCATCTACAATGATCTTGACCGTTGACTAGAGAGGTCTCGTGGTGCTCTCCAATATTGGCTTTATAATTTTCGTGAATTATGTGATGGATTAGAAGAAACTGATGAATGAAATTTGAAGAAGAGTGGCCATTGAAGGATAGGGTGGCGGTGGCTATGATATGAATTAGGGTTCGATTATTCTATGGTATTTATAAATAAATTATTTATTTATTTTTTTAAATCAGAAAAGGCACGCTAACCATATATTGCACGTTACAAAAGAATTAAATTAATTGATAGGGATGAGGTGTTAATCTATGTGAGATAAAGGTCAATATATAATAACAGTATATTAAATAATATTTAATTTAATAATTGTCTATTATATCCTTTTTTCTCTTTTTTTTCTTGTATTAGTAAAAGGTAAATTGTATGGCATATATGTATATGAAAAGAAGAGAGAGAACATAAAGAATTAATGGATATGAATGAAACGCATGCGGCAATTATTATCATTGTCATCATTATTATTTTTTATTCCTTTTTTATTTTCCTTGCAATGAATGACACGCCTCATTGAATATGATTTCAAATTTTATTTATTTTATGAAAGAGGCGAATTTCCTTTATTTATGATTTTATATTTCACTAATAAGCTAATAGTGATGCTTTTGTCTAACAAAATATATTTTTAACTAACTAATGAATATTTCATTTCATGACCATTTTATATATCGCATTTATGTATGTTCATATATTGGATATGTATATTTTCATACAACGCCTATACATATTTTCATATAATGTATATATATATTTAGTTATATACTTTATTTTATTCCTCACTTGAGTCTCTACATATGTAGTAGGTTACAAGTGAATAAATTAGTTGACTGGACACGTCATGTTAATATAATCAACATTTATTAACCTTTATTTCTTATTAAAAATTCAAAAGAAAATTACATAAAGAAAGAGAATAACAGAAAGTAATAAATGCATAATTTATTGTTTTAATGATGACTATAAGAAAGTTATGTGACTTTTTAAATTTCAAAACACGTAATATTAAATAATGTAATTTAGGGGACATATTTAATTGGACTAATAAGAATAAATCATAGAAATATGCATATAGTTTTGTAGGCTTTTGTTTTATTCTATTTTGAGATTTGAAGATTGTAGATATAAAGCGAAGGGATGAAGAAAGGGAGAAATAAAGGGAATAGCTTTGTTTCTAAATGAATTTAAGTGATAGATAAAAGAGTAGAAAGAGGAGAGAATAAATACATGAGATAAATGCTAGATTATTGGATGATAATTATTAGAAAGTTCGCAACCTTTCAATTTTCAAAACATATAGTATTAAACATCATGTGTTATTACATAGATAACATTAAAAGTTTTACGGTATTATTATTATTATCATATAGACAATAATTTAATAATGGAATTTTTAAATTCTGGCGCATTTTCTAACAAAATTTCTTTAAAATAAAATTTTAAACTGGTTCTGATTTTTTGGGTAGTTACAGTTTGGGAGGTTTCCCTACTGTAAGAGAGCCAAAATCAATTTGTCTAAGCGAATTATATTCAGCCACAATATCTGCTATTACGGTGGAAATTTCTTCAATGTTCGTCTTGTCCCTGTTCTGATTCTTCCTCTAAATGCAAATCTACGTGATTTTAAGTTGTTTTTCGTTCTTGCTATCTAATATCTTCGCTTTCCATCTTGCCCAATTTCATCTATCGCGTAGAATCTTTCAACGACGCTTCTTCATCCTACCTTCCAAATCCTATCCTACAACAAGCCCACCATCGAATTCACACAGGAACCCCTCTCCGAAACCTAACTCGTTACCGTCTCAAATTTTCGCCACACTGTCAAAGGAATAGGTCAAAGTTTCAGTAGAAGACGACGCCTTAGTGATAAGAGGATAGCACAAAGCTAAGGAGGAAGGCAAAGAAGGAAAGGAGTGATAGTGGAAGTCCAGGAGTTTGAGCAACTATAACATGAGCTTATTATTGCCTGATAATTGTGAGAAACTAGGGCTATGTCAGGCTTCTACACAATTCCAGATTATCGGTTGAGATTAACTCAATGTCTGATATCTTTTCCAACAATCCATCTTCGTGCAATCCCCAAAAATATTTATGTCGTGCTCCATCGCTCGTATACACCGTCTCATCGTTATCTGATTCAGCAGTCCATCATCTTCATCACTGATCTTAGAAAATAAGGTATGATTTTTAATTAATATAGTTTTGATTTTGATGTTTAAAAAAGGAAAATATCAATGTACTTTTTTTTATTAATTCACGTACCTATTTTCAGATTCAACACCAAGTTATTATACCAATTAAGACAAGATTACATGGCTTCATAAATTTATATGCCATGGCTTGCATTTGGTGACTTTAATAATGCACTTAACCCAAAAGATAAGAAGGGAGGATTGCCTATTCCTTTTTTATATCAATGGTTTTAATAATTATATTTTACAATGTGAGCTTGCTCAAATTTGTTTACACGAATATAAATATACGTGGAGAAAATGTGGAATGACGACAAACTTGGATAAAGTGCTTTGAAATTAGGAATTCGAACAAAAAAATTCCCAATTTTCAAGCATTGCCTTTGCCTTTGAATTTAAGTGACCACACTTTCATCTATTTGCATTTTTCAAGACAAGAAGAGAGACATAAACAACTGCCTTTTAGATTTTATTTAGTTTTAGCGTTGCAATTTGTAATTATGTGATGCTGAACTTTCAAATATTCTAGTTGTTGCAATATCTAGTTCATTTTTTCTATTTAGAGCAACGATTAGGATTTTCGTGTAGAATGGACAATATAATAATGTAGTTTTTCAATTTTTGGTAGTATTTTTAATAATAAATGGTGTAGTTTTTCAATTTTTAATGTCGATCTTATTGCTTAAGCTGCAGTTTTTGTTAATGGGTCGGGTCGGGTCGGGTCAACCCTTTTGTTAATCGGGTTGGGTCAGTTTGACCTGTTTATTAAACAGTAAAATGGATTGGGTTTATTTGTATCTTAAATAAGTCAGGTCAAATTGTACTCAATCCATTTATGATTCGATCCGACTCATTAGACGGGTCTTAAATATATGATTGTGTTAGAATTATATCTCATGGATGTACTCATGGAAATTGGATTATGTTTGCATACGGTCTTCTTAATTATCCGTATTCGTAATTGTAATTATTATCTTACTCAACATATTTTTCCAACTTGATCTTTCTTCTTGGGATTATTTTTATTTCGTAATATTGCTCTTGTACTGCTCAGGCCGATAATGGTTTACTTGATACTGTACTATTTATTATTATAGCGCAATTCTTCGATCTGAACCATAGTTTGCATAATATGTCGGTACAAACATGACTTGGTTCGATAATAAAAAGATCAAATGTTTTGCAGACCAGTGATTGGGCTATGATATGCTACTAATGAAGTTGGATGAATACATAAGAGATTTATTGAAATCCTTAATAGGAAACACGAATCTGCATGTATGTTAGTTTAATCATCTCAGTAATTGTATATTTTTTATAATAACAAAGTTATTTATTTAAATAATGTAGCTAACGTTTGTTTGATTTGTTATTTCAATTTATAAATTCAATAATGATTTAACGGTACAAAAAACCCAACGATATAGAATATATTAATTAATTGAATTTACACATTTGCGCTCATTTTCAATTTGTTTTTAAAATGACATAGTGAATTTCTTGTTTAAGAAAATAGTTAATAGATTTTTTTTTAATCACACAACTAAACGATCGGTTTTCCCACCGTTGTGCGTTTATACTAGTTGATTTAAAAATTAATAATTCTGTTTAAATGCTTCGCTCGAAGCTGCCAATGCATATTTTGTTTCCCTTCAAAATTTGTTTAAATATTTCATCAAACCGACCATTAGGGAGGTTTGCTTAGTGTTACTGTGCAAAACAGAATTCTTTGAAGCCAAAAAAATGGCGTCTTCCTCTCGCATCGTTGTTTCTCTGGTATCCCTGTTTTTTCTCGTAACCCTCTTTCTTCTCCATTATCCTTATTTCGTCTCCATTATCCATATTTCTCCTCGTTTTTATACTTCTCCAGATTTTGTAACCCATCCATCGTTATCCCTATTTCTTCTCCCCTATTTCTCCTCGTTTTACTACTTGTCCAAATTTCGTAACCCATCCATTAGTTGGATACTAACCTGATAAAAACAAATCCTTTCACGCTTTATATTACTGGGCTACTATCCGAATGTTATATCTAAATTTCTCCTAATTCCAAATTTCGTTTTTCCAAAAAAGTCCGATTTACCACCTTCCAAAACCTAACCCACTGACGTAACTATCTGATTTGCTGGATCTGCAATTTTGTTGACCGTCCATCAAACCAGGTATCATGTTTTAAACTACACGATTTTATTGTTTCATTTAGTGATATTTAACTGTTAATTTGAAGTTGATCGAACATTAATATTTGTAGCATTCAAAGATGACGTAAGTATCTGATTTGCCAGATCTGCAATATTGTTGACCGTCCATCAAAGAAGGTATCATAATTTTAAAATACACAATTTTATTGTTTCATTCAGTGATATTTAACCGTTGATTTGAAGTTGATTGAACAGTAGTATTTGTAGCATTCAAAGATATTAGCTTGTTGTATAATTCATAGTATATTTTGTTCCCAGTCATATTCCGTTTTATCATTTTAATGCGCTGTGGATATTAGCTTCTTATGACATGAAGAAAAAATATCTCCTTTTGCTGTGTATAATATATATAGTGATACATATTAATTTCTATGTGTGTATACATGTTGCTGTGTATATGGCTTTTGTTGTTAATATGCACATCAACAAGAGGGATATAATATCATGTTTTTATACTTGAGTATTTGTTGAAAGGTTTATTCATACATCCATAGTGAACAAGCTTGGTTGTTTCGGTGTAAACAAAATAAATAGATTTTCCTTTTACTTAATATTTGTAATGTTTCCTCGAAAGGTTTATTCTACATCAACATTTCATCGTCATTGTCATCGTCTCAATGTACATATGGATGTATATGTGTTGCTTACTAACATTTTCCATTTTCAGATACATATATGAAAAATAATATGTATCTTATTGATTTGAATACACTGTCGATACCGGACAATGATGAAAATTGACTTGAAGAACGTATCGATACTATGCATGTGGAAAAATGTAACGACCCGTATTCTACGCATCATAGGATCGTAGGATATTTATTTCTTTCACATACGAAGTCGTATGGTCATGTAACTTTGGGAGACGACTATTGGGGTCATTTCCCATGTTCATGATTTTTCCCGATTTTTAAATGACCATTTTACCCCTAGTTGGCACTGTTTTGGCCATAACTTTTGACTGGAAAGGAATTTTGACCTGAAACCACTTCCATTGGCTTCGGATGATGGTTTCTCTTTCCGTAGAGTGGTCACATTAGCCAAACGGACTCACCGTTTGGGAGATATGGCTGAAACAGGTTTCAGATGGTGAAAAACAGCTTAATTGGGCTTAACCGGGTGATTAGCAGCTAGGCCCAAAGGGAAATTTCGGGTTTAGGGGTATATAGGGGCTGATTAGGGTTAGAAATCATTTCTTTAGACATTTTCCAACCGCCACTTTCATCCTTAGACACTCTAACAATGGCCTCCTACATCTAAAACACCCCAAATTACTTTCTAATTGAAGATTAGGCTTAGCAACATCAAATTAAGAAGAAAAAACACCAAAGCAAGGTTAGAGCTGCTGTTGGGCATCAGTATTCGCCCCAAATCAGAGAAGTTTCAGTTCTGAGAATTTTATTTGAGGCCAAGGTGAGTGATTTGCATAGTTTTTGCACTAATTACGGTAATTAGGGGTAATTAGTGAATATTAGCGAATTTATACACTAATAAATTCTGGAAAAATGTTTAGAAATTCTTAAATGTTATTTTAAACCTCTGATAGAAGTTTGGTTCGATTTGATTAAGTTTTGCCAAGTATATCACTTGATTTGCTTAAACATGCTTAAGGGAAAATTTGGGGTTTTGACCATGTTTGATCCGCTTTACATGCTATGATTTGTGTTATGGTGTTCGTGGTCGATACTATACGTTGCTATGACTGTATGAGATGTTTTGTGATTGTTTAAAGTGTTAGTTTGGTCAAAAACGCCGTCGAATGGCGAAAGACTGTCGCTGGAACGAAATGCAGGAATTTACCCGGATCGGATCGCCCCCTATGAGCACGATCCGATGGAAGCTCACGCCACGATCCGTTCCACTTCGAAGGCCACGAACCGATGCAGCGCCGTGTCCAAACTGAAGTACCTCGATCCGAATCGCTCCAGCTTGGTGGACCACGAACCGATCAGAAGGTGCGATCCGAGATGAGGCGCGACGATCCAGACGAGGTAGCACGACCCGAACCCAATGGGTTGCCAGCGCCACGAGCTGTTGAGGCGCGATCCGTATGGTGCAACACGATCCGATGGAGCTGGAGCACCACGAGCCAGCAGGAACTCGATCCGATCCGATTGGGGAGGCGCGTCACGAACCGAACCATCCAAGGGAGCACGATCCGAGGAGAAGACTGAATGAGGACCGATCCGGAAGTGAAGACTATAACCCGAGATGCAAAGGAAGTCCAAATGAGAAGTTAGAGCTCAGGATTCAGATGGGAATCAACGAGTTCGCTTCATGGTTGGGCTTTGCTGCGGGACGCGTGCCAAGGAGTTATCGACGTCTATAGCTTTGGACCACTATGGTAGGAGGTACGAAGACGGATTTAGGGCCATTATGGCATCGGTAGAACCAAGGGCTACAACCAATGAAAAGAGTCATTGAAATGTTTGGTCATGACTCCATATGTTTAGCTTGGTCATAGCAGGGTTTCTACAAGTCGGGATTCGTCGTTCCCTCAGTTTGTCTAGTGTTCCAAAGTGGTAGATGTCGTACGCTTTACGCACTGAGTGAGAGATGTGAGGATGGTTGCTATGGATGATTTGTTTGCTATCATTGTGACATGCACACCCCACACCCGTATTCTTACACTATTTATTATGGCACCTTAGAGCATTGTACGGTATGTGGTACTAACTCTTTGGTTGCAGGTCCAGGTTCAGGTATGGTTTAGTATACCTGTTATTGTTTTGTTTAGATGCTTATCGCTCATACCAGGCTTTATGTCTGACCCAGAGTTTTATGTCTCCTCTTATTACTCTGGGTGCTCACACGAGCAGACTAGAGACAGGTTAGCTGGTGATGCACGGGTAGATGATCCGGAGACGAGCAGGAGGCTTCCACGTAATATATATAGTATTCTCCCTGTGTTGTTGAAGATCACTGCTTGGGCATTGGTGGTGCATCTTCTACTTTAGCTTTCTTTTGTTTAGAGACAGTAAATTTGGAAAGTTGTAATAAGCTGTAATTGGATTTCCG
The DNA here is from genome assembly GCA_030737875.1 of Allium sativum. NCBI lineage: Eukaryota > Viridiplantae > Streptophyta > Magnoliopsida > Asparagales > Amaryllidaceae > Allium > Allium sativum. The sequence goes on along the minus strand of JASFAX010000037.1, from coordinate 4,748,309 downwards.
CTGCTCTGATGTTGATGTTGATTTTAGTTATCAGCTTATGCACTGTCTCACCTGTTTTATGTCAAGTATGTTGTTATTATATTTTATTCCATGCGCTGTGAGACATTCTACAGGTTCCTTGATTAGTTCATTCCCTCCTTTCCTTTCTTTGGCGACCGTTCCGTGCTAGTCGGGGCATGTGTACAGCGCACTTTTGGAGGAAATGCAGGCTGGTGCGGGACGGGCCGTCACACTTGGTATCAGAGCTCTAGGTTGCGTAGTTAACCTAGGGAAGTTATCAGGGAGAGATAATATACTTATACGAGAGAGCGTATTTGTGATTATTTTGATTTTTAAGAACTAAATATATATACTATTAGTAGTATAAGGATGAAGTTGTACTGCACTAGCACCACTATGGAGTCGTTAATCGTTTCCTTTTTCAGATTGACGACGAGCCGATATACTAGAGGTGCTGGTAGGGGAGCCAATAATGGGAATGCTGCTGACATGAGGACGATGTTTACTGACCTCATGAGAGAGATGCTTAGAGATGTACAGAGGGCAGCTCCCAATGGTGGAAATGGTGGTGGTCCAATAGTGCAGGCGCCAAGAGTCGACTTCGCCAAGCTGAATAAGGATTATACTAGTCTTGGTGGGAAGTCGTTCCACGGAACGGAGTCGGCTACGGATGTTCAGGATTGGTTGGATAGTTGCGAACGTATCTTCGAGGATTTGGGTATCGAGGATGCGATGAAGAGAAAGCTAGCGTCCCGTCAGTTGCAAGGGCGGGCAATGAATTGGTGGAATGCTATAAAGGCAGCTACTCCCGAAGATTAGATTACTTGGGAGCAGTTTAAGGCTCGCTTTAGCGAGAAGTTCATTCCAGCTGCTCAGAAGTCAATGCTGTTTAAGAAATTCTTGGAGCTCAAGCAGAATGGAAGAGCTGTCTCAGAGTACATTGCTGAATTTGACACTTTGTCAAAATATGGGTTATCTCTTATTGATACTGCCGAGAAAAAGAATGAGAAATTCATAACTGGTTTGGATCAGTACTTGGGGGAAAAACTTATCAACCACATCGATGAGACGTTTGAATCGATTGTGGGGAAAGCATTAAGATCGGAAAGTCTCTACCCTAAGCCGAAGACTGAGGTTGCATCTGCAGATGAGCCAAAGCCACAAGCAAGTGGTGGAGGCAAGGGTGGTTCCCAGAATAAGAGAAAGCAGAATCAGACTAAGGATGGCCAGAAGAAAAAGAATAAGCAAGATGTGGAGTGCTTCAGCTGTGGTAAGAAGGGCCATTATGCTAGTAATTGTCGGGCCAAGCCAGCGGACAGGAAGTGCTTCAACTGTGGACAAATGGGACATCACAAGGACAAGTATCCACAGCCCCCTAAAGAAAAGCAAATGGTGAAAGCCTACGCCCTTAATGCCATTCCTTCTTCGTCGAATGCCCCAACAGCGGCGGAGAAGGGAAAGAATGTCATCATTCAAGGTATGCTTTCTGTTTATGATGTTCCTGTTAGAGTTTTGTTTGATACCGGAGCTTCCAGTTCTTTCATATCTAGTGACCTGGTAGATAGGTTGGGATTGGAGCCCGAGATTGTCGATAGACCTTTAGTAGTGACGAACCCGATTGGTGGTTCGACTAGCCTTAGCATGATTTGTCGTAATGTGGTCCTATCGAGTCATGGATGCATGTTTGTTTGTGATTGCTTTGTTTTGGGCTTTACTGGGTTTGGCATTATTTTGGGAGTAGATTGGCTCCAAAGATACGGGGTGGTGGTAGACTGTGAGGGCTTTTTAGTGACAGCTAGAGCGGATGATGGGCGGAGGATAGTGTTTGGTGGTCTACCCAGTAAGGGGGTATTGGCTAGTTTTCTAAACTCCCTCGACATTCCGCATAGTGAGTTGTCAGGTTTGCCCGTGGTTGGCCAGTATCCGGATGTTTTCGAAGAAGTGACCGGACTTCCACCACACCGAGAGATTGAGTTTCGTATTGATTTGGTAAAGGATGCCAGGCCTATAGTGATGCCACTTCGTCGTATGGCACCAAGAGAGCAGCGAGAGCTCGAGGTGCAAGTCAGCGATCTTTTGAAGAAGGGATTTATCAGAAGGAGTGTTTCGGAATGGGGAGCACCAGTTGTGTTTGCTACCAAGGCAGATGGTTCCCTTCGTTTGTGTGTAGACTACCGCGAGTTGAATAAAGTGACGAGGAAGAACAAGTATCCTCTACCGCGGATAGATGATTTGTTCGATCAGTTGAGTGGCGCGAGAGTATTTTCTCAGTTGGATCTCGCGACAGGTTTTCATCAGCTTAGAGTGGAAGCTGAGAGTATAGCTAAAACGACATTTCGAACGCCGTCCGGATTTTATGAGTGGTTGGTCATGCCATTCGGGCTGACCAATGCCCCAGCATATTTTGTGGATCTTATGAATAGGGTATTCATAGATCAGTTGAATAAGTTTGTCCTTGTGTTCGTTGATGATATTTTGGTCTATTCGAGGACAGAGGAAGTACACAAGGAACATTTAAGAGTAGCGATGGAGGTGTTGAGAAAACACCAATTGAAAGCAAAGTTTTCTAAGTGTCACTTCTGGAAGAGGGAAGTGAGGTTCTTGGGCCATGTTGTATCAGAGAATGGTATTGCCGTGGACCCGGCGAAGGTGGCTACGGTACAAGATTGGCCTACGCCCAAGAACGCAACAGATGTAAGAAGTTTCTTGGGATTAGCCGGATATTATCGTAAGTTTATCCAAGGTTTCTCCAAGACAGCAGCACCATTGACCCAGTTGACCAAGAAGAATCAAGCTTTTGTCTGGGATGAAAGATGCGAGAATGCATTCAAAAGTCTAAAGGACAAGTTGACAAGCGCACCAGTGTTAGTCATTCCTAAGGGGGATGAAGAGATGACGGTATACACGGATGCCTGTGGTACCAGACTGGGTGCTGTATTGATGCAAGGCGGTAGGGTTGTGGCTTACGCAAGTCGGCAATTGAAACCGCACGAGAGAAGATACCCTACCCATGATCTAGAATTGGCAGCGATTGTGTTCGCATTAAAGATGTGGAGACACTATCTCTTGGGAGAAAGATTTGAGTTATTTACAGATCATAAGTCGTTGAAGTATCTCTTCTCCCAGAAGGATCTAAATCTCCGGCAACAAAGGTGGTTAGAATTCTTGGCTTCCTATGATTTTGACATCGCATATACACCGGGAAAGGGCAATGCGGTGGCTGATGCGTTGAGTCGAAGACATGCCAGTTTAGGGGCTATGTTCCTTGAATGGGAGCAACTGGAGTATATCGCAGGGTTTGATTTCAGACCAAAGTGCGAATTGGATCCAGAAATGTTAGCAAGTTTGACGATCAGACCCACTTTAATTGAGCGGATCGGCTCTAGTCAGAGGGACGATCCTAACCTATTGGAAATCGTCTCCAAGTTAGAGATGGGTATCGATGAGGAGATGAACAAGTATGGGCTTGATCGAGGTGGATGACTTAGAAAGAATGGAAAGCTTGTTGTACCCAATGTCAATGGATTGAGAGATGAAGTGCTTAGAGAATGTCATCACTCAAAACTGACTATACACCCCGGTGGTAATAAGATGTATCGAGATATGAAGCAGACCTACTACTGGGAAGGGATGAAAAGAGACGTTGGGAAGTTTATTTCCAAGTGCATGAATTGCCAGCTAGTTAAAGCCGAGCAAAAGAAGCCTAGTGGGTTGTTACAGCCCTTAGAAATTCCCGAATGGAAATGGGAGCAAGTCTCGATGGATTTTATTGATGGTTTACCAAGGACTAGATCGGGACACGATAGCATTTGGGTAGTTGTGGATCGACTGACTAAAAGTGCAAGGTTTATACCAGTCAAATCGACTAGAACGGCAGCTAAGTTAGCAGAATTGTATATGAAGTGGGTAGTGAGATTTCATGGAGTACCTAAAAGCATTGTGAGCGACCGAGACCCGTTGTTCACTAGTGGGTTTTGGAAGAGCTTACAAGAGGCTCTAGGGTCAGAGTTACATCTCAGTACCGCATATCATCCTCAGACCGACGGTCAGACGGAAAGGGTGAATCGTATTTTGGAAGATCTCTTGAGAGCATGTATATTGGATTTTGGGGGATCATGGGATGACCATTTGCATCTAGTAGAGTTTGCATATAATAATAGCTACCAATCCAGTATAGGTATGGCTCCGTTTGAAGCTTTGTACGGAAGACCGTGCAACTCACCATCATGTTGGATAGAGACTGGCGAGAAGTTTATGCTTGGACCAGATGTGGTGAGGGAAACTTCAAATAAAATCAAGACCATTCAACAACGAATGAAGGCTGCCCAAGATAGGCAGAAAAGTTATGCTGATAAGAGGAGGAGAGACTTAAAATTCTCCGTTGGCGACTTGGTGTTTATCAAGGTTTCTCCGTTGAAGAGCGTAATACGATTTGGCAGGAGAGGCAAGTTGGCACCAAGATTTGTTGGCCCATTCCCTATTCTTGAACTAGTCGGGAATTTGGCATATAGAATTGACTTACCAGAGAAGATGGCGGGAGTTCACAACGTATTTCATGTTTCCCAACTAAGGAAATTCGTCCACGACTCAGATATGACTATTTCACCTGATCAGTTAGAGGACTTCGAAGTAGAACCCGAGGCGGTTGGGAACCGCAAGCCGGCCCGTATTGTCGCGCACGATACGAAGCAACTTCGAAGGAAGGTGGTGAAGCTAGTCAAGGTACAGTGGAGCGAGGACGAGAATGATTGTACTTGGGAGACAGAGGAGGACATTAGGAAGACACACCCAGAACTCTTTGCCTGGTAAGATTTTGACTTCGATTTAGTTTTCCGCATGCTAGGATAGGCTTGTTTGCTTGTTTTGCATGTTTGATTGTTGTATGTGGTTGTTAGGCATGCGAGATCCTTTGTGTGTTTAGGGTTAAGGAATTTCGGGGACGAAATTTCTTAAGGGGGGGAGAGTGTAACGACCCGTATTCTACGCATCATAGGATCGTAGGATATTTATTTCTTTTACATACGAAGTCGTATGGTCATGTAACTTTGGGAGACGACTATTGGGGTCATTTCCCATGTTCATGATTTTTCCCGATTTTTAAATGACCATTTTACCCCTAGTTGGCACTGTTTTGGCCATAACTTTTGACTGGAAAGGAATTTTGACCTGAAACCACTTCAATTGGCTCCGGATGATGGTTTCTCTTTCCGTAGAGTGGTCACATTAGCCAAACGGACTCACCGTTTGGGAGATATGGCTGAAACAAGTTTCAGATGGTGAAAAACAGCTTAATTGGGCTTAACCGGGTGATTAGCAGCTAGGCCCAAAGGGAAATTTCGGGTTTAGGGGTATATAGGGGCTGATTAGGGTTAGAAAACATTTCTTTAGACATTTTCCAGCCGCCACTTTCATCCTTAGACACTCTAACAATGGCCTCCTACATCTAAAACACCCCAAATTACTTTCTAATTGAAGATTAGGCTTAGCAACATCAAATTAAGAAGAAAAAGCACCAAAGCAAGGTTAGAGCTGCTGTTGGGCATCAGTATTCGCCCCAAATCAGAGAAGTTTCAGTTCTGAGAATTTTATTTGAGGCCAAGGTGAGTGATTTGCATAGTTTTTGCACTAATTACGGTAATTAGGGGTAATTAGTGAAGATTAGTGAATTTATACACTAATAAATTCTGGAAAAATGTTTAGAAATTCTTAAATGTTATTTTAAACCTCTGATAGAAGTTTGGTTCGATTTGATTAAGTTTTGCCAAGTATATCACTTGATTTGCTTAAACATGCTTAAGGGAAAATTTGGGGTTTTGACCATGTTTGATCCGCTTTACATGCTATGATTTGTGTTATGGTGTTCGTGGTCGATACTATACGTTGCTATGACTGTATGAGATGTTTTGTGATTGTTTAGAAGTGTTAGTTTGGTCAAAAACGCCGTCGAATGGTGAAAGACTGTCGCTGGAACGAAATGCAGGAATTTACCCGGATCGGATCGCCCCCTATGAGCACGATCCGATGGAAGCTCACGCCACGATCCGTTCCACTTCGAAGGCCACGAACCGATGCAGCGCCATGTCCAAACTGAAGTACCTCGATCCGAATCGCTCCAGCTTGGTGGACCACGAACCGATCAGAAGGTGCGATCCGAGATGAGGCGCGACGATCCAGACGAGGTAGCACGACCCGAACCCAATGGGTTGTCAACGCCACGAGCTGTTGAGGCGCGATCCGTATGGTGCGACACGATCCGATGGAGCTGGAGCACCACGAGCCAGCAAGAACTCGATCCGATCCGATTGGGGAGGCGCGTCACGAACCGAACCATCCAAGGGAGCACGATCCGAGGAGAAGACTGAATGAGGACCGATCCGGAAGTGAAGACTATAACCCGAGATGCAAAGGAAGTCCAAATGAGAAGTTAGAGCTCAGGATTCAGATGGGAATCAACGAGTTCGCTTCATGGTTGGGCTTTGCTGCGGGACGCGTGCCAAGGAGTTATCGACGTCTATAGCTTTGGACCACTATGGTAGGAGGTACGAAGACGGATTTAGGGCCATTATGGCATCGGTAGAACCAAGGGCTACAACCAATGAAATGGGTCATTGAAATGTTTGGTCATGACTCCATATGTTTAGCTTGGTCATAGCTGGGTTTCTACAAGTCGGGATTCGTCGTTACCTCAGTTTGTCTAGTGTTCCAAAGTGGTAGATGTCGTACGCTTTACGCACTGAGTGAGAGATGTGAGGATGGTTGCTATGGATGATTTGTTTGCTATCATTGTGACATGCACACCCCACACCCGTATTCTTACACTATTTATTATGGCACCTTAGAGCATTGTACGGTATGTGGTACTAACTCTTTGGTTGCAGGTCCAGGTTCAGGTATGGTTTAGTATACCTGTTATTGTTTTGTTTAGATGCTTATCGCTCATACCAGGCTTTATGTCTGACCTAGAGTTTTATGTCTCCTCTTATTACTCTGGGTGCTCACACGAGCAGACTAGAGACAGGTTAGCTGGTGATGCACGGGTAGATGATCCGGAGATGAGCAGGAGGCTTCCACGTAATATATATAGTATTCTCCCTGTGTTGTTGAAGATCACTGCTTGGGCATTGGTGGTGCATCTTCTACTTTAGCTTTCTTTTGTTTAGAGACGGTAAATTTGGAAAGTTGTAATAAGCTGTAATTGGATTTCCGCTACTCTGATGTTGATGTTGATTTTAGTTATCAGCTTATGCACTGTCTCACCTGTTTTATGTCAAGTATGTTGTTATTATATTTTATTCCATGCGCTGTGAGACATTCTACAGGTTCCTTGATTAGTTCATTCCCTCCTTTCCTTTCTTTGGCGACCGTTCCGTGCTAGTCGGGGCATGTGTACAGCGCACTTTTGGAGGAAATGCAGGCTGGTGCGGGACGGGCCGTCACAAAAAACCATCAATTTTTAATATGGTAATCATTTTCCTTATCAGCATTTATTAGTTGCATGTTTTATTCTTAGATATGTAGTAATACAATAAAACTTGTATGTAAGCAAACTATGCATACTAATTTCTTTTGCATGTTCAGGAAAATGGGATACGTCATGTATGCCCGATTGATTTGAATTAATATTGAAGTTGCAGAAAATCAAAAGTGACAATTATCCATAGGTATGTAATATTTATCCTTAATTTTTGTTCATCCTTAATGTTGGCAATAAATCGAATTGATTTTTATCATTTTAAAATTGTACTGAGATATTTTTGTAGACCTTGGACAAATGTTCATTATCAATATTGGCCCTGGTTTTATGCTACTATGGAGCTCTATAAAATCGTTCCTTGGTGCAAAAGTATCCATTTTGTACATCAGTACTCAACTGAAGTCAAAGCATTCACTTATACGTACCCAAGAACATGAAATCAGTTTCTGATGATATAGTGGTAATTTTTTATTTTATTTTTATGTTTAATTTATTGTGCAAGTTCCATTGCATGTGCTTAACTTTAATATGAACCTTGCAAATTCAGGTTATTAGTAAAGCCCTAGGAGGACCTAAAACAACTTCACATTAAAGAAGCGGTAATATCATATTTTAAAATGATTCTTATATTTGACTGCAAAGATTTTTTTGTAATATTCTGAATTAAACTATATACAACTTATATTTTAACAGACATCGACTAAAAGGCAGTTGCTTTTTGTTAACAGACCACCAAGAGCAAGGTCTCGTTTCAGTGAATGGTTGCAGACGATGATGATTTAGCTAGAATTTGGTGTCATATGACAGGAGGTTTGGTATAAATGGGCTTTCGCATGTTTATCATACTTCATCATGTGCTTGTAACTCATTTAGTCATTTATAAGCTTAGGTTTCTGAAAGCAATGAAGTATGATATCGAACTTATTGATACTGGGTTAGTCTTGTTTTTAACAACCAAAACTTAAATAGCGCTCCTGTCCTCCTTTTAGTTCTTGATTAGTTGAGTACTGTAACGAGCTGCTTGAATTTCTTAGTGAAACTTGCAACTGTGTTGACCTAGGAGGATGCCTCAAGTCCGAAAAGGGTACATGGATAGATTCTAACATATTAAATAGAATTTATCTATGAACGTATTTTGTCCACATGCCCACCAGTCTATTAAATTTTCATTGGTCATACATTTTCTTTTGTTATTACTAGGTGGTTCTTAATAGTAAAGCACAATGTGACATGAAAACAGTTACTGTTGCTAATGATGAAGGAAAGACCACTACTTATGCTGAAAAAAAATACATGCTGGTAGGATCTGTTGTTTTTTCTTCTTCTAATTTATTTGTAAGAAATGATTTTATTAGGTTAGAAGCTTAACTGAGTTTCTTATTATATAGATTAATGGTAGTGATGCATTCACTGCTGAATCTGGTTCTAAAGACAATGCTTTCTCAAAAATGTCGCTAAATTATATTTCACATTCTCAGTTGACCTCTGTTACTGTAGAGGTGTGAACAGGCTCAAAGAGAAAACTGGTGCGTGAAGCCAATTTCTATTTCATGCCAAGCTAATAGATGCATGGAACAATAACCAGCTCCCTACTGATGGTGTTCTTGACCCTAGTAAGGTCAATAAAAATGGTTTAGCTTCAGACTATGGATACCTGCTTAATGAAAATCTGCCACTAGAAAACCCAATATAGGAAAATTATGCATTTATTGAAAGAGAACGTGATATTGCTGAAAATGAAGCAAGGTCAATTTCAGACATTGATAATATGATAATACGGCCTCTCAGTCTCAATCTCAATTGTTGAGACCTTTAATGCTGATGTGTTGAATAAGCAATAAGAGTTAACCATTGATGATGGAACTATAAATATATGTACCATGTATTCGTAGAGCATATTGAACTTATTGAATCATGCGCTCGAGAGTTGTGGTATTGATTTATCTCAATCCACCCTATCTGTGAATATTAATTTGGGAAAGCAAGCAGTTAAAACCGATCCTACCGCTGCGACACCTAATGCAAAGGTATATTTATGACTTCAGTAATAATCTGCATGTTCAAAATCCACAAGTTATCCTGAACCCAAGAGTAGAAAGCGGTGGTGTAGAGGAAAAACGAGCTCCAAAAAGGAGCAAAGAAGCTAAAGCTTAGCATACTTTTCTCCTTTTCTTCTAGTCGTATATTCTCTGGGTGGAGTAGTGAAGTATGTACATGTCGTACTCTTTCATGTAATGCTTTGCAGATATGGTTACATTTTGGATTGTGTACTGTGTATTCTTTACAGACTTTTGTTTGGCAATAGATGGGTTGTTTTTTGTCAGAAAATAATATTAATTAATGGTCCTTTATATGTATACATTAATAAACAGTGGCTGCTTGCTCGAATTTTTGTCACTATTAGTAGACCGATCTTGCTGATATGTCCAATTATATTTTCCAGTTTTATATGTTACCTTTCTTGTAGCATATATTCAGCAGCATAGTTCCATTTATATCAAAATTAGCAGACTAACTTTGTTAATATCTTCTGCTCTTACCACTATTACTAAACTAATATTGTTGAGCTATATAATACCATTTTGCTACTGTTAGCAGACTGATATATTTGATATTTTCAATTCTGCATTTTCTTTTTTTATTACTATTTTAAAAATAGATATTCAGCTTTAAAGAATTATTGAAAAATATTTTACCATCAAAGATGCTCAAATTCGACCTTAAAGTGAAACGGTTGATCTTCCTCTTTATTTGTTTATTTGTTTTAATTTCTTTTAAGGTCTAACAAATTTTGCTTGTTAACTCTATAGAGATGCACCCTACCTTGATATATACCTGATTAATGGAGAAAATTGTGTGTTGATTGAACTAGTAAAAATGGTGCACAACTGTAGGTAACTGTTAAACGAATGCATTTCTGCCACAAGTAGAAAAGGTTTCATTGCTTATGAAGGATAACATACTTAATAATTGGGTCACCTAAATTGAGACTGCCTTTGTATGTGCCATTGAATTTTATTTTATTTGTTGTCCGTTTGTGGTTTCAGTTGTAAGGCCAAGCTTTCGTATTGCCTACATCGTATGGAAAGTACTAGTTTAGTTTATTTATTCGGGATTTATTTACTACATCCTACTCTTACATTTATTTTTAATTTGGTTAAATATTCATTGATATGATGATATGTTTTGATCTTATGTTTGTTTCATTTCTCTTTTTATTTAATGCATTGATGGTTTAGAGTTGCAAACTAAACATTAAGATTACATTGATCATACTTGATATATAATAAATTTTATGTATGTTTTTGTGACTAACTCGAATCAATACATTAATAGAACATTTTTGTTTCAAGTTGGTTTACATTTAAAATTCAGTTAATTGAATTTTTACTTTATTCATTACTTTCATTTCTTTTAACGTACCATATAATTTTTTAAATAAAATCTGACTTAAAATATATTTTAACAAATAAATGAATATTTTATATTTAACACTTTAATGGTCGGTTTTTCCACCATTGTACGGTAATACTAGTTTAAATACTCCATTACCATCACGTGTAACTGTGTGAGCGCCCCTTGTAATGCAAGAAGGAAAAGCATACTCCAAACCCAGATCATGTGGTAGGCCATCGCAGGCTCGCAGCATTTAAAAAAACAACAGCATTTGAAAAACTAAAAAACCGCACGTAAAATAACGGGGCGGGGCCAAACCCAAACCAAACCAAAGCCCACGGTATCAAGTAAGCACGCCTCCGTATAATTTCCTCGCATCTTCAGCAGCCCTAATCATAAACCATCGCATCGCTATCTTCCTCGCTGCTAATAAAATCACACCTCCTCCTTTCCATTTTCACAATCAAACACCAAATCGGAAAAAGCGATCGAAAACATGATTCTAGTGACCGTTGTCGCGGAACTTCTGGAAGATTACACCGATTTAATCACACGGATTTTGGAACAGCTGCTTCACGGTGCACCATTCCCACGGCGTATGCGGTACTTGATCCTTTGCTGTCTTCCTTTCGCTTCCCGTCCTTCTCTCTATCCTGCTCCTCCTGTACATTCTGCTCCCGTTCGTTGAAAATAAATAAATCTCGATTTTCTTTTCTAAAAAGTTTGCAATCATTTTCGTTTGAAGCGTTAGTTGAATTCGAGTTGTTTTTGTTGCTTGGGTAGTTTGCTCAGCAATGATGCAACAACCTATTTTTGATAGCCCAGATTGAGAAGAAGGTGTTTAGGTGGTTGCACAGTACTATTGGGATGAAGTAATCTGTTAATCTTAGTTCATAGTCGTTAATCTTAGTTCTTGCAATTTCCTGTTCTTGTTTGCTTTTCAGTATTGAATTTACTTAGCTTGTTATATTGATTTTTTCGGTTCCTTATTGATATCTTAGTTCGATTCAATTCAGCTATCTTAGTTCAATTTAATTCAGCAATTTGTCTAGTTTATTCAAATTCCAAGGAACTGTTGAACCTGTTCCTCCATTTTCTTGCATTATTCAATGATTTATCTTTTTAATTAGTTCTAGTTAGCATAAATTAACATGTCAGTTTTCGTTGAATCCATACAAAACCTCTTGAATTCAAATACAAGTTACAACCATTTCTCAGCACGTTTGCAAAGACTATTTCATTCATTCCCTGGTAATCATCACACAGTTTTGCAAATTTCATACAATTCATCAATTCTTAAATTACACCACATATATCCATCCTACAAACACATCAACCCATCATTTTACACGTTCTCAAGCTCTCTGCCATCACCATTTCTACATCGAAACTATCTTTCTTCATTTCCACAAATGTTCGACAGAATTTCCAACTTCATCTTCTTGCACCAATTTCTGCATAATTCTGGCAAACCAATATTGTATCATCCATGGCGGAAGCTTCAGCGAAAGTTGCATCTTCCGAATAATTGATTGATTTTGGTGCATTGATTGTGCTTTGGTTTCAATTTCGTTGCAAATTTAGGGACAAATGCGTATGAAGTAATCTGAAATTTTTACATGGCAGCTGTAAATTGGGTTGGATTCAATAGTTTATTGTTTTTGGTCTGAATTTGTCCAGTTTGATGCTTCTTGAAGTGAAATTAGTCATGTAACGAAGATCGATACAGGACTAACGTCAACAAAGTAAATGAACGTAAAATAGAAGTTGAAGTGCTTAAATGTTAGATTCAATACTGTAGAAGATATCTGATATCATGATATATATTTGGAAATTGTATTCTAAGCCATGTTTTTAGTTAGTAGCCCCCTAAACTTAATTAATTTTTAAAGGCAAAAGTACCCTTAACGTGTTACCATCTCACTTTTTTCTCATCTGTTTTGAACAATCACATAGCTTTCTCACTGACTGAAAACGTAGAACCACGCGATATACCATCGTGGAAATCTGACCATCCACGGATTATATGTATAGTACATTACTTCTTTTCTTTTTTCAACATTTGGTTTACACTTTCTGATATTTTTTACGTAGATCATGCCGTCTCGAAGTGATGAAGAGTTGCATGATGATATGGTTTTGGATTATTCAAACGAATTAACAACATATGATGTAAGTTGATTACGGTTAATGTTTGAGCTAGTGAATACACTTTTTTTTATGGATGATTTTTTTTTTTGGGTATTTTGATAAACCACGTTGTATACTTACGTGGACAACAAAGCTTCCACGTATAGAAGTTATGTGGTTATCAATATTTCCACGTATGTACACTACGTGGTTTTCTGCTTTACCACGTTTTTATAGAGCGATATTGTGATAGAAAGGCCAAAAAATATTCGAACACATATTTTTTTTCAACATTTGTTTTTCATTTCAAATAACATGGTGTTTTATATTTTGAATGCAAATATTTCCATTTAGAAAAAAAAATTAATCTATTGGGTTCGTGGTACGGGAAAACGTCTTGGCTTTGTTATCATAATACTGAAATCGAATACTGGTGCTTCGGTCAAAAAACCTAGAATTACGTTTGGTTGTGAATGAAATGGTACGTACAAGAAGAGAAAGGATGAAAGCACGAAGAATCTAAGATTGACGGGTACAAAAAAGTGCAACTGTCCCTTTAAACTTAAAGGTGAAAACTTCCTACTTAAAATGATTGGCGATTATATGTTGTTAGTGGCATTCATAATTGTTACTATCAAAATCAACATTCGAAGAAAGATGGTAGTGAAGGGGTATCAGATGACCGAAAGTTCGCGGAAGGGCTTAATAGAAAGTAGGATCCGGCAATGAAAAGAGCGAGAGCAGGAGGATGCATCCGAAAGGCCGCCACAACCGGCTTGGTCGCCAAAGTCAGTCCAACGAGACCTTCCGGCACTATCGGCTCGACGAAAGGTTCCGTATAAGGAACCACTTTGATCCAGAACCGAGGAAGTCAGAAGCGACGAATTCGACAAACAAAGCCTAAAGGGAAGCCTTCTACAAACAACCCACCCAAATACCGATATACCTAAAGGCAACAACATCGAAGGCACTAATCCGGAAGAACGCAAAAGCCACTCAAAACTAGCTTCTGAAACATCTTCTACATAGCTACCGAAAAGATCAGATCAGCAAATAAGAGTGACGCCGTAAGCTATCCTCCAAGAATACAGGCTACCGCAAAGGCTCAACCGGAGGGTTAGACGGAACTCAGACAGGGATTACAGGCAACCCATGCTAGTCAACCTAGTACCAAAACCCGTAGCGGTTTCAACCCGGCAGTTATCAACACACACCACGGGGTCAAGCCCCTCCACGTGTCCACGATAAAGCCGAAAGCCTACATCCGGAAGTTCATGTCTGCAAGCCTACATTCAGAAGCTTCCCTTAAGAATTCAAGTATCATGACCAAATGCACCCAAGGCGGCTGAAGGTGAAGCACGCGAGACCAAGAGTAGAACGACTGGCCAAAAGCCCAGGCAGGTCCGATAGCCATGCAATGGAAAGGACCCAGAACCATTATAAATAGGATTCCTAGGGGTCACATTAAAGGGGGACTTTTCTCTTACTTTTGGATTTTCAAAAGAGCAACTCAGAAAAATAACATCAATGGAGAATTCCACTCTATGACATCTATGTATTTTCTATTAAAAGCTTAATGAAGGGAGAAATTCTTAAGAAAATTTCTCTGTAAGTGTGTACTTTTATTTTCTCTAATTGCAGTAGTCGCAGTTCATTATCCATAATACAGAGAAGTCCGAGTTCACATCCATTAACACCCAGGAACGGCGATCGAACCTCGGTCATTGAGTCTAGATCCAATCTGGTAATCCTCAGTGAGCCCGCACCTTGGGGCCCTTGCATCCCAATTCCCCACTAAAGCTGAACAAGAAAGAGAACCAATCCACTTGATTTTCCCTTAACATTTTGGCGCTAGAAGGAGGGCCTGAACCTCCGATCTTGTGGTTAACAGCCACACATCTACCTATGTTGTTTCATCCCGGATTGTTATGAGCAAGAAACCCAGACAAAGGCTTTCAGGATCTTGGGCGGATAGGTCGAGAACCACCAGCCGTAGGGTAATGGAGGAGCAAGAGTTAAGGGCAGAGGCATTGCGTATAATAAAGCGGAAGAGGAAAATGGAACGACATGCTTACGAGATGGGAAATAGCAGCTCTTCCCACATGGGACAAACCATGGCATTCCCACCTATTGGATCTACCTCAGAAGATATTAGCGTTTCCCCCGCTTAAAGGACGCTCTCTGCAGACAAGTTTAGGGAACGACACTCGAACGCGAAATAATGGACGATTTCAACCACTTCGCCGACAAATGGACTAAAGAGATGACAACTTGGTTCCGTATGTCCCGGAAAGAGAGGATGAAAGTATAGGAACCACGACTGGGATGATTCACAAGAGGATTAAACTCCATCAGCGAAAAGGGAAGTGTACGCCAGAGATACCCCAGGAACGCTACCTCACTACTTCGAGGAAGAATGTTTACTTCCTAACCAAACATGAACTCGACTATTGGATCTCCACGAAGAAGAGGCCTAAGTACGAAAGAAAGACAGGAGGACATTACTGCCATTATCACCTGATGAATGGACATGAGACTAATCACTGTAGAAACCTCGAGGAAGCCATCGTTAAATTCGTCAGTCAAGGCCGATTATGGGAGTTTATCAAAAAATCGAGATGAGTTTGAGAAAGTCCTTAGGAAAAGGATTAATACGCATGTGCCAATGTACGGAAAGCCCAAAAGGAGTCCAATCGCCAATGGATTAAATCCTTCGTCATCGCCAAAATTGGCCGGGGCGAGGCATCCCCCGGAGGGGGATGGTGTGTTAGTCTTTCTCCATGCCCAAACCAAAGGGGCCAAGATTAAAGCATTGAAAGCGTAAGCCGTCGTTTCACACCAGAAATGGTTGTGGCGATGCATCAAAAATTAGCACGTCATGCCTCTGCTCGTAGAAGAGTACGCTTGCCTCTGCTAGAACTAAGCACGTCCTACCTCTACTCGCAAAAGAGCACGTCATACCTCTGCTTATGTTCCGCGTTACCCGTAGAAGGGAACACAAACCCCTATCATCGCCTACGATGGTCAGGATAGGGCACCCCTTGGATGGGATGGCGTATAAGCCTCTATCAGTGCCTACGATGGCACATGTAGAGCGTCAAAAAAGTAAACCTTAGTTCTGTGCCTACGACGGCCCCGTCTAAGTTTTTAGGCCCTTATCATCGCCTACGATGGTTGGGATAAGGCGCCTCTTGGAGGGAGGTCGGGTAAGTCCTTGGGCCTTGCTTGTGGATAAGCTAGCCAAGCGCTCCGGACGCACATGCCCAGAGAGTGGCCAACAAAGCATGTACATCCTCTACTTTGTCAACAAAAGCCCAAGGGGAGGCTCAAGAAGCACGTACAACCTCTGCTTCCCAAATCAAGTCTGAGGGGACACTCGCTCTATTAATACCAGAGGGAGTTCCGGTCTTCAACACTAATACCCGAATCTGGGTCGATTCGGCGCTTCACAAATACCGGAGGGGGTTTCGGTCTTTAATACTAATACCCGAATCTGGGTCGGTTCGGCGCTTCACCAATACCGGAGGGGGTTCCAGTCTTTAATACTAATACCCGAATCTGGGTCGGTTCGGCGCTTCACCAATACCGGAGGGGGTTCCGGTCTTTAATACTAATACCCGAATCTAGGTCGATTCGGCGCTTCACCAATACCAGACGGGGTTCCGGTCTTTAATACTAACACCCGAATCTGGGTCGATTCGGCGCTTCACCAATACCGGGGGGGGGGGGGGGGGTTCTGATCTTCAACACTAATACCTGAATCTGGGTCGATTCAGCGCTTCACCAATACCGGAGGGGGTTCCGTTCTTTAATACTAATACCCGAATCTGGGTCGATTCAGCGCTTCACCAATACTGGAGAGGGTTCCGGTCTTTAATACTAATACCCGAATCTGGGTCGATTCAGCACTTCACCAATATCGGAGGAGGTTCCGGTCTTCAACACTAATACCTGAATCTGGGTCGATTCGGCGCTTCACCAATACCAGAGGGGGTCCCAGTCCTTAATACTAAAACCCGAATCCAGGTGGACCCAACTCTATAGGAGTATCGGAAGAAGTTCCGATCAACTGTTATTAATGCCTGAATCTAAGCAAGCCTCAGTATTTCGTCGATGCCAAAGATGGTTCCGGTCTTCCAAGCTAAAGCCCGAATCCGGGACAATTCGGTGTTTCGCAAATACTGATGGAGATTCAAGTCTTATGTATATATTCGAATCAGGGTCAACCTAATCCTTCGCAAATGCTGGGGGAAGCAATTCAACTCTGACTCCACGACGAACCACAACACTAATCGCACACTGGTAGCCTCTATCATTTCTCTTTTATACTCAGGAAAGTGTCCCTGATTTACACGAATGCACCAAATACTCACGCTAATACGCGAGACATGAAAAAGTATTTTGGGTCTTTTATGACAAAACATGCTATGGCACTGTTAGTCCCAATAAAGGTACAAGATACTGTTCTCGAAACCACGAGACGGACCCCAACACAACATTCTGTGCCTAGTTATGACGTAGCAAGGGCTAAAGGGGAAAGCATCTAGATTAACATACACAGTTGCACGCCAAACTATATCGTTATAGGTCTTACTCTTATCCATATATGTTATTTACATAGAATACTACACTCTGTTACTAAAATACAAGGTACTTTACGCATTACATAGATGTTTTAAAAAAAAAGGAAGCACGCTCCAACTCGACGACTCCCATACGAGCAATAGACCAACTTCTGATAGAGTGCGCCCTATTCATGGAACCAAGAGGAAGTAGCGGAGCGACGAATCGCGGCACGCAAAAGCTCGTCAACCCTTTTCATCTTTTCCATCACCTCGCCCGGGTCATCTAAGGGTTTATGTTGCCACTTTAAAGCTTGATTGAAAGTCTTACCCATCACGCGAAGATTTTTGTTTTCCTTCCTCATATCAGAAGCGTCTCAGCGCAAGAGTTGTTTCTCCTTATGTAACAACTTAAGTTTGAGGGTATAAAAGTCAGCACGACGAGAATTGCCCTCGATCTCCTTCCTAACATAAAGACTATTCAAGCCTGCCTTAGCCCATCTATACCACCTGGCAACGAAGGAACGATCTATCCCTGGGGGAAGGTCCATAATCTCACATTCAGAAGAGACGCATTCCATCGAGACCTGTGAGTTATTAGAGACAGAAACCCCAAGGACACATCCAAATATAGTCTCCCATTCATTGCATCTTACTAATACGTCTTTATATCTCACCTCTAAATCCCTAACTTGATGCTGCAGCTCATCCCTTTCTTTGTGAAAATCGACAGTAGGATTCACCTTCATGATCCTCCTTGCCTCGAGGATATTTTTGTCTTTTTGCCATATTTGGGTCTCCAATACACATATTTGTTCTGCAGGACGTTGCGCCAATCGATCCCGAATAGGGCACATCTGCCACCCATGGTGGTAGGAGAAGTTCCCAAAAAATCTCCCAAACGCAAAAGAAACAATGCACTTCCATCCACAGAAGGGGAAATGTCTTCAGGTAAATCATCCTATTTAATTAAGCAGATAAGCTATCTTTACAAGGGTGTTTCGAATCTAGGAAAAAGCATGCGATGAAAGAAAAAGCGGTAAAAACGAATACAATTCACATTCACATGTATTATTGTCAAGGAACATATAGGTATAACAGATCATCTTTCCCTAGTATTCTTTTCCTTCATGTTACATATTAACTTTGCATGATGAGTCCTAAGTTTCTTTAGTATTATCTCCTTGTCGTTCCCCAAGAAGTTGAAAGATAACTGAGGATACTTCATATAAATATGTTTGAGTTCTTTCAAGAAGCGTTCTCTGCCGGATCTAAAAGGAGGCTTAGTGAGAAATTCCCTCTTCAGTTTAGAAAAAAAGGAAGATCTTCCTTAAAAATAGAAATAAAAGAGGAAGGGTAAGCAGCAAGGACATCATTCCTATCACCATAAGGACAAGCCATCAAAAGTCAACTAGTACAGGTAAAGAAAGGATTCATAGGATGAAATTTATACCTGGAGAATAGGGGAATCTGCGTGCACTGTCTGCACTCTCCCCTCAAGCTCCGGAAAATTTGCCCCCTCTGCAAATCCATCATCTCCATGCGAGCTAACAACCCTACCACCTTCTTCAAGCAAAATAGGATTTTCATCACCCCCGGATGATTGGCAGTCGAACACCTTTTCAACAAACAAAAGGTCCTCGACCTTCGCCTTCTCTCCTTCAGAATCCCCAATATCCTGATCTAAGGCAATAACCACTCAAGATTTTGTTCTGAAGGAATGAAGGAAGAGAAGGAAAGTCCGTGTCAAGGAACTTGCCACGATTATCGCGGTAAACTGAGAGGAGAACCTTCTTATAACAATCAGACATCATATCTGAAAAATGCACTTTGAAGAACAAGGAAACCCAATCCCAAATTTCGTAAATTATTCGCTTGGCATCAGAAATAGTCTCCTCCCTTGTTTTCAGTCTCTCCGCATGTTTCATAAGCATATCCGACTACTCACGCCTGAGGGCCAAAACTTCAGAAGACAGGGAACTGTTGACAGCCCTTTCCCTCTTAAGGGACCCCATCATCTGACCTCAAATCTCTTCATCACTGTTCTCCGTAAAAGTTAGATCATGAACCTTAGACTCCAACATGGCTTTTCCTCTCTGAAGTTCTTCCATATCCTGGAATGAAGAAGCAGCTATAGATCTGGAAAAGGAGGAAAAGATCTACCTCGTATTCCAGCTGTCCACCTGAGAATGAATCAACGGACGAGATGCATGCGAAGAAAGTGAGGATATACTGCACGAGGATAAAAGGAAGGGATTATACTTTGTATTCAGAAAGCTGAGGCGATTCTGATCAATCAAAAGGAGTTCAATCAACGCTTCCGATTGAAGGAAGGCAGAGGGCACAAAGGCAACACTTCGAAGAAAAGACAAAATTTGACTAGAAAAGTCGAAAACACCCCTTCACCAAGGGGGGCAAATGTTACTATCAAAATCAATATTCGAAGAAAGATGGCAGTGAAGGGGTATCGGATGGCCGAAAGCTTGCGGAAGTGCTTAATAGAAAGTAGGACCCAGTAATGAAAAGAGCGAGAGCAGGAGGACGTACCCGAAAGGCCTCCACAACCGGCTTCTTCGCCAAAGTCAGTCCGACGAGACCTTCCGGCAATATCGGCTCGACGAAAGGTTCCGTATTAGGAACCACTCTGACCAAGAACTAAGGAAGTCAGAAGCGATGAATTCGACAGACAAAGCCCAAAGGGAAACCTTCAACAAACAACCCACCCAAATATCGATACACCTAAAGGCGACAATATCAGAGGCACTAATCTGGAAGAACGCAAAAGCCACTCAAAACCGGCTTCCAAAACATTTACTACATTGCTACCGAAAAGATCACATCCGCAAATAAATAAGAGTGAAGCCAGAAGCTGCCTTCCAAGAATACAGGCTACCGCAAAGGCTCAACCGGAGGGTTAGCTGGAACTCGGACATGGATTATAGGCAACCCGTGCTCCGGCAGTTATCAACACACACCACAGGGTCAAACCCCTCCACGTGTCCATGATAAAGCCAAAAGCCTACATCTGGAAGTTCATGTCTGCAAGCCTACATTCAGAAGCTTCCCTCAAGAATTCAAGTATCATAACCAAATGCACCCAAGGCGGCTGAAGGTCAAGCACCCGAGACCAAGAATAAACGACTGGCCAAAAGCCCAGGCTGGTCTAATAGCCATACGATGGAAAGGACCCAGAACCATTATAAATAGGACCCCAGGGGTCACATTAAAGGGGGACTTTTCTTTGGATTCTCAAAAATGAAACTTAGAAAATAACATCAATGGAGAATTCCACTCTATGACATCTATGTATTTTCCATTAAAAGCTTAATGAAGGGAGAACTTCTTAAGAAAATTGCTCTGTAAGTGTGTACTTTTATTTTCTCTAATTGCAATAGTCGCAGTTCATTATCCATAATACAGAGAAGTCCGAGTTCACATCCATTAACACCTACGAACGGCGATCGAACCTCAGTCACTGAGTCTAGATCCAATCAGGTAATCCTCAGTGAGCTTGCACCTTGGGGCCCGTGCATCCCAATCCCCCACTAAAGACGAACAAGAAAGAGAACCAATCCACTTGATTTTCCCTTAAGATTTATCCCCGTTGTTCCATTTCCGGTGTTAACGAAAAATATCGTTAACAATAATCATTTTGAATTGAAAAATACGGAAAGTCATTCTTATATTGGTCGACTAACGGAAGATGAGATGAAGATAGTTGTTGAGATGCATACAAAATTGGTAAAACCAAAAAAAAAAAAAATTAGCGACCATTAAAAGAAATAATCCTTCATATTGTACTACAATCGCAGTGATTTACAATGTAATCAAAGCACAAAATGCTATAAAGCGTGCAAGACGTTCTCAAGTTCAATATTTGCTTAGTAAACTGAAAGAGTTTGGTTATTTTTAATGGCACCGTAGAACGTTCGACGGAACAAATATTGTTAAAGATATTTTTTGGGCACATCCCGTCTGCTTGGATTTTCCACGTAAATTTCCCAGGGTTATTATATTAGACTGCACATATAAAACCAATAGGTACGGATTGCCTTTACTCGAGATTGTTGGACTTACTTGCACAGATCTTACATTCTGTATTGCAATTGCGTATTTAGTTGCAGAAATCGAGCAAAATTATATATGAGCTTTAGAGCGTTTGAAATCAGTTATGATTGATTGTGAAGTAGAATTAACATCAGTCTTCATTTCCGATAGAGAGAAAACATTAGCAAATGCTATTGATTTGTGTTTCCGAACTCCGCGCATATGTTATGCACATAGCACTTTAAAAATAATGTTCTAACTCATATGCAAAAGAAAGTGAAAGAAATGGAGCTTGAAGAGAAAAGTCATTTTTATTTGATTGGAGTGAGCTGGTATGTTCAAAAAATGTTGTTGCTGGTAATGAGAATCTGCAGATATTGCATGAAAAGTAAGCAAATTATACTTCACTTTTGAGATATATTCATGAGACTTGGTTGAATACATATAAAGATCGGTTTGCTTAAGCATGGACGGACGACTACATGCATTTCGGAAATTATACTTCTAATAGGTATTGTTATATATTACTTTGTTTATATTTTTTCAACATTATATTTAGCTTTATTGTAATCATTTGTGCATGTCTTATACATGGTTGAGTCTGCTCATTTGAAATTTTAAAAATTTTTAGCTAGCTTTCAATGCAATTTCGAACAAGCTTGGACATGGATGCATACATTATTGGAACTCTCATTTACCGGCCTTAAAGCGTCATTCGAGCAAAGTTTAACAAAACTAAAGCACATATTTCATATTTGAGAGTTCAAAATTTTACCGGGCATTGTTTCTGTCAAGCCGCTTGATTTGATACATTTAGAAATATAGAATAAAAGATGTTGGTGACGAAGAATTATTATGCAGATGTACATTTGTAGAACTCATGGATTGCCTTGTACGCATGAGTTAGCTTGTCTTGGACCTGGTACCGCAATACCGCTTGAGATGGTTGACGTTCATTGATTAAGGCTACATATTATAGAAGAAAGTGGAAATAAAAGTATGGGGGGTATGGAAAAAATGGAAGCACTTAGACAAGATGTGAAAAAGATGGAAACTTCTTACCAAATGCAAACCTATAAGAAGATGTTGGAGATTGTGGAACCACGTACGTCTTCTCTCTCATCTCCAAAACGAAAAATAAAGTACGTGGAAAAGAAAGCAAAAGAAGTGCTAATACATCAAAAAAAAGGACGACTTCGTCATTTGAGCTCATTGAAAGTGTGTACTCGTAAAATTCATGCACTTCGAAAAAGGCTCGCACTGATAAACTTCCAATTCGTAAACCGAAAAAGGTACGTAAATACATATTTTTTTAACTTAGAATACAAATCAGTTCCTTGTTAACTTACGATATCATTTTTTTAACAATTTAAAGAAATAACCGAAGGCATGAGAACTTAGTTGCATCGAATACCGTCAGAGTTGAAGTTTTTTGTTACTGATATTATTGGCATTTGATCGGACGGTAACTATGGGTATAGATGTGTGTCTGCTTTGCTTGGTTTGGGAGAATCAAGTTGGAGTCAGATTAGGAGAAAGTTATACGAAGAATTGCACGAAAATCAAAGTTTGTATGATCGTGTGTTCATAGAGCAAGGCAGAAGCACAAGTCTTCTCAAATGTCTAATGCATGAAGATGAAGGATTTGCGCCGATGGAAAAGTGGATGTCAACTCCCGATGTAGGTTATATTATTGCGACTAGGTATAACGTCGTCGTATTTAGCATTAGTGAAAGACTTATGGTGATAATACCTCCGTTGAAAGGGAATGTGCTTCCACCAGTAGAGTGCATGGAAATTACTATAGCTTTTGTTGATCAGGATCATTTTGTTTGGGTATACATCTTTCAGGTTAGTAAGAAAATTAATTTAACGTTCATTTCTTTTTATAACTCATGTCATCATAGGTAAACTGGAGCCGAAGCACTCGGTTTCACCTATTTATTCAAAATGGTTCACGGCTCGTGAGATGCAAGTAGTTGGGAGTACATTTACACTGATAGAAGACAAGTTTGGGATGATAGAGATGCATATGCAAATTAGGAGGAAACTTGATCATTTTTGTTTTTTGTAATTTAACTTCGCATGTAACGTTATATGTTTTGTTAATTTAAGTGTACATCTTGAAATTGCAAAGTGTGGAAGTGTATTTGGAATCGATATTATTGAAAGGAAATATTTGGAGTTCTATAAGCATGTTTAAACTTTGGTCGATTTTTTTTTTCCGCTTTTTGTGGCCATATCGGTATGTAAAATCGTGGAAAATGGTATGACCGTGTTGAATGTAAACGTGGTATTATAAAAAACCATGAAAGATCTCTACATGGTTTCTATCATAATCACCTATGTGTAAAACGTGGTTAATATCTTAACTAAGTATTTACAGAGCGAGCAGAAGTCCCGAAACCACAAGAACATGTTATAAGAATTGTTTTTCGTGGTTCTGAGAGAAACCATGTATAAACACTTCATGGTTATTGAACTTACCATGTACTTCTACTACTAGGATCCTTTTTCTACCACCTACATTTCCTTTGTGGTTTTATCTCTGACCACGTTTTCACAGAGTATGGTAACAACAGATAGCTAAAATTTTTTACTGCAACACAACAAAACGGAATTAAAACCCAGAAAAACATCAACAAGATAATCGACAACATTGACAAAACTAATGAACAATCCAAACTTGAGGCCTGAAGTAGCGTCCAACAACAACTCCAGCATTAGCAACTTGAGGGTTAGGTTCACTCAACAAGCCATGCACATCATGAAGGGTCTGAAAAAAAGAATTTGAACCGAATAAAAGCATAGTATGGAAAATGATAGTACATATTAATCTATAATTAAACATACCGAGTACAGCTGATTGTAGGTGGGCAAAAAATGTGGAGCTCTTGTCACTACATTATCTGGTAGGTGTAGTGGATTATGAACCCGCAAGACACCATGTTCCCTATACCACTCCATATAATTATCTGTGTAACTCAAGAAAGAATGATGGAGTGGTAATGATCTACACCCTTCTGCTATCACATGATTGTACCAATTCTTCCATATACTTTCCAAAAATTGATAATGCACCCAAGTGTATGTAGTAGAAGTTGTACCTCGACGTGCGTTTTATGCTACAGGAGTAATAGGGGCCGTGGGAATGTTCTCAACTTTGTCGAACTGTCGTAGTACTCTTTCAGGATGATACGGCTCTATAATGTTCAAGCAGAGAATGCAACCACTATGCCAAGATATATGTAATAACCCGGAAAATCCGAACCAATTTAAAATTTTTATTTTGGCAATTTTGATGAATTTTGAATATTTAAAATGATTCATTTTAAATAATGACGACAAGAAATTTATTTTGAATAGAATTAGAACGTAAATATTTATTTGAATCGACGTTAGAATATAAATATTTATTTTAAATTATAAAAGGAATTGAAAATGGCGCGGTAATTTGAAAATTCGATTTCAAATTTCAAATGAATGTACAGTATTCAAAATAAACCGGATTTTAGCGAAACCAAAAATATTGAATTATTTGAAAATATCTTTCCAATGAATCCGAAAAATCAAAATTTCATAACGGGGATAAAAAGTTATGCCCAGTTGAAAATTCAGAATAGTCGCTATGGAAAATATGACCCTGAAAAATAGCGGTTTTGGAAACGACCTCCGTTTTCGACGAAATCACTTTTGTTGGATCCGGGATGTCAAGTTATTGCTAGATTCCAAAATTCATAATTTTCTAAATCAGTATGTGAGCGTGGCGAGGGAAAACGTGTTTTGACAGTTTCAGTCAATTTGGATCGATCAGAAAATGACCATTTTTCAAACGGTCTCCAAATTTGACGAAATTAGTTTTGTTAGAACTGTATCGTCAATACAAACCTAGAAAATATTTTTTGGGAATTTTTAGAGTCAGTATGTAGTCCCGGTAAATTGAAATGTGCGTTTAAATTCAATATATAGATTTATATTTTGATTTTGATGGAAACCGATCGAAACAGCCAAACTGGCTTACGATACCTATCTCATTGTGTTTGGAATGGGGGTAATACACTAGGGATGACAGTCGTTGGGTCTTATTTGGGTTCAAAAGAAAAGTCAACTTTTTATTGAAAATTAAATTAAATAAATTAATTATATAGACACCTCACCCCTCAACACTCTCTCTCCCCGTTCATTTGAAAAAAAAAGAAAAAAAAGAGAAATCGACGCTTGCTTCAGCCGCCGTACGCCGTGCCCTAACCGCGCCGCCCATAACGGCGATCCCCCCTCGCTCCGCCGAGCCGCACGCCCCCTCCCTTTGATAGTCGCGCCTCTCTCTCCTAATTTGAAGCTCCAATCCCCCACATCGAAGAACCCCGAGTCCCCCAACGCCTGAATCCATAGCCCCGCCTCCATTTTGCGCCGGTCCCCTCCCGCGTCACCTGAGCACCACCACCACCGCCCTTTTTGCCGCTTGACAACCCCCCCTCTGAATTCAAATTGTAAGTTTTCCTTTCTATTAGTTTTATTTTGTATTCTAGAAGAATGAGATTAAAGTTTAGATTTTAATTGTGATTAAAGTTTGGATTTTTATATGTATAACATTACTATGAAAGATGAGATTTTTATTTGAAATAAAAATATGATTTTTATATTATAGAAGAAATAAAAATATGATTTTTATATTATAGAAATAATAAAAATATGATTTTTATAATATATAGATAATAAAAATTTGATCTTTATATATGTAGTAGAGATATAAAAGTACAATTTTTATATTTGAAGTGACGATATAAAAATGTGATTTTTATCATATATGTAGCAAAGTAAAAATATGATTTTTATCGTTTGAACGGCAATGTAAAAACGTGATTTTTATATATTCATTGACGATAGAAAGATTCGATTTTTATATATGTAGAATGACGATAAAAATATAATTTTTATTTTGTAGGAAGAATTATAAAAATGTGATTTTTATAATGTTTTCATTATGATAAAGATACGATCTTTATATGGATATCATTGAGATAAAAATTCGATTTTTATTATATATGAAGCGAAATAAAAAAATTCGATCTTTATATAAGAGGTAGAAATATACAAATGTAATTTCAATATTGAAAGAAGCATTGTAAAAATATATGAAGTAGAAATAAAAATGTGATTTTTATTTATTGGAACGAAGAGATAAAAATGTGATTTTTAATGTGAGCAGCGTGAAAAGATCGCATTGGAATTTTGGGCATATCTGAACCGTTCAGAAATAGATAATGGAGGAGTGGATCCCAAAGGTGAGAACTTCTCACTTTTATTTTATTTTCTAGTTAAAACATATACTAGGATGCAGACGGTGCTTAGCAGCACCTGACACCCGCGGTCCACAGACCATGGACGACTTGTTTGTTCGTTTGATTTTGTTGTGAAAGTTGATTGTGTGGTGTGGAATGGAATAAAATATTTTATAGCTAAAAATATTTTATAGTTAAAAATATAATTTTTAACATGTATATTAATTAAATAAATTTTTATAAACAAATCGGACGATTTGTTTATGTACACACATTTGACTGATATTGATTGGGACGATAAATTTTACACTTCGCCCAACTGCACAAATAATTCTGTGTTTGTTGTATGAAAACCCCATGTGGTTATTGGGATGAAATTGGACATACACCAATCCCAATAATTAGCTGTATGTCGATCGATCGATTGACAGGCTGTTGTAAGCGTTAAATATTAGTATTTGATGCTTATACAGTGTAGAATTCACTTTGGATGATGGTCGACTGTGTTTGATTGTTGTTGTGTGCATGTATTGTATGAAATCCATATAATCAAATTATATGGTAATTGACTGTGTCTGATTCCTATTCAGAATTATTGAATATTTTAAAATAATATTCAGTGAATATTGAAATGTGAAGCCGTGTTAAGTAGTTAAACGCCATTTTAACACGAACAAGAATTTGGTCGATTTTATTCATTTTATAATGAATATCGAAAAGTGATTTCAAAATCAGATATTTTGGAAAATATTATTGTTTTAATATTGAAATGATATTGAAATTTAATTTTTGATTTGAATTCGAAATTAGAATTGAAGTCAATTGAAATGAATTTGAATTGAATTGAAATCGATTTAAAATGAATTTAAATTGAACTGAAATGGAATTGAATTGAAATGAAATCGTTTTAAAATGAATTCAAATGGAATTGAATTGATATCAAATTAAAATGAATTCAAATGGAATGGAATTGAAATTGATTTAAAATGAATTCAAATTTAATTGAAATGGAATTGAAAGTGATTTAAAATGAATTCAAATTGAATTGAAATGGAATTGAATTGAAATCGACTTAAAATGAATTCAAATTGAATTGAAATGGAATTGAAATCGATTTAAAATAAATTCAAAATGGATTGAAATGGAATTGAATTGAAATCGATTTGAAATGGATTTAAAACGAATTTAAATTGAATTGGCACCGATTTGAAATGAATTTATATTGGACTATTCAATTTTGATTTGAATTTGAAATGGAAGTTGAAATCGTTTTTGAAACGAAATTAAAACGATTTATAAAATTTGGTTTAAATGGAAATCGACGAAATATATATAATATATATGTTATATATAATATAATGGCCTGAATAGAAAGCGCAGCACTGCAGTAGTTCGCGAATTTCGACCATTAACTTCAAATGGACATTACGGGAGATCCGACCGTCGGATTCTCCTAAAACCAGAACCTATGGGTTCGTATCGAAAAGAGCTTTCCAATGAATACAAGAGATTTGAAATCTAATGGTTGGATTTGGAGATGTATCAAAATAAAATTCAGAAAAGGTCGCTATGGATGCAGTTGGTGGCCGTTATTGGAAACCAACTGTACGGGCGATAATAAAATCTGGGAAAATATGAAAAAATTATGTAAAATCATAATAAATGATTTGGAAAGGGTTAGGATGAAATATTTCATATTTGAAAAGATAAAAATATATTTTTATCGAAATGAACTAGTTATTGACTAGAATAATAATTTATTTATTTTTAAATAAATAAACTGGATTTGAAATTGTTTTCAAAAACAACCAGAATTTCCAATATACGAATTGGAATGGATTTGAATCGAAATTATCTTCGGAATATTTCGATATTGGATTCCGTGATTATACGGACATCGTGGAGGAATTTGGAATATATATATCATTATCCCAATACGATATTTGTGGATATCAAAATTTGATATTGAATATAAGCCGATATATTTTCTATTCAGAGCCTTGTATTTGATATTGAATTGGATTTTGGGTTTGCGTGAGTGGTGTCTTCATTTACATCGTTCTTAAACCCAGTTGAGGAAAGAATAAATCTTTTTATTTAGATTTAATGAAGTTTTCCAATTAATTAATATTTAATTGGAATGGAATAAAAGAATGGGATTTTCGGGTTTATTGTGAACGGTGTTTTAAATAACACTTGTTCTTTAACCCAATTAACAGTGAAGAATATGATTTGGAATTTATAATCTTTTAATTAAGATTTATGGGGTTTCCCAAAGTAAAGATTTCCAATTTAATATATTAAATTAATCGAAGTGAGTTTCTGTGGAGGAAGACTGTTAATACATATGGAATTTAAAAGGCTTTGTCGTTATTCCATTTATATTAATAGTCGGATACAGAAATTTATATCGATTATATATTGATTTGTTTTTCCGTGAAGATTCCATAATTAATGCAATGTGAATTTGGGTTTATCGTGAATTGTGTTTTAAATGACATTGGTTCTTTAACCCAGTTAAAGATAAGATTAATTTCTTAGCTTTGAATAATCATTAATATTGATTTTTGGGAAGATTAAAACTAAATGGAGTTTTAATGAATCTTTGATTAGATTGAAAGGTTAATGTGATAATTAAAATTATCAATTCAAGAAAATGACTGAGAATGGAGTACCACCAGTTTTACTCCAGACGATAACTAAATCTTTAATTAGATTTGAACGTGAAATGATAATTAATATTTACCGATAACACCGTGGTCTTAGATATGGAGTATTACCAATTTTGCTCCATGGGATGAATAGGTTGGGATTGGGAAATAAATAAATGATTACTTCGGTGTGGTTCGTTAATCCCGACTAGTTTGGAAAACCTTAATATAGTTTGATATCCAAAAGCAGATTAAAGAATAAATTTAGAGAATTTATCTTTGATAAAATTAATGAGAACCTTTCCCAAAGAAAAAGAATATTTGAATAAAAGAATATTCTGGATTGGAATGAGGTGTATGATGTGTTGTTATAGCACTTGATTATAAGATACGCGAGTTATTCAGAAAGGCCGGGTTTAACCCATTCTAAATAACTGATTCGACGATAAGTCGAAGAGATTGAAGATGGTGCTAGACCGACGATCTTCACATCGAATGGATGTGTAACAACCCGTATTTTCAATAACCTGTTATAACATAAATCGAGGCAGAATTAAATTATAAAATGTGAATCAAGGGAAACGGGCTATGCCATTGCGTTCGTCTCGGAAAAATACGCGAAATAGAGTCCGAGTTTTCGAAAATCGGAGTCCGTATGACCCAGTTAAGGCCCATTGAAGTTTTCAGAGAATTCCTAAGTAAAAGCAGATTTAAATTTTAAATTAAAAAGCAAGGGTTAGGGCAAACTGGCGCAGGCGGGAAAATTCCCGCCAGGACCCGCATGTCGACAGGTATGTCGACAGGGCCCCTAGGGTGTCGACAGCCCTGTCGACAGCCCTGTCGACAGGGGGTGGCCGGGCTGTTTGGCCTGGTGCACCATTTCTGATTTGGGCTTGGTCTTGTGGCTTGGTTCTAGAGAATTCCGAAATCTGATGGACCTAATTGAATCTAGGGTTAATCCTATGGTCTAAATCACTAGCCTAATCTATAAATAAGACCCTAACCTACCCTAAATCATTCATTATTCATTCTAGCAACAAAACTATGGCAAAATCAAAACTCTCATGGCCTCCACTCTCTTCATACAATTCCTAAATTAATTCCTAAGTGATTTTCCATGCATACAAGTATATTTAGGCTTGTATGATCCTCTTTAGCTTGCATTAAAGGCTTGTTTCTCTATTGGCATCATAAAGGAGGAGTCTTGATCAAGTTTGCTTGCATTTGGGGGTTTTAATTAGTTGCATAAGGGGTTTCTTACATTTGCTATACTCATTTGAGTCCGCATAAGCATTGTAAGCCCTCTTACCTTCATTTTAGAAACTCTAAAGTTAAAATGTGATGAAAGTTGGGATTTTTGCAAGTTTATTTAGTTATGCATGTTTATGCATGTCCACTATGCCATGATTTGCAAGTTCATTGAGTTATGCATGTTCACTATGCCATGATTTGCAAGTTCATTGAGTTATGCATGTTCACTATGCCATGATTTGCGAGTTCATTGAGTTATGCATGTTCACTATGCCATGATTTGCGAGTTCATTGAGTTATGCATGTTCACTAAGCCATGATTTGCAAGTTTATTGAGTTATGCATGTTTATGCAAGTTCACCAAGCCATGATTTGCAAGTTAATTGAGTTATGCATGTTTATGCAAGTTCACTATGCCATGTTATGCATGTTTAATAAGTTATGCATGCTTATGCAAGTTTAAAATGACAAGTTGTGCATGTTTGACAAGTTATGCATGTTTATGCAAGTTCCCTATGCCATGTTAGGCAAGTTTAACATGTTATGCATGTTTATGGTAATATGCAAGTTCACTATGCTAAGTTATGCAAGCTTAACATGTTATGCATGTTTATGGTAATATGCAAGTTCACTATGCTAAGTTATGCAAGTCTAACATGTTATGCATGTTTGTTGTGATAAGCAAGTTCATCATGTATGTTGTGCCAAGTTCCCTCTTCCTATCCTTTATGCGTTATTACGAATATGTAAGCGATAGAATGACGTTGGGGGGTTTGGGTAAACTTAAAATACATGAAAAATATAAGATTGGGAATTTACCTATTAAGTTAGGTCTACCCCTTGGGAATTTACCTATTAAGTTAGGTCTACCCAAGTATTTGTTGACTTGTAATTATGTTTTGAAATAAAGTGGACATGACACTTAGAAAACATAAGTGTGGCCAACTCGAGGCTGGGTTGAGTTTGTAGCGTAATTCTACTCGGAACCTACCGGCTTAACTAGTGGCTACAAACAATAGGACCCAATGTGAGAAGTTGGTCATGTGGTGCCAAGACCCGAGGTTAGACCAAGTTGTGGTGTAAATCTACCCGGAACCCACCGGCTTAACTAGGTAACCACAACAAAGTCTAATGTGAGAGGTTAAGGTGCATTAAATTAATGCCTCATGATTAGGGTTAAGTCAGGGTCCACTAATACTTAACCAATTTGGGGATTAGAGGGATTGAAATGGGGTTAAGTTGTGAACTGTTGGTTACACTTAACCAATTTAATCCATTTGGGGATTAGAGGGATTGAAATGGGGTTAAGTGTGAACTGCTGGTTACACTTAACCAATTTAATCCACTTGGGGGTTCGAGGGATTGAAATGGGGTTAAGTTACACTTAACCAATTTAATCCATGATTAGTGAAGGGATAAATCGCACTTAACCCTCTTAGGAAACCCTAGCAACGGGTCTGTTCCGGCAGTAATCCCAGTTTGGTATCATCACAACCCTAGAGGACTAGGCTAGGGCGGGGGCACGATTACTGGACGGATGTAAGCGACCAAAGCGGCGGCCGAGTGGTACAGCGGTGCGGGTCCAGGCGGGCTACGGACGTGCACGTAATCCGGTGTTGGACGAACTCGAGGCACGGGTACCAGTAGGTTTAGACTGTGCATTATTGCTTAGGTGTCTGGGGTTGACACCCGAGGGCTTGATACACCCGAAGGTGGACCCAGCACAGTCTGACTACATCCATATGTGGGCCGTATGGACACCAACACTTGACGTGTTAGGTTTATAGGGAGCCGATCGACTAGACCGTTGGGCTGGGCCTTATATTAAGGTCACTTCATGTTATTGGGTCAAAGTTTGGGCCAAGGGATCAATACCTGTTATGTGGGTTTGCTAGTACACCGTGGTGCAAAACTTAACCTTGTTTATGCGATGACACCTCTATCTATCTTGTAGTTAATTTATCATGCCAGTATGTTGTTATCTATGATCATCTCAGTTTCCATCATGATGTTAACTTTATTAGTTTATAGACTGATCGTAGCAGGGCTTACTCAGTCTTTTTGACTGACCTGTTTTCTTTCGCCTCTTTTCTTCCGTTCCCCCCCCCAGGTTCTCAGGGAGGGAATACTGGAGCCTAGCTTGGATTTTAGCTGCTTCCTTGGATAGCTCAAGTATGCTTTGGACTTGAGCTGCTATGGTTTATCACTCTTATTTGGGGATAGTACTTATGTATTTCAGTTTATCAGATGATGTTTTATCTAGACTTGTAATTTTGGGAAATTGACATTTTGATGTACCAGACTTGTGTTTTGAAATGGTTTAAAAATCTTCCGCTGTTTTATCTACTTACTCTGTTTATTTACATATATATATATATATATGTCATGTCCAGCCTTGCTATATCATTATGCATGTTTACCTTGTTTTAAAACGCCCCACCAAAATCAGAGTTGCTTGCAAGAGCCACCCTGGCGGAGGTGGGGTGTTACAGGATGGGTGCTACTGATGCTCACGATGGGAGTAGCTACCTTGAAGGGGGCTAAAGTGGTAGCCGTCCGGACGTACTTGTTGATTGTACGGATATGGGAGGAATAAGGTGCCTTCGGTTTCGTTCAGACCTAGAACGGACTTGTAAATGGATGGTGTGTCTGACATTGTATTCCTTTATACCATATTCGTTAATCTCTGCTAAATATATATCTGTTTGGTGGTGGAGAATTTATTCTCTTGCTTAACACCCTTCTCTCAGCCGTACGAGCTCAGAGGTTATATATTGGCAGAAATCAGTGGTACGGTATGGATTAATAGTGTGTCATGCTGAGATGTAGTGATCCAAACTTTTGTTGAAAAGCAAAGTTTGGTGGATGATGATCAAAGCAGCTTTAATATAGCACGGCTTTGTGTAGCGTTAATTCGCGAGCCTCACACCCCGGTATGGTGGTAAACTGATGGTTTGATCAGTATGCTTTTTAGAGGATGGGCACCTTCGTGGTGTCGTGGATTCGGTCGACCGAGGTAAGGGATAGGGCACACCCACTGATTTCCCCGATGGATAGAGTTAGCGGTGTTTTCGCATGCCTACGACGTAAACCGCGGTAACTCGTTTTCCTAGATAGTGCGGATGTGCATTACGGTGTTTTCGCATGCCTGCGCCGTAAACCTTGGTGAATTGCACTACACAATCGATCTTTCAAATCAGTAACCACTAGTATGGAAATCCAATTTCCAAATACGCACTTTTCGGTTTCGATTGTATACTATATATGGTGACATAGTGGGATGGGGCGCTCATGCCGCCTAGGATTGATACATTTATATTTGAAGTTGTTTTCTTCACTTATAGTAATAATAAAAGATGAAATTTCACATATCAAGCATATTTGGCTATTATAAGGGAAAACCTTATCCTCCGGCTTGCGTTGCATTGTGTGATGGGACCAGGATCTTATAATAGCTTCATTATTCTTTATTTAGCATTGCGTTTTTTGTTTTATGCACTGGTATTCTTGGGAGGAAACTCATTCCGTGTTATACGGCGTGGTCCCTCT
The DNA here is from genome assembly GCA_030737875.1 of Allium sativum. Taxonomy (NCBI): domain Eukaryota; kingdom Viridiplantae; phylum Streptophyta; class Magnoliopsida; order Asparagales; family Amaryllidaceae; genus Allium; species Allium sativum. The sequence goes on along the minus strand of JASFAX010000037.1, from coordinate 4,713,967 downwards.
ATTTACCTAACTTTAAAAATAAAGATTAATAACTGTTTTAGTTCTCACACCAGTCACATGACTGACCTGAAGTTTATTGTTTTAACCTAAACTCTGGGTGCCCCTATTTCCACATGGGCAGCTAGTAGTTTTGCTTTTGCAGATTTATATTCACAGGATCCTAGTTTACAGCTGAAGCGATATTCGGAAAGCTCTGTATCCGTGTATCTGTTTTCAGTTGTGCTTTGTATTGTTTTTCCGTTGCTATGTATTTAAATGTAATTTAAATCTTTGATATTTTTTGTGTAATACTTATTCATACTCTGTTATATTCTTGTATTCTGATGGAATTGTTGTAAAAAGCAATGAAATGTTCTTCTGTCTGTGTTCTGATTTGTCGTGTTCTCAAAGCAATCCAGGCTTTCCTTCACGGGGAAGTTTGGGTCGCCACAGGTGGCATCAGAGCTCTGGTTTATAGAGCTTGAGAACAAGGCACATTAGAACCAAACGAAAGAATTCATCAGAAATTGGATTAGTAATATCCAATAAGAATGACTCGTTAGAGATGGGATCAGTAGTATCCTAGAACGAGTGTGAAGAGTGTTGTTTTAAAATAAAATTGAAAACAAATTTTGTTTTGGAAATTATATCAAATTATACGTATTTGAATATTTATATCAAATTATACGTATTTGAATATTTATTTATACTGAATTTGGACAATCTAGTATAGGGAGATTTTGAGTATAGGCCTGACGGGGCGTATATTCGAAGCCTCAGATACTAGATGGATATAGAATCACACTCTAGTCGCCCGGAGATGATACTGATGATTGGGATCCCATCATCAGTGTTTGTGTTCGAGTTTCGAAAGTGAATATCTATATAATTTCCAATCGATTGGTGTGAGAACAAAAACTTAACTGAAATTTACTGTTTGTGACTTGACACTGAAATATGATTTTTGAGTGTATAAAAAAATTATATATATTTTAAAATCTAATCAACAGATTGATTGCTAGCTGTGATGTTTGATTATTGATTCAACTAATAAAATTTTCTAGAATGATAAATAAAGTATAATCAAGATAATTGTGAAGTGAAAAATAATGCAAACTCTCTTGACAAAATCCTAAAAATATTATATAGGATATGGACGACTATGGCTTATCTCATACTGAATTCTGGATGACCCCGAAACAAGCAAGGAGAGCTCACCAAAATGCAGAAAAAGAACGAGAATTAAACTTAGGATCACACGTGGTTGTTTATTGTCGTAAATGCCGAAAAGAAGGCCATTATGCAATTGTGTGTCCTGAGAAAAAGAGGAAAGAGAAACAAATAAGAATGGACATAGTTTGTTTCAAATGCAAGGAGACGGGACATTTTGTGGATAAGTGTTCAAACGTAAAGAAAAAATCCAGAAAACTAGGAAAAGAAGAGAAATGCTTTCGATGCAAAGAAGTAGGGAATCTAGCCCGAAATTGCCCGTTAAAGAAGGGTGATAAGAAATGCAAAGGAAATGAGGTATCTACTTTGGAAATTATGCAAGAAGAAGGCACGACTTCCTAGAAAGTTGGGTTTTAATGTAATGAACCAATATTTTGGATATATGTACTTATATGAACATAATTACGCTTTTTGTTTTAAAAATGTATTGGTATTGTAGAATATAATTAAGGTAAGAAAAATGTTGAACCAAGTTGAATTTAGCACCATACATCGAACAGTATTAAAAATTTATCGAATTTGCATGCATATACATGTCTATACATTGAACAGGTCATTGCAAGGAGGCTAGAGCAGAGGAATAAAATTGTATGCCCAACAAATAGGTACATGTTTACTAATTTCTTGGATTTGGATGATTTTATGAGCCGATTGGCTTTTTCTTTTTCTTTTTGGATTGGAGAGGCATGTATGGAAATTTCGGGATTTTCCCGGTGCTCCCGTACAGGGGAGTTTATGGCGAAATATTTCAAAAATTTATGGTGTTAGCCAAATTTTTGAAAAATTTGAAAAGTTCTTAGAAACTGAAAAGTTGAAGAACTTAAGCCATAATGAAAGTTGAGTTGATTAGTAAAACAACTTTCAGCTCTGTTCCTTTTCGGGACGAAAAGATTTTAAGTGGGGGAGATTGTAATAACCCGGAAAATCCGAACCAATTTAAAAATTTTATTTTGGCAATTTTGATGAATTTTGAATATTTAAAATAATTTATTTTAAATAATGACGACGAGAAATTTAATTTGAATAGAATTAGAATGTAAATATTTATTTGAATCGACGTTAGAATATAAATATTTATTTTAAATTATAAAAGGAATTGAAAATGACGCAATAGTTTGAAAATTCGATTTCAAATTTCAAATGAATGTACAAGATTCAAAATAAACCGGATTTTAGCGAAAACAAAAATATTAGAATCTATTTGAAAATATCTTTCCAACGAATCCGAAAAATCAAAATTTCATAGCAGGGACAAAAAGTTATGCCCAGTTGAAAATTCAGAATAGTCACTATGGAAAATACAGCCCTGAAAAATAGCGATTTTGCAAAAGACCTCCGTTTTCGACGAAACCACTTTTGTTGGATGCGGAATGTCAAGTTATTGCTAGATTCCTAAATTCATAATTTTCCGAATCAGTATGTGACGTAGCGAGAGAAAACGTGTTTTGACAGTTTTAGTCAATTTGGATCGACCAGAAAATGGCCATTTTTCAAACGGTCTCCAAATTTGACGAAATTAGTTTTGTTAGAACCGTATCGTCAATACGAAGCTAGAAAATATTTTTCGGAATTTTTAGAGTCCGTATGTGGTCTCGGTAAATTGAGATGTGCGTTCAAATTCAATATATAGATTTATATTTTGATTTTGATGGAAACCGATCGAAACAGCCAAACTGGCTTACGATACATTGTGTTCGGAATAAGGGTAATACGCTAGGGACGACAGTTGTTGGGCCTCGTTTGGGGTTCAAAAGAAAAGTCAACTTTTTATTGAAAATTAAATTAAGCAAATTAATTATATAAACAACTCACCCCTCAACACTCTCTCTCCCCGTTCATTTAAAAAAAAGAAAAAAAAGAGAAACCGACGCTTGCTTCACCCACCGTACCCCGTGCCCTAGCCGCGCCGCCCACAACGGCGACCCCCCTCGCTCCGCCTAGCTGCACGCCCCCCCTCTGACAGTCACACCTCTCTCTCCTAATTTGAAGCTCCAATCCCCCACATCGAAGAACCCCGAGCCCGCCCCCCCCCCCCCCAAACGCCTGAACCCTTAGCCCTGCCTCAGATTTGTGCCAGTCCCCTCCCGCGTCGCCTGAGCGCCCCCACCACCCCCTTTTTGCCGCTTGACAGCCCCCCTTCTGAATCCGAATTGTAAGTTTTCCTTTCTTTTAGTTTTTTTTTTGTATTCTAGAAGAATGAGATTAAAGTTTAGATTTTAATTGTGATTAAAGTTTGGATTTTTAATATCATAAAATTTTGATTTTTATATGTATAGCATTACTATGAAAGATGAGATTTTTATTTGAAATAAAAATATGATTTTTATATTATAGAAGATTTAAAAATATGATTTTTATATTATAGAAATAATAAAAATATGATTTTTATAATATATAGATAATAAAAATTTGATCTTTATATATATAGTAGAGATATAAAAGTACGATTTTTAAATATGAAGTGACGATATGAAAATGTGATTTTTACCATATATGTAGCAAAGAAAAAATATGATTTTTATCGTTTGAATGGCAATGTAAAAACGTGATTTTTATGTATTCATTGACGATAGAAAGATTCGATTTTTATATATGTAGAATGATGATAAAAATATAATTTTTATTTTGTAGGAATAATTATAAAAATGTGATTTTATAATGTTTTCATTATGATGAAGATACGATCTTTATATGGATATCATTAAGATAAAAATTCGATTTTTATTATATATGAAGCGAAATAAAAAAATTCGATCTTTATATAAGATTTAGAAATATAAAAATATAATTTCTATATAGAAAGAAACGTTGTAAAAATATATGAAGTAGAAATAAAAATGTGATTTTTATTTATTGGAATGAAGGGATAAAAATGTGATTTTTAATGTGAACAGCGTGAAAAGATCGCATAGGAATTTTGGGCATATCCGAACCGTTCAGAAATAGATAATGGAGGAGTGGATCCCAAAGGTGAGAACTTCTCACTTTTATTTTATTTTCTAGTTAAAATATATACTAGGATGCAGACGGTGCTTAGCAGCACCCGACACCCGCCGTCCACAGACCATGGACGACTTGTTTGTTTGTTTGATTTTGTTGTGAAAGTTGATTGTGTGGTGTGGAATGGAATAAAATATTTTATAGTTAAAAATATTTTATAGTTAAAAATATAATTTTTAACGTGTATATGAATTAAATAAATATTTATAAACAAATCAGACGATTTGTTTATGTACACACATTTGACTGATATTGATTGGGACGATAAATTTTACACATCGCCCAACTGCACAAATAAATCTGTGTTTGTTGTTCGAAAACCCCACACAGGTATTGAGATGAAATTGGACATACGCTAATCCCAATAATTAGCTATATGTCGTTCGATCGATTGACAGGCTGTTGTAAGCGTTAAATATTAATATTTGATGCTTATGCAGTGTAGAATGCACTTTGGATGATGGTCGATTGTGTTTGATTTTTGTTGTGTACATGTATTGTATGAAATCCATATAATCAAATTATATGGTAATTGACTGTGTCTGATTCCAGTTCAAAATTATCGAATATTTTAAAATAATATTCTATGAATATTGAAATGTGAAGACGAGTTAAGTAGTTAAACGCCATTTTAACACGAACGGGAATTTGGTCGATTTTATTCATTTTATAATGAATATCGAAAAGTGATTTCAAAATCGGATATTTTGGAAAATATTATCATTTTAATATTGAAATTTAAATTTTGATTTGAATTCGAAATTAGAATTGAAGTCAATTGAAATGAATTTGAATTGAATTGAAATCGATTTAAAATGAATTCAAATTGAACTAAAATGGAATTGAATTGAAATGAAATCGATTTAAAATGAATTCAAATGGAATTGAAATCGATTTAAAATGAATTCAAATGTAATTGAATTAAAATCGATTCAAAATGAATTCAAATTTAGTTGAAATGGAATTGAATTGAAATCGATTTAAAATGAATTCAAATTGAACTGAAATGGAATAGAATTGTAATCAACTTAAAATGAATTCAAACTGAATTGAAATGGAATTGAAATCGATTTAAATAAATTCAAAACGGATTGAAATGGAATTGAATTAAAATCGATTTGAAATGGATTTAAAACGAATTTAAATTGAATTGGCATCAATTTGAAATGAATTTATATTGGACTATTCAATTTTGATTTGAATTTGAAATGGAAGTTGAAATCGTTTTTGAAACGAATTTAAAACGATTTATAAAATTCGTTTTAAATGGAAATCGGCGAAATATATATAACATATATATTATATATAATATATTGGCCTGAATAGAACGCGCCGCGCTGCGGTAGTTCTCGAATTTCGACCACTAACTTCAAATGAACATTACGGGAGATCCGATCGTCGGATTCTCCTAAAACCGGAACCGATGGGTTCGTATCGAAAAGAGCTTTCCAATAATACAAGAGATTTGAAATCTAACGGTTGGATTTGGAGATATGTCCAAATCAATTTCAGAAAAGGTCGCCATGGATGCAGTTCGGTGGCCGTTTTGGAAACCCACTGTACGGGCGATAATAAAATCTGGAAAAATATGGAAAAATTGTGTAAAATCATAATAAATGATTTGGAAAGGGTTGGGATGAAAAATTCCATATTTGAAAAGATAAAAATATATTTTTATCGAAATGAACTAGTTATTAACTAGATTAATAATTTATTTTTAAATAAATAAATTGTATTTGAAATGGTTTTCAAAAACAACCGGAATTTCCAATATACTAATTGGAATGGATTTGAATCGAAATTAGCTACGGAATATTTCGATATTGGATTCCTGATTATACGGACGTGGAGGAATTTGGAAGATATATATATATATATCGTTATTCCAATACGATATTTGTGGATATCAGAATTTGATATTGAATATAAGTCGATATATTTTCTATTCAAAGCCTTGTATTTGATATCGAATTGGATTTTGGGTTCGCCATGAGTGGTGTCTTCATTAACACCGTTCTTAAACCCAGTTGAGGAAAGAATAATTCTTTTTATTTAGATTTAATGAAGTTTTCCAATTAATTAAAATTTAACTGGAATGAAATAAAAGAATGGGATTTTTGGGTTTATTGTGAACAGTGTTTTAAATAACACTTATTCTTTAACCCAATTAACAGTGAAGAATGTGATTTGGAATTTACAATCTTTTAATTAAGATTTTGGGGTTTTCCAAAGTAAAGATTTCCAATTTAATATATTAAATTTGAATTGAACGGAATTCGATTGGGTAATAATCGAAGTGAGTTTCTGTGGAGGAAGACTGTTAATACATATGGAATTTAAATGGCTTCGTCGTTATTCCATTTATATTATTAGTCGGATACGGAAATTTATATCGATTATATATTGATTTGTTTTTCCGTGAAGATTCCATAATTAATGGAATGTGAATTTGGGTTTATTGTGAATTGTGTTTTAAATGACATTGGTTCTTTAACACAGTTAAAGATACGATTAATTTCTTAGCTTTAAATAATCATTAATATTGATTTTTGGGAATATTAAAACTAAATGTAGTTTTTAATGAATCTTTGATTAAATTGAAAGGTGAATGTGATAATTAATATTATCAATTCAAGAAAATGACCGAGAATGGAGTACCACCTGTTTTACTCTAGACGATAACTAAATCTTTAATTAGATTTGAACGTGAAATGGTAATTAATATTTACCGATAACACTGTGGTCTTAGATATGGAGGATTACCAGTTTTGCTCCATGGAATGAATAGGTTGGGATTGGGAAATAAAATAAATGATTACTTCGGTGTGGTTCGTTAATCCCAACTAGTTTGGAAAACCTTAATATTGTTTGATATCCAAATGATGATTAAAAATAAATTTAGAGAATTTATCTTTGATAAAATTAATGGGAACCTTTCCCAAAGGAAAAGAATATTCTGGATTAGAATGAGGCATATGATGTGTTGTTATAGCACTTGATTATAAGATACGCGAGTTATTCAGAAAGGCCGGGTTTAACCCATTCTGAATAACTGATTCGACGATAAGTCGAAGAGATTGAAAACGGTGCAAGACCGACGATCTTCACATCAAATGGATGGGTGCTATTGATGGTCACGATGGGAGTAGCCACCTTGAAGGGCGCTAAAGTGGTAGTCGTGCGGACGTACTTGTTGATTGTACGGATATGCGAGGAATAAGGTGCCTCCGATTTCGTTCAGACTCAGAACGGGCTTGTAAATGGATGGTGTGTCTGACATTGTATTCCTTTATACTGTATTCGTTGATCTCTTCTAAATATATATCTGTTTGGTGGCGGAAAATTTATTCTCTTGCTTAACACCCTTCTCTGAGACGTACGAGCTCAGAGAATATATATTAGCAGAAATCAGTGGTACGGTATGGATTGATAGTGTGGCATGCTGAGATGCAGTGATCCAAACTTTTGTTGAAAAGCAAAGTTTGGTGGATGATGATCAAAGCGCAGCTTTAATATAGCACGGCTTTGTGTAGCGTTAATTGGCGAGCGTCACACCCCGGTATGGTGGTAAACTGATGGTTAGATCAGTATGCTTTTTAGAGGATGGGCACCTTCGTAGTGTCGTGGATTCGGTCGACCGAGGTAAGGGATAGAGCACACCCCCCGATTTTCCTGATGGATAGAGTTAGCGGTGTTTTCGCATGCCTAGGACGTAAACCATGGTAACTTGTTTTCCTAGATAGTGCAGATATGCATTACTGTGTTTTCGCATGCCTGCGACGTAAACCGTGGTGAATTGCACTACGCGATCGATCTTTCAAATCAGTAACCACCAGTATGGAAATTCAATTTCCAAATACGACACTTTTGGTTTTGACTGTGTACTATATATGGCGACATGGTGGGATGGGGCGCTCATGCCGCCTAGGATTGATACATTCATATTTGAAGTTGTTTTCTTCACTTATAGTAATAATAAAAAATAAAATTTCACGTATCAAGCATATTTGGCTATTATAAGGGAAAACCCTATCCTCCGGCTTGCGTTACATTGTGTGATGGGACCGGGGTCTTATAATAGCTTCATTGTTCTTTATTTAGCATTGCGTTGTTTGTTTTATACACTGGTATTCTTGGGAGGAAACTCGTTCCGTGTTATACGGCGTGGTCCCTCGATTTACCTAAATTTAAAAATAAAGATTAATAACTATTTTAGTTCTCACACCAGTCACATGACTGACCTGGAGTTTATTGTTTTAACCTAAACTCTGGGTGCCCCTATTTCCACACGGGCAGCTAGTAGTTTTGGTTTTGCAGATTTATATTCACAGGATCCTGGTTTATAGCTGAAGTGATATTCGGAAAGCTCTGTATCCATGTATCTGTTTTCAGTTGTGCTTTGTATTGTTTTTCCATTGCTATGTATTTAAATATAATTTAAATATCTAATATTTTCTGTGTAATATTTATTCATACTCTGTTATATTCTTGTATTCTGATGGAATTGTTGTAAAAAGCAATGAAATGTTCTTCTGTCTATGTTCTGATTTGTTGTGTTCTCAAAGCAATCTGGACTTTCCTTCACGGGGAAGTTTGGGTCGCCACAATATAGGATGGAATGGATGATAATGTCACTACACCAAAACAGGGGATTCCCAACAAACATAGGTGTTACAAATAATTTCTATAACACTTTTATGTGTCACCAACGGCCTGTGAGGAATTTCCTGTGACACTTATAAGTGTTACAAACAGAGTAACTGCTAACACTTATAAGTGTTACAAACATATTCATTGCTAACACTTATAAGTGTTACAAACATATTCATTGCTAACACTTATAAATGTTGGAGCTATAAGATATGGTAACACTTATACGTGTTACAAACATATTCATTGCTAACACTTATAAATGTCGGAACTATAATATATGGTAACACTTATAAGAGTTACAAACATATTCATTGCTAACACTTATAAATGTTGAAACCATAATATATGGTAACACTTATAAATGTCAGTATCATAATCCTAATAACACTAATAAATGTCGACATACATAAATTGCTAACACTTATAAATGAGTATAACATGTCTTTATGATTTCCATATTCAATATAAGTTTTGGTACTTCCATATTTCAAATTCAACAATGTGACATTCGCATAATGCTAAAAAATTTGTTACATGCTTCCAGTTTCAAAATATCATAATATCAAATTCAAATTATAAAATGCAATACAAAGTTTTACTAAAGATACATAGAATTTAGATACTGCGAAGGCGAAACGTGGACCATATCAGAACCAAAAACTTTGGAGATAAGATCATTGTCAAGATCACACATATTTGCTTTCTCGTTGCCAATACATTCCAAATTCTGTTTTTTCCCTCCTCCTCCACAAGTGCCTACAAAATATAAATGCACTCATTTTTACAGAAATAACAAATTGCAAAACTGATAAATAACAAGTGTATCTGAAAATCTGACAAATAACAAGTGTATTTGCAAAACTGATAAATAACAAGTGTAATTGCAAATATGATAAATTCAATATAAGATTTGAGCTTCGGCTCGGTTTTAGCACGCCTCAGTTTATGCAAACTGAGCCCCGGCCCCGGCTCAGTTTTGGCACAAACTGAGCCGGTGTTCAGTTTGCGCGCAAACTGATCCGGTGTTCAGTTTGCATGAAAACTGAGCCAAGGCTCAGCTTTAGCGCGACTCAATTTGCGCAAAACTGAGCCAAGGCTCACTTTTCGCACGAAACTGAGCCGGTGTTCAGCTTGCGTGAACACTGAGCCGGTGTTCAGCTTGCGTGAAAACATGAAAATTACGAACTCATTTTGCGCAACTGAATTATAAACTGAGTTTGAGCAACAGAGTTTGCAACTCAGTTTGCGCAGAACTAAGTTGCGAACTCAGTTTGCGCGCAGCTGGGTTTGCGAACTCAGTTTGCGCGCAGCTGAGTTTGCGAACTCAGTTTGGGCGCAGCTGGTTTGCGAATTCGGTTTGCGCGCAGCTGAGTTTGCGAACTCAGTTTGCATGCAGCTAGTGAAAATATAATACGGATTTGCTATATATATATAGAAGAATAAAGTATATATGTGTGTGTGTGTGTTTATATGCATACATGTATATGTGTGCATAGAAGAATAAAGTATGTGTGTGTGTGTGTGTGTGTTTATATGCAAATATATATAGAAGAACTACACCTTATAGTGGCAGCCTCAGCCTCCGCCTCTGTCCATCCTCCACCTGAAGCCTGTGCCCCACAGCCAAGTATCCTCCCCTCAAACCTTGAAACCTGCGCATTAAAACCCAACGTGCAACCCTCATTTTCCATGTCCATGGCCAATTTAATCATTTCAGATGCAATATATGGAACCATATAAAAAGTGAAATTGGATCATTAAAAAGATACAATTTAATATAAAGCTTCAGTCAACACAAAACAAAAGCAAAATATATCTCAAAAGCATCAAGATTTAAATATTCTTTCATGCACATGAATTCATAAGCATAATCATTAATATAAAATCAACATTTAAATTAGTGGAGAATTCTTCGCTTCGGGTATGTTTCCTCCCCTACATTACAATCTTTGTTCTCTATAATTTGTACCTAGTAATGGTGTAGTAGGCCAACACCATGTACCATTTTATTATTCTTCTTATCTATATCGTTATTTTGACAATAAGAATATCAGCATTTGCATTATCAGTTTCTTGTTCCTTTTCACTGCCCATGATATTTCTATGCATTTAGCAATCGGTTGAGTTAACATGGTCATTATCTATGGTTAGGTGAATCTTGATGCCTCTTGGTCTGAATCCATCAATGACTTATTGTACCATAATTTTATATAAAAAAATTAGTAGTATTTCATTATTGTTGTCAATTCTTACTTTTGTAGTTTTTGAATTAAATTTAGTTGTTTAACAGCAAAGCATTTATCAAAAAGTATATTTGCATCGGGCGTGGCTGACTCCAACACATAACATTGGATGTATATGCAGAAAGCTCAAAGCATGAAAATTACCTGAGTAAAATAAATAAATTCAATCAGAAAGTTTGTAGAAGAATAACCGATTTGAATGATGTATAACTCTTATGTGGAAACTCTTGCATCATTCTACTCATTTGTATGCAACGTGAAACTCTCAGACCATCACCTAAGAGAGAAAATGATAAATGATAAGGAGTTATTGTGCTATCAGTTTTCCCAAATCTATATCGTGACTAAATGAACAGGCATGTCTTCTATTCATAAACGCAGTTTATATTAGATCAGCGGTTATTAATGAATAATGGATATAAATATATAAGTAAATATTTACTGACCTATAAATAAAAAGCTTATGTAAGTATAGCAGCAGATTCATAGAATTGTTACAGTGTTTTCAACAACTATTAAATATACAGAAACAATTATGCATGAATAAATCGATCAACATTTTTTATTAAGGCGAAAAAATATTCACTAACCTATTGAATGAATTATGCAGTCTAGACTAAGTGTCCCAGGAACTCCAATTAAGCGTGGTCCACAAAAATTCAGAGGTTTAGATGAAATACAATATAAATGATCATTTATAATTTATAGGTCTCCTGATCTTGAAAAATCATTTTCATAAGAAAAAGTAACTTAATGTGTGTCGATTCATACACATTCAAACCATTTTAAAAAGGTCTGCAAAACATATAGGAAATTGAACGAAGAAAAGGTAGTCATAAATATACTAGAAATTTTATCCAAGATTAACACTCCAATTTCTAAAATCTGAATATATCAAATGAATTATATTGTTACAATCAATCTAAGTTGAGTTATATATGTGATGCAGAAGATCCAAAACACAAAATCTTTTTCTCAAACTGCATCCATTTCAAATTAGTCCAAACACAGGATAAAGAAAGTTTCAAATTTAAATTTTAAGGCATATACGGTTATCCAAAAAAATAGTTATAACTTTATCATAAACAAGTTAGAAATCTATAAGGCTATGCTGTTAAGATTGGTGGTAAAGAGAAGTACACTAATGGTAAAAGGTAGAAAGTTAGTTGGAGCATTTTATGAAACATTTTATATGCGCTGCATAAGAATATCACTAAAAATTAAAACCAAGCGTGTTATAGAAAAATCTGCAAAAATTCCTTACTGAACATCAAAATATGGATGAAACATTGAAAAAAGTCAACGTCAATTCGTACAAACTCATTATCAGTAGTTTATCTGAAATTATATAGTTGTTCTACAAAAAATAATAAGATTTAACCAAATTACAATGATTTAGAAAGCGTGAAATTACCTTTAAGAGGAATAAACTGACATACCAAGGACTACTATACGATTCACCTTTGCAACTTCGTATCTGTAATAGGAAGAGGATAAGAACAACCAAATAAATTTGAGGATAAAATACAAAAGTACAGTATAAGATTTGCACCGAGAAATTGAGCCGCTGACCGGAGATAGACTCGCAGCTACGTTGATGTCGATCTAGGAGAACGACTGGCGCTAGCTATTAGATGGAATCTGGAGTCGCTTTGAACGGTGAAGTGCCGAATCGCCGGCGGAGAAACTAAAAAATTGAAATTGAATCACTCTGAGTGCCAAAGAGGAACCCTAGTTAATTGTGAGATTGTGCGGCCAACTTTTTTCTTTAGAGCAGTTAAGTGTCACGAGGCAAAAATATAAAAGAAAATATAAAATAGTCCAGCCTTTAAATGACTTAGTGACCCTTCCAACACTTTTTTATGTTATGAGTTAAAGTTTTATTTTTACCAACACACTTTCATATATGCTAACACTTTTTATTGTTGTTACCCTATAACACTTACAAGTGTTAGCCATTGAAAAATATATGTGTTGTAAAATCACCAATTTGGTGTAGTGTGTCGTGTAGAAATATAAGGATAAAAAATAACCTATTCAAAGATGTGAGAAATCGTTAATTCTAAATGTAATAAATCATTAATTTTAAATGGATGTTAGTGTCGTTAATATAATTAATTATATAATAAATGAAGATATTTACCTGTTCAACTTGAATGTTATCGAGAAATATACGTAGATCGACTAGTGAACCACCATAATCTATAGACGGATTCCATCGAGCAACATGAGGTGAATTCTCATGGTATAGATTTTTTGATGGATGAAAGTAGGGAAAATGCTCAAATATCCATGACTCAAGTAAACAAAGAAATCCGGCAATTTGTTTCACTCCCATGCGAGTTGCTAATCCAAGCTACCTGTAGAGAAATGCTAGTGATGCTGAGTCCCATGAGTATGTGTTGACAACGTCCAAGTGTTTAAGTGGGTCTAGAAGAAAAATGTGCACATGGGTTTTGCTTTTATCAACAAACAACGTGCTGCCAAGCAAAAATAACAAACACACACGAGCGGCATGCCTAATAGCTCGATCGGTCCACTTATCGCTCACATCTTCAAATACATCATATAATGTAGACAAACTTAGTTTATAACCAACCCGGTCATTCATTTCCATCCTAGCTACTTCTTTAGAAATTCCAAGATACTTTGAAACAATACTAACCGCCTGCTCCATGTCATATGACCTACTCTGTATCGGTTTGCCTTCAATTGGAATGCGTAATGGAGACACCACATCATCAAAAGTAATTGTCATCTTACCGAATGACAATTGGAAAATATTAGTCTTTGATACCATCCTTCTACGAAAGCCAATATCAAATACTTGTTAACACTCTTGTAGCAAGCACTAACAATGGCATATAATCCTGACAACTCAATGATGGCTTTAAATCTAGTAGCATTATCCGGAATTTTCCACTCCGATACCTTTTGTGCATTGACACATGTAAGCGGTTCTCATTCCTACACAAATAAATTTGTAATTTAAAAAATGAAGTAATTAAAATTCAATTACGTATAATTATTAGCCACATACCTGGTCAATCCATATTATGGAAGCAACATGAGTATCAAACTCTCTAATCGCATCAGTAGTTCTTGGTCCTCCTTTCTCATTTATAGATTCTTCATCTTCACCTTTTGAATTGTCACCTGTACCCTCTTCTTCTTGTCGAACATCACTTTGTGAACCATCTCCATGTTCCTCTTCCCTCTGGTCTCCCTCTTCTTCATCTTGCTGCTCTTCTTCTTCTTCTTGCTGATCTTCACTTTGCCGTACTGCAATTGTGTACTGTTGCTTGTCTTCATCGTGTTGCTCATCATGCTTATCCATATTCATGTCCGCACTTGTGCCTTTGGCTGCGTTCTAGACTCTCCTTTTTTTTCGGAAGTAGCCATTCATTTACAAGGAGCCATCTAAAAATAAATAGCAAACATCGATTTTGTTAAGTTTCATCGTCACATTTTTTAAATATAAATTACAGGTCACCACGAAGACAATATATACGGTAAAGAATAAAACCACGAGTGAAAAATACAAGGGCAATGTAAATTCCTCGGGGAATGACTTCGTGGTTAACATTTTTCCCTCGGAAGATGAATATGTGGTGAACTCCCAATTTCAACTAACAACGTATATGCTTTATGTGGAAAATCTGATAACCATGAAGGATTTGAACGTGGATGAATATAATTCCACGTAAAATTTCATTGTGGTTACTCATTTTTCTACGTTTTTCCAGTTCACGGTAACCTGGATCATTCAAACCCCTCCTCCCCCCCCCCAATTCTAATGATAAAAACCCACTGAATTAACCAACATTGTTCAAAATCAATCATTATTTCTGAATTGGGACAACTGAATTAACCCAAAAAACAATATATAATATCGATCTGTGTTCAAAATCGTTCCCATCCTTAAATCACAACCGAACTTATAACCCTAACTTCAAGAATCGTAAATTAAAATTCGAAATTACCTTGTTTTTTCTTCTTCGATCAAAATCCTGGAGTGCGAGATTGATTGTCTTCCATTCAAAATTATATCATTCGAATTCCTGAGACCTAGAAAATGAGGAGCTATGTGAATGGAAGGGTAGTGTTAGAAATAAGGGGTGGGTACCAACCAATTTGAAGGGTATACGATTTATTTCATGTTTTGGGGGCTATCAAATGAAAATGGGGGTTGGAATACAATTTTCCCTCAATAAAATAAATAGAATTTATCGTTAGGGTCCTAATACTATAGAACATATGCGATTCATGATGTAAACGAAATAGAATTTGCCCGGCGAACGAAGAGCAGAACTTGGATGCATGTCGAAATCACCAAACTTAATGAAAGTTTAAATGATTGATCATCTTATTTCCTTCTTAGTTTATTATCTTTGATTCTTTATTTATACATCTCGCATGCTCCCGTTAATGTTATGCAAGTTTTTACTTATTAGGGAATTAAATTCTTGGGTTACTTACGCTAGTAGCCTGATTTTTAAATTTTATTAAGCAAGTAGTCCGATTTTCGAAAATATTACGCTTATAGTCCGGTTTTGGTTAACTTAGCGTCGAGTCGGCCAAAATACACTAGCACAATCCTAGATTGCGTCATTGTATTTTGACCAACTCCGCGCTAAGTTGGTCAAAACCGGGATATTTATGTAATATTTTTAAAATAGGCTAAATTTGTAATAAAAATTTGCAAATAGGGCTAAAAAATGAACCCTAATTTCTTTAATTTTCACATCATTGACTCTACCAATACCTGCAATGAATCATTACTTTGTATTTTGTGTAGCCGTGCATATGTAGGGAAAACTGTTTCAGGATATTTCACATTGTGGGTCCTATGTCTGAATTCCATTGATGATGCTCGTTTATTTCTACATGAAAAAAAAATGACTAGCTTGTGCTTCGGAGCAAAATAAAGTAAACATCGTTAAATCAGCAAGTAATTCTTTACTTAATTGTAGTCATATCAGTAAAATTTGTTAACATACACCATACAATGTAACATGCTAGTGCTGAACATAAAAAATTACTTTACGTATGCTGTCCATTTTACAACGTTGCTTGTATTTTGATCATAGCCGGCTTTTTAAAATTTATAGCTCGTTTAACAATTTTCCAGCATAAAATTAAATTAAAATTCAATGGAACGAGCTTTAATTTTTAGCCTATTTTAGCTTTTTGTTTTAGTTAAGGGTTCTTAATTTTAGCAACATCAAATGTAATTTTTGAAGAAAAAAATGTTTGAATTAGAGTAGTTAGTTATAAATTTTTCTTTGATTGATTTTAGGTTTCACGCTAGAAAGTTAATTAGCTTCTTCATGAAAATGTATATATTCGCTCCAATATCATTAATTTCAATCTTTTAATTTGATGGATTAAAGTAAATAATAAAATAAGAATGAGATGAAGAAACTATATTTTTTAATTTTTTTTAGTGAAATAACGGTGTAGGTTAGGTGAATTTTGGTACATGTTACTTATTCTTGTTTATATCTTCTTTTACAGCAGTCTATTTATTGCGTATATGCTTCAAGCATAATGAAATAGCCTTCGAGATAAGTAGGGCCTAAAAGATATATAGGCAAATAAATCCCTTGCCAGTCTCAAAGTATTCCTTTAATTTAAGAGGGGTTCTTTATTTGAAGAGAAGTAGACAACTTAATAATTTCAAATTTAAATTATATTTTGTCTATGATTATTTTACTACTAACATATTTTTACTATTTCACAATTAGAACAATTTCACAATTAATAATTGTAATGAGCCGGGATTTTGGCGATGTGGCATTCAAAGTGAATCTGGTGTGATGATAAAGTGTAGCTTCTAGCCTCACATCTGGTAAATGACAGAAATCGGGCAGGCAACATGGCTAAGTCGGTCGCTCCGAAGTAGGGTGTATAATCACCTGATCTAGAGTTTCATTTATTTCTAAAAATCAAATGTCGATACTGTCCCATTCGGGAAACGGAGGATGCCGAGGCATCTAGGGTTTTAGAGATGTGCGTAGGTGTTCGGGCTGCGCCTTCTATAACCCCAGTTGTCGGATAAGGAGCACTTATGGCCCTAGGGATTCCCTCGGTTGTTGATCCCAACCGTTGGTGATATACATTCGATATACTCAAGCGAAATGAGTGGTCGGTCATGTGTGGCCGGGTTGCAAGATGTTCTTGTTGGACCCAATGTATTCCTCTCTAGAGGTACACTAGCGAAAGGTGGTTCCATACCTTGTCAAAGTTGGAAATCCATTACCCAATACGTGCTTGCGGTTTTGATTGTATACTATATATGTAGAACGTGAGATGAAAGCGTTTCTGCTAGATGATTATTATATTGTGGTTGATAGACATTATTATAATATCAAAAGGTTTTTGATATAAAGATAATTTGGATTCTCATAAGGGAAAAACCCATTCCGTTATACGGCGTGGTCTTATGAGATATCATTTACCTTCTTAAACTGTTTTACTTATACCGGTCCCATGACTGACCCGGAGTTTATTTTGTTTTGTTTTCCCTAAACTCTTGGGTGCCCAATTTTGTACGGGCAGTCAAGTAGTCGGGATTTAAAAATACTTGAAGAGCTGGAGAAGGAGGCTTCAGGATCATATAGCTATAGTTTATTTCCGGTGTGTTGTAAGTGTTGTACTTTGATAATGATGTATATTCAAGTAAAGATGTTTTATTTCAAAGATATGTTATCTATTTTATGTTATTCGTTCCGCTGTGAGGTTCGTGTTACTCTGATGTTGTGTTCTTCTTCTTCTCCTATTCTAAGTTTCTATCTTATCTATTCTAACCCTCTAATTTCTTTCATTAATCATCCGGTATTTTCGACCCTTGGATGTTCGATATGTGTTGTATATCGGATAACCAAGGTCGCCAAAATCCCGGGTCATTACAGTTGGTATCAGAGCATAAGGTTAAGTTAAGAATTACCTTGGCTCTGTGGCGTGACTCGGTAGAGATAGGGTTAGTAATACCCTAGATTGAGTTTGAGTGTATATATACGAGTGAACGTATTTGTAGATGATATAAAAATAATTTTATATGGTGGTGATTTATTGGTTGAGTTGTTTATGGGTTCTGGTCGATCAGTTTGATCCACAGTATCTGTAGGAGTTTATAAACACTCGAATACGATGGGTCGTCACGATATGTTTTGAAAAGAGGGTAAATTAAAATAAGTTTACCCAAGGTATATCTTGATATAGAGAAGACATATATATATATATATATCAAAATTATAATATATTGGATATATTGGTTGTTATTATAATCGAGTAAGATTATAAATTAAATGGTTATGTAAATAACCAATCAGAATTCATATAAGTGAAATATATGAAAGCAGATAAATTAAATCTGAAATTTAAACCGGAAATTGAATTAAAATCTTGGAAAATTGGATAAGTGTTTGTAAATGGATTTGGATTAAAAGTAAGGATGGGAGATTTTAAATTGTTTTACAAGCAGTGTGAATTATATTTCGAAATGAATTTCAAAGTGGAAATGTTTAGAAATGGTTTTATAGTATTGAACTCACTTCGATCGCTGGAAAATAGATTCCGATGATGGCAGCTGCATCATCAGTATTCATTTTTGAGTTGTAAGTGACGAATTACTACCAGAGATACTGTTTTGAATTTGTTTTGGGAAAGACAAGTTGTGTTAAATTTCAAAATGGGATTTATAATATAGAATTTGAATAGAATTTGATATATAGAATTAGATATTTAGAATTTGATATATAGAATTTGAATAATAGAATTTGATATATAGATTTGAATAATAGAAGTGATATAGAAATTGAATAGAATTAACTAAGTCGAAGAGGAATTAGTTAATCGAGTTTTGAATTTGAAGTTGAACTTTGAAAGGTGAATTGGATTTGTAAATGGATATTCAAAATCGAATATAGAACTTAAATTTGAAATTTGGATTCAAATTAGTTAATAAGAAAGTTAAAATATATTTGAACATGTCATGTTCAAATATAAAAGTGAAATAGACTAAAGAGTTATTTAACAAATTAATTAACGAATTGAGTTAAAACGATCAGGTGTAGTTAAAATAGATTGGGCAGGTATAAATATACATGAGATAGGTATGGATAAGGTATGAAGGTATATAAATAGAATGCTCGACGAAAAGGTATGTATTTAATTCAGATATAAGATTTATGAGCCGAATCGGCTAGCCGCTTGGCTTTTTCTTTTGGATTGGTGAGGGCCATGGGAGGCTATTTGAAATATCCCGATGCTCCTGGTACAAAGGAGGTTATGGCGAATTTTTCCGAGAATTTAAGGAGTTACAATATTTTTAAGATAATTTGATAGTTAGAAATCAACGTATCGATATATATAGAAGTCGATAAGGAAACAAACTTAGAAATAGAATAGTAAAATCAAAAAGGAAGACTAAGAATAAAATCTAGCAAGAATAGAAAGAGGAAGCATATACGTGTTTAAAAGTGAATAAGTAGTTGTATGGTATTGGTTATTCGAGTAAGTAGTCATATTTGTTTTGACGTTATAAATGTTATTCAGTCAAGGTTTGAGAAGTAGTTATACCCCAACTTGATTGATTTCATTATTAACAAATAAATAGTAAGATTTCAGGCTCGAAGATCAATGTTGAATAAGAGTTAGTTGAATATAATATTTGGGTTGTCGTAACGATGTTTTACACAACATCCGTTTTAACCCAAATAAGTGTAAGCTTGGAAATATAATAAAGAATATTTCCAAATATAGAAATAAACGAGATCAGAAAAGAGATAAGTAATTGGAATATTTTCCAATTATGAATAGCATATATTTTCTAAAGTTTAGAAAATAAAGGAAGGCGATATTCAGAAATGTTTTCCAAATAACATAAAAGGCCAATATGGTTATTGAAAATATTTGGTTAATAAATATTGATAAAGAAATAGAGAAGTGATTTAACTAATGGAATATTAATTAAGGGCTCAGTGACATGTTCAAAAGGAAAATTTGATTTTTGAAAAAAGTAAACTGTTTGAAAACTCCCAGGGAAAGACTGTTTAAATTAAAAACAAATTTAACAGAAATTTGTGAAAGCAAAATTGAATTAAAGTAAAGCCAGTAAAGTGGTAACGGAGATTGAATTAGAATGATATCAAGACAAATTGGATTGTGAGATTCAAATTTGAAGTGTAATGTGATAATCAAGTTAAGAGTTGGGAATCGAGAAGAAACTCAAGTTGAAATGATATTTGGCTCGGATATAAGCGAATGGTTGTGTTGTGGATAAAAGCAGATTGGAATTTGATTGGGATGACCCTTGTATCTACTGAATTGATAACAAGTGGAAAGGATAAAATGATATGCCAACAAAAGGTACAAGTTTATATTTCTATTGGATATAAGATTTATGAGCCGAATTGGCAAGCCGCTTGGCTGTTTGATTTTCTTTTGGGTTGGAGATGGCCCAGAGAGGCGAGTTGGTGTTTGAATTATTAACCAGTACAAAGGAGGTGCTGGGATTTTTTTTCGAAAAGTTAAAGTGTTAGAAAAATTTCAAGATTTTTGAAAATTTTCGTTAGTCAGAACGAATTAATAATTTAATCGAAATTAAATTGGTTCAGTTGAAGCTGAAGTTGAGAAGGTGAACAAATAAGTTCTAACCAGTCAATTGGGTTTGTTCTCTGCCTTAGCAATTTCGAGGATGAAATTATTTTAAGTGGGGAAGAATGTAATGACCCGCATCTTCAGCTGTATAATAATTAATTTATTTAATTATTGAAATGGTGGTTTAGAGAATTTAATGGTCATGGAATTAAATAATGGTTAATATTTTATTAAAATAATAAATTAAATAATATATTTAACTTTGAAATAATCAGAATTCAGCGAAACAAGATCCGTTGGGATCGTATGGACGGACACTACACAATGAAGCTGACTGGAAGTGGATTGGGGCTCATTTGAATTTATGGCGAAGTAAACTGTTTGATTCAAATCAAACAAACAGTTTATCATTCTTTAACGATGAACTGCCAATGCGAGTAAATCTCACTAACTTTGAATAGTTTATAATTACATGTTTTATTTTTAGAACTGTTAAATATTGGATGATTGACTGTGTGTTAACTATTTGATTGAACTACTAGTCAGTTAGTTGAATTTCTATATTGATTCTATTTAACAGAATATATCATATGGAACTGAAAGTGATGTTGATTTTATTGTGTAACATCTGTGGATGCAGGGAAACATGTTGGAGGAATCCGACTGGATTCCTCAACAGTTATTTTATTGTTTTTCATATATTGTGATATATGATGTGGTTTATAATCCGTGGTTGATTATATGTGTTTGGACGATATTGGTCATCGTGATTTGATGTGTTAAGTACCATAAAATATCGGAATGGGAAAAGGAGATTTTCAAAGTGATATTGAAAACAGAAGATGTATAAATTGGAATACTTATAAATAAGAAATATTTATAAAATTGGAATAATTATAAAGGGAATTATTTATTTAGGATAAATAAATAAGATGTTATAAAATGGACTATTAACTTAGAAAATAAATAGGAGATAATAAGTGAGATATTTATTTGTTAAATAAATAGGATAAGAAAATTGGATTTATTTATTTGTTAAATAAATAGAATTGAAAAGGGAGTAGTTATTTTTTAAGTAAACAAATAGAAAAGGAATTAATCAAAGGAGTTAATTCAAAGGAATTAAATCAAGGAGTTAATCCGAAGAGAATCGAAAAGAGTTTAATCGAAAGGAGTTATCGAATTAGTTATTCGGGAGGAGTTATCGATTATAGATTAATCGAAAGGAGTTATCGAATATTAGTTATTCGAACAAGAGTAAAATAGAGTTATCGAATATTAGTTATTCGAAGAGAGTTAAATGGAGTTAAAGGAATAAATCGAATATAGTTTATTCGAATGGAATTAAAGGAGTTAATCGAATTTGGTTTATTCGAATAGAGTTAAAGGAGTTATCGACTAGAGTTAAATCGAATAGAGTTAATCCAATAGCGTTAGTCCAATAGAGTTAATTGATAAGGGTTAATCGAATAGAGTAAATTGAATAGAGTTACCGAATATACCTTATCGAAGGAAAGAATTATCGAATAGAGATGATTCAAAAGAGAGTTACGTAAGGAAGTTTGTTAAAGAATTAAAAGGTGAACTTTGTCTATTTCAAGGTTAGAAACGTTGTTCAGTCAAGGTCTGAGAGGTAGTATTACCCCAACTTGATTGACTTCATTTTTAACTAAGGAATGGTTAAGGTTCGATAGTGAAGGTGGGTTAAAGGAATTTAGTTAATAAGCGTAATGTTTTGAGTTGGCATCGCGATGGTTTGTTTAAACATCTGTCTAAGTCCAATGAAGGAGTTTTGGAAATGTTTTCCAAATAAGAACCAGAAATGTTTTCTGATATAGAAAACAAGAAATGGAAATGTTTTCCAATGGTAATAACATACATTTTCTAAATTTAGAAAATAAGAAATGTTGAATATAGGGAAACAGAAGATGAAAAATGAACTAAGGAGATAAATGTTAAATGATGGTTGATTTGATAGAATTTCCACCTGGAAATAATATCCTTGTTTGCACACTGTTTTTTTATGGTTAAATCACAGACAATCGAAGTTTTGACCATTTTAACGTTGTTAGTATGGAGAAACCAGTTGGATTATTATCTAAAGAACCACTCTGTATTGGCATAAGCGTTGCGAATCATGTATGCCAAAGATAATTGAAGACGGAGTAAAGTGCAAGGGCTGTTGTATAAATCTTAGATAACAGTGCCTAAGATGGATATACTGAATAGTACCTTCGGTTCATCCTGTTCCTGGATGACTTGTATGGATGAATGTCTGACAGAGTATTTCCAGAAAGGTCACGTACATTGATTTCTTCAACCGTACCAAGAGTGGAAGCGGAGAAGGAAACTTCTTTTAGCTAACACATAATTTATTGTTGAAGACGTCTGTAATGACCCGCATTTTCAAGGGTATAATAATTAATTTATTTAATTATTTAAATGGTGATCAAGAGAATTTAATGGTCATGGAATTAAATAATGATGAATATTTAACTAAAATAATAAATTAAATAATATATTTAATTCTGAAATAATCAGAATTAGTTGAAATGGCGATATGTTGTGAACTGGATCATCTGTGATATTTAATTTAGCTTGGAATTGAATTTGAATAACGATTATATTATATAAACGACAGTTTGAACGTAGAATTATAATATAATTAAAATCGAGCTCGAAATGGCGCTGCAGTTCGTAAATTGGCGATTAGAACTTCAACTGAATGTACAGGATTCGTTTTAAGCCGGATTTCTGTGAAACAAGAAACGTGTGGAGCTGGTGGAGTATATCTTTCTAGTGAAAGAGAAAAATCGGGATTTCGTCATGTAGATTTTGATTTATGTCCAAATCAAATTTCAAAAAAGTCGCTGTGGAATTCCTTTGAAATTTATAAATATTTGTTTATATTTATAAAAGGAATTTCATTATAAATCGCATATCAATTTAAAGCGGGATTTGAAATATCGAGCCAGAAATTCATATAGGGATATTCTAGAGTTGTATGGTATTCCACTGTGAATATATACGATAATATTTATTTGAAAATATTTAATTTAATTATATTTAAATACATTTATATATTTAAATGGGTCATTCAAAGCTGTAAAAATAGCCTGTTGTGCAAACGAAGTCGAAATTCAACGAAACTAGTTTTGTTGGATCCGCAATACCAAATTATTGTTAGATGTCAAGTTTCGTGATTTTTGAAGTCAGTATGTGGTCGTATGGGATTTTAATGTGAAATACAGTCAGTATTTTGACGGGTAAAAATACGCTGTGTGAGCAAACAAAGTCGGAATTCGACGAAACCAGTTTCGTTGGGACCATAATGTCGAACTGTAGCTGCATGTCAATTTTCATGATTTTTGGGTATCATGTGTGATCACAGGAATTTTAGAGGACATATGTAAACAGCGTACGCTTAAAAAAAATAAAATAATTAATATAAAAATATTTAAATTCTCTATAAATACCCTCTCTAAGTTTTCCTAAACCTAAATCACTTCATTTCAGAAGTCAACAAAGCAAGAAAATGCGCCGCTGATTTTTTTTCCTCTTTCAATAAAAATGTCGATCTTCAACAAATCCAAATGAAATCATAAATTCGTAAAACAAATATATTTGCACTACTGAATGGATTCTCTTCGATCTGGTATAATCTTTGGGGAGTGCGACGCAAGTCTGGGAGGGTCAAAACTCAACAGTATTGGCTAGGGTTCGAATTCATGAGTTGTTGAGAGAGTATTGGGCGGAATGGAGGGTGTGATGGTGATCATGGTGAGTAGAGGTTTGTGTAGGCGGATTTTCGTGGATTCCGCATCCAATTTCGTTCGATCCTGTACTGGATGTCTCGAATGCTTGCTGAAGCTCGATGGTGGAAAGGGCCATGCGAGTATGACTTGTTGGAGATTGTATTGATGAGGTCGGAACAAGGAGTAGGATGGGGGTCTCCGTTGGTTGAACGGTTGATTGAAGGAGGAGTTAGGAGGAGAGAGGGTGGCGCTGTAATGGGTTTGGGGAAGGCTTCAGTAATCGGATACAGGAATTAGATGGGAAGAAGGAATACACGGGTTAGGGTGAATCGTTTGGGCCGATGTAAATTGGGTAAAGCCCAGTGACTTGAGTATTTAATTTAAAAACTATTTAAATAGTTATTTAAGCTTGTAAAATCAATATCTTCTCCATACATAATCAGAATCTGACGAAACAAGATCCGTCGGGATCGTATGGACGTGGGCAACACCATGGCATTGACTGGGAGTGAATCCGAGCTTGCTACAATTTATTGTAAAATAAATTGTCTGTCTAAATCAAAGTTTGTTAATCGTTATTTAACGATAACTGTCCAATGTGAGTAAATCTCACTAACTCTGAACAGTTTATAATTTCATGTTGTATTTTTAGAACTGTTAAATATTAGTTGATTGATTGTGTGTTGACTATTTGATTGAACTGCTAGTCAATTAGTTGAATTTCTATATTGATTCTGTTTAACAGAATATATCATATGGAACTGAAAGTGATGTTATCTATATTGTTTAACATCTGTGGTGCACGAAAACAGGTTGGAGGAATCCGACTGGATTGCTCAACAGTTATTTTATTGTTTTTCATATATTGTGATATATGATGTGGTTTATAATCCGTGGTTGATTATATGTGTTTGGACGATATTGGTCATCGTGATTTGATGTGTTAACTACCATAAAATATCGGAATGGGAAAAGGAGATTTTCAAAGTGATATTGAAAACAGAAGATGTATAAATTGGAATACTTATAAATAAGAAATATTTATAAAATTGGAATAATTATAAAGGGGATTATTTATTTAGGATAAATAAATAAGATGTTATAAAATGGACTATTTACTTAGAAAATAAATAAGAGATAATAAGTGAGATAATTATTTGTTAAATAAATAGGATAAGAAAATTGGATTTATTTATTTGTTAAATAAATAAAATTGAAAAGGGAATATTTATTTGTTAAGTAAACAAATAGAAAAGGAATAATCAAAGGAGTTAA
The DNA here is from genome assembly GCA_030737875.1 of Allium sativum. NCBI lineage: Eukaryota > Viridiplantae > Streptophyta > Magnoliopsida > Asparagales > Amaryllidaceae > Allium > Allium sativum. The sequence goes on along the minus strand of JASFAX010000037.1, from coordinate 4,688,229 downwards.
TTCAAAGGAATTAAATCAAGGAGTTAATTGAAGAGAATCGAAAAGAGTTTAATTGAAAGGAGTTAGCGAATTAGTTATTCGGAAGGAGTTATCGATTATAGTTTAATCGAAAGGAGTTATCGAATTAGTTATTCGAAAGGAATTATCGATTATAGTTTAATCGAAAGGAGTTATCGAATTAGTTATTCGAAAGGAGTTATCGATTATAGTTTTATCGAAAGGAGTTATCGAATTAGTTATTCGAAAGGAGTTAAGTAAAAAGAGTTAATCGATTAAGGTTAAGTAAATAGTGTTAATCGAATTTAGTTTATTCAAAGAAAGGTTTTCAAATCTAGTTATTCGTATGAGAGATTATAGAATATTGGTTATTCGAAGGAGTTATCGTATTTAGTTATTCGATGGAGTTAATCGATTAGAGTTAAAATAAAGGAGTTGATCGAATATAGTTTATTCGAGTAGAATCAATTGAGTTAATCGAATATTAGTTTATTCAAATAGAGTTAAAGGAAAGGAGTTATCGATTATTAGTTAATCGAAGGAGTTATCGATTTCTAGTTAATCGAAGGAGTTATCGATTATTAGTTAAACGAAGGAGTTATCGATTATAGTTTAATCGAAAAGAGTTATCAGTTAGTTTAATCGAAGTGAGTAATCGAATATAGTTTATTCGAAAGGAATTATCGAATTTGGTTATTCGAAGGAGTTATCGAATTTAGTTATTTGATGGAGTTGATCGAATATAGTTTATTCGAATAGAATCAATTGAGTTAATCGAATATTAGTGATTCAAATAAAGTAAAAGGAGTTATCGAATATAGTTTATTCGAAAGGAGTTAAGTGAAACGAGTAAATCAATAGCGTTAGTCCGATAGAGTTAATCAAATAGCGTTAGTCCAATAGAGTTAATCCAATAGCGCTAGTCCAATAGAGTTAATTGATAAGGGTTAATCGAATAGAGTAAATTGAATAGAGTTATCGAATATACCTTATTCGAAGGAAAGAATTGTCGAATAAGAGATAATTAGAAGGAGAGTTACGTAAGGAAGTTGTTAAAGAATTAAAAGGTAAACTTTGTCTATTTCAAGGTTAGAAACGTTGTTCAGTTAAGGTCTGAGAGGTAGTTTACCCCAACTTGATTGACTCCATTTTTAACTAAGGAATGGTTAGGGTTCGATAGTGAAGGTTGGTTAAAGGAATTGAGTTGGCATCGCGATGGTTTGTTTAATCATCTGTCTAAGTCCAATGAAGGAGTTTTGGAAATGTTTTCCAAATAAGAACCAGAAATGTTTTCTGATATAGAAAACAAGAAATGGAAATGTTTTCCAATGGTAATAACTTATATTTTCTAAATTTAGAAAATAAGTAATGTTGAATATAGGGAAACAGGAGATGAAAAATGAACTAAGGAGATAAATGTTAAATGATGGTTAATTTGATAGAATTTCCACCTGGAAATAATATCGTTGTTTGCACACTGTTTTCTATGATGGTTAAATCACAGACTATCGAAGTTTTGACCATTCTAACATTGTTAATATGGAGAGAACCACTCTGTATTGGCATAAGCGTTGCGAATCATATATGCCAAAGATAATTGAAGACGGAGTAAAGTGCAAGGGTTGTTGTATAAATCTTAGATAACAGTGCCTAAGATTGATATACTGAATAGTACCTTCGGTTCATCCTGTTCCTGGATGACTTGTATGGATGAATGTCTAACAGAGTATTTCCAGAAAGGTCACGTACATTGATTTCTTCAACTGTACCAAGAGTGGATGCGGAGAAGGAAACTTCTTTTAGCTAACACATAATGTATTGTTGAGGACGTCTGTAATGACCCGCATTTTCAGGGGTATAATAAGTAATTTATTTAATTATTTAAATGGTGATCAAGGGAATTTAATGGTCATGGAATTAAATAATGATGAATATTTAATTAAAATAATAAATTAAATAATATATTTAATTCTGAAATAATCAGAATTGGTTGAAATGGCGATATGATGTGAACTGGATCATCTGTGATATTTAATTCAGCTTGGAATTGAATTTGAATAACGAATATATTATATAAACGACAGTTTGAACGTAGAATTATAATATAATTAAAATCGAGCTCGAAATGGCGTTGCAGCTCGTAAATTGGCGATTAGAACTTCAACTGAATGTACAGGATTCGTTTTAAGCCGGATTTCTGTGAAACAAGAAACGTGTAGAGCTAGTGGAGTATATCTTTCTAGTGAAAGAGAAAAATCGGGATTTCGTCATCTAGATTTTGATTTATGTCCAAATCAAATTTCTGAAAAGTCGCTGTGAAATTCCTTTGAAATTTATAAATATTTATTTATATTTATAAACGGAATTTCATTATAAATCGCATATCGATTTAAAGCGGGATTTGAAATATCGAGCTAGAAATTCATATAGGGATATTCTAGAGTTGTATGGTATTCCACTGTGAATATATACGATAATATTTATTTATAAATATTTAATTTAGTTATACTTAAATATATTTATATATTTAATTGGGTCATTCAAAGCTGTAAAAATAGCCAGTTGTGCAAACGAAGTCGAAATTCGATGAAACTAGTTTTATTGGATCCGCAATACCAAATTATTGCTAGATGTCAAATTTCGTGAGTTTTGAAGTCAGTATGTGGCCGTATGGGATTTTAATGTGAAATACAGTCAGTATTTTGACGGTTAAAAATACGCTGTGTGAGCAAACGAAGTCGGAATTCGACGAAACCAGTTTCGTTGGGACCGTAATGTCGAACTGTAGCTGCATGTCAATTTTCATGATTTTTGGGTATCATGTGTAATCACAGGAATTTTAAAGGACATATGTAAACAGCGTATGCTTAAAAATAAATAAAATAATTAATATAAAAATATTTAAATTCTCTATAAATATCCTCTCTAAGTTTTCCTAAACCTAAAACACTTCATTTCAGAAGTCAACAAAGCAAGAAAATGTGCCGCTGATTTTTTTTCCTCTTTCAATAAAAATGTCGATCTTCGACAAATTCAAACAAATCCAAATGAAATCATAAAATCGTAAAACATATATATTTGCACTACTGAATGGATTCTCTTCGATCTGGTATAATCTTTGGGGAGTGCGACGCAAGTCTGGGAGGGTCAAAACTCAACGGTATTGGCTAGGGTTCGAATTCATGAGTTGTTGAGAGAGTATTGGGCGGAATGGAGGGTGTGTTGGTGATCATGGTGAGTAGAGGTTTGTGTAGGCGGATTTTCGTGGATTCCGCATCCAATTTCGTTCGATCCTGTACAGGTTGTCTCGGATGCTTGCTGAAGCTCGATGGTGGAAAGGGCCATGCGAGTATGACTTGTTGGAGATGGTATTGATGAGGTCGGAACAAGGAGTAGGATGGGGGTCTCTGTTGGTTGAACGGTTGATTGAAGGAGGAGTTAGGAGGAGAGAGGGTGGCGCTGTAATGGGTTTGGGGAAGGCTTCAGGAATCGGATACAGGAATTAGATGGGAAGAAGGAATACACGGGTGAGGGTGAATCGTTTGGGCCGATGTAAACTGGGTAAAGCCCAATGACTTGAGTATTTAATTTAAAAACTATTTAAATAGTTATTTAAGCTTGTAAAATCAATATCTTCTCCATACGTAATCATAATCTGACGAAACAAGATCCGTCGGGATCGTATGGACGAGGGCAACACCGTGGCACTGACTGGGAGTGAATCCGAGCTCGCTACAATTTATTGTAAAATAAATTGTCCGTCTGAATCAAAGATGGTTAATCGTTATTTAATGATAACTGTCCAATGTGATTAAATCTCACTAACTCTGAACAGTTTATAATTTCATGTTGTATTTTTAGAACTGTTAAATATTGGTTGATTGACTGTGTGTTGACTGTTTGATTGAACTGCTAGTCAGTTAGTTGAATTTCTATATTGATTCTATTTAACAGAATATATCATATGGAACTGAAAGTTATGTTATCTATATTGTTTAACATCTGTGATGCACGGAAACAGGTTGGAGGAATCCGACTGGATTCCTCAACAGTTATTTTATTGTTTTTCATATATTGTGATATATGATGTGGTTTATAATCCATGGTTGATTATATGTGTTTGGACGATATTGGTCATCGTGATTTGATGTGTTAACTACCATAAAATATCGGAATGGGAAAAGGAGATTTTCAAAGTGATATTGAAAACAGAAGATGTATAAATTGGAATACTTATAAATAAGAAATATTTTTAAAATTGGAATAATTATAAAGGGGATTATTTATTTAGGATAAATAAATAAGATGTTATAAAATGGACTATTTACTTAGAAAATAAATAAGAGATAATAAGTGAGATATTTATTTGTTAAATAAATAGGATAAGAAAAATGGATTTATTTATTTGTTAAACAAATAGAATTGAAAAGGGAATAGTTATTTGTTAAGTAAACAAATAGAAAAGGAATTAATCAAAGGAGATAATTCAAAGGAATTAAATTAAGGAGTTAATCCGAAGAGAATCGTAAAGAGTTTAATCGAAAGGAGTTATCGAATTAGTTATTCGGAAGGAGCTATCGATTATAGTTTAATCGAAAGTAGTTATCGAATTAGTTATTCAGAAGGAGTTATCGATTATAGTTTAATCGAAAGGATTTATCGAATTAGTTGTTCGAAAGGAGTTATCGATTATAGTTTAATCGAAAGGAGTTATCGAATTAGTTATTCGAAAGGAGTTAAGTAAAAAGAGTTAATCGATTAGGGTTAAGTAAATAGAGTTAATCGAATTTAGTTTATTTGAAGAAAGGTTTTCGAATCTAGTTATTCGTAAGAGAGATTATAGAATATTGGTTATTCGAAGGAGTTATCGTATTTAGTTATTCGATGGAGTTAATCGATTAGAGTTAAAATAAAGGAGTTGATCGAATATAGTTTATTCGAGTAGAATCAATTGAGTTAATCGAACATTAGTTTATTCGAATAGAGTTAAAGGAAAGGAGTTATCGATTATTAGTTAATCGAAGGAGTTACCGATTTCTAGTTAATCGAAGGAGTTACCGATTATTAGTTAAACGAAGGAGTTATCGATTATAGTTTAATCGAAGGAGTTATCGATTAGTTTAATCGAAGTGAATAATCGAATATAGTTTATTCGAAAGGAATTATCGTATTTGGTTATTAGAAGGAGTTATCGAATTTAGTTACTTGATGGAGTTAATCGAATATAGTTTATTCGAATAGAATCAATTGAGTTAATCAAATATTAGTGATTCGAATAAATTAAAAGGAGTTATCGAATATAGTTTATTCGAAAGGAGTTAAGTGAAACGAGTAAATCAATAGCGATAGTCCGATAGAGTTAATCAAATAGCGTTAGTCCAATAGAGTTAATCCAATAGCGCTAGTCCAATAGAGTTAATTGATAAGGGTTAATCGAATAAAGTAAATTGAATAGAGTTATCGAATATACCTTATTCGAAGGAAAGAATTATCGAATAAGAGATAATTCGAAGGAGAGTTACGTAAGGAAGTTGTTAAAGAACTAAAAGGTAAACTTTGTCTATTTCAAGGTTAGAAACGTTGTTTAGTTAAGGTCTGAATGGTAGTTTACCCCAACTTGATTGACTCCATTTTTAACTAAGGAATGGTTAAGGTTCGAGAGTGAAGGTTGGTTAAAGGAATTGGGTTGGCATCGCGATGGTTTGTTTAAACATCTGTCTAAGTCCAATGAAGGAGTTTTGGAAATGTTTTCCAAATAAGAACCAGAAATGTTTTTCTGATACAGAAAACAAGAAATGGAAATGTTTTCCAACGGTAATAACGTATATTTTCTAAATTTAGAAAATAATAAATGTTGAATATAGGGAAACAGGAGATGAAAAATGAACTAAGGAGATAAATGTTAAATGATGTTTGATCGATATAAATTTCCATCTGGAAATAATATCGTTGTTTGCACACCTGTTTTTCTTTGATGGTTAAATCACAGACTATCGAAGTTTTGACCATTTTAACGTTGTTAATATGGAGAGACCGATTGGATTATTATCCAAAGAACCACTCTGTATTGGCATAAGCGTTGCAAATCATATATGCCAAAGATAATTGAAGACAGAGTAAAGTGCAAGGGCTATTGTATAAGTCTTAGATAACAGTGCCTAAGATGGATGTATTGAATAGTGCCTTCGGTTCATCCTATTCCGGGATAACTTGTATGGATGAATGTCTGACAGAGTATTTCCAAAAAGGTCACGTACATTGATTTCTTCAACCGTACCAAGAGTGGAAGCGGAGAAGGAAACTTCTTTATCTAACACGTAATGTATTGTTGTAAACGTTAATTAGTGATTTCGATGGATCTAACAATGTGGCATTCGAAGTGAATCTGATGTGATGATGAAGCGTAACCTCAAGCCTCATCAACCGATAAATGAAAAAAATCGGGCAGGCAACATGGCTAAGTCGGTCGCTCCGAAGTAGGGTGTATAATCACCTGATCTAGAGTTTCATTTACTTCTAAAAATCTATTGTTGATGCTGTCCCATTCGGGAAACGGTTGCTGATCTCAACCGTTGATGATATACATTCGATACACTCAAGCGAAATGAGTGGTCGGTCATGTGTGGCCGGGTTGCAAGATGTTCTTATTGAACCCAGTGTATTCCTTTCTAGAGGTACACTAGCGAAAGGTGGTTCCATACCTTGTCATAGTTCGAAATCCATTACCCAATACGTGCTTGTGGTTTTGATTGTATACTATATATGTAGAGCGTGAGATGAAAGCGTTTCTACTAGATGATTATTATACTGTGGTTGATAGACATTATATAATATCAAAAGGTTTTTGATATAAAGATATTTTGGATTCTCATAAGGGAAAAACCCGTTCCGTTATATGGCGTGGTCTTATGAGATATCGTTTACTTGTTTAAACCATTTAAAGCTGTTTTGCTCACACCAGTCCCATGACTGACCCGGAGTTTATTTTGTTTTGTTTTCCCTAAACTCTTGGGTGCCCAATTTTGTATGGACAGTCAAGTAGTCAGGATTTACAGATATACTGGAAGAGCTTGGAGCAGGAGGCTTCAGGATTATATAGCTATAGTTATTTCCGCTGTGTTGTAAGTGTTGTACTTTGATAATGATGTATATTCAAGTACAGATGTATATTTCAAGTTATGTTATATATATTATATGTTATTCGTTCCGCTGTGAGGTTCGTGTTACTCTGATGTTGTGTTCTTCTTCTTCTTCTATTCTAAGTTTCTATTTTATATTTCCTCACCCTCTAATTTCTTTCATTAATTACCGGGATTTTTCGATGTTTGGTTAGTCATCATCATGTTTATGTCGATAACCAAAGTCGCCAAAATCCGGGTCATTACAGTTGGTATCAGAGCTTTAGTTAAGTGAATTACCTTGGCTCTGTGGCGTGACTCGGTAGAGATAGGGTTAGTAATACCATAGATTGAGTTTGAGTGTATATATATACGAGTGAACGTATTTGTTATTGATATAAAAATTTGTTTTATATTGTGGAGATTTATTGGTTGAGTTGTTTATGAGTTCTGGTCGATCTGTTTGATCCACTATATCGGTAGTAGTTTATAAACACTCGAATACGATGGGTCGTCACGATATGTATTGAAAAGAGGGTAAATTAAAATTAGTTTACCCAAAGTATATTTTGATATAAAGAAATATATATATTAGATATATTGGTTGTTATTATAATCGAGGAAAATTATAAAGTGAAATGGTTATGTAAATAATCGATCAGAATTCATATAAGTGAAATATATGAAATTGAAATGAATTAAATCTGAATTTAAACCAGAAATTGAATTAAAACTCTGGAGAATTGGATAAGTGTTTGTAAATGGATTTGGATTAAAAGTAAGGAAAATTTAAGATCCTGGGAGATTTTAAATTGTTTTACAAGCAGTGTGAATTATATATTGAAATGAATTTCAAGGTGGAAATGTTTAGAAATGGATTTATAGTATTGAACTCACTTCGATCACTGGAAAATAGATTCTGATGATGACAGCTGCATCATCAGTATTCATTTTCGAGTTGTAAGTGACGAATTACTACCAGAGATACTGTATTGAATTTGTTTTGGGAAAGACAAGTTGTGTTGAATTTCAAAATAGAATTTGAATAATAGAATTTGATATATAGATTTGAATAATAGAAGTGAAATAGATTTGAATAATAGAAGTGATATAAAATTTGAATAGAAATTGAATAGAATTAACTAAGTCGAAGAGGAATTAGTTAATCGAGTTTTGAATTTGAAGTCGAACTTTGAAAGGTGAATTGGATTTGTAAATGGATATTCAAAATCGAATATAGAACTTAAATTTGAAATTTGGATTCAAATTAGTTAATAAGCAAGTTAAAATATATTTGAACATGTCATGTTCAAATATAAAAGTGAAATAGACTAAAGAGTTAATTAACAAATTAATTAACGAATTGAGTTAAAACGTTCAGGTATAGTTAAAATAGATTGGGCAGGTATAAATATACATGAGATAGGTATGGATAAGGTATGAAGGTATATAAATAGAGTGCTCGACAAAAAGGTATGTATTTAATTCATATATGAGATTTTATGCGCCGTATCGGCTAGCCGCTTGGCTTTTTCTTTTACTTTTGGATTGGTGAGGGCCATGGGAGGCTATTTGAAATATCCTGATGCTCCTGGTACAAAGGAGGTTATGGAGAATTTTTCCGGGAATTTAAGGAGTTAGAATATTTTTAAGGTAATTTGATAGTTAGAAATCAACGTATCGATATATATATATAGAAGTCGATAAGGAAACGAACTTAGAAATAGAATAGTAAAATCAAAAAGGAAGACTAAGAATAAAATCTAGTAAGAATAGAAAGAGAAAGCGTATACGTGTTTAAAAGTGAATAAGTAGTTGTATGGTATTGATTATTCAAGTAAGTTGTCATATCTGCTTTGACGTTATAAATGTTATTCAGTCAAGGTCTGAGAGGTAGTTATACCCCAACTTGATTGATTTCATTATTAACAAATAAATAGTAAGATTTCAGGCTCGAAGATCAATGTTGAATAAGAGTTAGTTGAGTATTTGGGTTGTCGTAACGATGTTTTACACAACATCCGTTTTAACCCAAATAAGTGTAAGCTTGGAAATATAATAAAGAATATTTCCTAAGTATAGAAATAAACGAGATCGGAAAAGAGATAAGTAATTGGAATATTTTCCAATTATAAATAGCATATATTTTCTAAAGTTTAGAAAATAAAGGTATGCGATATTCGGAAATGTTTTCCAAATAGCATAAAAGACCAATATGGTTGTTGAAAATATTTGGTTAACAAATATTGATAAAGAAATAGAGAAGTGATTTAACTAATGGAATATTAATTAAGGGCTCAGGGACATGTTCAAAAGGAAATTTTGATTTTTGAATAGAGTAAACTGTTTAAAAAACTCCCAGGGATAGACTGTTTGAATTAAAAACAAATTTAACAGAAATTTGTGAAAGCAAATTTGAATTAAAGTAAAGCCAGTAAAGTGGTAACTGAGATTGAATTAGAATGATATCAAGACAAATTGGATTGTGAGATTCAAATTTGAAGTGTAATGTGATAATCAAGTTAAGACTTAGGAATCGAGAAGAAACTCGAGTTGAAATGATATTTGGCTCGGATATAAGCGAACGGTTGTTTCATGGATAAAAGCAGATTGGAATTTGATTGGGATAACATTGGTATATGCTGAGTTGATAGCATATGGAAGTGATAGAGTTGATATGCCGACAAAAGGTACAAGTTTATATTTCTATTAGATATAAGATTTATGAGCCGAATTGGCAAGCCGCTTGGCTGTTTGATTTTCTTTTGGGATGGAGATGGCCCAGAGAGGCGAGTGGTGGTTTGACGTATTGACCAGTACAAAGGAGGTGCTGGCGAAATTTTTTCAAAAAAATTAAGGCGTTAGAAAATTTTCAGGATTTTCGAAAATTTTCATTGATAAGAATTAATTAGTAATTTAATTGAAATTAAATTGGTTCAGTTGAAACTTAAGTTAAGAAGTGAACAAATATGTTCTAACCAGTCGATAGGGTCGTTCTCTACCTTAGCAATTTCGAGGACGAAATTATTTTAAGTAGGGAAGAATGTAATGACCCGCATTTTCAGGGGTATAATAATTAATTTATTTAATTATTTAAATGGTGATCAAGAGAATTTAATGGTCATGGAATTAAATAATGATGAATATTTAATTAAAATAATAAATTAAATAATATATTTAATTCTGAAATAATCAGAATTGGTTGAAATGGCGATATGATGTGAACTGGATCATCTGTGATATTTAATTCAGCTTGGAATTGAATTTGAATAACGAATATATTATATAAACGACAGTTTGAACGTAGAATTATAATATAATTAAAATCGAGCTCGAAATGGCACTGCAGTTCGTAAATTGGCGATTCGAACTTCAACTGAATGTACAAGATTCGTTTTAAGCCGGATTTCTGTGAAACAAGAAACGTGTGGAGCTGGTGGAGTATATCTTTCTAGTGAAAGAGAAAAATCAGGATTTCGTGGTGTAGATTTTGATTTATGTCCAAATCAAATTTCAGAAAAGTCACTGTGGAATTCCTTTGAAATTTATAAATATTTACTTATATTTATAAAAGGAATTTCATTATAAATCGCATATCGATTTAAAGCGGGATTTGAAATATCGAGCTAGAAATTCATATAGGGATATTCTAGAGTTGTATGGTATTCCACTGTGAATATATATGATAATATTTATTTATAAATATTTAACTTAATTATATTTAAATATATTTATATATTTAAATGGGTCATTCAAAGCTTTAAAAATAGCCAATTGTGCAAACGAAGTCGAAATTCGACGAAACTAGATTTGTTGGATCCGCAATACCAAATTATTGTTAGATGTCAAGTTTCGTGATTTTTGAAGTCGGTTTGTGGTCATACGGGATTTTAATGTGAAATACAGTCAGTATTTTGACGGTTAAAAATACGTTGTGTGAGCAAACAAAGTCGGAATTCGACGAAACCAGTTTCGTTGGGACCATAATGTCGAACTGTAGCAACATGTCAATTTTCATGATTTTTGGGTATCATGTGTGATCACAGGAATTTTAGAGGATGTATGTAAACAACGTATGCTTAAAAATAAATAAAATAATTAATATAAAAATATTTAAATTCTCTATAAATGCCCTCTCTAAGTTTTCCTAAACCTAAAACACTTCATTTCAGAAGTCAACAAAGCCAGAAAATGTGTCGCTGATTTTTTTTCCTCTTTCAATAAAAATGTCGATCTTCAACAAATTCAAACAAATCCAAATGAAATCATAAAATCGTAAAACATATATATTTGCACTGCTGAATGGATTCTCTTCGATCTGGTATAATATTTGGGGAGTGCGACGCATGTTTGGGAGGGTCAAAACTCAACAGTATTGGCTAGGGTTCGAATTCATGAGTTGTTGAGAGAGTATTGGGCGGAATGGAGGGTGTGTTGGTGATCGTGGTGAGTAGAGGTTTGTGTAGGCGGATTTTCGTGGATTCCGCATCCAATTTCGTTCGATCCTGTACTGGTTGTCTCGAATGCTTGCTGAAGCTCAATGGTGGAAAGGGCCATGCGAGTATAACTTGTTGGAGATGGTATTGATGAGCTCGGAACAAGGAGTAGGATGGGGGTCTCCGTTGGTTGAACGGTTGATTGAAGGAGGAGTTAGGAGGAGAGAGGGTGGCGCTGTAATGGGTTTGGGGAAGGCTTCAGGAATCGGATACAGGAATTAGATGCGAAGAAGGAATACACGGGTGAGGGTGAATCGTTTGGGCCGATGTAAATTGGGTAAAGCCCAACGACTTTAGTGTTTAATTTAAAAACTATTTAAATAGTTATTTAAGCTTGTAAAATCAATATCTTCTCCATACATAATCAGAATCTGACGAAACAAGATCCATCGGGATTGTATGGACGAGGGCAACACCATGGCACTGAGTGGGAGTGAATCCGAGCTCGCTACAATTTATTGTAAAATAAATTGTCCGTCTGAATCAAATATGGTTAATCGTTATTTAACGATAACTGTCCAATGTGAGTAAATCTCACTAACTCTGAACAGTTTATAATTTCATGTTGTATTTTTAGAACTGTTAAATATTGGTTGATTGATTGTGTGTTGACTGTTTGATTGAACTGCTAGTCAGTTAGTTGAATTTCTATATTGATTCTGTTTAACAAAATATATCATATGGAACTGACAGTGATGTTATCTATATTGTTTAACATCTGTGATGCAGGGAAATAGGTTGGAGGAATCCGACTGGATTCCTCAACAGTTTTTTTATTGTTTTTCATATATTGTGATAAATGATGTGGTTTATAATCCGTGGTTGATTATATGTGTTTGGACGATATTGGTCATCGTGATTTGATGTGTTAAGTACCGTAAAATATCGGAATGGGAAAAGGAGATTTTCAAAGTGATATTGAAAACAGAAGATGTATAAATTGGAATACTTATAAATAAGAAATATTTATAAAATTGGAATAATTATAAAGGGGATTATTTATTTAGGATAAATAAATAAGATGTTATAAAATGGACTACTTACTTAGAAAATAAATAAGAGATAATAAGTGAGATATTTATTTGTTAAATAAATAGGATAAGATAAATGGATTTATTTATTTGTTAAATTAATAGAATTGAAAAGGGAATAGTTATTTGTTAAGTAAACAAATAGAAAAGGAATTAGTCAAAGGAGTTAATTCAAAGGAATTAAATCAAGGAGTTAATCCGAAGAGAATCGAAAAGAGTTTAATCGAAAGGAGTTATCAAATTAGTTATTCGGAAGGAGTTATCGATTATAGTTTAATCGAAAGGAGTTATCGAATTAGTTATTCGAAAGGAGTTATCGATTATAGTTTAATCGAAAGGAGTTATCGAATTAGTTATTCGAAAGGAGTTAAGTAAGGAGTTAAGTAAAAAGAGTTAATTGATTAAGGTTAAGTAAATAGAGTTAATCGAATTTAGTTTATTCGAAGAAAGGTTTTCTAATCCAGTTATTCGTAAGAGAGATTATAGAATATTGGTTATTCGAAGGAGTTATCGAATTTAGTTATTCGATGGAGTTAATCGATTAGAGTTAAAATAAAGGAGTTGATCGAATATAGTTTATTCGAGTAGAATCAATTGAGTTAATCGAATATTAGTTTATTCGAATAAAGTTAAAGGAAAGGAGTTATCGATTATTAGTTAATCGAAGGAGTTATCGATTTCTAGTTAATCAAAGGAGTTATCGATTATTAATTAATCGAAGGAGTTATCGATTATAGATTAATCGAAAAGAGTTATCGATTAGTTTAATCGAAGTGAGTAATCGAATATAGTTTATTCGAAAGGAATTATCGAATTTGGTTATTCGAAGGAGTTATCGAATTTAGTTATTTGATGGATTTAATTGAATATAGTTTATTTGAATAGAATCAATTGAGTTAATCGAATATTAGTGATCCGAATAAAGTAAAAGGAGTTATCGAATATAGTTTATTCGAATTGAGTTAAGTGAAACGAGTAAATCAATAGCGTTAGTCCGATAGAGTTAATCCAATAGCGTTAGTCCAATAGAGTTAATCCAATAGCGCTAATCCAATAGAGTTAATTGATAAGGGTTAATCGAATAGAGTAAATTGAATAGAGTTATCGAATATACCTTATTCGAAGGAAAGAATTATCGAATAAGAGATAATTCGAAGGAGAGTTATGTAAGGAAGTTGTTAAAGAATTAAAAGGTAAACTTTGTCTATTTCAAGGTTAGAAACGTTGTTCAGTTAAGGTCTGAGAGGTAGTTTTACCCCAACTTGATTGACTCCATTGTTAACTAAGGAATGGTTAAGTTTCAATTGTGAAGGTTGGTTAAAGGAACTGGGTTGGCATCACGATGGTTTGTTTAAACATCTGTCTAAGTCCAATGAAGGAGTTTTGGAAATGTTTTCCAAATAAGAACCAGAAATGTTTTTCTGATATAGAAAACAAGAAATGGAAATGTTTTCCAATGGTAATAACATATATTTTCTAAATTTATAAAATAAGAAATGTTGAATATAGGGAAACAGGAGATGAAAAATGAACTAAGGAGATAAATGTTAAATGATGTTTGATCGATACAAATTTCCATCTGGAAATAATATCGTTGTTTGCACACCTGTTTTTCTTTGATGGTTAAATCACAGACTATCGAAGTTTTGACCATTTTAACGTTGTTAATATGGAGAGACCGGTTGGATTATTATCCAAAGAACCACTCTGTATTGGTATAAGCGTTGCGAATCATATATGCCAAAGATAATTGAAGACAGAGTAAAGTGCAAGGGCTATTGTATAAGTCTTAGATAACAGTGCCTAAGATGGATGTATTGAATAGTGCCTTCGGTTCATCCTGTTCCGGGATAACTTGTATGGATGATTGTATGACAGAGTATTTCCAAAAAGGTCACGTACATTGATTTCTTCGACCATACCAAGAGTGGAAGCGGAGAAGGAAACTTCTTTAGCTAACATATAATGTACTGTTGTAGACGTTAATTAGTGATTTCGATGGATCTGACAATGTGGCATTCAAAGTGAATCTGATGTGATGATGAAGCTTAACCTCAAGCCTCATCAACCGGTAAATGACAAAAATCGGGCAAGCAGCACGGCTAAGTCGGTCTCTCCGAAGTAGGGTGTATAATCACCTGATCTAGAGTTTCATTTACTTCTAAAAATCTATTATTGATGCTGTCCCATTCGGAAAATGGTTGTTGATCCCAACCGTTGGTGATATACATTCGATACACTCAAGCGAAATGATTGGTCGGTCATGTGTGGCCGGGTTGCAAGATGTTCTTGTTGAACCCAGTGTATTCCTTTCTAGAGGTACACTAGCGAAAGGTGGTTCCATACCTTGTCATAGTTAGAAATCCATTACCCAATACGTGCTTGCGGTTTTGATTGTATACTATATATGTAGAACGTGAGATGAAATCTTTTCTGCTAGATGATTATTATACTGTGGTTGATAGACATTATTATAATATCAAAAGGTTTTTGATATAAAGATATTTTGGATTCTCATAAGGGAAAAACCCGTTCCGTTTTACGGCGTGGTCTTATGAGATATCGTTTACTTGTTCAAACCATTTAAAACTGTTTTGCTCACACCAGTCCCATGACTGACCTGGAGTTTATTTTGTTTTGTTTTCCCTAAACTCTTGGGTGCCCAATTTTGTATGGGCAGTCAAGTAGTCAGGATTTACAGATATATTGGAAGAGCTTGGAGCAGGAGGCTTTAGGATTATATAGCTAGTTATTTACGCTGTGTTGTAAGTGTTGTACTTTGATAATGATGTATATTCAAGTACAGATATATATTTCAAGTTATGTTATATATATTATATGTTATTCGTTCCGCTATGAGGTTCGTGTTACTCTGATGTTGTGTTCTTCTTCTTCTTCTATTCTGAGTTTCTATCTTATCTTTCCTCACCCTCTAATTTCTTTCATTAATTACCAGGATTTTTCGATGTTTGGTTAGTCGTCATCATGTTTATGTCGATAACCAAAGTCACCAAAATCCGGGTCGTTACAACGTCAATCGGTGATTTGATGGATTTGACGATGTGGCATTCGAAGTGAATCTGGTGTGATGATAAAGCGTAGCTTCTAGCCTCACATCCAATAGATGACAGAAATCGGGCAGGCAGCATGGCTAAGTCGGTCGCTCCGAAGTAGGGTGTATAATCACCTGATCTAGAGTTTCATTTATTTCTAAAAATCTATTGTCGATACTTTCCCATTCGAGAAACGGTTGCTGATCCCAACCGTTGGTGATATACATTCGATACACTCAAGCGAAATGAGTGGTCAATCATGTATGGCCGGGTTGGAAGATGTTGTTGTTGAACCCAGTGTATTCCTCTCTAGAGGTACACTAGCGAAAGGTGGTTCCATACCTTATCATAGTTGGAAATCCATTACCCAATATGTGCTTGCGGTTTTGATTGTATACTATATATGTAGAACGTGAGACGAAAGCGTTTCTGCTAGATGATTATTATATTGTGGTTGATAGACATTTTTATAATATCAAAAGGTTTTTGATATAAAGATAATTTGAATTCTCATAAGGGAAAAACCTGTTCCGTTATACGGCGTGGTCTTATGAGATATCATTTACCTGCTTAAACTGTTTTAAACTGTTTTACTCATACCAGTCCCATGACTGACCCGGAGTTTATTTTGTTTTTTTTCCCTAAACTCTTGGGTGCCCAATTTTGTACGGGCAGTCAAGTAGTCGGGATTTACAGATACTTGAAGAGCTGGAGCAGGAGGCTTCTGGATCATATAGCTATAGTTTATTTCCGCTGTGTTGTAAGTGTTGTACTTTAATAATGATGTATATTCAAGTACCGATGTTTTATTTCAAAGATATGTTATCTATTTTATGTTATTCGTTCCGCTGTGAGGTTCATGTTACTCTGATGTTGTGTTCTTCTTCTTCTTCTTCTATTATAAGTTTCTATCTTATCTATTCTCACCCTCTAATTTCTTTCATTAATCATCCGGTATTTTCGACCTTGGATGTTCGATATGTGTTGTATATCGGATAACCAAGGTCGCCAAAATCCCGAGTCATTACAATAATGGCGACTTCTCCTCATTCAATTCCAAATCTTTATACAAAATCACTCCCTAGTGTTGATTCAGACTTGAGATCGGCTTATCCTCCCGATTTACTTCATCTCATCAACATGCAAGCCGAGATATCCATCAACTATAGAGAAATCTTTGATCTTCGGATCTAGATTCGCATGTTGATTTCCCAGATCCAGTCAAGAATAAGACAACTTTGGTCTAAGCTAGTATTATTCCATCTAAATCACGGTCGGAGGTTGTTACCGAGAACAAATTACATCAAAAGTCAGTTCAACTCAAGTATTACGAGCCAGATATCAAAGATAATGTTAAGATGGCTGTGATTAGTGAATATCTGGTCAATAAAGTAAGAGATAAGTGGTTTAATTCAATAGTCTTTTATGTTTATGGAGGTAAGCCATATTATATTTTTCTAAAAGATTACATAGATAGAAATTGGAAATTGAAAGGCAAATACCGGCTGTTTTCTAGAGAGAATGGTTTGTATATCCTTAAATGTGATTTATCTGAAGATTGCGAAAAAAAATTGGCTGAAGGTCCTTCTTTCTACAACAAAAAAGCTTATTTTCATGAAGCAGTGGCAGCCAGGTTTGTAATAAATGCATGAATTTTTGAATTTTGTTCCTATTTGGATTAAATTTCCGAACTTGGAATCAGAATTTTGGTCTATAAAGGCCATTAGTAGGATTACCTCTTTATTAGGTCACCCTATAAGATTAGATAACATAATTGAGGGTGCATTTCGTATAGCTTACGCGAGATGAAACGACCCAAACTTCCCCTTTCGGGAAAGCCAGGATTGAGTTGAGAACACGACGCATCAGAACAAAAACAATGGAACATTTCATTGCTTAATACAACAATTACATCAGAGTACAAGAATATAGCAGAGTATGAATAAAAATTACATAGAAAAATATCAGAGATTTAAAATACATAGCAGCGGAAAATAATATATAAGTACAATGCGTAGCGGAAAATAACAACTGACACAACTGAAAGAAATATACGGATACAAAGCTTTCCGACTATAGCTCCAGCTGTAAATCCAGGAACCAGGGAAAAGAAATATCTGCAAAAACCAAAACTACTAGTTGCCCGTATGGAAAATATGGGCACCCAGAGTTTAGGTTAAAACAATAAACTCCAGATCAGTCATGGGACTGGTGTGAGAATTAAAACAGTTATTAATTTAATTTTAAAGTTAGGTAAATCATGGAACCACGCCGTATAACACGGAATGGGTTTACCCCCCAAGAATACCAGTGCATAAACAAACAACGCAATGCTAATTAAAAAAAATGAAGCTATTATAAGACTTGGATCCCATCATGCAATGCAAGCCGGAGGATAGAGTTTTACCTTATAATAGCCAAATATGCTTGGTACGCGAAATTTATCTTTTATTATTATTATAAGTGTATAGTGTAGAAATCAATTTCGAAAGTAAATGTATCAATCCTAGACGGCATGCATACCATATATCATGTCACCAATATAGGATTATAATTAAAACGGCAAAGCTCGCATTGGAAAGTTGGATTTCCATCATGATGGCTCCTGATTCGAAAGATCTATCGCATAGTGCAATTCCCCATTGCTTACTTCCCAGGCATGAGAAAACGCCGTAATGCACATCCATACTATATCCAGGATATCGAGTATCTCCACGACTTACGTCCCATGCATGAGAAAACGCCGCTTACTCTATCCATCCGGGAATCGGGGGTGTGCCCTATCCCTCTGAGTGGGGGGCGACCACACTCAGCACATCTCGGTCGACCGAATCCATCCTCATATCGAAAGCATACTGACCTGACCATCAGTTCACCATCATACCGGTGTGTGCGGCTCGCGAAGTAACGCTACACAAAGCTATGCTAGTAAAAGCTATGCTTTGATCATCATCCACAAGGCTTTTCTTTTCAACAAAAGCCTTGATTCATGCATCTCAGCATGCCACATTGTCAATCCATACCATAACATTGATTTCTACCAATATATAACATCTAAGATCATATGTCCCAAAGAAGGGTGCTAAGCAAGAGAATAAATTCTCCACCACCAAACATATATATATTTAGCAGAGATCAACGACTACAACATAAAGGAATACAACGTCAGACATACCATCCATTTACAAGTCCATTCTGGGTCTGAACGGAACCGGAGACACCTTATTCCTTGTCTCCTATGTCCAATAAAGGAGAGAGGCCCTCGTATATCCGGACAATCAACAAATATATCCGGACGACTACCACTGTAACCCCTTCAAGGTAGCTACTCCAATCATGGGCATCAGTAGCAACTCATCCATTTGATGTGAAGATCGTCGGTCTTAAATCGTCTTCAATCTCTTCGACTATTAGCTGTCGTATTCATTATTCACAATGGGTTAAACCAGGTCTTTCCAAATAACTCACGTAATTTATAATCAAGTTCTATAAAAACACATAATACGCCCCATTCCAATTTAGAATATTCTTTTATTCAAATATTTACATTTTTAGGGAAATGTTCCCATAAATTTTATCAAAGATAAATCTTTCAAATTTTCTTTTTAATCTTCCTTTTGATCTCATTTCAAAAGATCTTAGTGTAACTTTTCACAATTCTAAACCAAATTAAGGTTTATCAACTAGTCAGGACTAAAGAGCCTTACCGAAGTAATCAATTATTTTATTAATCCCAATCCCGACCTATTCATCCCATGGAGAAGAACTGGTTGTACTCCATATCTAACACCCACGGTGTTATCGGTAAATTTAATTACCATTTCACGTTCAAATCTAATCAAAAAGTTAACTATCGCTTGGAGTAAAACTGGTGGTACTCCATTCTTGATCATTTCAAAAATTCGATAAATTTAATTATTCCATTCTCATTTCAATCTAATTCAAGATTCTTTAAAACTCATAGTTCGGTTTTAATCTCAAAAATCATAATTTAATGATTATTCAAATTTAAGAAATTAATTTTTCTTTAACTGGGTTAAAGACCAAATGTTATTTAAAAACATTATTCATGATAAACCCAAAATCCTCTTTCATCAAAATGAAATCTACACGGAAATCATAACAGTATATAATCGACATAAATTCCCGTATCAGACTAATAATATAAATGGAATAGCGGCAGTGCCTTTTAAATACCATATATAGTATCGGTCTTCGTTCACAGAAGCTCATCTCAATTATTACCAAATCCAATTCCATTCAATTCTAATTTAACATATTAAATTGGAAAACTTTACTTTGGAAAATTCCCATTATTGTTAATTAAAATATAATAAATTCCAAATCATATTCATCACTGTTAATTGGGTTAAAGAACAAATGTTATTTAAAACAATGTTCATGGTAAACCCAAAATCTAATTTCAATTTAATTCCAATTTAATTCCAATTTAATATTAATTAATTGGAAGACTTCACTAAATCTTTATTTAAAGATTTTTTTTTCAACTGGGTTTAAAACAGCGTTATTTAAGACACTATTCACGACAAACCCAAAATCCAATTTGATATTAAATATAAGGCTCTGAATAGAAATTATATCGATTTATATTCAATATCAAATTCTGAAACCAACAAATATCGTATTGGGAATAACGATGTATATATATATCTTCCAAATTCCTCGACAATATCTGCATAGTCACGGAATCCCATATCGAAATATTCCAAAGATTATTTCCATTCCAAATCCATTCCGATAAATATATATATCGGAAAATTCTGGTTATTTAAAAACCATTTTCAAATCCAATTTATTTATTTATAAAAATAATTTGGAATATTATTCTAGTTAATACGTAGTTCATTTCGATAAAAATATATTTTTATCTTTTCAAAACTGGAATTTTTCATCCAAAATCTTTCCAAATCATTTATTATATGTTACATAATTTTTCCATATTTTTAATAATTTTATTATCGTCCATATAGTCGGTTTCCAATAATGGCCACCGAACTTCATCCATAACGACTTTTTCTGAAATTGATTTGGCCATATCTCCAAATCTAACTGTTATATTTCAAATCTCTTATATTCATTTGAAAGCTCTTTTCGATGCGAACCCAATGATTCCGGTTTTAGGAGAATCCGACAGTCTGATCTTCCGTTACGTCAATTTGAAGTTAAAGGTCGAAATTCGCGAACAGTCGCTGCGCGGCGCGTTCAATTTAGGCCATTAAATATATTTGATATATATATTATATATATTTTGTCGATTTCCATTTAAAACGCATTTTATAAAATAATTATAAATTCGTTTCAAAACGACTCCAACTTCATTTTCACTTTTAAATGCAAATTGAATATTCCATATCATTAAAAATTTAAAATGATAATATTATCAAAATATTAGATTTTGAAATCACTTCTTTTCGATATTCATTATAAAATAAATAAAATCGGTCGATAAATCCGTTCGGGTTAAAATGGCGTTTCTATACTTAACCCGACATCATATTTTTATATTTTTTTGTCCATCCAAAATCGGACATCAAAATCACATTTTGATTATTCATTGTATATTATTTTAAACTATTCGTTATTTTAAAAAGTTCTTTATTTTAAAAGATTCTTTATTTTAAAATATTCTTTGTCTTAAAATATTCTCTATTTCTGAATCGGAATGCGACTCAATCAGTTACCATATAATTTCAGTTATATGGATTTCATACATCGCATGTATAAAACAATAATGATAAACAATCATCAAAAATTCATACAACATCCAGAGTGCATTTTATAACTATATAAGCATTAAATATAAATAATTAACGCTTACAACAGTCTATCAACCAATCGATTGACATACAACTAAACAATTGGGATTAGTGTATGTCAAATATCATCCCAATACCCATGTGGGGTTTTCAAACAACAACAGTTTATTTATTTGTGCAGTTGGGCGATGTGTAAAATTTATCATCCCAATCCATATCAGATAAATGGGTGCACATAAACAAATCGTCCGATTTGTAAATGAATATTTATTTTATTCATATGCACGTTAAAAATTATATTTTAACTATAAAATATTTATTTTGACACATGAATATTTTATACAGTTCATTTATACAATAAAAATGATATTTTTATTGTTCTAACATATTTTAGAAAATTTTGGCAGAATAACGACGTGATACTAGAACGTGAATAAGGTCTAGCCTTATCCCTCGCCTAATACGGGCTCGCGCCATACACATACCAATTCTATCAATTCCATTCACATCCCAAATCAAATTCAAACAAATAAATCTATCAAAACAAGCAACCAAACATCCATGGTTTCAATCAAAGATGTCGGGTGCTACTAATCACCGTCTGCATCCTAGTATATATTTAACTGTAAAACAGAATTTGAATGAGAAGTTCTCACCTTGGGTTTCGACTTCGCCATTCTTTAATTGAACAGTTTGAATTCTGCTCGCTTCCAGTCGGTTCCACCGCAATCTGTTTTCAAGAGGTTTATATTAAAAATCACATTTTTTAATACAGTGCTATTTATTTAACAATCACATCCTTAAACTGTTATATATTTATTTATTTATTTTAAAAAAAATCAGATTTTTAAAACAAAGTATTTCATATGAAAATTACGTTTTATTTTAAATGTTATATAAATTAAAAGTCATGTTTTTATTTTAGAGCTATATATATAAAAACCATATTTTTATTTTAAAGTTGTTTATATAAAAACCATATTTTTAAACTAATGTTATATATATAAAAAAATCATCTTTTTAATATAATGCTATTTATATTTTTAAAAACCAATGCTATTTTATTTTTAAAAAAGATCAATGCTATTTTTATCTTAAAAATCATATTTTTAAGTAATGCCATAATATATACAAATCATATGTTATCTATATAATAAAAATCATATATTTACTATTGTTCTATCTATATAAAAATCGTATTTTTATACTATGTTCTTACATTTAAAAAATATATTTTTAAACCAATGTGAATTTATATTTAAATCTGAAAATAAACCATATTAATTATATGTATATAAACTTACATTTTTTTATACATCGTTATATAAATTAAAAACTAAAAATAAAATTCAATGCTAATTTAAAGTAAAACTGAAAACAATTCACTATTAATTTAAGTTAAAACTGAAAATAATTCACTGTTAATTTAAATTAAAACTGAAAATAATTATCAGTGTTAACCTTTCTGCTTCCATCTTCTTTCTGCAAAGTATCAACGACGAACAAAACCCATCGCTACTCTTAAAATTCTCCCGTCGCACCAAACCAAGGACTGCCGGAACGTGATCAGGACACGCCGCTTCGAACGCCTCGACATCACCTCCCAGCGCCGAGAGCGACAGCCCATTCGAACCTCCACAGACGACGTAATTTGCGGTCAAACGCGAAGAGTTTATGCCATGATTTCCACTCAATCTTGCAACGATACCTCATCATCTCCATATTGATTTAAAGAACACAAAACGCTCTATAATTTTTGTTTTAGAGCCTTGATTTATTTGAAATTTATTTGGAGAAAATAAAGATAAAATTTGAAGAATATTGGATGTCCATTTTTCTTGTGGTAGCGGCAAATGATGAATGGGAATTAAATTAAGGTTTGGCCTATTTTTTCTATATATATATATATTATAATATTTATTAATATTTAATTAACATATTAACCATTTAACGCTCCGAACTCCATATCAAACCCAATGATTATCACCTCTAGCTAAATACCCCCATTTCGGACCCAATGGAATATGTTTCGCAAGCCAGTTTGACTGTTTCGATCAGTGTTCATCGAAATTAAAATATAAATCAATATATATTGATTTTGAACGTACATTTTAATTTACCGAGTCCACATACTGACTTCAAAAATTCCCAAAAAAATAAATCAACCTATGTTTTGATGATACGGTCCTAAAAAAACTAATTTTGTCAAATTTGGAGACCGTTTGAAAAATGGTCACTTTCTAGTCAATCAAATTCAAACTGAAATTACCAAACACTTTTAAATTCACCACGCTCACATATTAATTCCAAAAATTATGACATTTGGAAACTAACAATAATTTGACATTCCGGATCCAACAAAAGTGGTTTCATCGAAAACGGAGGTCGTTTGCAAAATGGCTATATTTAAGGGATACATATTATAATAAAAAATATATAAATTCCATAGCGACTATTTTTAATTTTAAACTAGGCATAACTTTTTGTTCCCATTATGAAATCTGGATTTTTCAAATTCTTAGAAAGATATTGTTAAACATATTCTAACATTTCTTGTTTCACTTAAATCCGATTTATTTTGAATCCTGTACATTCAATAGAAATTTGAAATCGAATTTTCAAACTACCGCGCCATTTCAGGCTCGTTATTTAATTAAAATAAATTTATTCTTCCTGACTTCGATTTAAATAAATTTTTAGTCGTTATTATTTAAAATAAGTCATTTTAAATATTCAAAATCCATTAAAATAGCTAAAATAAATTTTTTTAATTGGTTCCAAAATTCAGGGTTGTTACAATCTCCCCCACTTAAAATCTTTTCGTCCTCGAAAAGGAACGGAGCTGAAAGTTGTTTAACTAACTAACTCAACTTTCATTCTGGCTTTCATTCTTCAACTTTTCAGTTTCTAAGAATTTTCTAATTTTTCAAAAATTTGGCTAACACCCTAAATTTTGGAAAATTTTCGCCATAACCTCCTTTGTATGGGTTGATATTTAAAACCGCAACTTGCCTCATAGGGCCTTCACAAATCCAAAAAGAAAAGAAAAAGCCAAGTGGCTCGCCAATTGGCTTATAAAATCATCAAACCCCAATGAATACAGTAAATATGTACCTATTTGTCGGGCATACAATTTTATTCCTCTTCTTAGCTTCCATGATATGACATGTTCATTATATATACTTGTATATGTATTCAATTCGAACAAATTTTCAATTCAGTTCAACATTTGATTCTATTTGCTTAACTTACCATTCATTTTCTTATTAGTTTTTATCATTCCAATATTTTTATTAGTTAAATTAATTATCAAACATCACAACCAACAATCAATTAAGTGATTAACTTTTTAAATATATATAACTTTTATATAGTCAAAATCATATTTTTAGTGCAAATCACAGCAATAAACTTTAATTAAGTTTTGGTTCTCACACCAGTAAATTGGAAATATATAGATATCCCACTTTCGAAACTCGAACATAAATACTGATGATGCAGGTGTCATCATCAGAATTATCCACGGGCGACTAGAGTGTGATTCTATATCTATCCAGTATATTTGAGACTTCGTATACGCGCCAGCTAGGCGTATATGCAAAATCTTCGTATATTCGATTGTCCGAATTTAATATAAAATAATATACTCAAGTACGTATAATAGATACAAAATTTCAAAACTAAATTTGTTTTTTTATAAATAATACTCTGCAAATTCATTCTAGAATGTTATTGATCCTGTCTCTAATGAGTTATTCTTATAGGATGTTACTAATCCTATCTCTGATGAATTCTTTCATTTGGTTCTAATGTTTCTTGTTTTCGAGCTTTGTAAACCAAAGCTCTAGTACCAACTGAAACGACCCAAACTTCCCCTTTCATGAAAGCCCGGATTGAATTGACGCATAAGAATACAAAGAATAGAACATTTCATTGCTTATTATAACAATTACATCAGAGTACAAGAATATATAAGAGTATGAATAAATATTACACAGAAAAATATCAGAGGTTTAAAATACATAGCAGTGGAAAATAATACATAAGTACAGTACGTAGCGGAAAATAACAACTGACACAACTAAAAGAAATATACGGATACAAAGCTTTCCGAATATAGCTCCAGCTGTAAATCCAAGATACTGGGAAAAGAAATATCTGCGAAAACCAATACTACTAGCTGTCCATGTGGAAAATATGGGCACCCTGAGTTTAGGTTAAAACAATAAACTACAGGTCAGTCATGGGACTTGTGTGAGAACAAAAACAGTTATTAATTTGATTTTAAAGTTAGGTAAATCAAGGGACCACGCTGTATAACACAGAACGGGTTTACCCTCAAGAATACCAGTGCATAAACAAACAGCGCAATACTAATTAAAGAAAAATGAAGCTATTATAAGACTCAGGTCCCATCACACAATGCAACGCAAGTCGGAGGATAGAGTTTTACCTTATAATAGCCAAATTTGCTTAGTACGCGAAATTTATCTTTTATTATTATTATAAGTGTATAGTGTAGAAATCAATTTCGAAAGTAAATGTATCAATCCTAGACGACATGGGTACCATATATCATGTCGCCAATGTTGGTTTACAATTAAAATGGCAAAGCTCGTATTGGAAAGTTGGATTTCCATCATGATGACTCCCTATTCGAAAGATCTATCGCGTAGTGCAATTCCCCACAGCTTACGTCCCGCGCATGAGAAAACGCCGTAATGCACATCCACACAATATCCAGGATATCGAGTATCTCCGCGACCATAGAAAACGCCGCTTACTTCATCCATCTGGGAATCGGGGGTGTGCCCTATCCCTCCGAGTGTGGAGCATCCACACTTAGCTCATCTCGGTCGACCGAATCCATCCTGATATCAAAAGCATACTAACCTGACCATCAGTTCACCATCATACCGGTGTGTGAGGCTCGCGAAGTAACGCTACACAAAGCTATGCTAATTAAAGCTATGCTTTGTTCATCATCCACAAGGCTTTGCTTTTCAACAAAAGCCTTTATCCATGCATCTCAGCATGTCACATTGTCAATCCATACCATACCATTGATTTCTGCCAATATATAACCTCTAAGCTCAGATGTCTCAAAGAAGGGTGTTAAGCAAGAGAATAAATTCTCCGCCACCAAATAGATATATATTTAGCAGAGATCAATGAATACAATATAAAGAAATACAACGTCAGACATACCATCCATTTACAAGTCCATTCTGGGTCTGAACAAAACTGGAGGAACCTTATTCCTCGTCCCATATGTCCAATACAGGAGAGAGGCCCTCGTATATCCGAACAAACAACAAATACGTCCGTACAGCTACCACTGTAGCCCATTCAAGGTAGCTACTCCAATCATTGGCATCAGTAGCAACTCATCCATTCTATGTGAAGATCGTCGGTCTTGCACCATCTTCAATCTCTTCGACTGTTAGTCGTCTTATTTATTATTCAGAATGGGTTAAACCCTGTCTTTCCGAATAACTCGCGTAATTTATAATCAATTGCTATAAAAACACATCATACGCCTCATTCCAATTCAGAATATTCTTTTATTCAAACATTTACATTTTTAGGGAAAGGTTCCCATAAATTTTTATCAAAGATGAATTCTTTTTAATTTTCTTTTTAATTTTCCTTTAGATCTCACTTCAAAAGATCTTAGTTTATCTTTTAACAATTCTAAACCAAATTAAGGTTTATTAACTAGTCGGGATTAACGAGCCTTACCGAAGTAATCATTTATTTTATTAATCCCAATCCCAACTTATTCATCCCATGGATCAAAACTAGGTAGTACTCCATATCTAACACCCATGGTGTTATCAGTAAATTTAATTACCATTTCACGTTCAAATCTAATTAAAGATTTAACTATCGCTTGGAGTAAAACTGGTTGTACTCCATTCTTGATCATTTCAAGAATTGAATAATTTAATTATTCCATTCTCATTCCAATCTAATTCAAGATTCTTTAAAACTCTAGTTTAGTTTTAATCTCAAAAATCATTATTTAATGATTATTCAAATTTAAGAAATTAATTTTATCTTTAACTGGGTTAAAGAACAAATTGTTATTTAAAAGCATTGTTCACGATAAACCCAAAATCCTCTTTCATCAAAATGGAATCTACACGGAAATCATAATAGTATATAATCGACATAAATTCTCGTATCAGACTAATAATATAAATGGAATAGCGGCAATAACTTTTAAACCCATATATAGTATCGGTCTTCATTCATAGAAGCTCATCTCAATTATTACCAAATTGAATACCGTTTAACTCCAATTTAATATATTAAATTAGAAAACTTTACTTTGGAAAATTCCCATTAATCTTAATTAAAAGATAATAAATTCCAAATTGTATTCTTCATTGTTAATTGGGTTAATGAACAAATGTTATTTAAAACAATGTTCACGATAAACCCAAAATATAATTTCAATTTAATTCAAATTAATTGGAAAACTTCACTAAATCTTAATTTAAAGATTTTTTTTAGTTGGGTTTAAGAACAGTGTTATTTAAGACACCATTCATGACAAACCCAAAATCCAATTTGATATTAAATACATGGCTTTGAATAGAAATTATATCGGCTTATATTCAATATCAAATTCTGAAACCAACAAATATCATATTAGGAATAACGATATATATATATATATATGTCTTCCAAATTCCTCAAACATATCCGCATAGTCACGAACCTCATATCGAAATATCCCGTAGGTTATTTCCATTCCAAATCAATTCCGATATATATATATATATATCGGAAAATTCTGGTTATTTTAAAATCATTTTCAAATCCAATTTATTTATTTCTAAAAATAATTTGGATTATTATTCTAGTTAATACCAATTCATTTCTATAAAAATATTTTTTTATCTTTTTAAAACAGGAATTTTTTATCAAAAATCTTTCCAAATCATTTATTATGATTTTACATAAATTTTCCATATTTTTAATAATTCTATTATCGCCCGTACAGTCGACTTCCAATAACGGCCACCGAATTGCATCCATAACGACCTTTTCTGAAATTGATTTAGACATATCTCCAAATCTAACCGTTAGATATCAAATCTCTTATATTCATTGGAAATCCCTTTTCAACACGAACCCAACGGTTCCATTTTTAGGAGAATCCGACGGTCGAGCTCCCGTTACGTCAATTTGAAGTTAATTGTTGAAATTCGCGAATGATCGCTGCGCCGCGCATTCTATTCAGGCTATTAAATATATATAATATATATTATATATTTTTCGTCGATTTCCATTTAAAACATAATTTATAAAATAATTATAAATTCATTTTAAAAATGATACCAACTTCATTTTCACTTTTAAATCTAGAATGAATAAAATCGATCGATAAACCCGTTCGGGTTAAAATGGCGTTTCTATACTTAACCCGACTTCATATTTTTGTATTTTTATGTCCATCCAAAATCGGACATCAAAATCACATTTTGATTATTCACTGAATATTATTTTAAAATATTCGTTATTTTAAAATATTCTTTGTTTTAAAATATTCTTTGTCTTAAAATATTCTCTATTTCAAAATATTCTCTATTTCTGAATTGGAATGCGACTCAATCAGTTACCATATAATTTCAGTTATATGGATTTCATACATCGCATGTATACAATAACAATGATAAACAATCATTGAAAATTCATACAACATCCAGAGTGCATTTTATAACTGTATAAGCATCAAATATAAATAATTAACGGTTACAACATTCTGTCAACCAATCGATTGACATACAGCTAAGCAATTGAGATTACCGTATGTCAAATATCATCCCAATAACCATGTGGGGTTTTCAAACAACAACAGTTTATCTATTTATGCATTTGGGCGATGTGTAATATTTATTGTCCCAATCCATATCAAATAAATTGGTGTACATAAACAAATAGTCCGATTTGTAAATGAATATTTATTTTATTCATATACACGTTAAAATTTTTATTTTAACTATAAAATATTTATTTTGACACATGAATATTTTATACAGTTCATTTATATAATAAAAATGATAATTTTATTGTTCTAACATATTTTAGAAAATTTTGGCAGCATAACGGCGCGATTGTAGAACCGAAATAAGGTCTAGCCTTATCCCTCGCCTAATACGGGCTCGCGCCATACACATGCCAATTCAATCAATTTCATTCACATCCCAAACCAAATTCAAACAAATAAATCAACCAAAACAAACGACCAGACATCCATGGTTTCAATCAAAGGTGTCGGGTGCTACTAAGCACCGTCTACATCCTAGTATATATTTAATTGTAAAACAAAATTAGAGTGAGAAGTTCTCACCTTATGTTTCGACTCCGCCATTCTTTAATTGAACGGTTTGGATTCTATTCGCTTCCAGTCAGTTCCATCGAAATCTGTTTCCAAGCGGTTTATATTAAAAATCACTTTTTTTAATACAGTGCTATTTATTTAAAAATCACATTTTTAAACTGTTATATATATATATTTTTTAAAAATCAGATTTTAAAAAAAAGTATTTCATCTGAAAATTACATTTTATTTTAACTGTTATATAAATTAAAGATCATGTTTTTATTTTAAAGCTATATATATATATAAACCATATTTTTATTTTAAAGTTGTTTATATAAAACCATATTTTAAAACTAATGTTACATATAAAAAAAATCATATTTTTACATAATGCTATTTATGTTTTTAAAAATCAATGCTATTTTATTTTAAAAAAAAATCCATGTTATTTTTATCTTAAAAATCATATTTTTAAGCAATCCCATAATATATACAAATCATATGTTATCTATATAATAAAAATAATATATTTATTATTGTTCTATCTATATAAAAATCGTATTTTTATACTATGTTCTTACATTTAAAAATTATATTCTTAAACCAATGTGAATTTATATTTAAATCTGGAAATAAACCATATTAATTATATATAAAAAATTACATTTTTTATACATCGTTATATAAATTAAAAACTGAAAACAAAATTCAATGCTAATTTAAATTAAAACTGAAAAAAATCACTATTAATTTAAATTAAAACTGAAAATAATTATCATTGTTAACCTTTTTGCTTCCTTCTTCTTTCTGCAAAGTATCAGCGATATACAAAACCCATCGCTGCTCTTAAAATTCTCCCGTCGCACCCAACCAAAGACTGCCGGAATGTGATCAGGAGACGCCACCTCGAACACCTCGACATCAACTACAATGCCGAGAGCGACGACCCATTCGAACCTCCACAGACACCGTAATTTGCGATCAAACGCGAAGAGTTTAAGCCATGATTTCCAGTCAATCTTGCAAGGATACCTCATCATCTCCATATAGATTTAAAGAGCACAAAACACTCTACAATTTTTGTTTTAGAGCCTAGATTCCATTCGAAATTTATTTGGAGAAAATAAAGGATAAAATTTGAATAATATCGGCTGTCCATTTTTCTTGTGGCAGCAGCAAATGATGAATGGGAATTATATTAGGGTCCGGCCTATTTTTTCTATATATATATTATAATATTTAATTCACATATTAATTGTTTAACGCTCCGAACCCAAATCAAACCCAATGACCACAGCTGAATACCCCCATTCCGGACCCAATGGAATATGTTTCACAAGCTAGTTTGACTGTTTTGATCAGTTTTCATCAAAACTAAAATATAAATCAATATATATTGAATTTGAATGTACATTTTAATTTACCGGGTCCACATACTGACTCCAAAAATTCCCAAAAAAAATAAATCTAGCTAGGTTTTGTCGATATAGTCCTAATAAAACTAATTTCGTCGAATTTGGAGATCGTTTGAAAAACAATTACTTTCCAGCCGATTAAATTCAAACTGAAATTACCAAACACATTTAAATTCACCACACTCACATATTAATTCCAAAAATTATGAAATATGGAATCTAATAATAATTTGACATTCCGGATCTAACAAAAGTGGTTTCGTCAAAAACGGAAGTCGTTTGCAAAATGGCTATATTTAAGGGCTATATATTATAATAAAAAATATATAAATTCCATAGTGACTATTTTGAATTTTAAACTGGACATAAATTTTTATTCCCGTTATGAAATCTGGATTTTTCACATTCGTTGGAAAGATATTGTTAAACAAATTCTAATATTTCTGGTTTCACTGAAATCCAATTTATTTTGAATCCTATACATTCAATTGAAATTTGAAATCGAATTTTCAAACTACCGCGCCATTTCAGGCTTGTTATATAATTAAAATAAATTTATTCGTTCTAAGTTCAATTTAAATAAATTTTTAGTCATTATTATTTAAAATAAATCATTTTAAATATTCAAAATCCATTAAAATTGCTAAAATAAATTTTTTAAATTGGTTTCAAAATTCTGGGTTGTTACACGAGAATTTCGGTGGAAGTTAGTATAGATTTCAAATTTCCTGAATCAGTCCCTATGTTATGTCCCAATGGAAATTTTGTTTGGTGGAGGATTTATTATAAGTGGAAACCTTCTTTATGTACTAGCTGTAAAGTGTTTGGCTACTCTATTAATTCATGCAAATCTACCAAAATATGAATTCCTAAGGGTAATATGAAAAAGAATTGTGGTATGGATATTGATGGTAATATGGATGATTTGAGTGAATTTAGGAGAGATGCTGCAGATAGAGAAATGTTATTTGACAATGTCATCACTTCAGCTATGGATAGTAGTGATAATGGTTAATCTTCCAAAAGTTGACTTAGGGATTAGTGAACAAGCTAATATGTGTATGAAAGATTATGGAAACTATGAAATTAAAACAAAAGGAGATAGAATGGTGGTCAATCAAACTGTCAATGATGAAGCTAACTATGAGATGGTAAATGATATTTCAGATAGTAATGATGATTCAATGATTCAGTCAAATGACTTTTTGATGGAAGAATCCGATATCTCATCGTGTAGCAGTAAAAAGAGGAAAAGTAAATACAATTTTAGTAAGTTTAAGAGTATAAATAGCATCATTAATGATAATCCTTTTGTTGAAGTTAATCCAGAGTGGACTAAGCTTATCACTTAGATATAAACGAAATCAAGAACAAACAAAACAAGAGAAAATGGAGGATCCCTTGGCAGTGCGCAAAATGGAGGGATATCCAAGAAGTAACCATAGGTCTTGTAGTTTTTTCTGGATGATACTGATCCTTCCTTTATTTTTCTTTTAATTGACTGTTTTGGGCTTTTCTCTTTGTCGGTCTTCCACTTGCTTGTTTGGTTTGGTTCCTTTTGGGTGTTTCTGCCTTTAGTTGTGCTTGCTTGGTATATTTCAGATGGAGGTAGTGCTTTGTTTGGGTTTTGATGAAAGATGTTATTATGGGGTAGTTGAGTTGGTTGGCAGCACTATGGTTGATATTCAGAGTTCCTATCAATACTATGTGGTGCAGTATACTATTTGTGGAGAAAGGCTTCTTTGCCTTGTGTCTTTGATATAAGCTTTGTTTTTCTGGGCTTTTTTTGAGTTTTATTTCGTGTATTTTGTGGTTATGGCTCGCTATAGCTTAAAGTTGTATCTGATGTAGCATGTTTTGTATTATGTTCGAGCTAGCTTTTGTTGCTTGTATAGTACTTGTTCTATGTGAGTGGTGTAGTATTTATTGCCAGCTCGAACTTATCTTTGTAACTTTTTATTGTAATATAAGTATCCTTCTCTTTTAGAAAAAAACAATGGTGCTAACATTTTAATTGGTATGAAAGCATCATAATCCTATAGTTTGGCTCCATCTCACAACATATATAATGGTTCGGCTAGTTTCGGCCAACATCCACTTCAAAAGTTTCTTTTCATACTGCTGATTATAAATATAATCTGTTAGCATTCAAAAATAAAAAGGCAAACCGTAGGTAGGGAGTGAGAAATAAGATCCATTTTTCTTGCGCAGTTGATCCAATATTTGTAGGCAGAGACGTGCATAGACCAGCTTGATTTTTTTTGACAAAACAATCAAACGTAGTAGGATTATCTTCGGAAATCACAACCTCGTCTCTTAAATATATGGGGATCGATATCGATCCCATGGAGGATTGGTACTGAAGCGCATTGTGGGTCCTTCCCCCTTAACCTTTTGCTTTGGATCTGCATGTTTGATTGGTGCGGTCGTCTAGGTGAAATTTTCAGTTGTCGAGTTATTTCTGTTAAGTTGATCTGCTAGTTTAAGTTATCGGTAGCAATGATAATCCAATCTGAATTCCTGTCTAAGGGAAGAGTTACTTTATTCCTAGCTAATTTTAGAGCGTCATTTGGGTGTATCTACTTGATTGTAGACTCATACCCTTATCCGTATGTGATTCTCGATTCATTATCATCCCTTCAAGCTTCCTATCTTGATTTTTGAGAAGTCTATTTAACCAACTCAGATATGTAACTACCTTATGAGTTAACCGTAGCATTTTTGTCATAATCCATCTTATTTTATCCTTAAAAATCGACGCTAATACATTTACGTATCAAACAATCAAGTGCCGAAAAGACAGATAGTTGGGATGAAAGAAAGAAGATATTGAGAAGAATCTCACAACAAAATGAAAATCTATAATATAACAATAATCTTTGCACAAATAAAGACTTTAAATTTAATACATACATTAGTTAATTAATTTATAAATCAGTCCACACAGTTACGTCAACCTATTTGTACAAATAATAAAAATACAACAGACAAACACAATGGAAAAATGAGTCGTTGGAGAATAGCTTGATTCTTCCTTTTGCTATATATGTTTCTTTTCCTAAAAAAAACACAATGGAAAAATGAAGAAAATATACGAGAATACTCATTAGCTCTTCAACTCTTATCCTAAAGCTTCAAGGCAAATCAAATCTAATCTAACTTGAAAATTTACTCGACCTGACCTAATTATTATAATAAAAGAACACTTGGATCAATGTGGTAAGCTAGCATGAGAATATTCAAATCACAGGTAATTTATTCTTTAACTTATAAATCTTTGAAATCAAAGGTATCTCATAAGATCACATTGTACATAAACACGAACATGTTTTTACATTACCGTAGCTAAAACACTTTTATTATGAATGTAGTGATATTATAATAATGTCTAGGATCCACAAAAATATATATTAAAATAGATTAAATACTTTCATTTCACGTTCCAACATAATAGGTATACAATCTAGTCTGAAAGTTCGTATTTAAGAATGAATTCCAATTCTGAAATGGAAAGGGAATACCTACCGAGTCCGTACATCTCTAGATAAAATGTACGGGTGGCTGCGCTAATTTGTATCTTAGTAAATCAGGATCGGCCTCACCCCTAAAGTGGGCAGTTCCGAATATTATTAGCTCGGTTGATAAACAACCATGAGGGCCTCGAAACATACAAATATATCAACTCTAGATATGGAATGGTCATATTCTAATGAGAGCGACTCACATAGTCCTCCAGCTTTCCCTTATGTCATTTACCAGTTGTTGAGGTTAACGGTTACATTTACCTTATAAATAGCATATATCTTGGAATGTTAGCATTGCCATACAAGGAGATTTGCAGTGCTTGCATTCATCCGTAATAGTTAGTTTAAGGCATGAACGAAACCGGATAACACCATCTTCGGATCATCTCTAAGATTATTTCAAATTCGAAGCGCTTCAGCCATATCTAAGTGTTTTCAGACAGCTAGGTCCGACCTCAGTCTCCTTGAAACAGAAATTAATCTTTGCATCCAAATTTGATAGCCAGTTAGTTATTTAACTGTCAAATATGTTAGGTTTTTCATGATCTAATCCAAAATAGATTTTATAATTTTAACAATCTATAAAATTAGTTCTATGCAAAAAATAATAAATTGAAAATAAACATCCAATTAGAGTCTGCATGACTTGCGTAATGAATTCACGAATCCATGAACTTGAATGTTATCTAAACCGAATCAATTTCGAGTGCTCCTAGTGATGGCGATGCCACTACAAAAGTCCACGAACGCTACTTCAATGTTATCGAACATAATCGAAGAAAAGAGAAGATATTGGTACTAGTCAAAGTGAGAATTCCCTTTTCCTTTTTATGTATTTTTTTTATCGGTATCATGAAGAAAGAAAAGGGTCGGCCCCTTTTAAAAACAAAGAAATTCGTAAAAGGGAAAACAATAATCCCGGTTTACCATTTCAACCCAAATAATTGTCAACATTTGATATATATGTATATATATATATATATAATAATTACTTAATAATGATTCTCCCTTTTTATAACGTTCTAGTTGTGTGACCCTATAGGTTATTATAATGTTGGCAATAATTTAAATTATATTTATATTATAAACGGTGATCAACGATTCGATACCACCTTTTCTATGACAGTGTATTAACGTAATTTAATCCTTTTAACCATTACATCCAAGATTAAACTCGAGGCATGAAACGTATCATCCTGTTTTAATTTAATCTTTTTATCTTGAACAATGACTAGACTATATAAAATAAATCAATATTTGAGCATGACCATGCATTTTATTATCACACTCAATCAAAAGGTCCATTGATATCTCTACTTATGTTATAGGGTTAAATTCCATCTAGATCATTCATATTATTTAATCGATTCAGGATGTATCCGATAATCACCTTTATCGTCTACTCGACTAAAAGTAACTTTTGATGATATCAAAACACAATTATCTTTGAATAAAATATATAATGATTTCAGGTCTGAGGACCATTACATCTCTGTCACTGTGTGAAATCACTTATGACACTATTAATCTTGCTCCATGAAGTTCTCACATGTTGGGTCAACAGCCCAATACACTATTCTCTAATAAATATTTATGTATTGACATTAATATCACACATATTAATAATCAATGAGATATGATCATCAGTTAATAAAAATACTAGTCTCAATGTTTTATTGTTGTCCCATATACAATAAAACTTGACTAGGGACATATAAGAATTATAATACTTATTATTATATTACATAATCTCACTTACTAGAAACTATATAATTCTGTGCTATTATTCTAAGGACTTCTATTATGTTAATATTTATATTACGCAGTAAATATAATATAAAGAATCTTTTATTCAAAATAAAATATAACACTAACAGTGTTATTAATCACATCAAATGGATTGCCTCTAGGGCATTAACTTTAACAATCTCCCACTTTCCTTAGAGTCAATCATTCATGTATCATATACCCATGAAACTTGTGTGACTATCATTATTCTACTGCGATAGAGTTTTAGTCAGCAGGTATGCTACATTATTATCTATTGGTACTTTGCAGATATGTATATTTCCTCTGCGAACAATTTCATAGATGAAATTATATTTCTTAAATATATGTTTGGATCGATAATGAGATCTAGGTTTCTAAACCTGATCAATAGCTCCATTGTTATCACAATGTAAAGCCATTGGATCAACAATGGGTAGAACTAAGTTCAATATTGAACTTCATAATCCATACATCCTTCTTCGTAGAATCAGTATCCATTTCTTGTTTTAAACTAACATCATTCCAAATAAGTAATATGTTATCAACATATAATACTAGGAATATTATGTTATTCTCACTAAACTCATTGCATACTCAAGGTTCATTGGTATTTTGTGGTTCCCAAGATTTTTCGAGTTCTACTTTATTCCTATCGATACTTTAAGAGACTAAAAAATATTAGTTCGAGAAATAAACGTTTTATTCTCAAAGGGTTTGTAGAAATAATATCTTTTAACTTTTTCGGATATCCAAGCTTGGTAGAGGCAAGACGTTTAATAAACACCTCACATCCCAAGTCTTCATAAAAGATACATTCGGACATTTCCTAGTCCATATCTCATATGGCGTCTTGAGATTTATTTTAGCAGGATTAGTATTGAGTATGAATGCAATTGTTGCAAAGGCACAATCCAAATTTTTATTGGAAGATCTATATGACTTATTATTGATCGTACCATATATAATGAGGTGAAATTTCTCCTTCCGGACTCACCATTTCATTGGTGGATTGAGTTATGATACAATTCCACACTCTTTCAAATAGTCATTAAGTTCTTGGCTTAAATATTTTCCTCTTCGATCTGTTCGAAGAGTCAATACATTCTTTCAAAGTTGGTTTTAAACTTCATTCTTAAATTCTTTTAACTTTTCAAAGGATTCTGATTTTTGTTTCATAAGATACACATAACCATATCTACTGACAACGTCGGTAAATGTAATGAAGTAATAAAACCTACCTTTAGCTGATGTACTCACTGATCCGTTTACATCACTATGTATAAGGCCCAATACATCACTAGCCCATTCACTATGTCCAGTGAAAGGTGCTTTGGTCATTTTTCCTAAAAATCAAGATTAGCATTCTTCATATGATTCAAAATCAAATGACTTCATAATTTTATCATTATGGAGTTTTGATATGCGTTTCTTGTTTATATGGCCTAAATGACAATGCCAAAGGTATGCTGGATTTAAATCATTAGATTTAGTATTTATGTTATAATCAAGCACATCAAAGTTAAGGATTTATTAAGATCATTAACTAATTGTGCATTTCCATAAGATATTTCATTTAAATAAAATAAATATTTATTACAAATGAAAATTCATACTTGTCTAAACAAGATACAGAATAACATTTATTTCAACGGAAACTACATAATAACAATATTTTAATTCTTCAATTAAACTAGTGGTTAACACAAGAGGAACTTCGTATGGATAATGCATCAACATTTTTTTATTTCCGCTCGTAGGTCCACTTTCCCCTTTCCAAATTTCTACTCTTTTGCAATTCCTGCAAATTCACACATATATGTGATCCATATCTAATATCTAATACTATAGATGTAGAAGTAGATGAATTGACAGTTATAACACTTATACCAGATTTGGTTGAAGTCGTGCTTCTCCCTTTTCCTTTCAGATCTTCTAATTATACAAAATAATTACATTTCCCTTTTGTTTGGGGATAATCCTCAAATTTCGATGTTAGACAAGAAATTTAGTTTAATTCAGTTTATCCTTCTTAAGACCAATTTTAGTGATAAATTATCGGAGTTTTTTTCCATTTAATATCTTTAGTAGATAATAAATAATAAAATAATAATAAATGGTTTTGCAATATAAATATACAAATTTTGACAATCAAAATTACATAGAACATTGCATATTAATATAAATGTATAAATTAAGCTAAAACATGCTTCCACTCAATTTAACATACCTCTTTATATATATCAGAGAGTGTGTGTGTGTATATATATATAGGTATTCCCAGATCCCTATTTAATCATGCCTTGAGTCAGCTTTGGCTAATCCCCAAAACACAATATTTAGGTAGACATCTTATGTCAATTATATCATAAATAATTCTTGGATAACATGATGAACAATTTTATTTTCATTTAAATATTAAATATTTCATGTTGTTTGTCTCTAAAACCATAATCTTATTATGGCAGCCTAGTTAATTCCGACCCAATTATACAGTTTGAGTATCACTTTTACTCTATGGCATATAACCAAAATAAATAGTGAAACAATGCTTTGGCATTACCTACATCTATTGATTCTGAAATTGATGAGTGTATTTATTGGAAGATATCACCATGACTTAATATAAATAATTGATTTAAAGGGATTTTATAATTCGAGGTGGAAAGTCATATCTATCATTTTCAATTACTTTTGAAATTTTGGTAACTTTAATTACATATATATTTATTAGAATATATATGCGTAATACACGTGAATATTTGTTGAATGTTATATGTGATGACCCGAAAATTCCCGTCTTTTGAATCGACCGTAAGCCACACAATTCCGATCAAAACGACAGAAATACTCGAACCGTTATGAGATACAACACATTAGAATACGACACAAAAGAACATTTCATTGTTATTACAGTAGTTTTACATAAGAGTACAGAATATTTGAGAGCACAACGTGAATATCAGAAAATAATGCATTGTTACACAGCGGGACATAGTTACATTCAGCGGAAGACTATCAAATGCACTGAATACAACTTTAAGCTTCAATCCAAAATCTTGCTCTATAAAATGTCTACTAAACCAAAACTACAAGTTTCCCGTGTGGAAAATATGGGCACCCATAGTTTTTATGGGATACAATAAACTTTGAGTCAGTCATGGGACTGGTGTGAGAAACAAAACAATTATTATACTTTATTTTAAAGTTGTGTAAATCATGGGACCATGCCGTATAACATGAAAAGGGTTTTTCTACACATGAACACCGGCCATAATAATCGCAATGCTTTTTGAAAAATGAAGCTATTATAAGACTCAAGTCCCATCACACAATGCAAGCTCAAACCGAAGGATAAAGTTTTACCGTATAATAGCCGAACATGCTTGATAAGCGAAATTTCTCTTTAGTTATCCCTAGTGCATAGTGTGAAAATCAATTTTGAAAATAAATGTATTAATCCTAATTGGCTTGATACCCCTACCGTATTATGTCTCCATATAGGTTTACAACTAAAAACAGAAGGTTTGTATTGGAAGTTGGATTTCCATCGATGACCAAGGAAAATGATCTTTCTTATTCGATACGAAACTATCTCTAGAAAGATGTCCAGGACTCACACGCAAGTGAACCCTAGAGCGGCAGAGCCAACCTACCAATTCCCAGCGAGTTCGGGTCATTCCTAAACATAATGTTCCTCAGTCGTATCTGACCATCATCCTGGTCGTATTTGACCATCTTCCGAGGCGCCTCAATCCATCATCCACATAAGCAAATGGCCTGGACTCCATACCATGGCATCAGTTTTTGCTAGAAGGAAACGTTAGTCCTTATTCTACGGTCTTTCATCCAATTTTCGGCCATTCACGGGCTATGAGGCTTGTCGAAGTCACGTTTCAACACAAAGCTATACTATAGAAGCCATACTTTGATCATCATCCACAAAGATCTACTTTTTAACTAATGCTTTGATCAATCAGCAACTTAGAATGCCACATTGTCAATTCACACATATGATCAGTTTTTTTAATAATATAACCTTTGCGTTCATAAGTCTCAAAGAAGGGTTTTAAGCTAAGAGAATAAATTCTACGCCACCACAGATATTTCATCAATAAGAACTAATTGGTTTTTTTATAAAATACAATGTCAGATATACATCCATTTACAAGTTCATTTTGGGTTTGAACGAAACCAAAGGCACCTTATTCGACGTCTAATTAAGGAGAGAGGCCCTAGCATACCCGGTCAATCTCCAAGTATGTCTGGACGACCGTTACTTTAACCTTATAACAGGAGCTACCCAAGGCAACAACAATAATCCTAATAATGTGAAGGTCTCCGGTCTGCAACCATCTTCAATATTGAAACGACCCAAACTTCTCGGTCGGCCTAAACCGAAAAAGAAGGCGGATTGCTTTGAGAACACGACGCTTGTAACAACCCGGAAAATCAGAGCCAATTTAAAATTTTTATTTTGGCTATTTCGGTGAATTTGGAATAGTTAAATTGATTTATTTTATATAATAACGATTAAAAATTTATTTTAGTCGAAGTTAGAGCGAATATATTTATTTTAATTCCAAAAAGAATTGGAATTAGCATGGCAGTTTGAAAAGTCAAAGCTGAACTTTGACTAAATATACCGGATTCAGAATTTAACGGATTTTGGTGAAACCAAAAATATCTAAATCTATTTGTAAATATCTTTCCAACGAATCCGAAATATCGAGATTTCATAGCGGCAAT
Organism: Allium sativum; assembly: GCA_030737875.1. Lineage (NCBI taxonomy): Eukaryota > Viridiplantae > Streptophyta > Magnoliopsida > Asparagales > Amaryllidaceae > Allium > Allium sativum. The sequence goes on along the minus strand of JASFAX010000037.1, from coordinate 4,646,967 downwards.
CAAAAGTTATGGTCAGTTGAATATTCAGAGTAGTCGCTACAATATAATCTATAGCCCGTATAAAAGGACATTTTTCAAACGACCTCTGTTTTCGACGAAACCACTTTTGTTGGAACCGGAATGTCGAATTATTGTTAAGTTTAATTTTCTCGAATTTTTTGAATTAATATGTGAGCGTGGCGAAAGAAAATGTGTTTTGTTCATTTCAGTCAAATTTAATCGACCGAAAAATAGCCTTTTTTCAAACAGTCTCAGAATTCGACGAAATTAATTTTGTTAGGACCGTATCGTCATAAAAAAGCCAAATATTTTTTTTTGGATTTTTCTGAGTCCGTATGTGACCCCAGTGAATTTTTACGTACGGTTGAATTAAATAATAAATGATTTATATTTAATTTGAGGGAAAGGTGGTCAAAAAGTCGTTTGGGCCTATGGTACATAGCCCATTGAGTCCAAAACAGGGGATATTAGCTAAGAATGACAGTCGTTGGGCTGAAATAGGAGAAAATTGCTAAACGGGTATTTTGGGTTAATTAGTGAATTAAATATTATAAACACATTGGAAAATACCCTAATCCTTCTTCCCGAAATACAGCCGACGTCCATCGTCGTTAATGGCCTAAAAGGCTCAAAACTTCACGTCCAAATTCCTCCTTCTTCATCCACTTTTAGACATTGCCACAGTTAAGTTTTTTGTAGAGATTTTCATACTCTATCCACACATACCAGCCTCGCCCTCCAATTCGGCCTGTAGCGCCCGCCTTGACTCCACAAACCCGACGACGTTCGACGTCCGCCCCGCCTCGCCAGAGCCACCGATTCCGCCGTCGTGCCCTACGCCAGCTCGACTCTCGGAGCTTGTCGACATCCCCCCTTCAGATCCGAATTTCATACATCCGATTTGGAGTAAGACCGATCTGAAGTTTGGAACAAACTTGAGAAGCCTATGGTATATAAATTTAAATTAATTTGTAACGCTGAATTTCTGTTGCAAATGGTTAATTAAATTGTAAAATTCATAATTTGTTCATACGAATTCAGAATTAGACGATTTTTGATCCGTCGGAACCGTAACAGCAAATACAACGTTCTAGAACTGAATGGGATTGTGTCTGAACCTTTCTGAATTTTGATCTGAATTTGAATCGAGGTGAGATTTCTTGCTTTTAAATAATTTAATTATTTTTCTCGATTGTTTAAATCATTGTATGTACGTAAATAATATAGATCTGCGATATGGTAATTTAGATTTTTTTTTATTGTTTGTGTGACATTCTGATGTGTAGATCTACATGGTTATTAATTTTTCGTCATCGTTAGAATTCAGATCTGAAATTATCTTTTATTTCAGATCTAGGAATGTTAATTAAAAATTTGTTCATGAACATGAATTGGAAAAAAATTGAATTTTATTTACATGTTATGTGTAAATAAAAGTAAAAAAAAAGACATTTCTTTTTATTTACAATTTTGTTGTAAATAAAAATATGATTATAGGAACATGTAAATAAAAAGAACAAATTACGATGACACCTTTATTTACATTTTTGATGTAAATAAAAATAACAAATTTACAGTGATATTTTATTTACATTTTTTTATGTAAATAAAACATGTTAGAAAGAAGAATATTGTACTAACATTTTTCATGTAATTAAAACATGTATTAGAAAAGAACATTTTTATTTACATTCTACATGTAAATAAAAGACAACATTCTACATGTAAATAAAAGACATAAATTAAGAAGGTATATTTTATTCACCTTCTAGATGTGGATAAAGACTTAGAATTAAAAGTGCCTTTTTATTCACATTTTAGATGAAAAAAAGAAAAAAACTTAGAAATAGAAAATACATTTTCATTTACATCCTCACGGTAAATAAAAATATGGTTTAATAAGATACACTTTTACTTACATTCTCATTGTAAATTAAAACATGACTATAGAAAAGCACATTTTATTTACATTTTTGTTGTAAATAAGAACATGATTATAGGAAATTATATTTTTATTTGCAAAGTAGTTGCAAATAAAAACATAAATGTAAAAAGTACATTTTTTATTTGCAAATTAGTTGCAAATAAAAGACATGAATTTAAAGAAAATATATTTTATTCACATTTTAGATATGAATAAAGAAATGAATTTAAAAAGATTATTTTATTCACATTTTAGATGTGAATAAAAACATGAATTTACAAAGTACATTTTTATTCACATTTTACATGTGAATTAAAACATGAAATTACAAAATGCATTTTTATTTGCATGTTAGATGTAAATAAAAACATGAATATAAAAAGTACATTTACATTTTAGGTGTAAATAAAAACAGGGATTAAAAGTTGACATTTTATATTCAATAAAAAGATTAGAATTAAAAGAGACAATAAAAAGAAGTAGATTTTAATGTCATGTTTGTTGAAATAAAAAGAATAGAATCAAGAGTATATTTTTATTGTCGTTCTAGGGACAATCAAAAGAGTTGAAATAAAAAGTTATATTTTTATCATCATTTTAGATGCGATAAAAAAAGAGAAATAAAAAGTTATATTTTTATCATCATATTAGATGTGATAAAAACAGAGAAATAAAAAGTGACATTTTTATCGCCATTTTAGATGCGATAAAAAGAGTTGAAATAAAAGAACCCTTTTTATCGTCATTTTAGATGCGATAAAAAGAGCAGAAATAAAAGTTACATTTTTATCGTCATTTTAAATGCGATAAAAGGGAATGGATTTTATAGTTGAAATCGCCAAATGATTTATATTTATATATATATGTATAAATATAAATGAAATGCGCGCGGCAGTTCGCGTTTCGGCTATCGTAACGTTAAACGAGTATATCGAAAGATCCGACCATCAGATTTTCCCAAATCTAGAACCATTGGGACAGCCTTGGGAAGATCTTTCCAACGATATACATTTCGTCAAAATCCAGCGGTTAGATTTCAAGATATGTGTAAATCAAAATTTGGTAAAAACAGTGCCGGGGCCGCCCATCGACCTGAAGCTTCGTTTAATTATAATTGAGCTTTTTAAAATGAATAAAAATAGAGATAAATCGTTATAAATACATATGAACGACATAGAATGATTTAAATGATAATTATTCGAATAATTATTTGAAAAGACTGAGTTCAACTCATTTCAAATAATTATACGGCGATTTGAACCGAACAAATAGAAGACGGTGATTGAAGACCGGCGATCTTCAACATCGAATGGATGGCTACTGATGCCCTGGACTGATTTGCTCCGAGGAAGGGGTTATAGTGGTAGTTATTCAGACGTTCTTGTTGATTGTCCGGATATGCGAGCACCGACGAGAAATTTGGTGACTCCGGTTTCGTTCAGACCCAGAACGGACTTGTAAATGGAAGCGTGTCTGACATTGGAGTTCATTCCATGTCAATTAAATCAATTTCTATCTAATATATATCCGTTGGTGGTGGAGAATTTATTCTCTTGCTTAACACCCTTAGATGGTATATATGGATAGTGGTTGGTCGCATGGTGTGAACTGTCAATGTGGCACGCCAAGATGCAATTGAGCAAGGCTTTTGTTGAAAAACAGGCCTGTGGTTGATGATCAAAGCATAGCCTGTTTAGGCGCAGCTTTGTGTATAGCGTGACTTCGCGAGCCTCACACCCCGGTATGAGTCAAAAACGGGGTTAGGACTGCAGGGAGTGAAAACTGAAAGTGTCGATAAATGACTTTAGGCAGGATCAGTAATATGGATATGCAGAATATATGATATATATTAAGAAAGATCTCACAGTAGCAATATCACAGATAAGTAAATGCAGTAATAAAAAAATCACACCAGGGATTTTTATACTGGTTCGGAGCACCGTCCTACGTCCAGTCCCAGACCTCTCTCTGGATTTTCACTAACAACCTCACTTCACCCGGAGGAACAGGTATACAACACTACTTGATTTACGGGCCACAAGCTTACCCACTTGATTTCACGGGCTACAAGCTTACCCACTTGATTTCACGGGCTACAAGCTTACCCACATAGGACTTTACCCGAGCAGCCGAATGGGATTTCACGCCTCTAACAACACCGAGGACTTCAACACTTGCCTGATCACACACAGGACTTCAACCAAGATGAATAGTCTTGTAGTTTGACAATGTGTGTTCTTAATAACACGGATTTGTCACTTGTAGTACACCCTTCCTATAATCTTATCCTCAAGTATGTAATGTGTATGTGAAGATTGAAGGAAGTATATTACTTATTGAATCAAGAGATACGAAATAATTTCAATGATTCAATAAGCAATTTAAATATTTGAGAGCTTTTAGAATGCAAGAGTATTTAGAAAGTAAGATCAGAAATTAGAGCAAGAATCGGTGATTTGAAAGTATGATTTCAAGTCTATTTATAGTATAGAATAGTTGCATTCCTTCATGAAGAGTTTCTACAAAAGATTGCATCTGTTTCCATTGAAAATTGAAGAGAAAACTCTTGATGAATGGAAGCAACCCTTCATAAAAAAGGCTTGCTGTTCGGGACCGATCGACTGGTTGAAAATCACCAGTCGACTGGTCAACTCTCTGGAAATTTAAAGAATAAAAAAAAATAGCCGTTATGAGCAAACACAGTAAAACCGGTCGACCGGTCCTTTTTTGGGCGGTCGACCGTTTTCTGGCTATGGACTGGAGAATCTCGGTCCATAGTCTATATCCCTATGCACTCTTTCCCAGTCGGAGCCTGGACCGTTTGGGCTTTTTCTATGACTTTTCAATTCCTCAAATATACAGATTTCAGCAACGAAGATATGAGCATTCGTGTTATACTTTGAGGATAGATTTTAACATATTTCTAACACGACTCAAAGTAAATATATATATATAAAACCTTATCTCTATGAAATGATCTTCATTGCAACTTTATATGTTGGCATCGATCAAAATCTTGCCTCAACATTCTCCCCCTTTTTGATTGATGACAACACCTTGGATTTTCTCCCTATGAATATAAAGCTCCCCCTGAATTTCTGCAACATTTGTTAGTTCATAATGTAACTAATCTTACCTTTTGATTCCTGCATTAACAAATGTTAGCACACATATACTATTACCATGTTAAGCTTATACCTTTAAATGATAGTATGTGTAACATGAATGATATGGATAATTATAAGAGAGAATATTCTCCCCCTTTGTCATCGATTAAAAAGAATAAATACCAAAATAAGCATAGTAATCGAGAGTAGTAGAGAATACAAATAATTATAGCACCTTTAGTCCAATATCCACTTTCCTCTTTTCTTAAGTGGGACCTACAAAAACTACAATTAAGTCCATGGTACCCACTTTTTATGGGGTCCTAAGAGTTAGGTCTTAGGAGTCCAAACCCATACGGGTCCGGTATCCCCTTTATATATATAATTAGAATTATGATGCACAGTATTTATGAACTACTGAATATATTTGTTCCTAATCAAATTATTATTTGTTTTAGGAACCCATATTTTGATAGTCTTGACATTTTTCTTTTGAAAATTCATAACTAGTTTTGGCTTGGAATATAACAAACTAGAATTCTTCTTGGCTTTTACATTCTTCTTTTTGTAAGAATGACATTTCTGAGCTCCTTGTTTCTTATATCCCAAACCTTGTTCATTTGTAGCAGTTTGTGAACTTTCAATAATTTTTGTCAAATTTTCTCGACCTTTGTTAAAGTTAGAAACATTTTGAGTAATATTATCTAACTTAGTTTGTAAACTTGCTTTTTCTAGGTCCAGAATTTTGAGTTTAGCCTTAAGCTCATGATTTTTAGTAGTGAGAGCATCATTTTTCTCTTTTTGAGTTTCAATTTCTTGACTCAAAAGAGATAATTGAGAATCAATATTAGATGATGATTCTTGAAGTTTTTCAAGTTCTTCTTCTAATATTTTCTTCTCGTCTTTAAGCATATCTCGTTCAAATTCTGCTCTACTTAAATCTGCTTTGCCTTCTTTGCATTGTCGTTTCATATCTTTAAATTTAACTATCAATTCAGCACTAATATCAAGAACTTCTTCAAGTGTAGGAATTTGTACCTCATCTTCTGTTGCCATGAAACAAACATTTGCTTGTTCATTTTTTGAATCACTTTCACTCTCTGATGAAGACGAGTCTAAATCATCCCATGTGACTGAGAAAGCTCGTTTCTTTGATTTGTCCTTTTTGTGTTTGAACTTGTCATTTTCTGTCTTCTTCTTTTGTTCTGGACAATCATTTTGCATGTGTCCCTTCTTATGACAGTTAAAGCATTCTACATTTGATGATGATGGCTTATTTGATCCGAACTTCTTTCTGTTGTATCGACTAGCTTTTTGTTGCTTTAAGAATTTTTTGAATCCTTTTGCAATGAATGCTAGATCCTCATCTTCGGAATCTGAGATGTCTTCATCTTTCTCAGCATGAAAAGCTACAATTTTCTTTTCTTCTTTTTGTTCTTTTCGAGCCTGCAAGTTTGCTTCATAGGACATAAGATTTCCTATCAATTCATCTGGCTTCATGGTGGAAAGATCATTAGCTTCTTCTATTGCTAATACTTTTCCTTCCCATTCAATAGTCAGTGAATGTAGGACTGTTGAAACTACATCAAAATCAGAATATTTTTGTCCTAAACCGATAAGAGCATGATGAATGGTTTGAAACCTTGAATACATCTCATTGATTGTTTCATTCAGCTACATTTTGAAATTTTGAAATTCACTTTTCAACAAAGCTATTTTTGCTTGTTTAACCTTATTAGTACCTTCATGAGTGGTTTTTAGCATTTGCCAAATTTGATATGCAGAGGTACAGATACTAACACGGTTATATTCGTTTTGATCTAATGCACAAAACAACATATTTATTGCTTTTGCATTTACAGCAGCTGCGGTTTTCTCAGCAGCTGTCCATTCTGCATACTCAGTTGTTGGATTGACTATTTCTTTTTGAGTAGCATTCCAAGCATCATAACTTGTTGATTGCATATAAAAAACCATACGTGTTGCCCAATAGCTATAGTTTAGGCCATTAAAGAAAGGAGGTCTTTGTGTTGACTGACTTTCTGTGTAAGTGGTGTTACTAGTGCTTGCGTTGTTTGCCATATTACTAGAATATATCAAATAACTGTGTTACGGTTATGAGATGACCTGCTCTGATACCAATTGAAAGCGTCGACAGATGACTTTAGGCAGGATCAGTAATATGGATATGCGGAATATATGATATATATTAAGAAAGATCTCACAGTAGCAATATCACAGATAAGTAAATGCAGTAATAGAAAAATCACACCAGGGATTTTTATACTAGTTCGGAGCACCGTCCTACGTCCAGTCCTAGACCTCTCTCTGAATTTTCACTAACAACCTCACTTCACCCGGAGGAACAGGTATACAACACTACTTGATTTACGGGCCATAAGCTTACCCACTTGATTTCACGGGCTACAAACTTACCCACATAGGACTTTACCCCAGCAGCCGAACGGGATTTCACGCCTCTAACAACACCGAGGACTTCAACACTTGCCTGATCACACACAGGACTTCAACCAAGATGAATAATCTTGTAGTTTGACAATGTGTGTTCTTAATAACACGGATTTGTCACTTGTAGTACACCCTTCCTATAATCTTATCCTTAAGTATGTAATGTGTATGTGAAGATTGAAGGAAGTATATTACTTATTGAATCAAGAGATATGAAATAATTTCAATAATTCAATAAGCAATTTAAATATTTGAGAGCTTTTAGAATGCAAGAGTATTTAGAAAGTAAGATCAGAAATTAGAGCAAGAATCGGTGATTTGAAAGTATGATTTCAAGTCTATTTATAGTATAGAATAGTTGTATTCCTTCATGAAGAGTTTCTACAAAAGATTGCATCCGTTTCCATTGAAAATTGAAGAGAAAACTCTTGATGGATGGAAGCAACCCTTCATAAAAAAGGCTTGCTGTTCGGGACCGGTCGACTGGTTGAAAATCACCAGTCGACTAGTCAACTCTCTGGAAATTTAAAGAATAAAAAAAACAGTTGTTATGTGCAAACACAGTAAAACCGGTCGACCGGTCCTTTTTTGGGCGGTCGACCGTTTTCTGGCTATGGACCAGAGGACCTCGGTCCATAGTCTATATCACTCTGCACTCTTTCCCGGTCGGAGCCTGGACCGTTTGGGCTTTTTCTGTGACTTTTCAATTCCTCAAATATACAGATTTCAGCAACGAAGATATGAGCATTCGTGTTATACTTTGAGGATAGATTTTAACATATTTCTAACACGACTCAAAGTAAAAATATATATAAAATGTAACAACCCGTATTTTTGAATAACATGTTATAATGTAAATCAAGGCAGAATTAAATTGTAAAATCTGAATCAAGGGAAAGGGGCTGTGCCATTGCGTTCGTCTCGGAAAAATACGCGAAATAGAGTCCGAGTTTTCGAAAAACGGAGTCCGTATGACCAAGTTATGGCCCAATGATGTTTTCAGAAAATTCCAAGCCTGAAAACAGTTTTTCAGCCAAAACAAGATAGGCGGGAATCTCCCGCCCCAGGCAGGGTCGACACCCCTGTCAACCCCCCCCCAATGGGTCGACACCCATGTCGACCCAGGGGTCGACCCCCCCGGTCGGACCAGTTTTTCTGGTGCACCAATTGTGACATGCTGAGTCTTGTTCCAGAAGTTTCTGACGGGATTGACGGACCTGATGTGTTTTAGGGTTAATCCTATGGTCTAAATTAACCTAATCATCTATAAAAAGACCCTAATACCTAGCCTAAATCATCATAAATCAATCCTAGTAACTAAGTGCTGCCAAAATGTTTAATCATGGCCTCCACCCTATTGTCATAGCCTTCATCTTCATTCATATGGGAGTTCCTAAGTTTGTTTGAGAGTTTCTAAGCTTGATTTAAGGCCAAAGTTCAATCTTTCTTCATCAAAGCAAGGATCTTTTGCTTGTTTCTCAAGGGTTTTCATTGGAGCTTATCATTTGGGAGTGTTTAGAGTTGCTAGTGGCTTCGTCTCAATCTTATTTATATTTTATAAGTCTTCGTAGCATTGTAAGCCCTATACTACTCTTGGATTCTAACTATGAAGTTAAATATGACATGTTGCAAGTTAAGCCTAAGTTTGATATGTGCTTTGATCCCATCATGTTATGCATAAATTTATCCTATGCAAGTTTGTAAAGCTATCACCTTGACTTTGTGCATAGAAAGCTATGACCTTTGATTTGGAATGTTGCATTATGCAACATGAGAACTCTCATAACCTTCATGATAACTTGCATATAATGTTATATGCGAACTTCTAGTCATCATCCTATGTCATTTATGATCATGTTTCACCTATTTGCTTAAATTGATATTATGCATGTTTTGAGGCCCATGATGTGATATGCAAGCTTATGAACATATTTATGCCTCATATGCCACCATGTTTAACTTGTGGCCAACCTTATTACCTTATGCCCTTTTGTCATGCTTTTGCCAAGTTCCCTCTTTTGATCTATGATGCGAAACGTACATGCGATGGGAATGCGTTGGGTGGGGTAATATTAATGACATGAAAACATGGTTTTAAAATATGACATGAACATGGACTTGTGATTATGTTTGTAAACATGAATTTGGACATGACTTCTAGAAAACATGAGAATGGCCAACTCGAGGTTGGGTTGAGTTTGTAGCATAAATCTACCCGGAACCGACCGGCTTAACTAGTGGCTACAAACAATAGGACCCAATGTGAGTAGTTGGTCATGTGGTGCTTAAACCCGAGGTTAGACTAGGTTGTGGTGTAAAGCTACCCGGACCCGCCCGGCTTAACTAGTAACCACAACAAGGTCTAATGTGAGTGGTTGGGTGCATTAAATTAATTAATGCCACATGATAGGGTTAAGTCATGAACTATTTGAATACTTAACCAATTAAACACGATGGATTGGTAGGGTTAAGTCATGAACTACTTGAATACTTAACCAATTAAACACGATGGATTGGTAGGGTTAAGTCATTGACTACTTGAATACACTTAACCAATTAAACCCGATGTATTGATAGGGTTAAGTCATGAACTGCTTGAATGCACTTAACCAACTCAATACATGGTTAGGATAGGGTTAACCACACTTAACCCACTTGAAACCCTAGTTACGTGGTCCTTTTCAGTAGTAACCAACTTCGAAGTATCATGGGTATCCTGGACTAGGCGAGGGTGGGGCACGATTACTGGACTGATTGTAAGAGGCCAAAAGAGACGGCTGATGGGTGCACCGGTTGTTCAGGCGGACCGTGGTCGTGCACATTAAGTCCGGAGTTGAACATGGGCACCAGTAGCTTTAGACTGTGCGTGCTTGAATTGTGTCTGTGGTTTACACCTTAGGGCAGGATACACCCCGGGGTGGACCTAGCACAGTTAACTACAATCCGCGATTAAGCCGTATGACACCGATACACGACGAGTTAGGCTTATAGGGAGCCGATCGACTAGACCGAGTAGTTGGACCTCGATTTAGGTCATCTCATGATGTGGGCCAGCTTTGGGCCAAGGGATCATTTCTTGATTATACTTGACATGAATGGGGATACTAGTACACACCTGGTGCAACTTAGCCTTGTATATGCGATGCCACACTTGATCTATCTTGTTAACTTTTCACCATGCCAGTTATCACCCTATATCTCATCCCTGTTTACATGTTCAGTTAACTTTACTAGTTGCTATACTAATAGTAGATAGGACTTACCAGTCTTTTTGACTGACCCGTTTTCTTTCGCCTCTTTTCTTCCGTTCCCCCCCGGGTTTGCAGGGTGGCAACACTGTTACCTAGCTTGGATCTTTAGCTGCTTTTCTGGATAGCTCATGTACGGTTTGGACTTGAGCACGCTATGGCTTTATTCTACCTTGGGGATAGTTACTTTATGATGTTATTTCCAGTTTTTAGTTGATGTAACTTGACTATGGTTTTGAAATGTTAGTTTTATCCGCTGCTTTATTTACTCTGTTTTTACTTATATGTTCTGTCTTGTGATATCTGCATGCATGTTTACCTCGTTTAACGCCCCTCCAAAGCTAGTGCCCTTGCAAGAGTGGTATTGGCGGAGGTGGGGTGTTACATTTGGTATCAGAGCATAAGGTTTACAAGATCTGAGCAAAAGGTTTTTAAAACTTACCTTTTGAAAAACTATTTTCAAAACCAATTTAGTATTTTCCAAGAAAAGTCTAGTTTATTTTAAAAGGCTATTCCCCAAAAGCCATTAGCACTATCCTTCGTTTCTTCGTTCTGAATCTATCTATCTTTTTCTTCGTTTCAGTATGGCTGATCTTAACCTTCCCGAGGGAGTGACCATTCCCGGATGGTTCCGGAGGTACTTGGAAGCTAGGGCCAACGATGCGGGCCCAGCAAATACCCCTACCGTAACTGAGGTTCCTCCTCCTCCTCCTCCTCAGCATCCACAAGCGGATTTCGCAAAGGTTTGCAAGGACATTAAGGCGATGGGTGGCAAGAATTTTATTGGGACGGAGACTTTTGTGGAGGCGAGAAATTGGTTGAAAGAAACTGAGGATCTCTTAGCTATCTTTGATGTGGAAGACCATAGAAAGGTTTTATTGACGGCATGGCTATTAAAAGAAGAAGCTGCTTATTGGTGGGAGGTCACCAATGCTACTAGACCTATAGAGACTTGGGCCGACTTTAGGACGAGGTTTGGGCTTAAGTTTCTATCGTCTGCTGAGGCTAATCTGCAATTGGAGAAGTTTATATCTTTGAAGCAAGGGGACATGACAGTGAGGGAGTATGTGAATAAGTTTAACCAGCTCGCTCGATTCGGTTTGGACATGGTTAATACTCCCCAGAAGAAGGCTTTACGCTTTGCACGAGGGTTGAATGAACCATTACAAGGTTTAGCCCTGTCTCATATACCCATGGGGGCCACTTTTGAAGGCCTAGTAGACATGGCATTGCTTCAAGGAGACGATAAGAATGGCAAGAAAGAAGTCAAGCCGAATGAGACTCAAGCCGAATGAGACTCAAGCCAAGAAGACAGACTCCAAGTGGGGAGGAAATCAGAGCAATCAAAACAACAAGAACAACAAGGGCAACAAGGCCAAGGAAAAGGACCCAAGAAAATGCAACTTCTGTGGGATTGTTGGGCACATAGCCAAGGATTGCAGAAAGAGGAAGAGGAAGTTGGGTGAATGCTTTCACTGGGGAGAGCCTGGACATCTTAGCAAGGATTGCCCCAAGAAGCAAGGGCAAGGGCAGAATCAGCGTGTAGGACCTTCTGGAGGGCAAGTGCATGCCCTCAACACTGCTCCAGTTCAAGACCGAGGTAGTATTTCTGTAGAAAGTCTTGTTTATATTTCTGATTATCCTGTTCGCACCTTATTTGATTCTGGCGCATCGCATAGTTTTATTTCTTCTTACATTGTTGAAAGTTTGCACCTAAGTACTAGTCTAGTTGAGGATCCCGTTAGTGTTTCAAATCCAATTGGGGGTTCCGCCCATCTATCTATGATTTGTGTGGATTTGAAGATTTCTATCTTGACTGTAGAATTCACGTGTAATGCTTATGTTCTCAGGTTCATGGCATACGGGTTGATTTTGGGCATGGATTGGTTGTCCAGTTATGGAGCCATTCTCGATTGTGAGCATAGGGTGGTGAGGCTCATGACTCGCCTCGGTAATACCCTAGAAATTTCTTGTAACCCTAGAGGTCCCGTCATGTTATGTTATCTTGAATCTCTTGACTCGTCCATCGATGATCTGCAATCTGTAAGGGTGGTCCGAGACTATCCTGACGTCTTTGAAGAAGTTAAGGGGTTACCCCCTAAACGAGAGATAGATTTCCGCATTTATCTAGTCGATAATGCCAAGCCAGTATCATTGCCCATTAGGCACATGGCCCCACGAGAAAGAAGGGAGCTCAGTAAGCAAATCAAGGAGCTGCTTGAGAAAAATTTTATTAGGCGAAGCATTTCTGAATGGGGTGCTCCTGTGGTATTCGCTACTAAGGCGGATGGTTCGCTTCGTCTATGTGTTGATTATCGAGAATTGAACAAGCTGACAAAGAAGAATATGTACCCGTTACCGAGGATTGATGATCTCTTTGACCAGCTTGTTGGTGCTTCTGTTTTCTCTCAGCTTGATCTAGCCACCGGATTCCATCAGCTTAGAGTGGCTGAGGATAGCATTGATAAAACTGCGTTTAGGACTCCAGATGGATTCTTTGAATGGCTTGTCATGCCATTCGGTTTGACTAATGCACCCACCTACTTCGTAGATTTGATGAGTAGGGTGTTCAGGGAGTTCCTTAACAAGTTCGTGGTTGTCTTCGTGGATGATATTCTAATCTTCTCAAAGGATGAGGAAGAGCATGCCAGACATCTTAAGGAAGTGATGGATACGCTTAGGGCGCATCAGTTGAAAGCCAAGTTCTCCAAATGTCATTTTTGGAGAAGGGAAGTTCGGTTTCTTGGACATATAGTCTCTAAGCAAGGCATAGCTGTGGATCCCGCGAAAGTGGTTGTGGTTCAAGACTGGAAGACTCCTAGGAATGCAACCGAAGTAAGAAGCTTTCTCGGTCTGGCGGGCTACTATAGGAAGTTCATCAGGGACTTCGCTAAGATTTCGGCCCCTCTTACTAAGTTGACGAAGAAGAACTTAGTTTTTGCATGGGACTTAGAGTGTGAGCTTGCTTTTCAAAGGCTCAAGAGGGCCCTTACTACCGCTCCAGTTTTAGCATTACCCGATGGCGGTAAGATGTTTACCGTGTACACCGATGCATGTGGCACGGGGTTAGGTGTTGTTCTGATGCAAGAGGGAAGAGTGATATGTTATGGGGGTAGGCAACTGAAAGTTCATGAGAAGAACTATCCCACTCATGATTTGGAGTTGGCGGCGATTATCTTTGCACTCAAATCCTGGCGCCACTATCTTCTAGGCGAAAGGTTTGAGTTGTATACTGATCACAAGTCACTCAAGTACCTCTTCTCGCAGAAAGATCTGAATCTAAGGCAGCAAAGGTGGATGGAATTCTTGGCATCTTATGACTTCGAGATAGCTTATACCCCTGGCAAGGGTAATGTTGTGGCAGATGCACTAAGCAGAAGGAGGTTGACTTTGAGTCCCTTGTTTATTGAGATGAAGAACTTAGAGTTCTTGGCAACCTTTGATTTCACGACGACTGTTGAGTCGATGATGGGTTCATTAGCATCCCTTGAGCTTAGACCTATACTTCTTGATCAAATAGGGACTTCACAGAAGGAGGACCCGCGAATAGTTGAGATCATGGACAAGTTGATTCGTGGTGAGACGTCTAGTCACCTTGCTAGATATACTATTGATGATAAGGGTTGGCTAAGGCGTGATGGAAGGCTATGCGTTCCACAAGTAGGAGACTTGGTGCATAAAGTTCTCGAAGAAGCACATCACTCAAAGATGACTATACATCCTGGAGGAGATAAGATGTATAGAGATATGAAGCGCATCTTCTTTTGGCCCGGAATGAAGAAAGATGTGGCAGAGTATGTTTCAAAGTGCATGGTGTGCCAACAAGTGAAAGCCGAGTCAAAGAAACCAGGTGGGCTATTGCATCCATTGGAGGTCCCGCAATGGAAGTGGGAGAGTATTTCTATGGATTTTGTGGATGGATTGCGTAGGTCAAGGAAAGGGAACACGAGCATATGGGTCATAGTTGATAGACTTACGAAGAGTGCTCACTTCATTCCAGTAAAGAGCAAGAGGACCGCATCATGGCTAGCATCTATTTATCTTCGAGAGATAGTGTGGTTGCATGGAGTTCCTTCTAGCATAGTTAGCGATCGTGACCCAATTTTCACTAGCCAGTTCTGGGGTAGTTTGCAAGAAGCAATGGGTACGCGATTGAATCTGAGTACAGCCTATCACTCCCAGACGGATGGCCAAACCGAAAGGGTGAATAGAGTGCTAGAAGATCTTTTGAGGCTTTGTGTTCTTGACTTTGGTGGTACTTGGGAAGACCACCTTCCTCTTGTAGAGTTTGCCTATAATAATAGCTATCAAGCCAGCATAGGGATGGCACCATTTGAAGCTTTGTATGGGAGGACGTGTAGGTCACCATCTTGTTGGTGGGAGACAACCGATAGGCTTATACTTGGGCCCGATATGATACGGGACACATCCGAGAAAGTTGAATTGGTGAGAAGACGGATGAAAGCGGCCCAAGATAGACAGAAATCCTATGCTGACAAGCGAAGGGCAGATTTGGAATTCGAAGTGGGAGACATGGTTTTCGTGAAGGTTTCTCCTTTGCGTAATGTGGTTCGTTTCGGAGCAATTGGGAAGCTAGCACCGAGGTTCGTAGGACCCTTCCCTATTATAGAGAGAATTGGAAAGATGGCCTATAAGGTGGAATTGCCCGAGAAGCTAGCCGGAGTGCATAATGTCTTTCATGTCTCGCATCTCCGAAAGTGCTTACATGAGTCCGCTGAGGTGGTTGAACCAAGCATCCTTGAAGACGTGGAGGTGGAGAAAGAGGCAACCTTGAGGAGAGCTCCGCTTCGTATTTTGGGAACAGAGATCAAGAAGTTAAGGAATCGAGAAGTCAAATTGGTGAAGGTTCAGTGGAGTGAAGCCGATGAAGATGCAACTTGGGAAACCGAGGAGAAGATGCATGGGCTTTATCCATTCCTTTGTTAGGGTACATTCTCAATCTCCGTTCTTAATCAGCATATCTTTCTTTTTGTTATCCATGTTTATCCTGTTTATCTTGTTATCTCGTTAACCTTGTCATGAGAACCTTAGGTAGAAACCCTTTGGATGAAACATGTATTTGAAACATGTTATGCTTGATGTTTGCAAGTGGTTGCAAGTGTTTGCAAGTGGATACTCGTGGATGCATGATACACATTAGGCACTAAGATCGGCTCACACACTTTCATACCATATATGCATGAGTGTTTATGCTTATTCATGGATGAAACTTGTATGCTATCGTGTGGATGTTGCATATGGATGAATGTTATGTGCACTCATGTAGAGATTATAAATTATGTTAGGACTCATCTCACTAACATACTTTGCATTAAGGAGGTTTACTGAATCAGTAACCGCCTGATTTTTGCATTAGATAAGTACATATACACACACCTTTTGCATATGTTCATACAGCATTTAGAATCCTTTTAAGGACAATGATTACTTGTGGACGATGTTGTGAGTAGATGGATGATGGATGGTAGGATACGTTCTTCCTAACTTGAAGATTTCGAGGACGAAATCCTTTAAGGTGGGGAGGATGTAACAACCCGTATTTTTGAATAACATGTTATAATGTAAATCAAGGCAGAATTAAATTGTAAAATCTGAATCAAGGGAAACGGGCTGTGCCATTGCGTTCGTCTCGGAAAAATACGCGAAATAGAGTCCGATTTTTCGAAAAACGGAGTCCGTATGACCAAGTTATGGCCCAATGAAGTTTTCAGAAAATTCCAAGCCCGAAAACAGTTTTTCAGCCAAAACAAGATAGGCGGGAATTCTCCCGCCCCAGGCAGGGTCGACACAGGGGTCGACACCCCTGTCGATCCCCCCAATGGGTCGACACCCATGTCGACCCAGGGGTCGACCCCCCCGGTCGGACCAGTTTTTCTGGTGCACCAATTGTGACATGCTGAGTCTTGTTCCAGAAGTTTCTGGCGGGATTGACGGACCTGATGTGTTTTAGGGTTAATCCTATGGTCTAAATTAACCTAATCATCTATAAAAAGACCCTAATACATAGCCTAAATCATCATAAATCAATCCTAGTAACTAAGTGCTGCCAAAATGTTTAATCATGGCCTCCACCCTCTTGTCATAGCCTCCATCTTCATTCATATAAGAGTTCCTAAGCTTGTCTGAGAGTTTCTAAGCTTGATTTAAGGCCAAAGTTCAATCTTTCTTCATCAAAGCAAGGATCTTTTGCTTGTTTCTCAAGGGTTTTCATTGGAGCTTATCATTTGGGAGTGTTTAGAGTTGCTAGTGGCTTCGTCTCAATCTTATTTATATTTTATAAGTCTTCATAGCATTGTAAGCCCTATACTACTCTTAGATTCTAACTATGAAGTTAAATATGACATGTTGCAAGTTGAGCCTAAGTTTGATATGTGCTTTGATCCCATCATGTTATGCATAAATTTATCCTATGCAAGTTTGTAAAGCTATCACCTTGACTTTGTGCATAGAAAGCTATGACCTTTGATTTGGAATGTTGCATTATGCAACATGAGAACTCTCATAACCTTCATGATAACTTGCATATAATGTTATATGCGAACTTCTAGTCATCATCCTATGTCATTTATGATCATGTTTCACCAATTTTCTTAAGTTGATATTATGCATGTTTTGAGGCCCATGATGTGATATGCAAGCTTATGAACATATTTATGCCTCATATGCCACCATATTTAACTTGTGGCCAACCTTATTACCTTATGCCCTTTTGTCATGCTTTTGCCAAGTTCCCTCTTTTGATCTATGATGCGAAACGTACATGCGATGGGAATGCGTTGGGTGGGGTAATATTAATGACATGAAAACATGGTTTTAAAATATGACATGAACATGGACTTGTGATTATGTTTGTAAACATGAATTTGGACATGACTTCTAGAAAACATGAGAATGGCCAACTCGAGGTTGGGTTGAGTTTGTAGCATAAATCTACCCGGAACCGACCGGCTTAACTAGTGGCTACAAACAATAGGACCCAATGTGAGTAGTTGGTCATGTGGTGCTTAAACCCGAGGTTAGACTAGGTTGTGGTGTAAAGCTACCCGGACCCGCCCGGCTTAACTAGTAACCACAACAAGGTCTAATGTGAGAGGTTGGGTGCATTAAATTAATTAATGCCACATGATAGGGTTAAGTCATGAACTACTTGAATACTTAACCAATTAAACACGATGGATTGGTAGGGTTAAGTCATGAACTACTTGAATACTTAACCAATTAAACACGATGGATTGGTAGGGTTAAGTCATTGACTACTTGAATACACTTAACCAATTAAACCCGATGTATTGATAGGGTTAAGTCATGAATTGCTTGAATACACTTAACCAACTCAATACATGGTTAGGATAGGGTTAACCACATTTAACCCACTTGAAACCCTAGTTACGTGGTCCTTTTCAGCAGTAACCAACTTCGAAGTATCATGGGTACCCTGGACTAGGCTAGGGTGGGGCACGATTACTGGACTGATTGTAAGAGGCCAAAAGAGACGGCTGATGGGTGCACCGGTTGTTCAGGCGGACCATGGTCGTGCACATTAAGTCCGGAGTTGAACATGGGCACCAGTAGCTTTAGACTGTGCGTGCTTGAATTGTGACTGTGGTTTACACCTTAGGGCAGGATACACCCTGGGGTGGACCTAGCACAGTTAACTACAATCCGCGATTAAGCCGTATGACACCGATACACGACGAGTTAGGCTTATAGGGAGCCGATCGACTAGACCGAGTAGTTGGACCTCGATTTAGGTCATCTCATGATGTGGGCCAGCTTTGGGCCAAGGGATCATTTCTTGATTATACTTGACATGAATGGGGATACTAGTACACACCTGGTGCAACTTAGCCTTGTATATGCGATGCCACACTTGATCTATCTTGTTAACTTTTCACCATGCCAGTTATCACCCTATATCTCATCCCTGTTTACATGTTCAGTTAACTTTACTAGTTGTTATACTAATAGTAGATAGGACTTACCAGTCTTTTTGACTGACCCGTTTTCTTTCGCCTCTTTTCTTCCGTTTCCCCCTCCCCCCCAGGTTTGCAGGGCGGGAACACTATTACCTAGCTTGGATCTTTAGCTGCTTCTCTGGATAGCTCATGTACGGTTTGGACTTGAGCACGCTA
Organism: Allium sativum; assembly: GCA_030737875.1. Lineage (NCBI taxonomy): Eukaryota > Viridiplantae > Streptophyta > Magnoliopsida > Asparagales > Amaryllidaceae > Allium > Allium sativum. The sequence goes on along the minus strand of JASFAX010000037.1, from coordinate 4,628,066 downwards.
TGGCTTTATTCTACCTTGGGGATAGTTACTTTATGATGTTATTTCCAGTTTTTAGTTGATGTAACTTGACTATGGTTTTGAAATGTTAGTTTTATCCGCTGCTTTATTTACTCTGTTTTTACTTATATGTTCTGTCTTGTGATATCTGCATGCATGTTTACCTCGTTTAACGCCCCTCCAAAGCTAGTGCCCTTGCAAGAGTGGTATTGGCGGAGGTGGGGTGTTGCATAAAACCTTATCTCTATGAAATGATTTTCATTGCAACTTTATATGTTGGCATCGATCAAAATCTTGCCTCAACAAAAACGTTTCCTTCTAGCTAGAGTAGTGTTAGCGACCTACCAGTCCTGACATTTTTACTTTTGTGGATGTTGGATTATGAGGTACCTCGGTTTTATAGGCCGTTAGTGGCCATATAGAGGTTCAAAAGAACCGGGAAGCGTGTGTTCAGGCATAATTCATCCACTAAGCGTTAAAGTATGGACCAGCCCTGAAGATCCAAGGATTCGCCAACATCTGAATCCTAAGGCATTTGCTAGAGTGTCTCAAATCGGAGAGGACGATCCCTAGCCTCGATTCATGATGGAACCCAAATCTCCAATACGACATTACGGTTTTGATTGTAAACCTATATACGGCGACATAGTAGGATGGGGTACTATGTCATCTAGGATTGATACATCTACTTTGAAGTATTTTAATATTGATTAGACACTAATAATAATATTAAAATATTATTTTATATGTACCAAGTCATGTTTGATCATTATAAGGTAAAACTCTATCCTCTGGTTTGCATTGCATTGTGTGATGAGACTTGAGTCTTATAATGATTTCATTTTTCTAAAAGACATTGCGTTGTTTTGAATCAAATTTATTTAGTTATGCACTGGCAATCCAATGGAGTATTCCCGTTCCGCGTTAGCGGCGTGGTCCTGTGATTTGCCCCTTTATTAAATAGTGTAGAAAGATTTCTCATACCAGTCCCATGACTGACTCGAAGCTTGTTTCACTTTGCAAACTCGGGTGCCCTCTCTTTACACGGGCAGCCAAGTGACAGGTTTTGGGGAGTCACATTCTGGATTGGAGCTACTGAGGAAGAAGACGAAGACCTCTCTTTTATCCTTATTTCTGCTTTAGAGACTTTATTTCATCTTTGAATTTTGATGTACGTTTGTAGTTGAGACTTATTTCCTTTTATTCAGACTTCCTATTTTGCTAAGTGTATCATGTAACTGCGTACTCTGATGTTCAGTTACTATGATGATTATGACACTTATCTTTCCGCTGCAATGTTTATGTGTTGTGATATTATTCTGAGATCTGTTATTGTTGTAAATATGTGGTATTCCAAATGATTATCCTTGCTTTTGTTCCACGGAAGTTTGGGTTCATCACAGTTGGTATCAGAGCTTAAGGTTAACCTTGGCTTCGGAATATGACATGTTTAGAACAATTCGCCTAGATAGAATCAACATTATTCTAAGGCGAGTAGCTCATTAGAGATAGGACTAGTAATATCCTAGAATGAGCACAACAGAGTAGCACATATTAATTAGTCATTACATCATCCTCTTTCCATTTGTTCCTACCTTATCCTTCCTTTAAAAATGATCATTTTGATTGGTCTGACTCTTTCCTTGATGGAACAGAATGATTTAAAATGGACACTCGATCAAGAACAACCCGAGGTGGAACCCGAGGTGGAGCTAGGGGTGGGGCCCGAGGTGGAGCCAGAGTGCCAGCCAGGGATGAGACACCCATTACTCAGGAACAGCCTACTTCTGAGGTCGTAGCACCACCACCTCCACCCCCACAGACATTTGACTTAGAGAGGATGTGCAAGAAGTTCAGAAATTTGGGTGGAGTATCTTTTACCGAGTAGGAGTTCGCGAGTGAGGCACAGATATGGTTGAATGACAGCAAGCATATCTTCGAAGGTTTGGAGCTAGAAGATCAACGTAAGCGATTTATGGTAACCTGGCTATTGAAGGGCCAAGCTCAGCATTGGTGGAATAGAGTCAAGATTGGCAATGATGTGGCCAACATGTCTTGGGCCATATTTAAAGAGCTCTTCAACGAAAAGTATATTCCTACTCAAGAAAAGGAGAGGCTCCATGACCAATTCTCCAATTTACAACAGGGGAGTATGACTATCTCAGAATACGTGAGGAAGTTCGAGGAATTGTCCCGCTATGCCCTAGAGTTGATTCAGGATCCCGTTCAGAAAAACAAAAGATTCATAAAGGGACTTTTTAATATGCACCTGGATAGAGTCACCGCCTATATCAAACTTCCATTCAACGAAGTAATCGAGATGGCATGTCGCTACGAGGAGAATGACCAGGCTGCACAGAAAGAGCGGGCAAAAAATCAGAACAACAACAAGAAGGAGCAAACCGACAAGAAGCCTGGGGCAGGTAACTCTTCGGCAACTAAGCCTCAAGGGAAGAAGAGAAACATGGCCAAGGTGAAGTGCTATAATTGGGACAGGTTTGGACACTACGAATCCGAGTGCAGAGCTCCAAAAAGGTCCAAGAGAAATGAATCTGGACCTAGCCAGAATCGTAGCGAGAGTTCTCAGAATCGTGGCTAGAATCCTCATAACACCAAGGAATGCTACAATTGTCACAAGATGGGGCATATTAGCAAGAATTGTCCTTTGTTGAAGAAACCTGAAGTGGCTCGCATTTACGAGGGAGCAGCCGCACCAGCTTCTTCCGAGGGAGCAGGTAAACCAGACGTCTTAGGAGGTACTCTTAATATTAAGAACATTCCTATTACTGCATTATTTGACATGGGTGCAACACGAAGCTTTATCTCTAACGATACAATTAAAAAGTTAAAACTGAAACCAAGAGAACTTAAAGAATTGATTAGAGCTCATAGTCCAATAAGAGGTTCCCTTATTCTCGATCAGTTTTCTAGAGTGCCGATCTCCTATTTTTGTTACCACTTTCCTTTTAATTTGATCATCATGAATTTCTCCGGTTATGATATCATACTGGGAATGGATTGGCTAACAAAGTATGAAGCTGAGCTAGTATGTGCTGAAAAAATTATCAAAGTTAAAACTAAACTTGGAGATATTACTATACCGTGTCACAGCTCAGCCACTGACAGAAAAGAATCCTGGTCTTCTCTAGAAGTCACCCCTACTTCTGTTGAGGATATTCCCGTCGTTAAAGATTATGCTGATGTGTTCAACGAGGTTGATAGCTTACCTCCACGTAGAGAAATCAACTTTAGAATTGACCTAGTTCCAAATGCAAGACCCGTCGTTCATCCTATTCGAAGAATGTCACCAAAAGAAAAAGAGGAGCTGAGCAATCAAACTAAGCAACTTTTGTGGAAAGGTCTGATCAGGCCTAGCTTCTTAGAATGTGGTGCAAAAGTGGTTTTTGTCCCGAAGTCAGACGGTACCCTCCGACTGTGTGTGGACTACCACGACCTAAATAAAAAAACACTGAAAAACAAATATCCACTGCCTCGTATTGATGATTTGCTGGACCGCTTACATGGAGCACGAGTATTCTCTAGGATGGATCTAGCCACAGGTTTCCATCAACTGCGTATCGCAGAAGAGTGGGTTCCTTTGACTGCTTTCAGAGGTCCAGACACTTTTTATGAATGGCTAGTAATGCCCTTCGGACTATGTAATGCTCCAGCATACTTTGTTGATTTGATGAATAGAGTATTTCGAGATGTTTTAAATAAATTTGTGCTAGTGTTCATCGATGACATCCTCATTTTTTCTAAAACCACTGCTGAGCACGAGCAACATCTGAAAGAAGTCTTGGAGATTCTGAAAGAGGTGAAATTCCTCGGCCATGTTGTGTCAAAGGAAGGCATTTCCATCGATCCGGGAAAGATCTCAGCCATCCAAGATTGGAAGCAGCCTAGAACTCCCACTGTAACAACCTGTGTTTTTATAACGTGTAATAACCATAAATCAGGGCAGAATTAATTTTTAAAATAAGAATCAAGGGAAACGGGTTATGCCATTGCGTTCTTCTCGAAATTCTACTTGGAAACGAGTCCGAGTTTTCGAAAATTGGAGCCCGTATGTCCAAGTTATGACCTTTCGAAGTTTGCAAGTTCAAAATAGCTCAATTCGAATTCAAAAATTCGAATTTTAAACCTCCAAATGGACTGGGCGGGAAATTTCCCGCCCAGGACCAGGTCGACCTACCCAGGACCAGGTCGACCATAGTGTCGACCTGGGGGTCGACCTGGTGCCCGACCCCATTTCTGAAGCTGGGTTCACTTTGATGTATTTGGCCTCGTTTCTGTCCACATTCGTTGACCTGACCCTATAAATACAACCCCTAACACCAGTCTCTCTACACAAAATTCTTTCTGACCTTATGTTGCTCTGATTCTGATTGAAAAGTTTGAGAAAAGGACTGCTTCTTCTACGTTGAGACTGCGTTAAGAGAATTGCTAATTTGTGGATTTCTATTAGGACCTGACTAAGCATATAGAGATTCAACTATCGACTCTCTTTTTCTAATTCTCGAACCACGATCTGTAAGCCTCAGTTATTTTTAGATTTAAACTGTAAATGTAATATGAACATGATGTAAATTGAAATTGGACCTATGTATGATGACTGTTTGCATTCATTCTCGTTCATCTTGGATCTTGACTCTTGGATATTACTATGACATTGATTTGGGGGCCTATTCATGTTATAAATCAAAAAGAAAAACCCCTCATATTATCATGTTGAATCTGCTATTAGTCACTAGTTTATGACTATCACCTTATGTAAATCGTTACCATGACTATACTATCACCTTATGTCAATCACCACTATGACTATACTATCACCTTATGACAACTGTTATCTTGACTAGTACCTTATCTTGCTAGATTTGGAATCTTTATGTTTGAGGCCAATATTTCATATGCCAGTAATGTTTTAATCTTTTATTTCAAGTCATATCATGTTATGCTAGTAATCACTTTTTCCACCTTATACCCATTCCTTTTTATGTTATTTCCTAATTAGATTTATTTGTATCGATTCGAGCTTACATGCGATGGGAATACGATTTGGGTAGACTAGGTAAAACATGAATTAGCTTTAAACTTGAACATGAACGTTGTTATGACTTGAACCTGAATATGGACACGAACTTGACACGATTTGACATGGAATATGACCTGAAAACTGGACATGAATCTAGACATGAAAACTTGAACGTGGGCATGACAATTAGACAAACTTGAAAATGGCCAACTCGAGGTTGGGTTGAATTTGCAGTGTAAATCTGCCCGGAACTGCCCGACAAATCCAGTGGCTGCAAACAATAGGATCCAATGTGGGTAGTTGGTCATATCGCACGTAAAACCCGAGGTTAGACTATGTTGTGGTGTAAATCTGCCCGGAACCGCCCGACAAAATCCAGTAACCACAACAGTTAGTCTAATGTGAGAGGTTGGCGTGCACCAGTGAATTAACGCCGCATGATAGGGTTAAGTCATGAACCACTTGAATATACTTAACCAACTTGACACGATGATTTGATAAGGTTAAGTCATGAACTGCTTGAACACACTTAACCAACTTGATACATGATTTGGATAGGGTTAAGTCACGAATTTGAATGACAACACTTAACCCATTAGAAACCCTAGTTACGCGGTCCTTTTCAGCAGTAACCCACTTAGATGTATCACGATACCCTGGGACTAGGCAGGATGGGGCACGATTACTGGGCTGATTGTAAGCGACCAGAACGACGGCTGAGTAGGTGTGCCATTGTAGGTTCAGGCGGGCTATGGTCGTGCACGTAGTCCGGAGTTGAAAAAGCAGGCATTGGGCACCCGTAGATTTACACTGTGCGTGCTTGATTCTTGTCGGTGGTTGGCACCATAGGACTTGATACACCTTATGGTGGACCTAGCACAGGTAACTACATTTCAGGATAGGGCCGTATGACACAGACACATGACGAGCTAGGACTTGTAGGGAGCCGATCGATTAGTAGATCGTACTGTAGGACCCCGTAATGGGTCACTTTATGATACTGGGCCAAGGGATCATTTCATGGTTAATACTTGACATGGGTTAGAATACTAGTACAGTTGGTGCATCGAACCTTGAATATGCGATTCCAGACTTGACTTATCTTGTTATCTTAATTATCCTACTAGTTATGTTATCATCCTTATGTTTAATTCCAGTTTTCACATATCATGTTACCTTTACTAGTTTTTATACTGAAAGTCACTAGGTCTTACCAGTCTTTATGACTGACCCTTTCTCTTTCGTTTCTTCCCCCTAGGTTCTCAGGGAGGAAACACTAGTTCTTAGCTTGGATTTAGCTTGCTTTCTGACAGCTCATGTACGATTTGGTCTTGGGCTATGCTATGGCTGCTTCTGCTATTTATGGGGAATAATTTATTTTTGTTTTAAGTTTATGCTTCTTTATTATGAACTTGATGTAATGGAATAATTTGTATCTTGGATATATGAGCTTTTGACTCTTTTCTGGAAAATAATAAAAAGTTGGTTTTTAATTTCTACCACTGCTTTATTTATGTTCTGCCTTGTGATACCTCTGTGCATGTTTACCTAGATAATACTCCACCAAAACTAGTGCATTCCCTTTGTGAGTGACCCTAGCGGAGGTGGGGTATTACATTTGGTATCAGAGCAGAATGTTACCAGGCTGGGAAAAAGTTTTAAAAACCTTATGAAACTATTTTCAAAACCATTTATAAAGAAGCATTTTTCAAGAAAAGTTTTATGTTTAAAGAGGCTATTCCCCAAGAAGCCATTAGCACTTCCTTTTGTTTCCACTTTTGAATCTTTTCTTTTCGTTTTTCAGCATGGCCGATCTTAACCTGCATGAGGGAATACCCGTGCCTGGATGGTTCCGAAGGTACTTAGAAGCCAGGGCCAATGACGCGGGCACGGCAGACATCCCTCCTCCTCCACCCCCAGTGGCTGCGGTTCCTCCTCCTCCTGGTACCGCCTTTGCCAAAATATGCAAAGACTTTAAAGCAATGGGCGGCAAGAACTTCGTTGGAACTGAAAACTTTGTTGAGGCACGAAACTGGCTAAAGGAGACAGTAGACTTGTTCATTATCTTTGATATGGAGGACCATAGGAAAGTTCAGTTGGCAGCATAGTTGTTGAAAGAGGAAGCTGCATTTTGGTGGGAAGTCACCAACGCTACCAGGCCAGTTGAGACTTGGGCAGACTTTAAAGAAAGGTTTGGGCTTAAATTCTTATCGTCAGCAGAGGAGAACCTTCAGATGGAGAGGTTCCTGGCACTCAAGCAAGGAGATATGTCTGTTAGGGAGTACGTGAATAAGTTTAATCGGCTTGCTCGGTTCGGTTTGGATTTGGTCAACACAGCCCAGAAAAAGGTTGTACGCTTTGCTCGAGGATTGAACGAGCCACTGCACAGTTTAGCCCTAACTCATATACCCATGGGGGCGACCTTTGAAAGCTTGGTGGATATGGCTCTACTTCATGAGGAAGACAAGAATAGCAAGAAGGAGGTTAAGCCCAATGAGACTCAGAATAAGAAAGCCGACTTCAAGAAGGGGAACAACAAGAATAATAAGAATAACAAGAGCAACAACAAATCACGTGAGACGAGGAAGTGCAACTTCTGTGGTATTACCGGACATCTAGCTAAAGACTTTAGAAAGAATAAGAGGAAGTTGGGTGAATGCTTTCATTGTGGAGATACTGGACACATCAGCAAGGATTGCCCTAAGAAGCAGGGACAGGAGCAAGGGCAGACCCAGCGAGCAGGACCTTCTGGAGGGCAGTTGCATACTCTCAACACCACTCTAGCTCTTGACTGAGGTAGTAATATTTCTGTAGAAAGTCTTGTTTACATTTCTGACTTTCCTGTTCAAACCTTATTTGACTCTGGAGCATCGCATACTTTTATTTATTCTGATATTGTTGAAAATCTGCACCTAAGTACTAGTCTGGTTGAGGATCCCGTTATAGTTTCAAATCCAATTGGGGGCTCTGCCCATTTATCTATGATGTGTGTGGATTTGAGGATCTCTATCTTAAGTGTAGAATTCACGTGTAATGCTTATGTTCTCGGATTCATGGGATACGGTTTGATCCTAGGTATGGTTTGGCTATCCGATTATGGAGTCATTCTTGATTGTGAACGAAGGGTAGTGAGGCTCATGACTCGCCTTGGTAATACCCTTGAAATTTCTTGTAACCCTAAGGGTCCGGTCATGTTATGTTATCTTGAATACCTTGACTCGTCCGACGATAATTTGCAATCTGTAAGAGTGGTCCGAGAATATCCAAATGTCTTTGATGAAGTGAGGGGGTTACCTCCTAAACGCGAGATAGACTTCCGAATTTATCTTGTTGATAATGCCAAGCCAGTTTCATTGCCCGTTAGGCACATGGCCCCGCGAGAAAGAAGAGAGCTCAGCAAACAAATTAATGAGTTGCTTGAGAAAAATTTCATAAGGCGAAGCATTTCTGAATGGGGTGCTCCGGTGGTATTCGCTACTAAGGCGGATGGATCGCTTCGTCTATGCGTAGATTATCGTGAGTTAAACAAGCTAACAAAGAAGAATAAACACCCACTACCAAGAATCGACGATCTGTTTGACCAGCTTGTGGGAGCATCTGTTTTCTCTCAACTCGATCTAGCCACAGGATTCCATCAGCTCAGAGTGGCTGAGGATAGCATTGACAAAACTGCGTTTAGGACTCCATATGGGTTCTTCGAATGGCTCGTCATGCCGTTTGGATTAACTAATGCACCCGTATACTTTGTGGATTTAATGAGTAGGGTGTTTCAGGAGTTCCTTAACAAGTTTGTGGTAGTTTTCGTGGATGATATTTTGATCTTCTCAAAAGATGAAGAAGAGCATGCCAGGCATCTCAAGGAAGTCATGGAAACGCTTAGAGCACACCAGTTAAAGGCTAAGTTCTCCAAATGCCATTTTTGGAGGAAGGAAGTTCGGTTCCTTTGACATGTAGTTTCTAAACAAGGCGTAGCCGTGGACCCCGCAAAAGTAGTTGCGGTACAGGATTGGAAAATTCCTAAGAATGCAACGGAGGTGAGGAGCTTTCTCGGTTTGGCGGGCTACTACAGGAAGTTCATTGAGGACTTCGCTAAGATTTCAGCCCCTCTTACTAAGTTAACAAAGAAGAACCTACCTTTTGCATGGGACATAGAATGCGACGCTGCTTTTCAGAGACTTAAGAGAGCCCTCACCATAGCTCCAGTTTTGGCATTACCCGATGGAGGTAAGATGTTTACCGTGTACACAGATGCGTGCGGCACGGGGTTAGGCGCTGTCCTAATGCAAGAAGGAAGAGTAATATGCTACGGGGGAAGACAACTTAAAGTCCATGAGAAAAACTATCCCACGCATGACTTGGAGTTGGCCGCGATTGTTTTTGCACTTAAAGCTTGGCGCCATTATCTTCTAGGAGAGAGGTTCAAGCTGTATACCGACCACAAATCGCTTAATTACCTCTTCTCACAGAAAGACTTGAATCTGAGACAACAGCGATGGATGGAGTTCTTGGCATCATATGACTTCGATATAGCTTATACCCCTGGCAAGGGTAATGTGGTGGCGGACGCGCTAAGTAGAAAAAGGTTGACTTTGAGCCCCTTGTTTGTTGAAAGGAAAAGCCTTGAGTTTATAGCAACCTTTGATTATTCACCTGCTGTTGAGTCATTGACTGCTACGTTTGCATCTCTTGAGTTAAGTCCTACACTTCTAGATCAAGTAGGGACTTCACAGAAGGAAGACCCGTAGATAGTCGATATCATGGACAAGCTGATTAGGGGTGAGATGTCAAGTCACCTCAGTAGGTATGCTATAGATGATAAGGGATGGCTAAGGCGCGATGGAAGGCTATGTGTAACACCCCGAATTTTCTATTAACACTAAAGTTGCTAAAATATTAATAAGTGTGTAAGAGAGGGGATGTATCTAATATGAATATAAAGATAATAATAAGTATGTAAGAGAGGGGATGTATCTAATATGAATATAAAAATATTAATAAGTGTGTAAGAGAGGGGATGTATCTAATATGAATATAAAAATAATAATAAGTAAAGGGGGATGTATCTAATATGTACATTGTAGAAAATATATATATATTTATGACATGAATAGAAGTTTATTAATATGCTGAGTGTTTGCTGAGTCACTTCTGACTCATTGCTGAGTCAACAAGATAAACCCCATCTTGTCTGAACGGCTGCGGTTATTTCTAGGTTAAATCTAATGGCCTAAATGAATTCTAAAATCTATAAATAAGTGGGTAGACCCTAGACCTAAATCACTTGTAAAATTAGAGAAGCTACCGTCATGCTGCTGCCATGGAGTTCAGCATAGCCGTCACAAACTAAGAAGAGGAAGCCTAATCATCTACAACTAAATCTACACAAATCAAATCAAAAGATCTCTCTTTCTCTAATTCTTTTCTTTTGTTGGTGAGTATGATGATTCTCACAAGACTATTACAAACTAATTTGACTCAGTTATGAATGGATCACAAGAAAGTGATGTGATTTGTAATTGTAAATTCTATATATTGTGGATCCCTTATTATGTTATTATGTTGTCGTAGGATGTAAATTATATATGCTATGTCATGTTATGTTGTAAATTCTCTTATGCTATGTCGTGCTATGTTGAGAATCATGTCAAGCTATGTTATACTATCATACTATGCCATGTTATAAATCATGCTATATTATATTGAAAAATCATGATGTTGTTGGATCATGCTTAAAGTTATGTTTTTTTTTCTTAATTTAAATGGATCTTGTTTATGGGAATTTGCCTATTAGGTTAGGTGTACCCATAAACTTGAAACTATAATTAAATAAAACTTGATTATGGGAATTTGCCTATTGAGTTAGGTGTACCCATATAAAACCATGTTGTTAAAAAATTAGATGATGTTGATTCACACATGTTCATATGTAAGTTTATGAAAATTGATTGAGATCATATTAGGTGAATTTTGAACAAGTTGACACCTTTAGATCCATGACATGTATAATCTATGCAAGTTGGACATATGCAAGTTTCACCCCTTATTATGATTCATTTGGTCACATATACATGTTGTTATTATGATAATCTCTTTTATGCTATGAGTTAGGCTATTCGAGTCTAACATATATTTTGCGAATAAACGTTCAAACGTGGGGTAGGGGTAATATTAGGAATTAATAAATTGGGTGCAATTTTGTAAGATGTTGCATACCATGAATGAATGTCCATAATTGAGTCAATTATGGACATTGTTAAAAATTGGAAGTAATTAATAATTCAAGTAGGGAATTATTAAAATTGGGGGAAAGTGGATTATTATTAATAATCAATGCTTAGGACACGAGGTTGGACCCGTTTGTGATGTAAACCTGCCCGGACCCGCCCGGCAAATCCAGTAGTCACAAATGTCGGCCCAATGTGAGAGGTCCTAGGCCCAAACTAAAGCATAACAGTTGTAAAGACACGAGGTTAGACTCTTTTATGGTGTAAGACTGCCCGGACCCGCCCGGCAAATCCAGCTGCCATAAATGCCAGTCTAATGTGAGAGGTCTTTATGAGGTTATGGCCTTAATGAACTAAGAAATACTTAACCAGATAATCATGTAAGGTGGGACATGGGGGTTAAGTAGGTGCCTTGGGTGGCATGAGGAATCTGGTGGTTGCCTTTAGAGGCATTTGAAATACGATTAGACTTAACCAAACACACATGTAAATGAACATGACTAAGTGGGTTAAGTGGGATGGACTAATGGGGACAAGCTTAGGTGGAATGCTTGTGGTAAATAGTGGGGGCCCATTTCAACCAGTATCCCAAAACGTATCTTTGTGGGCTCGACCCAAGTCGAGGACGGGACACGCATACTGGGTTTGACTATAAGAGGCCAAAACAGGGAGCGGTGGCAACGCAAGTCCAACGGGTTTCATATGCGTGTGTGGACCCGGGCTGGTAGGTAAGACGTTGTTGCATCGTGTAGGTATAAGCCGTGCATGTCCGTTGTATCAGGTTGCCACTTTAGGGGAGTGATACACCCCACTTTGGGGCCAGCACGGGTATCTACGAGTTAGGGAGCCGATCGAATAATGGGAAGTAGGGTACACCTAGTGGAGATAGGGGCAGGCGGCACCTATGTAGTCAGCTAGGGGTACGTAAAGCCATTGGGAAAGTTTCTAAGTGAAGCTAAGTGGGATGAATCTTTAGGGTGACTGGTGTGGTGCAGTATAGTGTTTATCCTTTAGTATTTAGGAGCGCCTATAACGTTGCCTTTAGCGATTGTCTATGTCCTTAATCTGCTCTTCATAGACATTTTCTTGTTTTCCAGCTTATGCCTTAGTCCAGTTATTTTGGTAATAGTATTGTAGAATTATCATATTCACCAGACTTTATGTCTGACCCCCTCTTTTCCATCCTTTTTCTCCCTTCAGGTCCGCAGGTTGGGCCAAGTTCTAGTGGTGTCTGGTTGGATCGCTTATCTTCTGGAAAGCTTGGACTGCTGAAGTAAAGTCCAGCTTGTTATCTTTCTTTTTAATGGCTATTCATGTAATGGGATTATGTACTTGTTTTATCAAGATAGATATTGTACTTGACATTGAATATGGTGTTATGATGTAATCAAACATGTTTTGACTTCTGCTACAATGAAATAAAGTTTTTGAATTTCCAAGTACTATTTTATATCTGTCTTGTTGTAATTTTACTGTTCTATATTCACTTAAAACCTCCATGAAAGTTAATGCATTCCCTTTGTGAGTGACATTAATGGACGTGGGGTGTTACACGTGGTATCAGAGCATAAGGTTACCAGAACAGATAAAAAATTTTTTTAGAAAAATATTTTTTTTTCTAAAGTATTTTTGGAAGAAGTGCTTTCAAAAAAAAACATGTTATTTAAAGAGAGTTTTTATGAAAAACATAATCCCAAATAGCCACATCCTTATCTTTATCTTTCGAATTCTCCATTTTGAATCTTTCCTTTTTCGTTTCAGCATGGCTGAAGATCTTAATCTCCCAGAAGGTGTGACGATTCCAGGGTGGTTTAGGAGATACTTGGAGGCTAGGGCCACCACTGCAGGCCCAGCGGATACTCCTCCACCCCTAGTTGCACCCATTCCTCCTTCTCCTCCTCCTCGTGTTGACACTTTTGCAAAGACGTGCAAGGAATTCAAGGCTATGGGAGGAAAAACTTTTCAAGGGACTGAGACGTTTGTGGAGGCCAGAGATTGGCTTAAGGAGACTGAGGAATTGTTGGATATCTTTGAAATGGAAGATGGGAGGAAAGTCCGTTTAGCTGCTTGGTTAATGAAGGGAGAGGCCTCGTTTTGGTGGGAGGTCACTAACGGGGAACGTCCAGTTGATTCATGGGCGGATTTCAGACGAAGGTTTGAGGCAAAGTTTCTTTCAAGGGCAGAGGAGAACTTAAATATGGAAAAATTCCTGGCACTAAAGCAAGGGAGCTGATCAGTAAAGGAATATGTCAATAAATTTAATCAGTTAGCAAGGTTTGGCTTGGAGTTGGTGAACACGCCAGAGAAGAAAGCTTTGAGGTTCGTTAGAGGCTTGAATGAACCGTTGCAAGGGTTGGCTATGACCCACATCCCTATGGGAGCCACCTTTGAAAAGCTAGTAGAAATGGCACTTATGCATGAGGATAAGGCAGTTGAAAAGAAAGGGGATCAGAAGAAACCCCAACAGCAAAATAAGAAGGGTGGTAAAAACAATAATGGCAAAGGGAAGAAGAAATGCTTCAATTGTGGGACGCCTGGCCATCTCAGCAAAGATTGTAGAAAGAAAAAGAAGACTGGTTGTTTTCATTGTGGAGATGCGGGACATTTAGTGAAGGACTGTCCAAAGAAGGGGCAGAGGGCAGGGTCTACCTCGGGAGGACAGGTGCAGGCTCTTATGGCACCAGGGCAGGCAAGGGGGCAAGTTCAGGCTATTGCGGCCCCACCGCTGCAAGAAAGAGGTAGAACAATTTCTGTTGAAAGCTTAGTTTTTCTGTTTGATCATCCTGTCCGTACCTTATTCGATTCTGGCGCATCTCATTCGTTTATCTCTGCATCATTAGTTGAATCACTGCACTTGAACACCAGTTTAGTAGAGGATCCCTTGGTCGTTTCAAATCCAATTGGGGGTTCGGCTCATTTGACCATGATATGTTTGGATTTGAAAATCTCTATACTTAGCGTTGAATTTAGATGTGATGCTTATGTATTGGGCTTCACGGGCTATGGGCTAATTTTAGGAATGGATTGGTTGTCTAGAAATAGGGCCATTCTTGATTGTGAAAGGAGAGTAGTTAGGCTTGTGACTCGCCTTGGTAATGCTCTCGACATCTTTTGTAATCCCATAAATTCCGTTATGCTAAGTTATCTTGAATCGCTTGACGCGTCTGTAGAGAACCTGCGATCGGTAGAAGTGGTCCGGGAATATCCGGATGTGTTTGAGGAGGTGAAGGGCTTACCTCCAAAGCGGGAGATAGACTTTCGAATTTATCTTGTGGATAATGCTAAACCCGTATCTTTGCCAGTGCGCCACATGGCTCCTCGTGAAAGGAGGGAACTCAATAAGCAAGTAAAGGAGTTGCTTGAGAAGGGGTTCATAAGACGTAGTATATCGGAGTGGAGTGCTCCAGTAGTTTTTGCCACAAAGGCGGATGGGTCTCTTAGACTTTGTATGGACTATAGAGAACTAAACAAGCTTACTAAAAATAACCGACACCCACTGCCGAGGATTGACGATCTCTTTGATCAGTTAGTTGGCGCCTCAGTGTTTTCGCAGTTGGACTTAGCCACTGGCTTTCATCAACTGAGAGTGGCTGAGGATAGTATAGATAAGACTACTTTTAGGACTCCTGACGGATTCTATGAATGGCTAGTGATGCCCTTTGGTTTGACAAACGCCCCTGCATATTTTGTTGATTTGATGAGTAGGGTGTTTAGGGAATACCTTAACAAATTCGTGGTAGTCTTTGTGGATGACATCTTAGTCTTTTCTAAGAATAAAGAAGAGCACTCTCTACATCTTAGGGAAGTGTTGGAAACCCTTCGAGCGCATAACCTTAAGGCAAAATTTTCTAAGTGTCACTTCTGGAGGAAGGAAGTACGGTTCTTAGGGCACGTGGTTTCCAAAGAAGGGATAGCAGTGGATCCCGCAAAGGTGGTGGCCATCCAAGATTGGAAGGTCCCTAAAAATGCAACCGAAGTAAGAAGTTTCTTGGGGTTGGCTGGCTATTATAGGAAGTTTATCAAAGACTTCGCAAAAATATCAGCTCCATTAACACGGTTAACGAAGAAGAACCTGGTTTTTACGTGGGACAAAGATTGCGATGATGCGTTCCAACGTTTAAAGAGAGCCTTAACTTCAGCCCCAGTCTTAGTGCTGCCAGACGGGAATAAACCGTTTACCATCTATACTGATGCTTGTGGGACGGGACTTGGCGCGGTCCTCATGCAAGAGGGAAGAGTAATAGCCTATGGTGGAAGGCAGTTGAGGGTTCATGAAAAGAATTACCCCACGCATGACTTAGAGCTAGCCGCAATTGTTTTCGCGCTTAAGTCTTGGCGTCACTATCTTCTTGGTGAGAAATTCGAACTGTTCACTGACCACAAATCATTAAAATACTTATTCTCTCAGAAGGATTTGAATTTAAGGCAGCAACGGTGGATGGAATTCTTAGCCTCCTACGATTTTGAAATAGCATATACCCCGGGCAAGGGTAACGTGGTGGCAGACGCCTTAAGTAGGAGAAGGTTGTCCTTGAGTCCGTTGTTTGTTGAACGACAAAGCTTAGAATTCATCTCTATGTTTGACTTTAGACCCTCCGTTGACTTAGTACCCGGTCTGTTAGCATCCTTGGAGGTTAGACCTACACTTCTAGGACGGGTTGGTGAGGCACAGCGAGACGACCCACAGTTGGTTGAGATAGTAGAAAAGCTCAAAGGGGGGGAGTCGTCAAGCCATCTTCGTAGGTATACCCTAGACGATAAGGGTTGGTTACGAAGGGATAAGAGACTTTGTGTACCACAAGACGAAGAATTAAGGAAGGCCATTCTTGATGATGCTCATCGCTCAAAAAATGACCATTCATCCCGGCGGGGATAAGATGTACAAAGATATGAAGCGGGTTTTCTTTTGGGCCGGTATGAAAAAGGATGTGGCCGAGTACGTCGCTAGATGCTTGGTGTGCCAACGAGTTAAAGCAGAACAAAAGAAACCCGGTGGGTTGCTTCACCCATTAGAAGTTCCACTATGGAAATGGGAAAGCATCTCAATGGATTTTGTGGATGGATTACCAAGATCAAGGAAGGGTAACACGGGGATTTGGGTTATAGTAGATAGACTTACTAAAAGCGCCCATTTTATTCCCGTGAAAAGTAAGAGGACTGCTCCGTGGTTGGCTTCTGTATACATTAAGGAGATAGTTCGTTTGCACGGTATTCCTTCTAGTATAGTAAGCGACCGTGACCCCATCTTTACTAGCGAATTTTGGAAGAGTTTACAAGAGGCGGTAGGGACTCAGCTATGTTTGAGCACCGCATATCCTCAGACAGACGGCCAGACCGAGAGGGTGAATCGCATTCTAGAGGATCTTTTAAGGCTTTGTATCCTAGACTTTGGGGGTACATGGGAAGAGCACCTTCCGTTAGTAGAATTCGCATATAACAATAGCTTTCAGTCTAGTATTGGCATGGCACCTTTCGAAGCTCTTTATGGAAGGCCTTGCCGTTCGCCTACATGTTGGTAGGAATCTACCGATAAAATCCTACTTGGGCCCGATATGGTTAGGGAAACCTCGGAGAAGATTGAGTTGATTCGAAGGAGGATGAAAGCAGCACAAGATAGGCAGAAATCGTATGCTGATAAGAGGAGGACAGATCTTGAGTTTGACATTGGGGACATGGTTTTTATCAAAGTATCTCCGTTACATAATGTTGTTCGCTTTGGGTCCGTGGGGAAATTAGCACCAAGGTTTGTAGGGCCGTTTCCTGTAAAAAAAACAGGATTGGGAAGATGGCATATAGGGTGGAGTTGCCTGAGAAACTTAGTGGAGTACACGACGTATTCCATGTATCACATTTGAGGAAGTGTTTGCACAAGACCGCGGAGGTGGTAGAGCCGAGCTTGCTTAAAGAGGTGGAAATAGAGCGTGATGCAACAATTAGACGAGCTCCTACATGCATTCTTGGGTCGGAGATCAAAAAGTTGAGGAATCGAGAGGTCAGACTGGTTAAAGTGCAATGGGGAGATGAAGAGAGCAACGCAACTTGGGAGACAGAAGAGAATATGCGTTCGTTGTACCCTTTTCTTTTTTAGGGTATGTCTTTTAATTTCTCCTTTATCGCTTAGCTTATCTTATCTTATCTTTAGTATGTCCTCTCATTAGTATCTTTGACCTTTAGTTAGGATAATCCTATGGTTGAAACATGTGTTTAAGACATGTTATGTATGATGGATGCAAAATGGATGCAAGTGTTTGCTAGTGGTTGCTCGTGGATGCATATATACACACACTTTAGGCACTAGATCGGCTCAGTCACTTCATATTGCATATTGCATATATATGGATGTATTTAGTATAATGGATGTATAATGGTTGTACCATCATATGGATGCTGCATTCGGTTGAATGGTTGTGCACGCATATAGAAGTATTATGTAGCATTAAGAATCTTTTGCATACATAATGGATGCATGGCACGATCATAGTTGCATTAAGGAGGTCAACTGAATCAGTGGACCGCCTGATTTTGCATTAGATACGGACATGTACACACACTTGCATATGATCATAAAGCATTAGAAGTCTTTTAAGGACAATGGATGCCTGTGTATGATGGATGAGTAGATGGACGTTTGGATGGTAGGATATACATTCTTCCAGACTTGAAGATTTCGGGGACGAAATCCTAAAAGGAGGGGAGAATGTAACACCCCGAATTTTCTATTAACACTAAAGTTGCTAAAATATTAATAAGTGTGTAAGAGAGGGGATGTATCTAATATGAATATAAAGATATTAATAAATATGTAAGAGAGGGGATGTATCTAATATGAATATAAAAATATTAATAAGTGTGTAAGAGAGGGGATGTATCTAATATGAATATAAAAATAATAATAAGTAAAGGGGGATGTATCTAATATGTACATTGTAGAAAATATATATATATTTATGACATGAATAGAAGTTTATTAATATGCTGAGTGTTTGCTGAGTCACTTCTGACTCATTGCTGAGTCAACAAGATAAACCCCATCTTGTCTGAACGGCTGCGGTTATTTCTAGGTTAAATCTAATGGCCTAAATGAATTCTAAAATCTATAAATAAGTGGGTAGACCCTAGACCTAAATCACTTGTAAAATTAGAGAAGCTACCGTCATGCTGCTGCCATGGAGTTCAGCATAGCTGTCACAAACTAAGAAGAGGAAGCCTAATCATCTACAACTAAATCTACACAAATCAAATCAAAAGATCTCTCTTTCTCTAATTCTTTTCTTTTGTTGGTGAGTATGATGATTCTCACAAGACTATTACAAACTAATTTGACTCAGTTATGAATGGATCACAAGAAAGTGATGTGATTTGTAATTGTAAATTCTATATATTGTGGATCCCTTATTATGTTATTATGTTGTCGTAGGATGTAAATTATATATGCTATGTCATGCTATGTTGTAAATTCTCTTATGCTATGTCGTGCTATGTTGAGAATCATGTCAAGCTATGTTATACTATCATACTATGCCATGTTATAAATCATGCTATATTATGTTGAAAAATCATGATGTTGTTGGATCATGCTTAAAGTTATGTTTTTTTTTCTTAATTTAAATGGATCTTGTTTATGGGAATTTGCCTATTAGGTTAGGTGTACCCATAAACTTGAAACTATAATTAAATAAAACTTGATTATGGGAATTTGCCTATTGAGTTAGGTGTACCCATATAAAACCATGTTGTTAAAAAATTAGATGATGTTGATTCACACATGTTCATATGTAAGTTTATGAAAATTGATTGAGATCATATTAGGTGAATTTTGAACAAGTTGACACCTTTAGATCCATGACATGTATAATCTATGCAAGTTGGACATATGCAAGTTTCACCCCTTATTATGATTCATTTGGTCACATATACATGTTGTTATTATGATAATCTCTTTTATGCTATGAGTTAGGCTATTCGAGTCTAACATATATTTTGCGAATAAACGTTCAAACGTGGGGTAGGGGTAATATTAGGAATTAATAAATTGGGTGCAATTTTGTAAGATGTTGCATACCATGAATGAATGTCCATAATTGAGTCAATTATGGACATTGTTAAAAATTGGAAGTAATTAATAATTCAAGTAGGGAATTATTAAAATTGGGGGAAAGTGGATTATTATTAATAATCAATGCTTAGGACACGAGGTTGGACCCGTTTGTGATGTAAACCTGCCCGGACCCGCCCGGCAAATCCATTAGTCACAAATGTCGGCCCAATGTGAGAGGTCCTAGGCCCAAACTAAAGCATAACAGTTGTAAAGATACGAGGTTAGACTCTTTTATGGTGTAAGACTGCCCGGACCCGCCCGGCAAATCCAGCTGCCATAAATGCCAGTCTAATGTGAGAGGTCTTTATGAGGTTATGGCCTTAATGAACTAAGAAATACTTAACCAGATAATCATGTAAGGTGGGACATGGGGGTTAAGTAGGTGCCTTGGGTGGCATGAGGAATCTGGTGGTTGCCTGTAGAGGCATTTGAAATACGATTAGACTTAACCAAACACACATGTAAATGAACATGACTAAGTGGGTTAAGTGGGATGGACTAATGGGGACAAGCTTAGGTGGAATGCTTGTGGTAAATAGTGGGGGCCCATTTCAACTAGTATCCCAAAACGTATCTTTGTGGGCTCGACCCAAGTCGAGGACGGGACACGCATACTGGATTTGACTATAAGAGGCCAAAACAGGGAGCGGTGGCAACGCAAGTCCAACGGGTTTCATATGCGTGTGTGGACCCGGGCTGGTAGGTAAGACGTTGTTGCATCGTGTAGGTATAAGCCGTGCATGTCCGTTGTATCAGGTTGCCACTTTAGGGGAGTGATACACCCCACTGTGGGGCCAGCACGGGTATCTACGAGTTAGGGAGCCGATCGAATAAAGGGAAGTAGGGTACACCTAGTGGAGATAGGGGCAGGCGGCACCTATGTAGTCAGCTAGGGGTACGTAAAGCCATTGGGAAAGTTTCTAAGTGAAGCTAAGTGGGATGAATCTTTAGGGTGACTGGTGTGGTGCAGTATAGTGTTTATCCTTTAGTATTTAGGAGCGCCTATAACGTTGCCTTTAGCGATTGTCTATGTCCTTAATCTGCTCTTCATAGACATTTTCTTGTTTTCCAGCTTATGCCTTAGTCCAGTTATTTTGGTAATAGTATTGTAGAATTATCATATTCACCAGACTTTATGTCTGACCCCCTCTTTTCCATCCTTTTTCTCCCTTCAGGTCCGCAGGTTGGGCCAAGTTCTAGTGGAGTCTAGTTGGATCGCTTATCTTCTGGAAAGCTTGGACTGCTGAAGTAAAGTCCAGCTTGTTATCTTTCTTTTTAATGGCTATTCATGTAATGGGATTATGTACATGTTTTATCAAGATAGATATTGTACTTGACATTGAATATGGTGTTATGATGTAATCAAACATGTTTTGACTTCTGCTACAATGAAATAAAGTTTTTGAATTTCCAAGTACTATTTTATATCTGTCTTGTTGTAATTTTACTGTTCTATATTCACTTAAAACCTCCATGAAAGTTAATGCATTCCCTTTGTGAGTGACATTAATGGACGTGGGGTGTTACACTATGTATCCCACAAGTGGGAGACTTAGTAAGGAAAGTTCTCGAAGAAGCGCATCACTCGAAGATGACTATACATCCCAGAGGGGATAAGATGTACAGGGATATGAAACGCATTTTCTTTTGGGCTGGAATGAAAAAGGACATGGCAGAGTTCATTTCGAAGTGCATGGTGTGCCAAAAAGTAAAGGCCGAGTTGAAGAAGCTTGGTGGGCTATTACATCCTTTGGAAGTTCTGCAATGGAAATGGGAGAGTATCTCGATGGATTTCGTGGATGGACTGCCTAGGTCTAGGAAGGGAAATACTAGCATATGGGTCATAGTTGATAGACTCACAAAAAGTGCTCACTTCATTCCAGTGAAAAGTAAGAGGACCGCATCAGGGCTAGCGTCTATTTACCTTCGAGAGATAGTACGATTGCATGGAGTTCCTTCTAGTATAGTTAGTGATCGTGACCCGATTTTCACTAGCCAGTTCTGGAATAGTCTGCAAGAAACAATGGGAACACGACTGAACTTGAGCACGGCCTATCACCCACAGACGGATAGACAAACCGAAAGGGTAAATACGGTACTAGAAGATCTCCTGAGGCTATGTATTCTTGACTTTGGTGGTACTTGGGAAGACCATCTTCCTCTCGTGGAGTTTGCATATAACAATAGTTATCAAGCTAGAATCGGAATGGCACCGTTCGAAGCCCTGTATGGAAGACCGTGCAAGTCGCCAACTTGTTGGTGGGAGACGACAGACAGACTTATACTTGGGCCCGACATGATAAGGGGCACTTCTGAGAAGATTGAGTTGATACGAAGACGGATGAAAACAGCCCAAGATAGACAGAAATCTTATGCGGACCAGAGAAGGACGGACCTAGAGTTCGAAGTCGGAGATATGGTCTTTATAAAAGTTTCTCCATTACGCAATGTAGTTCGTTTTGGGGCAGTTGGAAAGCTAGCACCAAGGTTCGTAGGACCGTTCCCTATCACTAAGAGGATTGGACGGGTGGCCTATAAGGTAGACTTACCCGAGAAGTTATCTGGCGTACACAATGTCTTTCACGTCTCGCATCTCCAGAAGTGTTTTCATGAGTCAGCTGAAGTGGTTGAGCCAAGCATCCTTGAAGATGTAGAAGTGGAAAAAGAAGCAACATTGAGGCGAGTTCCGATTTGTATCTTAGGAACGGAGATTACGAAGCTAAGGAATCGAGAAGTCAAGCTAGTTAAAGTGCAGTGGAGTGAAGCCCAAGAAGACGCAACTTGGGAAACCGAAGAGAAGATACGCGCGCTTTATCCATTTCTTTTTTAGGGTACATTCTCGATCTCTTTTTCCTTGAAAACCTTTTCGTATCATGCTTCTACTATGTACGTTTGTCTTGTTATCTTCTCGATCTTATCTTGAGAACCTTAGGTAGAACCATATGGATGTAAACATGTGATTGAAACTTGTTATGGTTGATGTTTGCAAATGGTTGCAAGTGGTTGCTAGTGGATGCATGACACACATTAGGCACTAGATCGGCTCTGTCACATTTTCATGTTGCATATGCATGAGTGCTTATACTTGTACATGGATGGAAACTTGTTATGATATCACTTGGATGTTGCATATGGATGAATATTTGTGCACTCATGTAGAGATTATAAACTATGTTAGGAATTTTCGTACATGTTGGATTCATGACACTAACATATTTTGCTTTAAGGAGGTTTACTGAATCAGTAACCGCCTGATCTTTTGCATTAGATAAGTACATGTACACACACTTTCTACATATGTTCATATAGCACTAGAAATCTTTTAAGGACAATGGTTGCATGTGGATGATGCTTTGAGTAGATGGATGATGGATGGTAGGACACATCCTCCCTAACTTAGAGATTTCGGGGACGAAGTCCTTTAAGGGGGGAGAATGTAACAACCCTTGTTTTTATAACGTGTAATAACCATAAATCAGGGCAGAATTAATTTTTAAAATAATAATCAAGGGAAACAGGTTACGCCATTGCGTTCGTCTCGAAATTCTGCTTGGAAACGAGTCCGAGTTTTCGAAAATCGGAGCCCGTATGACCAAGTTATGACCTTTCGAAGTTTTCAGAAGTTTTCAAGTTCAAAACAGCTCAATTCGAATTCAAAAATTCGAATTTCAAACCTCCAAATGGACTGGGCGGGAAATTTCCCCCCAGGACCAGGTCGACCTGGGGGTCGACTATGTAGTCGACCTACCCAGGACCAGGTCGACCATAGTGTCGACCTGGGGGTCGACCTGGTGCCCGACCCCATTTCTGAAGCTGGATTCACTTTGATGTATTTAGCCTCGTTTCTGTCCACATTCGTTGACCTGACCCTATAAATACAGCCCCTAACACCAGTCTCTCTACACAAAATTCTTTCTGACCTTATGCTGCTCTGATTCTGATTGAAAAGTTTGAGAAAAGGACTGCTTCTTCTACGTTGAGACTGCGTTAAGAGAATTGCTGATTTGGGGATTTCTATTAGGACCTGACTAAGCATATAGAGATTCAACTATCGACTCTCTTTTTCTAATTCTCGAACCACGATCTGTAAGCCCCAGTTATTTTTAGATTTAAACTGTAAATGTAATATGAACATGATGTAAATTGAAATTGGACCTATGTATGATGACTGTTTACATTCATTCTCGTTCATCTTGGATCTTGACTCTTTGATATTACTATGACATTGATTTGGGGGCCTATTCATGTTGTAAATAAAAAAGAAAAACCCCTCATATTATCATGTAGAATCTGCTATTAGTCACTAGTTTATGACTATCACCTTATGTAAATCGTTACCATGACTATACTGTCACCTTATGTCAATCACCACTATGACTATACTATCACCTTATGACAACTGTTATCTTGACTAGTACCTTATCTTGCTAGATTTGGAATCTTTATGTTTGAGGCCAGTATTTCATATGCCAGTAATGTTTTAATCTTTTATTTCAAGTCATATCATGCTATGCTAGTAATCAATTTTGCCACCTTATACCCGTTCTTTTTATGTTATTCCCTAATTAGATTTATTTGTATCGATTCGAGCTTACGTGCGATGGGAATACGATTTTGGTAGACTAGGTAAAACATGAATTAGCTTTAAACTTGAACATGAACGGTGTTATGACTTGAACCTGAATATGGACATGAACTTGACACGATTTGACATGGAATATGACCTGAAAACTGGACATGAATCTAGACATGAAAACTTGAACGTGGGCATGACAATTAGACAAACTTGAAAATGGCCAACTCGAGGTTGGGTTGAGTTTGCATGTAAATCTGCCCGGAACCACCCGGCAAATCCAGTGGCTGCAAACAATAGGATCCAATGTGGGTAGTTGGTCATATCGCACGTAAAACCCGAGGTTAGACTATGTTGTGGTGTAAATCTGCCCGTAGCCGCCCGGCAAAATCCAGTAACCACAACAGTTAGTCTAATGTGAGAGGTTGGCGTGCACCAATGAATTAATGCCGCATGATAGGGTTAAGTCATGAACCACTTGAATATACTTAACCAACTTGACACGATGATTTGATAAGGTTAAGTCATGAACTGCTTGAACACATTTAACCAACTTGATACATGATTTGGATAGGGTTAATTCACGAATTTGAATGACAACACTTAACCCATTAGAAACCCTAATTACGCGGTCCTTTTCAGCAGTAACCCACTTAGATGTATCACGATACCCTGGGACTAGGCAGGGTGGGGCACGATTACTGGGCTGATTGTAAGCGACCAGAACGACGGCTGAGTAGGTGCGCCATTGTAGGTTCAGGCGGGCTATGGTCATGCACGTAGTCCGGAGTTGAAAATGAAGGCATTGGGCACCCGTAGATTTACACTGTGCGTGCTTGATTCGTGTCGGTGGTTGGCACCATAGGACTTGATACACCCTATGGTGGACCTAGCACAGGTAACTACATTTCAGGATAGGGCCGTATGACACAGACACATGACGAGCTAGGACTTGTAGGGAGCCGATCGATTAGTAGATCGTACTGTAGGACCCCGTAATGGGTCACTTCATGATATTGGGCCAAGGGATCATTTCATGGTTAATACTTGACATGGGTTAGAATACTAGTACAGTTGGTGCAGCGAACCTTGAATATGCGATGCCAGACTTGACTTATCTTGTTATCTTAATTATCCTACTAGTTCTGTTATCATCCTTATATTTAATTCCAGTTTTCACATATCATGTTACCTTTACTAGTTTTCATACTGAAAGTCACTAGGGCTTACCAGTCTTTATGACTGACCCTTTTTCTTTCGCCTCTTTTTCTTTCGTTTCTTCCCCCCAGGTTCTCAGGGAGGAAACACTAGCTCTTAGCTTGGATTTAGCTTGCTTTCTGACAGCTCATGTACGGTTTGGTCTTGGGCTATGCTATGGCTGCTTCTGCTATTTATGGGGAATAATTTACTTTTGTTTTAAGTTTATGCTTCTTTATTATGAACTTGATGTAATGGAATAATTTGTATCTTGGATATATGAGCTTTTGACTCTTTTCTGGAAAATAATAAAAAGTTGGTTTTTAATTTCTACCGCTGCTTTATTTATGTTCTGCCTTGTGATACCTCTGTGCATGTTTACCTAGATAATACTCCACCAAAACTAGTGCATTCCCTTTGTGAGTGACCCTAGCGGAGGTGGGGTGTTACACCCAATGAGGTCAGAAGTTTCTTGGGACTGGCTGGATATTATTGGAAATTCATCAAGGATTTTTCGAGGCTATCTTGTCCATTGACAAAGCTAACCAAGAAGCATGCAAAGTTTATCTGGACACCCGAATGTGAGACAGCCTTCCAAGAGCTAAAAAGGAAGCTGATCACAGCTCCTGTGTTGACCATTATCGATGGCAATCAAGATTTGAAAGTCTGGACAGATGCTTCTAGAGAAGGTTACCCCTTTTACATAAACAAAATTATTAGAAATGACATTTTTAAACCTTATTTTAACATGATGTCCTTTTATTTGTGTAAGGTATTGGTGTGGTGCTAATGCAAAGGGACAGAGTAGTCGCATATGCTAGCCGACAGTTGAAACCGCATGAGAAAAATTATGCCACTCATGATCTTGAACTAAAGGCCATCGTATTTGCTCTCAAGATATGGAGGCACTATCTCTTGGGTGAGAAGTTCGAACTATATACGGATCACTAATCCTTGAAGCATCTTTTTAACCAAAGGGATTTGAATTTGATGCAGCAACGGTGGGTTGAATTCCTCACAGCCTATGACCTGGATATCCTGTATACTCCAGGGAAAGCTAACATTACAGCCAATGCACTCAGTAGAAAGAATGCGAACTGCGCCAATCTTATCATCGCCAATCTCGTCATCATTCCCACACTGATTAATAAAATCTCTTCTCTTCAGAAGAATGATAAGTTTATTCAGATGCTTAGTGAGTGAGTTCGAAGGGGCGAAGTATCAAGCTTCCAAATTGACAGTAAAGGGACCCTTAGATTACAAGGGTGAATCTGTGTGATAGACATTCCTGAGCTGAAAAGAGAAGTTATGGATGAGTGCCACAAATCTAAACTCAGCATCCATCCAGGAGTAACTAAGATGTATCACGATCTTATGCGCACCTTTTGGTGGAAGGCGATGAAGAGGGATATTTCCATATATGTGACTAGATGTCCCACTTGTCAGCAAGTTAAAAGAGATCAACAGGAGCTGGCAAGTTTGCTGCAACCGCTAGGAGTTCCAGGTTGGAAATGGGAAGAAATTTCTATGGACTTCATTGATGTCTTGCCCCGAACCAGAAAAGGGAATGATAGTATATGGGTGATTGTAGACCGCTTAACAAAGACGACCCATTTCATCCCTGTCCGATCTAATCGAATAGTTCGAAGTCTGGCGCAGCTTTATCTCAAAGAGATTGTCAGACTGCATGGAGTTCCTAGTAACATTGTTAGTAACCGTGATCCATTATTTGCTAGCAAGTTCTGGGAAACTTTCCAAGAAGAGCTTGGGACCATGTTGAATCTGAGCACTGCCTATCACCCTCAGACAGATGGCCAGACTGGGAGGGTGAACCTCATATTGGAAGATTTGTTGCGAGCATGCATTCTTGACTTTGGAGGTTCATGGAAGGACCACTTACACTTGGTTGAGTTCTCTTATAATAACAGCTACCAAGCCAGCTTGCAGATGTCGCCATTTGAAGCTTTATATGGCAGGCCATGCAGATCCCCCGCATGTTGGGTGGAACCAGGAAATCGATTGGTCTTGGGTCCCGACATGATTCGTGCAGCAGCAGAGAAAGTTGATTTTATTAAGAAGCGCCTACTGACTGCTCAGAGCCGACAAAAAAGCTATGCAGACTCACGGAGAAGAGATTTAGAATTCTCTGTTGGCGATCATGTATACTTGAAGGTCTCCCCATTGAGAGATGTTATTCGTTTTGGAAAGACTGGGAAGTTGGCGCCAAGATTCATCGGTCCATTCCCTATTCTTGAAAGGGTTTGAACTCTAGCTTATATAGTGCAGCTGCCAGACTGGTTGCCAGGGGTCCACGATGTACTTCATGTGTCCCAACTACGAAATCATGTTCACGATCCAGACTTAGTTGTGGAGGAAGCAACACAACAAGATTTGGAGATTACGGCAAGCTTAGCAGTAAGGAGGGAGCCAGTGAAAATTGTTGGCAAGGAGACCCGAATTCTGAGGAACAAGAGGATCCAGTTGGTTAAAGTGCAGTGGAGCGGGGATCCTAGAGACCGTACATGGGAGACTGAGGATAACATCAAACAGGCCTATCCCAAGTGCAGAGTGGACATCCATGAGTGACTCTTATGTTAAGGTATATTTACAATATTTACATTTTCCATTTTATTTCCTACTTTACTTTGTTTCCTTTTCGGGGACGAAAATATTTTAAGTGGAGGAGACTGCAACAACCCGGAAAATCAGAGCCAATTTAAAAAAATTATTTTGGCTATTTCGGTGAATTTAGAATAGTTAAATTGATTTATTTTATATAATAACGATTAAAAATTTATTTTAATCGAAGTTAGAACGAATATATTTATTTTAATTCCAAAAAGAATTGGAATTAGCATGGCAGTTTGAAAAGTCAAAGCTGAACTTTGACTGAATATACCGAATTCAGAATTTAACGGATTTTGGTGAAACCAAAAATACCTAAATCTGTTTGTAAATATCTTTCCAACGAATCCGAATAATCGAGATTTCATAGCGGCAATCAAAAGTTATGGTCAGTTGAATATTCAGAATAGTCGCTACAGTATAATCTATAGCCCGTATAAAAGGCCATTTTTCAAACGACCTCTGTTTTCGACGAAACCACTTTTGTTGGAACCGGAATGTCGAATTATTGTTCAATTTAATTTTTCAGAATTTTTCGAATTAATATGTGAGCGTGGCGAAAGAAAATGTCTTTTGTTCATTTCAGTCAAATTTAATCGACTGAAAAATAGCCATTTTTCAAACGGTCTCAGAATTCGACGAAATTAATTTTGTTAGGACCATATTGTCATAACAAAGCCAAATATATTTTTTTGGGATTTTTCTGAGTCAGTATGTGACCCCGGCGAATTTTTACGTATGGTTGAATTAAATAATAAAGGATTTATATTTAATTTGAGGGAAAGGTGGTCAAAACAGTCATTTGGGCCTACGGGACATAGCCCATTGAGTCCGGAACCGGGGATATTGGCTATGAATGACAGTCGTTGGGCTGAAATAGGAGAAAGTTGCTAAACGGGTTTTTTTGGGTTAATTAGTGAACTAAATATTATAAATACATTGGAAAATACCCTAATCCTTCTTCCCGAAATACTACCGCCATCCATCGTCGTTAATGGCCTAGAAGGCTCGAAAACT
The DNA here is from genome assembly GCA_030737875.1 of Allium sativum. Taxonomy (NCBI): domain Eukaryota; kingdom Viridiplantae; phylum Streptophyta; class Magnoliopsida; order Asparagales; family Amaryllidaceae; genus Allium; species Allium sativum. The sequence goes on along the minus strand of JASFAX010000037.1, from coordinate 4,599,297 downwards.
TCACGTCTAAATTCCTCCTTCTCATCCACTTTTAGACATTGCCACAGTTAAATTTTTTGTAGAGATTTTCATACTCTATCCACACATACCAGCCTCGCCCTCCAATTCGGCCTGTAGCGCCCGCCTTGACTCCACAAAGCCGATGACGTTCGATGTCCGCCTCGCTAGAGCCATCGATTCCGCCGTTGTGCCCTGCGCCAGTCGCCTCTCGGAGCTCGTCGACATCCCCCCTTCAGATCCGAATTTCATACATCCGATTTGGAGTAAGACCGATCTGAAGTTTGGAACTAACTTGAGAAGCATATGGTATATAAATTTAAATGAATTTGTAACGCTTAATTTCTGATGCAAACGGTTATTTAAATTGTAAAATTCATAATTTGTTCATACGAATTCAAAATGGACGATTTTAGATTCGTTGGAACCGTAACAGCAAATACAACGTTCTAGAACTGATTGGGATTGTTTATGAACCTTTCTGAATTTGGATCTGAATTTGAATTGAGGTGATATTTCCTTCTTTTAAAAAATTAAATAATTTAATTACTTTTCTCGATTGTTTGAAACATTGTATGTACGTAAATAATATAGATCTGCGATATGGTAATTTAGAATTTATTTATTGTTTGTGTGATATTCTGATGTGTAGATCTACATGGTTATTAATTTTTAGTCATCGTTAGAATTCAGATCTGATATTATCTTTTATTCCAGATCTAGGAATGTTAATTAATTTTTTTTTTCATGAACATGAATTGGAAAAAAATTGAATTTTATTTACATGTTATGGGTAAATATACGTAAAAAAAAAGACATTTCTTTTTATGTACAATTTTGTTGTAAATAAAAATATGATTATAGGAACTTGTAAATAAAAATAACAAATTACAATGACACCTTTATTTACACTTTTGATGTAAATAAAAAGAACAAATTTACAGTGATATTTTATTTACAATTTTTTTCTGTAAATAAAACATGTTAGAAAGAAGAATATTGTATTAACATTTTTCATGTAAGTAAAACATGTATTAGAAAAGAACATTTTTATTTACATTCTATGTGTAAATAAAAGACAACATTCTACATGTAAATAAAAGACTACATCCTACATGTAAATAAAAGACATAAATTAAGAAGGTATATTTTATTCAACTTCTAGATGTGGATAAAGACTTAGAATTAAAAGTGCCTTTTTATTCACAATTTAGGTGAAAAAAAAGAAAAAGAAAACTTAGAAATAGAAAATACATTTTTATTTACATCCTCATGGTAAATAAAAATATGATTTAAGAAGATACACTTTTACTTACATTCTCATTGTAAATTAAAACATGACTATAGAAAAGCACATTTTATTTACATTTTTGTTGTAAATAAGAACATGATTATAGGAAATTATATTTTTATTTGCAAAGTAGTTATAAATAAAAACATAAATGTAAAAAGTACATTTTTTATTTGCAAATTAGTTGCAAATAAAAGACATGAATTTAAAGAAAATATATTTTATTCACATTTTAGATATGAATAAAGAAATGAATTTAAAAAATTATTTTATTCACATTTTAGATGTGAATAAAAACATGAATTTACAAAGTACATTTTTATTCACATTTTAGATGTGAATTAAAACATGAAATTACAAAATGCATTTTTATTTACATGTTAGATGTAAATGAAAATATGAATATAAAAAGTACATTTACATTTTAGGTGTAAATAGAAACAGGAATTAAAAGTTGACATTTTGTATTTAATAAAAAAGATTAGAATTAAAAGAGGCAATAAAAAGTAGATTTTAATGTCATGTTTGTTAAAATAAAAAGGATAGAATCAAGAGTATATTTTTATTATCGTTCTAGGGACAATCAAAAGAGTTGAAATAAAAAGTTATATTTTTATCATCATTTTAGATGCGATAAAAATAGAAAAATAAAAAGTTATATTTTTATCTTCATTTTAGATGCGATAAAAATAGAGAAATAAAAAGTGACATTTATATCGCCATTTAGATGCGATAAAAAGAGTAAAAATAAAAGAACCCTTTTTATCGTCATTTTAGATGCGATAAAAAGAGCAGAAATAAAAGTTACATTTTTATCGTCATTTTAAATGCGATAAAAGGGAATGGATTTTATAGTTGAAATCGCCAAACGATTTATATTTATTTATATATATATATAAAAATTAAAATTAAATGAAACGCGTGTGATAGTTCTCGTTTCGGCAATCGTAACTTTAAACGAGTATACCGAATGATCCGAACGTCGGATTTTCCCAAATCTGGAACCGTTAGGACCGCTTTGGGAAGATCTTTCCAACGATATACATTTCGACAAAATCCAACGGTAAGATTTCAAGATATGTGTAAATCAAAATTTGGTAAAAACAGTGCCAGGGCCGCCCATCGACCCGAAGCGTCGTTTAATTATAATTGAGCTATTTAAAATGAATAAAAATGTAACAACCCGTATTTTAATAACATGTTATAACCATAAATCAAGGCAGAATTAAATTTTAGAATAAGAACCAAGGGAAACGGGTTGCGCCATTGCGTTCGTCTCGGAATTTTGCATGAAATCGAGTCCGTGTTTTCAAATATCGGAGTTCGTATGACCAAGTTATGACCCTCAGAAGTTTCAGGAATTTGAATAAAATAAAACAGCTCGAAAATAAAGCCAGAAAATTCGAAATTCAAACCCAGAGAAGGCTGGCGGAAAAATTCCCGCCCATATACCCAGGTCGACTGAGGAGTCGACCTCCCCCCTACCAGGTCGACTGGGGAGTCGACTGGGGTGTCGACCTCCCCATGACCAGGTCGACTGGGGAGTCGACCTGGGGGTCGACCTGCCTCCCGAACCTATTTCCTGAACCAGATGCATTATGATGTATTTAGACTTGTTTCGTGACCAGATTCGTCTGCCTAACCCTATATAAACAGCCCCCTAGCCTCATTCTCTCTTCACCATTTCATTCTGTCCTTATGCTACCTCTGTGAAAATCAAAATGATAATAATTAAATTAAAGAGAGAATGGCTACTTCTTCTTCGTCAAGACAACATCTAGGAATTGCAAATTGGGGGTTTTCAACTAGAACAAGACTAAACAAATAGAGATTCAACAACTGCAATAACCGTTTTCAGAATCAAATCTCTGCACTCTAATTCTCGATCCACGCTCTGTAAGTTCTAGTTACTTTGAGATTGAAACTTGTTAAATTTAATATGGACATGGAATAAAATGAAATTGGACCTAAGCTTGATTATCTATTTGGATATGTTCTTGTCTCTTCTTGAATCTATGATTTTGGGTTATTTCTTATCAATGGAATCATGCCCATTCATGATGTTGGACCTAGTTTATTAGTCAAACGCTAGATTGTAAAATGAATTCTTGGATCTTGACTTGATGATAAGACTTGTTAATTCAGTTTTCACCCTATCCTCTCTTGAATCTTGAACTTGGGAATATTGCTATCAGTTTGGACTTATTCATGTTATCAATTGGAATTGGACCCATGTATGATAATTGATTTATACCTATTCTTGGACCTTGACTTTTGGAATACTGCTATGAAAATTAATTTGGGCCTATTCGTGTTGTAAATCAAATATTATCATGCCTATGGCGTTGAAACTATTGTTAATGGCCAAAGACTATGCCTATAACTGAGAACATAAGACTATTGCCTATGACTATGACAAGGACAATTGTGGTTAATCACCTATGACTCGTGAGTATGAATTACTGCCTATGATTATGAACAGAAGACTATTGTCTATGACCATGACCTTGAAACTATTATAGTTAATTGCCTATGACTATTTAGGGTAGTTGTCCAAAACTATTTTGGATAATTCATGACTATTGTGATTAATCGCTTATGATTCACTACGACTATGACTATTGTGGCCAATTGACTATTACAGTTGATTGTTCATAACACTATAGTTGAAAACCATGTTGTACACCAAGACCATTGATCCATTATCCTTGTATTTGGCTTGCTTTTGCATGCCTATTATTTTATGTCAATTTTTATCATGACTATCACTTTATTATGCCAGATTTGAAAGCCTGTTATTCTCTATATGTCAGTGATGTTGTAACCAATTATCCCAAGCTATATCATGCCAGATTTATCACCTTGTGCTCGTTCTTTTGCCTATCATAGTTGGGATGTTATTCCCTTTTATTTTGGACCTGGATCTACTTGTAATTTAGATCGATTTACGTTTACATGCGATGGGGATACGAATTGGGTAGGTTAGGCAAACATGAAATGTTTATGAATATGAATCATGAACTTGATAATAGGCATAAGTGGAAACCCGAAAACTTGATATGAGAACTTGACATGAAACTCGCTTAGAAACATGACACGAACTTGACATGAAAATTGAACATGGACATGACACTTAGAATGAACTTGAAAATGGCCAACTCGAGGTTGGGTTGAGTTTGCAGTGTAATTCTGCCCGGAACTGCCCGACAAATCCAGTTACTGCAAACAATAGGATCCAATGTGGGTAGTTGGTCATATCGCACTTGAAAACCCGAGGTTAGACTGAGTTGTGGTGTAATTCTGCCCGAAACCGCCCGGCATATCCAGTGACCACAACAACAGGTCTGATGTGAGAGGTTGGGTGCATTAATGAATTAATGCCACATGACAGGGTTAAGTCACGAACCGCTTGAATATACTTAACCAATTTGACACGATGATTTGATAGGGTTAAGTCATGAACCGCTTGAATATACTTAACCAATTTGACACGATGATTTGATAGGGTTAAGTCATGAACCGCTTGAATATACTTAACCAATTTGACACGATGATTTGATAGGGTTAAGTCATGAACCGCTTGAATATACTTAACCAATTTGACACGATGACTTGATCGGGTTAAGTCATGAACCGCTTGAATATACTTAACCAATTTGACATGATGATTTGATAGGGTTAAGTCATGAACCGCTTGAATATACTTAACCAACTTGACACATGATTCGTAGGGCTAAGTCATGAACTTGAACGACAACACTTAGCCAATTTGACATGACACGTAGGCGGGTTAAGTCACGAACTTGAATGACAACACTTAACCAACTTGACATGCTAGACTGATGGGGTTAAGTCTCGAATTTAAATGACAACACTTAACCTACTGGACGGAAACCCTAGTTACGCGGTCCTTTTCAGCAGTAACCCACTAGATGTATCACGGTACCCGGCAGGGTGGGGCACGATTACTGGGCTGATTATAAGCGACCAGAACGACGGCTGAGTTGGTGCGCCATTGTAGGTTCAGGCGGATTATGGTCGTGCACGTAGTCCAGAGTTGAAAAAGCAGGCATTGGGCACCGGTAGGTTTACACTGTGCGTTCTTGATTCGTGTCGGTGGTTGGCACCCTAGGGCTTGATACACCCTATGGTGGACCTAACACAGGTGACTACATTTCATGATTGGGCCGTATGACACAAACACATGAACGAGCTAGGACTTGTAGGGAGCCAATCGATTAATAGATCGTTACATGGAAAAAGGGTGTTGTTCGTTAGGTAGCATAATCCCTAGTGGTCCTAGGTGGCATAAACCCTAATCGAATCTAGAAAACGTTCAATAGGTAGCATAATCCCTAGTGGTTCTAGGTGGCATAAATCCTAGTTGAACACGCGATAGTTCATGATAAGGAAACCTAGCCAGAACAAGGGTGGCAGTCCAAACGATTTCAAGAATGGTGGCACTACGTTGAAGTAGTATAGAAATACGTGATGAAACCCGTACAATATACGGCAAGGGACTGTACATATACATGGAAAGGATGATACGGGTTGAGGTACTAGTACAGTTAGTGCAGAGAATGTTAAACATGTGATGCTATACGTAGTTTATCTGGTTTGCATAGTTTATCTTGTTACCATAGTTTATCTTGTTATCTTAGTTTAACTTGCCTATCTTGTCATCATCCTTATGTTTACTTTCAGTTTATACATGTCATGTTATCTTTACTTGTTTCTATGCTGAAAGTCACTAGGACTTACCAGTCTGTATGACTGACCCATTTTGTTTCGCCTCTTTTTCTTCCATTTTCCCCCCAGGTCCTCAGGGAGGAAACACTACGATTTAGTTTGGACTTCTTTCTGCTTCAAGATCATCATATATGGCTTGGACCTTTCTTAGCTATGGCTGCTTTACTGTTTTACTTGGGGAATGATTTATGACCATGGTTTTATGCTTCTTTACTATTGCAAGACAGATTTCGATGTAATGGATTTAATGGCATTTTGATGTAAAAAGGCTTTAGACCTTTCTAGATTTTTAAAGCAATAAAATTTGGTTCTTCTTCCGCTGTTTTATATGTTCTGTCTTGTAATATTTCTATGTATGTTTACCTAGATAATGCTCCACCAAAGCTAGAGCATTCCCTTTGTGAGTGATCCTAGCGAAGGTGGGGTGTTACAAAAAAATGGCGATAAATCGTTATAAATACATATGAACGATATGGAATGATTTAAATGATAATTATTCGAAAAATTATTTGAAAAGACCGAGCTCAACTCATTTCAAGTAATTATACGGCGATTTGAATCGAACAAATAGAAGACGGTGATTGAAGACCGATGATCTTCAACATCGAATGGATGACTTCTGATGCCCTGGACTGATTTGCTCCCAGGAAGGGGTTATAGTGGTAGTTGTCCGGACGTTCTTGTTGACTGTCCGGATATGCGAGCACCGACGAGAAATCAGGTGACTCCGGTTTCGTTCAGACCCAGAACGGACTCGTAAATGGAAGCGTGTCTGACGTTGGAGTTCAATCCATGTCAAGTAAATCAATTTCTATCTAATATATATCCGTTGATGGCGGAGAATTTACTCTCTTGCTTAACACCCTTAGAGGGTATATATGGATAGTGGTTGGTCGCATGGTGTGAACTGTCAATGTGGCACGCCAAGATGCAATTGAGCAAGGCTTTTGTTGAAAAGCAGGCCTTGTGGTTGATGATCAAAGCATATCCTGTTTAGGCGCAGCTTTGTGTATAGCGTGACTTCGCGAGTCTCACACCCCGGTATGAGTCAAAAACGGGATTAGGACTGTAGGGAGTGCACATGTTTCCTTCTAGTTAGAATAGTGTCAGCGACCTACCAGCCCTGACATTTTTACTTATATGTATGTTGGATTATGAGGTATCTCGGTTTTATAGGCCTTTAGTGGCCATATAGAGGTTCAAAAGAACCGAGAAGCGTGTGTTCAGGCATAACTAATCCACTAAGCATTAAAGTGTGGACCGGCCCTGAAGATCCAAGGATTCGCCAGCGTCCGAATCCTGAGGCATTTGCTAGAGTGTCTCGAATCGGAGAGGACGATCCCTAGCCTCGATTCATGATGGAACCCAAATATTCAATACGACATCACGGTTTTGATTGTAATCCTATATACGATGACATAGTAGGATGAAGTACTATGCCGTCTAGGATTGATACATTTACTTTGAAGTATTTTTATACTAATTAGACACAAATAATAATATTAAAATATTATATTATACGTATCAAGTCATGTTTGATCATTATAAGGTAAAACTCTATCCTCTGGTTTGCGTTGCATTGTGTGATGGGACTTGAGTCTTATAATGATTTCATTTTTCTAAAAGACGTTGCGTTATTTTGAATCAAATTTATTTAGTTATGCACTGGCAATCCAATGGAGTATACCCGTTCCGCGTTAGCGGCACGGTCCTGTGATTTGCCCATTTATTAAATTGTGTAGAAAGATTTCTCATACCAGTCCCATGACTGACTCGAAGTTTGTTTCACTTTGCAAACTCGGGTGCCCTCTCTTTACACGGGCTGCCAAGTGATTGGTTTTAGGGAGACACATTCTGGATTGGAGCTGCTGAGGAAGAAGACGAAGACCTCTCTTTTATCCTTTTTTCTGCTTTAGAGACTTTATTTCATCTTTGAATTTTGATGTACGTTTGTAGTTGAGACTTATTTCCTTTTATTCAGACTTCCAATTTTTGCTAAGTGTATCCTGTAACTGCGTACTCTGATGTTCAGTTGCTATGATGATTATGACACTTATCTTTCCGCTGCAATGTTTATGTGTTGTGATATTTTTCTGAGATCTGTTATTGTTGTAAATATGTCGTATTCCAAATGATTATCCTTGCTTTCGTTCCACGGAAGTTTGGGGTCATCACAACGCTCCAGAACAAAAATAGGAGAATTTTTCATTGCTATTACAATAATTTACATCAGAGTGCAACATATCAGAGTACAAATAAATAATATACAGGGGAAAAAATATCAGAGATTAAAAATTACAAAACAACAGAATTTTAATATACATAAATATAATGTGCAGCGTACAACATCAACTACCATAGCTGGAAATACACGGATACAAAGCATTCCATAGTATAACACGTTCCATAATCCAGGATCTTATGAAAAGAAATATTTGCAAACCAAAACTACTAGCTGTCCGTGCGGAAAATATGGGCGCCTAGAATTTAGGTGGGAAATAATAAGATCCGAGTCAGTCATGGGACTGGTATGAGAAATAAAACAGTTATTAACTTTATTTTAATGTTGAGTAAATCAAGGGACCACACCGTATGACACGAAATGGGTTTTCTCCCAAGAATATCATAAAACAAATAACGCAATGCTAAAAGGAAAAATGAAGCTATTATAAGACTCAGGTCCCATCACACAATGCAACGCAAGCCCGAGGATAGAGTTTTACCTTGTAGTAGCCAAACATGCTTGAGACGCAAAATTTATCTTTTATTATTATTAGTGCATAGTGTAGAAATCAATTTCGAATATAAATGTATCAATCCAAGGCGGCATAGGTACCATTATATTATGTCACCATATAGGTTTATAACTAAAACCGTAAATTCGCGTATTGGAAATTGGGTTTCCATTTATGAACCAAGGGATCTTCCTTTTCGATTCAAGATACTCTAGCACATGCCTCAACACTCAGACTTAGGTGAGTCCTTGGTTAGCGGCAGAGCCAGTCAGCCATCGCTGATTTGTTATACCATAAACAATACGCTAGCCGGTCCTATCAGACCTGTCAACTATCAAGGGCCTTGTGCGGTCAAATCCGAGGTACCTCGCTTTCCATCATCCAACATCCACTTAAGTAAAATGTCTGGGCTCCATACGATGACATCACTCCTAAGCTAGAACGTATGTCCATTTCCCTGTAGTCCTCATCCCGTATTTGGTTCATATTGGGGTCTGAAGCCCTCGAATTAACAAAACACAATGCTGTTCTATATTAAAGCAGTGCTTTGATCATCAACCACAAGGCTCTGCTTTTCAACAAAAGCCTTGACAATTGCATCCTAGCGTGCCACATTGTAAACCCTACCATTCCATTAATTTACATCAGTACAAAACCTCTAAGCTCGTACGTCTCAAAGAAAGGGTGTTAAGCAAGAGAATAAATTCTTCGCCACCAAACATGTGACAACCCAGAATTTTGTAACCAATTTAAAATTTTTATTCTTAAGTGAATTTTAAATATTTAAAATAATTTATTTTAAATAATAACGATTAAAAATTTAACTAAATCGAAGTTAGAACGAATAATTTTATTTTAATTATAAAAGGACGGTAGTTTGAAAATTTGAATCTGAACTTTGACTGAATATATAGGATGCAAAATAAATCGGATTTTAGTGAAACCAAAAATATTTAAATCCATTTAAAAATATCTTTCCAACGAATCTGAAAAATTGAAATTTCATAGCGGGAATCAAAAGTTATGTCTATTTTAATATTCAGAATAGTCGCTATAGAATTTAATAAATATATAGCCCATATAAATAGTCATTTTACAAACGACCTTGTTTTCGAAACCACTTTTGTTGGATCCAGAATGTCAAATTATTGCTACATTCCAATTTTCAAAATTTTTGGAATTCATATGTGAGCGTGGCAATAGAAAATGTGTTTGTCAATTTAAGTAAAATTGGATCGACCGAAAAATGGCCATTTTTCAAACGGTCTCCAAATTCGATGTAATTAATTTTTTTAGGACCGTATCGTCAAAAAATAACTAGAAATAATTTTTCTGTAATTTTTAGAGTCAGTTTATGGCCCCGGTAAATTTAAATGTACAATCAAATTAAATAATTAAATATTTTATATTTTGATTCGAAGAAAAATATATCGTAACAGATGAATTGGGTTACGAAACATGTCCCTTTTTGTCCGGAATGGGGGTATTTAGCTAGAGGAAACGGTCGTTGGGTACGATTTGGAGTACATGGCATTAAACAAGAATTATCTGAATTAAAGGAATAATTAAATAATATAAAGTACTGTATAAATACGGTTCAAATAAGGTCAAATTCTAAACCCTAATAAAGCCGCCTCCAGACCTAACCGATGGTCGAAAATGTCAGATTTTCATCCCTTAGCCGTTCTTAATCAAAGCAATTTCAATCCAATTTTATAATACGAAATCGAAGGGCCAAGTTAGATCTTTCATTCCGTATGGAGATGATCGGATGTAGCAATCTCTGGTGGCCAGAATCAAGGCCTAAAGGCACGGCGTTAGGGGCATATTCTGGCGCTGTAGGGGGGTCAAATTGGCCATGGCCGGAGGTGTAGGCGGAGCTAAGACCGGCGGTTGTCGTGGTGATAGCGAATCGAATCAGACGACCAGGGCTTAGGACAACGTGCGATTTGGAGAGTTGGATGGTGCGAATGGGTTCAGCTATTTTCAGAAACGATGGAACGAAGGGGATGAGATTAGCTTAAACGTGGAATTAATTTAGTTAGGTAATTATATATTTAATTAAGTATGATTAGTGAATTAAAATGTATACCAACCTATAAAAGCTCATATCTTTTTCATTTTACATCAGAATCGAACAATTTAACATCCGTTGGAATCGTCTTTGCAAGATCTACGCGATGGAACTAACTAGGGCTGAAATGGAGCACGTTGAAAATTTAGAAAAAAAGCAATGTGAGATTTCTCAATCTAAATTTTAAAATAAAATTATATATATATATATATATATTGATACTAATTGTGATTGTGTATTTAAATATATGTGTCATACAAAATTTAGATTGATCGATTGAATGTGGTGAATGTTGATTGTTGATTGTGATGCTTATGTTGATTTGATCTCTACAATAGAAGTTCTTTTTGTTATTCGTCTATTAGTTAGATCTCGATTTGAAATAAAAAAATTATTTTTATTCCAGATATATGAATATGGACTTGATTTTATAATACAAGTCTCATCTTTCATTTAGATGCATGAAACATAGTTTTGTTAAATTTAGATTAACAATAAAAATCTCACTTTTATTGTTAACATAAAACATCGTTTTGTTAAATTTAGATTAACAATAAAAATCTCACTTTTATTGTTAACATGAAACATCATTTTGTTAAATTTAGATTAACAATAAAAATCTCACTTTTATTGTTAACATGAAACACTGTTTTGTCAAATTTAGAAAATATTTATTTTTATTGTTAGCTTGAAACATTGTTTTGTCAAACTTAGATTTACAATAAAATATTCATCTTTATTGTTTACATGAAACATGGTTTGTTTAAATATAAATTTACAATGAAATATTCATTTTTATTGTTATCAGGAAATATGATTTTGTCAAATATAGATTCACAATAAAATATTCATTTTTATTGTTAACAGGAAATATGTTTTTGTCAAATATAGTTTTACAATAAAATATTCATTTTTATTTTTAACATGGTTTTTGTCAAAAATTAGTTTTTCATTATACAAGATTATAATAGAAAGATTATAATAAAAAGATTGTAATTAAAAGATCATAATAAAAAGATTAAGATAAAAAGATTTCATTTTTTATTGTCCCTTTTGTTTCATAGTTTAGATTGAAACAAAACTATCACCCTTCATTAATAGTTTAGTTGAAACAACATTATCTCTTTTGTTTCATAGTTTGGCTTTTGTTTCATAATCTAGTTGAAACAACATTATCACCTTTGTTTCATAGTTTAGTTAAAACCAAAATTATCACTTTTGTTTAATGGAAACAAAAATGAGAAGGGACATTTTTGTAATTTTGTTGAATTAGAATTTTTAACAAAAAAATGGAACATCAAATTTTGTCATTTTGTTGAACTAGAGTATTCAACAAAAATAAAATATACAGTTTGTCATTTTGTTGAACTAGCTTTTTCAGAAAAAATAAAATATACAGTTATGCCATTTTGTTGAATTAGAATTTTCAACAAAATGAAATATATATTTTTGTCCTTTTGTTGAATTAGAATATTTCAACAAAAATGAAAAGAACCATTTGGATCATTTTGTCGAATTAAAATAGAGAAATAGAAAAGTGTTCATGTTTTAGGATAAAAACATGATAACGTTAAAAATTTACATTTTAATGTAATGGTATAAAAATAGAAAAATGCTCATGTTTTAGGATAAAAACATGATTACATTGAACATTTTTAATGTAATAGCTGAAACTAAATTTGTCACTTTTGTCAAAATGTAATAGTTGAAACAAAATTGGCGTTTTTGTCAAAATGTAATGGTTAGAACAAAATTTACATTTTTGTAAATATGAGTTGAGTTAGAACAAAAATTACATTTTTGTCAAATACATTTGTGTTAAAACAATAATATTATTTTTGTTAAATAGAAATTGTAAACAAATAAAATTATCATTTTTATTTGTTATGTTAAATAGAAAAATGTAAACAAATAAATTATTCATTTATTTGTCATTAGAATACATAAGAAAATTTATGTAACAATATATGTCATGTATGTTAGAAAACATATTTTGTAAACAAACATATCACTTTTATTTGTTTTGTTGAATTAGAATTGTCGACAAAACAAAGTTATCATTTTTGTTGTTTTGTTTGAAATAGATTTGTCGACAAAACAAAATCCCCATCTTTATTGTTTTGTTGAAATAGATTAGTTGAATCAAGACATATATTTTTGTTAAAATATAATAGTTGAATCAAAATACATATTTTTGTCAAAATGAACATTTTGGCCAAATAGATTAGTTGACTAAAATATTCATTTTTGTCAAAATATAATAGTTGAAACAAAAATTACATCTTGTTAAATATGATGGTTGAAAACAAAAATTACATTTTTGTTAATTATATATGAAATAAAACAAAAATCTCATTTTTGTTAAATAAAAGAGTTAAAAAAAAAATAGCATTTTTGTTAAATCGTTTTGTGTCAATACAAAAGTGGCATTTTGTTAAATAGATTTGAGGTAAAACACAAATAGCATGTTTGTTAAATAGGTTTGTGTCGAAACATAAATAACATTTTGGTAAATAGATTTGTGATACAACAAAAATATTTATTTTGTTAAATTAGAATTGTTAACAATATGAAATATCATTAATATTCATTTTTTTAAATTAGAATTGTTGACAATATGAAATTGTCACTTTTTATTCATTTGGTTAAACTAGAATTGTCAACAAAATGAATGATTAACTTTTTAATCATTTTGTTGAAATAGAATTGTCTACAAAATGAATGATTCACTTTTTAATCATTTTGTTGAAATATAATTGTCAACAAAATGAATGATTCACTTTTTAATAATTTTGTTGAACTAAAATTGTCAACAAAAATGAATGTATCATTTTTTATGTAATTTGTTGAAATAGAATTTGTATGCAAATTATAGAATCATTTTCATTGTAAATATACACATTCGAATTTGTATATATATTAAAGAGACATTTCTATTGCAAATATACACATTAGAATCTTTGTATAAATTAAAGAGACATTTTTATTGTCAGAATATATATTAGAGTTTGTATGCAAATTAAAATAAAACATTTTTATGTGTGTCATGTCATACATCGAAACTATAAGCAAATTAAAATATTTCTTTTTATTTGTTAAAGTATAAAATAGAAATTGCACTCAAATAATGAAAAAAAAAATATCTTTTTATTTGCAATTAGCAAAGATGTCATGTAAATAAAATACAAATTTATTTGACATTATGGATATTTAGATGTGATATGCCAATAAAACATTCTTTATTTGGCGTGTTAAACACGTTAGTTGAATCATCAAAGGATTTATATTTATATATAATCTATACTATACTATTAAAGCTGAGTTGCTTTTAGATGGTTCACAAGCCCCCCCAAATTATTATTTCCATTGAACATGAGCGCGACACGTGGAATGTTTACCCAATCGTCTCAATTTTCCACGCATCTGCCTTTTTCACCGCGTCGTTCACTTCGCCCTTCTCATCTATCTGACCCCTCACGCTTCTTCCTCCTTACATTCCCCTTTCTTACCCTACCGCCTATTTACCTCCCCGTCGTTTTCCCAAAACCTGCAATCAGCCTTCTCCCTCCCCTTCGTCGCTGACGCCCCCACAAGCTCCACTCTTGAAACCCTAACTTGATTTGGTCTTCCTCGGTCTGCGCCCTCGCCCGTTCTCCTGCCGACCATCCTCTGATCGTCGCTGTCTCTGCCTTTGCGTTCCATCAACGTCTACGCCCGATCTGCCGATCGAAACATTGTAAGGTACTGTCCTCTTTTTTTTTCTCTCATCCAGTCTTTGGTTCTTTTTCGTCCGTAGTTACGTACAGGCCTCGGCAGTTTGCATTACTTCGTCACTATATTTTTACAGTTTTTTTAATTACTTCTTCCTGGTACACTAAATTATGTTGAGGTTTCATAATCTTACCTGGCTTAAAATTTAGTTCTAAATAGGGAGATATTTTTTCCTTTTTTATCATTCATATTTGTGTCCTGTGATCATGGAACCGTTTTATTTTGGTTTGTACCAGCAACGATGACTTCATTATGTTGTTCACGTTTATATTTATACTTTTTACAGTTTACCATCTTCTACTGCTGTGGAGTGTTCATACTGATATATGTTATCTTATTTCTGTCGTTTGTTTCTTTCTATTGAATGTTCTGATCATGCTACGATAACATTGAATGTTCTGCTAGGATGAATGGATTTTCCATTTTGTTAGGATGTGCATATAGGAAAGTGCATATCAAACGAAGGAGTCCACATAATTATATGTAGAATTCCTTTTTATTTACCAAAAATTAGTAAAAAAATCATGGAGAAAATCACTAAAGCATTATGATTAAAGTTGTGTTATGAATTCTTCTGTGAAGGACATCCTTTGAATGTATTATAGTAATACAGTAAATTATATGTACTTGCTATAACAGTTAATGAATATGAAATTTATACATACTTGCTATAATAATTAATGAATGTAGAATTTAGTATATCATCCAGATCTGAATTGCAGAATCTTAAAATATGCAGGTTTGCAACTGTTTTTGCTAAATTAAATTGACCAAAAACGTAAATTGAAACTAATTTGAATATGCAATCAAATGTTTCAGATCAAATTTCCACTGTTAAAAATGTGGTATGGCCAGGTCTGCATGATGTCTATTGTACTGCAGAAAGCTTTTGTTTGAAATATTGTTTCCTTTTTTAGTCCGTACTCCATATGAAATATTATTTGTGTCACATATATAAAATATTAATGTATTGCAATGCCAAGTAAGAATGCATAATTTGTGTAAAATAAATTATGTTCTTATTTTCTTATAACTCAATCGAGTCTAACGGTTATTTGCAACGAAAAAGTATGTAAGCTTATTTCATAAATATTTAATATCAATGTATTTCACGTCCATCAAATTTGGTACAATCTAAGTTTGCCTTTTTTGTTTTGAATAACAAAACTTCGTATTTTGTTCCATTATTTCCTTTCAATTTTCACACCTTCATTTTTACTACACCATCGTTGTAATTTGAGTCATTGTTTAAATTTTCATTGCTCCTTTATTCTTTGCTTACTAAAATCAATTTGGTATAAACTTATATCTCATCCACTCCATGACCTTACCTTTAAAATACACATTTTCTTCTTCATTCTTCGACTAATTTGAAATTGGTAAGAAAATAAATATCCTTTTTAATTGTTGTGAGTTCCTGATTACGTATTGGATCTGCATGGTTCTTTTGTACTAGCTGTTACTGATGCGTTAGTGGTTTAAAAAAAAACGTAGACATATGTTATGGATTATTTTATATGTTTTCTTATCTTACCAAATAATATGAAGTCATTTGTATTCAAATTTAGTACTTAAAATTTTGTTGTTTATGTATTAATGATTTCTTAGGTGCATAAGATGTTTTCTTTCATGAATTTTCCATTATATCCAAACGTGATCCAATCTATGAAACGTAATATGTGGTTTTATTTACTTTCACATTTTGGAGTTTAGTAGCTAGATTGTTTTGATTAGTCTGGACGTAAACCACTGCAACGTATATAAAGTAAATTGCTTCTTTATTTTTTTAATTTTGTCTGTTTTTATATAATTAAACTTACTTCAAGAATAAAACTGTCACATACATTGTAATGTGTAGAATCAACGAACTATTGGATAACTGTCGGTACTAAAAAGAAACAACCACATGTTGTATTTCAGCAAGCATCTTTAATATGCTCTAAACAATTAATTTTTAACCCAATTCAGCAGTTATCATTCTACCACAACTATGACAGCCTAAGTATGTCCAATTTCGTACGTGCTATGGTTTTTACACATTATGTGAAAGCATTTCCTCCATGCGTTTTCCGTATTTAGGAAGGTTTTCATTACAGCTCAATTATTATTTTTACTGCTATTCAATTCTAATATACTATTGCCTACAACATGATGACGTAATAAGAAACCACAGAAGAAGGTATTAAGCTTTTTGTTTTCTTTTGTTACCACCTTAAGAGTCCGCTTAATAATTGTGGTATACACAAAAATGAGTTAATATTGGCTTCTAATGAATAAGTTCTCTTTGTTTTATTATCCTTAACACATTATTTCTTTTTTTTTCCTCAATTAATACTCTTTCCTCAAAGTGAAGAGCATAGGATTCGTTTGTGCGTTCTGTACATAGGGCTCCATTATTTGTAACTTATTTACTACATATATGTGTGTTGGTAGTGCATTTGGAGCTTCTTATAGCCATTGTTTTGTATTCTTTTAGCAGCACTTAGGACATATTTTTTCCACGGTACATTATTTCTGGAATGAAAGGAAACTTAATTTAAAAAGTATGTCAATTGCCATTACGCATGTAAGTACTTCAGTACATTATTCGGCCCACCATTATATCATACACGCTACAAATTAAGGCCATCTTTTTCATATATTTTTGTGCGTTTGATATTGGCCGGGAATTTATGGTGGTTGATGTATTATATCAATGTATTTGTTTGGCACAATTACATATAGGGTTAAATGAAAATTGTAGTTGGACATGACATTTATCTGTAATATATGTCTTTTTAAATCAATGCGGCCCACTTGAAGCGTGTTTTCTACATTTTTTTCAAGAATGATACATCCTTCTCTGTTGAGGATATGCAGACAGAATTATTATTCATCTCTGGTCTTCACAATAAACCCTTATACTTCAAATACATTCAATATAATTACATAAAGAGGTATCCATTTCTGTACATATTAAATGCTTCTTATGAAAAGTCCTAAATACTTATAGTTTTATGTATATATTAGGTACTCGTGCTTTAGGACCGTTTGTGTCATGTAAGTGTAACTGCTATGGTTCAACTTCCATTAATATATTTGATCATATGCCGTCGTAGTTATTCTTAGAAAGCATGGATGCTAATGTTGACTGTAACCATATAGAATTCAGCCTACCATCTTACTCTCTAAGACAATTTGTCCACGATCTTCCCACAGAAGAAATTGCATCCACTCATAGTGTAAATAGTAGTTATTTCGTACCACCCTCTTCTACTTTGGTTTGTTATCACGCTCTACTTTGATATGCTACAATCTTATTTCCGACCTTCCCGCTTTTATTTTTTCATCCACTTTGTTCCTTTTTCACTTATTTAAAGATTTCAATTGTTGTGCAATCAATGTCTACCAAATTGATATGAATAGTAATTTGCTTATCTAATCGGTTGGCTCTGATCGGTTCATTTTTATGTACCCCTATATATGCATCGTTCTCATATGGCCGTATCATGTACGTTTGGTAACTTTACAGTTCGACCTTTTGATAATGCAAATCGACTTTTGAGGGAATATATTCCTACTTTGTATCATTGGATTGCTCGGTTTGGTGTTTAATTCTACCTCATTATTAACAGTCTTAAAGTAAACGGTATCAAAATTGATGGTCAACTTGAAATTGTGATGCTTGCGCTGCTTGCTGCTTTGAATAACTTGCCTTTAAAGATGCCACTTCGCCCATGTTCGAGCCATTCTCAATTTATACTTTACTTTCCTACCCGGTTAATTGCTTTGTTCATATTATACGGTTATTGGTTGCTCCTAAATCGGGTTGTGCTCCAGTTAAAGTATCAAATGTCTATCCATTGGGAATTCCATTATAAAACAAACCAACACTGCAAATCAACTTTTGTCGCACCTATCGTTATATACCATAACATATAGATCTTCAAATTCCGCAACCGTATGTCCCTGTTGTTTGTACATCCATACTGTACATGATGCTGTGTTGCAGCTTCAGTTATTTCCCTTTCTCTTTGACATACCTTACTATCCGCCTTTTCCAGATCGTGATCAGCATCTACCTTCAACATGAAACGCTATGATACTGCTGACAAGCGTAAATCAACCGCGGACCCGCTTTCCAATGTCATCGATGTTATGCACTCAAGCGTTGAGCATGTTAGGTCAACTACAAATACTCAACCAGAAGGGGCATTTGCTTCCCAACCAAATCCCACTTTCCGTGCAAATAGTGAGCTGTCATCTTCGTCTGTCGCTAATGTAAATGTTACATGAATTTTTGCACAACCAGGTAACTATACAAAACTTCTCTCCCTTCCTACAACCTAATGTTCCATGCCTGCAGGCTACACCTCCTTCGGTTTCCGCCCGTTCTTCAAAAGTTGCGTTAGCTAAGTCTCACAAATCAATTCTAAGGTCGTTTTCTGCAAGTGTTAAGGAGTTTGCAGAAACCAACATTAAATTGTCCTCCCCGTCCCAATGTCAACGACATACGCTCGATGGTTCAAACGTTACACACCCTTCTGCTCCACCAGCAGATAGCACTTCATTGTCCACACCTTCAGTCCCTCCTGCCATGGTTACAAATAAGCGTACTCCTGTTCGTACGTCCTGCCCTACCAACCAAATCAACCATCCACGTGTAATGGCGTATGGCGGTAACTTCCTGCTTTCTTTCTTCTATGTTGTGCATTCAATGCTTTTTCTTACTGTAATTAATGTACGTTTCCTCTGCATTAGACAAACGGTTGAACAGGCTGAATAGAAGTGCGTTTATACGCCACAGCAACATCTACTCAACCAAAGTTTCGAAGCATGGTATGTTGCTACTGAGTTCACCCTACGTATGTACGCTTTACGTTCACACGATTGTTCTTTAATGCAAAACAATTGTACTTGCTTCCAGCTGCTGGTTTGTTTGCCCCGTCAACGGAAGAGGGGAATGAAAGACTAAATTTCCCCCACTCTAACTCCACAAAACACGATAAGGTTTGGCGTTGTGTTCCCAACTGTTTTTCTATCTAACATATTCAAATTTCCTATTCTAGTGTGCTTGCGGCCTTCTCCCAAGACAGTCGTAATGCAACAATTTGCATTCTTAATTGCAGGATATTGAGCACACTTCACTCCGTACAAGAAAGAAACGTTGCTCCCCTTTAACACAATCTAATGTTAAACGTCCCCGAATCAATGCACAAGCTCAACCTTCTGTTGTTTACCCCTTTCAAAGGACGGATGCTACAACCCCAGCTTGCGGTCTCAATGTCTCGATTCGTACAACAACCCAAAGCACAATGCGTCCTAAATCCCTCCTTCAAGAGATAGGTCATGCCCCAAATGTTATAACAAACCGTGAATTGAGTTCGGTGTTTTCCCAATGTAACATTTGTACACATTTTCCTATGTATACAGCCAATTGGAAGAAACGCCGGGACAGAGTTCGTGCTATGCATTCAAAGAATATGTACACATCGAGAAATGTGCCAAATGGTACGCATTTAACTGTAATGAATCTTTATAGATTTTTGCGACAATAAATTTATAGATTTTTGCGACAAACCTAATTGTTGTTCCCATTTTCTCCTCAGCATGCAGCATGTTCTTAGGTCCAGATATGCCGTTGCATTCCTTTAACGTATCACGTGCCGGCAATAAGCACAGAACAATTAACGTTATGTCCGGATATGACTTCCGTCTTCGAAATCCCTTAGGCAATGTTTTCTGCACCGTGCCCGAGCTGGGTACAGATAACATGCACCAATGTACGTTTGCACGCTTTTTTTTGTGCATGTCATATTATATGTTACCGTATGAACAAATCATATGTCGTCTGCTATTCCTTACAGGTCGTATATTTAAATCATGGGATTTTGGACCCCCTACCACAACTTGCCCAGATTGCGCTGCAGTCGTGTGGTATGAAGAGAGAAATAGGAAGATAGACGGTTTAGAATCCTGCAAATTCTCACTATGTTGCCAGGGGGGCAAAGTATGCTTGCCACTACTAAAACAAACCCCTCCTTTGCTACGGAGTTTGTTGGATTATAGTCAGGGTGGAAAAGCCTCACGTTTTCGTGACCAAATCCGGGTTTATAACTCTATGTTTGCATTCACATCAATGGGTGGTCGTGTCGATAATGCTGTAAATGATGGTAAGGGAGTTTACGTTTTTCGACTAAATGGTCAAAACCACCATAAAATCGGATCTCTCTTACCAGTCGATGGTAGACCTAAATTTGCACAACTCTATATATATGATACTGAAAACGAAAGAGAGAATAGGTATCATGCATGTGGCGGTGGTGGAAATAAAGATGTTGATCCAATATTAATAGATAAGTTGATCGCAATGTTTGATGAAACAAATGAACTTACAAAGGTCTTCCGAATGGCAAGGGACCGATTTAAACAAACTGATTTGCACAATGTTAGCATCCGAATTATTGGAAGTAGAAACAATGATGGAAGACAATATAACTTACCTACCTCTTCCGAAGTAGCGGCTTTAATTGTTGGGAATAACCATCAAGTGGACGTACATAGAGATATTGTCCTTCAGGAAAGAACAGGTGTGCTGCGACGTATAAATGAAAAACATCCAACCTTTATGGCAATGCAATACCCAATTCTTTTTCCATATGCCGAAGATGGGTACAGACCATATACTGAATATCGCACTACTCAATATGCATCCGATGGTAAGAGAATGTACGTTACAATTCGTGAGTATTATGCTTTTAGGTTGCAGAATAGGGAGATTGAAGGACAAACGTTGATTAGAGGTGGTCGTTTGTTTCAGCAATATATTGTCGATGCATATACCAGTATTGAAGAAGAGAGAGTACGATGGATTAGAACCAATCAATCTACCATCCGCTCAGAATTATACAAGGGATTGCAGGATGCTGTCATTGCTGGGGATACGTCAGCTAAATCCATTGGTAAGCGTACGGTTTTACCTTCTAGTTTCACAGGAGGACCTAGGTATATGGTTCAAAATTATCAGGATGCAATAGCAATTTGTCGATGGGGTGGCTGTCCCGATTTGTTCCTTACTTTCACTTGCAACCCAAAATGGCCTGAAATCAAATACATGCTTGACAAAATTCCAGGACAAAGACCCGAACATCGCCCTGACTTAATTTCCCGGGTGTTCCATATAAAACTTAAGCAATTCATCCAGGATATATATGAAAACAATCATTTTGGTCGACCAAAAGAAGGTATCGTCTGTCGTTTCTTAATGTATAAAGGCATATAAATTATTTAGGCTGCTTTATTTGTTACTCTTTTATTATCCTATCTTTTAACTTACAAACTGTCTACACTTGCAGTTATTTACACAATAGAGTTTCAAAAACGTGGATTGCCACATGCTCATATCTTACTGTTTCTACACGCCGATGACAAGCCTAAAACCCCATTACAAGTTGATAGGATCATCAGTGCCGAGGTACCCGATCCTATTGTTGATCCAGTTGGTTATGAAGCAGTTGGCCAGTTTATGGTTCACGGCCCGTGCGGTGTGGCTTATAAAAAGGCACAGTGCATGGAAGGTGATGTATGTGGTAAGCATTATCCAAAGTCTTTAACGAATGAAACTACTTTTGACAAAGATGGTTTCCCTATCTATAAACGTCGTCCGAATGGTCATTCTATCCAAACATCAACAGAGATTAAATTTGATAGTCGATGGATAGTGCCACATAACGTGGATTTGATAGTCAAGTACAACGCACATATAAATGTCGAGGTATGTAATAAAACTAGATCCGTCAAATATTTGTTCAAGTATATCAACAAAGGACATGATAAAGCAACGGTGGTCATCCAAGAAACAGTGAACGATAAACAAACAACTAAAGGCGATGTTGATGAAATTAAAAATTATCTTGATTGTCGGTATATTTCAGCATCGGAAGCATGTTGGCGTGTGTTTCAGTTTGACGTGCAATATCGTAAACCTTCTGTGCAAAGACTACCTTTCCATCTGCCTAATGAGCATACAGTTACTTTCAATGATAACGATACCATATCCCACATTGTAAGTCAACCTAACGTCGATAAAACCATGTTCACTGAGTGGATGAAAACAAACAGCATTAATGCAGATGCTAGATGTTTAACTTATGTCGATTTCCCAATGAAATGGGTATGGTACAAAGATGATAAGGTATGGAAAAGAAGGCAACAAGGTGAAAAAATAGGTAGAATGTATTACGCACATCCTACGTCCGGAGAACGGTTTTATTTGCGTATGCTACTTAATGTGGTGAAGGGACCGACGTGTTATGAAGATATCAGAACAGTTAACGGTACGTTGTATAATGACTTCCAATCTGCATGCGTTGCTCTAGGACTTTTAGAGAATGACAATGAATGGAATGAAGCTTTGTCTGAAGCCGGTAATTGGTCATCTGGTAAAGGTTTACGACAAATGTTTGCAACGATGCTTATATTTTGTGAGATTTCAACTCCATTTGAGGTATGGAACAAAAAATGGGAATTGATGTCTGATGATGTGCAATGGTATCAACGACGTCTTAGAAACCAACCAACTTTAACATTAACGGATACAGAAATTAAAAACTATTGCTTAATGGATATCGAAAACATGTTGAATGTAAACAATCGATCCTTAGCCGACTTTCCATGTATGCCCACTCCAAATTTTTCATTGCACCGTCCATACCATAACAGACTTATTGAAGAGGAACTAAGTTACGACTGCGTTGGTTTAGAGCAAGAGGCATCCACAATGTTATCTCAACTCAATGTCGAGCAGATGAATGTGTTCGATGTTGTCTCCACAGCAGTAAACAACAAGTTAGGTGGATTTTTCTTCGTATATGGTAGCGGGGGTACCGGGAAAACTTTTCTATGGAAAACGTTGATAACGATGATGCGTTCTCAAGGTAAGATTGTCCTAGCAGTTGCTTCGTCCGGTATAGCATCGCTCCTTCTTCCAGGTGGCAGAACGGCTCATTCTAGATTTAAAATACCAATTGACGTAGGAGAAGACACGACGTGTGGTATTCCAAAACAATCCAATCTTGCAAAGCTCATAGTGCGAACGGATCTTATTATATGGGATGAGGCTCCTATGGTCCATCGCAATTCATTGGAAGCTTTTGATCGAACCCTTAGAGATTTAATGGACGACGGTGTTAACTGTTTAGCTGAACATATATTTGGTGGGAAAACTGTATTGTTGGGTGGTGACTTCCGACAAGTATTGCCCGTCGTTCCTAAAGGATCACGCAATACAATCGTTCAATCTTCCATGAATCAATCACCGTTATGGTCCAAATGTCATGTATTCAAGTTAAACATCAACATGCGTCTACGGTGCACGGACACTGCGTTTGCTGAAGTTGTAAAACTCGAAGAATTTAGCAATTGGGTTTTGGCTGTAGGTGATGGAAAGGTCCCTGCCATTGCATTGCAGGACGATGCAGACCCAACGTGGATTAAAATACCACCGCACTTATTGATTACTCCAACAGATGATGCTATCATGAACATTGTTGATAGTACTTATCCTGATCTCCAACGACGACTTCATGAAGCTGATTATCTGCGCACTCGATGCATTTTGGCACCAACTAATGATTGTGTCGAAGAAATTAATACTTACATCACTACATCTCTTTCCGGATCTTTGACTACGTATCTTAGTGCTGACACAATAAGCCCATCATCAGAAGGAATTGAGGATCAACACATACTATTTCCTACTGAGTTTTTGAACACCCTACAAGTATCTGGTGTTCCAAATCATAGACTTAACCTCAAACTTGGTATTCCAATCATGCTGTTACGAAATTTAAATCAAAGTATAGGACTTTGTAATGGAACACGTTTGATTGTTACTCAGCTGGCATCAAAAGTGGTTGAAGCAAAGATAATCACTGGTGCAAATGTTGGCAACACCGTGCTGATTCCTCGGATTGTACATACATCGTCAAATACGAAATGGCCATTCATCCTACGACGCTTACAGTTTCCAATAAAAGTTTGCTTCGCAATGACTATTAACAAAAGTCAAGGACAAACATTAGACAATGTCGGTGTCTACTTACCTAGACCGGTTTTTTCCCATGGCCAACTGTATGTTGCTGTCTCCCGGACTACATCGCACAACGGCCTAAAGATTCTTATTAAGCCGCAAGGTGCAGAGGAACCACGATGTACTGAAAATATTGTTTACCGTGAAATATTCGACAACTTATAGTACAACTTAAACTTACATGTTGTTTCCCTGTTTTTAGTATATGTCCTCTTCTCTCTCCATCAAACTTATGATCTGTACTACACATAAAGTTACTGAATACTATATGTGTTATTTCCATCTACATTACACGAAAGTTGCCAACACTTTGAATGGTTATTCTCTATTGTAACTTTTTTAAGCCATCATTTACAATTCTGTTAATTAAGATTACCCATATATTTCATTATCGTGACAAAAAACTTTTACGCAACTTATGCATTGCTGTAAATATGAATTCTAGAAGATGAAAAAATATTTAGGTTCCATCAATATCTGTTCTACGCATGTAGTTTGATATTTTCTTTGTTAAATTAATTAATATGTCAATTTAGTTGGATAAACTTTTGTATTTAGACAAATAGAAAAACAAAACTATAACTTTATTATTGCTAGGTTTCTACAAAAATGCACCATCTCTTATTTTTAACGTTGTGCATTCATTTCACCATGGGTATGTAATTTCTCAATTGCAATTTCTTTTCGACTTTAAAATCCAGTTTTTTTTACTTTACCACTATATTTTCTCATAATAAACAAAGACTGCCGTGTA
Source organism: Allium sativum (assembly GCA_030737875.1). Taxonomy (NCBI): domain Eukaryota; kingdom Viridiplantae; phylum Streptophyta; class Magnoliopsida; order Asparagales; family Amaryllidaceae; genus Allium; species Allium sativum. The sequence goes on along the minus strand of JASFAX010000037.1, from coordinate 4,573,857 downwards.
CTTCCACATGCTTAATGCAAATATTAACTCTGCTAAATTGAAAAGATTTAGATTTCTTCATTTTTTTTTATATGTATTTAAAATGATTATTGTTAAATTAGTTACTACATTCAACAATACGTTGTGAACTTGCCCCAAAGAACTATAATATGTCTTCATGAAGTTTTGAATCTTGGTGAACTTTTATTCTAGCATTAATTTGTACATCTAACGACTTTGTCACCTAAGTGTAATATTATTATCCATGATATATATTTCATTTTAAAAGTCTGAGAAGTAATTTAAGTCCTTCACCGAAAATAATCCTATAATATTTTAAATTCCAAACTGTATTTCTTCTTCCGTGTGCTACTTTTGCATTTACAAATTCATTCTCAATACGATACCATTACAGCTTCCATATATCCCAAAATGTTCCCCTTTAATACATTATCCCAAAATATTCTCGGTGTTGACGTTTCATTTGGACTTTTTATAAGTATGCATGTACTATGTATTTTTCTTTTGGTTGATGCACGAAATGTACATGACTCAATTTAATGCTATATTTGGTTACCGTATTCTTGGGAAATTAGAACTTTTAAAAGTTAATATTGAATTATATCCATTATCAATCAGTTGGAGGATTAATGATGATCATGCATACCAAACACATATATAGACGAAATTGAACAAATGACATCAGAAATATAGTGCTTTATAGGGATATTATTTCAGTTAGTTCGTCCAGCTTTATTAGTTCTTTTCATCGTATCTCCGCATGTATTCATGGCATGGTTAGTAAAAAATTATCAGTTTGTCCTGTGCACCTTCAGCTTATGAAATAATTTCTCTATTTGGCTTTATACAAGTATGCATGAAATCTTAGACCTATGTGAAATGTACCTTGGTTTTACTTGTGTTCATGTTTCCTATGTCATGAGTTTCAATTTTTAATGTGTTATGTATTTAATTACTTAATAGTGTTAGACGTGTTTGTGCCTTTGTTGCATAATGTATTATTAGTAGAATTAATACAAGGTTAGAAATGGTGATTTTTGGTATGTTTATACCATAGTCTGCTGTTTTAGAATCATTCTAAATCTCCATATATTTGATTGTTCTGACACTACATGCATGATTGATTTCTTTCTTTGAATCAAATCCTTGCTTCTAGGTTGCAGTAATTATTTGGGCCATCGGGAAAAGAAAGATAACTTATGTAAAATTTGAATTTAATGGAAGAAGCTAAAAAAGAATATTTTAAAGTTAGTTACATGATGTTATTGTTCAGATTATTGGTCAAGGGAATGGAGTCGGTTGAATTATGTTATGTTAATGGATGGAACATGTCATCTACATCCCACGCAGAGTTAATTTTTGTCTACATGTTTCGTATTGTAATAAAACCAAATATCTTATGTTTCTTTTTTAAATGAGTTGTAATTTTATACCGCACACTTCGAAAAACCAATGTAATGTGCATTTCTGCAGGCAACATGGGAGATAATAAGTTAAACTCGGGCATAGAAATGATCTATTCAATTATTAAGTTTTTGCATGTAACATATAGGACATGCAACTATAGAAACACTATCTGCTAGCTGTGCTTTTGAGTTAATTTGGTCTTAGAGTTTTGAATCAGATTATTTTGCCTATTTACGTTTGGATATTTTAGAGTACAATATTTATAATTTGTACATAAGATGACTGATTATGGACATAATAGGGGCTATGATGGAAGCCATGGTTGCCAAGCTCATATTATGCTATGATAGATAACTAATTGCCAATAAGATTATGATGGTTATAATAACCAGTTTATTTTTTTATTTTCATCTATTTGCCAAACCATAAATTTAATCAACGGTTTTTTATGCATTGTTAATCAAACACTGAATGAATGTATGTAGTTATCAGATGTATTGCAATATCATTAAGAGCTTGAGTTTTCTGGGCAATTCACAGTTCAGCTTAGTTGACGTCTACTGTCACTATGATTATTAGAGCGTTAGCTTCCCATCAAATATTTCTCATCAATTTTTTCAGTTTAAAATCTATATAATAAAATTCCTTGCGTTTAGTGGGAAGATAAACTAAAAGACAAAGAACAATTGACATATAAGAATAACAGAGACTTCAAATGGTTGTGATCCCTATAACAAAGCATGGATTAACAATTATTAGTTACGAATGACGTCATTAAATCTGTTTTACTGCTCTTTCACTCCACTTTAATCCTTTCATCCATCATCTATTTGCTTCATTTAAAGCGTAGCATTTTTTTGGTAAGTTATTTGCATTTCACTTTTTTTAAGTTGGAGCCACCAACAAGGTTGTAGCTATTTCTTGGTTTTTTTCCTTTGTTTCTCTTTTGATACTTAAGTTCATGATTTTTTGTCCATTTTTTTACTTCATTATTTGATATATAATAACTGTCTTGGATTTTTGACCATAATTTTATACATTTCTTGATAATAACTGTCATAATTATGTATATGTTCATATGTACAAATTTAACGTTGCATTTGGATTTTTTTTAGTTATTATGTAAATGTTCATCATTCATGTTCAACGTTGCTATAATGTATACGTAGCTAATGAGGACTGCAGCCAATATGTTGAATATACTGACATGTATAATTATAACGTGATTGTACACTTAATGATGATTTTTTTTACAAAATTATTTTTTATTGACTATTTTCTTTATGCACAATGCTTCAGTTAGTCTTTTCATTTTATACTTAGTTTTTTATTTTACTTCCGACATTTTTGTTATTAATTAAGTTATCTTAAATATTATGCATATCTCCTTTGCTTCCTTTGTTGTCATTTATCCATAATACATCACTAATTAATTCATTCCGTCTGTACATTAAATTTTTGAACATGTTTTTTTCTTCTCCGCTGGATTTTCTATAACCAACTCTTCCTAAATCTTTTTTTTTAACCTTTTAGGGAGACAGTAAAAGCAGCCGTAATGCATTTGGTGTATGAATGAATGGGCAGGGTTGCATGCGATTCAAACACAGGTGTGGTTCTTTCAGTTACATTTTTTTCTTTCAAAAACTGTTTGTAATCTGTGTTTTTTTCCCACCTTTTTTTCGTGGTTTGACATTTTTATTCACATAATCTGAATTCTTAGAGTCAACAAGGACTGTACGTTTGCGTTTTGCTAGCTGCAAATAATCAATTTTATCCCTCACACATAGAAGATTGCTTTCTATGTTAAATTTGCAGCAGTTAATATTCCTTGAAAATCTTTGGTTCTCCTATCACATAAAACATATCCTTTTTAACCAACTACTGTTAACATTTTCAGTTACTAATTTAATTATATGCTATAATTGTTCCACTTCATATTACCATCATTAATACATTGTGCTTTATGTTTGTAACTGTCTACATGCGTGCCCACAATGGTACAATACCTTTTATATTCTGCTTGCTAACCTGTTCTAAAATACCTTTTGCCTTCTTCAGTTTTATTCTAATTAATTAATTATTGCCCACCTGGCAGCCTTTTACACATTAACATCTTTAATCCCTCATTAAAATATTACCCACCTGATTTACTACAACGGTAGAATAAGAAGGGGAATAGTCTACACTAGAAATATAACTGCCATTCATTAATTACGCAGGATGACCAAAGGTCATGCTTCTTCGCTGGAGCAGTCTTATATATATGGACATTTTCTCCCATCTATTCTTACCATCTGCCAGTTAATTTCAGAGTTTATTACAGCACCCCTGGTAAAGTATCATAATATCTTCCCTCTTTCTTCTAACATTTTCCCTTTACGTTCTACTAAACCACCTACCTGACAACTTTAATGCTCCTTTTCCTCCTTCAGGTTCTAAAATGAATGATGTACGTGTACCTCTGCAATCACTTACTATTGGCGCTGCTGCTGCAACGGTCCGAGTTCGCGTTGCCAGATTATGGAACTCCATCAACCTACGCAGCAATGACGTGTTCGGCCTCAACATGCAGCTTTTAGATAACGAGGTCTGCTCTTTTTCCTAATACTGCACTCATTCCACCATTTTCTGTCATGCTTTACACTGTATATGCCAACTACATCTTATTTTCCCACTACAGCTATATTTTTTTCTCTTTTCATCATTACATTCATTGTTGCCTGCCTGCGAACTAATGTTTCAATCATTCTACATTACTACACTTTTACCCTGCTTTTTCCCCTCACCTCTGTGCTGATTTCTTTAATGAACCATCTGCTTTTCAAAGAAAATAAAATTAAACATGCTGTCTCAACCTACGTTGTCTAACTACACATATATTTACTCATATTTCATACGGTTTATAATACTTCTTTCCTCATCTTAATTACTGTTTTTTTACACTTTGATAAATAACTATTCAAACTGTTATGTTCGTCCATAAAAAACAGTGCGTTAACAAGCAGAAAAACCAATATTCATGTAATCACCGTGTATTGTAAGATAAATAATTTTTAAACTGAACGTACATTTTTCCATCCATATACATAAATCAAGGATTTCCCATGATCAGTTTCTGCTCTTATAAATGCATATTTATATTCTTGAAATTGAGCGTGTGCGAATCATTCTTATAACGACCGTGTGCGAAGCAGTCTTCCTTTATCAGCTTCTACCTTTGACATATAAATGGAAAATATTTTTATACTCTTCACTTTTTAATATTTACTATCACTGTGATTTCTACATAATGGATCGAAATGACAAATATTATCTAACATGATATTACATTTTTGCTAAATTAATACTACTGTCGTACTGTACTATCTTGCCCGCACAGTTTGTTTTTTCCGTATGGTTCACGTATGATTATACAGTACCATGTCAATGATTATATCTCCTTTTTTAAAAAATTCATGCTTCCTATTTGTGTATATAGTGACCACAGAAACCAACTTCATCCAATGTTACTACTCCTATTTCAACCAAATAATAAGTTTTAATTATGCCAACCTAGCGGATCGTTACTCATGTATCTAGATAAATATGAAATTTTTACATAAACATGCTAAGCTTTACCGACTTATGCTTCGCTTGTGACTACCTTATTTTCAACAGAAGTTACTATCTACTACGCATATACTACGAAATACTCAACCACAACGGCTTCCGCGGAAGTATAAAGCCAAGCAAATATATGCAATCAAACAGTGTGCCTTTTTTTCTTTACGAATTAAGTTATATAATAATACAATCCCACTTACATATTGATTTTGATAAAAAGGTTTATTGATTTTCTAAAATGTTATGCTGCTAAAATTTATTTTTTATGCTCTTTGCAAATCTTTATGTGGGTTCAGTGCATCCCACTTACAATATAGGCTACATCCATTGTACTGCAGGGTGGGGAAATGCATGCCATGATTGGGCCACGTTTCCTCCAGCTATTTCAAGGGCAACTTCAGGAAGGATTAGTGTACGACATTGGCGAATTCAATGTCACTCCTGCCGGTGACCGGTATCTTCCAATCCACAAATCAATGAAAATTGATTTCAACGCTATGACCTCGGTTACCAAGATTGACAGCCACAGTGACAGAATTCCAATGCATAAGTTTTCCTTTGCCGACTATGCAACAATCATTACAAGAACTGATAGTATTAAGTACTTGACAGGTTCTCACACTTGACGTTGTACCTCCCTACTTTATTTTTAAGTCCCATGTATGCAGCTATGAATTGTGCAACTAATCAGCTTGACACTTCCGTCGTCAACTCAGATGTAATTGGGATATTGCATAATGTGGGTGAAGTTGTCAACCAACAGACCATTAATGGATCAGTGGCTGCAAAGCGCGAGCTGGTCATCTACCTGCACTGGTATTTTAAAACATCCCTCTTATATCCCATTCTTAGTTGCTAATCGAAAGTTACACCATGTGCAACACCTAAATGATTTCGCATAATGCACAGCGGTACAAGATTGGCTGCTACTTTATGGGGCGACAAAGCCTCCATCATCGACCGGTCTGCCCTCGATGATAACAGCAATACTGTTATCTTAACTTCAATGACCGTTCGAAATTATCAGGGTATGACTACATGTACAACAACAACATTTAATATAACCCATATAGCATTTGTTTGTACACTAAATTTTTTTTCACTAATTTCAGGTAAGCCAAGCTTGGCATCGACCAGCGCAACGTGCATTTACACAAATTTGGACATTGCCGAAGGATCTAATCTACTCAAGACGTAAGTCTGACTCCTATTTCTTTGACGTAAAAGTAGTGCTCAGTGCATTTTATATCCCTATTTATCTTGCAGTTTCCGAAAGAGGAAACTGCCTTTGGTTTCCTCAGAAGGGAGCAATTTCAAGAAGGTAGATGACATGGTCATTGGCAAAACCCTGTCTGATATCATAAGCCCAGATCTTGATATACAGTACGAAGTAAGGAAATTATTGCTGCACATCGTATCTCATTTAAATTACAAAATAACAACAATGCTGTATATATTTTTATAATAGATATTTATTCCAAACTAGTTTCGGTTTTGCCAAGCACATGTTTCATCTTCGTAGTTACTACATCATATATCTATATAAATACTATCTCATTAATGACAACAACAATGTTCATTATATTTTTATAGCACGTTGTTTTTTTTAAATAGTCTTACTCACACCATATACCATCACTATGGATAATATGACGTGTATCATATTATTTTGAACTCCGTTACAATAGTTTATCTCAACAATTACAATTTCGCTTACTAGCTTACATTTTATAATCTTCACCAGTACCACATTTACGATTACCAGCTTTATGAAAGTCATTGAACATACTTTTAGATTAGACTTTAACTGCTACCCATAAAAAAATTATTACTACCCCCATATTGTAAGTATTTTGAAATGTGAACATCTGTGCACACATAGTATACAATCTTATTATATAAATTAACATATAGATTTTAATTGAAATTTTTATTAAATTTAAATTACTTATTTTAAAGTCTACCTATTTTAATTACTGATGTGGATTACATAGTATGGTGTTCTTTGAATAAAAACTGATACTTTTACTTCAAGTCATGCATCGTTTACTTCGTGCATGTGCGTGGTTATCGTAATGAGATATATTATTAAACCAGACTTGATATCCATGTCTTTCAATGATTTCAGTTACCAATATTTTTTTTAAAACCGAAATTGCACCATTTATGATTACACAGGGGAAAATATTTGAGTTTGAGGGTAAAATAACTAACGTTGTTCTCGACAACGGATGGGAATACTTTTCGTGTAACATTTGCAAATCCCGTGTCGACGGCTCAGCCCCAACCACTCGCTGCAACAAGTGTGGCAGGGAGATTGCCTTCCCGCTGCATAGGTAACCCCATCAACACATACCTTAGACAAAAAATTAAGATTCAGTACTCATTGACCATAAACATTTTTCAGGTTCCGCTTAGAGGTAATCGTTGAAGATGGTACAGCCACTGCATCCATCGTCCTGTTTGACAAAGTGGCGGAATTCCTCACCAAATAAAAAGCTGAATCTTTGTACCGCTTGCAGACATCTGAGGTATGTCTATACAATTAACCGTTTGCCAACATGTTCTTCACTTCAAGGCCTACCTCATTTCACATCAATCTTTAAACTTGCTATTCGCTATATCATACATCAACTAACAAGTTACCGTATTTTAAGGTGGGTGGATCAAACAAGGTTGCTAGCATCTTGAACCAAGTCGTGGGAAGAACTGAAATTTTCCAGGCAAAGCGTGACACCTTTGTTACCTCTGCTAGCCTGAAAAAACTTATTGCAACCAGGATTAACACTCCAGCCACAGACGTTAGTACTGGAACAGTTGAACAAAGCTTTTCAAAGGTAAAAATAGCCTATTCCACATATGTTAACACATAATATCTTCCATTTGCATTTTGCAACTTACACTTATACTAATCCCTTTCCTACAATTGTTAAACAACCATATTACACATTCAATATTGCGCATGTAGGTCCCTTCCACCTCTGACGTGAAAGCAGCTCCGGTGAAAGGACCTGCAAAGAAGAAGCTACGTACGCTTGCTAACTAGCTTTTGATATCTGCTCTACGCACTTTGAACTTTATTTCCAGTTGTAATGCATGTACTGTTTGTGTTTGTTGTTGACTGTCTACTGTTGTCTCTTTAATAAAGCATTGCAGCTTTCTACCCTTTACTCTTTTTTTATCGATCTCATTTTATGATCCATATATATAGCACGTTATTTCCTCCGACTTTGCAAAAACCTTAACATTACAAAAATATGTTAAGGTTGTACATGTTTTCGACATATGCAACCACTCAAACTTACACCATGTCACCAAAACAAACATTTTAACGATGTGCGAACACATGGCAACATTCGCCTTTTTAGCGTTAAAACATCAGAACACTATGCAGAATCATTTACTCCAGGTAATACAAACCACATCTCAGTTATTCACTCTACATATCATATTCATATTCACATGTTGTTTGTAGAAATCGTTTAACAACTTATGAGCAGGCCTTTCTTACGTCATACATACACATGATTGGGGTCATGAGCTATTTTTCAAAAATAAATTGCTCCAACAAACACATTTAACCACCCTTGTCGGCAAGGCGAGCTTCAAATCCACTCCAAAAGTTAAGGTACATCTCACATTACTTACCTCTGAATCCAAAGGATATATACCTACATTTTTCAGCCACCATGCATAAAATTCACTATGTACATTGTCGTATTCACCACACTGCTGTGTCACACAACATTTTCTTACACTTCTAATACGCTACATTTTTTTAAAAAAAAATGGTTGGGACTACCCACATCAGATTAACATACATGGACAGGTATCATACCCCTAATTTCTTCATTTCCAACAATGTTACCCCCTAATCAACTCATGTATTAGTTATTAACACAACATTATCTCCAAAACAGGCCGATGATAACACCAGTCATGTGCAGTCCATTCTAAATGCTCGAGGAATCGAAGTTAACATATCCCCACTTATGGTTATCTATTAACACTAATTTCAAAACCTAACCCACAGTCAAATAATGACTCGCTTCTTTGTTGTTATTTCAACCATTTTCTTCTTTACAGGTACCACGTGAGCTTGCCAACGAACTACAGCACTCACGAAATGAATTGAGATTTCTACGGCGCTGGGAGAAAAAACTTCACACGCACAAGGTGATGTACAAACACCTGCAAAACTCATCGCTGAAAATGCATAAATACACCCATCAACCTTAACCTCTATTATATTTTGAAACATGCAGAAATACTCAAACGCACCTGCAGATCTGCAAAGTAGAATTATTGCGCTTCAGCAGTATGTTCCTTACCATACCAGCCCACCGCACAACATGAACAAGGTAAACCATATCATAGCGTACCATATATTAGTCATTGTTACCGCACCTAACTACATCCCAACTACATTCTCCTAGGTGACTGTCCGCATAAATGATTCTGTGGGCGGTGTTTATATTTCCACTCAAAGCTTACTCAATGTCATCCGCTTTCACAAGTTCACCTGCGAACACATCTCAAACCAAAACTGCATCCCGTTCCAAATATAGGTACTTTTTTCATAATTTATCATTTTCATATTTTTTATATTTGCATCCTTCCGTCGTCAACTGTTCTTTTTTTGCTTTCACACAAAATGGATCCACAGCTACAAAATTAACAGCCCTTTGTTATACAACCTGCCTCTGACCATGTACTAATATTATAGTAAAAATATATACTTGGTCAAAGTCGTATCTTAAATTATTTACTTTTTAAATTTTTGCATTGGTTATTTTAAATTGTCAAAAAAACTATTTGCTTACGTTTCATCTCTACCCAAACATCTTACCCCACGACATTTCGAGGTTTATGCCTTGCCTCAAATATTTTAAAATGCTTCATCTACGCCTTCCACGTTTTATCGCTTTCCAGCCGGTTTATTTTGGAGTTAAAAAAAAATTTGTGTTTTTAAAGTTTACACCCTGGAAACTTTCCACCAGATAATAAGATCTAATAAATATAAAAAATTATGACATGTTTAAATTTTAGTACATCTATATATTAAATAAATATAAGAAAGAATTATATTATATATGTATATTCCTGGTGACGTACTTTATCACCTTGACTTTATGTCAGACATTAATATACTGGTTATATATTAAGATAATCCATTTATTTATGGAAGACTACTACAATTTGGAGCAACTAAATGTTAATCATTGATTTAGTTTTGTTTTTCTCCCAGTTTGTTCAGTCTTTTAAATGGCAGTAGATATTCATACTCAATATGAGATGAAGGAAAGATTTCCGGCTAGAGATTTATTAACATTTATTTTGGTTGTCCGTTGAAAAATGGAAAATATATATAAACAGTGCAATAATAATATCGTTCTATATGTTAACCACCTGCTTTTTCTTATAAACAGATCTCTCATTCACATTTTACAACTGTTATTTGAATAATGGAGTGATAATATCATTCTAACTACTCACATTAAGGCTTCTTTTTTTTCTTTTTTTTTTTCAAGCCATTTATTGCTGATATAACATATGCTCTTTTGCTTTGCAGATTGCATATATTCCTAATGGATCTCTCCTTCAACATGACGCATCAAACCTCTTGGGCATACACTCAAAAAATGCACAAGCTGACTAAAGTTCATCTCTTCCTGCAATTTCAGTGGCTGTTTCTACTTTTTTTCTTTTTTTTTAACATTCCTGCGTGTTAATCCTACGATGGATATCTTTCCATTTGTAAAACTTTTTGTAACTGACGTCTGCTGTCATGAATGGAATGCTATTACCCATCTTTACATCTCATTAATTCAAGCGATCCTCAATTTTGCGCTCATCTCATTTACATTTCCATTCCTGACGTCGCCTGTTTCTACTTACTGTACATCTTTTTTTGTTCTCTTGGAGGCTATAATTAGATGATATTTTGTACAAATGAAGGATGTTCTTATCTAAATTTATTCATACGTGATATTTTTCATGCTTTCCTCCAGCCTACTAAATTGTACCACTGTCGAGACATAATTTACCTTATGATTGATCACATGCAATTTTTTTTTTTTACTGTTTTTTATGTCTGCTCACAATATTTCTGTATATATAACCAACTGACTATATCATCTCGCCTACATGTTTACTGTCTCTTCACGTAAAAAATACATCATCATGTTTAAACAAATAAAGATATGAAATCATAAATTACATCAAATTAGGATGCAACTAAACAAACATACTATTAAGCATAGCACTGAAATTTATAAATTACATTACAACAAACATTTTTTTCTAATTGATACTTTAGACAATGTGCTTCATCACGTCAAGCTTCTACTGCTTCTCCCCTACCCCCCTTCCATTAATACAATCATATCTTAAAAAAAAACTCCTACTTACAAAATAATGCGGCTTCTTAATATAACTATTTTAAACTATCGAAATCATACAAAAAAATTGTTAAACTGTTGTATTCCATATATCTTTTTATGTATATTTCTGGACCGTGTGCGAAGCACGGGTTCACACTAGTTATATATATATTAAAATTAAACGAATCGCGTGCGGTAGTTCGCGTTTCGGAATAGTAACTTTAAATGATTATACCGAAAGATCCGACCATCGGATTTTCCCAAAACTGGAACCGTTAGGTCCGCTTTGGAATATCTTTCCAATGATATAAATTTTGTTAAAATCCAACGGTTAGATTTCGAGAAAAGTGTAAAACAAATTTCGATAAAAATAGTGCTAGGGCCGCCTATTGACCCGAAGCATTGTTAAATTAAATTGGGCTATTTTTATATAAATAAAAATAGTGATAAATCGTTATAAAAAAATATTAATGATATGAAATGATTTCAAATTATAATTATGCGAGAATTATTTGAAAAGACCGAGTTCAATCACATTTCAAATAATTATACGACGATTGAAATCGAAGATATTGAAGACGATGATTAAAGACCGGCGATCTTCACATCGAATGGACGAACACTGATGCCCGGCATTGGTCAGCTCCCAGTAAAGGGTTAAAAGTGGTAGTTTGTCTAGACGTACTTGTTGATTGTCTGGATATGCGAGCACCTCTCTTCCGTATTGGACATACGGGACGAGGAATAAGGTGTCTCCGGTTTCGTTCAGACCCAGAACGGACTTGTAAATGGATGTGTGCCTGACATTGGAATTCATTCTATGTAAATTGATTTCTATTCAATATATATCTGTTTGGTGGAAGAGAATTTATTCTCTTGCTTAACACTCTTCTCTTGCTTAACACCCTTCTATTTGCTTAACACCCTTATCTGAGATGCAATTGATCGAGGCTTTTGTTGAAAAGCAGAGTCTTGTGGTTGATGATCAAAGCACCGCCTATTTAGGTATAGTTTTTGTATAGCGTTACTTCGCGAGCCTCACACCCCGGTATGAGTCTAAAACGGGACAAGGGAATGTATGGAGTGCACACGTTTCTTTCTAGCTAGAAGTGATATCAGGGTTTTACAAGCCCTGACATTTTACTTATGTGGATGATGGATTACGTGGCCTCGGTTATATTGGTCGATAGTGACCAATTTATAGGTTCAATAGGACCGGGAAGCGAATGTTCAAGAATTGCCAATCCACTGAAGTATTTGTGGACCGACCCTGCAGGATCCAAGGGTTCGCCAGCGTCCGAATCCTGAGACATTGCTAGAGTGTCTCGAATCGGTAAGTAGATCGTTCCTAGCCTTGACTCATGATGGAAATCCAACTTCCAATACGACACATCATACGCCTCATTCAAATCCAGAATATTCTTTCATTCAAATATTCTTACCTTTGAGAAAGGTTCCCATTAATTTTATCAAAGATTATCTCTTTTAAACTTATTGTATAATTCATTCCTTGGAAATTATTCCAAAAGATTTTGTAATATCTTTTCACAATATAAAACAAATTAAGGTTTATAAAACTAGTCGGGATTATTGAGCCTTACCGAAGTAACCATTCATTTTATTATCTCAATCACAAACTATTCATCCCATGGATCAAAACTGGTAGTACTCCATATCTAACACCTATTTTTTTATCGATAAATTTAATTACCATTTAATGTTTTAAATATAATTAAGGATTTAACTATTGCAAGGTATAAAACTGGTGGTACTCGATTCTCGAAAACTTTTCGAATTTGGTAAATTTAGTTACCACATTCACAATTCAATCTAATTAAAGATTCATTAAAACCGCAACATAGTTTTAATCTTCAAAAATCATTACTTAATGATTATTCAACTTTAGGAAAATTAATCTTGTTTTTCACTAGGTTAAAGGACCAATGTCATTTAAAACACAATTCACGATAAAACAAAAATCATCTTCCATCAAAATGGAATCTTTACGAAAATCATAACAGTGTATAATCGATATGAATTTCAGTATCAGACTAATACTATAAACGGAATAACGGCAAAGCCTTTTAAATTCCATAAATAGTAACGGTTTTCCTTTACAGAAGCTTATCTCGATTATCACTAAATCGAATTCCATTCAATTCCAATTTAATACATTAAATTGGTTTGGAAAAATTCCATTAAATCTTAATTAAAAGGTTTATAAATTCCAAATCATAAATTCACAGTTAATTGGGTTTAAGAACTAATGATAATTAAAACATCGTTCACAATGAACCCAAAATCTTATTCCATTTAAATCCAATTATATTTATTAATTGGAAAGTTTCATTAATCTTAATTAAAATATTTATTCCTTTCACAACTGGATTTAAGAACAATATTTTTAAAGATAATATTCATGACAAACCGAAAATCTAATTTGGTATCTAATACAAGGCTCTGAACAGAAATTATATTGGCTTATATTTAACATCAAATTCTGAAAGAAACAGATATCGTATTAGGAATAAAGATATCTATATCTTCCAAATTCCTCATCGATATCTGTACAATCACGGAATCTGATATCAAAATATTCAAAGATAATTTCCATTCAACTCCCATCTAATTTACATATATTATAAATTATTGACATCTAACATCTGAAATCTTATTTAATTTATTTTCTTCAAAATCAAATATCTTCATATTAATCCATTATATTATATACAATCTATTTAGTCTATTTCTATTCAAAACGTATTATATAAAACGTTTATAATTTCGTTTAAAAACAATTTCAACATCCACTTCAATTTTAAATCAAAATTTACCATCCCATATTATTAAAATATAAAAATAATAATATTTCCCTAATATCAGATTTTGAAATCAAATCTTCTCGATATCCATTATAATTTTATAGTTTGTGTCCATCTAAAACATGACATCAAAATCAAACTTCAATTCTTCACTGAATATTATGTTAAAATATTCGTTTTTACTCCGAACTGAAATGGGATTCAACCAATTACCATATAATTTTATTTATATGGATTTCATACATCACATGTATTCAATAATAATTATTAAACATCCATTTCACATCCAGAGTGCATCTACAACTGTATAAGCATTAAATATTAAAATAAAGCTTATGGGTCTGTCAATCAATTTATTAACATCCAATCTAAACACTTGGGATTAATGTAAATCAAATATTATCCCAATACCCATGTGGGGTTTTCAACCAATAAATAATCAATTAACAAATTATTTATTCATTCGACTTGTAAATGGATGTTTTAATCAATATCAACTATCAAAAATAATTAAATATCGTTTTTAACATGTCAATTATTTCAAAATCAAATTCAAATCATGACACAAATAATCATCCATTCATCTATCTGGTTTTCAAACAAGTGTGATGTGAGCTACCATATACCGTATAAAAATTTGCGATAATTAATGAAATAAAAATCAGCATAGACAATCAATATATACTTAATTATAAATAAAATAACTGTACAAAATATTTGAGTAAGAGAGTTCTCACATTGATCAATTTCAAAATCGTTAAATAACGATTGTTTTAACAAAATTAAACAAGCATTTAATTTTATCAAAAATTCCAACTACTTCTGAATTTGTTCTGGTCTGTTCCATGGCATAGTGCTTTACAACATGATTGCAACGCAACTAATTTATTTCAATTTTGTTCATTTGAATAACATATGGACATTTAAACTTTCGATTACATTTATTAACTAATTAAATAATTAACTTTAACTAATTACTTTTAAAAATCATCTGCCCTGATTCCTTTGGTTTCGTTCTTCCTATTTACGCACGCTTCAGAAACCCTTGCTCACATCGAAATCTCATCGTCGCACCTCCACACTGGCCCTTGACCGATGATTTGAAACTACCCCACGCTGTGCCGTTAAGCCACCTACTATCGTCTTGAGCACGATCGCGCTCGCACGCTCCTAGCAGTGGAAAAATCCATTTGAATGAGCAAACTATGAGCTCGAAAATCGAGCAGCACACAACCTAAACACCATCACAACCGCATATCCTCAAGATCTCGTAGAGCGCCATATTTTCTCTTTCGAATGTTTCTGGTATAGGTGAGCATAATTCGAGATAAAGGAGGGAAAAGATCAGAGCGATTATGGACATTGAAATCTTAAGGTGGCAGCGCTGAAAAAGGGATGAGATTAGGGTTTAGTGTTCGTAACGTGTTATATATATATATATATATATTATAATATAAATTATTATTTACTTTTGATTTTATTTGTTTGATGCCCCGAACTCCAAACGAACCCCAACAACTGTCGCTCCTAACTAAATACCCTTATTCTGGGCATAGTGGGATATGTTTCGTAAGCCGATTCAATCATTTTGATTAGTTTTTATCAAAAATAAAATATAAATCAATATAACATTTAATATTAAATATGAACGGACGTTTTAAGTTACCACGGCCACATACTGACTCCAAAAATTACGAAATTTGAAATCTAGCTATGTTTTGCAAATATGGTTCTAATGGACTTGGTTTCATCGAATTTAGAGATCGTTTGAAAAATAACCTTATTCTTTGCTTATTAAATTTACAACAAAAATTAATCACGCATTTAAATGTAGCACGCTTACATATGAATTCCAATTGACTTGAAATTTTAAACCTGACAATAATTTGACATTCCGGATCCAACAAAATTGGTTTCGTCAAAAAGGAGATCGTTTGCAAAATGACTATTTTTAAGGGCTTATATAATATTAAGATATTAATAAATTCCATAGCGACTATTTTAAATTTTAATCTGGACATGTAACAACCCGCATTCTACGCATCGGAGGATCGTAGAATATTTATTTCTTTTTTATACGAAGTCGTATGGTCATGTGGCTTTGGGAAACGACTATTGGGGTCATTTCCCATGTTCATGATTTTTGTCAATTTTTAAATGACCGTTTTGCCCCTAGCTGATCTTGTTTCGTTCATAACTTTTGATTGAAAAGGAGTTTTGACCTGAAACCCCTTCCATTGGATTTGAATGATGGTCTCTCTTTCCGTAGAGTGGTTACATTAGCCAAACGGACTTGCCGTTTGGGAGATATGGCTGAAACAAGGTTTAGAAGGTGAAAAATAGCTTAATTGGGCTAAACCGGGTGATTAACAGCTAGGCCCAATGGGGGATTTCGGGTTTAGAGGTATTTGAGGGCTGCTAGGGTTTAGAAAACGATTTTTTCATTCATTTTCCAGCCGCCACAAACCTCCTTTGAGCTCTAGCAATGGCCTCCACCTTCTAAATCACTCCCAAAACATCTTTTTGGCTTTCCTAATCACATATTAGCAAGATCTACACCAAATCAAGGCGGATTAGCATCAAATCAAGATAGGAGTTGCTGCTAAGCATTGGAATTCGACACAAACAGAGAATCATTTCAGATCTATAGTTTACTTTGTGGCAAAGGTGAGTGATTTGCATTTATTTTCACTAATTACGGCTAATTATGGTAATTAGCGAAGATTAGCGAAATTATGGCTCAGAAAAATCTGGAAAATTTCCTAAAATTCTAAAACATCATTTTATGCCTCTGATATGAATTTGGATTAATTTCGACTAATTTTGCAAATCCCGGAATTTGGGGGATTAAGGGGCGATTAGTGATAATTAGCGAATTTATGCATGATTAAAATCTGGAAAAATATTCAGAAATTCTTAAATATTGTTTTAGACCTATGTTAGAAAATTTGGCTAATTTGGATAAGTTTTTCTAATTATATACCCAAACATGATTAAGATGGATTAAGGGGAAAATATGGGTTTTTGGTTATGTTTGATCCATTGTACATGATATGATCGTTGTTTTGGTGTTTGTGAATGATTATACATGTTGCTATGACTGTATGGTATGCTTAGCGATTGTTTAGAATAGTTAGAATGGTCGAAAACGCCGTCGAGAGGCGTATAAACAGTCGTTGGAAGTTGCAGGAAAAGTGCAGGTTGAGACCCGAACCGGATCGGATCGGGTGGGGAGGCCCGGACCGAACCGTTGTGAAGCCTTTCCCCACGAACCGCTAGCAGAGCATCTTCTCCGACCTGACCCATGTATTCTTCTCCGAACCGAACCGCCTGGAAGCACGTGAACTGATGGCCAAGGAGTTCTCCGACCCAATCCGCCAGAAGCATTCCGATCCGAACCATTTACCTAACTCCGACCCGACCCGGAGATAAGACGAGGACTTGAGATGCTTGCACCACGAACGGAGATTAATTACGAACCGAACCGGAGATGGAGACCACGAACCAAACCGATGGCTAGGCAAGATCCGAACCGATCTGAAGCAGAATGAAGAAGGAAGACCGAACCGATCGGTGAAGACTAAAAACCCGAGATGCAAAGGTAGTCCAAATAGGAAGTTAGAGCTCAGGATCCAGATGAGAACCAATGAGTTCACTTCATGATTGGGCTTTGCTGCGGGACGTGTGCAAAGGGGTTGTCGGTATTCATAACTTTGGTTCACCACTGAGAGATGGATGGTGGGCTTGTAGTGATAGTTACACGGGATTGGATTTCGTCATGGCCCAAAGTATTAGGTGACCAAAGTAGTGGATATCGTATGCTTTACGCACTGAGTGAGGGATGTAAGGATGATTGTTATGCTTGATTGTTTGACATCACTATGACATGCACACCCCCATCCCCGTTATTTTTGCACCATTGGAAATGGCACCTTAGAGTGTTGTACAGTATGTAGTGCTAACTCTTTGGTTGCAGGTCCAGGTTCAGGTATGATTGGATTATACTTGTTATTGTTCTGTTTTGTTGCTTATCGCTCATACCAGGCTTTATGTCTGACCCAGAGTTTTATGTCTCCTCTTATTACTCTGGGTGCTCACACGAGCCGACTAGAAACAGGTTATGGTTAGCTGGTGATGCGCGAGTAGCTGATTCGGAGGCGAGCAGGAGGCTTCCACGTATGATATATAGATATTCTCCCTGTGTCGCTGGTGGTCGCTACTTGGGCATTAGTAGTGTACCTCCTTTATCTTGCTTTTGTTTTGTTGAGACAGTTTGAAAAGTTGTAATAATGTTGGCTTTGGATCATAAGCTGTACTTGGATTTTCCGCTGCTATGTTAGTTTATTTTCAGCTTATGCACTGTCTCACCTGTTTTATGTCAAGTATGTTGTTATTATATTTTATCCTATGCGCTGTGAGACATTCTACAGGTTCCTTGATTGGCTCATTCTCTTCTTTCTTTTCTTTTGATGACCGTTCCGTGCTAACTGGACATGTGTACAACGCACTTTTGGAGTAAATGTCGGTTGGTGCGGGGCGGGCCGTCACACTTGGTATCAGAGCTCTAGGTTGCGTAGTTAACCTAGGGAAAGACACTAGGGAGAGATAGTACGTATACGAGAGCGCGTATTTGTGATTACTTTGGTTTTTAAAAGCTATATATATACTATTGGCAGTATAAGAATGAAGTCGTACTGCACTAGCACCACTATGGGGTCGTTAATCGTTTCCCCTTTTACAGATTGACGATGAGCCGATATGCTAGAGGTGCTGGTAGGGGAGCCAATAATGGGAATGCTGCTGACATGAGGGCGATGTTTGCTGACCTCATGAGAGACATGCTTAGAGAGGTGCAAGGGGCAGTTCCCAATCCCGGAAATGGTGGTGGTCCAGTAGTGCAGGCGCCTAGGGTCGATTTCGCCAAGTTGTGCAAGGATTACACTAACCTTGGTGGGAAGCCGTTCCATAGAACGGAGTCGGCCACAGATGTTCAAGATTGGTTGGATAGCTGTGATCGTATCTTCGACGACTTGGGTATCGAGGATGCGATGAAGAGAAGGCTAGCATCTCGTCAACTGCAAGGGCGAGCGATGAATTGGTGGAATGCCATTTGAACAGCTACTCCAGAAGATCAAGTTACTTGGAATCAGTTTAAGACTCGCTTTTGTGATAAGTTTATCCCAGCTGCTCATAAATCAGAACTGTTCCGGAAGTTCTTAGAGCTTAAGCAGAACGGTAGAGCAGTCTCGGAGTATATCGCTGAATTCGACACTTTATCGAAATATGGATGGTCCTATATCGATACAGTCGAAAAGAAGAACGAGAAGTTCATAACTGGCTTGGATGGGTACTTGGAGGAAAGACTTATAAACCATATCGATGAGACGTTCGAGTCTATTGTCGGAAAGGCATTAAGGTCAGAGAGCCTTTTCCCTAAGTCGAAGACTGAGGTTGCTACGGCATCTGCAGAGGAGCCAAAGCCGCAAGCAGGCGGTGAAGGCAAGAAGAATTCCCAGAACAAGAGGAAGCAGAACCCGACCAAGGATGGTCAGAATAAGAAAAATAAGAAAGATGGCGAATGCTTTAGTTGTGGCAAGAAGGGCCACTATGCCAGAGATTGTCGAGAAAATCCTAGGGAAAGGAAATGCTTTAACTACGGCCAGGCGGGACATCACAAGGATGATTGCCCACAACCTCCTAGGGAGAAGCAGATTGTGAAAGCGTATGCTATCAACGCTGTTCCTTCTTCATCGAATGCCCCAACTGCGGCGCAGAAGGAAAAAGGTGTCGTTATTCGAGGTATGCTTTCTATTTAAGATGTTTTGATCAGGTTTTGTTTGACAAACCTGAGTTAGTCGATAGACCTTTAGTAGTGACGAACCCGATTGGTGGTTCGACTAGTTTTGGCATGATTTGTTAATGTGGTCTTATCGAGTCATGGATGTATGTTTCCTTGTGATTGCTTTGTTTTGGGCTTTACTGGGTTTAGCATTATTTTGGGGAGTCGATCTACTCCAATGGAATAGGGTGGTATTAGGTACCTACCTAGTGATGGCGATAGTAACTGGAGTTAAGGAAGCTAAGAGGTTATCGTTGTAATAAGTTTTAGTTGTCTCTGGGAGGCAAATGAGTGCTCCAGTGCTAGATTGTTTTGCTAGTATCACCTCACGTGGATTGTCCGAACTCGGAGGAGATGTTCCTTGGGTGCTTGTCTGATATTGGTTTAGGCCTTTGGGGCTTGTGCTTGGGGAATGTCGAGTTTGACTAGGATGGTTTGCGTGAGGGATAAGTAGTCGTTGCAATTTTCATTAGATGATATCTTGGTTTACTCGAGGAGTGATGGGCAGACGGAACATGATGAGACTGTTCAATGGTATAGACTGCCCAGAGTTAGACTCGATAGGGTTATGAGATTGCTCGAGTGGGACTCGGGAAAGATGCAAAGTAATGGATTGTTTAGGACCCTATGTTGATGTTCTATGTTGGATAGTAGAACTTTGAAGGAATAGGATGTGTTCGTTGATCATGGAAGATACAACGAAGATTAGGGCGATTCAAGATGGACTTGAACTCGTAAAAGAAAATGGGTGTTCGTTGATCTTGGAGATGCAACGAATAGGGAGACGACTCACGTTGGACTAGAGTTTGTCACTAATGGATACTCAAGACTGGGTCTGAGTTATAGATTGACTCGAGTTGGACTCGAGAAGGCTGCAAGGAATTGGATTCAGCTCGAGTTGGACTCGAGAGGGCAGCAAGATAATGGATAGACTTGGGTTGGACTCAAGTATTTTAGGAGGACTAAAAGCAGGGGTATCTGGGGACGCCCGTTACCTTGGATCCATTGGACGTGATCTATCCTTGGAGGATAAACGTACATTGGACGTACGGTAGTCCGATTGGAGGCTGGGCTTCCATTAGTTTAATTATCCTTGGAGGATAAACGTGCGTTGGACGTACGGTAGTCTGAGTGGGGGCTGGGCTTCCATTAGTTTAATTATCCTTGGAGGATAAACGTACGTTGGACGTACGGTAGTCCGAAGGGAGGCGGGGCTTCCATTGGCCTGGGATTGGTTGGACCAGTCAAGTAGGCATCGGTGTATGTATGGAGGTTGGGCTTCCATTAGTTATTGATGTTGGTTAGACCAGACATACTAGAATCGACATATTGGGATTGGTTAGACCAATCATGTAGGTGTCGATGTGTTTATGAATTTAGCAGGTGATAGGTAGGACTTGTTTGATGGATGTTATGGTTGCTATGTTGTTCCTATTTTTCTTCCCTTGAGTAGACTATCACATGTAGGGTTCCAGCGATGGGGAACAAAGTGATTGTAGTAGGACTATGAGCCAGTGCAGTAGAGTCGTCATGACTCGAGGGGCAAAGTGGACATAGTAAAGGAATAGTAAGGCTATGAGCCAGTGCAGTGGAGTTGTTATGACTCCATGGGGCAGAGTGATAATAGTAAAGGATTTGGGTGCGGTAATAGTTGCATTGAGTAGGAGACATGCCAGTTTAGTGGTTTTGTTTCTAGGATGGATGCAACTAAAGTATATCACAGGATATGATTTCGGGCCCAAAAGTGAATTGGATTCAGAAACACTAGTAAGCTTGACGATTAGATCGATTTTGATTGAGTGGATTGGTTCCAGTTAGAAGGACGATCCTAATTTATTGGAAACCATCTCTAGGGTAGAGATGGGTAGCGATGGAAAGAGAATGATCAGGTAAGGATTTGATCGAGAAGGGTGACTTCGAAAGAATAAGGGACTAGTTGTACCCAACGTAGATGGACTGGGAGGTGAAGTGCTTAGAGCATATCATCACCCGAAATTGACTATACATCCCAGTGGTAACAAGATGTATTGAGACATGGAGCAGATCTACTACTGGGAAAGGATAAAGAAAGACGTTGGGAAGTTTATGTCCAAATGCATGAATTGCCAGTTAGTTAAAGCTGAGCAAAGGAAGCTTAGTGGTTTGTCACAACCGTTGAGAACAAGTCTCAAATGGATTATATTGATAGCTTACCAAGGACTAGGTCAGGTCATGATGGTATTTGAGTGAATTGTATATTAGAGAATGAAGGCTACCCAAGATAGGCAGAAGACTTATCTCGATAAGAGACGAAGAGATTTGGAATTCTTCGTTAACAACTTGGTGTTCGTCAAGATCTCTCCATTGAGAATGTGATTCGGATTGGTTGGAGAGGTAAGTTAGCACCAAGATTTGTTGGTCCATTCCCAGTCCTCGAGCAAGTTGGGAATTCGGCGTATGAAGTAGAGCTACCTGACAAGATGGCGGAAGTTCACAACATATTTCATGTTTCCCAGTTAAGGAAGTTTGTGCAAGACCCTAATGTGGCTATTTCACCAGATCAGTTGGACAATAGCGAGGTTGAACCCGAGGCGGTTGAGAACCGCAAGCCTATACGTATTGTTGGGAACGATACGAAGCATCTTCGAAGGAAGGCGGTGAAACTAGTCAAAGTCCAGTGGGGTGAGAATGAAAAAGACTGTACTTGGGAAACAGAGAAAGATATAAGGAAGAAGTATCCAGAACTCTTTGTCTGGTAAGGTTTTGGTAGTGATAGTTTCTTCCCTTGTTAGTAAACCGCATGCTAGGATAGACTTGTTTTGCATGTTGATTGTTGTTTTGGGGCTGATAGGCATGCGGGACCCTTTGTGTGTTTTGGTTAGGGAATTTCGGGGGCGAAATTTCTTAAGGGGGGGAGAACGTAACAACCCGCATTCTACGCATCGGAGGATCGTAGAATATTTATTTCTTTCTTATACGAAGTCGTATGGTCATGTGGCTTTGGGAAACGACTATTGGGGTCATTTCCCATGTTCATGATTTTTGCCGATTTTTAAATGACCGTTTTGCCCCTAGCTGATCTTGTTTCGTCCATAACTTTTGATTGGAAAGGAGTTTTGACCTGAAACCACTTTCGTTGGATTTGAATGATGGTCTCTCTTTCCGTAGAGTGGTTACGTTAGCCAAACGGACTTACCGTTTGGGAGATATGGCTGAAACAAGGTTTAGAAGGTGAAAAATAGCTTAATTGGGCTAAACTGGGTGATTAACAACTAGGCCCAATGGGGGATTTCGGGTTTAGAAGTATTTGAGGGCTGCTAGGGTTTAGAAAACGATTTTTTCATTCATTTTCCAGCCGCCACAAACCTCCTTTGAGCTCTAGCAATGGCCTCCACCTTCTAAATCACTCCCAAAACATCTTTTTGGCTTTCCTAATCACATATTAGCAAGATCTACACCAAATCAAGGCGGATTAGCATCAAATCAAGATAGGAGCTACTGCTAAGCATTGGAATTCGATACAAATAGAGAATCATTTCAGATCTATAGTTTACTTTGTGGCAAAGGTGAGTGATTTGCATTGTTTTTCACTAATTACGGCTAATTATGGTAATTAGCGAAGATTAGCGAAATTATGGCTCAGAAAAATCTGGAAAATTTCCTAAAATTCTAAAACATCATTTTATGCCTCTGATATGAATTTGGGTTAATTTCGACTAATTTTGCCAATCCCGGAATTTGGGGGATTAAGGGGTGATTAGTGATAATTAGCGAATTTATGCATGATTAAAATCTGGAAAAATATTCAGAAATTCTTAAATATTGTTTTAGACCTATGTTAGGAAATTTGGCTAATTTGGATAAGTTTTGCTAATTATATACCCAAACATGATTAAGAGGGATTAAGGGGAAAATATGGGTTTTTGGGTATGTTTGATCCATTGTACATGGTATGATCGTTGTTTTGGTGTTTGTGAATGATTATACATGTTGCTATGACTGTATGGTATGCTTAGTGATTGTTTAGAATAGTTAGAATGGTCGAAAACGCCGTCGAGAGGCGTATAAACAGTCGCTGGAAGTTGCAGGAAAAGTGCAGGTTGAGACCCGAACCGGATCGGGTGGGGAGGCCCGGACCGAACCGTTGTGAAGCCTTTCCCCACGAACCGCTAGCAGAGCGTCTTCTCCGACCCGACCCGTGTATTCTTCTCCGAACCGAACCGCCTGGAAGTACGTGAACTGATGGCCAAGGAGTTCTCCGACCCGATCCGCCAGAAGCATTCCGATCCGAACCATTTACCTAACTCCGACCCGACCCGGAGATAAGACGAGGACTTGAGCTGCTTGCACCACGAACGGAGATTAATTACGAACCGAACCGGAGATGGAGACCACAAACCGAACCGATGGCTAGGCAAGATCTGAACCGATCCGAAGCAGAATGAAGAAGGAAGACCGAACCGATCGGTGAAGACTAAAAACCCGAGATGCAAAGGTAGTCCAAATAGGAAGTTTGAGCTCAGGATCCAGATGGGAACCAATGAGTTCACTTCATGATTGGGCTTTGCTGCGGGACGTGTGCAAAGGGGTTGTCGGTATTCATAACTTTGGTTCACCACTGAGAGATGGATGGTGGGCTTGTAGTGATAGTTACACGGGATTGGATTCTATCATGGCCCAAAGTATTAGGTGACCAAAGTAGTGGATATCGTATGCTTTACGCACTGAGTGAGGGATGTAAGGATGATTGCTATGCTTGATTGTTTGACACCACTATGACATGCACACCCCCACCCCCGTTAACTTTACACCATTGGAAATGGCACCTTAGAGTGTTGTACAGTATGTAGTGCTAACTCTTTGGTTGCAGTTCCAGGTTCAGGTATGATTGGATTATACCTGTTATCGTTCTGTTTTGTTGCTTATCGCTCATACCACGCTATATGTCTGACCCAGAGTTTTATGTCTCCTCTTATTACTCTGGGTGCTCACACGAGCAGACTAGAGACAGGTTATGGTTAGCTGGTGATGCGCGAGTAGCTGATTCGGAGGCGAGCAGGAGGCTTCCACGTATGATATATAGATATTCTCCCTGTGTCGCTGGTGGTCGCTACTTGGGCATTAGTAGTGTACCTCCTTTATCTTGCTTTTGTTTTGTTGAGACAGTTTGAAAAGTTGTAATAATGTTGGCTTTGGATCATAAGCTGTACTTGGATTTTCCGCTGCTATGTTAGTTTATTTTCAGCTTATACACTATCTCACCTGTTTTATGTCAAGTATGTTGTTATTATATTTTATCCTATGCGCTGTGAGACATTCTACAGGTTCCTTGATTAGCTCATTCTCTTCTTTCTTTTCTTTTGATGACCGTTCTGTGCTAACTGGACATGTGTACAACGCACTTTTGGAGTAAATGTCGGTTGGTGCGGGGCGGGCCGTCACAGGACATAACCTAGAATTTATAATATGTAATCTCAATTTTTCACATTCGTTAGAAAGATATTATTAAATAGATTCTAACGTTTCATATTTCACTGAAATATGTCTTATTTCGTGTTGATCCGTTAAAAATCCACATGCACATTGAGCTATCAAATCTGAGTAGAAGCCTACGGAATGAATGTCATCAGGTCGTCGTGCATAATCCTGTCCAGGGCACTCAAAACAACTCAAAAATGGTAGGAACCAACTGCACAGAACAAGGTTCAAATATCAAAATTCGGTCATACGTGTCAGAACAGAGGCCAAGGGTCGCACATATATTCGATGACCGCTCATGGATTGCAACTTCGATCGCTTATATGTTTTACTTGTCGAACACTAATACTTCGATCAGACATCATCTATCAGTCGATTGGATGCCCGCTCTTAGGATAAGCACACCTACATCTCAAATCACAAACCTTGATCGCTCGCCTCCAGACTGTAGAGAAAATCGCCTCTCACTCATATTCAGACATAGCCGCATCAGAGAATCAAGATCGTTCGACCGCTTATTCAAATAGCTCACTCTTTTGCTCGTGTATGACAACTGGATACAGCTGTCAACAGTTGGCTACAGTCGAGCGATGACATATTTGTAATTAATGGGATGAGCGACCAATAGCCTGTATATACGAACTTCAGCTCACTTCTGTGAGAAGGCTCACCAATAAATAGGCCATGGCTGCCAATGTAAAGGGGATCCAATCTTTTGAACCATGAAGTGTTGCTAAATTCTATCTACAATCTTTCCTTAAAGATTTGGACCATCTTCTCCATTCAAAGGTTCATCACCTGCTTGGCCATGGCACCTAGTACAACCTTATACTACAAAAATCAAAGACATTCTCCTTCTCAATCATTCATCCGTCCTTCTCCTCCTCAAACTCTACCATTTTCTCATAAAATCCCAGGAATGATATGTATAAATGAGAGTATGTTAAGTGAATATAGAGATGTATGGAAAAAAAGAGTTGGTGTATTTTGTTATCTCGATTTTAAGAATGCAAGTAATCTTCATAGTGGATGTAGGCCTGGCATAAGGCTGAACCACTCTAAATCTCATCTCTATTTTTCCTTACTCACATTTTATTATCGTATCGATGAAGTACAATTCTAGTACCTTCGGTGTTTAAGCCATTTTTTGGTGAAAACATTTGGTGCCCACCATGGGGCCGTGTTTGTAATTCCTTGCCTCGTACTTCCTTTCAGTATCAGCAATCTAAAAAATCCTAAATTGTTTTCTCCCTCGAAGCCATGTCCGGATCTAAGAAGAGCGGCAAATCTACTAAAGCTATCGCAACAAGTGAGGATAATAAGGTTAATGAAGCTACACCGCAAACTTTGAACCAAGGGGCTTGGGAAACCCCTAAGTTATCTGTAACGCGAGATGAGTTGAATGTGGCTGTAACCGATCTGAATGAAAAAATGGCTGCGACGACGAAGATGATGGAAAGGTTTGATGTCCTGATTAATGCTCAAGCCTATCTTCTACCACTAAATGATCCAAATAATGTTGATGAAGAAGAGGACTCATCAGCCTCAGACCCTAGTCGATCCCACTTCTTAGTGGAAGATAAGGAAGAGGCCGGTGTTGAGGACTCTAAGGGCAAATCCCCGCAGTGTAAAGAAAAATGTGCAACTTAGGGTATCGCAACAAAAGGATACCTCCCAAAAGAGGTGCAAGGCATCGAAGCTCAAATCGTGATCGCACTGATAAAAACATCGATGCCAATCCTGTGGAACAAGCGACTAACGAGAGAGGCATCACAGACATGATCCAGTGAATAATGAAGGAGAAAGCGACCCTAGAGGATTAAGAGAGAGAATGGGAATTTTCATCCGGCAAGAATCTGTTTATAGAAAAGATCAGTCAAGAAAAGTTCCCTAAGAAATTCATGCCACCAACAATAGCACCTTATGGCGGAGTTGGAGATCCGAACATCTTTCTGTACAAATACGACCAACACATGAATGGAGCTAGGGCTACCGATGAATTAAAGTGCTTATACTTTCCTATGTTCTTTGAACGTGTGGCCTCGCTATGGTTCACCAGACTTGCACCTAAGTGTATTGATCAGTTCGCCGATTTGGCAAAGAGATTTCAAGATCAATTCCGACTACAAACCACCAAAGCAAGGGATGTGATGTCACTCAGTGAAATGGAACAAGTGCCTAAGGAAACCATAAAAGCTTTCCTTACATGCTTCCACGCTGCAGCAACAGAAGTCATAGAACCAGAGCCTTGGTACTTGTTGGCAGCTCTGAAAGGAGCCATCGATAAGAATTCAGAATTTGGGAAGTGGCTCAAGACGAAGAAACCAATGACTTTAAAAAAGTTCTATAAGAAAGCTGAAGAATATATGAGTGTAGAAGACGAAGCCCCAAATGTTCAGAAGGTTATAGAGAATAACGCTGCCATAGAAGGAAAAAGTAATGAGTTCCGAGCTGAGCAGAAGAATGACATAGGGCAAAAGAGGGGGGAGCGATGAGAAGGATAACAAAGCCTATAAGAAGACACGGATGTATAAGCTATCCGAATTAACCCTCCTAAATGAAACTCCAGAAAGAATTTACTCCGCCACAAAGGATTCAGGTATCTTTCCTCAGATGAAGCCACAAAAGATAATCGAGCAACAAGCAAATTCCGGCAAATTCTGTCAGTTTCACAACCAACCAGGACACAACACCAACGAATGTCGACACCTGAAGAGTTTAATCGAAGAACTCATCAGGAAGAATCAATTCCAACAGCATGTGAAAAATCCTCAAAACGCTCTGGTTGCGCAAGGGCATAATAATATGGTCAGCCAACCCGACTCAAGTGAGGAAGCTCAAATATCAGTTGATTCAAGACCAGTAATCAACATGATATTTGGGGGGCCTCACCCGGCTAGAAACAATTGGGCAGATATGGAAAAGTATGCTAACGAATTAAAGGACGCCTCAAAAGAAGAAAGATGTGTGATCTTGAGCAACGAGCTTCCAATGAAAATGCCCAAAACTTCAACTGATGACGTGATATTCAAAGAAAAAGATGCAGATTGGTTAGTTACACCAACTGTTGACGCCATGGTGATCACAATTGGTCTTGGCCCTGCAGTTGTAAAAAGGGTCCTGGTTGACACAGGGGCATCTGTTAATGTGATTTTCATAAGCACATTCCAAAAAATGAATTTCCCTATCGCCGAAGTACGTGTATATCCAAATAAGATCCACGGTTTCACGGGTCAGCCTACACAACCCATCGGTACAATAGACTTACTCGTGGAATTGGTAGATGGAGAGTGCAAGGTCTCTATGGTGTAAACCTTTGTCCTGATAGATGAGTTCTCATCTTATAATGCTTTCCTTGGGAGGCCAAATCTTTCAAGCTTTAAGGTTGCACTGGCTCCATGGTGTCTAATCATGAAATTTCCAACTGAAAAGGGGATTGGTGTGATTAAAGGCGACCAGATTGCTGCAAGGGACTGTTACGTGATAGAGTTAAGGGAGGCTAAGAAAAAAGACTCAGGAAAGGGTGCAGAGGCTCTCCCCCGCATTCACAAACTCCCTTTATAGCAATTAAAGAAGGGTCCATGCACTGGCGAACACAATGGAGCGCGAAAAGAAACCGACCCTAGGAAAGCCAGTGTAGAGGATGAAAGAGCGACATCGGCCGAAGTCACAATTCCTATAGCTGTAATTCCGAAGGAACCAAACCGTGTGTTGAATATAGGATCTCGGTTAAGCCCCGAACTAAAGAGTCGATTGGTTGTCTTTTTAAGAGCTAATTTGGATGTGTTCACATGGAACCATTTCGACATGTGTGGCATATCCCCAGATATCGCAGTTCATAAGCTAAACATTGACCCGCGTGTTCCATCTGTTAAGCTGAAAAGGATAACCCAGGGGATAGAGAGGTCGAGCGCCTTAAAGGAAGAAGTCGACAGGTTAATGGAAAATGGTTTTATCAAAGAATCCACCTATCCGAAATGGGTTTCCAACCCTGTACTCGTAAAGAAAGAAAACGACAAATGGCGAGTCTGTGTAGATTACTCAGACCTCAATAAAGCTTGTCCGAAAGACAGTTTCCCTCTCCCCAGAATCGATCAGTTAGTGGATTCTACGGCCGATCATGAGTTATTGTCTTACGTGGTGGCATATTCCGGCTACAATCAAATCATGATGTACGGGCCGGACCCGGAAGACACAAGTTTCATTACTGATCTTGGCTTATATTGCTACAAGGTGATGTCGTTTGGCCTGAAAAATGTGGGGGTACCTTACCAACGATTGGTAAATGCTATGTTCAAAAAGAAAATTGGTAGGACAATGGAATTCTATGTCGATGATATGTTGGTAAAGTCCAAAAGAGCAGAAGATCATTTAGAAGATCTAGCCCAGATGTTTAATATCCTACAACAATATGGCATGAAGCTGAATCCCTTGAAATGTTGTTTCGGGGTCGGTTCGGGCAAGTTCCTAGGATTTATGGTCAACGCTAGGGGCATAGAAGCTAATCCATCCAAAATATCAGCTTTGAGAGAAATGCCCCCCCCCAGGAACCAAGAAAGAACTTCAACGTTTGAATGGGAAGATTGCGGCCTTAAATCGCTTCATATCCAAGGCAACGGACAGATGTCTTCCATTTTTTGATGCCCTTAGGAAGGAAAGAAAGAGATACGGTGGACCTTTGAATGTCAGAAAGACTTCGAAGAACTGATCCAACACATAACAACACCTCCTATGCTATCAAAACCTAGTGACAGAGAAGATCTATTTCTATACCTGGTGGTATCCGCCCATGCTCTGAGTGCAGCATTGATTAGGGAAGATTTGAAGGTACAAAGACCAGTCATTACATCAATAAGAGATTATCTGGGGCAAAACTGAATTATCCAAAGCTTGAAAAACTCGCTTATTGTTTTCTTATTGCATCAAATAAAGTTCGGCCCTACTTTCAGGCCCATCCTATTAAAGTTCTCACGGACCAGCCTCTGAGGCAGGTTTTGTTCCGACCAGAGACCTCCAGAAGGTTATTAAAATGGAATATTGAGCTTAATCAATATGACATTACATATCATCCTCGAAAAGTGATCAACGGGCAAGCGCTCGCTGAGTTTATCGTAGAATTTACCGACCAAGGGGAGACAAAAGAGGAAGATGATATTGAAACTAACGTCCAGTGGAAATTATTTGTTGACGGAGCCTCGAACGATTACTATTCTGGGGCAGAGGTAATCTTGGAAACCCCCGAAGGAAGATCTCTATGCTATGCACTAAAGCTAGAATTTCTATCGACAAATAACGAAGCTGAGTATGAAGCTTTCATCGTAGGAATAAAGCTAGCAAAAGAATTACAGATAAAAAATATACAAATATTCAGTGATTCCCAGCTGGTGGTATGCCAAGTTCTAGGAGAATTCCGAGCCAAAATAGGTAACTTGTTGGATTATCTTTCAAAAGCCTTGGAACTATGGTAAGCGTTCGAGCACTACACCATATCTCACATTCCCAGAGGAGAAAACATCAAAGCTGATTCGTTGGAAAAACATGCAAGCATAGGAGATGCACAACTTATGGGGTTAGTTCCGGTGGAATTCCTTTCCAGCCCAAGCACGGGGCAGACCGAGATGGATTGGGTCATGGACATAACTGATGAACCAAACTCATGGATGTCACCAATCAAAGAATACCTCATAACCGGGGCACTCCCAGCGGAAGCCAAGCAGCGAAGGAAGATTTTACGAAAAGCCACTTTTTATCTCGTTCAGGACGGTCGGCTATACAGACGTGGATTTTCTACACCCTTACTTCTTTGTGTTACAGAAAAAGAATCAAAGTCAATCATGGAAGAATTAAATGAAAGGGAATGTGGAGGCCATACCGGTGGACAAACATTGGTTAAGAAAATCTTGCGATACAGTTACTTCTGGCCAGATATCAATAAAGACTACATGGCCTACACTAAAAAGTGTAATAGATGCTAAAGATTTGCCAAGATTCCAAGGATGCCATCCACAGCTATAACCCATATGGTCATCCCATGGCCATTTGCTATCTGGGGGATTGATCTCATAGGAGCCCTTCCCACTGCAAAATCCGGTTTTGAATAGGCAATTGTCGTTGTTGATTACTTCATAAAATGGGCCGAAGCAGAACCACTGGCCACCATAACTTCAAAGAAAGTTATTAATTTTGTCTTTAAAAATATCATATGCAGGTTCGGGGTACTACAAAAAATAATCACAGACAACGGGACCCAATTTGAAAGTGAAGAATTCCAAAAAAATTGTGCTAAGTATAAGATCCAGAAAAGCTTTTCAGCAATTGCCCATCCACAAGCGAACGGGCAAGTGGAAGCAGCAAACAAAATAATCAAAACGACCATTAAGAAGCAGTTAGAGAAGTCCAAAGGTGGTTGGGCAGATGAACTCCCACTAGCATTATTGGCATATCGCACCACGCATAAAACCGCAACCAGGCATACTCCATTTTCTTTATCTTACGGCTCTGAAGCCATGATACCAGTGGAACTGGAAGTCCCCACCCACAGAAGGATATACTTTGATCACAAATAAAATGAGAGATTACAACTTGAAGCCCTCGACCAACTCGAGGAAAGAAGAAAGGAAGCTAAACTCACGGTAGCTGCACATCAGGGAAGGGTGGCAAGGCATTTCAATTCAAATGTCAGACACAGGACTGTCGAAATTGGAGACCTTGTGCTGAAGAAAATCATGATCGGTACTGGAGTGTTTGGACCCAATTGGAAAGGGCCCTATGTTATAAACCAAAAACTCCAAGATGGTACTTTCAAATTGGCTACCACAGACGGAATCCAGATTCCACGAGCATGGAATAACGAGCACATTCATCGTTATTTTTTGTAACACACTATTCGAATACATGGAAATGGATGTAAATACTTGCAAAAATTTCGCATTCGAATTATGTACATAAATGAATGAAAGTGGAATTCCATTTGCAGATATGAATCACACATTTACAAAATCCCTGCTTAAAATTGACTTCTTTATGTAGGCAAACAAGTGACTAGTGGGCGCCAAGCTAAGGAGTTCCGTCTTTCATCATGAAACACTAAACCTTTTGTCACGCGCCCAGCAAAAGGATTGGCACCAAACTAAGGAATCAATGCAGAGGTGAAAGCAACTCAAAATATCCCACGGTTAAAAATTGCTAAACTCCATAAAAGGGGCACCTTCTTAGGTGCAGGACATGAGTTCTTTGACTCGAGAAACAACTCGATAAGATGAACTGATGTTTGCCTCCCGGGGTAGAGCATAAATTCAGAAAAACCGAAATTATAAAAAAAGGGAGCATCTTGTTAGGTGAAGGACACGAATTCTTTGAATCAAGTCAAAACTCGATAATATGAATTAGTGCCCGCTCTTTGGGATCAAATGCTGGAAGGACCAGCATAAAGCAGAAATTCCTAGCCGAAAGGGGGTAACAGAAATCCTAACCGAAAGGGGGTAACAGAATTCCTAGCCGAAAGGGGGTATAAAATTTTGTTCTTTGTTGTTAACTAAGTCAAACAAATCCAAGATTGGATTACAACATTGAAACCTAAGCCTCCCATAGGGGCACACATTCAAAACCCGTCTCCGAAGAACCAGGGTCACCGAGTTAGAGAGACGAGGGGTTGAATGCATCCTAAATCTACAATAACATATATACAAACATATATCAAAATTTAAATACCCAAATAACTTAATTGCCAAAATTAAGAGCGACGTGGAGCTTACCAGTTAAGATAAATATGAAAAGATGATCGCTTTCAGCTCAACAAACCCATAATAAACCAATTGTGACGACGTATTAGTAACGCTAAAAGCAATGCACCTTAATTATGATACTAACGCACGATCGTCAGGGAAATTATAATATAAAATATTGGTAAAAAAATGTTGCTAAGAATGGTAAAAGGAAATGGTGTGGCAGACAAAGCACGAGAGCATCACAAAGCCAGCAAAACAACCATTCGTCAAGCCCACAAAGTGTCAAAGATCAACATGAGGCACAAACCAGCATAATGTCATGAGCGAGGGCCGGCACCCGCTTATAAAACCGGTCTAAAAGTTCAAAAAGGAAACAACGACAGACGTAATAAGAAGGCTACAGATCCATGACCTTCCTGGGCCTTCCTACCTTCCTCTTAATGTGAGCAGAACATGATGGAAATTCATCAGTACATTTAGAAACCACCGACTAGACATCTCCTGGAGCAAAAGAAGCAACTGTACTATCTTTGGATCTAAGGGCACGAATCAACTTCACCTTATCATCTTCTAAAAAAATATGCTCAAGATTGTCTTTATGGAGCTTTTGGAGATCGCAAGCCAATGTATGCCAACCGTTCATCTGTTTTGCAGAGTGGTTTTTGAACAGATCCATTTGCTTTCCAAATTGATGCACAGTAGTTTCGAAACGGGCTAACATCTGATCTTTCGCTGCGATCATATCACAAGAAAAGGT
This sequence comes from Allium sativum, assembly GCA_030737875.1. Classification (NCBI taxonomy): domain Eukaryota; kingdom Viridiplantae; phylum Streptophyta; class Magnoliopsida; order Asparagales; family Amaryllidaceae; genus Allium; species Allium sativum. The sequence continues at coordinate 4,539,862 of JASFAX010000037.1, read as the reverse complement.
CTGGGAATTAGACGGGGATAAATTTACGTCAGAAGGTACTCCCTGTAAGCTCCACCCCCGGAATCGCTTAGCAAGCCTAGGATTGCATGGCCCAGGAACATGACGCAGCCTACTAATGATAGTCTAAAGCTTTGTATAAGATGGACGGAAGGGGGAATTCATAGACGGTTGACCAGTTGACTGAATCTCGTCTATCGGAACATCCAAATCAAAGTATCTTTCCAGTCGATGTCGTTCTGGGGACGAAACCATCCTGCAGATGGACCAGTGAAAAGTCACGCAAAAAAGGATTTAAAGGGATAACCAAACAAGTTTTTCTCTAAAAAAGGAGAAGAAAGAAAGAATCCAAGAACAGCCCTTCAGCAAAAACATAAACGAAGCAAGGTGGATTTACTATGAGATTTCAACAAATCATAAGTTCCAAAAGAAGAACAAGCATAAGTAAGAATCGACAAACCTATGCTATGCAAAGTGGCGATAGAAAGAAACGTGGAGTTTTTTAGTTGAGAAACCTTGTTGAAGGAAAATAAAAGTGAAATAGAATGAGACATAAGTAAATAAGAGGGAAGACTCAAGGACATACATCAAGAGCATTCTCACCACGTCAACTCGGTACTCGATTGCAGAAATAAGTGTCCCATCAAAATCCAGCTGGCATGATCATTTCCCTATGATTAGACCATTGGTAATGATGAAAAGATAATTCAAACGTCTCACCCTTAAAAAGAAACGACATCAATCTACCGTAGTGAAGCGATCTTGAGTTTTGCACGAACGACCCTTTGGTAAATCATATTAAATCTACCAAACAATGTTGCGACCAGTCATGTCGAAGCCAGTAATTCTTTGTTAAAAAAAATTATTACGGACTTCGAGGGGCAAATGTTGATCCGTTAAAAATCCACATGCACATTGAGCTATCAAATATGAGCAGAAGCCTACGGAACGAACGTCATCAGGGTTGATCGTGCATAGTCATGTCCGAGGCACTCGAAACAACTCACAAAAGGTAGGAAGCAACTGCACAAAACAAGGTTCAAATATCAAAATTCGGTCATACGTGTCAGAACAGAGGCCAAGGGTCGTGCATATATTCGATGACCACTCATGGATTGCAACTCCGATCACTTGTATGTTTTATTGATCGAACACCAATACTTCGATCAGACATCATCTATCAGTCGGTTGGATGCCCGCTCATAGGATAAGCACACTTACATCTCAAATCACAAACCTTGATCGATCGCCTCCAGACTATAGAGAAAATCGCCCGCTCACTCATATTCAGACATAGCCGCATCAGAGAATCAAGATCGCCCGACCTCTTATTCAAATTGCTCGCTCTTTTGCGAGCGTATGACAATTGGATACAGCTGGCTACAGTCGGGAGATGGAATATTTGTAATTAATGGGATGAGCGACCTATAGCCTACATATACGAACTTCAGCTCACTTCTGTGAAGGCTCACCTATAAATAGACCATGGCTGCCAATATAAAGGGAATCCAATCTTTTGAACCACAAAGTGCTGCTAAATTATATCTTCAATCATTCCTTAAAGATTTGGACCATCTTCTCCATTCAAAGGTTCATCACCAGCTTGGCCATGGCGCCTAGTACAACCTTGTAATCGGAAAATCAAAGACATCCTCCTTCTCAATCATTCATCCGTCCTTGTCCTCCTCAAACTCTACCATTTTCTCATAAAATCCCAGGATTGATATGTATAAATGAGAGTATGTTGAGTGAATATAGAGATGTATGAAAAAAGAGAGTTGGTGTATTTTGTAATCTCCATTTTAAGAATGCAAGCAATCTTCAAAGTGGATGTAGGCCTGGCACAAGGCAGAACCACTCTAAATCTCATCTCTATTTTTCCTTATTCACATTTTTTACTTTCAATTTTATTAAGTACGGCTCCATTTATTTTCTTACCGTATCAGTGAAGTACAATTCTAGTACCTTTGGTGTTTAAGCCATTTTTTGGTGAAAACATTTTGAATTCTATATATTCATTTAAAGTTCAAAATTAAATTTTCAAACTACCTTGACATTATGTGCTCGTTTTAACTAAAATTTAAATTTATACGTTCTAACTTCAATTTAAATAAATTCCAAGTCATTAATTCTTAAAATAAATCATTTAAAATATTTACTTTCCATTTAAACCAATTAAAAATAAATTTAAAATTGATTCCAAAATTCAGGGTTGTTACAAATATCTTCGACAATCGTCCCATTAGTTATTCAGAATGGTTTGAAACCTAGTCTTTCCGAATAACTATCGCATCATTAAAATCAAGTGATATATAAACATATCATAAGTCTCATTCCAATTTGGGATATTCTTTTATTCACATATCCTTTACATTGGGAATTACTCCCTTAAATCTTATCAAAGATTTACATCATTTAAATTCTTATTTATATATTTTCTTGTAAATCATTTCAAAAGATTATATGATATTCTTTCACAAGCTTAACTCAAATTAAGGTTTATAAGCCTTATAGGGTTTATCGAGCCTTACAAAAAGGTAATCTCTCATATTGTTATCCCATTCCCAACATATTCATCCCATGGAGCAAAACTGGTGGTACTCCATATCTAACACCTCCCGTGTTTTAGTAAGTGTAATTCCCTTCTACCATTTTAAATCTTTGCTGAAAGATTTATTAAAACTCTAACACAGTTTTAATCTCCATTTTATTCAATCAAATCTTTATTAAAAGATTTATTAAAACTCTAACATAGTTTTAATCTCCATTTTCAAATCATTATTCAATGATTACTTAGAAACAAATCATGCCTTTAGATGGGTTAATGAATAGATGTTATTCAAGACATCATTCATGACAAAACATAAATCCAATTTAATATCAAATATAAGCTTTAAATAGAAATTGAATCGACTTATATTCAATATCAAATTCTGAACTCAGTAGATACCGTATAGGGAATAACGATATCCATATCTTCCAAATTCCTCAAAATAGTATCCGTATAACTGCAGAACCCAATATTTAAATATCTGAAGATTCAAACCCAACTGAATTTAAGGTTGAAATCTTTTAGTTTCAAACTAAATTCCAAAATATTGATATTCTATGTGGAGTAAATCAGGTCAAAAGTCAAAAAATTCAAATCATAGTTCAAAACTTCACGATTCTTGCTAAAATCATTTTAAAATCGTTAATTATGATTTTTCATTATTTTCAATAATTTTTATAAATCTCTTTCTGTTGGTTTCCAATTCCAGTCTCCGAACAACAATTATAGCAACCTTTTTCAAAAATAGATTTGAACTTATCTTAAATTATAACCTTTGGATTTTTAATCTTTCTATTCCAATTGAAAACTCTTTTTATTTTTAATCCAACGTTTTTCATTTTGGGAGAATCCGACGGTTGGATCTCCCGGTATGTCAATTCAAAGTTAATGGTCGAAGTTCCCGAACTATTGCAGCGCGACAAGTACTACTCAGAACAAATTTGATTTATAATTGGAATTAAATCGAAACCCTTCCAAAATAATTTATTAATCATATTAAACATGTATAATTAATTTTGGAAACCACATTTCAAAAACTTCTCTTGAAAATAAAATATTCCAATATTTAATCGATTTAATATTATTTTAATCATTAAAATAATATTATTTTCCATAACATATTATTTGAAGTCCAAATTTTCCTAACATTTATATAAAAATAAATAAGACAGTTTTGAAAAGAAACTTCTTTTAAAACTTTTCCAACATAGCCTAACTGGACTTCATTTTCACCGGTTATTATTGATTTTCAATTTAAATTTGGAAACATGTCTTTATTAATTCAAAATGAATTCAAATCAAATTCTTTCTTTTACAAAAATTAATCGTAATGACTTAAACTACCTTGTCAAGTTAATTTAAATTTAAAATTCAAACTTTCATTTTTCACTGAATATTTTATTACAATCATAAAATTGAAAGTACCAGAAATAAATAAAATTTAAATTAATTTCGAATTGGAATGAAATTCAACCGATTACCATATAATTCAATTTATATGAATTTCACACATCAGTAGCATCCAATATTAGTTATTATTGACTATTAACATTTAATTACCACATATCGTGGTACACCATATAAGCCTTAAATCATTAACGCTTATATGGGTTTGTTGATCAACAAATTAACCGTAATATCAATCAATGTCGACCATCAATATCCAATCAATCATCATCCAATTATCCAAATAGGTTTCATATAAATATCTATTAACCAGTAATTATCGATTACTTTCTAATTATCGTTTAAGGTTCAATTAAATTCTAGGTCAACACTACCAGTTCTAGGCGTCACATACCCAAGCAACTACATGTGTCTTACTTAAAAATCGCATTTTTATCATTCTAAACATCATTAGACGCTATCATAAACGTAAATCATCATCATAACAACTTACGAACATCAAATAACTAACCAATATTCCAAACATAGTAAAAGTAGTATATTAACTAAAAAAGTTAACAACTTGAGTGAGTTTTCACCGAGGGATCCACTCCTCCAATCTTTAGTGTAGGAAGCTCTAGCCTCACATGTAACCAAGATCACAACTTTCCATCTATAATCACCAAATATTTATAATACACACACACACACTCTTATAATCGCAATTTTAAGGGTTTTAAGAGCTTGGAAGCTAAGTAAGGCCCACAGCTTGGGGGGATGGGGTCCATACGCTGGTGGGGGATGGAGAGGTCAGTGGGGTGGTTGTGGGGACAAGCGTCGGCGGTAAGGGTTCTTGTAGGTGCAGATTTGGAGTAAATTTAGGTTAATGGTGGAAATTAGGGTTTTTATTAGTTTTGAGGGGAGGTGGGGACATGACAAGGGGTAGGCCAGGCGAGGATCTGTGCACATGGGGAGGAGGTGGAGGAAGTGGAAGATGGTGGCAAGAGGGGAGGAGATAGGTGGCGGTGGGGCTTAAGGAAGTAGAAGTAAAGTTTAAGGGAAAAAATGAAAAACAAAAATGGAAAAATGAAATAGAGTCCTTAATTTTATAAAGAGAGATTGGTGATGGATCAATGAGGTGTCAAGGGATTGAGAGATGGGAGGAAACACAATCAAGAGGCTTAAATGGTTGACACCCAAAACTAAAACACTTTGCCTTTAAATTTATATCAAAAGAAAAGCTTGTTTTAGTTCTATTACGCGATTATCGCTCATATGATCAAACGATGAATCCGATTGATACAAAATTTAATCCCTAACATATTTCATAATTACGGATCCAATGAAATTGGTCTCGTCCAATTTGGAGTATGTTTGACCATTCGTCTTATTATTTTATTACATTGTTACTCAAATTTTAATAGTTGATGCGGTACGCGTTTATTTTTCGTATGCTCACATATTAACTCCAAAAATTATGAAATTTGAAATCCCACCATTTTTCAACGTTCTGGATCCAATAAAATTGGTTTTTTCTAATTCTGAGATCGTTTGAAAATGTCTCTTTTTAAGCTATTGAATTCTAACTGATTTCTCAATATGTGCTTAAATTATGTATGCTTACACACTAACTCCGATTGACTTGAAATTTGAAACCTAACAATAATTTACTATTCTGGATCTAATGAAAGTGGTTTTGTCAAAATCCAAGACTGTTTTAAAAATGGTCTATTTTCTGGTCATTCAAATAATATTAAATTATTGATTTTCAGTATCTTCCCTTTTATATTGATTTTAAAAGTTTATTAACCTTGTTTTAATTTGAGTAAAATATAAAACCAAGTTTGAATTCATTTTCAAATTATTTTCAGGTCTAGACTCGGTTTTTACTAAAATTTAAATCAATCCTATCCATGTAAAAAAAAATTAACAAATTTAAATCCATATTTTAAATTGACTAAAAATAAAGGACGTTACATTCTCCCCTACTTAAAAAGATTTCACCCTCGAAATTGAAGATGGAACTGAAGGTCGTTTACTTAACCAACTCAGCGTTCATTTTAACTTTAGTTCTTTAACTTTTCAGTTTCTAAGTACTTACTTCCCAATTTCTCAAAATTTGGCTAACGCCTTAAATTTCGAATATTTTTGCCAAAACCTCCTTTGTACTGGTTAATCAATACAACTAAAACTTTCCTCTTTGGCCTCTCATGAATTAAAAGAAAATCCAAAAGCCAAGCGGCTTGCCTATCGGCTCACAAAATTATCAAACCCAATCAATACAATAAATATGTACCTTTGTGTCGGACGTGAAATTTTATCCCTCTTCTTAGCTTCCATATACTAGCCTTTTCGACATACATAATTATTTATAGATAATTTATTCCTCTAAAAATGGTGGATTAGTGAGGGGATTTTCCCCAAATCACATGCCTAAAACATTTCCTTTATTTTCTCAATCTTAATCTCACAAAATGTCGAATGTTTCTGGTATTGATGGACAAGTTCCTATTAATCATTCTGAATCAAATGATGTAGATCTAAATCTCCAATTTGTTCAACCTTCGACAGGCCATGTGTTTCTTCCTGAAAGTACTTTAAAGTTGTCTACAGATTCATGGTAGAATACAATCATTCTTCATCCTATTGATTTCAGATTATTAGTGATTAAGCTAAAGGAGTATATTTCAAAGGTATGGAGACCTAAGGGTAAAATTATAGTACATATAGCTCCTGGATTTCATTACACAGTTAAATTTGAAGATGCTCTAGATTGTATCTCAATTTTAAAGACATCAACCAATTCATATTTTGGAAAATTATTAATGATACATAAGGTGGTATCCAGGTTATGAATTCGAAAAGTTTAAGGCTCAGAGAGTTCAAATCTGGATTAAACTATTTGATTTAAATATGGAAATGTGGTCGAATCAAGTGTTTTCAATGATAGCTTATTTTATTGGAGAGCCTGTTAGAATTGATTGGAAAACTGCTAATAAGATAATCACCAGATTTGCTAGAGTACTTGTGGCTACTGATACTGATTCAAAACTAGTTGATACAATTCCTTAAGTTCCTCACAATGGTTAGAAAAAAGGATATACATGTTGAATATGAATTTGTTCCTCCTATATGTGGCAAGTGTAGAAGATTTGGGCATAAATCCATAGTTCATGTGCTTTTTAATGAGCCTGTTTGCGTTAATAAGCAGAGCGTTGATAATCCCAGTTCATTTACCACTAACCAAAATGATGATGTATTTAATGGTTAAAATAAATCTAATCATCCAAATCCTACTAAGAATGTGGGGGATGATGGTTTCAGTTTTTTAGATAATGATCTCCCTGGAAACATCTACCAGATGATTTAAATCATTTGGTTGAAAGTTTAAATGAAGACCAAGTGGTGGAAGAAAATAAGGATGTTTCTGAAGTGATTTCAAAAAATGCTGATTATATGAATCATTTGACATGTAAAAACAAGATGAATACTCCTGGAATAATGTCTCCTCCTAAAAGACCTTTAAGGAGCAACTTAGTTATTAAATGACAATACTGTCTTGGAGTGTCAGAGGAATGGAAACTCCTTTTTGTATAAGGGAAGTATTATCTGTGCTGACTAAAACCAAATCGACAATTGTTGGTTTGGTTGAGAATTAACTTAATGAAAGTAATTTGAAGTTGTTTAGTAGATTGATTCCAAATGCATGGGATTTTATTCCTCAAGCTCCATCTCATACTCTGGTCAAATTTTATTACTTTGGGATTCCAATGTGTGGAAGGTGGACATTTTTTCTTCATCTAATCAACATATAACAGTTCAAGCAAGAAATACATGTGGTTTTTAAATGTTTTTCACTATTGTGTATGCTAGTAACAATTTCTATGATAGACATACTTTGTGGCAGCATTTAATACAAGAATCATAGTTTATGAGTGAAGAGTGGGTTCTTATGGGAGATTTCAACAATTCAACATCGCATATAGACAACAAAGGGGGTCTACCCATGCCTTTCTAGCAAATTAGAGCTTTTAGTAGTTGCATACAACAAACTGGACTGATTGAAATTAAAGCTATTAGGTTTAATTACACATGGAGACACAAAGGTATTGCCAATAACATAAACAATGTTTTTGTTAATCATTCTTGTTTACATAAGTTCATTGATATGAAAGCTCTCTCTTTATCCCAATTATCAAGTGACTATAATCCTTTATTATTAGAATTCATTTCTTCTACTACTACAAAGGGATTTCCTTTTAGATATTCGAATGATTGGGTATCTAAGCCTGGGTATGCTGAATTTGTGGAAAATGGTCTAAAAGTAACTGGATGGAGATTTCCAAGTTATACTTTTCTACAAAAGTTAAAGGCTTGTAAAACAGAGTTGAAAAAGTGGAAGAAGTTTAGACCAAAAGATGATATATTGTTACAAGAAGCGGAAAATTATTTTAAAGATTGTGAAATAGCATCTGATCAAGACCTAGAAAATTTAGAGTTATATGAAAAGTTGCTTGAAGCAAAACAAGCTTTATCTATTCAGAAGCATATTAAGTTTTGGATCTTTAAGTAAAAAGCTAAAGTGGCCTGGCTACAAGATGGGGACACAAACTATAAATTTTTCATTCTAAAATGTCAAATAGAAGATTCTCAAATCATCTTATAGCTCTTATTAACTCTGATAGAGAACTTTTATACAAACATAAGGAGGTTGCAGCAGAAGCTATTTGGTATTTTAGTTCCATGTTTAATGGTAATGTAAGTTCAGAGTTCCCTTCATTCCAATTGAGAAATTTCATCAATTCTCAAGGCCAACAGGTACTGCTTCATCCAATTACTCTAGAAGAAATTAAATTTGCAATAGACTCTGCGCATGATGAAACTAGTCCGAGGCCTGATGGGTTAAATTCCTAAAAATTTAAGCTACATTGGGAAGTGATTAAATTTGATTTATAGGCTACTCTTCAAGATATATTCATATCTGCTAAACTGCCTAAAAGTATTAATCATACTTTTGATCCCAAAAATAGATAGGCCTGGTGATATTTCACATTATCGACCAATCTATTGCTTAACTTGTATTATAAGATTTTTAGTAAAATTCTTTGCAATAGAATTAAATGGTACTTTCCATAATTGATCTCTTCAAATCAATGTGCATTTATGCCTACGTGACATATAGGGGATAATATACTCTTTGCTGATGAACTGTTAAGAGATTTAAGAAACCAGGAGTTAATAAATTCTATGTGAAAGTGGATCTTCACAAAGCATATGATATGATAAATAGGGAATTCATATGTCATATTAAGTTGAAGTTTGGGTTTCCAATTCACTTTATTAATGTGATATATGAATGCATCTCTTCCCCTACATTCTCGAATTTAATACAAGTATGCCAAAAGTATTCACTGAGTCAAACAAGGATATAAGGCAAGGTGGTCCACTCTCCCTATCTTTTTTCTATTGCCATGGATTTTTTTTCATATTATATGAATGAAGCTTTACTAAAACACAAATTTCTTCCTGTTCATAGTTTTGATCCAGTGGTTACACACCTTTTATATGCTGATGACCCTATGGTTTTCGGAAAGTGTGTTCCCACATGTGCAATTTTTATAAAGGATATATTTGGTAAATTAACACATTATAGTGGCTTGGCTATTAGTATTCTCAAGACTAAGATATATTTTAGTTCTCATGCTAGATATATTAGTGAAGTTTCAGATATTTTGGGTATACAAGTAAGCTTGCTTCTTGTAAAATACTTAGGAGTTCCATTGTCATCCAATTATATACACTATAATGATTTCCATTCATTGTTACATAGAGTTCAGTCTAAAATTCAAGCCTGGGATGCCAAATTTTTTTAGTTTTGCTGGTAAAGTTGAGTTAATACAATTAGTTATAACTCCTACATTATTATACTAGTTGTTTGTTTACCAATTTCTTGAACAAATTACTGATAAGTTGCACATGATGCGTTCTGATTTCTTTCGGGGAAGTCTTTACATAAAATGAGTTGGTACTTGGGAGAAATTGTGTTTTCCAAAGTCAAAGGCAGGTGTGGGTTTAAAATCATTTTCTGATCTTAAGAAAGCTGCTGGTATAAAGTTAATGTGAAAATATCTATCTAATTCTTCACTGTGGAGTGAATGGATAAAGAAGAAATATTATTATGGCAAGATGTTTTGGAATATGAATATTGATAACAATTCATCTAGTACATGGAAATCAATACCGAGATTGAGAACTAGTGGTAATCAACTTTTTTTAATAAAGTTATAGCTACGGGTTCTTTGACTTTGATCTGGTATGATCCTTTGATCAGTAGTAAATGTTTGGTGGATTTATCCGGATTTGTGGCTTCAGCAAATTGGTAGGCAGGATGAATTGGTGTCTTCTATTGTTTGCGATGGTCATGGTAGAATACAGGGTAATCTCCATACAACAACTAGAGAGGTACAACATCTTGTGAATTCTATTAACTTGAATATTGATTATCAATTTGATTTTTATGAATGGAGTGAAGAAGGGAATTTTACTTTCAATAAAGCATGGAATAAAGTTAGAAGCCATTAACCTATGAAGAAATTCCTGAAAGTGAAATGGAACTCTAAAAACTCAAAAGAATGCCTTTTATTTCCTTTTTAGCGGTGCAGGAAAGACTAAACACCAAAGAAAGATTAGTGAGATTTGGAATTACTTCTGAAAGTAATTGTATGTTATGTGATAATGAGATAGAGTCTGTAAACCATTTGTTTTTTGAGTGTGAATATGTGAAGTATATATGGGAGCTTGTTGCCGATGAAGCTTGGAATGATTGCTGCCATTGTGGGATCAACTAAAGAAGAGGCTTTGAAGATAATATAAAAAATTTAAGGTGAAGGATCAATGCTTAGATGTTGCGTGTGCAGCCTTAACAACAATTATATACCAGACTTGGCAGGAAAGGAATTCAAGATGTTTCAGTAGTCAAAGTATAAGAAAAGAGGTGAGATTGAATATGATTGAGAAGGAGATATGTTACTTGGTTAAAGATAACAGACCAAAGACTAAATTTACTCAAGAGAAGTCAGATTTTTTGAATAGATGGGGCATTGAAATACTTAATACTGGTTAATGAGTAAATGTTTTAATTTGTTTCTCTATTCAATTAATGTGAGCGTTGAGATGAGAGGGTGTGAGTATGTATGTTTGTTGTTTTCGGACATTTTGCTCTTATGAGTCATTCTTATAAATAATACTCTTCAAACTCATTCTAGAGCATTACTAACACCATCTCTAATGAGTCATTCTTATAGGATATTACTAATCCTATCTCTGATGAGTCTCATCTTGTTCCATTGAGTTGTACACCTAAAACTTTGTAAACCGAAGCTTTGATACCAAATGTGACGACCCGAAAATTTCCGCGTTTCAAATCGACCGTAAGCCACACAGGTCTGATCCAAACAGCAGAAATCCTTGAACCGTTATTTGATACAACACATTAAAACAAAAAGCAAAAGAACAATTCATTGTTATTACAACTATTTTACATCGGAGTACAAAATATATTAGAGTACGACGCGAATATCAGAAAACGATACATTACTATACACACTGGAAACATAATTACAATCAACGGAAGACTATCAAATGCTCTAAACACAGCTTTAAGCTTTAATCCAGAATCCTACTCCATAAAATATCTGTAATACAAAAACTACTAGCTGCCCTTGTGGAAAGTATAGGCAACCAGAGTTTTGGTGGGAAACAATAAACTCCGAATCAGTAATGAGACTGGTGTAAGAACCAAAATATTTATTATACTTTATTTCAAAATTTGGCAAATCAGGGGACCACGCCGTATAACACAGCGTAAATGTGTATATTTTATCTGCTTATTTATCTTGTTTCTCTTTAAAATAATTGATACTGTGTATTTATTGTTGTGTTTTCAGATTATTTAAGATAAATGGATTGATGCACTTAATTGTTGAAAAGCTTGAAGAATTGGTGCAAGAAGAGTGCTGATTTTTAGAGCTGGATTAAAGCATGAAGACCTGAAGAAATTTTGTTGTTCAACCACCTCCTACTGCATATTTTAAAGTCAAGATTCAATGCCTTTTCATAAAGATCTCTTGCCATGGATGTTATGGATTTCTTATTCATGCTCAAAACGATTGAAGTTGATGTCTTTTGATGCCCGCAAGCTATTTTTCCATGACATTTTCATGCCCATTCACTTGCGTTCACATTGGTCTAGTTGTTATTTGGGCAAAGCCTTTTGTCCCACATAATGTAATTGGCCACTTAGTCTTGGTCATGACAGCTATAAATACACTGTATCTCTTTCATTTAGAATTACATTAGATTTTATTCTGTAAATTCTTGTCTTTGGAATAAAACTATTCTTCCCCTGTTCTCTTTAGTTTTAGTTTTATTTTATGTACGTTTTTTCTTTTATTTTTTGCTTTTTCTCATTTAGCTATGTCTAGTAAATCCCCTTTAATTAGGGAGTGATGACGCTTATAGATTGGATTCAATATGAATCACATAGCCAAAAGATGAGGACTTTATGCAAATAGATCTGGATCTGAACCAAGAGTTAGATCTGAACCTTCGTATTCTGTGTCGTTTAAGAGCTATGCTCCTTCAAGGGTATATTCGAGTTCGATCTAACGCTTATCAGATTTAGATCTAATTTTTAGGGTTTTAGAAATAAAGTAGTGAATCTGTCCTGATAGGCTATGGTTGTTTAAGAGCTTAGCTCCTGCATAGGCTATGCTTGTCGTTATTCACATGTTTGTTTTTAAATACCTAATTATCGTTGATTCAATTTTGTGATAGAAACATGAGTTGGATCTATTAATCTGTTTGGCTATTGATAATTATCAATCCAATTTATGTCATTACTCCCTAATTGCTTTCATTTATAATAAAAACTCTCTTCAAAATTTCGGAATAACTTGATTGGATTTATTAGTAAAATAATTTTGGTCCTAGAGTTTGACACCCTTTGAAACAACCCTTGTCGTTTAGGAAAGTCAAGTGATTTAAATAGTTGACCTCAATTTTTTAATTTGTTCGCAAACAAATTTTGGCACCGTTGCAGGGGATCAAACTAAATTTTATTAGTAAATCCTTCAGGTTATATTTTTATTTTTTCTTATATTTCCATTAAAAAAACAAAAAAATGTTTTTATTTATTTTTGTTTTCTTTCTTCTATAGAAGAAAATTCTTGTTTAATTGATTTGGGATTATTGATTGATACCATAATCTTAAGGACAAAAATCTTGCTACAACTCCGTTCTATTTCATGTCAATTTCTTGTATTTCTTTCCTTTTTAAACTTCTTTCCTATTTTTAGTCCAATTTTTTTTCACCTTCCATTTATTTCTTTTCCTTCTACAACATTTTTTTTTGTTTCATTTATTTTCAATTCTTACAAAAAATAATTCCTTTTTTAATTCCTTTATATTTTCTTTCTTCTATTCTTGTCGATCTCCCTTCAAATCCATCCTCCCTCTCTGATTATCATCGCAACATACCGTCAGTACCTTCTTCACAGCTTCACTACTCCCTCCATCCATAAACCAGATCACGACAAACAAAACCCACACCTCCAGACATCATACTCCATCATCACACAAATTGTCAACCAAAAAGAAAAAACAACTTCCCCACTCTGTCAAAACATCGACCAAGCTGATACCACCTCATCACTACTATTGCCATCTCTACTGCCACAAATAAACTCCATTTCAACACTGTGTTGATAATCACTATCTCATCACTGTCTGCAAATTCGCCACACTCGAACCCTCCAAAAGCCAAACAACAAGTCATGTTTCCAAGCCCCGACCATTTTCAAGCAGAATCATCTGCCCTTGTTCTTCACCCGAACTCCAAAGCCACATGTTCCTTAAATTTGCGAACCAATTCCAAGCACCAAACTTTCAATCAACATCCTGCAACCCAAGAATCATAGTTCCATGCCTCCCTCCAAAACAATCCGCGAACCCAAAAACCGAATTCACCAAATCCGGCTCCACCAGAAACTACAATCTCCTCTAACATAACAAAATCACCAACCCTAACTCAAACAGAAATCCATCCCGAAGCCACCTTCAACAAGCCGATTTCATCACTTTCGAAGCCACAAATCACCCGAGACCCAAATCGCAATACTCCATCAACAAAAAAAAATCGTGACCCAAAACCGTTACAACGGTCTCAACAAACCCCAAATCAATTCGAAGAACTACTCAAGACCCGAAAATCGCAATCAACCCAGATCCCCATCTACCCTTGCAGATCAAACACACCCAACCCGATTTGAACCTTAAAAAAAAGGTCGGACAAGTTTTATAATTGGGAGAATAATTTGTTGCCTTGTTTTCGTTTGGATTCTCTGAGAAACAAAGCAAAAAGGAGACATGTTTGTATATTTTTTGAGGACTTGCTGAATATTCGGGAAAACCATATATGGGGAAGGCGTGTTTTAAAGTTGAAAACCTGGGTGCGAAACTGAGAATTGACTTGTTTCCTATTCCTTTGTCTTTTGAGTGGTCCATTGTTTTAATAAGAATATATATATATATATATATATATAACAAGTGTGAACCCGTGCTTCGCACACGGGTCTGTCTTAAAGATTAATCGTAGTTTTGCTATTATCGTTGAATGTTTGTTTAGTTAGTATAGATATACTATTGAGATGATAATTAACTTCAACATTTCATTTCAAACCATTTTGGTAAATGTTGTAAAGAAATACTAATTAATATTATATTCATTTTGAATAATGTTGTTTATACATAGATAGTGGTGCTTTACACAGACGCATGACATGAATTAGTTAGAAATACATGAATCAGATATAAGGTAGCACATATGTGTTTGTATTATATATTGAGTAAAAGCGTAAAACAGTTTTGCCGGAGCAGAATAGTGTATGGTCATGTCAAAATAAGACCTTTACAAGACCAATTTTTTAGGCAAACGGTGATTTTATTATGAAGAACAAATTTCACAAAAAAATTTAGTTCAAGGACAATCCATCAAAAATAATAAATTTATTCCTAAGGACAATACACTGTAAAGTTGATACCATACACACTGTAAAACTTATACTTAAAAATTGATAGTTAAATTCTGATACCATACACATTGTAAAACTGATACTTAAAAACTGGTAGTCAAATTCTAATACCATGCACACGGTAAAACTGATACCTAAAATCTAATACTTTGTCCTTCAAAATAAAATTTAACAGACCGTTCTTACAGCTAAAAAAGGCCATAATTTTATCTTTAACACTATTTTTCTATTTTTATAAACTATTTACTTTAGTTTATTTTTATAACACTTCGCTAACATTTATGGTTAAGTTTTTAATACTTGTTTAGTATTTATAAAACTTAGTTAACTTAGTCAAATTGTCATAAAACAAAGTTAACTTACTTGAATTTGTATTGGATTCATATGAAACTTGGTTAACACACACATAATTAGAGCACAAATTTGGTACATATGTCAACAGTTTCAAGCTTCAATTATCAACGCAATATGAAATTTGCTCCCTTATCATGGGCGATGACAAAATATCATGATAATTAGCCAATATCTAGGAAACCATATGTGAACAAAAATATGATCTACTGATGATTATTTTCATGGTCAATCCATTTTTGTACAAACATAAAAAGGTGCAGTATACCCTGAACCAAACCTTTAGCTGTCTGCAATAATTTGCAGGTTATTTAACAGCCTCATGTTCGCTTAATTTGGCAATGGCACATACCTCCGCACCATAGAAACTCGTATCACTCAACTCATTTGGCAGTGCAAAGTCAACCACTTCTGTTATCTCCTTTTTTAGATCCACTTCAGCTTTCCTTTCTCATATTTCATTGAAATTCATTTAGCATTTTCAACATCTATCTGATTGCTACTGTCCATTTTTGCTACAACCACTTGGCATAATTCAATTTAAAGATCCACGGTGGCTACTGTTGCAGTTTTCTACAGCCCTTGAAGCGTAATTTTTTGCAGCCTAAGCTACTGCATGGAGCCTCACATGTGACTCTCTCAGTCTCTTGAACACTCTAGCGCCTTGAGGTCAACACACCAAATTCTCAAATCTGCAGCTAAGCATTCCCTGTTACGAAAATAATTTGAGCATTTGCAAAAAAAAAAGTCTTCAAAGAAGTTGCAAATAAACATGCTTGAATATCTATGATAATAAGCACAAAATATATCTCTTATTATAATAGTTAACTAAGATATTTCACTATACAATCTTTTCCAATTAATCATAAAGCATCACGATCATGTTGCTTATTGACTACATTAGTTCGTTTTATGGAAATCAGAGGAATCATTTTTGTGGTATAGTTCTACTTTTCATGTTAGCAGTAGTATATAATCATGTCAAATCATACATAGTATCGTAGCATAGTTAATTTCAATTAATATTATCAAAGTAAAGTCTTCATCATTGAAATAGCCATACATGATTCTGTTATTTAGTGTCCAAAGTTTGGATATATTTAAAATAGGATCTTGTGTTGACCATAGTGGTTTTGTCGTAGCAAACATTACAAATTTTTGACCATTGAAGTGTGGAAATAGGCAAGCGAATGCAAAGAAAATTAAGCCTAAGAAAATCATAGTAATTTTAATTAGGTATAAACGTTATATTTCACAAAGGACTAACATTTAGAAGTTTTCTGCCTTTGCTACATAAAGTTGAAAATTGTAACTTTCACGAAAATGGAGAAGCCCACAGTGTCAATGATTCAATCTGCACGGAGAACATCATAATATTTAGACCATAATCCAATAGTAACATGGTTGAGTTATTCCATCACAGGAGAAAAAGATGACAAAGCGTACAAATATAGAATGAGTTTACTAATCTTAAAGAAGCGATTACGTATTTACAATAATTTTTATGTACAGGGGATCAATTGTAAGAGACATAACTATCGAAAATGATGAAGTATATTTACCATGCTTTAGTAAGACAATACATGAATCTGCATGGATCATTTGCTTATTGGCTAGTTAAGATCCAATGTTATAAAATGACAGGATATTGTATTCAACTGAAAACAAATATTTTCCAGTGATCAAAATTCAAACTATCATAAATAAGGATTTGAGCCAGCCGTAAATATTAAAGAAGAAATGATAAAAGGGAAAAGTAAGGAATAAGCTTGTTCATTAATTGAAACATATAAATGATATATATAAGTTGAACACATTCACAACATGAGGAAGTAAATAATCAACTGCATATCGTTTTTTTTATATCTATAATTTCAAGTAATTAATATATAATAATCAAAAGTGAAATTTGCTTCTATGTTGGTTATGAAAGTTTCAAAAGAAGCTTTGTAAACATTCTAAAAACATGACATTCTCTACAAAGGTTAAAAAAATTATTTAAACCAAGAGAAACTCATAGTGTAAAAGTTTAGTTTTAAAGTAACTTTCCAATATTCAAGCCTATCAATATTAAATATCTTAGATATTGTTTGAATGGCGCTATATTCTCCTGAACCATTAGCAGACAGTCATGGGAGGTATGAGTAGCATCCGCAATCTAACGTTGCATAAAATTAATTGCATGGTGGAAAATAGCATAATAAATCTTTCTAAATTAATTGGTGCGTAGATGAAAATAAATAGTGGCCAGCTGATGAATCGTGTGTAGACGAAAATAAATAGATGAAAATGGCTTAAAGGAATGTTGTATCGTGTTTTTTTATGTTTTCCCATGGGCAATAATCTAAGAATGTGAATTTGAATAAAAAATAGTTCACAAATTCATTAAATGTACACAAAAAATGGTGGATTAATTAGAAAATCACCTATACCCATTGTGTATTGTTGATGTAGTCCTATCAGTTAGAGCACAAATGGGTAAACATTTTCTTCATGGTATTTACATAACACTGTTAAAGAAAAATCTAGCACATTGATAGATCACGAAAAATAACAAACCAATATCCACTTCGGCATAAATCACGAAGTAGTTTACAATGGGTCCATAATCTCAACAAATGTAGCAATAATAAATAGAATTTCCTCTTTGCCTTCAGAGTCAGTGTAATGTGATGATAATTTGCTATTGTATCTTTACTATTTTCTTATAATCTGCCCAATAGTTATGATTATGAATTCTAGCTTCTTCGTAGTGTGGTAGTTCAATTTGTTTTTTTTAATGCAGTCTAGCATATAAATTTTTATTTTTTTTACCAGTCTGATAGTGATATGTATATGATTTTATTATAGACACATTCAAACTAAAATTAATGAAGTAGCGACACATTTATTCAACTGTCCATATGTTTTTGAATAGTACATGTTGGTGTAAGTCATATGTCTTAGTTAACTTGCAATGATGAAAGAGTTAGATGTATGTATAAAATAAGTTGAATGCAAGGGCAAAAAATTTGAAGTAGAAAAGGAAATTTTAAAGCTTTATCTGACACCAGACAATAACGAAAGCTACAAAGAACGTCACAATGTCTTCACTTGTTAAACACTGAAGACGCTATGGCGTTAGGTACTATAACTGTAAAAATTAACTGGATAATAGCCCAACTATTTGAGCTAGTTCAGTAATACTATATGGTCCTGCAAGTCATAGTTTAAAATTTAACATTGTGTATTAGGGGGAATTATAGCAAACAGCCACAAAGTTGCTATAGTAATTTCTTATTTTCTTATGTTCACTTGTTCAGAGTCTTAGTAATTGTACTGAAATAGATTTACCACATTGGCTGCATTTTCTTTGTTCTACTGGCCTCTATCCTGCATGGCAAAAATTGCTCTACTTCCAGTTAGCTGCTTTCCTTCACTCCCAGGAACTGGACGTTGTACCCCTTAGGTCCATAATGCTCTAAGAAGCTGAAAAACCTTTTCACTGTCTCCTTTCCACTAACCTGTTGTCAACGGCTTGTTACATTCACTTTACTATACCAAACATACAATGGATATTTAATGTAATTCATGTAGATGACTAATACTAAACAGTTGCTAATAATAGGATATGTGCACAGTAAATCTTACAATCATAACAAAATTATCTTTGAACTCTTGTGCTCATTATCTGATTGCAAAATTTTCATCATCATAAACCTTGCTAGCAATTGACAATGGATATTGACAGTTATTTTTGGTGTATTCATTTCCTCCATCATAAGCCGCGTGGTCAAAGATTCCATAAATAGGAAAAAATAGTCTTATAGTTTAACTCAAAATCACAGAAAAAAATATGCAGAGAAGGTAAGCTTTAATTTTTAATTTTAAAGCTTGTACAATTTCAAATATGCAAATAAATTTTTTGTAGCATTTGAAGCTCACTGTAGACGTTGAAAATGATTGCAAACCATTTTTCATTTCCTTGTATTGAAAGGAAGATAAAGACATACTTAAAGATGCTACTATTTTTTTGCTATAACTGTGCATAGGAGGAATCTCCTTCCAAAAAGACAAACTATACCAAATATTTATCAACATTAACTTTATATTTTGTGATACTGGTAACAAAAAAAGGAAATCATAGAAGCTTAGGCAGCGTTGGTTTATCATTTTTAATTTTGCAATTTCATATATACAAAAATGCGAACGACGCACAAATACCGTGGAAAATGAATGTTTCAAAAAACAAAGTTAACAAACAAAACAGAAAACAACTTTTTTTTTGTTTTCCGTGTTTTAAGAAATAATGAAGAACGTTAGCAAATTCATCCGTCCACCGACCTTCAAACCCCTTCATCTTTGTTCCGTCCTCTCGATCATCCGTTAACCCTTCCCATATTTTGCAATTATGTGAAAGTCAAAACTTAAAATAAAAATAAACCAAAATCAGCCTTATATTGACATAAGTTGCATAGTTCAGCTGAATTTGTGTACGTTGTGAAGATTTTGAGTCGGTATAGTCGTAAAATGCTAAATTTATCAAATATTTTTCATTTTACTCAATGCAATATGACTAATCAATAGGGAAAACAGCAATAAAACATAATCAAGATTAATTAAGCAATTAAAATAGCTACTAAAAACGTATGAATAATTTTGATCAAGTACGTTTATGCGCAAACATAAGTATACTTCGTTAATAGGAAGTACTGAACAACACATACCTTGCGTCATCAAAATTAGTGACATGTTTAATGGGTTATGAACCAAATAGAACTTTGATTAGCCAAATACTATCAAATAAGAACTGAAATTAGGATTCCAGTTCAGATTAAATGTAAATATACTATGAACAAAAAATAGGCAGAAGAATATAACCTGAAAATACCTTAAAAACGTTGAGGAATGACATGAGCAAATAACAAACAACAAAAGCAAGACTTCAATTTGCATGCCGGAATTTCAAATACGAAGAAGATTGATTAGCAAACAATGAATTTTTTTCCTATTTTTAAATAAAAATGGAAGAAATTTCTTAACTGGCTCTGAGGTTGGAGGAATGAACTTTGCAGCGCCTAGGTCAAAAATCACCATGATGCTCTAACCAGCTGCAAAACCCTTTCCACCGTCTAGTTTCCACTAACCTGTTTCATCGCCCTGTTACATCCAATTTACTGTACCAAACGTACAACGGATATTTAATGTAAATCATGTGGATGAGTAATACTAAACAGTTGCTAATAATAGGATATGTGCACACTAAATCTTACAATCATAACAAAATTATCTTTGAACTCTTGTGCTCATTATCCGATTGCAAAATTTTCGTTGTCATGAATCTTGTTAGCAATTGACAATGGGTATTGACTGTTATTTTCGTGTATGCATTTCCTCCATCATATGCCCCATGGTCAAAGATTCCATAAATGGGGAAAAATAGTATTATAGTTTAATTCAAAATCACAGGAAAAAAAATATGCAGAGACGGTAAGCTTTGATTTTTCATTTTAAAACTTGTACAATTTCAAATATGCAAAAAAAAAAAATTGTAGCATTCGAAGCTCATTTTTTAGACATTGAAAATGACTGCAAACCATTTTCCATTTCCTTGTATTGAAAGGAAGATGAAGACATACTTGAAGATACTACTATTTTTTTGCTATAACTGTGCATACTGCATAGAAGAACATATCCTCTTTCAAAAACACAAACTATATCAAATATTTATCGACATTAACTTTATATTTAGTGATGCTGGTAACAAAAATAAAGGAAATCATAGAAGCTTATATTGACATAAGTTGCATAGCTCAGCTGAATTTGTATATGTTGGGAAGATTTCAAGTCAGTTTAGTCGTAAAATGCAAAATTTAGCAAATATTTTTCATTTTATATAATGCAATATGACTAAACAATAGGAAAATTAGCAATAAAACATAATCAAGATTAATTAAGCAATTAAAATAGCTGCTAAAATGTATGGATAATTTTGACCGAGTATGTTTATATGAAAACATAAGTATACTTCGTTTATAGGAAGTTCTGAACAACAATTACGTTGCATCATCACAATTAGTGACATGTTTAATGGGTTATGAACCAAATAGAACTTTAATTAGCCAAATACTATCAAATAAGAAGTGAAATTAGGATTGCTATTCAGATTAAATGTAAATATACTGTGAACAAAAAATAGACAGAAGAATATAAGTTGGAAATACCTTAAGAACGTTGAGGAATGTCAAGAGCAAATAGCAAACAACAAAAGCAAGACTTCAATTTGCATGCCAGAATTTCAAATATGAAGAAGATTGATTATCAAACTAATGTATTTAAGAGAAGTAAGTGGACCATCTTCTCTTATGTATACTGCCTAATTAATTAAGTAATTTTCCTGTGGATTTATCGTTTGAAATTCAGGGGGGTCCACTTACTTCTCTCTAATTCACATTTTTTGACAAAAATTGGTTCGGGTAAAGTAGAATTGTTGTAAATTAAAAGGTAAACATTAAAGCCTGCAATTAACTCACCAAATACGGTTATGTTTCTTATTGTAATTGCCATTTTATCTTTGTTTTTTTTTTTTTTTCCTTCCATAAATGTTAGTGTGATGTTGCTTCAATTCAATTTTTTTTATATTTATTATAATCACCATTTTATCTTTGTTCTTTTTTCCCCATAAATGTTACTGTGATATTGCTTTAATTCATTCCTTGCCAAACACTTTATATGATTTCAAGCAATAGTCAAATCATCCTTAAAAAGTAATCATCAATCTACTATGCTCGTTATTCAATATTGAAAACACATGCATAACCATACACAAAGTGTACATAGAAATGAATTAAATTGCAAGATCAAACCTCTACTATTAGATTCTCAGAGTGAATTGAGTATATTTATTTAATAAATATGCAACAAAATTATAGAATAATGTCATAAACGAAGATGCAACTTTTAAAGGATTTCAAAATTACTATTATATAATTACTATAAAGATAAATGACAATAATTGCTACATTCAACATAAAATAAACAGGAAACACACTTCTATATCTATTTTTATATCCTAATAATGAAATAATGTAATCGGCATGCAAGAAACAAACCTTATATTATCATTTCTATTTTTAATTATTATTATATTTTTCTTAGAGACTACATCAAAATTGAACATAACAAACTATGGACAAAACTCGAATGATAAGTAAATCAATTGAGTTGCTTTCGTTTATTCTTTATGGTTGTAGTTTTTTAGAGGTATTTTTTTGCAGTGTCGTGCTATACTTTCTAGGCTCTAGAGTATTGTTGGTTTAGCGCTGGACACGTTACGATGGGGCACTCATGACGTTAATTCTATAAGACCCGGGTCCAGTGCTATGTTTTCTAATGATAGTCTGGTGTAATTTAGCTTTGCATTGTTGTACATAATGTCTTGATTTGTACAATTTGACTACCATTTTATACTGAGACTTCAGAATATTTTTCAAAAAAAAAACACACAAATCAGTTATAATATAACCTTAATTGATTTTCAGTTACTATATATGCTACAAAGCTCCCGACTTAGTTTACAGCTCAGCTTCCAAATATAATTCATCAAGTTCAATTACTTTCCTACCCTACTAAAGTACATCAGCACATTTATGAGCAATACCGACCTTAAAGCAGGATTTTGCTGCAAATGGGTTACTACACAAATGGTTGCAGTAACCAAATAGCGAAGGTTGCTCACTGCAGCTGTTAAGCATTGTTCTGGAAATCCAAATGGGTTACTACACCAATGGTTGCATTAACCAAATAGGGAAGGTTGCTCCTGTTAAGCAATGTTCAGGTATCCAGTTAGCTCTCAGTCAAAACAACAGAACATTTGAAACCACCATTCTACCCAGTTATCTCAATGAAAGAAGATGAAATCCTACATTTTTATGCTTATCACATGGTCTCTTGGTAGTAAACTTTGAGCTCCCAACCAAGATGAATTAATACAAAAATAAGAAAATGCGTTGTTTAAGCAAAAAAAAAAATTGTTTACAATTCCTTTTTACAGAACGGAAATGATAGGCCAGATAAATTTTAAATCACTTTTTATATTATATAGTACATGATTTCAAAAAATGATGTCTAGAAATAAATGAAAGCGAACAATGCATCTAGAAATTTGGGTTGCATACTCACTTTAAAATGCTATTACTAAACATCAAATGAAAGTTATAATTCGTATTAACATATTGGCATAATCAAAATATAATAATAAGAGTAGGGGAGACATTGTTTCAGTAAAACATAAATATTTCATACATAGAAAATTCAAATAGGCATAGCAACACACACACAGATATATATATATATATATATATATATATATATGAACTAAAATTTACCCATTTCAGTAATGAACAATCTCAGCCCCTCGCATTTTTTATGCTTAAAATAGCGATTCTCAATGTTCAATCTGCTATGATTATTATCTTAATTTAAATGATGAAATGAAATATATAGACTACACTTAAGCAAGACCATAATTCATTATTTATGTCCAACCATAAGCTAAATGCGCTTGAATTGTGTCATCCCTGCAATATTTTGTTCCAGAGCTTGTTTTTCAACACAAATTGAAACAGAAAATAACACATTACCACATATTGCAGAAATTTCCATTAGCCATTTCCAAGATATAAATGAGAACCCTGACATAATTAGGTAGAAATATGTAATACACTGTTATAAGTGCGAATCAACAATCAATCGATTAAAGGATTGTTCTTATTAAAATTGATTGGTTATAACACGTATGCGAAACACAAACCCCTTAAATCTTATCACAAACCATAAAATGAGCGGATTTTATTTGCACTACCCAATTTTTTTAATGTTCGGATTCAGATATATTTTTTATTTGTTAATCGGTAGCCTTATTAAAGATAGGCAAGGTGAATCAAAATCCTATAATCAGTTTTACTTATAACATTAGAGGGCACTCAACTGAAAAATGAACGTATATAAAACAATTTGCAACTTTTTATTTATCCAAAATAAAGTAGCAGGTAATCTCATCAAAAGTTTTGAACTTTTGCCCGGATGCATCATTTCAGATTAGAAATTATTCGGCTCAAGCTTAAGGCTCCCTCTCTGCCAAAATAAGTATTTCACCAGCCATTGTTCGTCAGTGAGTGCCTTCCACAAATTGTGCAAATAATTTGTCAAACGTTTTTGAATCCATTGCAGGCTAACATTCAATATAATCAATATCATGGAATTATGGTTAGTATGAATATGCATAACAGAATTTATATGAAACATGTGGGTATGTATTAGTTTCATATGCATACCAATCATACGTAGGTATTTTATATATGTATTGAGTAAATTTAAACAACATGCTTCTAATTTCAGATGAAAGTATCACTATCCTCTTCCATATACTAAGTGCAGATAAGTTCCATTAAGTCAAATAAGTTGCAACCAACAACAGAAATGAAGGACTGATAGCCAATAAATACGTAACTACCTTAAATGAAGCCGGAGGAGACTGGTATTTGGAGCCATCGGATGCGGCAGATTGCAAGCATCGTCGCGGTGGCCACAGCTGTCAATCGATGGCTGCACCTGAGTGGAGGCCGAAGAAATCTCCTAATCAGCAGTTGTTAAATAATGCAATCAATCGATTCGTCGGTGGAATATATTTAGGGTTATGGCAGGCAACAAATTGCAAATAAAATAGGGTTGTTTGGCAGGAAATGGGAATAAAAGCGAAGTGAATCGTATGATTTCTCGCGAATAGGTAGGGTTTATGTGAGAAAAACGAAGCGAACAGCTGTTTAAAGAAAGGAAGAACATTGAAAGGAGTCGGTTGAGTTTTATATAAGCTGAGAATGGCTGATAGCCCTCCAAACTAAACTCAGTAATTATAGTATAATATAGATTAAAGGAGCATGAGTCTGTTTTCAAAGGGTCGGGTTCCCAGTGTGGATGTGAACAAAGGTTTGATGCTATCTCTTTTGTAGTGCACTAGTTGTTTGGTTGAGACGTTTTTATTTTATTTTGTGAGATAACATTTTCTTCATTTCCTTTAAGTAGGCGACTTTAGGAGTATCGTTAGTCTAGGTTAGTTTTTATATTTTGATTCTGTTTTTTTTTCTCTTCATTGTTTTATTTGCAATCTCTTAATTCTAAAAAAAGAAGTTTCAAATTGAAGGCCAATTGACGAATAGAGTTCAAACAACCAACAGGGATTTCAGAGGTCAAACAATTTGCATTTAGCAAAATTTGAATTGTTGGAGAGGTTCCACACTAAGTAGGGTGTGAACACGGTAGCGCTACTCAGTTGCACTGGACGGACTACCGATCTATGTGAGAATTTTTTAATCTCTACAGGGTCTGCTGCTGCTTGAATATATATATATATATATATATATATATTGCTCGTAAAGTTTTCGTGCAGGTGCCACGACTTCCTTGTAAAAAATTATTTTTGCAATTTATTATTCTATGACTATTCTGTAATTGATTATTTAGCCTATTGATATGTGGTCGAAAAATTTAAAACAAATGTAGGATTAATTGAAAAGTTTATTTTTGAAATCAAATCGAGGATTCCCCAAAGCTTTTAGGACAAAATATTCGTTAAATTGACAATTAGGATTGATACTCTCTTAGGTGTCTAAGGAATGGTAGAGTCTAGAACTCAAACAGGTTCTTAAACCTTCAGTCGTGTTTCTATGGTGATTCGTGGCACACTGAAAACCTCTGTCCGAACCTGGCTTTGACTTGTATTCATATAATTTGAAGTTGTTAATTTTAACATATTTTAAGAGCTTCTTTAGAGCCAAAAGTTTTGCAACTGATTTATCAACGAAATTTTTTCTTGAAAATTTCTCAATTTCCTTATTCTCATGAATTTTATGATAGTTGTGAAAATCAATATAATCCACATAATTTTACACCAAATTCATATGGATATTTTAAATAATAGCTATTATGCAAACAATTTGGGTTTTACACCATCAAATTTTAAAAAATGTAAAAAAATCCTAATTTTGCACTCCAAAATTTTCAAAACAACGATCAACCCTCAACTTTGGAAACAAGTATTGAATCGTTACTTGAAATGAGCACTCAACAAAATCAAAGAATAAGTGAATGGTGTAATTCATACTTGTGCAACAATTCAAGTCAAAGTTTTCAAAATAATAAAAATTTGAATTCACTTCCAAATTCAAATGATTTTGATTATAACCCTTGCCAATTCAATTTCGAACTCCAAAATGAATTTAAAATTCAAAATGGAAATGTGAATCACTTTACAGATGATTTAGGCAATGGGAATAATTTCAATGATGGTGTGATTAACGATTCTTGTTCTCAATGATTTCAAATTGAAACTTCTCAAGTTAATAATTATAAATTTGATTTTGTTGAGCAAATGAATGAAATTTTCGATAACCACGCAGATTTGGTATTTGAAACATACTTGAAACTATGTGACCAACAAAATCAAATTTCAACATGTGATGAGTCAAATGATAATCGACCTTTCACCACAATCAACGATCTTTTACTAACAACTTTTGAAATTGATGAAAATCTTAATGAAGTTGTTGAAATCTCTCTATAATTGATTTGAATTTAAATTCTCTTAAGATTGAAGATGTCAATCCTCAATTTGATATTCCTCTCTTAGATTCTGAAAATTTTGCAACTTTAAATTGTCAATCTGACAAAAATGGTGAAGTTGTTAACAACTATTTAAGTGAGGATGACTTTGATGAGCAAAAACTTCTTAAACTTATTGACGATGAAGTTGTTGAGTCTGAAATTGAAAATGAAACATTTGAAAATTTTGAAATTCTTGAGGTTGAAAACAATGAAACTGCTGAATGTGATCTTAAATACAATGACGATCTTTCTAAAACTGTTGAAACTCCTTGCGACTTGATCGTTTCAACTGAATCTCACTGTGATCACTTGTTTTTCAATGACAAATTTTTGCACTATATGAACTCTTTTTGGAATAACAAAGTTTTTGAGAAAACACAATTTTGAAATCCACTGAAAAATCATTTGTTTTGTTTTAACTATAGGTTTACGAATGAACCTTTTATCAGCAAAATTTCAAATATCAAAGCAAATATGAATAGTATTTCTCAAAACAAGTGTAGGGGTGAGAATGATACATACGTCTCTTAATTTGTACATCATCTGAAAAAATCAAACTTTGTTTTTGAAACTTTTACTAAACCCTGGCTCGATGACCTCTCTTTAGTTGCTACAGAAATTCAATTCGATTTTAGGATCAATCGTAAGCTCAAAATTTTAAAATTAGCAACACAAACTTTTGAAAAAAAAAATTTATTTTTCCAAATCTGAAACATAATATAAATTCCTTTATGATTTGGTTTTCTGTGCTTAAGATGTGTCTCATAATCTTAATGAGGCTGAACCATTATGGACCGGTTCACCTATTCGATGACTGTGTATTTTCTACATGCGTATCCAGTAAGCTGCGCTTACCCTTTTATTTTATTTCCCTTTCACCAAGATATGTCTGATTAATGACTGTGGGGACATAGTCACACTCAAGTGTGTGAGGAAGGGGGGATTTACATCACATCAGTAATCAAATTTTGTGAACTAGGTCATTCATTGAACAAGGACTAACTTAAATTCATAAATAACACCTGGGTTCTTTATTGATAAGTTAAATTGTTGTGTGATGGGAATGGACATTAATTATTCATTGAGTCATAATGTGTCTGTTTAAGATGCTAGCTTGAGACTGTGTAGATGTCAATCATGTTCCGGAGTAAGCATGTCACCTTGTTATAGATTTTAGAATGTGCAAGTAAAAAGAAATCAAATAATAATGATTCTGCACCTACATTTGTTAGATTTTCTGAGCTCGTTTTCATTCATAATATTTCTTCCACTCAAATTTTTAAACTTGTAAGTTCTAAATTCCACTTGGCCCAACTAAGGAGAAATGACTCATTGTAGCGTTCTTCTTCGATACCCCCACATTATTCAAACCCAAGTTTTAGTTGATGTACATCCATGTTTCGACAAGTTTTTCTTATATTGGTATACTTAAGAACCTTTTTACTGATTTATTCTCAAAGGTTAAAAAAACGTCACTTTTTATACCAATATTACACTAACCACTCCGTACTTGTTTTAAGGCAGGATAACCATATAACACATCTTATCTTATATGGGTTATCTATCTTACAAAACTTTGCTTATCTTTCCTTTCATCTTTTTATATAACATCAATCGAGACATGTGTGTTAAATTAGGGTTATAGAAGAAGAGTAACTAGGGCACAACACTTTCCTTTCATGAAGTGTCAGTTATGATTCGCTTAGTAGCGGAGGAATCAAATGAAATAATATACGGTATCATTCCATTCCATCTCCACTCATCATTCATCATGCACAAAAAAGAAGAAAAAAAGGAAGAAAAGAAAAAATGTAATAAAGAGAAAATCTCAAAGAATAAAAAAAGTCATTCATCATTCTTGGTTATAAAGCATTCATTTCCATTCCATCCACATCCATCATACCGTACTTAGACGCGAGGATTGTAGCAGAGGAGATGAAAGGAAACAAAATGTCCATATGTGCCTTAGTATTACTTTATCTTCTGTAGTTTGAAGTTCAACTACTATACTTGCCCTCTTATCCATAATATTTTTAGAACTTACAAAATTTTCCTTCATCTATGCATAACTCATATCCAATACATTACAGTTATATTGGTGCAGAATTATTCAAAAAAAAAAGATAATAAACAAATGATTGGGTGCACATTGTCGATGTATAGAACTTTGGTTGACACCACGCTCTTAATCTTCAAGGTAACTACAGTGTTATCAAGGAATTACAATTCAGCTCGAAATCTTTTATTCATTTTTGCACCAATAATGAGATGGACAATTTAGGACTAAACCATTATTATTGAAGTTAGGTAAAGTCCTTAGAATTTGAAAGACCTTAAATATATTATTTGATTAACCCGCGTACTTAAGACGCTTTGGATTTTGTGGGTAGTATCCGCTGAAAAACCTCATGAGACAACAGTCGTCCTACTAGGGACACCTAGGGGTTTAATGGCTTGTTGCATACGCTAAATGGAATCGTGTTTCCTACGAAAGTGTGACATATCTTAGTTTAGTTTATTCAAGGACGAATAAAAAGATAAGTGTGGGGGTATGTAATATACATGTAAATGTGTATATTTTATGCGCTTATTTATCTTGTTTTCTCTCTAAAATAATTGATATTGCATACTTATAGTTGTGTTTTCAGATTATTTAAGATAAATGGATTGATGAACTTAATTGTAGAAAAGCTTGAAGAATTAGTGAAAGAAGAGTGTTGATTTATAGAGCTGGATTAAAGCATGAAGACCTGCAAAAATTTTGTTGTTCAACCACCTCTTACCGCATATTTTAAAGTCAAGATTCAATGCCTTTTCATAAAGATCGCTTGTCCCAGATGTAATGGAGGTCTTATTCATGCTCAAAACGATTGAAGTTGATGCCGTTTGATGCCCGCAAACTATATTTCCTTGATATTTGCATGCCCATTCACTTGCGTTCACATTGGTCTAGTTGTTATTTGGGGAAAGCCTTTTGTCCCACATCATGTAATTGGCCAAATAGTCTTGGTCATGACAGCTATAAATACACTGTAACTCTTTCATTTCGAATTAATTAAGTTTTATTCTGTAAACTCTTCTCTTGGAATAAAACTATAAAACTATTCTTCCCTTATTCTCTTTAGTTTTAGTTTTATTTTATGTATGTTTTTTCTTTTATTTTTTGCTTATTCTCATTTAGCTATGTCTAACTAATCCCCTTTAATTAGGGGGTGATGACGTTTATAGATTGGATTCAATATGAATCACATAGCCAAAAGATGAGGACTTTATACATATAGATCCGGATCTGAACCGGGAGTTAGATCTGAACCTTCGTATTCTATGTCATTTAAGAGTTATACTCCTTCACAAGGTACATTGGTGTTCGATCTAACTCCAGATTTAGATCTAATTTTTAGGGTTTTGGAAATAAATTAGTGAACCTGTCCTGATAGCCTATGGTTGTTTAAGAGCTTAGCCCCTGCATAGGCTATGCTTATTGTTATTCACATATTTGTTTTTAAATACCTAATTATCATTGATTCATGTTTGTGACATAAACATGAGTTGGATCTATTAATCTGTTTGGCAATTGATGATTATCAATCCAATTTATGTCATTACTCCCTAATTGCTTTCATTTATTATAAAAACTCTCTTTTTCTTTATTTTCTATTATTTTCAAACAATCAAAATTTCGGAATAACTTGATTGGATTTATTAGTAAAATAATTTTGGTCCCAGAGTTCGACCTCCTTTACAACAATTCTTGTTGTTTAGGAAAGCCGAACGATTTAAATAGTTGTTTTCAATTGTTTAATTTGTTCGCAAACAACATGTTTTCTCCATATGAATTCCGGTCATAAAAATGCAATTCTTTTTGAAAAATGAAGCTCCTATAAGACTCAAGTTCCATCACACAATGCAAGCGCAAACCGGAGAATATAATTTTACCTTATAATAGCCAAACATGTTTAATACGGGAAATTTCACTTTTATTATCACTAGTAAATAGTGTGAAAATCAATTTTGAAAATAAATGTATCAATCTAAGATGGCATACTACCCCATCCTATTATGTCACCATATAAGTTTACAACTGAAAACGCCAGGTTCATATTTGAAGTTGGATTTCCATCAATGATCAAGTCAAAGGATCTCCTGAGACGACCCCAAACCCCGTACTGGCGGTGGCAAGGGTAATCCGTGGAATATAACACAGAAACAGATAATAGCAGAACAGAATTAAGTAAATACACCAGATAATGAACAATAGAATATACTGGATAAACGTAATCATCAGAGTTACACAGTATACAGGATCATACTTAGTACAAATACAGTTCAGCTATACATAAATGTCTACAGCGGAAATAAACAAAATATGTACAATAGGAGCTGAACAACATAAAAAGAGATAAATAATAGAATCCATCTTCAGCTCCAACTATCCAGAAGAACCAGCTAAACCTGAATACAAGGCTTCCCGTATAGAAAAAGGGGCACCCGAGTTTGAAAGTGAAACAAACTACGAGTCAGTCATGGGACTGGTATGAGAAATCTACTCAACACATTTAATATATGGCTAATCACAGGACCACGCCACTTTTGTGGAACGGGTTTACTCCATCGGATTGCCAGTGCTTTAAAAACAAATCTTTCTTTTAAACAACGCAATGCTTTTTATAAAAATGAAGCCATTATAAGACTCAGTTCCCATCACATAATGCAACACAAACCGGAGGATAGAGTTTTACCTTATAATGGCCAAAATATGATTGATACGAATAAAACAAAAGCATTTGATATTATTACTAGTGTTTATATGTTTCAAAAACAATTTGAATCATAGCTATCAATCATAGGCGGCATGGGTACCATATATCATGTCGCCATATATATACATATATACAATCAAAACCGCACGATGTCGTATTTGGAAATTGGATTTCCGTCCTGAACCAAGGCAAAAGATAGTCCTTACCGAATTCGAGACGCTCTAGCCCGTGTCTCAGGAACAGCTGCAACTGCCCCTTGGATCGTCAGGGCCGGTCCACCGATGTGGATTATTATGCCTGAACACTACGTCTCCCCGCCCTTTGGGGCGTAAACGAGCCAACGAATGACTCCATCGGACCCGGATCGTCCGATCAAACCGAGGCGCCTCGCAACAGCAACAACCACATAAGTCAAACTCGTCAGGGCGTGTAAAACCACTGACGCCACTTTTAGCTAGAAAGAAACGCAGGCCCTCCCTGATGTCCTCTCCCGTTTCTGGTTCATACCGGGGTGTGAGGCTCGCGAATTTACGTTATACACAAAGCTATGCCACATAGGCGGGGCTTTGATCATCACCACAAGACTTTGCTTTTCAACAGAAGCCCTGATCATTTGCCACTTAGGCATGCCACACTAGCAATTCATACCATGCGACTGATGTCCATCGATACACAACCTCTGAGCTTGTGTGTTTCAAAGAAGGGCGTTAAGCAAAAGAATAAATTCCCCGCCGCCAAACAGATGTATATTTAATAGAGATCAATCAACACAGAATAAAATCCAATGTCAGACACACGGTCCATTTACAAGTCCGTTCTGGGTCTGAACGAAACCGGAGGAACTAAATACCTCGCAAACCCATCGATCACCACGTACGTCTGGACGATCACCACTCATTATCCATATTTCGGGATGCCTCCCAATTAGGACCTCGGTTACCATCCAAACGAGGTGAAGATCTCCGGTCTTCGACCACCGTCTTTATCTTCGATTTCTTATCGTCGATTCAGTTATTCAGAATGGGATAAACCCGGTCTTTCTGAGCAACTCGCATATATAATAAACAAGTGCAACACTAACATATGCACGCATCATTTCAATTCATTAGTCAATAACCGTCAATCAGTAAGAGAACGATTTCCCAAATATTAACCCCGAAGGCCGAAACCAGCATCAGATCAACACCCAAGAAACCATTCGACTTAGCCAACCTTCAGTTAATTTCTAAATCTCATTCATATCGTTTATAATATTTTATATCAATTTATCGCCATTTTTATTTATTTTAAAATAGCCAATTTATTTAAAACGACGCTACGGGCCATAACGCGGCCGTGGCGCTGTTTTTCTTCAGATTTGATTTACACATATCCGAAAATCTAACCGTTGGATCTTCACAAAATTTACATCATTAGAAAGATCTTTTCAAAACGAATCCAACGGTTCCAGTTTCGGGAAAATCCGACGGTCGGATCTCCCGGTATAATCGTTTGAAGTTTCGATTTCAAAATACGAACTGCAGCGTCGTTATTCGATTATATATAATTATATTTATATATAAATATAAATATAATCGATTCTGGCGCTGTTTTTCTTCATATTTGAATTAAACATTCCAGACAATCCAACCGTTGGATTTTTACAAAGTTGGTGCCGTTGGAAAGATTTTTCCAAAGCGAACCCAACGGTTGCGATTTCAGGAAAATCCGATAGTCGGGTCTCCCAGTATAAACGTTTGAAATCACGGTTTCAAAATACGAACTGCAGCGTCGTTATTCAATATATTTTAATTCTATTTATATAAATATATCGATTCTTCGATTTCAAAGCTATATTCTTTTCATACATTTGATAAAAATGATATTTTTATCTACCGTCTTCTATTTCAACATTTCACTATATTTAACAATTCATGTATATAATAAAATTGTGATTTTTATTTTAAAACAATTCATTTCAAAACACTATTATTTTATATAGTTCATATAGGTAATAAAAATGGGATTTTTATTGTAAAACAATTTCTTTCTAAACAAGATGATTTTATACATTTCATATAGATGATAAAAATGTGATTTTTATTATAAAACAATTTATTTCAAAATATGAATACCATTCAACACATGAATTTCTATTCAACGAATGAATATCGATTCAACACATGAAGGTCTTCTATAGTTTATATAAATAGATAAAAAGGTAGTTTTTATATTTGAAACACGAATACCATTCAACACATGAATTTCTATTCAACGAATGAATATCGATACAACACATGAAGGTTTTCTATAGTTTATATATATAGATAAAAATGTGATTTTTATTAGAAAACAATTTATTTCAAAAATATGAATACCATTCAACACATGAATTTCAATTCAACGAATAAATATCGATTCAACAAATGAAGGTCTTCTATAGTTTATATAAATAGATAAAAAGGTGGTTTTTATATTTGAAACACGAATACCATTTAACACATGAATTTCTATTCAACGAATGAATATCGATTCAACACATGAAGGTTTTCTATAGTTTATATATATAGATAAAAATGTGATTTTTATTAGAAAACAATTTATTTCAAAATGATATTATTTTATACGTTTCATATAGATGATAAAAATGTGATTTTTATATTTGAAACACGAACACCATTCAACACATGAATTTCTATTCAACGAATGAATATCGATTCAACACATGAAGGTTTTCTACACAACGAATAAATATAGTTTCAGCAAATGAAAATAATTCAAACACATGAATATTATTCAAAATTTCGGCAGCATAACGACAGGGTAGTTAAAACCGGGACCGTCCCTAGTACGGCTCCGCTCTACCTTAAAACCTCGCGGTTTTTGTCACTGGGGATCATGCATCTAGTTCGCACGCAGGCGGCATGTATATATTTATTTCATTTCCACAAACTAATCCTATGTGGTTTCAACCAAATATTTCTCAACCATAAATGGGTATTTTTCAACCACAATCAACCAATATCAACCACAAACAATTTCAATCAACCATTCGCTATCAATCAATTTTCATACCTATCACAACCGATAAATATCGTCCATGGTTTGTGGACGAGGGGCGTATATATATATATATATATATATATATATATATATATAGCAATTCACTTCTATTTCAACACATATATAATTTTTACAACGCATATATAACTTATACATCGAACGTACAACTTATACAACGCTTATACACGAGGTTTACAACGCTTATATAACTCATACATCGATCATATAATTTATACATCGTCGTTTTCCATATCGTTTATAAATTAGAAATCTCACATTGGGTTCCACTCCACCAAAAATAGCAGAAGGCATAGAAAAATATGCGGTCTCTTCTAGAAGGTAGAAGACGTCCACACGAGTCCACTGTCTCTTGTTTCACTGGATTTCGACAAGAAACGAAAAAGATATGATTTTTCAAAGTTTGCAATGGTTTTAAACTGTTAAAATCAGTTTTAAATTAAACAGCCGTTACCTTTCTGAAATCTTCAAAACCAGGTTTGAAGTTTTCTCTCGATCCGTAACACGAGACTCAGATCCAGTTGTGCCACGACGTAAGGCTACGAAGGGGCTTTCCGACGATGGGTCCCACCACCAGATCGACGCCAGATCTGGAGATATAAGAGGGGTGACGCGGTGGAACTTCAGGGGCTTGGATCTCGACGACGGGGCGATGGCAGGAGGTGAGACTTGGTCGGATTTGAAGCTGGGAAGGAGATCTTCAAAAAGTTCAACTGGAGGGGGTGGCGAAAACGCCTGTGGCGGCAGCGATTTGGTCAGAAAGAAAAGAACGTCTTTCGCCGTTAATCGGGAGGGAGGAAAAAGGATTTTTTTTTTTAAAATTCTGATTGGTTGGGGAAGCTTTAAAAGGGGTTTTCTGACACGACCACCAATCTAAACCCAACGACTGTCGTACCTAGCGTTTTACCCCCATTCCGGATACAATGGGATATGTTTCGTAGGCTCATTCGACTGTTTCAGTCAGTTTCCATTCAATTTAAAATATATAACATTTAATATTCGATTTGAACGTACATTTCAATTTGCCAGGGCCACAAATTAATTCGAAAAATTCCAGAAAAATAAATCTAGCTATGTTTTGACGATACGGTCCCAACAAAACTAGGATCGTCGAATTCTGAGACCGTTTGCAAAAAGGCCCATTTCTGGTCGATCCAATTTAACTATAATCGACCAAAACACATTTTCCTTTGCCACGCTCACATATTAGCTTCAAAAATTATGAAATTTGAAACCTAGCAATAACTTCACATCTCGGATCCAACAAAAGTGGTTTCGTCGAATTCCGAGGTCGTATGTAAAATGGCCAATTTCACGGGCCATATAAATTCTATTGCGACCTTTCTGAAAATTCATTTGGCCATAACTTTTGCTTTCCGTTATGAAAATTTGATTTTTCAGATTCGTTAGAAAGGTATTCACTAACAGATTTAAATATTTTTGGTTTCACTAAAATCCATTTTGTTTTGCACCCGGTACAGTCCGACAAAGTTTGAATTCAATTTTTAAAACTACTGCGCCATTTCAGGCCTTTTTTATAATTAGAGTTAACTATATTTGTTTTCAATTGTCGATTCAAACTCAGTTTTCATTGCTATTATTTAAAATATTTATTTTAAATATTTAAAATCCATTATTTTAGCCAATTAAAATTTTTTAAATTGGTTCAGATTTTCTAGCTCGTTACAATCTCCCCCACTTAAAACTTTTCGTCCCCGAAAAGGAAAAAAGTCGAAAGTGGTTTGATTAATCAACTCTACGTTCGATCTGGCTTCAATTCTCCAACTTTTCAGTTTCTGAGAATTTTCAAATTCTTCAAAAATTTGGCTAACACCCGGAATTTTCGAAAATTTTCGCCATAACCTCCTTTGTACGGGGAGAGGTTTGGAAATTTATTGGGCCGTATTAGGTACCCAATAAATCCTAATAAGCATAAACATATTTATAGCGATATATTCTGGTGTTTACAGGGGAGCGTGTATTGATAATAACTCCAGAGAATAAATTCTCGTCACCCTGCCCCGTGTGGGAAATAAATAGTCCATGTGCCGTATCTAATAACTAGAGAGACGTGATTATTGTCAACTCCGGACCCGTGTGGGGTTTTTATTAATCTGGCAATTTAATCGTTACAATTTAAATAGTCCATATCAGTCATCAGTTCAACCTGTAAAATATAGTCATCGCCACACAAGCCTCTCGCTCGTATGGTAAATCTTCCACCTCGTCACACAAGCTCCAAATGCTTATGTGGTATATGATGAAGTATGCCTATCTTCTGAAGTATGCCATGTAATGTAGTTCAAAATTAATTGTTACTATCCTATGGCGACATTTATTATTTCACACAGAAAAACTAGCACTCCGCATCCAATGGCATTCACAGGAGTTGATATAATAATATTTCGCATCCAACTCATTAAGGTTTACCTATTTGTCGGGCACGCAAATAAAATCTTTACTCAACAGCTAATCCATTTACCTGTTCAAATATATAAAATGCACATGTATATATTTCTATTTATTTTCTAATCAGTTCAATGTGTGACATAATCGAATAAATTCTACCATTCATTCTACTATTGATTAAATTAACTATCGTTTAATAATTTAGTTAATCAAATCTACTATCACACAACGCAAACAACAAGAAAATTGTTTTTAACTTTTCAAAACCATACAAATTAATTCCTATTCTCTTTTAAAATCATTCAGACTATAGAGTTAAAAGTGCACATCCATGGAAAGAAAATAACAGCAGAGTAGAGAATTAAATGGTAATGCAAAGTATGGTAAGTATACCTTGCACCGGAGTCAATCAGAGATATCCACTCGGCATCTAGGATAAGCTTTCTGAATGCTCTCCTCAGTTTCCCAAGTACAATCACGCGGATCTCCACTCCATTGCACTTTGACTAAGTGAACCTTCTTGTTCCTCAGCTCTTTGGTTTCTTTGCCGATGATCTTGAGCGGCTCTCGCCTCACAGCTAATTCTGGGGTAATTTCAATATCCTGTTGAGCTGCTTCTTCCACGATCAAGTCTGGATCATGAACGTGCTTTCGGAGTTGAGATATGTGAAATACATCATGAACTCCAGGCAACCAATCAGGAAATTTAACCCTATAAGCGAGAGTTCCGATCCGTTCCAGAATAGGAAACAAACCAATGAATTTGGGTGCCAACTTTCCAGTTTTACCGAACCGGATAACTCCTCTCATCGGCGATACTTTCAAATATACATATTCGCCAATAGCAAATGATATATCTCTTCTTCTTCTATCGACATAGCTCTTTTGTCGGCTTTGAGCGGCGAGCAATCGCTTCTTAATAAAATCGACTTTGTCGGCGGCTTCTCGGATCATATCAGGACCCAACACAAGTCTATTACCGGGTTCGACCCAACAAGCAGGAGATCGGCAGGGTCTACCATACAATGCTTCGAATGGCGACATTGTCAGACTCGCCTGGTAGCTGTTGTTATATGAGAATTCCGCCAAATGCAGATGGTCTTCCCATGATCCATTGAAATCTATAACACAAGCCCGTAATAGATCTTCTAAAATACGATTCACCCTCTCAGTCTGACCGTCTGCCTGAGGATGATAAGCAGTGCTCAAGTTCAACTTCGTTCCCAGCTCGACTTGAAACGCCTCCTAGAATTTGCTAGTGAATATTGTATCTCTATCACTGACTATACCGAGTGGCACTCCATGTAGTCTAACTAATTCCCTGAAGTATATCTGCGCCAGACTCTGAGCAGTTCTGTTTGATCTGACAGGTATAAAATGGGCGGTCTTCGTGAAGCGATCTACGATCACCCAAATACTGTCATTCCCTTTTCTGGTTCTGGGCAGACCATCAATGAAATCCATAGAAATATGTTCCCACTTCCAGCCTGGAACGTCTAGCGGTTGTAATAATCCAGCTAGTTTCTGTTGGTCG
This sequence comes from Allium sativum, assembly GCA_030737875.1. Taxonomy (NCBI): domain Eukaryota; kingdom Viridiplantae; phylum Streptophyta; class Magnoliopsida; order Asparagales; family Amaryllidaceae; genus Allium; species Allium sativum. Next base: position 4,501,084 of record JASFAX010000037.1, on the reverse strand, counting down.
CTTTTGACTAGCTGGCAAGTAGGGCATCGGCTAACATATAAAGAAATGTCCCTCTTCATCGACTTCCACCAGAAAGTGCGTTTAATGTCATTGTACATTTTGCTTACTCCCGGATGGATACTAAGTTTTGACTTATGGCATTCATCCAGTACTTCCTTTCGAAGCTCAGGAATGTTAGGGACAAAGATTCGACCTTTGAGCCTTAGAATCCCATCATCATCAACTTGAAAACTCGAGGATTCGCCTTGTTGAATTATCTCTCTGATCTTCTGAATGAAGCGATCATCCTTCTGAAGAGCAGATATTTTATCTATCAATGAAGTCGTGATAATAAAACTGGCGATCATTTCATTCTTTCGGCTTAACGCATCGGCCAAGACATTGGCTTTCCCTGGAGTGTATATAATTTCAAAGTCATATGCTGCAAGAAACTCCAGCCAACGCTGCTGCCTCAGATTCAGGTCTTTCTAGGTGAACAGATACTTCTCGACTGGTGATCTGTAAACAGTTCAAATCTCTCACCCAGAAGATAGTGTCTCCAGATTTTCAAAGCGAATACTATAGCCAACAACTCAAGATCATGAGTTACGTAGTTCTTTTCGTGCGGCTTTAGTTGACGGCTAGCATAAGCAATCACTTGACCTCTTTGCATTAACACTGCGCCAAGGCCTTCTCTAGAAGCATCAGTCCAGACTTTCAAATCCTGATTGCCATCAATGATGGTTAACACTGGAGCGGTCGTTAATCTTAACTTTAGCTCCTCAAAAGCCTCTTCACATTCTGGAGTCCACTTGAATTTAGAATGCTTCTTTGTAAGCTTCGTTAAGTGACCAGATATCTTCGAAAAGTCTTTAACGAACTTCCGATAATAGCTAGCCAATCCGAGAAAACTGCGGACTTCAGTGGGTGTACTGGGCTGTTTCCAATTCTGAATAGCTGTGATTTTGCTTGGATCCACAGCAATTCCTTCTTTCGATACAACATGGCCCAGAAATTTCACTTCATCTTGCCAGAATATGCATTTGGACAGTTTGGCTTTCAATACATTCCGTCTCAGAATTTCTAGAACCTGTTCTAGATGCTTTTCATGTTTGGCTTCTGATTTAGAAAAGATTAGAATATCGTCAATGAAAACCAGAACAAATTTATTCAAAACCCCTCTGAACACTCTATTCATTAGATCGACGAAATAAGCTGGAGCGTTACATAAGCCGAACGGCATTACTAACCACTCGTAGAATAAGTCGGGGCCTCTGAATGCTGTCATTGGAACACACTTTTCGGCAATTCGAAGTTGATGGAAGCCTGTAGCTAGGTCCATTCGTGAAAATACCTGTGCTCCATTTAATCGATCCAACAAATCATCAATCCGCGGCAATGGATATTTGTTCTTTATCGTCTGTTTGTTCAGATCTCGATAATCCACACATAGACGTAGAGTACCGTCAGATTTTGGGACAAACACCACTGCTGCTCCCCAATCAGAGAAACTGGGTCTGATTAGACCCTTCCATACTAGCTGTCGTGTTTGATTGTCAAGTTCTTCTTTCTCTTTCAAGGACATTCTTCGAATAGCGTGAACTACCGGCCTTGCATTCGGGATCAAAGCGATCTTGAAATCTATTTCTCTCAGCGAAGGCAAGCGAACAACTTCTTCAAACACATCCGCATAGTTCTTGACGACAGGAATGTCTTTGTTGAGGTCAGGAATATTCTCTGCGACTTCAGGGATATTTTCTATTTGGGCTGGAGAAACATCCAAAGCTGCCCAGAAGTCTTTTCTATTAGCTTTCTGACCTTCACAGGGAATGGTTATATAACCACCTGATTTTATCTTTTCCTTCACGACCCTGTCGGCGCATCTAACCTCTGCTTCATATTTGGTTAGCCAATCCAATCCTAGAATAAGATTGAATTCATTAAATTTCATGACGATAGAGATAGTAGGGAATTTATAGCATGAGAAAGAGACAGGTACTGCACAAACCCAACTGAGATCGATGGAACCTCCAACTGGATTTCAGACAGTCATTGGTGCTTTGAGCTTCTTCAATTTCAAATCCAACTTCTTAACGGCATTCTTTGCGATAAAGCTTCGTGACGCGCCTGTGTCAAACAATACTTTGACTGGAATGTTTTTGACAGTAAGCGTTCCTTCTAAAACATCAGATCTTCCTTGACTTGCTGAGGGATCAGAAGTTTCTGCTACTTCATTCACTTTAACTATTTCAGTCTTTTTCAACTGCCAGCAATCTTGCTTTACGTGACCAGCCTGATGGCAGAGATTGCATTTTCTATTCGGTTGAAATCCTTCTTTGGATTGAAGTCCACTTTTTAATCGCTTCTTTAAGGGTCCGCAGTTTATCGACAAATGCCCTTTCAGATGGCAGTTATTGCATATGGCAGTCGTCGCTGGTTCTTTTTCGGATCTGGCCCTTTTTCGATTGACTTTGGGCTCCTCGCTGATCTCAGACATTGTACTGGCCTCAGGACGACCAGTTTCAGACTCAATTTTATTACTAGAGCTGACTTCTTTTTCGTACTGTAGCATACCTTTCTTGTCTAAATCTTCGTACTGGTAAGCCATGTATATCATTTCAGAAAAGGGGAGCTTCACGTTCCTCATTACACTGTTCTGATATTTTCTTTGAAGCCCGTTGATAAATCTCATATTTTTCCTCTTCGGATTTTCAATTAGATGAGGGGCAAAGTGAGAAAGTTCATTGAATTTCTTATGATATTCGGGAATGGTCATATCTCCTTGTATCAGATAAGAAAATTCATCACATAGCCGTTCAATTGCTTTTGGAGGAGTAAATCTTTCCAGGAAAATCACTTTGAATCTATCCCAGGTGATATCACCCTTTGGATTATCCTTAACAACAGAATCCCACCAGAACAAGGCTTCGTCTTTGAGTGCCCAGGAGGCCAGTAATCTTTTCTGGTCATCCCTCAGCTTTAATCCTTCGAAAATTTTCTCAGCCGAACGAATCCATGCTTGTGTTCTCATAGTAGATTCTTCGCCCGAGAACGGCTTTCCACCCAGATTTCTATATTTCATAAATAGAGCTTCAAAATCCGGGTCAGTATCACTTCTTCTGTTTCTGGCACTCATTTTCTAGTTCTTCTGCAAATGGCAGATCAAGTGTCAGGTCAACAGAAAAGATATTTTAAAATATAGAGACAAATACTTGAAAGTAAATGTGTCTATCTAGGTGTTATTTCATTCTGTTACTCATACTAGGATATTACTGACCCTATCTGTAATGAGTTACCCATCCTAGAACACTACTGGTTCTATTTCTGACGAGTTCGTTAATATGTTATATTCCAGAACTAAGCTTAACCAAAGCTCTGATACCAAATGAGATGACCCCAAACCCCGTACTGGCGGTGGCAAGGGTAATCCGTGGAATATAACACAGAAACAGATAATAGCAGAACAGAATTAAGTAAATACACCAGATAATGAACAATGGAATATACTGGATAAACGTAATCATCAGAGTTACACAGTATACAGGATCATACTTAGTACAAATACATTTCAGCTATACATAAATGTCTACAACGGAAATAAACAAAATATGTACAATAGGAGCTGAACAGCATAAAAAGAGATAAATAATAGAATCCATCTTCAGCTCCAACTATCCAGAAGAACCAGCTAAACCTGAATACAAGGCTGCCCGTGTAGAAAAAGGGGCACCTGAGTTTGAAAGTGAAACAAACTACGAGTCAGTCATGGGACTGGTATGAGAAATCTACTCAACACATTTAATATATGGCTAATCACAGGACCACGCCACTTTCGTAGAACGGGTTTACTCCATCGGATTGCCAGTGCTTTAAAAACAAATCTTTCTTTTAAACAACGCAATGCTTTTTAAAAAAATGAAGCCATTATAAGACTCAGTTCCCATCACACAATGCAACGCAAACCGGAGGATAGAGTTTTACCTTATAATGGCCAAAATATGATTGATACGAATAAAACGAAAGCATTTGATATTATTACTAGTGTTTATATGTTTCAAAAACAATATGAATCATAGCTATCAATCATAGGCGGCATGGGTACCATATATCATGTCGCCATATATATATACAATCAAAACCGCACGATGTCGTATTTGGAAATTGGATTTCCGTCCTGAACCAAGGCAAAAGATAGTCCTTACCGAATTCGAGACGCTCTAGCCCGTGTCTCAGGAACAGCCACAACTGCCACTTGGATCGTCAGGGCCGGTCCACCGATGTGGATTATTATGCCTGAACACTACGTCTCCCCGCCCTTTGGGGCGTAAACGAGCCAACGAATGACTCCATCGGACCCGGATCGTCCGATCAAACCGAGGCGCCTCGCAACAGCAACAACCACATGAGTCAAACTCGTTAGGGCGTGTAAAACCACTGACGCCACTTCTAGCTAGAAAGAAACGCAGGCCCTCCCTGATGTCCTCTCCAGTTTCTGGTTCATACCGGGGTGTGAGGCTCGCGAATTTACGTTATACACAAAGCTATGCCACATAGGCGGGGCTTTGATCATCACCACAAGACTTTGCTTTTCAACAGAAGCCCTGATCATTTGCTACTTAGGCATGCCACACTAGCAATTCATGCCATGCGACTGATGTCCATCGATACACAACCTCTGAGCTCGTGTGTTTCAGAGAAGGGCGTTAAGCAAAAGAATAAATTCCCCGCCGCCAAACAGATGTATATTTAATAGAGATCAATCAACACAGAATAAAATCCAATGTCAGACACACAGTCCATTTACAAGTCCGTTCTGGGTCTGAACGAAACCGGAGGCACTAAATACCTCGCAAACCCATCGATCACCACGTACGTCTGGACGATCACCACTCATTATCCATATTTCGGGATGCCTCCCAATCAGGACCTCGGTTACCATCCAAACGAGGTGAAGATCTCCGGTCTTCGACCATCGTCTTTATCTTCGATTTCTTATCGTCGATTCAGTTATTCAGAATGGGATAAACCCGGTCTTTCTGAGCAACTCGCGTATATAATAAACAAGTGCAACACTAACATATACACGCATCATTTCAATTCATTAGTCACTAACCATCAATCAGTAAGAGAACGATTTCCCAAATATTAACCCCGAAGGCCGAAACCAACATCAGATCAACACCCAAGAAACCATTCGACTTAGCCAACCTTCAGTTAATTTCTAAATCTCATCCATATCGTTTATAATATTTTATAACGATTTATCGCCATTTTTATTTATTTTAAAATAGCCAATTTATTTAAAACGGCGCTTCGGGCCATAACGCGGTCGTGGCGCTGTTTTTCTTCAGATTTGATTTACACATATCCGAAAATCTAACCGTTGGATCTTCACAAAATTTACATCATTAGAAGATCTTTTCAAAATGAATCCAACGGTTCCAGTTTCGGGAAAATCCGACGGTCGGATCTCCCGGTATAATCGTTTGAAGTTTCGATTTCAAAATACGAACTACAGCGTCGTTATTCGATTATGTATAATTATATTTATATATAAATATAAATATAATCGATTCTGGCGCTGTTTTTCTTCATATTTGAATTAAACATTCCAGACAATCCAACCGTTGGATTTTTACAAAGTTGGTGCAGTTGGAAAGATTTTTCTAAAGCGAACCCAACGGTTGCGATTTCAGGAAAATCCGATGGTCGGATCTCCCGGTATAATCATTTGAAATCACGGTTTCAAAATACGAACTGCAGCGTCATTATTCGATATATTTTAATTCTATTTATATAAATATATCGATTCTTCGATTTCAAAGCTATATTCTTTTCATACATTTGATAAAAATGATATTTTTATCTACCGTCTTCTATTTCAACATTTCACTATATTTAACAATTCATGTATATAATAAAAATGTGATTTTTATTTTAAAACAATTCATTTCAAAACACTATTATTTTATATAGTTCATATAGGTAATAAAAATAGGATTTTTATTATAGAACAATTTCTTTCTAAACAAGATGATTTTATACATTTCATATAGATGATAAAAATGTGATTTTTTATTATAAAAAAATTTATTTCAAAATATGAATACCATTCAACACATGAATTTCTATTCAACGAATGAATATCGATTCAACACATGAAGGTCTTCTATAGTTTATATAAATAGATAAAAAAGGTGGTTTTTGTATTTGAAACACGAATACCATTCAACACATGAATTTCTATTCAACGAATGAATATCGATTCAACACATGAAGGTTTTCTATAGTTTATATATATAGATAAAAATGTGATTTTTATTAGAAAACAATTTATTTCAAAAATATGAATACCATTCAACACATGAATTTCAATTCAACGAATGAATATCGATTCAACACATGAAGGTCTTCTATAGTTTATATAAATAGATAAAAGGGTGGTTTTTATATTTGAAACACGAATACCATTCAACACATGAATTTCTATTCAACGAATGAATATCGATTCAACACATGAAGGTTTTCTATAGTTTATATATATAGATAAAAATGTGATTTTTATTAGAAAACAATTTATTTCAAAACGATATTATTTTATACGTTTCATATAGATGATAAAAATGTGATTTTTATATTTGAAACACGAACACCATTCAACACATGAATTTCTATTCAACGAATGAATATCGATTCAACACATGAAGGTTTTCTACACAACGAATAAATATAGTTTCAGCAAATGAAAATAATTCAAACACATGAATATTATTCAAAATTTCGGCAGCATAACGACAGGGTAGTTAAAACCGGGACCGTCCCTAGTACGGCTCCTCGCTCTACCTTAAAACCTCGCGGTTTTTGACAATGGGGATCATGCATCTAGTTCGCACGCAGGCGGCATGTATATATTTATTTCATTTCCACAAACTAATCCTATGTGGTTTCAACCAAATATTTCTCAACCACAAATGGGTATTTTTCAACCACAATCAATCAATATCAACCACAAACAATTTCAATCAACCATTCGGTATCAATCAATTTTCACACCAATCACAACTGATAAATATCGTCCATGGTTTGTGGACGAGGGGCGTATATATATATATATTTATATATATATATATAGCAATTCACTTCTATTTCAACACATATATAATTTTTACAACGCATATATAACTTATACATCAAACGTACAACTTATACAACGCTTATACACGAGGTGTACAACGCTTATATAACTCATACATCGATCATATAATTTATACATCGTCGTTTTCCATATCATTTATAAATTAGAAATCTCACATTGGGTTCCACTCCACCAAAAATAGCAGAAGGCTCAGAAAAATATGCGGTCTCTTCTAGAAGGTAGAAGACGTCCACACGAGTCCACTGTCTCTTGTTTCACTGGATTTCGACAAGAAACGAAAAAGATATGATTTTTCAAAGTTTGCAACGGTTTTAAACTGTTAAAATCAGTTTTAAATTAAACAGCCGTTACCTTTCTGAAATCTTCAAAACTAGGTTTGAAGTTTTCTCTCGATCCATAACACGAGACTCAGATCCAGTTGTGCCACAACGTAGGGCTACGAAGGGGCTTTCCGGCGATGGGTCCTACCACCAGATCGACGCCAGATCTGGAGAGAAAAGGGGGGCGACGCGGCGGAACTTCGGGGGCTTGGATCTCGACGACGGGGCGATGGCAGGAGGTGAGACTTGGTCGGATTTGAAGCTAGGAGGGAGATCTTCAAAAAGTTCAACTGGAGGGGGTGGCGAAAACGCCTGTGGCGGCGGCGATTTGGTCGGAAAGAAAAGAACGTCTTCCGCCGTTAATCGGGAGGGAGGAAAAAGGAATTTTCTTTTTTTTAAAAAAAAAATTCTGATTGGTCGGGGAAGCTTTAAAAGGGGTTTTCTGACACGACCACCAATCTAAACCCAACGACTGTCGTCCCTAGCGTTTAACCCCCATTCCGAACACAATGGGATATGTTTCGTAGGCCCATTCGACTGTTTCAGTCAGTTTCCATTCAATTTAAAATATATAACATTCAATATTCGGTTTGAACGTACATTTCAATTTGCCAGGACCATAAATTAATTCAAAAAATTCCAGAAAAATAAATCTAGCTATGTTTTGACGATACGGTTCCGACAAAACTAGTTTCCTCGAATTCTGAGACCGTTTGCAAAAAGGCCCATTTCTGGTCGATCCAATTTAACTGTAATCGACCAAAACACATTTTCCTTTTCCACGCTCACATATTAGCTTCAAAAATTATGAAATTTGAAACCTAGCAATATCTTCACATCCCGGATCCAACAAAAGTGGTTTCGTTGAATTCCGAGGTCGTATGCAAAATGGCCAATTTCACGGGCCATATAAATTCCATAGCGACCTTTCTGAAAATTCATTTGGCCATAACTTTTGCTTTCCGTTATGAAAATTTGATTTTTCAGATTCGTTAGAAAGGTATTCACTAACAGATTTAAATATTTTTGGTTTCACTAAAATCCGTTTTGTTTTGCACCCGGTACAGTCCGACAAAGTTTGAATTCAATTTTTAAAACTACTGCGCCATTTCAGGCCTTGTTTATAATTAGAGTTAACTATATTCGTTTTCAATTGTCGATTCAAACTCAGTTTTCATTGCTATTATTTAAAATATTTATTTTAAATATTTAAAATCCATTATTTTAGCCAATTAAATTTTTTTAAATTGGTTCAGATTTTCTGGGTCGTTACATCTTCCTTATCCGATACGGAACCATCTCTAGTAAGATGTATAGAACTCACACACATGTGAACCTTAGAGCGGCAGTGCCGGCCCAAGAATTCTCGGTGAGTTCAGGTAATTCTTAAGCATAGCATTCCCCGGTCGTGTCCGGCCGTTGTCCTGGTTGTATTTGACCATCATCTGAGGCGCCCCAATCCATCATTCACATAAGTAAATTGTATGAGCTTCATACCATGATATCACTTTTTGCTAGATGCAAACGTTTGTCCTTATTCTGTGGTCTATCATCCTATTTTCGGCCATTCACGGGCTGTGAGGCTTGTTGAAGTCATGTTTCAATACAAAGCTACGCTATATCATCCATGCTTTGATCATCATCCACAAAGCTTTGCTTTTCAAAAAAATATTTGATCACTCAACAACTTAGCATGACACATTATCAATTCACACAAATGATCAATTTCTATTAATAACATAATATTTGAGTTCGTATGTCTCAAAGAAGGGTATTATGATAAGAGAATAAATTCTGTTTCACCATAAATATATCATCAAGAGAAACTAATTGGTTATGTTATGAAATACAACGTCAAATACACATCCATTTACATGTTTATTCCGGGTCTGAACGAAACCGTAAGTATCTTATTTCTTGTCCAATTAAGGAGAAAGCCCCTTGCATACACAACACCAAATATGCCATTTTGTAACACTTTTTGGGCTCCAGTTTATCACGGTTATTATCGCGATAAAATAATCACGGTTATTTATGTGATATTGCGTTATCACGGTTTTTTCCATGATATTACATGAGCTTTTAGCATATTGATGGATAGAATAGTCATTTCATTTTACTCTTAGATTCACGTTTAAGCGTTCACTTTCTTAATCCGCGAATGAATTAGGTTTTTCCGCTTATCGTCGCCTCCAATCCTCTGCCTCAGATTTGAGCCTCCTCTATCAACTTCTCTACTTCTACCTCAAATTGGAGCCGCCTTCATTCATTTCTCTGCTTCCGCATCGTTCCAGATAAGGTATGTTCCATTTTTATAATCTTAGATCGGCACCTCTTTCTTGTTTCTTGGATTCAATATCAAATAATTATATGGATAGATCGGCACCTTCTTATAGTTGCTTTATGAACTGGTGGTGAAAGTTTTAGCAAGTCATGGTTGTTTAATCCCCCCAAGTATTTGATTTATTTCAGACAGGGATAAATTTGTAAACCTTTCCAGATAATCAATCAGCCTACTTGATTAGAACATTATCAATAGCACATAACATTGTTAACATGATTGTATTATTCAGATCTTTCAGTAACATTCTATTTTTCATGGATTTTTAGTGTATTGGTTAACTGATAACAGTGAATTAATGCTTTCTCAAATTCCATTATCAAGTGAATGCCAATCAAATTGCTTCTTCCTAAACGTAACACCCTTGTGTGTGTGTGAGCGCGCACACGCACGTATGTGTGTGTGTGAGAGAGAGAGCGCCATGTGTTAAGCAACTCATTTTTTGTGTACAGATCAAAGCTAAGTGTGCGGCGATTGTTGGATGCAATGTGCCATTTATGCTTGGTGTGTGCTTTCGTGGCCCTTCTATGGACTGTCTCTAGCATAAATATCACTATTGCCCTGATTGCCAGCAAAAGGTCTTCTAATATGCCATACCAAACATAAATATAAAACACTAAATATTTTCATAAACTTAATTTTGTATTTGTAAATTGGTTTGAAGGTAGCTGAATTTGAAAAATCTAACCCATATCTTGTGGTCGATCAATCGCAATGGATGGAGAGAATCTTTATCGTGTCTGCTTGATTTCAAAGGTGTCGATGATGTTAAATATCTTATACGAAATGTCAATAAATAATATAAACTGTTATTTTTTGGTTGAGACTTGTGTGTAGATGTATACTGGAAAACATTGTTTATGTTTGTTGTCATTAATCAAACTTCTCTGTCAAGTATTTTTTTGGGCTGCAGTAATGTTTTAAACCTTTAGTTATTGTTTGTTCCTCTCACCTTCTTATAGACACATACATTAAATTGGCCTAATATTGTAGAAGTATGTATGATTGTAATATACATGGTTTGACATGATTCACTTGTGTGGATACTTTTTGAGCTACACAAAATTTATATGGTCTGTTGGTCAATTCTTAAACTTTTATTTCTGCATTTATAAAATGTTAATGTATTCATATTAATGACGTAAGCTAAAAATTATATGCTACCAAATTTTTTTTTGCCAATTTAATGTATGATGGTTCTCCTTATCTTAACTAAAATTTATCATCATTTTAATACCAAATCATTAAGCTTTTGATTTGATTCTATATTATTTACTTTATAACACATTAGTAGTGTAAGCCTGCAAAAAATGTTTACGCGGCTATGTTAAATTTGGATCAACATTCTAAAAGCTACTTCTTAAGTTCAAACCACTTGTTAATTAAACATGTGTAAAGGTGAACCAATACAAACATTGGAAGCTACTTCTTAAATTCATATCACTTTCACAAATGATTGGCAAGTTTAGAGCAATAGCATGGACCAATAAATCAAAAATGCATAATTTTTGTGAAGTAAAAAGAGATCCTAATCGTGACAGAGTAGAAGTAAAAATATTCATTGTTTCACCATTTTTTATTATATTTTGTGCAACATGTCTTTTCATGTATATGTGTAATGTGATTAAATTGACTAATTGCGCCTATTATGAAGTAGGATGACGGCTTATCATTTTGCCATATAGCTGACCTCGATATGTTATGGTATGACCATGCCATGTTACCTTCAGTTTGCTACTATATATTCTAAATGGTAACATTACATGTCCATACTATGAATTCTTCATTAGATGTAATATCACATGCATGGATGATGGACCAATATGGCACAATGTGATCGGATTTAGAATAAAGTGATATTATTAGAGAGTAGATGTAATAAATTATCTGAAGTATATACTCTTACTTGCCTCATAGAATTATCCAGTTCATATATATATATATAATCACACATATATTCTGTTTATCTTGTTGTGGTTTTAGGAAAATGCTGAAGATTTAAGCATAACCGAAGATAGAAACGGTAGAGCTCAGTAAACAGCTGATGTAGCTGAAATTCTTAGATGCCGAGTTTATGCTTTGTATCCTATACATAAAAACACTTTATCTGGTATGTATATTTAAAGCCACACAAAATATGTCTATGGGGTTATATTATACTTCTTAATGGAATGATTTATTACGAAAAATATGGGTTTTCTCGTATGCTTTTCGCTTAATGAAACTGTCTTAGTATATGATATTTTTTTTCTGATTCTTTAATATTGAGTTTCCAAAGATTATTAGTGTTGAAAATAGGTTGTGAAACATGTTTTTTAACCTATTACGTTCTTGTTATTGCTCATGATTCAACCTTTCTATGAGCACAGATAGTGAGTGATAATTGTTTTTTCTCGTGTTTTGTTTACCAGCATCATGCTTCCAATCAAATGCATGAAATGTACCACCACTTGTCGAGTTGCGTTTAATATTTTGAAAATAAGAAATGGTAAACGTGATTTATGTTTAGTCCATCAATAATAATATCAGGGAAACTATTAAATATTCAAATGGATAAGCATATGAAAACTTTCTCAATTAGGAATAACATGAAATTTTGAATGTGAAAATGGAAAGACAAATATTGGTATTAGTATCGATATCTCTGCTACTTATTTGGCAATATAAAATGCTGACTTCCTAAAACATTCTTCCTTGTGGCTTTTGATTCCCAAAAATAAATATTTTTGTCTAAACCTTTATTACAATGTGAATGTGTGTGTGTGACTCACTTTTGCATAATTCTGAAACAAATTAAAATTCATATAATTAATATCCATAATTAGTTTTCAAGACTATCCATAATCAGTTTTCAATTAACGGAAGCAAAACCATATATATGGAAGGGAGGATGGATGATATCCCGTGGTTTACAGTGATTTTCTGCTATGTCTACATAAAATTATGCTACTTCCCTATTAAAAATACTTCCTTATGCCAAAATTAACATGCAAATTGATGCTCTATCTATTCTTGGAAGCTAGCTCCACCGCTGATTTAAATAAAAAAAAGAATACCAATTAGATGGGTTACAATTTGACAGTCTTGAGAAGGAAATATCTTCAATGAGCTAAATTGTCAAGTAGGATTTGCAGTAAGAAGTGGAAAACAAATCGCTTTTTAACATTTTATGAAGTCAGTTTGTAGTACAAAATAGCATATTTTTACTCGCGTATTCATCGTCTACTACAAGAAATATTGCATAATGTGGCATAAATGAACAAGATATATTAAGAATCATCTCTTCTATTTTATACCACAAAAATCTATTAGTAAATCTTTTTATTCATATAAATGATTTTGGAATTTGAGTTATTTAGTTTATATAAACATGATCTGCTTCAATAACTTTTTTACCTTCACTATTAATTTGTTTACACCAAACTTAATGACGATTTTGATGTTTGTACTCTGTAGTTGATTAAATTATCTTGTGTCTGCAGACAATTAAGAGAGATTGGCTCCTTATGTTCAAAACTAATTAAAAAAATACTAGTGCTTAGTGAAGCTATCTTTGGTCCGAGCAATACCAATCCTATTACTAAAAAAAATGTAAGCTTCCTAACTTTTTATATCTCAGTTTGCACCATGTTCTAACCTTTTGTTTCCAAGTGATTTTAAACTACAAATATATTGCAGTTTTTAAGAAATATTTGCACTAAATATCATTGAGGCAAGAAGTGGTTTAAAATGGAGTTGACCTTGGACATTAAGGCTGAGAATTTCAAGTTATGCTGAGAATTTCAAGGTTATGTTTGGAAATTATCATCACTACTTAAAGGTAGCGTGCCTAATTATTAGATTCTCTAAGAAAATATGATTGTGAACTAATTTTTTAACCTGTTAAACAATTGTATGTTTTATCTGGCTAATATCTAATAGTAAACAACATGCTATGGACTAATACATATTATTGTCTTTTTTAGATTTCAAAAGAAAATACAGGATGCAGTCCTGTTAAATTATTAAAGGAAAATTCCTGTCAAAATAAGTAAATGGAAAGCATTTTTGCTGATGAAGCCATGTATACCATTCCAGTCTTCAAACGACCATCTGCTGCAAGTATATTGTAAATATGATAATGCCATATTTTAGATCGGTACTTAATGGGATTTACTATTTGTTATCACATCATTTATGGCGATGAATGTTTGCAACTTGGGCTGGTAGTGTGAGTCCTATGCGACGACAACTGAAGACAATGAGGGCTTTGGGCAAGGTTGAGAATTTCGCTATAGGCTGAAGCAGAAAGAAATGGGTTGCAGCCTGCATGCTTCTCCATTTTTGTGGGTTATCATTTTGTGATCATATTTCTTATGAGAACCGAAGTCCCAAAGTAAGCTTTAATTGATTGCTATAATTTATTGTCATTTGTTTAATTATCAAATTGGCTCACTATCCCTATTGCCTTCATTTCAAAATCATTTTTTTCCAACAAGTATCATTCAATCTTGATAGGCTCGACAGGTCTGGATGATATTTTAGAGCGAATAGTAGAAACTGGAAACACTGAAATAAATAATTGACACGCATTATAATCATAACATATTTTTGGTATAAGTGAACTCAACTTTCTTTGTGCTAGAAAATCGGTTATCAAGAATGCATACCTAAAAAAATGAAGAATTGACTTTCATCTGCAAGGAAATATAGATTTGAGCTACAAACTACCGTTTAAAGTGTTCTGCCAGATTATTGAACTAATAATGTGCTTATATTCTTAAGAATATCGTTCAGTATTCTTATTTTAGTGTCCTATATTCTTAAACGTGTGTTTAACAACATGTGGAGGATGTGGAGGATCATCATCTATATTCATTAAATTACATGCATTTCGGTGAACCGAAAATATGGTATGGTGTTCCATTATATGCTGCTGCTAAATTTGAGGATGCCATAAAGAAGCTACTTGGTGTTTTCGATGCACAACCTCGTTTTGCTACATGATTTGGTATGATAATTTTTTGACCAATACTTTATATGTGTGTTCTTTGATAGAAAAAAAACATCATTATAAAAATGCATCATTCTTAATAAACACTATTGAATTGATAATCAGATGATGTGACTATCTCCAACCGTAATGAAATCTGAAGGAGTACCAGTTTATTGAGCAATTCAAAAATCAGGAGAATTTGTTGTCTTATTTCCAAGAGGATATCATTCTGGATTCAACTACGGATTATTGTTGGCAACATGTCATCAAATCTTTGCAAGTGATATACTTCAAATATTTCTTAATTTCAGGAGTTAAAATGTGAGAATTAATATTTTATGATGCTCATCATATTTGTACTAATCAGTGGTTTGAATTAATTTTTTCAACATATCATATTGCCTCGTGATTTTGAAAGGGGTTTTTTAATTAATGTTACCAAACCTAGCTGTCGATATCGTATAATGTATCTGAAAGAGTCGGTATATGACTTAGGCAGGATTAGTAATATGGATATGCGGAATGTATGTGATAGACTAACTTGTATATTTACAATAGTTATGCTAATGAATATGAGATAGTGAAATATATCACAAAATAAAAAGCAGTAAAGTAAAGTAATAACACCAGGGCTTTTTATACTGGTTCGGAGCACCGTCCTATGTCCAGTCCCAGACCTCTCTCTGGATTTTCACTAATCAACCACCTCGCTTCAACCGGAGGAACAGGTTCACAATACCCGAACAGCCGAACGGGATTTCACGCCTCTCATAACACGAGGACTTCACAACTTGCCTCTCACAACACGAGGACTTCACAACTTGCCCATCACAACACGAAGGACTTCACACAAGATGAGTA
Source organism: Allium sativum (assembly GCA_030737875.1). Taxonomy (NCBI): domain Eukaryota; kingdom Viridiplantae; phylum Streptophyta; class Magnoliopsida; order Asparagales; family Amaryllidaceae; genus Allium; species Allium sativum. The sequence continues at coordinate 4,485,452 of JASFAX010000037.1, read as the reverse complement.
GACTTATAACTTGACAATGTGTGTTCTTAATAACAAGAATTTGTCAATTCTTGTACACCCTTCCTATAATCTTATCCTCAAATAGAATTTTAATTTTTGAAGATTTGGAAGATGATATCGTGTTTGAATCAAAAGAATAATATATAGATTCTAGGATTCAACAGAGATATAAGAAGATTATGAGCATTTGAGTGCTTTGAAATGATCAAGAATGAAATCAACAATAGATAGAATAGAAAGAAATTAGTTATTCGAATAGATGATTTCATGTTGTTTTTATAGAGGATAAAGAGTTGCAACCATTAGTGAAGAGAAGTATTGAAGAGAAATGATATTTGGTGAAAGGTAAAGGAAGCAACTTTTGATGAGAAGAGATGTCTGTATGAAGAGTTGCTTTCAGTTCGAAAATCGGTTGACAGGTCAAAAATAACCAGTAGACTGAATTTTGAAATATATATACGTTCCATATATATGTGCACGTTTATTGTGCATTCTGCCCAGAAACGGTCGACCGCCTATATTTAAACCGGTCGACCGGTTTCTGGCAATATGCACAATAAATGTGCATTCATATATATACAAATATATATTCATAATATAGAGATATATGATTATTTGAGGATAGATTAACATTTATAACGCGGCCAAACCACTAAATAATCAACCTCTAACTTACGTTATCATTGATTCTCTTCTTTTTGTCGATCATGAAACTTCTCCTTGTCATTAATCAAAATGCTATAAATTCCTTGACTCAACATTCTCCCCCTTTTTGATTGATGACAACATAGCTCTAAATATATTGCTAAACTCCCCCTGGATATGTACTCCCCCTGAAATATATACTAAAAATTTGCAAAAAATATTGTTAGTAACATTTTTCTCCCCCTTTGTCATCGAAAAAAGGAGTAATTAAGACATATATCCCATAAAACAGACATAAAATATTAGGATTGTAGCAAACAATACAAACCATTCAAACCCAACCAAGTCATGTAGCTAAGAGTTAATACGTACAAACCAAAAAAAAAAAATACAGCACTACTTATGTACAAGTGCTGATTTAGGTCTTAATATAATGTTCATACTACCATAAACAAGTGATAGAAAGAACTAGTGAGATGGTGAATCGGATTGAGTCATTTCCCCTTCTTCTTCTTTGTCTCCTTCTTCTTCGTCGTCTTCTTCCTCAGTTTCAGTTGTTCCACGACCACGTCCAGTACTCGTTCCTGAACTTGCCTTTTTCTGAAGTTGACCATGTAAAAGTAGGAGGCATTGGACGTTTTCCTGGGTCTTGTATATGCATAGAGGAGGAAGATGCTCCACAAGATATCGCATCCCAAAGTATACCGAAGAAAGACTTGAGTTTTGAAAAGCGTTTATCAAGTTTTGTATTTAAATGATCAATTTTATTGTCCGTACGATTAAGCCTTGCTTCAAGAACAAATTGATTTCGTGCGATTTGTTCAAGCGAATCTTTTGTCGAGGAGGATGGTTGAAGAAGCCTAACCTCTTTTGGTTTCGGTCTAGCAGGCGGTGAAGAAGTACCTTCTTGGTGACTTTGTTCCTGATAACGTTTGAAGGGCATAATACTTAAACATGGTTCAGGAAGCTTCATTATCTTCTTCGTTGCTTTGTTGACACATTTTGGTTTAGAAACTTTTGATTTGGGAGATTTGAGACCGCAATCAAGTATAAGTCGCATGATATATTCACTGTAGAATAAATGTGGTCGATTACGTTCATTTACGAGTAAAATCTCATCAAAGACCATACTTATTCAATTGATTTGTAAATCTCCATATATAGTGTACAAAGCCTTAAAATTCTCCTTATATACCGCACCGAAGTTACCAACTCTTGGTAATAAAGAATGCATAATAGCATGATGTAGAATCCGAGCGGTAGGCCATAAGTTGATCGCTTTTGTACTAAGCTTATGATCTTCAATAAAAAGATGACTCACCCTGTCTCGAGTATGAATAGTACAAAAATCGCTAGAGAACTTTCTTCCATTGTTATTTGAACCAAGTACCATTGCCATCCTTTCCTTTGAAATAAATATGTGCTGACCACATACAACTGACCATAGACAATGAGTAGAATTCTCGTGTTTATACTTCTCTAGGTTAAGATTAGCATAGAACAATTTAATCATGATATGATTAATTTCTATGTTGTTCCTATCAAAGTCAAGGAGATTTTGAATACGAGCTTTGATTGCTAATTCTTTAACATCATAGAGAATAAAATCAGAGAATTTGATGAAAGAGCCTTCATGAATCGTATAATCTTTCATTTCATTCCACCGCTTGACTGCTATTGGATCCATTAACCATTGTTTGATATTGGAATCAATGGGTTGTAGTTGTGTAGAAGATGATTTTTTCGATTTCTTTTGTGGTGGAGCCATTGATTTTGAAGGAAATGGATTTGGGGATTTTAGGGTTGTTGGGGATTAGAGAGTTTGAAGTAATAAAAGGATAAATGAATAGGTGTGTATGGGAACCGTCGGTCTTGAGTTCGAAATTTTAAAAAAGGAAAAGACGAGACCGGTCGACCGCTACTAATTCAACGGTTGACTGGTTTGAGACAGAGACTCAACCGGTCGACAAGTGTGTATCTGGCGGTCAACTGGTTGATAAATAATTTGTTTTTAACCCGAGACTTAACCGGTCGACTGGTCATATTGTACCGGTCGACTGGTTGATAAAAAATTTCATTTCAACCCGAAACTTGACCGGTCGACTAGTCATATTGTACCGGTCGACTGGTTTGTCTAAACCTTGTTTTTCCTGTTTTTCTAAGATTTTCCGAAGCTCCATTATTCGATAAATTTATTCCAAAACTCAAACTAATCAACCAAAATACATGAAAATAAAAGAATCCCTCAAGATATGAATCCACTTATTAGAGCAACAAAATAAATCTCACGATATAAAATCAATGAGAAGTGGAGGAGTTGTTCTCGGAATCATCTTTGATATTGGTAACTCTTGGTATCCATGGCGATCAAGTTTCCTTAGCTCCTTCATTTCGACTATAATTCTCATCCCATGAATTAGGACTCCTTGATGATGAAGGAACTTTAGGCATAGGTTGATAAACTCCATGTTTTTCGGTGCCATAGAAAAATGAGGCCATGCGTTCCAAAAGAGTTAAACGATCAGATGTAAGTTTTTGTTCGTAATGGAGTTGACGCTGGAGATCCATCTGATGTTTCTGGTAGTGGTGAATCTCACTTATCTTTTCTCTAGTTCATGGGGAGAAAAATAATGCCTTCTTTGCACATTTGGATTTTGGTGTATGTCCGGGGGTATGAGTACATTTTGGTCTACTTTTTGGTGTCTCTGGAGAAAAATATTCCTTCGGTTCAAAACTGGTCACCGAAATGTGGGATAGCTGAGCGCATTCGTCGCAAATGTGAGCCATTTAGATAGAATTGGATCTGTTTAAGAGTAGTATGGACTCAAGGATAGGAGATGTAGAAAAGAGACAGAATAAACTCATATATATATAGATTTTTCTAAATAAAGAATAATGGTTGAAAACATTCAAAGCTTATATACCATAAAAAAATGTAAACCTCATATCTTCTTACTAAAAACAGTGATAGTTACTTGATAACTACAATACGAAAAAAGAAAAACACCTTTTTTAGAAATGAACTTAACAATTCAAGTATATATAACTTCAAAATTTGTTATATAAAATTCATACATCAAGTTCAGTTCTAGAAATCAATCCAAGCTCTCTATGCAAAGAAATAAAACTTGATTCAAGTAGAGGTTTAGTAAAAATGTACGCTAGCTGATTTTTAGTATGGACATATTCGAGACATATTGTTCCTTTTTCAATATTATCTCTTAAGAAATGATGTCGAATATCAATGTGCTTTGTTCGAGAATGATTTACTGGATTTTTTGATAAGTTGATCGCACTTGTGTTATCACAGTATATGATGTAGTTTGATAAATGAATATCAAAATCACGAAGTGTTTGTTGCATATATAGTACTTGAGTATAAGAAAGAGCTGCTGATATATACTCAGCTTTACATGTTGAGAGTGAAATGCAATTTTGTTTCTTACTAAACCAAGAAACAAGTGATTTTCCAATAAAATGGCACGTACCACTTGTACTCTCTCTATCCGTACAAGAGCCACCAAAATTAGCATTACTGTAGGACACTAATTCGAGTGGACTATCTTTTGGGTAGAAAAGACCAAAATCTTTGGTATTATTAAGATAACGAATTATACGTTTTACAGCTCGTAAATGTGATTCTTTAGGATTGGCTTGAAACCTTGCACATAGACAAACACTCATCATTATATCGGGACGACTTGCGGTAAGATAAAGAAAAGAACCAGTCATGTTTCGATATAACTTCTGGTCAACACTCTTACCATGTTCATCTTTCTCAAGATGTGTAGTTGTACTCATAGGAGTAGGTTTACCAGATGTATTTTCTAAACCGAAGCGTTTGATAAGATTTCCACAGTATTTTTCTTGATTAATAAAAATACTGTTAGAAAGTTGTTTGATTTGAAGACCAAGAAAATATGATAGTTCTCCCATATGAGACATTTCAAATTCTTTGGTCATAATATTTGCAAACTCTTTGCAGAGTTTATCGTTTGTTGAACCAAAGATAATATTGTCTACATATATCTGGACAACCAATATATCTTTTTGAGAATGTTTGATGAATAAAGTCTAATTGAATTTACCAATTTGAAATCCTGAATTAGTAAGATAGCTTCGTAACCGTTCGTACCAAGCACGAGGTACTTGTTTTAATCCGTATAAAGCTTTCTTAAGTTTATATACATGATTAGGATGTTTTTCATGTATGAACAAGGGGGGTTGTTCGACATATACATTCTCTTTTATAAATCCATATAGAAAATCACTTTTGACATCCATTTGATAAAGTTTGAAATTATGATGACAAACAAAGGATAATAAGATTCTAATAGCTTTTAGTCGTGCAACTGGCGCAAAAGTTTATTCGTAATCAATACCTTCTTCCTGATTGTATCCTTGTGCTACTAATCTTGCTTTATTTCTGGTTATATTTCCTTGTTCATCGGCTTTATTTTTATAGACCCATTTCGTACTAATAACTGACTGATCAGTTGGTCTTGGAACAAGTTCCCAGACATTATTGCGCTCGAACTGATTTAGTTCTTCTTACATGGCAATGATCCAGTAATCATCAGTAGCAGCTTCTTTTGGATTCTTAGGTTCGATATTTAAGAGAAACGCGACATGACCCATTTGATTGAGTTGACTTCTTGTTCGAATTTGTGATGTTACTTCTCCAATTACATTTTGAACTGGATGATCTCTTAGAATTCTCGGAGGAGATCGAAATCTTGGTGGAGAAGGTATCACAACTGGCTGAGGAATATCCTCAAAAATTTCCGAGTCAGAGTCATTATTTGTGATGATAGGATTTTTAGTGACTATAATTTCATCGTTATCTGATATGTTATGAGACGGTTTATAGAATTCATTGAATGAGACATGAAGTGATTCTTCAATAGTTTTAGTTCTTTTATAAATATACGATAGGCCTTGCTTGATTCCGAATATCCAACAAATATACTTTCATCGGATTTTGAATCGAATTTTCCAAGATGGTCTTCGTATTTAAAATAAAGCATTTAGAACCAAAAACTTTGAAGAATGAAATATTTGGCTTTCTTTGATTAAATAACTCATAAGGTGTATTCTTGGTGAGAGGTCGAATGGATACACGATTCAAAATACAACACGCAGTTGCTACAGCTTTTGCCTAAAAATGTTTTGGTAAAGTGGATCCATTTAATAATGTTCTTGCACATTCTTGTAAAGTCCGATTTTTCTGTTCTACAACTCCGTTTTGTTGTGGAGTTCTAGGAAAGGAAAAATTATGATATATACCTTTCTTTGCACAAAGATGTTCAAATTCATTATTGTCGAACTCTCCACCATGATCACTTCTTATGTTCCTAACATTAAGCCCTTCTGATTTTTGAATTCTCTTAACAAACGATTTGAAATGATTGAAAGTGTCACTTTTGTTTTTAAAGAAAATTACCCAAGTATAACGAGAGTAATCATCAATAATTACAAACACATACCAATTATGATTTATTGACTGAACCTGTATTGGTCCAAATAAATCCATATGTAATAGCTCAAGTGGTTGTAATGTTGATATGACTTTCTTGGATTTAAATGATGATTTAGTCAAGTTTCCTAATTGACATGCATCACAAATACTATCAACCGTAAAGCTAAATTTGGGTAGTCCTTTAACAAAGTCATTTTTGGCTGGCTTGTCGATAGTTCTGAAGTTTATATGACAGAAACGTTTGTGCCATAGCCATGGATCATTATCATTTGCTACAAGACACATATCTGAATTATGATTGACATTCATATTCAGAATATAAATATTTCTGTCTCTATATCCTTCGAAAACTAAATTTCGATCTTTATCTAAAATACTACATTTGTTATCCAAAAAGGAAATGGTAAAACCCTTGTCGCATAATTGACTGATACTAAGTAAATTGTGTTTCAAATTTTTAACTAGCATGACATTAGTAATAAGAGGTAAGTTAGATGTACCGCAATTGCTCACATCGCCTTTGCCGATGATGTAGCCTTTTGAATTATCTCCAAAAGTGACGGAGCCACCATCTGAATAAGTGATATTTTTCAATAAGCTCTTGTCTCCAGTCATATGCTTCGAGCAACCACTGTCCAATATCCACTTTCCTCTTTTCTTAATTGGACCTGCAAAAAATAAAATTAAGTCCATGGTACCCACTTTTTATGGGGTCCTAAGAGTTAGGTCTTAGGAGTCCAAATCCATACGGGTCCAGTATCCCCTTTATATAGATAATTGGAATTATAGTGCACAATATTCAAAAAATTCTGAATATATTTGTTCCTAATAAAAAATTTATTTGTTTTAGGAACCCATATTTTGATAGTCTTGACATTTTTCTTTTGAAATTTCACAATCGGTTTTGGTTTGGAATATAATAAACTAAGATTTTTCTTAGCTTCAGTTTCTTGTACTATTTTATTTTTTCTTTTTCTTTTATTGCCAAGATATTTCTTAATATCTTGTTTCTTATACCCCAAACCTTGTTTATTCGAAGCAGATTGTGAATTTTCAATAATTTTGTCAAGTTTTCTCGACCTTTGTTGAAGTTAGAAACATTTTGAGTAATGTCATCTAACTTAGTTTGTAAACTAGCTTTTTCTAGGTCTAGAATCTTGACTTTTGCCTTAAGCTCATGATTTTCAGTAGTAAAGCATCATTTTTCTCTTTTTGAGTTTCAGTTTCTTGACTTAAAAGAGATAATTGAGAATCAATATTAGATGATGATTCTTGAACTTTTTCAAATTCCTCCTCTAATATTTTCTTCTCGTCTTTTAACATATCTCGTTCAAATTCTACTCTACTTAAATCTGCTTTGGCTTGCTTGCATTGCCGTTTCGTATCTTTAAATTTAAAAATTAATTCAGCATTAATATCAAGAACTTCTTCAAAAGTAGGAATTTGTACCTCATCTTCTATTGCCATGAAACATACATTAGCTTGTTCATTGTCTGAATCACTTTCACAATCAGATGAAGATGAGTATGAATAATCCCATGTTACCGAGAATGCTCGTTTCTTTGACTTGTCTTTCTTGTATTTGATTTTGTCATTTTTTGACTTCTTCTTTTGCTCTGGACAATCCTTTTGCATATGCCCCTTTTTATGACAATTGAAGCATTCTATATTTGAAGAAGATGGTTTATTTGAACTGAACTTCTTTCTGTTGTATCGACTAGCCTTTCGTTGCTTTAAGAATTTCTTGAATCCTTTTGCAATGAATGCCAGATCTTCATCTTCGGAATCTGAATTATCCTCATCTTTTTCAGCAAGAAAAACTACAATTTTCTTTTCTTCTTTTTGTTCTTTTCTAGCCTGCAAGTTAGCTTCATTGGACATTAGATTTCCTATTAATTCATCTGGCTTCATGGTGGAAAGGTCATTAGCGTCTTCAATGGCAAATACTTTTCCTTCCCATTCACTAGTCAGAGAATGTAGGATTGTCGAGACAACATCAAAATCAGAATATTTTTGCCCTATACTAATAAGTGCATGATGAATAGTTTGAAACCGTGAATACATATCATTGATAGTCTCATTTGACTTCATTTTGAAATTTTGAAACCGACTTTTCAGCATGGCTATTTTGGCTTGTTTAACCTTGTTAGTACCTTCATGGGTGGTTTTTAGCGTTTGCCAAATTTGATGGGCAGTGGTGCAGATACTAACACGATTATATTCATTTTGATCTAATGCACAAAACAACATATTTATTGCTTTTGCATTTACGGCTGCTGTCATTTTCTCAGCCGGTGTCCATTTTGAATACTCAGTTGTTGGGTTCACTATTTCTTTTTGTGTAGCATTCCAAGCATCAAAATTAGTTGACTGCATGTTAAATGAGATACGTGTTGCCCAATAACTATAATTAAGGCCATTGAAGAATGGAGGACTTTGTGTTGATTGACCTTCCGTGTAAGTGGTGTTTTGAGTGCTAGAACTAGGGTTATTTGCCATATTACAAGTATATATCAAATAACTGTGTTACGGTTATAACATGATCGTGCTCTGATACCAATTGAAAGAGTCGGTATACGACTTAGGCAGGATCAGTAATATGGATATGCGGAATGTATGTGATAGACTAACTTGTATATTTACAATAGCTATGCTAATGAATATGAGATAGTGACATATATCATAAAATAAAAAGCAGTAAAGTAAAGTAATAACACCAGGGCTTTTTATACTGGTTCGGAGCACCGTCCTATGTCCAGTCCCAGACCTCTCTCTGAATTTTCACTAATCAACCACCTCGCTTCAACCGGAGGAACAGGTTCACAATACTCGAATAGCCGAACGGGATTTCACGCCTCTCATAACACGAGGACTTCACAACTTGCCTCTCACAACACGAGGACTTCACAACTTGCCCCTCACAACACGAAGGACTTCATACAAGATGAGTAGACTTGTAACTTGACAATGTGTGTTCTTAATAACACGAATTTGTCAATTCTTGTACACCCTTCCTATAATCTTATCCTCAAATAGAATTTGAATTTGTGAAGATTTGGAAGATGATATCGTGTTTGAATCAAAAGAATAATATATAGATTCTAGGATTCAACAGCGATATAAGAAGATTATGAGCATTTGAGTGCTTTGAAATGATCAAGAATGAAATCAACAATAGATAGAATAGATAGAAAGAAATTAGTTATTCGAATAGATAATTTCATGTTGTTTTTATAGAGGATAAAGAGTTGCAACCATTAGTGAAGAGAAGTATTGAAGAGAAATGATATTTGGTGAAAGGTAAAGGAAGCAACTTTTGATGAGAAGAGATGTCTGTATGAAGAGTTGCTTTCAGTTCGAAAATCGATTGACAGGTCCGAAATAACCAGTAGACTGAATTTTGAAATATATATACATTCCATATATGTGTGCACGTTTATTGTGCATTCTGCCCAGAAACGGTCGACCGCCTATATTTAAACCGGTCGACCGGTTTCTGGCAATATGCACAATAAATGTGCATTCATATATACACATATATATATATATATATATATATATTCATAATATAGAGGTATATGATTATTTGAGGATAGATTTTAACATTTATAACACGGCTAAACCACTAAATAATCAACCTCTAACTTACGTTATCATTGATTCTCTTCTTTTTGTCGATCATGAAACTTCTCCTTCTCATTAATCAAAATGCTATAAATTCCTTGACTCAACAGTATCCATATCATAAAGTCTGATGCATAATATTTTATCGATTGGTAAGATATAGCCTCAAAAATACATGCCTTCTCACAACAAGTACGAAGTACCATCAGTGTCATATCTGCAAACGATTCAATTTGCAGTGCTACACTTTGCCATCCTTATGAGGTACATAAAATTTGAACCGGACTCTTTAGGGGAATTAAAACATATCAAAGAACTACTGTATCATCCATTTGCAATATTCTTTTGTAGTAATATCAATTTATGGCAATGGAAATAATGGGCAACGAAAATAATATTAAATGAGACCTAATAGCTTATGAAGGGTATATAATTTACAATATTGATTAATTATAATGATATAATGGGCAGGGGCGTTATGACATCATATGTCTATCAGGAGTTTACATATATTCAGAAGAAGGCGGCAATGCCAGCAGAAGCGGGGGGCTTCTGTCTTTTGTAGTATCATTGGCTGGACCAGACGGTCATGTTTGATGCTGATTTTGTGGCTGGGGCAATGTTGTCGTGGTTTAACTTCTCTTATTTTTATTCATTTATTAGCTCCATAAAACAAATTCTTCAATTTTTTACAACTAGGTATTTTACAAGTTATAATCATGGTAGCCTTACGATAATTTTCAGATAGTGATAGGGAGTTACATAGCCGAAGGGAAGAAGGAAAAGGTGGAGGCCAGCAGAGGTCAGATGGCAGCCCCACCTCTTCCAATAGCTGCAAGTTTCATAGGGGTGCCACTTACATCATCAAGTGTAAGGACCCGTAACTTCCCCGTGAAGGAAAGCGCGGATACTACGAGAACAACACACAAAAGAACGCAAACAAAAGAACATTTCATTGCTTATTACAATAATTCCATCAGAATACAAGAATATACAGAGTATGAATAATTATAATACAACAAAAAAATATCAGAGATTACAATAAATTACATAGTAATGGAAAAACAATACAAAACACAACTGAAAGTGATACACGAATACAGAGCTTTCCGAGTATCATTCCAGCTGTAAACCAGGATCCTGTGAATATAAATCTGCAAAACCAAAACTACTAGCTTCCCGTGTCAAAATAAGGGCACCCAGAGTTTAGGTTAAAACAATAAACTCCAGGTCAGTCATGTGACTGGTGTGAGAACTAAAACAGTTATTAATCTTTATTTTAAAGTTGGGTAAATCAAGGGACCATGCCGTATAACACGGAACAGGTTTCCTCCCAAGACTACCAGTGCATAAAACAACAGCGCAATGCTAAATAAAGGACAATGAAGCTATTATAAGACCCAGGTCCCATCACACAATGCAACGCAAGCCGGAGGATAGGGTTTTTACCTTGTAATAGCCAAGAATGCTTGATACATTTAAAACAAATCATTTGATACTATTATAAGTGCATAGTGTATAAAACAACTTCAAATCATAAGTATCAATCATAGACGGCATAAGTGCCCCATACCATTATGTCGCCATACTAGGCTCTACAATCAAAACCGCAAAGTCATGTATTGGAAGTTGGATTTCCATCTGTGAACCGAGGCAAAAGATAGTCCTCTACCGATTCGAGACGCTCTAGCCCGTGTCTCAGGACCCAGACTCAGGTGGGCCCTTGGAGCGACAGGGTCGGTCCACCAATGTGGATTAAAATGCCTGAACACTGCGTTTCCCCGCCCTTTGGAGCGTCAATGTGCCAAATGACTCCATCGGCTCCACATAGTCACTGATATATCCGAGGCGCCTCGGAACAGCAACAACCACACAGGTGAAAATAATATAAATGTCAGGGCTGGTAGGTCACTGACACCACCCTAGCTAGAAGGAAACGCATGCCCTCCCTGAGGTCCTCTCCCATTTTTGGTTCACAACCGGGGTGTGAGGCTCGCGAATCAACGCTACACAAAGCTATGCCACACATGCGGTGCTTTGATCATAAACCACAAGACTTTGCTTTTCAACAAAAGCCTTGATCAATTGCCATTTAGGCATGCCACACAGGCAATTCACTCCATGTAACACCCCACGTCCATTAATGTCACTCACAAAGGGAATGCATTAACTTCCATGGAGGTTTTAAGTGAATATAGAACAGTAAAATTACAACAAGACAGATATAAAATAGTACTTGGAAATTCAAAAACTTTATTTCATTGTAGCAGAAGTCAAAACATGTTTGATTACATCATAACACCATATTCAATGTCAAGTACAATATCTATCTTGATAAAACAAGTACATAATCCCATTACATGAATAGCCATTAAAAAGAAAGATAACAAGCTGGACTTTACTTCAGCAGTCCAAGCTTTCCAGAAGATAAGCGATCCAACTAGACTCCACTAGAACTTGGCCCAACCTGCGGACCTGAAGGGAGAAAAAGGATGGAAAAGAGGGGGTCAGACATAAAGTCTGGTGAATATGATAATTCTACAATACTATTACCAAAATAACTGGACTAAGGCATAAGCTGGAAAACAAGAAAATGTCTATGAAGAGCAGATTAAGGACATAGACAATCGCTAAAGGCAACGTTATAGGCGCTCCTAAATACTAAAGGATAAACACTATACTGCACCACACCAGTCACCCTAAAGATTCATCCCACTTAGCTTCACTTAGAAACTTTCCCAATGGCTTTACGTACCCCTAGCTGACTACATAGGTGCCGCCTGCCCCTATCTCCACTAGGTGTACCCTACTTCCCATTATTCGATCGGCTCCCTAACTCGTAGATACCCGTGCTGGCCCCACAGTGGGGTGTATCACTCCCCTAAAGTGGCAACCTGATACAACGGACATGCACGGCTTATACCTACACGATGCAACAACGTCTTACCTACCAGCCCGGGTCCACACACGCATATGAAACCCGTTGGACTTGCGTTGCCACCGCTCCCTGTTTTGGCCTCTTATAGTCAAACCCAGTATGCGTGTCCCGTCCTCGACTTGGGTCGAGCCCACAAAGATACGTTTTGGGATACTGGTTGAAATGGGCCCCCACTATTTACCACAAGCATTCCACCTAAGCTTGTCCCCATTAGTCCATCCCACTTAACCCACTTAGTCATGTTCATTTACATGTGTGTTTGGTTAAGTCTAATCGTATTTCAAATGCCTCTAAAGGCAACCACCAGATTCCTCATGCCACCCAAGGCACCTACTTAACCCCCATGTCGCACCTTACATGATTATCTGGTTAAGTATTTCTTAGTTCATTAAGGCCATAACCTCATAAAGACCTCTCACATTAGACTGGCATTTATGGCAGCTGGATTTGCCGGGCGGGTCTGGGCAGTCTTACACCATAAAAGAGTCTAACCTCGTGTCTTTACAACTGTTATGCTTTAGTTTGGGCCTAGGACCTCTCACATTGGGCCGACATTTGTGACTACTGGATTTGCCGGGCGGGTCCGGGCAGGTTTACATCACAAACGGGTCCAACCTCGTGTCCCAAGCATTGATTATTAATAATAATCCACTTTCCCCCAATTTTAATAATTCCCTACTTGAATTATTAATTACTTCCAATTTTTAACAATGTCCATAATTGACTCAATTATGGACATCCATTCATGGTATGCAAAATCTTACAAAATTGCACCCAATTTATTAATTCCTAATATTACCCCTACCCCACGTTTGAACGTTTATTCGCAAAATATATGTTAGACTCGAATAACCTAACTCATAGCATAAAAGAGATTATCATAATAACAACATGTATATGTGACCAAATGAATCATAATAAGGGGTGAAACTTGCATATGTCCAACTTGCATAGATTATACATGTCATGGACCTAAAGGTGTCAACTTGTTCAAAATTCACCTAATATAATCTCAATCAATTTTCATAAACTTACATATGAACATGTGTGAATCAACATCATCTAATTTTTTAACAACATGGTTTTATATGGGTACACCTAACTCAATAGGCAAATTCCCATAATCAAGTTTTATTTAATTATAGTTTCAAGTTTATGGGTACACCTAACCTAATAGGCAAATTCCCATAAACAAGATCCATTTAAATTAAAAAAAACATAACTTTAAGCATGATCCAACAACATCATGATTTTTCAACATAATATAGCATGATTTATAACATGGCATAGTATGATAGTATAACATAGCTTGACATGATTCTCAACATAGCACGACATAGCATAAGAGAATTTACAACATAGCATGACATAGCATATATAATTTACATCATACGACAACATAATAACATAATAAGAGATCCACAATATATAGAATTTACAATTACAAATCACATCACTTTCTTGTGATCCATTCATAACTGAGTCAAATTAGTTTGTAATAGTCTTGTGAGAATCATCATACTCACCAACAAAAGAAGAGAATTAGAGAGAGAGTTCTTTGGTTTGATTTGTTTTGTTGAGTAGAATTTAGTTGTAGTAGATTAGGCTTCCTCTTCTTAGTTTGTGACGGCTACGCTGAACTCCATGGCAGCAGCATGACGGTAGCTTCTCTAATTTTACAAGTGATTTAGGTTTAGGGTCTACCCACTTATTTATAGATTTTAGAATGCATTTAGGCCATTAGATTTAACCTAGAAATAACCGCAGCCGTTCAGACAAGATGGGGTTTATCTTGTTGACTCAGCAATGAGTCAGAAGTGACTCAGCAAACACTCAGCAATATATATATATATATATATATATATATATATATTCTACAATGTACACATTAGATACATCCCCCCCTTTTACACACTTATTATTGTTTTTATATACATATTAGATACATCCCCTCTCTAACACACTTATTAATATTTTTATATTCATATTAGATACATCCCCTCTCTTACATACTTATTAATATTTTTATATTCATAATAGATACATCCCCTCTCTTACATACTTATTAATATTTTTATATTCATATTAGATACATCCCCTCTCTTACATACTTATTTATATTTTTGTATTCATATTAGATACATCCCCTCTCTTACATACTTATTAATATTTTTGTATTCATATTAGATACATCCCCTCTTCTACACACTTATTATTATTTTAGCAACTTTAGTGTTAATAGAAAATTCGGGGTGTTACATTCTCCCCTCCTTTTAGGATTTCGTCCCCGAAATCTTCAAGTCTGGAAGAATGTATATCCTACCATCCAAACGTCCATCTACTCATCCATCATACACAGGCATCCATTGTCCTTACAGACTTCTAATGCTTTCATGTTTAAATGCACAGTGTGTGTATATGTCCGTATCTAATGCAAAATCAGGCGGTCCACTGATTCAGTTGACCTCCTTAATGCAACTATGATCGTGCCATGCATCCATTATGTATGCAAAAGATTCTTAATGCTACATAATACTTCTATATGCGTGCACAACCATCATCTGAATGCAGCATCCACATGATAATACAACCATCGTTCATCCATTTTACTAAATACATCCATATATATGCAATATGCAATATGTAGTGACTGAGCCGATCTAGTGCCTAAAGTGTGTGTATATATGCATCCACGAGCAACCATTAGCAAACACTTGCATCCATTTTGCATCCATCATACATAACATGTCTCAAACACATGTTCCAACCATAGGATTATCCTAACTAAAGGTCAAAGATACTAATGAGAGGACATACTAAAGATAAGATAAGATAAGCTAAGCGATAAAGGAGAAATTAAAAGACATACCCTCAAAAAGAAAAGGGTACAACGAACGCATCTTCTCTTCTGTCTCCCAAGTTGCGTTGCTCTCATCATCTCCCCATTGCACTTTAACCAGTCTGACCTCTCGATTCCTCAACTTTTTGATCTCCGACCCAAGAATGCATGTAGGAGCTCGTCTAATTGTTGCATCACGCTCTATTTCCACCTCTTTAAGCAAGCTCGGCTCTACCACCTCCGCGGTCTTGTGCAAACACTTCCTCAAATGTGATACATGGAATACGTCGTGTACTCCACTAAGTTTCTCAGGCAACTCCACCCTATATGCCATCTTCCCAATCCTGTTTTTTACAGGAAACGGCCCTACAAACCTTGGTGCTAATTTCCCCACGGACCCAAAGCGAACAACATTCTGTAACGGAGATACTTTGATAAAAACCATGTCCCCAATGTCAAACTCAAGATCTGTCCTCCTCTTATCAGCATACGATTTTTGCCTATCTTGTGCTGCTTTCATCCTCCTTCGAATCAACTCAATCTTCTCCGAGGTTTCCCTAACCATATCGGGCCCAAGTAGGATTTTATCGGTAGATTCCCACCAACATGTAGGCGAACGGCAAGGCCTTCCATAAAGAGCTTCGAAAGGTGCCATGCCAATACTAGACTGAAAGCTATTATTATATGCGAATTCTACTAACGGAAGGTGCTCTTCCCATGTACCCCCAAAGTCTAGGATACAAAGCCTTAAAAGATCCTCTAGAATGCGATTCACCCTCTCGGTCTGGCCGTCTGTCTGAGGATGATATGCGGTGCTCAAACATAGCTGAGTCCCTACCACCTCTTGTAAACTCTTCCAAAATTCGCTAGTAAAGATGGGGTCACGGTCGCTTACTATACTAGAAGGAATACCGTGCAAACGAACTATCTCCTTAATGTATACAGAAGCCAACCACGGAGCAGTCCTCTTACTTTTCACGGGAATAAAATGGGCGCTTTTAGTAAGTCTATCTACTATAACCCAAATCCCCGTGTTACCCTTCCTTGATCTTGGTAATCCATCCACAAAATCCATTGAGATGCTTTCCCATTTCCATAGTGGAACTTCTAATGGGTGAAGCAACCCACCGGGTTTCTTTTGTTCTGCTTTAACTCGTTGGCACACCAAGCATCTAGCGACGTACTCGGCCACATCCTTTTTCATACCGGTCCAAAAGAAAACCCGCTTCATATCTTTGTACATCTTATCCCCGCCGGGATGAATGGTCATTTTTGAGCGATGAGCATCATCAAGAATGGCCTTCCTTAAGTCTTCGTCTTGTGGTACACAAAGTCTATTATCCCTTCGTAACCAACCTTTATCGTCTAGGGTATACCTACGAAGATGGCTAGACGACTCCCCCCCTTTGAGCTTTTCTACTATCTCAACCAACCGTGGGTCGTCTCGCTGTGCCTCACCAACCCGTCCTAGAAGTGTAGGTCTAACCTCCAAGGATGCTAACAGACCGGGTACTAAGTCAACGGAGGGTCTAAAGTCAAACATAGAGATGAATTCTAAGCTTTGTCGTTCAACAAACAACGGACTCAAGGACAACCTTTTCCTACTTAAGGCGTCTGCCACCACGTTACCCTTGCCCGGGGTATATGCTATTTCAAAATCGTAGGAGGCTAAGAATTCCATCCACCGTTGCTGCCTTAAATTCAAATCCTTCTGAGAGAATAAGTATTTTAATGATTTGTGGTCAGTGAACAGTTCGAATTTCTCACCAAGAAGATAGTGACGCCAAGACTTAAGCGCGAAAACAATTGCGGCTAGCTCTAAGTCATGCGTGGGGTAATTCTTTTCATGAACCCTCAACTGCCTTCCACCATAGGCTATTACTCTTCCCTCTTGCATGAGGACCGCGCCAAGTCCCGTCCCACAAGCATCAGTATAGATGGTAAACGGTTTATTCCCGTCTGGCAGCACTAAGACTGGGGCTGAAGTTAAGGCTCTCTTTAAACGTTGGAACGCATCATCGCAATCTTTGTCCCACGTAAAAACCAGGTTCTTCTTCGTTAACCGTGTTAATGGAGCTGATATTCTTGCGAAGTCTTTGATAAACTTCCTATAATAGCCAGCCAACCCCAAGAAACTTCTTACTTCGGTTGCATTTTTAGGGACCTTCCAATCTTGGATGGCCACTACCTTTGCGGGATCCACTGCTATCCCTTCTTTGGAAACCACGTGCCCTAAGGACCGTACTTCCTTCCTCCAGAAGTGACACTTAGAAAATTTTGCCTTAAGGTTATGTGCTCGAAGGGTTTCCAACACTTCCCTAAGATGTAGGGAGTGCTCTTCTTTATTCTTAGAAAAGACTAAGATGTCATCCACAAAGACTACCACGAATTTGTTAAGGTATTCCCTAAACACCCTACTCATCAAATCAACAAAATATGCAGGGGCGTTTGTCAAACCAAAGGGCATCACTATCCATTCATAGAATCCGTCAGGAGTCCTAAAAGCAGTCTTATCTATACTATCCTCAGCCACTCTCAGTTGATGAAAGCCAGTGGCTAAGTCCAACTGCGAAAACACTGAGGTGCCAACTAACTGATCAAAGAGATCGTCAATCCTCGGCAGTGGGTGTCGGTTCTTTTTAGTAAGCTTGTTTAGTTCTCTATAGTCCATACAAAGTCTAAGAGACCCATCCGCCTTTGTGGCAAAAACTACTGGAGCACCCCACTCCGATATACTACGTCTTATGAACCCCTTCTCAAGCAACTCCTTTACTTGCTTATTGAGTTCCCTCCTTTCACGAGGAGCCATGTGGCGCACTGGCAAAGATACGGGTTTAGCATTATCCACAAGATAAATTCGAAAGTCTATCTCCCGCTTTGGAGGTAAGCCCTTCACCTCCTCAAACACATCCGGATATTCCCGGACCACTTCTACCGATCGCAGGTTCTCTACAGACACGTCAAGCGATTCAAGATAACTTAGCATAACGGAATTTATGGGATTACAAAAGATGTCGAGAGCATTACCAAGGCGAGTCACAAGCCTAACTACTCTCCTTTCACAATCAAGAATGGCCCTATTTCTAGACAACCAATCCATTCCTAAAATTAGCCCATAGCCCGTGAAGCCCAATACATAAGCATCACATCTAAATTCAACGCTAAGTATAGAGATTTTCAAATCCAAACATATCATGGTCAAATGAGCCGAACCCCCAATTAGATTTGAAACGACCAAGGGATCCTCTACTAAAATGGTGTTCAAGTGCAGTGATTCAACTAATGATGCAGAGATAAACGAATGAGATGCGCCAGAATCGAATAAGGTACGGACAGGATGATCAAACAGAAAAACTAAGCTTTCAACAGAAATTGTTCTACCTCTTTCTTGCAGCGGTGGGGCCGCAATAGCCTGAACTTGCCCCCTTGCCTGCCCTGGTGCCATAAGAGCCTGCACCTGTCCTCCCGAGGTAGACCCTGCCCTCTGCCCCTTCTTTGGACAGTCCTTCACTAAATGTCCCGCATCTCCACAATGAAAACAACCAGTCTTCTTTTTCTTTCTACAATCTTTGCTGAGATGGCCAGGCGTCCCACAATTGAAGCATTTCTTCTTCGCTTTGCCATTATTGTTTTTACCACCCTTCTTATTTTGCTGTTGGGGTTTCTTCTGATCCCCTTTCTTTTCAACTGCCTTATCCTCATGCATAAGTGCCATTTCTACTAGCTTTTCAAAGGTGGCTCCCATAGGGATGTGGGTCATAGCCAACCCTTGCAACGGTTCATTCAAGCCTCTAACGAACCTCAAAGCTTTCTTCTCTGGCGTGTTCACCAACTCCAAGCCAAACCTTGCTAACTGATTAAATTTATTGACATATTCCTTTACTGATGACCCTTGCTTTAGTGCCAGGAATTTTTCCATATTTAAGTTCTCCTCTGCCCTTGAAAGAAACTTTGCCTCAAACCTTCGTCTGAAATCCGCCCATGAATCGACTGGACGTTCCCCGTTAGTGACCTCCCACCAAAACGAGGCCTCTCCCTTCATTAACTAAGCAGCTAAACGGACTTTCCTCCCATCTTCCACTTCAAAGATATCCAACAATTCCTCAGTCTCCTTAAGCCAATCTCTGGCCTCCACAAACGTCTCAGTCCCTTGAAAAGTTTTTCCTCCCATAGCCTTGAATTCCTTGCACGTCTTTGCAAAAGTGTCAACACGAGGAGGAGGAGGAGGAGGAATGGGTGCAACTAGGGGTGGAGGAGTATCCGCTGGGCCTGCAGTGGTGGCCCTAGCCTCCAAGTATCTCCTAAACCACCCTGGAATCGTCACACCTTCTGGGAGATTAAGATCTTCAGCCATGCTGAAACGAAAAAGGAAAGATTCAAAATGGAGAATTCGAAAGATAAAGATAAGGATGTGGCTATTTGGGATTATGTTTTTCATAAAAACTCTCTTTAAATAACATGTTTTTTTTTTGAAAGCACTTCTTCCAAAAATACTTTAGAAAAAAAATATTTTTCAAAAAAAAAAAAAAATTTATCTGTTCTGGTAACCTTATGCTCTGATACCACGTGTAACACCCCACGTCCATTAATGTCACTCACAAAGGGAATGCATTAACTTCCATGGAGGTTTTAAGTGAATATAGAACAGTAAAATTACAACAAGACAGATATAAAATAGTACTTGGAAATTCAAAAACTTTATTTCATTGTAGCAGAAGTCAAAACATGTTTGATTACATCATAACACCATATTCAATGTCAAGTACAATATCTATCTTGATAAAACAAGTACATAATCCCATTACATGAATAGCCATTAAAAAGAAAGATAACAAGCTGGACTTTACTTCAGCAGTCCAAGCTTTCCAGAAGATAAGCGATCCAACTAGACTCCACTAGAACTTGGCCCAACCTGCGGACCTGAAGGGAGAAAAAGGATGGAAAAGAGGGGGTCAGACATAAAGTCTGGTGAATATGATAATTCTACAATACTATTACCAAAATAACTGGACTAAGGCATAAGCTGGAAAACAAGAAAATGTCTATGAAGAGCAGATTAAGGACATAGACAATCGCTAAAGGCAACGTTATAGGCGCTCCTAAATACTAAAGGATAAACACTATACTGCACCACACCAGTCACCCTAAAGATTCATCCCACTTAGCTTCACTTAGAAACTTTCCCAATGGCTTTACGTACCCCTAGCTGACTACATAGGTGCCGCCTGCCCCTATCTCCACTAGGTGTACCCTACTTCCCATTATTCGATCGGCTCCCTAACTCGTAGATACCCGTGCTGGCCCCACAGTGGGGTGTATCACTCCCCTAAAGTGGCAACCTGATACAACGGACATGCACGGCTTATACCTACACGATGCAACAACGTCTTACCTACCAGCCCGGGTCCACACACGCATATGAAACCCGTTGGACTTGCGTTGCCACCGCTCCCTGTTTTGGCCTCTTATAGTCAAACCCAGTATGCGTGTCCCGTCCTCGACTTGGGTCGAGCCCACAAAGATACGTTTTGGGATACTGGTTGAAATGGGCCCCCACTATTTACCACAAGCATTCCACCTAAGCTTGTCCCCATTAGTCCATCCCACTTAACCCACTTAGTCATGTTCATTTACATGTGTGTTTGGTTAAGTCTAATCGTATTTCAAACGCCTCTAAAGGCAACCACCAGATTCCTCATGCCACCCAAGGCACCTACTTAACCCCCATGTCGCACCTTACATGATTATCTGGTTAAGTATTTCTTAGTTCATTAAGGCCATAACCTCATAAAGACCTCTCACATTAGACTGGCATTTATGGCAGCTGGATTTGCCGGGCGGGTCCGGGCAGTCTTACACCATAAAAGAGTCTAACCTCGTGTCTTTACAACTGTTATGCTTTAGTTTGGGCCTAGGACCTCTCACATTGGGCCGACATTTGTGACTACTGGATTTGCCGGGCGGGTCCGGGCAGGTTTACATCACAAACGGGTCCAACCTCGTGTCCCAAGCATTGATTATTAATAATAATCCACTTTCCCCCAATTTTAATAATTCCCTACTTGAATTATTAATTACTTCCAATTTTTAACAATGTCCATAATTGACTCAATTATGGACATCCATTCATGGTATGCAAAATCTTACAAAATTGCACCCAATTTATTAATTCCTAATATTACCCCTACCCCACGTTTGAACGTTTATTCGCAAAATATATGTTAGACTCGAATAGCCTAACTCATAGCATAAAAGAGATTATCATAATAACAACATGTATATGTGACCAAATGAATCATAATAAGGGGTGAAACTTGCATATGTCCAACTTGCATAGATTATACATGTCATGGACCTAAAGGTGTCAACTTGTTCAAAATTCACCTAATATAATCTCAATCAATTTTCATAAACTTACATATGAACATGTGTGAATCAACATCATCTAATTTTTTAACAACATGGTTTTATATGGGTACACCTAACTCAATAGGCAAATTCCCATAATCAAGTTTTATTTAATTATAGTTTCAAGTTTATGGGTACACCTAACCTAATAGGCAAATTCCCATAAACAAGATCCATTTAAATTAAAAAAAACATAACTTTAAGCATGATCCAACAACATCATGATTTTTCAACATAATATAGCATGATTTATAACATGGCATAGTATGATAGTATAACATAGCTTGACATGATTCTCAACATAGCACGACATAGCATAAGAGAATTTACAACATAGCATGACATAGCATATATAATTTACATCATACGACAACATAATAACATAATAAGAGATCCACAATATATAGAATTTACAATTACAAATCACATCACTTTCTTGTGATCCATTCATAACTGAGTCAAATTAGTTTGTAATAGTCTTGTGAGAATCATCATACTCACCAACAAAAGAAGATAATTAGAGAGAGAGTTCTTTGGTTTGATTTGTTTTGTTGAGTAGAATTTAGTTGTAGTAGATTAGGCTTCCTCTTCTTAGTTTGTGACGGCTACGCTGAACTCCATGGCAGCAGCATGACGGTAGCTTCTCTAATTTTACAAGTGATTTAGGTTTAGGGTCTACCCACTTATTTATAGATTTTAGAATGCATTTAGGCCATTAGATTTGACCTAGAAATAACCGCAGCCGTTCAGACAAGATGGGGTTTATCTTGTTGACTCAGCAATGAGTCAGAAGTGACTCAGCAAACACTCAGCAATATATATATATATATATATATATATTCTACAATGTACACATTAGATACATCCCCCCCTTTTACACACTTATTATTGTTTTTATATACATATTAGATACATCCCCTCTCTAACACACTTATTAATATTTTTATATTCATATTAGATACATCCCCTCTCTTACATACTTATTAATATTTTTATATTCATAATAGATACATCCCCTCTCTTACATACTTATTAATATTTTTATATTCATATTAGATACATCCCCTCTCTTACATACTTATTAATATTTTTGTATTCATATTAGATACATCCCCTCTCTTACATACTTATTAATATTTTTGTATTCATATTAGATACATCCCCTCTTCTACACACTTATTATTATTTTAGCAACTTTAGTGTTAATAGAAAATTCGGGGTGTTACACTCCATGCGATTGATATCCACCAATATATAACCCCTGAGCTCGTACGTCTCAGAGAAGGGCGTTAAGCAAGAGAATAAATTCTCCACCGCCAAAAAGATATATACTTAATAGAAATCAATCACACAGAATAAAATCCAATGTCAGACACACAGTCCATTTACAAGTTCGTTCTGGGTCTGAACGAAACCGGAGGCACCGTGTACCTCGCCTATCCATCGATCTCCAAGTACGTCTGGACGATCACCAACTGATTCCTTCCTCTTGGGTGTACAGCCCAATCAAGATCATTAGTAATCGCCCAAACGATGTGAAGACCTCCGGTCTTCAACCACCGTCTTCATCCTCGACACCACGTCGAATCAGTTATTCAGAATAGGATAAACCCGGTCTTTCTAAATAACTCGTGTATATAATAAACAAGTATTACACAAACACAACATATGCCTCATTCCAATTCAGAATATTCTTTTATTCAAATATTCTTATTCTTTGGGAAAGGTTCCCATTAATTTTATCAAAGATAAATTCTTTAAATTTATTCTTTAATCTTCTTTTGAATATCAATTCAAACTAGTCGGGATTAGCGAACCACACCGAAGTAATCATTTATTTTATTTCCTAGTCCCAACCTATTCATCCCATGAAGTAAAACTGGTCATACTTCATATCTAAGACCACGGTGTTATCGGTAAATTCAATTACCATTTCATGTTCAAATCTAATTAAAGATTTAACTATCGCCTGGAGCAAAACTGGTGATACTCCATTCTCGACCATTTCAATCTAATTAAAGATTCATTAAAACTCCACTTAGTTTTAATCTTCCTAAAAATCAATATTAATGATTGCTTAACTTGGGAAATCATATCCTGTCTTTAACTAGGTTAAAGAACCAATGTCATTTAAAACACTGTTCATTATAAACCCAAAATCACATTCCATTCCAATTCAATTATTGAAACTTCGGGTTACTTTTAAAACCCTTTCAAATCCAATTTATTTATTTAAAAATAAATAAATTATTATTCTAGTTCAAAACTAGTTCATTTCGATAAAAATCTATTTTTATCTTTTCAAATTTGGAACTTTTCATCTCAATTCTTCACAAATCATTTCTTATGATTCTACACAAATTATTACTATTTTTAATAATTTTATCAAGGCCCGCACAGTCGATTTCCATCAACAGCCATCGAACTGCACTTACAGCAACCTTTTCCAAATTTGATTTGGACATAATTCAAATCCAACCGTTAGATTTCAAATCTATAATATTCGTTAGAAATTTCTTTTCGATACGAACCCAACGGTTCTAGTTTTAGGAGAATCCGAAGGTCGGATCTCCCGTAATATCCATTCGAAGCCAATGGTCGAAATTCGTGAACTGCCGCGGCGCGTTCTATTCAGGCCATTCTATATATATATAATATATATATATATATTATATATTTCGTCAATTTCCTTTCAAAATGTAGTTCCAACTCTCTCTCTCTCTTAATATAATAGTTGGGAAAGGTCAGTTCAATCTGGGTAGCCAAGAGGGTACTTTCTGGGTCAAATAGGTAGGCGAAGCCAATTTCGATGTGTTCTAGATGCCCGGATCAATCGTTTAGAATCCACTAAGGAAGGTAGTCAATTTTTCAGTCAATCGTTGGGTTGCGAAGCGCTCTGAAAGAGCAGGATAGACTAACGAGGCGTATCGGTCATGGTCAGCAAGTGATGTGTAATGGCTTTTTATGTGAAAAAGATGCGCATAGAAATTCCTTCACTACGATAGCAAGCAATTCATCCGTTTTGGTTAGTGGTTTTTCAGTGTTATACGCCAGAGGAAGCTACTGAGACAGTGGTATTCTCAGCTAGGCAAGTTCCAGTGGTTTTTTTATATAAGATAGTGGAAGACACATTTGTTGGGCCTGGATGGTCCACAGAACCGAGAACATATGGAATTGACCATGGGAGGATGTGGCTCAGGTTGTTAAGGAGCCCCTTTGCTCTGTTTTCGCTCCCTATGGTCGGACGAAGTGGACCTCTGGAAGAGGTCGCCTGGTGTCTTCAAATAGTGAGGATGGTACGGTCCTATGGGTATGGAAGGAAAGTAGTCCGAGGGGCCCGCCCGCGAGAGCTTTTACCCATTCATTCGTTTGTTCCGCTCAGCAAGTTACCTATTCTTGTTGGCATTGAGAAGCTGAGGCCAGTATATTAATTGGCCTAAGTATACTGGGGCAGTTCGCTTTGGTCGTCAGACTAATGGAAGGATGAGTTGTCTATCGACCTATCGGTCTCCTATTAGAGAGGATTGACCAATCCCTTAATATGTGGGGCGAATGTTTATAATAGTTTGGATCGGAGAGTATATTCCTCACTTACGCTCGCCTCATGCTTCGGTCTCCTATGTTTATACTGGCTTTCTGTCCAGGTTAGTGAATTGTTGACATTGTCAAATCGAGATTGGGTGGGTGGCAAGGAGCGACAGCTCATCGAAAAGAATGCATTGGATGGATGCCCGGGCATTGAGAAGGAAGGACGCTTGCTTTCAGAGGCGAAAGGCCATGGGGAGAGAGAGCGTCTGTTGTAACACCCTGAATTTCGGTTAATGTTAAAATTCACTAATTACAGAATAAATAATCTCAGGTGTGAGAATTGGGGGAAATGGGCTGCGTCATTGCGTTCGTCTCGGAAAAATACGCGAAATAGAGTCCGAGTTTTCGAGAATCGGAGTCCGTATGGCCCAGTTATGGCCCAATAAAGTTTGCAGAAAATTCAAAGTTCAAAACAGATTTAAAATTCAGGTTTAAAATTCGAAATTGGGGCCATTGGGCGCAGGAGGGAAAAACTCCCGCCTAGCTACCCGAGTCGACAGCCCTGTCGACTGGGCAGTCGACTTGGCTAGGACCAAGTCGACAGCCCTGTCGACTTGGGTGTCGACAGGGGGTGCTCGGCCAGTTTAACCTGGTGCACCATTTTAGGGTTTGGCTGTGTTTTGGGCTATTCTCTAGAAGCTTCCGAGATCTGATGGTCCTAAACTAACCTAGGGTTAATCTAAGGGTCTAAAACACAACCTAATCCTATAAATAAGACCCTAAGCTAGCCCTAAATGATCATAATCCTATCCTCTAACTAAACTATGCCAAAATTTTCTATGATCATGGCCTCCACTCAAAAGCCTAGCCTCCATCCTCTTTACATACTATTTCTATGAAGGCTTTCATGTTCATACAAGCATCTTTGAGTTGTATGAGTGATCATTAGCTTGCATTCATCATCAAGTTGCAAGCTTTATGTTCAAGGCTAGAGTTTTTGGGTGGTTTTTGGCAAGGGTTTGCTTATGGGAGTTTAGTGGTGAGTTTCTATAGACTTAACAATCAATTGTTAAATTGATTAGGATAGAAAATGATAAGATATGGCTATGTTTGTGGAATCAATGTGTTTATGCAAGTTTAGTATAGTGTATGTTGTGTGTTTTGCAAGTTTTATGCTATATGCAAGTTTAATGCTATGTTTTAAGATGCAAAACACTATGTTGAACATTGATTCATGTGTAACATGTTATGCAAGCTATATGTGAGATTATATGCAAGTTTATAAGTAACATGTTATGCAAGTTATGTATTTGATTTTATGCATGCTAAGTATTTGGTTTTATGCATGCTAAGTATTTGGTTTTATGCATGCTAAGTGTTTGGTTTTATGCAAGTTATGATGCAAGTTCATATGCAAGTTATGATGCAAGTTCATATGCAAGTTATGATGCAAGTTCATATACAAGTTATGATGCAAGTTCATATGCAAGTTTGCCTCTATGTATGACATAAGTACATGTGCAAGTTCATCCCTTTTAGACCTATGACATGTATGCAAGTTGACACCTTTTGTGATAGGTCTATGACATGAACATTTAAGCAAGTTACCATCTTCATGACATATGTGATTCATGCAAGTTTGGGTTGGTAATTTATGCAAGTTGGGTTTATGGTCATATATACAAGTTGACACCTTTTAAACCCATGATAATGCTAATGATATGCTAAGTTGAACCCATTGTGTGTATGATGAATCTTCTCTTTTGAAGTATGTCATGTTAACGTATTTACGTGGGGACGATGGGGTAAAAATTAATGAACACATAGAATTGTGTGAAGTGGGTATGATTAAACATACCGTAAAGTGGATGGACATAATTGGGAATTTACCTATTAAGTTAGGTCTACCCATATTATGGAATTGGGAATTTACCTATTGAGTTAGGTCTACCCATATTCTTAAATATTTGTAATTAATTAGGGATAATTAATTCAAATTATGGGGGTGATTAATTAGGTGTAATTAATCTACTAAGACACGAGGTTGGACCCTTTTGTAGCATAAGACTGCCCGGAACCGACCGGCAAATCCAGCGGCTACAAATGATTGGCCCAATGTGAGAGGTCTTAGTCATAAACTAAATACGTGACAAGTGTAAAGACATGAGGTTAGACTCTGTTATGGTGTAAGGCTGCCCGGAACCAACCGGCATATCCAGCTGCCATAAAAGACAGTCTAATGTGAGAGGTCTTTACAAAGGGTACGATCTTAATTAATTAAGAAACACTTAACCAAATTAGCATGTAGAGGGGCATGAGGGGTTAAGTGGGTGCCTTGGGTGGCATGTAGTAACTAGTGGGGTGCCTTGGGTGGCATGACGAAACTAGTGGGTTGCCTTGGGTGGCAATAGAAAATACGATTAGAATACTTAACCAAAGTGGAACATGTAATTAAACATGATTAAAGGGTTAAGTAAGTGCCTTGGGTGGCATGTGGGAATCAAGTAAGTGCCTTGGGTGGCATGTGGGAATCAAGTGCGTGCCTTGGGTGGCATGCGGGAATCTAGTGGGTGCCTTAAGTGGCAATTAAAATATAATTAAATGACAAGCTTAAGTAGTAGCTTGTGGGGGCCTTAAGTGGCAATTGAAATATAATTAAATGACAAGCTTAAGTAGTAGCTTGTGGGGGCCTTAAGTGGCAATTAAAATATAATTAAATGACAAGCTTAAGTAGTAGCTTGTGGGGGCCTTAAGTGGCAATTGAAATATAATTAAATGACAAGCTTAAGTAGTAGCTTGTGGGGGCCTTAAGTGGCAATTGAAATATGATTAGATGACTTAACCAAACCTTAACATGTAAGTGGGCATGATTATAAAAGGGGTTAAGTGGGACGCACTAGATAAAATGGCAAGCTTAAGTAGTAGCTTGTGGGGGCCCATTTCAACCAATATCGCAAACGTATCTTTGTGGGCTCGACCCAAGTCGAGGACGGGACACGCATATTGGGCTTGACTATAAGAGGCCAAAACGGGGTGGCGGTGGCAACGCGAGTCCAACGGGTTTCATATGCGTGTGTGGACCCGGGCTGGTAGATAAGACGTTGTTGCATCGTGTAGGTATAAGCCGTGCACCATTGTTGGGTTGCCACTTTGGGGAATGATACACCCCACTGTGGGGCCAGCACGGGTATCTACGGTAGGGAGCCGATCGCTTGGGGGTAGGGGGTACACCTAGTGGAGATAGGGGCAGACGGCACCTATGTAGTCAGCTAGGGGTACAAGAAACCACTGGGTAAAATTACTAAGTACACTTAGGGGGATCAACCTTTAAATAGGATTACCCTTGGGTGGGTAGAACTGGTGTGGTGCAGTGTAGGAATTACCCTTGGGTGGGTAGATCTGGGGTGGTGCAATCTAGTAATTATCCTTGGGTGGATAAATGCGTCTTTTCGGTTATCTTAGTACATCCTATGTTTAGTTGGCTACTTAGTGTAGTCATTATCCCCAGAGGTACCGTACCTTGTTTATATCATACCCTAATTACTTTAATGATTGTATTGTTAGGGTTATAGGACTCACTCAGACTTATGTCTGACCCCGTTGTTTCTTTATCTTTTTCCCAACCCTCAGGTTTTCAGAGTGAGCCTAGCACTAGTGGGCTTTGATCAGACTGCTTTATATATCCTTTGGAGCTTGGACCGTGGATGTAAAGCTCAATTTATCTTTTCTATTACGGGCTATTAGGTTATGTAGTGGGATTATGTACTTTTGTTTTTATCAGGATGGATATTATGTACTTGACTCTTATTTATGGTTTTGGTGTAACCAAACATGTTTTACTTTCCGCTGAAATGAAATGATGTTTTAAATTCTCAAGTATTACTTATATCTGTCTTGTTGTAATTTTTCTGTTCTATATTCACTTAAAATACTCCACCGATGTTATGGCATTCCCTTAGAGAGTGACCGTAGCGGGTGTGGGGTGTTACACGTGGTATCAGAGCTTAAGGTTACCAGAACAGATAAAATTTTTAGAAAAACTATTTTCTAAGAGTATTTTTGGAAAGGAGTATTTTCAAAAACATGTCTTTTAAGAGAAAAGTTTTTGAAAGAAAAGCATAATCCCCAATAGCCATATCTATATCTTTCGAATTCTCCGTTTTGAATCTCTTCCTCTCTCGTTTCGAGTTTACCCTCCGCGTATGAATGATCTTTCTAAGATAGATAAGAATGGAAAACCACTTCAAGGGACTTAGACATTAGTCGGATTAGAAGTTGGTTCAAGAAGGAGGAGGACTTGTAGGTACCTATTGGATAGACGATGGGAGGAAGGCTCAAATAGTTGTTTGGTTAATGAAGGATGAAACCTCATTGGTGGGAGGTTACGAGTGGAGAATGGGAAGAAGAGGGCTAGTAGTTATCCTTTTTGGAGGAATAGGACACCTTATTAGGATTATCCAAAGAGGCAAGGGTAAGGTACAGAATCTCCTGGAGGGTAGTTGTATTCCCTCACGGCTAGTGTACCAGATGGGGATAGGACCGTCTAGGTTGGAATTTGGATTTCTTTGTTATCCGGTCGAACTTTATTCTGACGCGTCGAGTTCGTTTATCTCATCATTGTTAGTAGAGTCACTGCACTTAGACACCAGTTTAGTAGATGATCCCTTAGTTGTTTCAAACCCAATTGGGGCTCCATGATGTGTTTGGGTTTGAAAGTTGCTATACTTAGCGTTGAGTTTAGATGTGATGCTTTCTGGGCTTCACGGGCTATGGGTTAGTTTTGGGCACGGACTAGTTATTAAGTAGGGGTGCCGTTTTTGATTTTGAAGGGAGAGTTGTTAGGTTTATGACCCGCTTGGGTAACACTCTCGAGATCTCTTGTAATCCCATGGAATCTGTTATGCTAAGTTATCGCTTGACACGTCGGTCAAGAGTTTGCGATCTGTTAGAGTAGTCTGGGAATACTCGGATGTGTTTGAGGAGGTGAAGGGCTTACCTTCGGAGCGGGAGGTTGACTTCCGAATATATCTGGTAGACAATGCCAAACCAGTATCTTGGCCAGTGTGCCACATGGCTCCTCGTGAGAGGAGGGAACTCCATAAGCAAGTAGGTGATTTGCTTGAGAAGGGGTTCATAAGACGAAGTATATCGGAGTGGGGTGCTCCAGTAGTTTTTTCCATGAAGGCGGATGGGTCCCTCAGACTTTGTGTAGGCTAAGGAGAACTAAATAAACTCACAAAGAAGAATAGACACCCATTGCCGAGGATTGATGATCTCTTTGATCAGTTAGTTGGCGCCTCAGTATTTTCGCAGTTGGACTTAGCCACGGGGTTTCGTCAGTTGAGAGTGGCTGAGGATAGTATAGAGAAGACTGCCTTTAGGACTCCGGATGGGTTTTTATGAGTGGCCGGTGATGCCATTTGGTTTGACGAACGCCCCCGCATACTATATTGATTTGATGAGAAGGGTGTTCAGGGAGTACCTAAATAAGTTCGTGATGGTCTTTGTAAATGACATCTTGGTCTTTTTAGGAGCGAAATAAGTTTTCGTATGTGCTCAAAAGGTTGAGCAAAGCCAGTTATGGGATAAACGGTGGTTTTGGAGCGAGACTGGCGAGGGCATCCAGAGTTGGACAAGGGCTTAATTATTTAGCCGTTTTTACTAGTATCATCTCACGTAGGTCGTCTGAATTCGAAGGAGGTATCCCTTGGGTGTTTGTCTGATATTGGTTTAGGCCTTTGGGGCTTGCACTTGGGGGATGTCAAGTTCGACTAGGATGGTCTGCGTGAGAGATGGACAGTTGTGATGATTTTGGATGGGGTAATATCCTGGTTTTCTCTAGAAGTGGAGAAAAGCATGCCCTACATCTTAGGGAAATGTTGGAGACTCTTCGAGCGCATAGTCTTAGGGCAGCAAAAGTGGATGGGATTCTTAGCATCCTATGAGTTTGAAATAGCGTATACCCATGGCAAGGGTAACGTGGTGGTGGACGCCTTAAGTAGAAAAAGGTTGTCCTTGAGTTCATTGTTCGTTGAACGACGGAGCTTGGAATTTATTTTGATATTTGACTTTAGACCTTCCGTTGACTTTGTACCCGGTTTGCTAGCCTCTTTGGAGGTTAGGCCTACTCTTTTGGGCCAGATTGGCGGAGTGCAGCGAGACGACCCACGGTTGGTTGAGTTAGTAGAGAGACTCATGAGGAGGGGGAGTCGTCTAGCCATTTGAGTAGGTACACCCTAGATGGTAAGGGGTGGTTGCGTAGAGACGGTAGACTTTGTGTACCGCAAGACGAGGGTTTGAGGAAGGCTATACTTGATGATGCACATCGGTCGAAGATGACCATTTATCCCGGTGGGGACAAGATGTACCAAGACATAAAGCGAGTTTTCTTTTGGGCCGATATGAAGAAAGATGTGGCCGAGTAAGTCGCTAGATGCTTGGTGTGCTAGCAAGTGAAAGCGGAGCAGAAGAAACCCGGTGGGTTGCTTCACCCATTGGAGGTCCCGCTATGGAAGTGGGATAGTGTCTCGATGGATTACCGAGATCGAGGAAGGGTAATACGGGAATTTGGGTTGTAGTAGACAGACTTACTAAGAGCGCCCATTGTATACCCGTGAAGAGTAAGAGAACTGCTCCATGGCTAGCTTCAATTTACATTCGAGAGATAGTTCAGTTGCATAGGGAACATGACGTATTCCATGTGTCACATTTGAGGAAGTGCCTACATGAGACCGCAGAGGCGGTAGAGCCGAGCTTGCTTAAAGAAGTAAAGGTAGAGCGTGATGTGATTATTCGACGAGCTCCTACCCGCATCCTTGGGTCAGAGGTTAGGAAGTTGAGAAACAGAGAGGTTCGACTAGTCAAAGTGAAAAGGGGAGAAGGTGAGAGCAATGCTACTTGGGAGACAGAAGCGAAGATGCGTTCGTAATACCCATTCCTTTTTAAGGGTATGTCCTTTAAACGTCTCCTTTATCGTCTGTCTAGTGCTTATCTTATCTTTAGTATGTCCTCTCATTAGTACCTTTGACAGTTAGATAGGGTAAACCTATGGTTGAAACATGTGTTTGAGACATGTTATGCTTGATGGATGCATGTGGATGCAAGTGGTTGCTAGTGGTTGCTCGTGGATGCATATACACACACTCTAGACACTCGATCGGCTCAATCACTTCATATTGCATATTGCATATAATTGTGTGTAGGTAGCTATATTTATGGATGTATAATGATTGTGTTATCATATGGATGATGCATTTTGGTGAATGATTGTGCACTCATGTAGATATTGTATGTGTCGATAGGGTTCTCTCGCATACATAATGGATGCATGGCACTATCATGGTTTGCATATGTTCATACATTAGATAGGGAACATATACACACACTTTTTGCATATGCTCATACATCATTAGAAATTGTTTTAAGGACAATGGATGCCCGTGTTTGATGGATTGAGTAGATGGTTCTTTGGATGGTAGGATATGCATTCTCCCTAGCTTAGATATTTCGGGGACGAAATCCTTTAAGGAGGGGAGAATGTAACACCCCAAATTTCGGTTAATGTTAAAATTCACTAATTATAGAATAAATAATCTCAGGTGTGAGAATTGGGGGAAACGGGTTGCGTCATTGCGTTCGTCTCGGAAAAATACGCGAAATAGAGTCCGAGTTTTCGAGAATCGGAGTCCGTATGGCCCAGTTATGGCCCAATGAAGTTTGCAGAAAATTCAAAGTTCAAAACAGATTTAAAATTCAGGTTTAAAATTCGAAATTGGGGCCATTGGGCGCAGGAGGGAAAAACTCCCGCCTAGCTACCCGAGTCGACAGCCCTGTCGACTGGGCAGTCGACTTGGCTAGGACCAAGTCGACAGCCCTGTCGACTTGGGTGTCGACAGGGGGTGCTCGGCCAGTTTAACCTGGTGCACCATTTTAGGGTTTGGCTGTGTTTTGGGCTATTCTCTAGAAGCTTCCGAGATCTGATGGTCCTAAACTAACCTAGGGTTAATCTAAGGGTCTAAAACACAACCTAATCCTATAAATAAGACCCTAAGCTAGCCCTAAATGATCATAATCCTATCCTCTAACTAAACTATGCCAATATTTTCTATGATCATGGCCTCCACTCAAAAGCCTAGCCTCCATCCTCTTTACATACTATTTCTATGAAGGCTTTCATGTTCATACAAGCATCTTTGAGTTGTATGAGTGATCATTAGCTTGCATTCATCATCAAGTTGCAAGCTTTATGTTCAAGGCTAGAGTTTTTGGGTGGTTTTTGGCAAGGGTTTGCTTATGGGAGTTTAGTGGTGAGTTTCTATAGACTTAACAATCAATTGTTAAATTGATTAGGATAGGATATGATAAGATATGGCTATGTTTGTGGAATCAATGTGTTTATGCAAGTTTAGTATAGTGTATGTTGTGTGTTTTGCAAGTTTTATGCTATATGCAAGTTTAATGCTATGTTTTATGATGCAAAACACTATGTTGAACATTGATTCATGTGTAACATGTTATGCAAGCTATATGTGAGATTATATGCAAGTTTATAAGTAACATGTTATGCAAGTTATGTATTTGGTTTTATGCATGCTAAGTATTTGGTTTTATGCATGCTAAGTATTTGGTTTTATGCAAGTTATGATGCAAGTTCATATGCAAGTTATGATGCAAGTTCATATGCAAGTTATGATGCAAGTTCATATACAAGTTATGATGCAAGTTCATATGCAAGTTTGCCTCTATGTATGACATAAGTACATGTGCAAGTTCATCCCTTTTAGACCTATGACATGTATGCAAGTTGACACCTTTTATGATAGGTCTATGACATGAACATTTAAGCAAGTTACCATCTTCATGACATATGTGATTCATGCAAGTTTGGGTTGGTTATTTATGCAAGTTGGGTTTATGGTCATATATACAAGTTGACACCTTTTAAACCCATGATAATGCTAATGATATGCTAAGTTGAACCCATTGTGTGTATGATGAATCTTCTATTTTGAAGTATGTCATGTTAACGTATTTACGTGGGGACGATGGGGTAAAAATTAATGAACACATAGAATTGTGTGAAGTGGGTATGATTAAACATACCGTAAAGTGGATGGACATAATTGGGAATTTACCTATTAAGTTAGGTCTACCCATATTATGGAATTGGGAATTTACCTATTGAGTTAGGTCTACCCATATTCTTAAATATTTGTAATTAATTAGGGATAATTAATTCAAATTATGGGGGTGATTAATTAGGTGTAATTAATCTACTAAGACACGAGGTTGGACCCTTTTGTAGCATAAGACTGCCCGGAACCGACCGGCAAATCCAGCGGCTACAAATGATTGGCCCAATGTGAGAGGTCTTAGTCATAAACTAAATACGTGACAAGTGTAAAGACACGAGGTTAGACTCTGTTATGGTGTAAGGCTGCCCGGAACCAACCGGCATATCCAGCTGCCATAAAAGACAGTCTAATGTGAGAGGTCTTTACAAAGGGTACGATCTTAATTAATTAAGAAACACTTAACCAAATTAGCATGTAGAGGGGCATGAGGGGTTAAGTGGGTGCCTTGGGTGGCATGTAGTAACTAGTGGGGGTGCCTTGGGTGGCATGACGAAACAAGTGGGTTGCCTTGGGTGGCAATAGAAAATACGATTAGAATACTTAACCAAGGTGGAACATGTAATTAAACATGATTAAAGGGTTAAATAAGTGCCTTGGGTGGCATGTGGGAATCAAGTAAGTGCCTTGGGTGGCATGTGGGAATCAAGTAAGTGCCTTGGGTGGCATGCGGAAATCTAGTGGGTGCCTTAAGTGGCAATTAAAATATAATTAAATGACAAGCTTAAGTAGTAGCTTGCGGGGGCCTTAAGTGGCAATTAAAATATAATTAAATGACAAGCTTAAGTAGTAGCTTGTGGGGGCCTTAAGTGGCAATTGAAATATAATTAAATGACAAGCTTAAGTAGTAACTTGTGGGGGCCTTAAGTGGCAACTGAAATATAATTAAATGACAAGCTTAAGTAGTAGCTTGTGGAGGCCTTAAGTGGCAATTGAAATATGAATTTTGAAACCTAGCAATAATTTGACATCGCGGATACAACAAAAGTGGTTTCGCCGAAAACCGAGGCCGTTTGCAAAATGGCCATTTTTAAGGGCCAGAATTCCATAGTGACTATTCTGAATTTTCAACTGGGCATAACTTTTTATCCCCGCTATGAAATTTCAATTTTTCGGATTCGTTGGAAAGATATTTTCAAATAGATCCCAATATTTTTGGTTTCGCTAAAATCCGGTTTATTTTGAATCCTGTACATTCATTTGAACTTTGAAATCGAAATTTCGAACTACTGCGCCATTTTCAATTCCTTTTATAATTAAATGTAAAATATTTATATCCTAATGACAATTCAAAAAAATATATATGTTATAATTCTATTCAAAATAAATTTCTCGTCATTAATATTTAAAATAATTCATTTTAAATAATCAAAATTCGCTAAAATTGCCAAAATAAAAATTTTAAATTGGCTCGGATTTCCGGGTTATTACAATCTCCCCCACTTAAAACTTTTCGTCCCCGAAAAGGAACGAAGCCGAAAGTTATTTTACAAATCAACTCTACTTTCATTATTTTCATTATGGCTTAAGTTCTTCAACTTTTCAGTTTCTAAGAACATTTCAAATTTTTCCAAAATTTTGGCTAACACCTTAAATTTTCGAAAAATTTCGCCATAACCTCCCCTGCACCAGGAGCTTCGGGATATTTCAAATAGCCTCCCATGGCCCTCACCAATCAAAAAAGAAAAAGAAACAGCCAAGCGGCTAGCCAATCGGCTCATAAAATCATCCAAACCCAATAAATTTGTAAACATGTACCTATTTGTCGGGCAAACAATTTTATTCCTCTTCTCTAGCCTCCTTGCTATGACCTGTTCAATGTACGTACATGTATATGCATGCAAATGCAATAAATTTTCAATACGATTCACTATTTGGTTCAATTTGGCTAAAGGTTCAACATTTAATTAATCAAACAATAATCAAACAACACAACTATCAATCAATTAGTTGATTATCATTTCAAACACATAATTTTGATACATAGTCCAAAAATCAGATTTTTGATGCCAAATCACAACAATAAGCCCTATCTAATTTTGGTTCTCACACCAGTCAATTGGAAATATATAGAAATCCCACTTTCGTCACTCGAATATAAATTCTGATGATGATATATCAATCATCAGAATCACCGCCGGGTGACTAAAGTGTAATTCTATATCCATCCAGTATATTAAAATTTCAAATACACGCGGACCAGACGTATACGCAAAATCTTTATATACTGGATTGTCCAAATCAATACAAATAAATATTCAAATACAAATAATTGAATTAAATTTTCAAAACAAAAATTGTTTTCTATTTAAAAATATACTCTTCATACTCGTTCTAGAATACTACTGATCCCATCTCTAACGAGTCATTCTCATTGGATATTACTAATCCGATCTCTGATGAATTCTTTCGTTTGGTTCTAACGTGTCTTGTTCTCTGAGATCTGTAAACCAAAGCTATGATACCAACTGTAAGGACCCGTAACTTCCCCGCGAAGGAAAGCGCGGATACTACGAGAACAACATAGAAAAGAACGCAAACAGAAGAACATTTCATTGCTTATTATAACAATTCCATCAGAATACAAGAATATACAGAGTATGAATAATTATAATACAACAGAAAAATATCAGAGATTACAATAAATTACATAGCAGCGGAAAAATAATACAAAACACAACTGGAAGTAATACATGGATACAGAGCTTTCCGAGTATCGTTCCAGCTGTAAACCAGGATCCTGTGAATATAAATCTGCAAAACCAGAACTACTAGATGCCCGTGTTAAAATAAGGCACCTAGAGTTTAGGTTAAAACAATAAACTCCAGGTCAGTCATGTGACTGGTGTGAGAACTAAAACAGTTATTAATCTTTATTTTAAAGTTAGGTAAATCAAGGGACCACGCCATATAACACGGAACGGGTTTTCTCCCAAGAATACCAGTGCATAAAACAACAGCGCAATGCTAAATAAAGGACAATGAAGCTATTATAAGACCCAGGTCCCATCACACAATGCAACGCAAGCCGGAGGATAGGGTATTTACCTTGTAATAGCCAAGAATGCTTGATACATTTAAAACAAATCATTTGATACTATTATAAGTGCATAGTGTATAAAACAACTTCAAATCACAAGTATCAATCATAGACGGCATAAGTGCCCCATACCACTATGTCGCCATACTAGGCTCTACAATCAAAACTGCAAAGTCACGTATTGGAAGTTGGATTTCCATCTGTGAACCAAGGCAAAAGATAGTCCTCTACCGATTCGAGACGCTCTAGCCCGTATCTCAGGACCCAGACTCAGTTGGGCCCTTGGAGCGACAGGGACGGTCCACCGATGTGGACTAAAATGCCTGAACACTGCGTTTCCCCGCCCTTTGGAGCGTCAATGAGCCAAATGACTCCATCGGCTCCACACAGTCACCGATATATCCGAGGCGCCTCGCAACAGCAACAACCACACAGGTGAAAATAATATAAATGTGAGGGCTGGTAGGTCACTGATACCACCCTAGCTAGAAGGAAACGCATGCCCTCCCTGAGGTCCTCTCGCGTTTTTGGTTCACAACCGGGGTGTGAGGCTCGCGAATCAATGCTACACAAAACTATGCCACACAGGCGGTGCTTTGATCATCAACCACAAGACTTTGCTTTTCAACAAAAGCCTTGATCAATTTCCACTTTGGCATGCCACACAGGAAATTCACTCCATGCGATTGATATCCACCAATATATAACCCCTGAGCTCGTACGTCTCAGAGAAGGGCGTTAAGCAAGAGAATAAATTCTCCGCCGCCAAACAGATATATATATATATTTAATAGAAATCAATGACACAGAATAAAATCCAATGTCAGACACACAGTCCATTTACAAGTTCATTCTGGGTCTGAACGAAACCGGAGGCACCTTGTACCTCGCCTATCCATCTATCTCCAAGTACGTATGGACGATCACCAACTGATTCCCTCCTCTTGGGTGTACAGCCCAATCAAGATCATCAGTAATCACCCAAACGATGTGAAGAGCTCCGATCTTCAACCACCGTCTTCATCCTCGACACCACGTCGAATCAGTTATTCAGAATGGGATAAACCCGATCTTTCTGAATAACTCACGTATATAATAAACAAGTGTTACACAAATACAACATACTCCTCATTCCAATTCAGAATATTCTTTCATTCAAATATTCTTATTCTTTGGGAAAGGTTCCCATTAATTTTATCAAAGATAAATTCTTTAAATTTATTCTTTAATCTCTTTTGAATATCAATTCAAACTAGTCGAGATTAGCGAACTACACCGAAGTAATCATTTATTTTATTTCCCAATCCCAACCTATTCGTCCCATGAAGTAAAACTGGTCATACTTCATATCTAACACCACGGTGTTATCGGTAAATTCAATTACCATTTCACGTTCAAATCTAATTAAAGATTTAACTATCGCCTGGAGCAAAACTGGTGATACTCCATTCTCGATCATTTCGATCTAATTAAAGACTCATTAAACTCCACTTAGTTTTAATCTTCCCAAAAATCAATATTAATGATTGCTTAACTTGGGAAATCATATCCTGACTTTAACTGGGTTAAAGAACCAATGTCATTTAAAACACCGTTCACTATAAACCCAAAATCACATTCCATTCCAATTCAATTATTGAAACTTCGGGTTACTTTTAAAACCCTTTCAAATCCAATTTATTTATTTAAAAATAAATAAATTATTATTCTAGTTCAAAACTAGTTCATTTCGATAAAAATCTATTTTTATCTTTTCAAATTTGGAAATTTTCATCTAAATTCTTCACAAAGCATTTCTTATGATTTTACACAAATTATTACTATTTTTAATAATTTTATCAAGGCCCGTAAGTCGATTTCCATC
Source organism: Allium sativum (assembly GCA_030737875.1). NCBI lineage: Eukaryota > Viridiplantae > Streptophyta > Magnoliopsida > Asparagales > Amaryllidaceae > Allium > Allium sativum. The sequence continues at coordinate 4,445,956 of JASFAX010000037.1, read as the reverse complement.
AACGGCCATCGAACTGCACTTACAACGACCTTTTCCAAATTTGATTTGGACATAATTCCAAATCCAACCGTTAGATTTCAAATCTCTAATATTCGCTAGAAAGCTCTTTTCGATGCGAACCCAACAGTTTCTGGTTTAAAAGAATCCGACGATCGGATCTTCCATAATATCCATTCGAACTCAATGGTCGAAATTCGCGAACTGCCGTGGCACGGCGCGTTCTATTCAGGCCATTATATATATATATATATTATATATATTTCGTCGATTTCCTTTCAAAACGTATTTTATAAAACGTTTTAAATTCGTTTTCAAAATGATTTCAACTTCATATTCAATTTCGAATCAAAATTGAATATTCCACATCATCGATATACAACTGATAATATTTTCAAAACGTTATATTTTGAAATCACTTTCTTTTCTATATTCATTTTAAAAATGAATAAAATCGATATAAATATCGTTCACGTCAAAATGGCGTCAATCTAGTCAACACGGCTTTTATTCAACACATGAATGTTTAATCTATTCAACACATGAATATTTATTCTATTCAACACATGAATATTTATTCTATTCAACACATGAATTTTTATTTCTATTCAACACATGAATTTATTTTCTATTTAACACATGAATATATTTTCTATTCAACACATGAATTTATTTTCTATTCAACACATGAATTTATCTTTATTCAACACATGAATATATTTTCTATTCAACACATGAATTTATTTCTATTCAACACATGAATATATTTTCTATTCAACACATGAATATATTTTCCATTCAACACATGAATTTACTTCTATTCAACACATGAATTTATTTTTATAATATTCCTTATTTTCCAAATTGGAATGAGGCCTAATCAATTACCATATAATCTTAATTATATGGATTCTATACAACACACGTATATAACAGGCAACGATAAATAATCAACCATCTTCCTGAGTGCACCACACAACTGCATAAGAATTAAATATAAATAATTATGCTTACACAGTCTGTCAACCCATCGATTGACATACAACTAAACAATCGGGATTAGTGTACGTCAAATATCATCCCAATACCCGTGTGGGGTTTCAAATCAACAAACACAGATTTTTATTTGTGCAGTTGGGCAATGTGTAAAATTTATCGTCCCAATCAATATCAGTCAAATCAATGTACATAAACAAATCGTTCGATTTGTAAATGAATATTAATTTTCCTTCAATACATGAATATATATTTTATTTCAACACATGAATATATATATTTTATTTCAACATATGAATATATATAATTTATTTCAACACATGAATATATATATATTTTTTAGTTCAACACATGAATATATATTTTATTTCAACCCATGAATATATATATACTTTATTTCAACATATGAATATATATATTTTATTTCAACACATGAATATATATATATTTTTTATTTCAACACATGAATATATATTTTATTTCAACACATGAATATATATATTTTATTTCAACACATGAATATATATATATATATATATTATTTCAACACATGAATATATATATTTTATTTCAACACATAATATATATATTTTATTTCAATGCATGAATATATATATATATTTTATTTCAACACAGCAATCAAACAAACAAGTCATCCATGGTTTGTGGACGACGGGTGTCAGGTGCTGCTACGCACCGTCTGCATCCTAGTATATATTTCAACTAGAAAACAAATTAAAAGTGAGGAGTTCTCACAGATAAGCTAAACCAAACGCCACGACTCTTCTTATGTAGGAAATCTTCGTCGCGCTTCTAACGAGATCGAATTGGAGGGGGAAAAGGTCGTCGAGCTGAGGAGGTCGTGTGGGTGGCGGATGGTGGCGCTGCAGGTGGGGGTGGTCAGAAACGATGGCGGCGCGTTGATGTCTAGGGCTAGGGTTCAAAAGGGGTCACAGTTTTTAAGAGAGGAGGGAGGAGAAGCGAGAAAGAGAGGAAGGGGAGGGTCGAGGGGTGGCGGAGGGGACTGAAGGGGCGAGCGGCGGTCGTTAGCGCGATGGTCGATGGCGGATCGTAGGGACATCGACGCGTTATTTTTATTTTTATTTTATGAAAACGATTTGAGTCAACGGGGAGAAGAGGAGAGAGATAAAGGGTGGAGAGAGGGTTTATATTATAAGTATTTAATTTATTTTAATCCACTAAAAAGTAACTTTTTCTCACGAACTCAGAATCGAACCCACCGACTGTCGTTCCTAGCGTATTACCCCCATTCCGAACACAATGGGATATGTATCGCAAGCCAATTCGACCGTTTCGATCAGTTTTCATTAAATTCAAAATATAAATCCGTATATATTGAATTTGAACGTACATTTCAAATTACCGGGGCCACATACTGACTCTAAAAATTACAGAAAAATTATTTTCTAGCTTCGTATTGACGATACGATCCTAACAAAACTAATTTCGTCGAATTCTGAGACCATTTGAAAAATGGCCATTTAAAATCAACCGAAACTGATCAAACTCGTTTTCGTTTGCCACGCTCACATATTGATTGAGAAAATTATGAATTTTGAAACCTAGCAATAATTTGACATCGCGGATCCAACAAAAGTGGTTTCGTCGAAAATCGAGGCCGTTTGCAAAATGGCCATTTTAAGGGCCAGAATTCCATAACGACTATTCTGAATTTTCAACTGGGCATAACTTTTTATCCATGCTATGAAATTTCAATTTTTCGGATTCGTTGGAAAGATATTTTCAAATAGATCCCAATATTTTTGGTTTCGCTAAAATCCGGTTTATTTTGAATCCTGTACATTCATTTGAACTTTGAAATCGAAATTTCAAACTACCGCGCCATTTTCAATTCCTTTTATAATTAAAAATAAAATATTTATATTCTAACGATAATTCAAATAAATATATATGTTCTAATTCTATTCAAAATAAATCTGTCGTCGTTAATATTTAAAATAATTCATTATAAATAATCAAAATTCGCTAAAATTGCCAAAATAAAATTTTTAAATTGGCTCGGATTTCCGGGTTATTACATCAAGCCCTCTTTCTCAATGATGGAACGGGCGTACGTTAGAGGTGCAAAACTGAATTTAGAAGATTCACGCTGAAGCTTGTTTTAGAAATCATTGTGTATGGCAATGACGGTATATATCTTGGAGTAATTTTGTATGAGATACATGTATGTTTGCTATTCGTGTATTATTGACTATTTGCAACTAGCTTGGAATATATATATATATATTGCTCTGAAATATATACTATGCGTATGTTTTTGGTGTTATTAATAAATATATATCTACATGTTCGTATGATATGAAATATATATTGATGTGTGTTATCGATCGGTATGGAAAGTATTGCCAATGGTATAAAGTAAGCAATGGCTATAATCACAGTTTAAAATAGTTATAAGGGTTGTAAATCACGCTTATAAGCATGACGAAAGAAAATATACTCACACTTATAACCGTTATGAAAGAAAATATACTCACGCTTATAACCATTAATAAGATAAACGTTATCACACTTATAACCGTGAGCACACAAAAAATAGTCATGCTTATAACTGTCAGATTATCCGTTAGTGTTTATCACGGTTATAACCGTGATAATACCCATAATAAAAATCACCAACGCCCGTGGGCACAATGGTTATAACTGTGAGTATACTGTTTCCTAACGGTTATAAGCATGATAAATGGGCTTTTCTGGTGTTGTCATATCTGGTCAATCTCCAAGTATGTCTGGACGACCACCACTTTAACTTATATTAGGAGCTATCCAAGGCATCAGCAATAATCCAAATGATGTGATGATCTTCGGTCATCAACCATCATCTTCAATATCTTTGACAATCATCGTATTAGTTATTCAGAACGGGTTGAAACCTAGTCTTTTTGAATAACTATCGCATTATTAAAATCAAGTGATATATAAACATATCATTAGTATAATTCCAATTCGGGATATTCTTTTATTCACATATTCTTTACATTGGGAATTACTCCCTAAAATCTTAACAAAATTTACATCATTTAACTCTTGTTTAAATATTTTCTTGGAAATGATTTCAAAAGAGTATATGATCTTCTTTCACAAACTTAACTCAAATTAAGGTTTATAATCCTTATCGGGATTATCAAACCTTACAAACAGGTAAGCTCTCATATCGTTATCCTATTAACCTATACATCCCATGGAGAAAAACTGGCGGTACACCATATCTAACACCTCTCATGTTTTGGTAAGTGTAATTACGTTATACCATTTTAAATCTTTGTTGAAAGATTTATTAAAACTCTAACACAGTTTTAATCTCCATTTCATTCAATCAAATCTTTATTGAAATATTTATTTCTCTGTTCAGTTTATCCATGTAAAAATTCTTTTAAACATATTTAAATCCATATTTTTAATTGACTAAAAATGTAGGTCGTTACATTCTCCCCCACTTAAAAAGATTTCGTCCTAGAAATAGAAGACGGAACTGAATGTCGTTTACTTAACCAACTCAGCCTTCGTTCTAACTTATATTCTTTAACTTTTTAGTTTCTAAAAACTTACTTCCCAATTTCTCGAAATTTGGCTAATGCCTTAAATTTTAGATTTTTTTTTTGCAATATACTCCTTTGTACTGGTCAATCAATACAACTACAACTTACCTCTTTGGGCCCTCATCAATAAAAGAAAATCCAAAAGCCCAGCGGCTCAAAAATTTATCAAACACAATCAATACAATAAATATGTACCTTTAAGTCAAGCATGCACTTTTATTCCTCTTCTTAGCATCCATATTCTATCATGTTCGATATATATACATATATACGTGTGTATGTGTAACAACCCGGAATTTTGGGGCCAATTTAAAATTTTTATTTTAGAAAATTTTAATGAATTTTGAGTATATAAAATGATTTATTTAAAATAATAATGGTTAAAATTTATTTTAATCAAAGTTAAAACGAATATAATTTAATTTAATTATAAAACGAGCTTGAAATGGTGAGGTAGTTTGAAAATTTAATTTTAAACTTTGACTGAATGTACAGGACTCAAAATAAATCAGATTTGAGTGAAACAAGAAATATTTAAATCTGTTTAATCATATCTTTCTAACGAATCTGAAAAATTGAAATTTCATTTTAAAAATCAAAAGTTATGGCCAATTCAATTTTCTGAAAGGTCGCTGTAGAATATAATTATATATAATATATATGGCCCAAAAGACTACTTTTCACATACGAAGGAATTTGGACTCGAAACCACTTCCATTGAGTTCGGAATGATGTTTCTGCATTGAAAAACAGTAAACACTTATATATTTCGAGTTTCGAAAATTATTTGTTTAAAAATGTATTTTTAATATTAAATATGTAGCCCTTGAAAATAGTCATTTTACAAACGACCTCCGTTTTCGACGAAACCACTTTTGTTGGATCCGGAATGTCAAAATATTGTTAAGTTTAATTTTTCATAATTTTTGGAATTAATTTGTGGCCGTGGCAAAAAGATTTCAGTTTTGTCAATTTCAGTAAAAATTAAACGACTTGAAAAAGACCATTTTTCAAACAGTCTCAGAATTCAACGAAATTGGTCTCGTTAGAACCGTATCGTCATAAGAAAGCTAAAAATATTTTTTTTAGAATTTTCGGAGTCCGTATGTGGCCCCGGTATATTTTAATGTACAGTAGAAATTAAATTATTTATTTAATATTGTATTTTTAAATTAAAACCGAAAAAAAAACATATAGACATCAGAATTGGAGCCCGGGACATAGCCCATCGCGTTCAGAAGGCCTCAAAATATTAAGAACGACAGTAAGCAGGCCCAAATCGGAGAAAGTCCGAAAATCCACCTTTTTAGCACAAATTTCGAAATTAAATATTAAAATAATATTCAAAAAATCGGCTGAAACCCTAATTCACAATGGCAGCCGCCGTTTCAGATGTAGGGCTAAAATCATCAGATTTTCAAATGCTTAGATCTCTCAATCCGTTCAACGGAAATCGACGTATGATATACCAAATCGAAGAGAATTCAGAGTGCTTTCCATCCATACGGTCAAGATCGGGTTTTGGTTCACGGGTTTGGCGAATTCAGGGCTAGAAGGTGACGGTTTTGGGTGCATTTTTCCATGCAGTGGGCCCACCGAGCTCGGCCTCGGTCCTGGTGCAACAAGGTGGTGGTGCGGGCTTAGGACTGGTGGCGGTTGATCGGTGAATGGAGGTCCCGGGTGGCGTGCGTTTTCGGGTTGGAGGTGATGAAGATGGGTTCGGCCGTGAGAAACACGGTGGAAGGGAAGAAGGTCCGAACTTCTTATTTTATTATTTTATTATTAAATTTGTCCGATCTTTAAAAATTCATAACTCTTTCATACGAGGTCCGTTTTACAAACCGTAAGTTGCGTTGGATTCGTCTTTCCGAGAGCTTCGCGATGGCGCAGACCGCAGCTGAAACGGAGACAGTCGAATTTCAGCCAAATTTCAATGTGAGAATTTATTTTTAATTTAATTTAAATTATTTAATTATTGATTCTTTGATATTAAAGAATATTTATTGATAGATCTGCTTGGTCGTGATATTTTAAATATGGATCTGAATTGTTTATGCCGTATGATGTTAGATCTGCAAATCTAAATATTAGATCTGAATTTATTGATTAATTAGAATTAATTATTTGTTAATTTTGTTGAATCATGCCTCGTTGACTTGTTATATGCCAATATAAACATCACCCTGTATACTACCTTGATGCGAATTATTAGATTAGTCATGTTGGTTTATTTGAAGGTTGTTGTTGATTGGATGTGACATGAAATACGATGTGGTAAGGGGTAAAGGCTTAATCTTTACATTGTAAACAGAAAGACTAACTTTTATATATTGAATTTTTGATTGAAATCAGTAAAGAATGATTTTTGCAATAAATTATTAAAGAATGACTTTTCCAATGAATCATTAAAGGATGAATTTTTCATTGAATTATTAAATAGATTTTTCATTGAATTATTAAATAAGATTTTTCATTGAATTATAAAATGAATTTTTCATTGAATTATTAAATAGATTTTTCATTGAATTATTAAGTAGGATTTTATATGAAAATGTAAAGTTGGATTTACTTGGTGAGTAAAAATAGGATTTATATTGAAAACAAAAAGGATGAAATTTTGACGATAGAAATAAAAAGACGTTTTTTTTATGTTTAAAATAAAAGGACAATCTTTTTATATTGAAAACAAAAAGGACGAAAATTTGACAATAGAAATGAAAAGACGATCTTTTTATATTTAAAATAAAAAGTCAATCTTTTTATATTGAAAACAAAAAGATGAAATTTTGACGATGAAAATAAAAAGACGATCTTTTTATATTTTAAAATAAAGAAGTTATTATTTTTACATTGTTAAATAGAAAATGTCAAATTTTTACATTGCAAAATAGGAAAATGAATAATTTTACATTGTAAAATAGAAAAGATTATATTTTTACATTGTAAAATAGAAAAGTTAATATTTTTACTTAGTAAAATAGAAAAGTTAATATTTTTACATTGTAAAATAGAAAAGATTATATTTTTACATCGTAAAATAGAAAAGTTAATATTTTTACATTGTAAAATAGAAAAGATCATATTTTTACATCGTAAAATAGAAAAGTTAATATTTTTACTTTGTAAAATAGAAAAGTTGATATTTTTACGTCGTAAAATAGTAAAGTTGATATTTTTACGTCGTAAAATAGTAAAGTTAATATTTTTACGTCGTAAAATAGTAAAGTTGATATTTTTACATTGTGAAATATAAAAACTGATATTTTTATATTATAAATATAGAAAGATGATATTTTTACATTGTACATAAAAAGAAATTGTTTTTACATTGTATGAAATGAAACATATTTTATTATGGAATTTATGAATGATTTTCCATCGCATGAATTAAATAACATTTTTATATGTTAATTATGAATGAATTTTCATCGCATGAAATAAATAACATTTTTATATGTATTTATGAATGAATTCACACCGTATGAATAAAATTACATTTTATATGTAATTAAAATGTGAATTTACACTGTATGATAAAAATTACATTTTCCTATGTAATTTAAATTGATTTTGTGCCGCATGAGAAAAATTACATTTTTCTATGTAATTTAGATGTGAATTAGAACGGTAAAATAAAAATGACATTTTTCTATGTAATTTATATATGAGTTATAACGGTATGATAAAGATTACATTTTTCAATGAAATTAAAATATGAATTTGTATTGTATTATGAAAATTACATTTCTTTATGTAACTGGGACATGAATTTATAATGTAAAATAAAAATTACATTTTTATAATGTAATAAAGAAGTAAGATTCACAAATAAATTAAAAATTACATTTTTATGTAATTAGATAAGAGGATTTGCATCGTAAATTAAAAGTTACATTTTTATGTAATTAGAAATGAGGATTTACAATGTAAATTAAGAAAATTACATTTTTATATGTAATTAGAAAAGAGGACTTGCATTGTAAATTAAAGATTTCATTTTTTATATGAAATTAGAAATAGGGATTGCGATGAAAATTAAAAATTTCATTTTTAATGTATTTTAAAAAGTTAAAATTTTTCATTGTAATATTAATTACATTTATAATGTAGTTAAAGAGAAAATTTTACAATGAAACTGAAAGATAGAAATTTTACATTATAAATGTTGATTAAAATTTTCAGTGTAGTAAAGAAAGAGAAATTTTACGTTGTGAATATAGGAAATAAAGGGAATGCCATATTAATTTATATCTCGAGAAAGTTATATTTTATTTCGACATTGGAATTAAATGACCTGCTCATAATCATCAATTGTTAGCATAATTTAAATTGGTTAAATCCATTAACCAATTATTTATTTGTATATCTATATGAAGTGTGTTGGCTGAAAACCCCACACGGGTACTGGGATGATATTTGACTGACACGAATCCCAATGTTAAATGGTATGTCTATCGTTAGATCGACAGACTGCGTTAAGCGTTATTATTTAATTTTAACGCTTGCACAGTGGAATTTACACACTGGATGTAAATGGATGACTTGATGAATATGTTGTTATTGAAATATATATGATGCGTGTGAAATCCATATAATCCAAATTATATGGTGAATGATTGAGTCACACTCCGATTCAGGTGTTCTTTTAAGAGGAATATTTGTACATTAAAATTTGTTATATAAAGAATATTTTTCAATAATTATTTTAGAACATGTTTTCTTTATAATAAATTAACATATAAAGAGAAATCTTTTAATTAAGATTATTAGAATGTGCAATTATATTTGGTGATATGAAATAAATTGAGATGTGAAGTGGATTTATCGTGAACGGTGTTTTTAAATGACATTTGTCCTTTAATCCAATTCACATTGAAATTATTATTTGGAATTTATAAATTTATTTTATAGATTTAAAAAGGAATTTTCTAAAAAAAAAATCAAGTTTTCCAATTTAATATATTAGATTGGAATTAAGTGGAAATTCGATTGGTAATAACCGAAATAGGCTTCTGTAACAGAAGACCGATATTATATATGGAATTTAAGAGGCCTTGCCATTATTCCATGTATACTATTAGTCCGATACAGAAATTTATAGCGATTATGTATTGATTTGATTTATCTGGAATTCCATATTTTGAAAATTGATTTGTGGGTTTATCGTGAACTGTGTTTTAAAGGACACTAGTTCTTTAACCCGTTTAAGACAAGATTTATTTCTTAAAATAAATAACCTTGTAATAATGATTTTTGATATCAAATTAAAAATTGGAGTTTTAATAAATCTTTTAAGAAAGATTTAAAATTTTATTTTCAAAGTTTATCTTTGATAAAATTAATGAGAACCTTTTAATATGAGTATTCTATTTAAAAGAATATTCGGAGTTGGAATGCGGCGTAATGTGTGATTTCCAATATTTGATTTTTAATCACAAATTACGCGAGTTATTCAGAAAGACCGGGTTTAACCCATTCTGAATAATCATCACGACGATCAAGAATCGAAGATGAAGACGGTGGTAGAAGACCGAAGGTTTTCACATCGTTGGGATGATGATGACTGGTATCTTGAATTGGGACTGGACATCCCAAGGCAAGGTATTTGGTATTGATCGTCCAAACGTATTTGGAGATCGACGGACACGTTGTTTCACTCAGACCCAGAGCGGACATGTAAATGGATTGTGTGTCTGACATTGTATTCCTTTCTACTGTATCTGTTGAACGCTACTGATTATATATTTCTGTTTGGTAGTGAAGAATTTATTCTTCACTTAACACCCTTCTCTAAGACGTATGAGCTTAGAGGTTATGTATACATTGGTAGATGATCAATGATATGGTAGAGTCTGACAATGTGGCATGCTAAGATGCAATTGATCAAGGCTTTGTTGAAAAGCAGGCCTTGTGGTAGATGATCAAAGCATAGTCTATTTAGGCATAGCTTTGTGTATATCGTGACTTCGCGAGCCTCACACACCGGCGGAGTCTAAAACGGGAGAAGGGAACGCAGGGAGAGTAGCACGTTTCTTTCTAGCTAGAGTGGTGTCAGTGACCTACCAGCCCTGACATTTTACTTATGTGGATGATGGAATGAGGCGCCTCAGATAGGTTCTATAGGACCGGGAAACGTGTGTTCAGGAATAACTAATCCACGAAGCTGTATGTGTGGACCGGCCCTGCAGGATCCAAGGGTTAACTGTGGGGAATCCTGAGACATTAGCTAGAGTGTCTCGAATCGGTAGGAGCTCCTCCCTAGCCTTGACTCATGATATAAACCAAAATCCAATACGCCCCATGCGGTTTTGATTGAATTACTAGTATGGAGGCATAGCATATGGTACCTATGCTTCCTAGGATTGATACATTTACTTTGAAATGTTTTGAAATATATATACACTAATAATAATATCGTTTTTATCGTATCAAGCATCTTTTGACCATTATAAGGTAAAACCCTATCCTCCGGTTTGCGTTGCATTGTGTGATGGGAACTAGGTCTTATGATGGTTTCATTTTTCTAAAAAGCATTGCGTTGTTTTGGCGATTCACTTTAATCTATGCACGGCAATCCATTGGAATAAAACCCGTTCTGCTTTAGCGGCGTGGTCCTTGGATTTGCCTTATTACTATTAGTTATGTTAGTTAAGAATTCTCACACCAGTCCCACGACTGACCCGTTGTTTGTTTCCACTTTTGCAAACTCGGGTGCCCTCTCTTCCACACGGGCAGTCGAGTAGCTTTTGCAGATAATTATCTCTTTAGCAGGATCCTGGATTGAAGCCAAAAGCTGTGTCCAGAGCATAGGAAAGTCTTCCGCTGTCTTAGTAATTTTGTTTCCGCTGCACTGTATTGTATTTAATGTAAAATTTATCTTCCGCTGTAATTAATGTACTTTGATATTCTGTACTCTGATGTAACATTTATTCTGATGTTATAAAAGTCCGCTGTTATTTGTTCTAATGTGTTGTATTCTCAAAGTTAACGTATCCGGGTTTTGAACGGTCTTGGTCGATTTTGCGATTGATTAAGATCGGGCAGAATCCGTGTCGTTACAGTATGTGTGTGTGTGTATATATATATCCAATCCCAACTAATTTCTAAATCAATTCAACATTAAATTTAACTTGGATCAATTTACCTTCCATTCTCATATTGGTTTTATCGTTCCAATTTTGTTAGTCAAACTGATTATCACACATCACAATCAGCAACCAATTGGTTGATTAACTTTCCAAATTTATATGTTGTCAAAATATATATATCTTTTATGTACTCAAAGTATATTTTCAAAGTCAAATTACAAAATTAAACTCTAACTAAGCTCTTGGTCCTCACACCAGTCAACTGGAATTATATAATCATCCCACTTTCGAAACTCAAAAATAAACACTGATGATGTTGCAATCATCATCAGAATCATCCCCGAGCGACTAGAGTGTGATTCTATATCTATCCAGTATATTTGAGACTTCGCATATACGTTAGCTAGGCGTATATGCAAAATCATCTTTTATTCGTTAGTCAAAACTCAACAAAAAAATACTAAAATTCATTTTACAAGTTATAATTTTTCAAAACTAAATTCATTTTTATATATACACCAATTCGTTTTCTTTTATAAATAATACTCTTCAAACTCATTGTAGGGAATTACTAACCCCATCTCCAATGAGTCACTCTTATAGGATATTACTAATCCTATCTCTGATGAGTCTTTTCATCTGGTTTTAATGAGTCGTACACCAAAATCATTGTAAACCAAAGCTCTAATATCAAATGTGATGACCTGAAAATTCCTGCTTTTTGAATTGACCGTAAGCCATACAGTTCCAATCCAAACGACAGAATTCTCGAATTGTTATGGGATACAACACATCAGAACAAAACACAAAAGAACATTTCATTGCTATTACAACAATTTTAAATCAGAGTACAACACGAATATCCGTAAATAATACATTACTATACACAGTGGAGACATATTTACATTCAGCGGATGACTATCAAATGCTTTGGACATAGCTTTAAGCTTAAATCTAGAATCCTACACTATGAGTTGCCCCTAAGGAAAGTATGGGCACCCATAGTTTAGGTGGGAAACAATAAACTCCTGAGTCAGTCATGGGACTGGTGTGAGAACCAAAACAGTTATTATACTTTATTTTAAAGTTAGGTAAATCAAGGGACAATGTCGTATAACATGGAATGAGTTTCCTCCACATGAATATCGGTCATAAAGATCGCAATGCTTTTGAAAAATGAAGCTATTATAAGACTCAAGTCCCATCACATAATGTAAGCGCAAGTCGAAGCATAGAGTTTTACCTTATAATAGCCAAACATGCTTGATACATAAAATTTCTCTTTTATTATCACTAGTGCATAGTGTGAAAATCAATTTTGAAAATAAATGGGTCAATATTAGATGGCATAATATCTCATCCTATTATGTCGCCATATAGGTTTACAACTGAAAACACAAGGTTTCATATAAGAAGTTGCATCAATGACCAAGGCAAAGGATCTTCTTTATCTGATACTAAACCATATCTGGCAAGATGTCTAGGACTCACAAGCATATGAACCCTAAAGCAGTAGAGCTGGCCAACCAATTCCCGGTGAGTTCGGGTCACACTGGAACATAACGTTCCCTGGTCGTATCTGACCATTGTCCTGGTCATATTTGACCATCATCTGAGGCACCTCAATCCATCATCCACATAACTAAATTACATGGGCTAGATACCATGACATCACTTTTTGCTAAAAGGAAACGTTAATCCTTACTCTGCTATCTTTCATCATATTTTCGGCCATTCACAGGCTGTGAAGCTTGTCGAAGAAACGTTTCAACAAAAAGCTACGTTATATCAGCCATGCTTTGATCGTCATCCACAAAGCTCCACTTTTCAACAAAAGCTTTGATCAATCAACAACTTAGCTGGCCACATTGTCAATTCCAACATATGACCGGTTTTTATTAATAACATAACTTTTGAGTTCATACGTCTCAAAGATGGTTTTTAAGCTAAGAGAATAATTCTTTTAAGCCATAAATATATCACAAATAGAAACTAATCGGTTATGTTATGAAATCCAACGTCACATAAACATCAATTTGCAAGTTCGTTCTAGGTCTAAACGAAACCGAAGGCACCTTATTCCTCATCCAATTAAGGAGAGAGGCCCTTCCATATCCGGTCGATCTCTAAGTACGTCTGGACGATTGCCACTTTAACCTTATGACAGGAGCTAACCTAGGCATTAACAATAATCCAAATGATGTGAAGATCTCCGGTCTTCAACCACCGTCTTCAATATCTTCGACCATCATGATATTAGTTATTCAGAATAGGTTTGAACCTAGTCTTTTCGAATAACTATCGCATCATTAAAACCAAGTGATATATAAACATATCATAAGTCTCATTCCAATTCGGGATATTCTTTTATTCACATATCCTTTACATTGAGAATTACTCCCTTAAATTTTACAAAGATTTACATAATTTAAACTCTTGTTTAAATATATTTTTGGAAATCATTTCAAAATATTATATGATCTACTTTCACAAACTTAACTCAAATTAAAGTTTATAAGCCTTATTGGTATTATCGAGCCTTACAAAAAGGTAATCTCTCATATCGTTATCCCATTCTCAACCTACTCATCCCATGGAGAAAAACTAGCGGTACTCCATATCTAACACCTCTTGTGTTTTGGTAAGTGTAATTATCTTCTACCCTTTCAAATCATTGTTGAAAGATTTATTAAAACTCTAACATAGTTTTAGTCTTCATTTCAGTCAATCAAATCTTTATTAAAACATTTATTAAAACTCTAACATAGTTTAAATCTCCATTTCCAAATCATTATTCAATGATTACTTACTTTGGAAATATCATGTCTTTAGCTAATTAAAGAATAGATGTTATTCAAGACGTCATTCACGACAAACCCAAAATAAATTTTGATATCAAACATAAGGCTTTAAATAGAAATCGTATCGGATTATGTTCAATATCAAATTTTGAACTTAAATGATACTGTATAGAGAACAAAAATATCCAAATCTTCCAAATTCCTCAATATAATATCTGTATAACTACGGAATCCAATATTTAAATATACGAAGATTATTTCCATTATAACCCAAATGAACTTAAGTTTGAAAACTTTTATTCTAGTCTGAAATTAAATTCCAAATTATTGATTTACTATGTGAAGTAAATCACGTCAAAAGTCCAAAGATTCAAATCATAGTTCAAAACCTCACAACTCTTGCTCAATCATTTTAAAGTCGTTAATTATGATGTTTCCAAATTTTTATAAGGTCGTTTTAGTCGATTTCCAATTCCAGTCACCGAATTGCATTTATAGCGATCTTTTTAAAGATGATTTTAACTTATCATAAAATATAACCATTGGATTTTTAAACTTTCTATTCCATTTGTAAACTCTTTTCATTTTGAATCCAATGTTTTTCGTTTTGGGAGAATCCGACGATCGGCTCTCCTAGTATGTCAATTCAAAGTTAATTACTAAAGTTCGCGAACTGTCGTTATGCGACAAGTCCGATTTAGACCAAATTCTATTTATAGTTAAAATTAAATATAATTATTTTTGAAAACCACATTTCAATATTTCTCTTGAAAATCAAATATTCCAATATTTAATCATTTTAATTTTATTTTAATCATTAAAATAATATTATTTTTCAAAACTTATTATTTGAAGTCCAAATTTTCCTGACATTCATTATAAAAATAAATAAGGCAATTTTGAAAAGAAACTTCTTTTAAAACTTTGCCTACGTACCCTAACTGAACTTCATTTTAACCCATTACCATTCATTTTATATTTAAATTTGAAAGCATGCATTTATTAATTCAAATCAAAAAAATTCTTTTACGAAAATTAATTGTAATGACTTAAACTACCTTTCCAAATAATTTTTAATTTAAAACTCAAACTTTTATTTTCCATTGAATATTTTATTAATAAAATATTCAAATTAATTCCGAATTGAAATGAAAGTCAACCAGTTACCATATAATTCAATTTATATGGATTTCACACATCATTAGCATCCAATAATAGTTATTACTAACTATTAAAATTCAATTACCATATATCGTTGTATATACCATATAAGCCTTAAACCATTAACGCTTATATGAGTTTGTCAGTTAACAGATTAACAACAATATCAATCAGTGTCAACTATCAATATCCAATCAATCATCATTCAATTACCCTAATAGGCTCATATCAATATCTATTAACCAGTAATTAATTGATTATTTTCTAATGACTGTTTAAGGTTTAATCAAATTCCAGGTCAACATTATTGGTTCTAGGTGTCACATACTGTAGCAACTACATGTGTATTACCTAAAAATCACATTTTTATCATGCTAAACATCATTAAACCCTATCATTAACCCAAATCATCATTCTAACAACTTGCGAACATCATGCAAATCAAATAACTAACCATTCTACTAGACATAGTAAAACTAGTTATATTAACAAAAATAGTTAACAACATGAGTGAGGATTTCTCACCGATGGATCCACTCCTCCAATCCTTAGTGTAGAAATCTCTAGACTCACATGTAACCAAGATCAAAACTTTCCTTCCCCAAATCACCAACTACTTGTAAAAAAAATTTATACTTATAATTAAAATTGGAAGAGGAAAAATCGGATTTTAAGGGCTTGGAAGCTAAGTGGGGCCCACAGCTCGGGTGAGATGGGGTCCATACACTGGTAGGGGTAGGCGTAGGTCAGTGGGGGTGGTTAGGGTTCTTGGAGGTGGTGATTTAGGGTAATTTAGATTAATGGTGGAAATTAGGGTTTATGAAGGGGTTTTTAGGAGTTTTGAGTGGAGGTGGTGCCATGGAAAAGGGGTGGAGCCTGGTGAGGAGTTGCCCATCTAGGGAGGAGGAGAAGGAATTGTCGGATGGTGGCTAGAGTGGAGGGTATAGGTGGTGGTTGACCTTAGGGAGGAAGAAGGAAGGTCTTAAGGAAAAAAATAGAAAACAAAAATGAAGAATAAAATAAAGTCCTAGGTTTTATAAAGAGAGATAGGTGATGGGACAATGAGGTGTCAAGGGATGAAGAGATGGGAGAAAACACAATCAAGAGGCTTGAATGGTTGACACCTAAAACTAAAACCCTTTGCCTTTAAATTTATTTAAATGTGAAATCTTGTTTTGGTTCCATCATGCGTTTATCGCTCGTGTGATCAAACGGTAAATCCGATTGATACAAAATTTTGAACCCTAACATATTTCATAATTACGAATCTAATGAAATAGGTCACATCAAATTTGGAGTCAGTTTGTCCATCCGTCTTATTATTTTATACATTATTACTTAAATTTGACCGGTTGACCCGGTACACGTTTATCTTTTGTATGCTAACATATTAACTCCAAAAATTATGAAATTCGAAACCTTACTATTTTCAAACGTTTTGGATCCAAAATAATTGTTTTTTCGAATTCCAAGATCTTTTGAAAAATGTCTCTTTTTAAGCTATTGAATTCTGACTTATTTCTCAATACGTGTTTATATTACGTATGCTTACACACTAACTCCGATTGACTTGAAATTTGAAACATAACAATAATTTACTATTCTGAATTCGATGAAAGTGGTATCTTAGAGATTTGAGACTATTTCAAAAATGGTTTATTTTCAGGTCATTGAAATAATATTAAATTATTGAATTTCAATATTTTCCCTTTTATATTGATTTTAAAAGTTTACTGACCTTGTTTTAATCAGGGAAAAATACAAAACCAAGTTTCAATTCGTTTTCAAATTATTTTCAAGTCCAGACTCAGTATTTACTAAAATTTTGAAATTTAAATCAAACTTATCCATTTAAAAATCCTTTTTAACACATTGAAATCCATATTTTAAATTGACAAAAATTAGGTCATTACAATAAATAAAAGTGAAAATATGCCTTTTATGTTTTTGAACATTTCAAATAATTGGTAGTCAAAACAAAACTTTTGAACAACATCTCTCATGTTTAACATCAGATATTGTATTCACAGACTTAAAGGAAAATTCACGCATCCCTTTTATTTCCAGAATTATACAAATAAAGGCCCATTCATATTACAAAGTCCAACGGGATTTTCGTATTAAACATTTAAGTATAAACACAATGAGCTAAATATCCATGACAATTATATACTTAGCATATTCACAAACATTTCAGACAAACTATTTATTTTTATGCTGATATCTTTTCTTTATTGTAAATAAATAAATATTACTTTGGGTATTTTGTGTGTTTTCACAGATAGTCAATAAAAGTCTCTTCTATCTCAATCAAAGACCATTTGAATAGAAATATGCAACTTTTCGAAAGCAAAGTTTTCAATCACAAAGGAAGCTGTAGCACATTGGTAAAGGCCTGGAAATTTGGATAGAGTGACCTGAGTTCAGTCCCTGTCGAGCCCCATTTTTACTGAAGAAAGGAACGTACACATTTCCTCCTTTGCTCTGAAGAACGTATGGACTATTGTTATATATATATTGTGTATATATATATATTCATATATATGTATATAATATATTCAGTAATAAAGATTTGAAGAGTTAGGCATATTTCCCTCAAAGAAATCAAACGGAAATCTTTCATATGTACCAGCCATAGAGAAGAAGATTTGATAGGATCCTTACCAAAAGGGAACATAATCAGTTCCCACATATCAAAGAGGCGGAGATTTCCTAGGAATATCTCATCCAATCATATCTCTTGTCTTTGGAAAGAAAATATTTTCATATATTATTCTTAGGCCCAATATTCACATAGATAGGAGATTACATCCCCGATAAATACCCATTTTATTCTTCGTAAATTCCTATACCTTTTTCTATACTTCTCTTCTAGATTAATAAAGCTTTCTTTCTTTTTATTTCTGAATTTTATTATTTTCATGGCAATTTGTGGTGTTTAGTCAATTAGATTTGCCAAAATACAAATTTCTATTGCATTTTCTTTTCTCATTAGTGATTGACCCATCTGATTAGATTCAACGGTAATCCTAATTTTTATTTTTGTTTGTTTGTTTTTTTTATGCAGTTTTTATTTTTTTCTTAGTTAATTATTGAATTTATTATAGATCCGACTAGATTCGAATTTGTAGTGAATTCAATTGCAGTTTAATTTGATTTTATTGATAATTGTGATTTGGTCGTCGGTTCAAATGGATTTGTACTGAAATAAATTGCACTTTCGATTTTTTGTTTCAATCAAATCCTCCATATTCACCTAACTCGCCCACGAAATTACGTAAATAATAAATTTTAATTTCCTTCCCTATGTTTGACATGCATACTACACATATGTGCGCTTGCAGTAATTTATTAAAAAAATTGCGCTTTTCTATTCCATAGAAAATGTCGAACAAGTTTTTGGCGCCGTTGCCGAGGAGGTAACAATTAAATTTTATTATCTATTCAATTTCCGATTCGTGTTCATATTTAATTTTTTCTTGTTTTTGTTGTCTTTTATATAAAAAAAACTTGATTGGTTGATTGGGTATAACAACATTGATACTACAATCTTCTAATTAAGAGAGAAAAAGCTTGCCACTTTTTATTGATTATTTGCTTTTTTTATCAAGTCCTTTCCATTTTTTTATTCTCCTTTTACATTATATACAATCTTATTTCTTTTTTACATAAAAGAAATCTTTTTTCCATTGCCTTGCAATTCTTTTTCTCATCTCAAACATGCCCCTTTCAAATTCACCACCTCGTGCCAACTTTCATCAAAACCCAACCAATACGCAATTCGGATATACCCCCATTAATTGCCACAATCCATATTAGATCATCTCTGACAACCGATCAACCTTTCCGTCACCCTCCTCTTCGTTAGCCTTCACTACCCTGCTTCCTATCCACATGAACCAACGACTGTTCACCACATATCCAGATCTTCCCCCTCAACAAACTCCATGCAACTTCAGCAGAAATCTCCACGAACCATATCCCAAATTTCCCAAGTCATCACCCCATCGATAGAACAACTAACCTTCTCCATTAGACCATCCTCTATCACAACACATAACCCGCAATCGCAATCACAATCACAGTCAAATAACCCACGTTCAATACTTCAATCAATATCAACCAGCCATAATTTGAACACCTAATTCCATTACTCCTACCTCATCGAAGTGTGCCAACCCCTAATCGAAGCTTCAGCAAACCCAATCGAACTCACACAAGGTACGATCTACTATCGACCTCCATGCCTGCACCTAAATTTTTGAAACCCCAAATCAAACCTAGTTCACCATACATAATAGATACAATTCAAAAACCCCAAACCCCGGTTCGAAAACTTTTATCTCTAGTTCGAACTTCCGCAAATCATAACCAAAACCAAATCGAAAATCGCCACATCGAAATTCGAACTCAGAAACCCGACTTTGAAAAGATTAGACTTCGATTTGTTTTTGAAAAAACTTGTCTCCGATTCATTTTTAAGGGTTTTTTCTACTTCTAAGAGACAAGGTTAAGAGGCATGTTTTATTTGTGTTAAGACAGAGTTGGTTGTTTTCTGAGAGACCTATAGGGTTAAAAATTGTAGTGTGGCATGTAAATTGGTGAGTGCATGGTTCTGCAGTTATTATTGTCTGATTGTTGTGGTTGGCTAAAATTTCCATAGCTAAAGTCATCATTCTCATTGTTTTTCAACAATAAAACCTGATTAGACATTTCAAAATATTTAACTAAAATTGTGTGTTTTATGAAATTGATTCTCTCAAGAGTTTGGTCGTGGATATATATTAGTTCAATTTATTGAGCTTTTAGCAAAATAGGTTACATATTACCCGTAAAACGTTGGTCATATCTCTTAGTATTTATACTATACATGAACGCCATAAGACCCTCTTTCCCCTTCAAATCGAGATTATCAACTAATAAGTATTCTTGAGTACATTATCTACTTTGTAATAAGAGCTACTTGTGTCAACCTCAAGTTTTGGATTTCCTATATTCGATAACGGTTAGTGAAAATAGTTTTAGCCACCATAATTCCTTAGGGAGACTCGGATGAACCAAAAATTTTCTAATGTATGGATCGAAATCGAATTAATCAAAATTTTCAAAT
The DNA here is from genome assembly GCA_030737875.1 of Allium sativum. Classification (NCBI taxonomy): domain Eukaryota; kingdom Viridiplantae; phylum Streptophyta; class Magnoliopsida; order Asparagales; family Amaryllidaceae; genus Allium; species Allium sativum. Next base: position 4,425,222 of record JASFAX010000037.1, on the reverse strand, counting down.
CTCAATGTCTGAATTAGTAGATATTTATCTCTTTGAGGTCGATGTTACCCCACTAGGACTGTTCAACCATCTGTCATAGTATTTCCACCAGTTGAAGAAAATTTTGAACTTAAACATTCTTTTATTCAAGGGGTACCAAAATTTACTAGTTCTAAAAATGCTTACGAATTTTTAAATGAATTAGAATAGTATGCATCCACGACTAAAACGCAACAAGTATCTAATGAATCAATCAAGCTAAGGCTAATCCCATTCGCACTGCTTGAAAGCACTAAAAGAGGGCTAAGTTCTCTTCCAAAACATTTCAATTTCCATAAAAAGTTTTTCCTTTTCCATAACACTCTAAAAATACGAACTGAAATAAATCAATTTTCTCAAAATGAGGGGAAAAGCTTTTCAAATTACTTTGAGAGATTCAACCAAATATTATATAGTTGTCCTCATCATGCAATTCCTAAACATCACTTGTGTCAATTGCATATGAAGGGCTAAACTATCAGACTCGAACATAACCAGAATCAATGTGTGGACGAGAACTTATGTCTAAAACGATCGATGAAGCTTGGGAATTCTTAAAAGATTATTCTGAAAAGGACATGCAATGGGGGTCAATTCATGTTCCCATTCGTACTTCTACTAGAGGAGTGCATATCGTGGATCCTAATCATCTTCCCTTAGAAACTCATATTCCTCATATCATAGAAGGACAACCCCATTATTACCCTCAAGATCAAGTCAATGCCATAGCTCAAAATAGTCCTTACTCATCCACGTATAACTCTAGCTGGAGAAATCATCCAAATTTGTCATTTTTTAATCCTAATAATGTCATGAATCCATCTCACATGACATCGAATTTGAATTACCAAGCCACATTTTCTTTTAGTCTTCAAATTTCTCAAGTTTGTCCTCAATCCAAGCCTTCAAGTCAACTATATAGGCATTCTAACTTTCAATCATCAACTCAGTCTCCTCAGTTTTTTCAAGAAATTGTTCGATTAGAGAAACAAATAAACGATCAAGATGCTAAAATCGAACAAATGATCAATATAGTGAAGGAACTAATGAAAACTAACGAGAAAGGAATATTGCCTAGTCAACTTGAGGTACATCCAAAATATAAATCTCATACTGTGAATTCTTGTGAGGAAGGAAACTATAATTCTGTTAACACTACCACCACCCTCAAATCCGAGAAAACGATTGTCCATAATGTTGGAAATCCCAATAATCATTCAATTTCAACCCTTATCCGAAAGCTTGACACTCCTACGATGGAAACGAAGGTTGATTCCTTTGAACCTTCTGAATCACCATCTTCTCGAATGTTGGCAATCCCAACATCTCTTCTTCTAGTGTCGGCAACCCCAACAATATATCTTCCTCTAATGTTGGCAATCCCAACATCCCATCTTCTATACACGTACCTTTTCCACTTCCCATATCGAAACCTCTTCTTCGAACCATCAAAATTTTGAAAGAGTCTATAAACTAGTAGCTCCATATCCTCATAGACTTAATAATAAGAAGAAGGATGCGGACTCCAAAAAAATTGCTGAAATCTTCAAACAAGTTCGTGTCAGTATTCCACTCTTGGACACCATCGAACAGATTCCTCAATACGTCAAGTGCCTTAAAGAGCTATGCACCCAAAACAAGCCACTAATGTTCCTGAAAGTGCCATCTTAACTGTGAATACAAGCTTCGTTTTCTCAAATTCTTCACCAATCAAGTATAAGGACCCCGGTTGCCCTAAAATCGGTTGTAAAATAGGAAATACTCACATCAGTCATGCCCTACTTGATCTTGGTGCAAGTGTCAATCTTTTTCCTTACACTGTTTATCGAAAACTTGGACTAGGGGAATTGAAACCCACGAACATTTTGATTCAACTGGTCGATCGATCTAGTAAAAAGCCATTAGGTATAATTGAAGATGTTTTGATTGAAATTGAAAAATTCTATTTCCTCGTGGATTTCATAGTCCTAGAAACTAAGCCTGTTAAGAATCCTGATAGTCAAATTCCATTGGTTTTGGGTTATCCCTTTCCACCTCGAATGCTATCATAAATTGTAGAAGCGGAGAATTTCACCTATCATTTGGGCGCTTAACCACTGAATTAAATATTTTTCATCAACTAAAAGAAATCGAAATAGGAGAAGTCGACATAATAGAAACAGTATTAGATGATACGTCTAATTTATCTCCTCAGAAAACTTCACTTTCCGTAATAGACATATCCACTATGTCTTCTAAAGAATTATTCGAAGATGAGCTTAAGATTTAAAATGACGAATTGGGAGTATGTCTCGAAGATAATCTTGTTCCATACCATCGAATGAAATTGTTGTTAAAAACTCAAATTTATGGATTATGATAATCTTAAGTTGAATGATATAAATCATTAGCACGACAAAATTTTCATAGGAAGGATTTTGATTCCAAAATTCATTGACATACCTATTGTACCTCACAAATCTGATAAGAAATCATCATGCATCATTTTCGATAGAGGCAAGTGGGGGGGGGGAAAGGAAGAGCCATTCATCACAAAACATTCATTATCATCATAGATTTCATTTTGCATATGATTTTCACACGCATAGAGTTGATAAGTTGCATTTTATTTTACAAATCATTTTGCATTTAATCCATCTTTGGGTTCTATCTTTCACATTTAGGAAACGTGTTTATAGTGTGGACATTGTTTAGTTCTAGTGTGAGGGGGAGTCTGCATTGCATCCTTTTTATTTTTCTTTAATATTTTTTTCTTTTCATTTTCTTGCATTTAGATAGGACCATCATGCATTTTAGGTCATAGTAACATGCCATTTTTTTAAATACGACTCATTTTAGATTGGTACAACGAATCAATTTAACAATTTTTTTGTTATTTACAGTAATTTTTTCTCTCAACTAAGATCGAATAAGAAATATAATGAAAATTTGAATTACGAGCGATAATTGTGTAACTAGTACACAGGAAGATTCGTAGGTGATGGCCATGAAGTCTATTTTAAACTGTAGTCTTTGTTTAATGAGTGGAGGACTTAAAATACTTATATTGACTTTTCAAATCTTTGAAACTAAGTTTTGTTAAGCTAAATTTCATAACTCTCTCTTCTTTTTATATTCAATAATAGCAGTAATCCAGGGATCTAACATTACCTGTAATAAAGCGTTGGTGTGCAAACCCGCCAAGCTCTTTCTCAACTCTCACATCTGCCCACAAGGCAGTGCATGGGTGGTATACGTTGGTCTTATTTTATGACTAGGACACTTACGGATTACCAACATTTTTTTGACAAAGTCTGCGTCTGTTTGCACAATCTTCCATGCTTTGTCCCAAACTCTCACTCAGTTCGCGAGGCAGTGCATGGATGGTATATCTTGGTCTTTTAAGTTAGGTGTGTGTAATTAAACATAAATATTAATATTTATAGAGATAGAGAATAAGCAATGAACCTAAGAACTTCTGGACCTTATTGATTTGACTATTCATAACAAGGAAATTAGAATACCAATTTGCAAACTGTGACAAGCAAATTAAGAATCTATTTCATGGATGCACTAGAATCTGTTTCATGGCTACACTATGATATCAACTGAACCAACCGGCCAAACTAGAATTTAACATTTGAAAATTTGAATTATGTTGAAAATTTATGACAAGTTAAGAAAACAAATTTTTCTATAAATTGATTTCGAATTGTATACTGCTATGTTGCAGCTTTTCTAAAACAAGTCATATTTTCATATTTTTTTTGTTTCCATTTGCATATGTTCGTTGCATTCATTAGAATCATAGCATAGTGCATTCAGATTTTGTGGGTAGTATTCGTTGAAAACCCTCACGAGACACCAATCAACCTACTAGGGACACCTAGAGGTTTAACGGCTTGTTGCATACATTCAATGCAATCATGTTTCCTACGAAAGTGTGACCTACCTAGTTTAGTTTTTCATTTTTGTATTACTCGAGGACAAGTAAAAGATAAGTATAGGGGTATTTGATTAATATGTAAAACTGTTTATTTTTATGCTTATATCTTAACTTTATCGTAAATAAATAAATATTACTTAGGTATTTTTGTGTGTTTTCACAGATTGTCAATAAAAGTCTCTTCTATCTCAATCAAAGCCATTTTAACAAAAATATGCTACTTTTCGTAAGCAACAACTTTTCAATCACAAAGGAAGCTGTAGCACACTAGTAAAGGCCTGGAAATTTGGACAGAGTGATCTAAGTTCAATCCTTGTCAAGCCTTATTTTTGCTAAAGAAAGGAAATACACACTGCCTCCTTTGCTCTGAAGAATGTATGGACTACTGTTATATATTATATATATATATATATACATATTCATATGCATGCATATAATATATGCACTAATAAAGATTTGAAGAGTTGGGCATATTCCTCTCAAAGAAATCAAACGGAAATCTTTCATATTTACTTTGCATAGAGAAGAAGATTTGATAGGATCACTACCAAAAGGAAACCCAATCAACTGCCACATGTCAAAGAGGGAGATCTCCGAGGAATATCTCATCCAATCATATCTTTTTTCTTTGGAAAGTAAATATTTTCGTAAATTCTTCTTAGGCCCAATATTCACTTAGATAGGAGACTACTTCCCCTATAAATACCCATTGTATTCTTTGTAAATTCCCATACCTTTTTCTGTACTTCTCTTCTCCATTAATAAAGCTTTCTTTTCTTTTATTTCTGCGCTTTTTTTATTTTCATGGCAATTTGTGTTATCTAGTCAATTAGATTTGCTAGAACTCAAATTGCTATTGCATTTTCTTTTCCCATTAGTGATTGACCATCTGATTAGATTCAATGATAATCCTAATTTTTATTTCTATTTTATTTTTCTTAGTTAATTATTGATTTACTATAGATCCGATTAGATCAAAATTTGTAGTGAATTTAATTGCAGTTTAATATGCTTTTATTGATAATTGTGATTTGGTCGTATGTTCAATTAGATTTGTACTTAACTAAACTGCACTTTTAATTTTTATTTCAATCAAATCCTCCAAATTCATCTAACTCGCACATGAAATTACATAAATAATAAATTTTAATTTCTCTCCCTATGTTTGACCTACATACTAACACCTGTGCGCTTGTAGTCATTTATTTCAAAATTTGCGCATTTTTATTCCACAGGAAAGGGTCAAACAAGCATCCAATCTCAAATTTTAGAATTAATAACACTTGTTTATGTTTACACACACACACACACATATATATATATATACAATATGCTTACAACAAGTATTCAATGAAGCAGTTCGTAGAATCAACATATTTACACTGAGAATCAGTGCCCAGTTACAAACACACACACGCACACACACACACACATTAACAAAACTAAGTAATACTTGCTTAAAATGTATATATACAAATATGCAACATATAGGCAGTGTTAACCCTAGGCTATTTCTATTGCCCTCCTACTGAACTAATTTCAGTATTCAGTTAAGCACTACTAATACCCTGTTAAAACAAATTTTAATTCACAGAGTTAGGCTGACTAAAATACATCTAAAGTATGTAATAGTGTACAACAGTAATTATATAGGGATATGGCTTCAAAAGTCAAGTTAAACTTTCATTAAACCATGACTAAAGATCTAATATCAAGTCAGGTTATAAGTTTAAATGATTTAGTGTTCTTTAATAGCAAATGGCATCCACCATACACACACACACATATGCAGTAAACTATTTCCAAAATAAATTCAATATCCAAATACTTTTTATTTATACAAATAGTATTAAATTGAATCAACAAGTCATAGTTGTTGTAGCAAGCAAATTATAAGGGTAATGTTACTGCAAGTCATAATTCTAGTATACTGGAGTCAGCAGATCATATCTGCTTTTATGTTTCATTATGTGTACAACAATGGGTTTGAAAATGCAAATCATATTTGCAGTGCACTTATATTAATACATAAAAGCAATTTATTAAGTGCATATGACCCCATTCAACATTTCAGGTATTTTGACACTGCTATATATATATATATATATATATGCGTAAGTCCTTGATTCACTAAAACATAATTTATTCAATAATGTTTACAACACAACATGCATGTAAAAAAATTAAATGAATTAGTAAGCCCATATTATGTTTATAAAACATGTTATCCAATTGTATGTCCAGAAGCAATTAGCATACATTTAAAAGAAAATAACACCATCTGCCTTTTTAATATCAAATACACAACATAAAATGCATGCAATGTGCATTCAACAATGCATTTCATACATTCAGTAAATACATACAGGATAAAAGAAACAAAACTAAGGTCAACTATAACATGCATATACTTATCAAGAAGTATACATATTTATGAACAGGTTCTAGAGCCCATTAAAGTTTAAGAAGCATACAACATGAGTGAAAATATAAAAACTAGCAGTTATCATATAAAGCAACTGACTGATTCATATATGATTTAATGTAGTGTGCAACTACACATATCAGAAGCTTATAAATTCATACCAATAATATATAAATTTCAGCTGTACAGATTTATAATTGGGCATAGATAATCAAAACACTTACTAACGGAAGAGTTAAAATACCAACTCATATTTCCAATGTGTATATATATATATATGTGTGTGTGTGTGTGTGTAAGTAAACACGTCAATTTTATATTTTGTGGCATAGAATTGTTGAATACACATGCTATATATGCGTCTCTGGTTGTAAACAGAGTACAACCAAAACACATCATGTATATATAAATATAAGTTTGATTAAAAATACCAAGTTAAAACCACACCACTAAATCTTAAACCTCATTACTTAAATTTTGTAATAATTCAAATCATCATTTATCTATACCAACCACAATAATCTTTCATATAGATCACTTGTTTAATATATTCATATAATTTCTAATCCAAAAATAATTTTAGATACATATGTAAAAGGTGTTAACTAACACAAAAATATATTCATAAGAGAGTGTATAATAATGCAAATTAATAGTTAATTTAATAACAAACAAGTATATATCAACGGTAACATCCATGGAAACTCTTTCTTCCACTCTGACAGCTCCTCTTGAATTTCAAGCCGCTGCTCTCCCTCCCGACCCCCACCACCGCCTGCACCACCGGATCCCTCCTCTTCAACTTCTACCACTACACCACAACTGCCTCTTATCCCTCCCATAAGTTACTCTCTGTAACAACCCGTATTTTTGGAACCAATTCAAAATTTATTTTTAATTGATTTTCGTAGAAATTAAATATTTTAGATGAGTTATTTTGAGAATAAATGATTTAAAATTTATTTTAATCGAAGTTAGAACATATATATTTAAAACTTAAATAAAATGTCGTTTGCAGGTTCGAAAATTATAAGCATCGATACCTTTGGGGTTGGAGAATTTTTTACTTTTTCATTGGATATAAGATTAAAATATCACTTTTTGTACATGGATGAATTTGAACTCAAAACCACTTCCATTGAGTTCAAAAGGTCGTTTACATGTTCAATTAGTATAAACTTCGATATATTCTGAGCTTCGGAGTTTTAGCACCTTGGTTGGTTCTTGGTTGGCTAAACCTAGCCCACTCTTCCCCTTTCCTCCTTAGTTCCTCAAACACTTCATCAAAAATAGAAAATGGGGAAAAGAAAGGGAAATAGAAATTCCCTAAACCCTAATTGATTCTGGGAGCTCCAATCTTGTAGGAATCAAGTGCTAGTCAATTTAGAGACTCATGTAAGCTCTCTACACTCATTCCCTACCTCTGTATCATACAAATTTCGGATTTTTGATAACCCTAGTTTTGATGATTTCTTTATATTCTTGTATGAGGTGATTTTGATGAGCTTTAGAGAAGTTATTGCTTGATAAGAGTTCTAGAAGCTTGATCCTCATTATCTCAAGCCCTAGGTGAGTTCTTTGTGTCTATGCCATGAGTTATTAGCTTGTAAAGTGTAGTTTAGGTTCATATTTATTTGTGTTATGCATATGAATTGGTTAGATAAGTATAGACTTTCCAGTTCATTAGTTTTAGTTTCATTAAGTTGAAATTTCTCGTTTAAATCATGCCCACAATCGAATGCATATGTTATTAGTTGATTTAGCAATATTGTGAAGCTCCGTTGTTGCACCGGCAAGTTTTAAGGCTTCACTGTTCGCTTATATTGCATTTGATTGCTTTGGTTAGAGAATTTAGTCGTTTTAGAATTTAAAATAGAAATCATAGCAATCTTATGTATATGTGTTTGTGTACGTGTTCTTAAGCATTTTTGGCGAGCTAAAGAGGCATCATTTTAGCATATGAAACGTTATAAGTCATCATCCATGATCCTAGATCATCCGAGAACCGTTTGCACATCATTACATAGGCAAAACCATGCATTTGCGTCAGTTCAGACGTCCGACCAACGCAACAGATGTCTGAAAAATGCTCTCAGGAAATAGTTTTTGCTTCAGTCAGACGTCTGATTTAGCTCTCGACCAGGAAAATAATTGTTTGTGTCATGTCAAACGTCTGAACAGATGCAACGGACGTCTGATTTATCTCTTTGGAAATTATTTGCTTCAGTCAGATGTCTTAACTGACGCAACAGACATCTTATTTAGCTCTTGGGCAAACAATAAAATTTTAAAATGATCATAACCTTTTCGTACGAACACGGAATTCAGCCAAACCAGATCCGTTGGAATGGTATCAACAAGAGCTTTGCAATGAAACTGATTTGGAGCTCGTGGAAATTATTGGTGGAGAAAAAAAGGTCCGATGTAAACAATCGAATGTTCATCGTTATTTAACGACACTAGAACCGTAAATTAAAGGCTGACAGAGTGGAAACCAAAGGTGAGAACTCTCTCACTCAAGCCTAGTGTATAGTATTAATTTTTATAACTGAATATGTACTGATTGCCTGTGATTGCAATATTTGTTTGTTGTTAGATGGATGTTTGCAGTTTTGATGTTATCATTATTAAACTGTGATTATAAATGTTTATAAGTAAAATGTTTATATTATAAATGGTCGGGATGATAATCTACCCACCTGTTTCCCAAATATTAGATAAGTTCACACGGATTGTGATATAAACCCCACACGGGTATAGGAATGATAAATTTACATGCACGTCGCCCAATTATGCAAATAATGATCGTTGGATGTTGATTGAAAACCCCACATGGGTTTGGGGATGATAATTACTTCACACATTTTCCTTGCGTTTAATTTTATGTCAACCGATTGATTGACAAACTGTTATAAGCCTTATTTGACTATTCAATGCTTATACAGTTGCTAATTCCACTTTGGATGTGAATTGAATGTTTAATAGTTGGTTATCGCTATTGTTGAATACATGCAATGTATAAAATCCATATTGCTAAAATTATATTGTAACGTCCCGTATTTTCGTGATCCTGAGTAATCGACATATAATCCAATGTCGACTATCAAGCATCGGAAATACCGGATAGTTAATGAAAGAAAATAGAGGGTGAGAATAGATAAGATAGAAACTTAGAATAGAAGAAGAAGAAGAACATACAGCATCATAGTAAATACGAATCTCACAGTGGAACGAACAATAAATAATAGATACATATCTTTGAAATAAAATCAGTATATGTGTAACACCCCGTAATTCTGTAATATTAAGTTCCACAAATTAAAGTATAATTAATTTTTAGAAGAAGAATTAAGGTAAATGGGTTATGCCATTGCGTTCGTCTCGAAATTCTGCTTGAGACGGAGTCCGAGTTTGCGTAAATCGGACTCTGTATGAAGAAGTTATGGCCTTCAGAAGTTTCAGCAAAAATTCAGAGCCAGCTCAGAAATTCAAAAATCGCAGAACTGGGCTGGGCGGGAAAATTCCCGCCCAAGTAGGTCAACCTAGAGGTCGACCTACCCCCCAGATCTGGGCAGAATTCATATTTTGAACCTAGACGCGATTTTGGCCCTATACATTGATCAAACAGCTATAAAAACACCCCTAGGCCTCATATTTTCTCCTCACAACTTCTCTACGTCTATACTTTGCTCTAATTCTAATTAAAATAAAATAATATATAAATCTAAGACGAGGTTATGCTGCTCAAGTTTTTCAAGAAGATATTTAAATCAAGTTAAGGCTTCAAGAAGGGAATCAAAGGCTAATTCAACGGCTTCGAGCAACGCCACGCAAATCACAGCAAATCGCCTTTTCTAAACCGCTCACTGTAAGTTCGGTTATTCCTTAGATTTGAACGTGTAATTGGACTCGTGAATGTAATAAATTAAAATATAGAACTGTGCCTATTGGCAAGTTAATTATCTTTGATTCATGCTTATGTCAAATCTAACGTTATCTATGCCTTTGGATCTGATTCTCGATTGTGGCCTAGAACTTATTGTGGCTAATTGCCAAAGACTATGACTATGGGACTTTTGCTTAAGACTATGACTATGAAACTGTTGCCCATGAAACTATCGCCTATGACTATGATTCATGACAAAGAGACTATTACATATGACTATGACTATAAGACTATTGCCTATGACTATGACTATGATTCATAATTTTGAGACTATTGCATATGATTCATGACTATGAGACTATTACCAAGATTCATGACTATGAGACTATTGCCTATGACATGGATTAAGAAACTATTGTGATTAGTCGCCTATGACTATTATGGTTAATTGCCTATAATTATTGTAGTCAGTGACTTATGCCTATTCCCATTAACCTATTAGGTTGTACTTCGAACTGGCATTATGTTGGACTAAATCACCTATGCCTATTCCCTTAATTATGTTGGATCTCATTTTTTGAAGTGCAACTTGTCTAGTTTATTCCTATTCACTGTTATGTACTTCAAACCCATTGGAACCATTATTTTTGTATTTGGTTCATTCTTGCATGGCTATTCTTTTATGTTAATTCTCGTGCTTATCCCCTATCCCTTGCTTTGATACTATTAGTATCATTCCATGAGTACTTAGAAACTTGTGAAATCATGTTATACGTACGATTATGATGCGGGGATTGGGCGTAGCTTAATTAAGTTAATTTGGCATAATAAATATGTTGGCATAAATCTAAATTGGCTATAATAGTGAATGATTTACATGCATATTAGACTTGGTCATAAATTGATAAATTTTAATTGGCCGCAAAGTATGTAATTGGCATGTGAACCAAGTTTTGGACGTAAACGGTAAAACTAGAATATCAAATCTAGTTTTGACATAGACTGTAAATTGGAATATTAATCTAGATTGGGCATGAATTGTAAAAGGGGAATATTAAATCTAAACTGGTATAAACTGCAAGTTGGGTTAATTGATTGGTAAATCAAGTTTTGGGCATAGAATATAAGTATGTAAATTTGCATGACAGTTGAATATGATCTAGGCTAAATTGATTTACGGAAAATTTATATAAATAGTAAATATGTAAATTTAGTAAAAGACGAATATGCCTAACCCGAGGTTAGACTGAGTTGTGGTGTAAAACTGCCCGGAACCGACCGGCACATCCAGTGACCACAACAATACCTGTCTAATGTGGGTGGTTAGTGCATCAAACCCAGAAAGACCCGAGTTAGACTGAGTTGTGGTGTAAACCTGCCCAGAACCGACCGAAACATCTAGTAACCACAACAATATATGTCTAATGTGAGTGGTTGGTGCTTTAATTAATTAATTAAGACTCATGAATAAATCAAGCTAGAAATGTTAAGGTTAAGTAATTAAGGAAACACTTAACCGTAATAACATGTTAACTAGGCAAGTGGGTGAGGTTAAGTAAATTTAGAACACTTAACCATTGTAACATGTTAATTAAGCAAATAATAGGATTAAGTTAACTAAAGTAACACTTAACCAATATATAATGACATGTGGCGGGGTTAGGTAATACAAGAGGAAAACACTTAACCAATTATATAACACGAGATATGTGAAGGGTTAAGTTAACACGAGAAGGCAACACTTAACCAATATCACATGGTTTGAGGTAGGGTCAAGTTAACACCAGAAGGAAACACTTAACCACCATGACGTAACGAGTGGCTGGGTTGAATAAATTATTGACACTTGACCAATATAACTTGATAAACGAATGGTGTTAAGTTAAATGGGAAATACTCAACCAATATAACCTGATGAATGAACGGGGTTAAGTTAATAAATCACACATAACCAATCCAACATGATAAGCAAGATAGGTTAAGTTAACAAGAACCACTTAACCAACACGACTTGACGAGTAGGAGGTTAAGTACACGTCGGGTAGGTGGGTAATATTAGTAAATATAGGCCCACAAAACTTAACCATTAAATAAACATGCTTGAATCTGTGGGAAGGTTAAGTACACGTCGGGTAGGTGGGTAATATTAGTAAATATAGGCCTACAAAACTTAACCATTAAGAAAACATGCTAGAATCGGTGGGAGGGTTAAGTAAATCTCGTATAGGTGGGTAATATTTGTACATATAGGCCCACGAACTTAACCAGCAGGAAACCCTAGTAACAGGGACCCATTTCAGCAGTAACCCACATAGATGTATCATGGTACCCTAAAACTAGGCAGGGTGGGGCACGATTACCGGGCTGATTATAAGCGGTCAAAATAGCGGTAGGGGGTACGTCAGTGTAGGTTCCGATGGTTTACGGGCGTGTACGTACTCTGGAGTGGAAAAAGAAGGCACTGGGTACCAGTAGTTATACACTGTGCATCTTGAATCGTGTCGGGTCGCCATCGTAAGGCTTGATACACCTTATGGTTGGGCCAGCACAGAGTATCTGCATGCAAGGGAGGGCCGACTGACACAGACACATGGAAAATTAATACAAAGTAGGTAGCATAATCCCTAGTTGGACCTATGTCGCATAAACCCTGTATCCGAGAAGCGTTCAGTAGGTAGCATAAACCCCAGTGGCCCTGGGTAGCATAAACCCTGGTCGAATCTAGTGAGCACTCGATAGTAAACCCTAGATTAGATCTAGGTAATAAACGGAATCCCCATAACATAAGCACACCTGAAGGCAACCGCAAATACGGGGATTGGGATCAAGTTATCATATGATCATAGATTAATAGTTTGGACACCAGGTAGGTAGTGCAGAGATATAGAAATCAGTATAAATAGGGTAGTTGCGAAGCAGAGAAGGAGTAGAAGCGCATTCAGTTTATCAATACATTCAGTTTATCTTGCCATATCCCATGCTTATCCCATATTATCTTGTTACTATGGTTTAGTCTTATATTTAGTTTATTCATGTCATGACCCTTTTCCTCGTTTAAATACTAAGAATCACTGGACTTACCAGACTTTATTTCTGACCTAGTTTTTCTTTCGCCTCTTTTCTTCCGTTCCCCCCCCGGTAGTCAGAGAGGGAATAGCTCAGGTTTGTTTGGACCGTTACTCTTTCCAAGCATGAAGACTCTTTGACGTGTTGCCTTGGACTCTCTCTTCTACTGCTATAGTTGGCTCATGCTTTATTTGGGGAAATCATTTTGTGCTTCTTTATTTTTGTATGCAAGACAGGATACTTTGGTATTGTAAAACAATCTTTGTACAAGTTGTTTATCAATGAAATAAAGTTTTGTTTATTTGCCGCTGCTTTAATGTCTGTCTTGTAATTTATCTGCATCTTTTACCTATAATGCTCCACCGAAATTAAGGCATTCGTTTTGTGAGTGACCTTAACGGAGGTGGGTTGTTTCACTTGGTATCAGAGCTGAAGGTTACCAGACCAGATAAAAAGATTTGAAAAATTATTTTGAAACGATTTTAAAAGAAGCATTTTCAAAAGAAATTTTTTGTTTTAAAGGCATATTCCCCAAATCCATATGCACTATCTTTTGATCCTCCGTTTGAATCCTTGTTTCCTTCTTTCTTAAGTCTCCGTGGCTCCTGGCTTTCTGGGAGGTAACCTCATTGTGGCATGGTTCCGTAAGTTTGACAAGACTACGACACTTGTTAAAGGGAAAACAAGTGCCTAACTTCTATCTGTAGCCGTAATTTTCTTTCGAGCTTTGTAGGATTCCCCGTGCGATGGAGGCAGCTTTTGAGAGACATGTCAACAAGTTACACAAGGATGGCAAAGTTGAGAATGAGGGGGTTTGGCTAAGGAGCACAACACAAGGATGAAGAACCCATGGATATGGACTTGGTTCACAAAGGAGGGGAGGAAAGAATAGTAAAACCTAAAACAAGAGGAAGTATCTTTATTTTGGTATAACGAGTCGTATAATTAAGGGCAAGGGCAAAGAACAAGGGACAAGATTTTCTGGAAGGCAAGTGCATGCTCTCACCGCCAGCATACCTGAGAGAGAGGCAGTAAGATTTCGGTTGAAAGAGTTTTTCTTTTTTAATAATCGTGTTAGTACTCCTTTTGATTTTAGCACTTCACATTCGTATATATCTGCTTCCATAGTTGAGTCTCTGCACCCTAGATATTGTATAGTAGTGGATCCCGTTATAGTCTCAAATCCAATTGTTGGTTCGACCCATTTATCTTTGACTTGTGAGGATTTGAGAATAGCTATATTTATGCTTATGTTTTTGGGCTATGGGTTGATTTTAGGCATTGATTGGTTGGCTAGTAATTATGAAACAAGAGCAGTTAGACTTTCGACTTGCCTCGAGAATACCCTTGAGATTTCGTACGATCCTAAGGGATCAGTTTGTCTTAGCTACCTAGAATCATTTTACTTATCTATCGACGATTTTTGATCCGTTGGGGTAGTCCATGAGTACGCAAGATGTTTTGACTAGGGTAGGGGTTTTCCCCCTAAGAACTCGAGACAGACTTCCGCATGTATCTAGATGACACTGCAAAGCCAGTTATGCGATCAATGATAATTCTGGAGCAAGATTGGCGAGGATAGCCAGAGTCGGTTAAGTGCTCAATTGTTTGGTTGTTTTGTTAGTATCATCTCACATAGATCGTCCAAATTCAGAAGAGGTATCCCTTGGGTGCTTGTCTAATATTAGTTTAGGCCTTTGGGGCTTGTACTTGAGGGATGTCGAGTTCGACTAGGATGGTTTGCATGAGAAATAAATGGTTGGGGCTGGCACCCTAAGAGAGGTAATACGCACATAGTAACCATTAGCTTTAAACCCTCAGATTTGTAGCATGATGGATAAGCTAAGTAGAGGAGAGGCCTCTAATCATCTTAAGTATATACACTAGGTATCATATGTTTTTCTCGGAAGGATAGTTCGACTACATTGGATACCCTCTAGCATAGTAAATGAGCGAGGTCCTATCTTTACTAGTGGGTTTTGGAAATGGAAGCTCAAGAAGATGCGACTTAAAAGACTGAAGACTAGATACGCGCATCTTACCTTTTTTGGAGGGTATATCCTTGATTCCTCTTTTTCTGAAAAATCTATTTGCATGCTAGTCTTTAGCTTTTAAGTATATCCTCTCGGTCCTATCCCAAATCCTTAGGTAGAAGCCAATGGATGTAAACATGTGTTTGAGACATGTTATGTTTGGTGGATGCAAGTGTTTTCTAGTGGTTGCTTGTGGATGCATATACACACATAGGGCACTAGATCAGCTCAGTCACTTCCATATTGCATTTGCATATATGTATTTGTTATGGATTAAACTTGATGTGTTATCCTGTGGACGTTGCATTTGAGTGAATGGTTGTGCAATCATATAGAAATGATATGTATCTTTAGGATTTCATACATATTGGATGCATGGCACTGACATAATTCGCATTAAGGAGGTCAACGGAATCAGTAGACCGCCTGATTTTGCATTAGATAAGGACATATACACACACTATTCATATGAACATGAAAGCATTAGATCTTTTTAAGGATAATGAATGCCTGTGATTGAATGGTTGAGTAGATGGATGACTGAATGGTAGGACACATTCTTCCTGACTTGAAGATTTTGGGGACGAAATCCTTTAAGGGGGGGAGAATGTAACACCCGTTAATTCTATAACATTAAGTTTCACAAATTAAAGTATAAATAATCTTTAGAAGAAGAATTAAGGGAAATGTGTTACGCCATTGCGTTCGTCTCGAAATTTTGCTTGAGATAGAGTTCGAGTTTCGTAAATCGGACTCCGTATGAAGAAGTTATGGCCTTCAGAAGTTTCAGCAAAAATTCAGAACTAGCTCAGAAATTCAAAAATCGCAGAACTGGGCTGGGCAGGAAAATTCCCACCCAAGTAGGTCGACATAGAGGTCGACCTACCTCAAGGGAGGTCGACCTGGAGGTCAACCTACCCCAAGGGAGGTCGACCTGGGGGTCGACCTACCCCCCAGATCTGGGCAAAATTCACATTTTTGAACCTAGACGCAATTTTGGCCCTACACATTGATCAAACAGCTATAAAAACACACCTAGGCCTCATATTTTCTCCTCACAACTTCTCTACCTCTATACTCTGCTCTAATTCTAATTAAAATAAAATAATATATAAATCTAAGACGAGGTTATGCTGCTCAAGTTTTTCAAGAAGAGATTTAAATCAAGTTAAAGCTTCAAGAAGGGAATCAAAGGCTAATTCAACGGCTTCGAGCAACGCCACGCAAATCTTAGCAAATCGCCTTTTCTAAACCGATCACTGTAAGTTCGATTGTTCCTTAGATTTGAACGTGTTATTGGACTCGTGAATGTAATAAATTAAAATATAGAACTGTACCTATTGGCAAGTTAATTATCTTTGATTCATGCTTATGTCAAATCTAACGTTATCTATGCCTTTGGATTTGATTCTCGATTGTGGCCTAGAACTTATTGTGGCTAATTGCCAAAGACTATGACTATGGGACTTTTGCCTAAGACTATGACTATGAAACTGTTGCCCATGAAACTATCGCCTATGACTATGATTCATGACAAAGAGACTATTACATATGACTATGACTATAAGACTGTTGCCTATGATTATGACTATGATTCATAATTTTGAGACTATTGCATATGATTCATGACTTTGAAACTATTACCAAGATTCATGACTATGAGACTATTGCCTATGACATGGATTAAGAAACTATTGTGATTAGTCGCCCATGACTATTGTGGTTAATTGCCTATTATTATTGTAGTCAGTGACTTATGCATATTCCCATTAACCTATTAGGTTGTACTTCGAACTGGCATTATGTTGGACCAAATCACCTATGCCTATTCCCTTAATTACGTCGGATCTCATTTTTTGGGGTGTAACTTGTCTAGTTTTTCCTATTCACTGTTATGTACATCAAACCCATTTGAATCATTATTTTTGTATTTGGTTCATTCTTGCATGGCTATTCTTTTATGTCAATTCTCGTGCTTATCCCTTATCCCTTGCTTTGATACTATTAGTATCATTCCATGAGTACTTAGAAACTAGTGAAATCATGTTATACGTACGATTATGATGCGGGGATTGGGCGTAGCTTAATTAAGTTAATTTGGCATAATAAATATGTTGGCATAAATCTAAATTGGCTATAATAGTGAACGATTTACATGCATATTAGACTTGCGCATAAATTGATAAATTTTAATTGGCCGCAAAGTATGTAATTGGCAAGTAAACCAAGTTTTGGACGTAAAGGGTAAAACTAGAATATCAAATCTAGTTTTGATATAAACTGTAAATTGGAATATTAATCTAGATTGGGCATGAATTGTAAAAGGGGAATATTAAATCTAAATTGGTATAAACTGTAAGTTGGGTTAAATGATTGGTAAATTAAGTTTTGGGCATAAAATATAAGTATGTAAATTTGCATGACAGTTGAATATGATCTAGGATAAATTGATTTACGAAAAATTTATATAAATAGTAAATATGTAAATTTAGTAAAAGACGAATATGCCTAACCCGAGGTTAGACTGAGTTGTGGTGTAAAACTGCTCGGAACCGACCGGCACATCCAGTGATCACAACAATACCTGTCTAATATGGTTGGTTAGTGCATCAAGCCCAGAAAGACCCGAGGTTAGACTGAGTTGTGGTGTAAACCTGCCCAAAACCGACCGGCACATCCAGTAACCACAACAATATTTGTCTAATGTGAGTGGTTGGTGCTTTAATTAATTAATTAATTAATTAAGGCTCATGAATAAATCAAGCTAGAAATGTCGATGTTAAGTAATTAAGGAAACACTTAACCGTAATAACATGTTAACTAGGCAAGTGGGTGAGGTTAAGTAAATTTAGAACACTTAACCGTTGTAACATGTTAATTAAGCAAATAATAGGGTTAAGTTAACTAAAGTAACACTTAACCAATATATAATGACATGTGGTGGGGTTAGGTAATACAAGAGGAAAACACTTAACCAATTATATAACACGATGTATGTGAAGGTTTAAGTTAACACGAGAAGGCAACACTTAACCAATATAACATGGTTTGAGGTAGGGTCAAGTTAACGCCAGAAGGAAACACTTAACCAACATGACATGACGAGTGGGTGGGTTGAATTGATTATTGACACTTGACCAATATAACTTGATGAACGAATGGTGTTAAGTTAAATGGGAAATACTTAACCAATATAACCTGATGAATGAGCGGGGTTAAGTTAATAAATCACACTTAACCAATCCAACATGATGAGCAAGACAGGTTAAGTTAACAAGAACCACTTAACCAACACGACTTGACGAGTAGGAGGTTAAGTACACATCGGGTAGGTGGGTAATATTAGTAAATATAGGCCCACAAAACTTAACCATTAAATAAACTTGCTTGAATCTGTGGGAAGGTTAAGTACACGTCGGGTAGGTGGGTAATATTAGTAAATATAGGCCCACAAAACTTAACCATTAAGAAAACATGCTAGAATTGGTGGGAGGGTTAAGTACATCTCATATAGTTGGGTAATATTTGTATATATAGGCCCACGAACTTAACCAACTGGAAACCCTAGTAACGGGGACCCATTTCAGCAGTAACCCACATAGATGTATCATGGTACCCTGAAACTAGGAAGGGTGGGGCACGATTACTGGGCTGATTATAATCGGTCAAAATAGCGGCAGGGGATACGTCAGTGTAGGTTCCGACGGTTTACGGGCGTGCACATACTCCGGAGTGGAAAAAGCAGGCATTGGGTACCAGTAGTTATACACTGTGCATCTTGAATCGTGTCGGGTCGCTATCATAAGGCTTGATACACCTTATGGTGGGGCCAGCACAGAGTATCTACATGCAAGAGAGGGCCGACTGACACAAACACATGGAAAATTAATACAAAGTAGGTAGCATAATCCCTAGTTGGACCTAGGTCGCGTAAACCCTGAATCCAAGAAACGTTCAATAGGTAGCATAAACCCCAGTGGCCCTGGGTAGCATAAACCCTGGTTAAATCTAGTGAGCACTCGATAGTAAACCCTAGATTAGATCTAGGTAATAAACGGAATCCCCATAATAGAAGCACACCAGAAGGCAACCGCAAATACCGGGATTGGGATCACGTTATCATATGATCATAGATTACTAGTTTGGACACCAGTTAGGTAGTGCAGAGATATAGATATCAGTATAAATAGGGTAGTTGCGAAGCAGAGAAGGAGTAGAAGTGCATTCAGTTTATCAGTACATTCAGTTTATCGGTACATTCAGTTTATCTTGCCATATCCCATGCTTATCCCATATTATCTTGTTACTATGGTTTAGTCTTATATTTAGTTTATTTATGTCATGACCCATTTCCTCGTTTAAATACTAAGAATCACAGGACTTACCAGACTTTATGTCTGACCTAGTTTTGCTTTCGCCTCTTTTCTTCCATTCCCCCCCAGGTAGTCAGGGAGGGAATAGCTCAGGTTTGTTTGGACCGTTACTCTTTCCAAGCTTGAAGACTCTTTGACGTGTTGCCTTGGACTCTCTCTTCTACTGCTATGGCTGGATCATGCTTTATTTGGGGAAATCATTTTATGCTTCTTTATTTTTGTAAGCAAGACAGGATACTTTGGTATTGTAAAACAATCTCTGTACAAGTTGTTTATCAATGAAATAAAGTTTGGTTTATTTGCCGCTGCTTTAATTGTCAGTCTTGTAATTTATCTGCATCTTTTACCTTTAATGCTCCACTGAAATTAAGGCATTCCTTTTGTGAGTGACCTTAACGGAGGTGGGGTGTTTCAATATGTATACCGTAACATTTCAGAGAACAACACTTACAACACAGCGGAAATAACAATAGCTATATAATTCTGAAGCCTCCTGCTCTAAGCTCTCCACGTATATCTGTTAAAGCAGACTACTTGACTGCTCGTATAAATTTGAGCACCCAAGAGTTTAAGGTAAAACAAAACAAAATAAACTCCAGGTCAGTCATGGGACTGGTGTAAGTAAACAATTCAAAACAGTTTGAGAAAGTAAACGATATCTCATAAGACCACGCCGTATAGATGGAACAGGTTTTTTCCCTTATGAAAATCCAAAACACTTGATTTGACTTTCAAAATCCTTTTGAAAGAAACGAAAATCTTTATATCAAAACATAATTTGACATTATAATAGTGTCTATCAACCACATTATAACAATCACATAGTAGAACGCTTTCATCTCACTTTCCACATACATAATATATAATAAAAAACCGCAGGCGCTTATTGGGTAATGAATTCCAACTGGCAAGGTATGGGACCACCTTCCGACAGTGTATCTCTAGAGGGAAATACACAGGGTTCAACAAGAACATCTTGTAACCCAGGCTAAACATGACCGGTCACTCATTTCGCTTGAGGGTACCGAATGTATTATCACCAACGGTTGGGATCAGCAACCGTTTCCTGAAAGGGACAACATCGAAATAGATTATAGAAACAAATGGAATTACTCTAGATCAGGTGACAATGCACCCTAATTGGCAGCTAACCACTTAGCCATGCGACCTACCCGATTTTATACTATTTCTCGGTTGTGAGGCTAGAAGCCATAACGTACAGGTTACACCTTAGTTTCCTCTGAATGTCACATCGTCATACCCGCCAAATCACAAATTGATTTGTCCAAACATATCACCGGTATACGTCTAAAAGAAACGAATTCCTCCGCCACCAAATGTAAATACGTTTGAAGAGATCAACTTCCACGATCTATTGAATATACTATGTCAGACGTTCTTCATACAGGTTGTCCTGGGATTGGACAAATCGAAGGCACTATTTTGTAAACAGGATAGCCCTTGCAAAAATCCATCTTTAATTATCTTCATCATATTCGATCGCGATGCTAACGCCCATACAGAGTGGTTTTCTGATAATGAATCTGATCCCGGTCTCTCCGTATTGACGATGGAAAAATGGTCAAAAACTTCGATAGTCGGTGAGTTAACTATCAAAGAAAAACACGTGTGTAAACAACGATATTATTTCCAGATAGAAATTATATCGATCAGTCATCATTTAACATTTATCTCTTTAGTTCATTAATTTATTCATTTTCTTATCTCCTGTTTCCATATATTCACCATTTCTTATTTTCTAAATTTAGAAATATACATTATTAACATTGGAAAACATTTCCATTTCTTATATATTAGGAAACATTTCTGATTTTTATTTGGAAAACATTTCCAAAACTCCTACAATTGGATTTAAACAGATGTTTAAATAAAACATCGCTATGCCAACTCAAAACATTACACTCATTAATTAATTCACTTAACCAACCTTCACTATCAAACCTTAACCATTCCTTAGTTAAAAATGGAGTCAATCAAGTTGGGGTATAACTACCTCTCAGACCTTAACTGAACAACATTTCTAACCTCGAAATAGACAAAGTTCGCCTTTTTAAATCTTTAACAAACTTCCTTACGTAACTCTCGGATTCTATCTACGAATCCACTTCTTTTACAGAAACCATTTGATTATAACAATAGTGTTATAATCCCATTCTTTTGAAATATAGTAACTTAAATATAACTTTTATTTATTAATTTAAATAATAAATCTTGATTTAAAAACCGGAAAGTAAATAATACTTTCCTACCTTCGATATAGTCAAATCCCAATGTATAATTCTCGGTCGAATAATCTCATTCGAATAAACTATATTCGATAATCTCTCTTTCGAATAAACTATATTCGATAATCTCCCTTTCAAATAAACTTTATTCGATAACTCTTTTCTACAAATAAACTATATTCGATAACTCTCTCATCGAATAACTATATTCGATAACTCTAACTCGAATAACTCTATTTAATTAGTTCAAATCAATTAACTCTATTCGATTAACTCTATTCAATTAACTCTACTCAATTAACTCTATTCAATTAACTCTAATCAATTAACTCTATTTGATTAACTCTATTCAATTAACTTTAATCAATTAACTCTAATTCAATTAACTCTATTTAATTAACTTTAATCAATTAACTCTATTCGATTAACTTAATTCGATTAACACTATTCAATTAGCTTTAATCAATTAACTCTAATTCGATTAACTCTATTCAATTAACTTTAATCAATTAACT
This sequence comes from Allium sativum, assembly GCA_030737875.1. Taxonomy (NCBI): domain Eukaryota; kingdom Viridiplantae; phylum Streptophyta; class Magnoliopsida; order Asparagales; family Amaryllidaceae; genus Allium; species Allium sativum. The sequence continues at coordinate 4,402,735 of JASFAX010000037.1, read as the reverse complement.
CTATTCGATTAACTCTATTCAATTAACTTTAATCAATTAACTCTCTTCGATTAACTCTATTCAATTAACTTTAATCAATTAACTCTAATTCGATTAACTCTATTCAATTAACTTTAATCAATTAACTCTAATTCGATTAACTCTATTCAATTAACTTTAATCAGTTAACTCTAATTCGATTAACTCTATTCAATTAACTTTAATCAATTAACTCTAATTTAATTAACTATATTCAATTAACTTTAATCGATTAACTCTATTCGATTAACTCTATGCAATTAACATTAATCAATTAACTCTATTCGATTAACTCTATTCAATTAACTTTAATCAACTAACTCTAATTTGATTAACTCTGTTCGATTAACTCAAATCGATTTACTCTATTTGAATAACTGATATTCGATTAACTCCTTTCGAATAAACTATATTCGATTAACTCCTTTTGTAATTATTCTATTTATTTCATAAATATTTCCTTTTATAATTATTCTATTTATTTGTTAAATGAATATTCCTTTCACAATTCTATTTGTTTTACAAATAAATTCCTTTTTCAATAATCCTGTGATTTTATTCAATATATACTTTGAAAATTCCTTTTTCATTCAAGTATCATTTACGTTATTCAAAATACCAATGAAAAAGATCAGTGTCATCCTACCATATTATAATCAATCACTGATTTTATATAACACATCATATATCACAATATATGAAAAACAGCAATATAAATATGGAGGAATCCAGTTGGATCCGTCCAACCTGTTTCCCTGCATCCACAAATGTTAAACAATATAATTACATCAACTTCATTTCAATATGAAATATTCTGATAAACAGAATTAATATTTTATTAATGATATATATATTGTTATCTATACTTTCAACAAATCAATTAGCAGTTCAACCAAACAATCAACACACAACAATCAACCAATATTTATCAGTTCTAAAAATACGTTATAAAAATATAACTATGCAGAGCTAGTAAGATTTACTCACATTGGACGATCATCGTTAAATAACGATAATTGTAGTTGATTCAGATCAGACAATTTATTTCACTATAAATTGTAACGAGCTCCAATTCACTCCCAGTCAGTTCCATTGCGTAGCCACCGTCCATACGATCCCAACAGATCTTGTTTCGCCAGATTCCGATATTGTATGCAATAGATATTAAATTTTCTAATTAATTCAATATTTGAATTAAATTAAACATAGGTGTATACTTAAATATTAGGCTCTCACCCCCTTCCATTTCTCGGCCCGTTTAGAACAAAATCCAACCCGCTAGATCACCTCTTCTTCCCCTGACTTCTGTTGCTCCTCACGAAACAAATAAAACCATAACTGAACTCCTCTTCCACCAGTCTCTCGCTCCATACACCACTTACACCAAAACAAAATCACCATTAAACTCCTCATCGACAACTCTTCTTCTCCAGCCTAATTCAGTCCAGCTCGCACCATTGAAACAAATCCCATCGACAACATACCTTTCACGCCAACACAGTATAGAATCGACATTTTTATTTTTCTTTAATTCCTGAAAATTCAAAATCGAAACCTTTCCATGCCAGAAACTCCATCGTAATCTCCTTACATCGAACTGATGCTCCATATCCAAGAAAATCAAAGCCCTAGGCTGCTGTATGAAACATCGAGTACCAGAAATATCAATCGCGCTCCTCAAAATTAGTATCGAACTGAAGAGAAACCCTATCCGAATTCAAATATATATCCATTGTGATTTCTTGAGTCTTGTTTGATTTTGTTTTGATTTTTGAAATGATCGGTTTTGGTTTGGGAGGATATAACTAGCAGCGCAAAATAGTTTGACCGTAGAATGAGAAAATTTTAGGGTTAAGGGTAAGGTAGGGTATTTATAGATTAGATTAGCTTACAAGAGAAGCTTCGTATATTTTTTATTAATTTTTATTTGATTTTTTACTCGATTTATCATTTAAAAAATTCCTGTGATTACATAAAATATCCAAAAATCATGAAAATGGACACACAACTAGATTTTGACATTACGGACCCAATGAAACTTGTTTCGTCGAATTCCGAGTCCGTTTGCTCACACAGCGTATTTTTAAAGTAAAATTATCGACTGTTTTTCACATTAAAATCCCACACGGCCACATACTGACTCCAAAAATCACGAAAATTGAAATCTAACAATAATCTAATATTCCGGATCCAACAAAATTAGTTTCATCGAAAACGGATGTCGTTTGCAAAACTGGTTATTTTTAAAGCTCTAAATAAACCCATTTAAATATAAATATATTTAAAAATAATTAAATTAAATATAAATAAATATATATTATCGTATTTCACAATAGAATATCATACCGCTCCAATTGGATTTATAACTTGATATTCAAATCCCGATTGAATCGATACCCAATTTATATTTAAAATCCTTTTATAATATAAATAAATCGTTATAAATTATAAAGGAATTCCATAGCGACTATTTGAAAATTTGATTTGGACATAAATCAAAATCTACACAATTAAATCCTGATTTTTCTCTTCCATTAGAAAAATATACTTCACTAGCTCCGAACGTTTCTTGTTTCACAGAAATCTGGCTTAAAATGGATTCTGTATATTCATTTAAACTTCGAATCGCCAAATTACGAACTGTCGTGCCATTTCGAGCTCGATTATAATTATAATATAATTTATACATTCAATATCGTTATATAATATATTCGTGAATATAATTCAACTCTAAACTGAATTATATATTATAAATGATCCAATTCGCACAATATTGTGAATTCCACTATTGCCGACTATTTCGGAAATTAAATATATTATTCTATTATTTATATTAATTAAATATTCAATATTATTTAATTTAAACCATTTAATTCTTTGAATCACTATTTAAATAATTAAGTAAATTAATTATTATATCGCTAAAAATACGGGTCGTTACATTCTTCACCACTTAAAGTAATTTCGTCCTCGAAATTGCTAAGGTAGAAAACAAACCCTATTAAATGGGTAAAAATTATTTGTTTACTTCTTAACTTCATCTTTAACTAAACCAGTTTAATTTCAGTTAAATTATTAATTTATTCTTACTAACTAAAATTTCCAAAAATCTTGAAAATTTTCTAACACCCAAAATTTTTGAAAAATTTCGCCAGCATCTCCTTTGTACGGCTCAATCGTACAACTACAACTCGCCTCTCTAGGCCTTCTCCAACCCAAAAGAAAATCAAACAGCCAAGCGGCTTGCAAAATAGGCTCAAAAATCTCATACCAAATGAAATATAAACTTGTACCTTTTTGTCGGGCATATCATTATATCCCTTCCATCTGTTACCAATTCCACATATACCCATGTCATTCCAATCAATCTCCAACCAATTTTATCCTCAACCCAATCATTTTTTTTTCAAGCCAAATTTCATTTCAAACCAAGTACTATTCCTAATTCCAAATTCTTATATCATCAATCCAACTTACTCGATATCATTCCAATATAATTCCATATTCTAATTTTATTTGATACCCTTCTATTTCAATACAATTTTCACTTAACTGACTTCAATTCAATTTCAATCTGCTTTCAATTCAAACAATCTGGTTCAGGGAGTTTTAAACAACTTACCCTTTTCAAACATCAAATATTCCTTTTCGGAAATCAAAACAACTTACTTTTCTCAAAACAATTCAAAAATTACATCTTTGGTAGTAATCCGTCACTTACGCACTTGAAAATGAACACCGATGATGTTGGCGGGCATCATCGGAATTATTTCCCAGCAACCGAAGTGAGTTCAATACTATATAACTTTTCAAACCTATTTTCAAACACTTCCATTTTGAAATTTATTTCAAAATATCATTCACACTACTTATAAAGCAATTTAAAATCTCCATGGACTTTAATATTCTCATATACTTAGTCCAAATCCATTTACAAACACTTCTTCAAATTTCCAAAGTTGTAATTTCAATTCTGACTTAAATTCAGATTTAATTTATTTTATTACACTTACATGAATTCTGATTGGTTATTTACATAACCATTTCAATTATAACCTTATTCGATTATAACAACCAACACATCCAATATAAATTCTTTATATTAAAATATAATTTGGTTAAATTATTCCATTTACCCTCTTTTCAAAACATACCATGTCGATTCACCGTATTTGAGTATTTAGAAACCCTTACTGATACAGTGGGTCAAACGGATCGACCAGAATTTATAAACAACTCAACCAATAAATCTCCACAATATAAAATCATTTTTTTTATAAAATCTACAAATACGGTCACTCGTATATATACACTCAAACTCAATCTAGGGTATTACTAACCCTATCTCTACTGAGTCACACCATAGAGCCAAGATAATAACTTAACCTGGCTCTGATACCAACTGTAACATCCCCTATTTCGCGATCCTGAGTAATCGACATATAACCCAATGTCGACTATCAAGCATCGGAAATACCAGATAGTTAATGAAAGAAAATAGAAGGTGAGAATAGATAAGATAGAAAATTAGAATAGAAGAAGAAGAACATACAACATCAGAGTAAACACGAATCTCACAGCGGAACGAACAATATCTAATAGATACAAATCTTTGAAATAAAATCAGTATATGTATACCATAACATTATCAGAGTATAACACTTACAACAATTCGGAAATAACAATAGCTATATAATCCTGAAGCCTCCTGCTCCAAGCTCTTCAAGAATATATGTAAAAGCTGTCTACTTGACTGCCCATACAAATTTGAGCACCCAAGAGTTTAAGGTAAAACAAAAAAAACTTCGAGTGAGTCATGGGACTGGTGTGAGTAAACAATTTAAAACAGTTTGAGAAAGTAAACGATATCTTATAAGAGCACGCCGTATACACAGAATGGGTTTTTTTCCCTTATGAAAATCCAAAACACTTGATTTGACTTCAAAATCCTTTTGAAAGAAACAAAAATCTTTATATCAAAACATAATTTGATATTATAATAGTGTCTATCAACACACAATATAACAATCATCTAGTAGAACGCTTTCATCTCACGTTCCACATACATAATATATAATCAAAAACTGCAGGCACTTATTGGGTAATGATATCCAACTGGCAAAGTATTGGACCACCTTCCGACAGTGTATCTTTAGAGGGAAATACACCGGGTTCAACAAGAACATCTTGTAACCCAGGCTAAACATGACTGGTCACTCATTTCGCTTGAGTGTACCGAATGTATTATCACCAACGGTTGGGATCAACAACCGTTTCCCGAAAGGGACAGCATTGAAATAGATTATAGAAACACATGGAATTACTCTAGATCAGGTGACAATACACCCTAATTGGCAACTAACCACTTAGCCATGCGACCTACCCGATTTTATATCATTTCTTGGTTGTGAGGCTAGAAGCCATAACGTATGGGTCACACTTTAATTTCCTCTGAATGTCATATCGTCATACCCGCCAAATCACAAATTGATTTGTCCAAACATATCACTGGTATACGTCTAAAAGAAACGAATTCCTCCGGCACCAAATGTAAATACGTTTGAAGAGATCAACTTATGTAATCTATTGAATATACTCTGTCAAATGTTCTTCCATACAGGTTGTCCTGGGACTGGACAAACCGAAGGCACTATTCTGAAAACAGGACAGCCCTTGCATAATTCCGTCTTCAATTATCTTCATCGTATTTGATCGCAACGCTAACGCCCATACAGAGTGGTTTTCAGATAATGAATCTGATCCCGGTCTCTACGTATTGACGACGGAAAAATGGTCAAAAACTTCGATAGTCAGTGAGTTAACTATAAAAAAAAAACACGTGTGCAAACAATGATATTATTTCCAGATGGAAATTATATCGATCAATCATCATTTATCTCTTTAGTTCATTAATTTATTAATTTTTTTTCTTCTGTTTCCATATATTCAACATTTCTTATTTTCTAAATTTAGAAAATATACGTTATTAACATTGGAAAACATTTCCATTTCTTATTTTCTATATTAGAAAACATTTCTGATTCTTGTTTGGAAAACATTTCTAAAACTCCATCATTTGGATTTAAACAGATGTTTAAATAAAACATCACTATGCCAACTAAAAACATTACACTCATTAACTAAATTCACTTAACCAACCTTCACTATCGAACCTTAGCCATTCCTTAGTTAAAAATGGAGTCAATCAAGTTGGGGTATAACTACCTCTCAGACCTTAACTGAACAACCTTTCTAACCTCGAAATAGATAAAGTTCACCTTTTAAATCTTTAATAAACTTCCTTACGTAACTCTCGGATTCTATTTACGAATCCACTTCTTTTATAGAAACCATTTGATTATAACAATACTGTTATAATCCCATGCTTCCGAAATATAGTAACTTAAATATAACTTTTATTTATTAATTTAAATAAATAAATAAAGGATTTATTAAAAAATAAATCTTGATTTAAAAACCGGAAAGTAAATAATACTTTCCTACCTTCGATACAGTCAAATCCCAATGTATAATTCTCGGTCGAATAATCTCTATTCGATCACTCTCTTTCGAATAAACTATATTCGATAATCTCTCTTTCAAATAAACTATATTCGATAATCTCCCTTTCGAACAAACTATATTCGATAACTCTTTTCTTCGAATAAACTATATTCGATAACTCTATCTTCGAATAACTATATTCGATAACTCTAACTCAATTAACTCTATTTGATTAATTATAATCAATTAACTCTATTCGATTAACTCTATTCAATTAAACCTAATCAATTAACTCAATTCGATTAACTCTATTCAATTAACTCTAATCAATTAACTCTAATTCGATTAACTTTATTGAATTAACTTTAATCAATTAACTCTATTCGATTAACTCAATTAAATTAACTTTAATAAATTAACTCTAATTCGATTGACTATATTCAATTAACTTTAATCAACTAACTCTATTCGATTAACTCTATTCAATTGACTTTAATCAATTAGCTCTATTCGATTAACACTATTCAATTAACTTTAATCAATTAACTCTAATTCGGTTAACTCTATTCAATTAACTTTAATCAATTAACTCTAATTCGGTTAACTCTATTCAATTAACTTTAATCAATTAACTCTAATTCGATTAACTCTATTCAATTAACTTTAATCAGTTAACTCTATTCGATTAACTCTATTCAATTAACTTTAATCAATTAACTCTATTCGATTAACCTTATTCAGTTAACTTTAATTAATTAACTCTAATTCGATTAACTCTATTCGATTAACGCAAACCGATTAACTCTATTTGAATAACTGATATTCGATTAACTTTTTTCGAATAAACTATATTCGATTAACTCCTTTTGTAATTATTCTATTTATTTCATAAATATTTCCTTTTATAATTATTCTATTTATTCTCTAAATAAATATTCCTTTTCAATTCTATTTGTTTTACAAATTAATTCCTTTTTCAATAATCCTGTGATTTTATTCAATATATACTTTGAAAATTCCTTTTCCATTCCAGTATCACTTACGGTATTCAAAATACCAATGAAAAAAACTAGTGTCATCCAACCATATTATAATCAATCACATATTTTATATAACACATCATATATCACAATATATGAAAAACAGTAATATAAATATTGAGGAATCTAGTTGGATCCCTCCAACCTGTTTCCCTGCATCCACAGATGTCAAACAATATAATTACACCAACTTCATTTCAATATGAAATATTCTGATAAACAGAATCAATATTTGATTTACGATATATATCGTTATCTATAATTTCAACAAAACATTTAGCAGTTCAACCATATAGTCAACACACAACAATCAATCAATATTTATTAGTTCTAAAAATACGTTATAAAAATATAACTGTGCAGAATTAGTGAGATTTACTCACATTAGACGATCATCGTTAAATAAGGATAATTGTCGTTGATTCAGATTAGACAATTTATTTCACTATAAATTGTAACGAGCTCCAATTCACTCTCAGTTAGTTCCATTGCGTAGCAACCGTCTATATGATCCCAACGGATCTTGTTTCGCCAGATTCCGATATTGTATGCAATAGATATTAAAATTTCTAATTAATACAATATTTGAATTAAATTAAACATAGGTGTATACTTAAATATTGGGCTCTCACCCCCTTCCATTTCTCGGCCCGTTTAGAACAAAACCAAACCCGCTAGATCACCTCTTCTTCCCCGTGACTTCTGCTGCTCCTCACATAACAAATCAAACCATAACTGAACTCTTCTTCCACCAATCTCTCCCTCCATACACCACTAACACCAAAACAAAAATCACCATTAAACTACTCATCGACAACTCTTCCTCTTCAGCCCAATTCAGTCCAGCTTGCACCATTGAAACAAATCCCGTCGATAGTATACCCTTCATGCCAACACAGTACAGGATCAATATTTTTCTTCAATTCCTGAAAATTCAAAATCGAAACCTTTCCATGCCGAAAACTCCACCGTAATCTCCTTACATCGAACTGATGCTCCATATCCAAGAAAATCAAAGCCCTAGGCTGCTGTATGAAACATCGAGTACCCAAAATATCAATCGCACTCCTCAAAACTAGTATCGAACTGAAGAGAAACCCTTCCCGAATTCAAATATATATATACATTGTGATTTATTGAGCCTTGTTTGATTTTGTTTTGATTTTCGAAATGATCGGTTTTGGTTTGGGAGGATATAACCATCGGCGCAAAATAGTTTAACCGTAGAATGAGAAAATTTTAGGGATAAGGGTTAGGTATGGTATTTATAGATTAGAGTAGCTTACAAGAAAAGCTTCGTATATTTTTTTATTAATTTTTATTTGATTTTTTACTCGATTTATCATTTAAAAAATTCCTGTGATCACATACAATATCCCAAAATCATGAAAATGGACACACAACTAGAATTTGACATTACGGACCCAACGAAACTTGTTTCATCGAATTCAAAGTCCGTTTGCTCACACAGCATGTTTTTAAAGTCAAATTATCGACTATTTTTCACATTAAAATCCCGCACGGCCACATACTGCCTCTAAATATCACGAAAATTGAAATCTAATATTCCAGATCCAACAAAATTAGTTTCATCAAAAACGGAGGTCGTTTGCAAAACTGATTATTTTTAAAGCTCTAAATAAACCCATTTAAATATAAATATATTTAAAAATAATTAAATTAAATATAAATAAATATATATTTTCGTATTTGTTCACAATAGAATATCATACAGCTCCAATTGGATTTATAATTTGATATTCAAATCTCGGTTGAATCGATACCCAATTTATATTTAAAATCCTTTTATAATATAAATACATCGTTATAAATTTTGAAAGAATTCCATAGCGACTATTTGAAAATTTGAATTGGACATAAATCAAAATCTACACAATGAAATCTCGATTTTTCTCTTCCATTAGAAAAATATACTTCACCAGTGCCGAACGTTTCTTGTTTCACAGAAATCCGGCTTAAAACGGATTCTGTATATTCGTTTAAACTTTGAATCACCAAATTACGAACTGCCATGCCATTTCAAGCTCGATTATAATTATAATATAATTTATACGTTCAACATCGTTATATAATATATTCGTGAATATAATTCAACTCTAAACTGAATTATATATTATAAATGATCCAATTCAAACAATATTGTGAATTCCACTATTTCCGACTGTTTCGGAAATTAATTATATTATTCTATTATTTATATTAATTAAATATTCAATATTATTTAATTTAAACCATTTAATTCTTTGAATCACTATTTAAATAATTAAGTAAATTAATTATTATATCGCTAAAAATACGGGTCGTTACATATATGGTAGTTGATTGAGTCTCATTTCAATCCGGAATGAATCGAATATTTTAATATAGTATTCAGTTAAATATGGAAGTTTGGTTTTGATGTCCAATTTTGGATGGACACGAATGTATTAAAATTGAATGAATAGCGAAATGTGCAATTTTGGAGATAAAGGACTGAAACGAGTTTTCAAAGATGAATATTATATATATACATATATATATATTAGAACAATGGTTTTGATACAACCAGAAGTTTCCAACGTATGAATTGGAATGGATTTGAATGGAAATAATCTTTGGAATATTTCGATGTTTGATTCCTTGATTATACGGATGCATTGAGGAATTTGGAAGAGGTAGATATCGTTATTCCCATTATGATATCCGTTGGTTTCAGAATTTGATGTTGAATATAAGCCGATATGATTTCTACTCAAAGCCTTGTATTTAATATCAAATTGGGTTTTTGGGCTTTTCGTGAATGGTGTCTTCAATAACATTGTTCTTAAACCCAGTTGATAAAAGAATAAATTTTTTTAACTAAGATTTAGGGAAGTTTTCAAATCAACAAATATAATTGAAATTAAATGGTAGTTGATTTTGGGTTCATTGTGAACGATGTTTTGAATGACATTGGTTCTTAAACCCAATTAATGGTGAATTTATGATTTGGAATTTATAAATCTTTTAACAAAAATTTAATGGAATTTTCCAAAGTAAAGTTTTTCCAATTTAATATATTAAATTGGAATTGAATGGAATTTGGTTTAGTGATGATCGAAATGAGCTTCTGTGAAGGAAGGCATTTACTATATATGGAATTTAAAAGGCCTTGCCATTATATGGAAATTTATATCGATTATATATTATTATGATTTCCGTGAAGGTTCCATTTTAATGGAAGATGGCTTTGGGTTTATCGTGCACTATATTTTAATTGACATTGGTTCTTTAACCCATGTAAAGATGGGATTTATTTCCTAAATTTGAATAATCATTAAGTAATGAACTTTGAGATTAAATCTAAGTGAAGCTTTAATGAATACTTGATCAGATTGAAATGTGAATAAGGTAATTAAATTTACCAAATTCAAGAAATGTGCGAGAATGGAATACCACCTATTTTATTCCATGTGATAGTTAAATCTTTGATTAGATTTAAACGTTAAGTGGTAATTGAATTTACCGATAACACAATGAATGTTAGATATGGAGTACTACCGGTTTTGCTCCATGGGATGAATAGGTTGGGATTGGGATAATAAAATAAATGATTACTTCGAAAAGGTTCGTTAATCCCGACTAGTTGATAAACCTTAATTTGGTTTAAGTTGTGAAGAGACATTATAAAATCTTTTAAAATGATTTCCAAAGAAATATTATAAAATAAATTTAAAAGAATTTATCTTTGATAAAATTAATGGGAACCTTTCCCTAACGATGTGAATATTTGAATAAAAGAATATTATGGATTGGAATGAGATGTATGTTATCTTTCTGTATTTATCACATGATCGTAAAGACACATTAATTATTTGGAAAGAACAGGTTTGACCCCTTCTGAATAACTGCTACAACGATTAAAAGTCGACGATGAAGATGCTGGTTGAAGACCGGAGATCTTCACATCGTTTGGATGATTACTAACGTCTTGATTAGGATGTACACCCAAGACGAGGTAATAAGTGGTGATTGTTCAGACGTACTTAGAGAGCGACTGGATATACGAGGACCTCTCTCCTGTATTGGACATACGGGACGAGGAATTAGATACCTCCGGTTTCATTCAGACCCAGAACGAACTTGTAAACGGATTTTTTCTGACATTGTATTTCATTCTGTATTGATTGATTTCTATTAAATATGTATCTGTTTGGTGGGGGAGAATTTATTCTCTTGCTTAACACCCTTCTCTGAGATGTATGAGCTTAGAGGTTATATATTGATAGAAATCAGTTGTATGGCTTGAATTGACAATGTGGCATGTTAAGATACAAATGATCAAAGCTTTTGTTGAAAAGTAGGGCCTTGTGGATGATGATCAAAGCACAGCTTTAAGTAGCGTAGCTTTGTGCATAGCGTTAATTCGCGAGCATCACACCTCGGTATGAGTCAAAAACGGGATAGTGACTGCAGGGAGTGCATGCATTTCATGGTATGGAGCCCAGACATTTTTACTTATGTAGATGATGAATTATGAGGCGCCTCTGATATCGAGCCGACTAAAAGGCTTAAAGATAGGTCAAATAGGACTGGGAAACGTATTGTTCAAGAATAACCAATCCTCAAAAGTAAAAGAGGACCGGCCCTGAAGATCCAAGGGATCACGAGAGTGTGATTCCTAAGGATTTGCTAGAGTGTCTCGAAACGGATAAGTTGGCATCCCTCGCCTTGACTCATGATGGAAATCCAATTGCCAATACAGCATCATTCGGTTTTAGTTGTAAACCCATGTATGGCGACATAATATATGGTACTTATGTCGTCTATGATTGTATATTTAAGTTGTTTTTGACAATATGCACTTATAATACTATCAAAATGATTTGTTTTAAAGCGTACCAAGCATTTTTGGATATTATAAGGTAAAACTCTATCCTCCGGCTTGTGTTGCATTATCTGATGGGACCTGAGTCTTATAATAGCTTCATTTTTTAAAAAGCATTTTGTTGTTTCATTTATGGTATTCTTGGGAGAAAACCAGTTCGGTGTTATACAGCGTGGTCCCGTGATTTGCTTTATTCTTAAGAAAGTTAATAACTGGTTTAGTTCTTACACCAGTCCCATGACCGACCTAGAGTTTGTTGTTTCAACCTAGACTCTAGGTGCCCATAATTTCCACACGGGCAGCTAGTAGTTTTGGTTTTGCAAATTTCTATTTAGCAGGATCTTGGTTTACAGATGGAGCTATATTCGGAAAGCTTTGCATCCGTGTATTTCTTTCAGTTGTAGTAGTTGATGTTTTCCACTGTACATTATGTTTATGTATTTAAATGTAATTTGAATCTCTGATATTGTATTTCTGCCGTATAATATTTATTTATACTCTGGTATATTCTTGTACTCTAAAGTAAATTGTTGTAATACCAATGAAATGTTCTCGTGTCTGTGTTCTGATGCGTCGAGTTCTCAATGCAATCTGGGCTCCTCCGTCTCTTTAGGGATCGGTGAAGTCTAGATCGTGACAGTTTAGTATTAGAGCTTTGGTTTATAAAGCTCGAGAACAAGACACATTAGAACCAAATGAGAGAATCATCGGAGATAGGATTATTAACATCCTATAAGAATAACTCATTAGAGATAGGGTTAGTAATGCCCTAAAATGAGTTAAAAGATTGTTATTTATAATTAAAAATACGAGTTTAATTTTGAAAATTTTATCTTATTATAAGATCTAAGTATTTTATTTGAGTTTGGACTATCAAGTATACAAAGATTTTGCCTATACGCGTCATGACCTATATTCGAAGTCTTAAATATATTGAGTATATATGGAATCACACTCTAGTCGCCCGGAGATTATCCTAATGATTACAATAGTATCATCAGTATTTATGCTCGAGTTTCGAAAGTGAGATATCTATGTGATTCCAGTTGACTAGTGTGAGAACCAAAACTTAGTTAGGGTTTATGTTGTTATTTGGGATTGAAATATGATTTTTGAGTATATATAAAGGATATATGTTTGGAAGGCAAATCAACTAATTGATTGCTGGTTTTGATGGATGTTAATTAGTTTAGATAATAAAAATATTGGAATAATAAAACCAATATGAGAATGAAAGGTAAAATTAAATTTAATAATAGATTGAATTGAAAATTAGTTCGAATTGGATGTATATATACATGTATATATATGTTGTACAGGTTGTTGCGTGGAAGCTAAGAAGAGGAATAAAATGGTGCGTCCGACCAATAGGTACAAGTTTACTATATTGATGGGGTTTCATGATTCTATAAGCCGATTGGCTAGCCGCTTAGCTTTTGGTTTTTCTTTTGATGTATGAGAGGCTGTAGATGCCATTTGTAGTTGTGCCGATCAACCCGTACAAAGAACGGTATAGCGAAATTTTTCAAAAATTAAAGGCGTTAGCCAAATTTTGAAATTTTGAGAAATTAGAAAGTTCTTAGAAAGTGAAAAGTTGAAGAACTTGAGTCAAGCGAATGTTGGGTTGGTTAAGTAAACGACCTTCAGTTCCTTCTTCCTTTTCGAGGATGAAAAGATTTTAAGTGGGGGAGATTGTAACAACCCGTATTTTTTGAACCAATTCAAAATTTATTTTTAATTGATTTTCCATAGAAATTAAATATTTAAGATGAGTTAATTTGAGAATAAATGATTTAAAATTTATTTTAATCGAAGGTAGAACATATATATTAAAATTTAATTAAAATGTCGTTTGCGAGTTCGAAAACTATAAGCATCGATATCTTTGGAATTGGAGAAATTTTTGTCTTTTTCATTGGATATAATACCAAAATATCACTTTTTGCATATGGACGAATTTAGACACGAAACCACTTCCATTGAGTTCAATATGTCGTTTACATGTTCGAACATTATAAACTTTGATATATTCCGAACTTCGGAGTTTTAGCACCTTGGTTGGGTCTTGGTTGGCTAAACCTAGCCCACTCTTATAACCCCCAAATCATCCCCTTTCCTCCTTAGTTCCTCAAACACTTCATCAAAAATAGAAAATGGGGTAAAGAAGTGGAAATAGAAATTTCCTAAACCCTAATTGATTCTAGGAGCTCCAATCTTCCAGGAATCAAGTGCTAAATCAATTTAGAGACTCATGTAAGTTCTCTACACTCATTCTATACCTCTCTATCATGAAAATTTCAGATTTTTGATAAACCTAGTTTTGATGATTGCTTTATGTTCTTACATAAGGTGATTTTGATGAGGTTTAGAGAAGTTATTGCTTGATAAGAGTTCTAGAAGCTTGTTCTTCATTATCTCAAACCCTAGGTGAGTTCGTTGTGTCTATGCCATGAGTTATTAGCTTGTAAAGTGTTGTTTAGGTTCATATTTGTTCAAGTTATGCATATGAATTGGTTATATAAGTATACACCTTCCGGTTCATTAGTTTTAGTTTCATTAAGTTGAAATTTCTCGTTTAGATCGTGCCTACAATCGAATGCATAGAGTTTATTTGGCGATATTGTGAAACTCCATTGTTGCACCGGCAAGTTCTTAGGCTTCACAATTCGCTTATATTGCATTTGATTGCTTTGGTTGGAGAATTTAATCATTTTAGAGTTTATAATAGAAATAATTGCAATCTTATGTATGTGTGTTTGCGCACGTGTTCTTGAGCGATTTTGGCGAGCTAAAGAGGCTTCATTTTAGCATATGAAACGTAGTAAGCCATCACCCTTGATCCGAGATTGCCCGAGAACCGTTTGCACATCATTACATAGGCAAAACAGAGAAGTTGCGTCAATTTAGACGTTTGACCGATGCAACGGACGTCAAAAAACGCTCTCGTGGAATAGTTTTTGCGTCAGTCAGACGTCTGAGCCGACATCTGATTTAGCTCTCGCCCAAGAAAATAATTATTTGCGTCAGGTCAAACGTCTGATATATCTCTCGGGAAATTATTTGCTTCAGTCAGACATCTGAACCAACGCAACAGACGTCTGATTTAGCTCTCGGACAAACCATAAATTTTTAAACCGATCATAACTTTTTCATACGAACTCAGAATTCAGCGAAACCAGGTCCATTGGAACTGTATCGATGAGAGATTTGCAATGAAACTGATTTAGAGTGATTTGGAGCTCGTGGCAATTCTTAGTAGAGAAAAAACGTCCGATGTAAACAATCGAATGTTCATCGTTATTTAACGACACTAGAACCGTAAATTAAAGACTGGCGGAGTGGAAACCAAAGGTGAGAACTCTCTTACTCAAACCTTGTGTACAATTATTTATTTTTATAACTGAGTATGTATTGATTGCCTATGATTGTAATATTTGTTTGTTGTTTGATGGATGTTTACAGTTTTAATATTATCATTATTAAACTATGATTATTGATGTTTATAAATAAAACGTTTATATCATAAATGATTGGGATGACAATTTATCCATCCATTTCTCGAATATTGGATAAGTTCACATGAATTATGATGTGAACACCACATATGTATTGGAACGATAAATTTACATGTCGCCCAATTATGCAAATAATGATCATTTGATGTTGATTGAAAACCCTACATGGGTCTTGGGATGATAACAACTTCACACATCTCCCTTGCATTTTGTTTTATGTCAATCGATTGATTGACAGAATGTTATAAGCGTTATTTAACTATTTAACGCTTATACAGTTGCTAATTGCACTTTGGATGTGAATTGAATGTCTAATAGTTGTTTATCACTATGGTTGAATACATGCAATGTATGAAATCCATATAACTAAAATTGTATGGTAGTTGATTGAGTCTCATTTCAATCCAGAACGAATCGAATATTTTAATATAGTGTTCAGTTAAATGTGGAAGTTTGGTTTTTGATGTCCGATTTTACATGGACATGAAAATATTAAAATTGAATGAACAGTTAAATGTGCAATTTTAGAGATAAAGGACTAAAATGAGTTTTCAAAGATGAATATATTATATATACATATATAATTTAGCCAGAATTTTTCCAACATATGAAATGGAATGGAAATAATCTTCAGAATATTTCGATGTTGGATTCAGTGATTATACGGATATCATTGAGGAATTTGGAAGAGATAGATATCGTTATTCCCATTACGATATCTGTTGGTTTCAGAATTTGATGTTGAATATAAGCCGATATGATTTCTAATCAGAGCGTTGTATTAATATCAAATTGGGTTTTTGGGCTTGTCGTGAATGGTGTCTTCAATAACATTGTTCTTAAACCCAGTTGATAAAAGAATAAATCTTTTAACTAAGATTTAGGGAAGTTTTCCAATTAATAAATATAATTGGAATTAAATGGTAGTTGATTTTGGGTTCATTGTGAATGATGTTATGAATGACATTAGTTCTTAAACCTAATTAACGGTGAATTCATGATTTGGAATTTATAAATCTTTTAACAAAGATTTAATGGAATTTTCCAAAGTAAAGTTTTTCCAATTTAATATGTTAAATTGGAATTGAATGGAATTCGATTTAGTGATAATCGAAATGAGCTTCTATGAAGGAAGGTGTTTACTATATATGGAATTTAAAAGGCCTTGCCATTATTCCGCCTATAGTATTAGTCTGATATGGAAATTTATATCGATTATATATTGTTATGATTTCTGTAAAGGTTCCATTTTAAAGGAAGATGACTTTGGGTTTATCGTGAACTGTATTTTAATTGACGTTGGTTCTTTAACCCAAGTAAAAACGGGATTTATTTCCAAAATTTGAATAATAATTAAGTGATCATTTTTGAGATTAAAACTAAGTGAAGTTTTAATGAATACTTGATTAGATTGAAATGTGAATAAGGTAATTAAATTTACCGAATTCAAGAAATGTGCGATAATGGAATACCACCAGTTTTATTCCACGCGATAGTTAAATCTTTGATTAGATTTACACGTTAAGTGGTAATTAAATTTACCGATAACAAATGAGTGTTAGATATGGAGTACTACAGTTTTGCTCCATGCGATGAATAGGTTGGGATTGGGATAATAAAATAAATGATTACTTTGATAAGGTTCGTTAATCCCGATTAGTTGATAAACCTTAATTTGGTTTAAGTTGTGAAGAGATATTATAAAATCTTTTGAAATGATTTCCAAAGGAAGATTAAAGAATCAATTTAAAATATTTATCTTTGATAAAATTAATGGGAACCTTTCCCCGAAGATATGAATATTTAAATAAAAGAATATTCTGTATTGGAATGAGATGTGTGTTATGTTTTTGTATTTGTCACATGATTGTAAAGACACGTTAATTATTCGGAAAGACTGGGTTTAACCTCTTCTGAATAACTGTTACAACGATTAAAAGTCGGCGAAGAAGACGGTGGTTGAAGACCGGAGATCTTCACATCGTTTGGATGATTACTGATGTCTTGATTGGGCTTTATACCCAAGAGAGGTAATAAGTGGTGATCGTTCAGACGTACTTGGCGATCTACCAGATATGCGAGGACCTCTCTCCTATATTGGACATACAGGACGATGAATGAGATGCCTCTGGTTTAGTTCAGACCCAGAACGAACTTGTAAATGGATTATGTCTGACATTGTATTTCATTCCATATTGATTGGTTTCTATTAAATATGTATCTGTTTTGTAGCAGAGAATTTATTCTCTTGCTTAACACTCTTCTCTGAGACGTATGAACCTAGAGGTTATATATTGATAGAAATCAGTTGTATGGCATGAATTGACAATGTGGCATGTTAAGATCCAAATGATCAAGGCTTTTATTAAAAAGCAGGGCCTTGTGGATGATGATTAAAGCACAGCTTTAAGTAACATAGCTTTGTGTATAGCGTTAATTCGTGAGCCTCACACCCTCGTATGAGTCAAAAACCAGATAGTGACTGCAGGGAGTGCATGTGCTTCTTTCTAGCTAGAAGTGGTGTTATGGTATGGAGCCCAGACATTTCTACTTATGTGGATGATGGATTATGAGGCACCTCGGATATCGAGCCAACTAAAAGGCTCAGAGATAGGTCCAACAGGACCGTGAAACGTATTATTCAGGAATAACCAATCCTCAAAAATAAGAGAGGACCAGTCCTGAAAATCCAATAGATCACGAGAGTGTGTTTCCTGAGGCATTTGCTAGAGTGTCTCGGTAAGGAGACATCCCTCTCCTTGACATATTATGGAAATCCAATTTCCAATACGACATCGTGTGGTTTTAGTTGTAAACCTATGTATGGCGACATAATATATGGTACCTATGCCTTCTATGATTGATACATTTATATTTGAATTTGTTTTTTGACACTATGCACTTATAGTACTATCAAAATGATTTGGTTTAAAGCGTACCAAGCATGTTTGGCTATTATAAGGTAAAACTCTATCCTCCGGCTTGCGTTGCATTGTATGATGGGACATGAGTCTTATAATAGCTTCATATTTCAAAAAGCATTGCGTTGTTTGTTTTATGGTATTCTTGGGAGGAAACCCATTCCATATTATATGGCGTGGTCCCGTGATTTGCCTTATTCTTAATAATGCTAATAACTGTTTTATTTCTCACACCAGTCCCATGATTGACCCAGAGTTTATTTTTACAACCTAAACTCCGGGTGCCCAAAATTTCCACACAGGCAGCTAGTAGTTTGGTTTTGCAGATTTCTATTTAGTAGGATCCTGGTTTACAGATGGAGCTATATTCGGAAAGCTTTGTATCTGTGTATTTCTTTCAGTTGTGGTAGATGATGTTTTCCACTGTACATTATGTAACACCCCGGATTTTTGAATAATCAAATTAACTAAATTAAAGAATAAATGTTTAGTATTGTTCTAAGGTTTGTAAGCAAAAGACTTAGTAGCTCATTTGGTTGGAACATGTGACTTGCATACAAGAGGTACATAGTTCGATCCCCGCCAACGCCATATTTTTGTTTTAGGGGAATGGCTAAAAAGCGGCTTAGTGTGAACACAGTTCAAAAAGTAGTTTAGTGTGAAAATGGTTAATTAGGAAGATAGAAATATATATATATAAAAATAAAATAAAATTCAACCTAAAATTTAAGAAAAAATTCAAAACAGCGGAAGCAGGAAGGCAAAACACCAAACCGACCTATTTTATGGGTCGACCCAAGACCCACCCCAGGGTCGACTCAGGAGGTTTGGAATTGGTCCCGTCGGCCCTAAATGGTCTATGACAAAATTTTATGTTTTAGGGCTTAGTTGGCGATTTCTGGTTGGTCTGTTGACATCATTTCTTGGTTTCTAAGGTCTAGATGAATCCTAAGATGATCTGATGGCTGTAAATAAATCTAACTTCTATATATACATGGGTAGACTCACATTCTAAAATCAAATAAAATTAGAACCATGGCCATCATGATGTCAGTCTATAACTTGGAATAGCCGCCACCAATTAGAAGAAGATTAAAGCAACTCAATTCAATCCAAAAGCAAATTCAACTACAACAAATGGACGCTAATAAATTCCAGAACTTCGTTGAATGTGAGTTTGATCACTTTAACAAAATAATTTCTAAATTAATTATGTTGTGATATACGTTGGATTATAAGTTGTGGTTGTGAATCTAATTCATATGTTTAATCATGTATGTTAACTTGATTCATATTATATGATGTCATGCAAGTTTTATATATGATGTTATGCAAGTTTTATGTATGATATTATGCAAGATTAATATAGTTATGCAAGTTAATATGATTATGCAAGTTTCATATATGATGTTATGCAAGTTAATATGATTATGCAAGTTTCATATATGATGTTATGCAAGTTAATATGATTATGCAAGTTGTACATATGATGTTATGCAAGTTAATAGGAACACGCAAGTTATATGCGAGTTATATGATGTTATGTAAGCTTGGATCTAAAATATATGCTTGTAGTTCATGATGTTAACTTGTGTCAATGAATCCCTTTTTATAATCCAATCACCTAGGCTTATAACATCTGTTTTTATGCGAATATGGATGTGGAACATATGCTAGTTCGTATTAGTATTATGTTCATATGCAAGTTTAAGTGATAATTGGATTCACATATATACAAGTTCACACCTTTAAAGTTTAGATCCATATTCAAGTTGACATTTTTATGTTGAAACTATGACATGCATAGTTATGCAATTTTACACCTTTATTTGGATCCATAGTTTACTCAGGTTAACACCTTTTATTGGATCCATAGTTATGCAAGATGACACCTTTATGTTTAGGTTGATGACATACATAGTTTATATAAGTTTGTGATAATTACCTAGGCTAGTTGGGTGTAAAACTATGTTCATACATGCAAGTTCACACCTTTTAGATCTATGATTTTTGGATCCATGATAATACAAAGACTATGCAAGTATGTTGTAATTCTTAATTGCAAGTAAGATGCAAATTAGATCTATTATTGTGTGTATGTGACTTTATGACATTTATTCCCTTTTTTTAAGTATTAGACTATTTGCTAGTCTAATATGTATACGTCATGTTAAGCGAACGAATGACGGGGGTACGATGGGGATTATAATGGATGCACACATATTGTGAATTTGGCATGTAATGGCCTAAAAAGGCAATTAATTTTAAGGAATAAAATTAATTAGTGATGAAATCGGTATAATTTATATACCATAAATAGATGAGCATAATTTAGGTGATAAATTATGGACATAAATAAATATGGAAATTTGAATAGGGAAAGTAATTCAAATTTGGGGAAAATTAATTATGCATAATTAATTGCCTAAGACACGAGGTTGGACTCATTTGTTGTGTAAGACTGCCCGGATCCGCCCAGCAAATCCAGCAGCCACAAATGGTAGCCCAATGTGAGAGGTCAAAGGCCCAAACTAAATGCGTAACAATTGTATAGACACGGGGTTAGGCTCATTAGTGGTGTAAGACTGCCCGGACCCGCCTGGCAAATCCAGCAGCCACAAATGCCAGTCTAATGTGAGAGGTCCTACAGGGGTTACGGTAGTAATAAATTAAGAAACACTTAACCAAAGTAAAACATGTGGTGGGACATGGGGGTTAAGTGGGTGCCTTGGGTGGCATGAGGAAATACGATTAGTAACACTTAACCAAAGTAAAACATGTAAGTGAAACATAGGGGTTAAGTGGGTGCCTTGGGTGGCATGTGGAATTAATAATAGAAACCCTTAACCAAATTTAAAACATGTAAGTGGACATGAAGGGGGTTAAGTGGGATGTACTAGAGGGGACCAAGCCTAGGTGGAAAGCTTGTGTCAAGCATGGGGGGCCCTTTTCAATCCAGTAGCCCATTAAGTATCTTTGTGAGCTCGACCCAAGTCGAGGACGGGACATGCCTATTGGGTCTGATTGTTAGAGGCCAAAACGGGTTAGCGGTGGCAACGCAAATCCAACGGCGTCACGTGCGTGCGTGGGTCTGGGCTGGTAGGTAAGACATTGTTGCATCGTGTAGTTATAAGCCTTGCATTCCTTGCGTGGTATAAGGTTGCCATATTGGGGAGTGATACACCCCACTGTGGGACCTGCACGGGTATCTACGAGTTAGGGAGCCGATCGAATGGGGCAGGGTAGTGGGTACACCTAGTGGAGATAGGAGCAGACGGCACCTATGTAGTCAGCTAGGGGTAAACGAAGCTACCACTATTATTAATAATTATTAAGGAGGTACACCTAGTGGAGATAGGAGCAGGCGGCACCAATGCCGTCAGCTAGGAGTACATGGAATTACAATTATTACTTATTGAAGGGGTACATCTAGTGGGGATAGGTACACGCTGGGTACCTATGATAGAAACTAGAGATATACAGTCAAACATGGAGGATAGTGGGTACATCTAGTAGTACACGATGCTATCATCGTTATATTTAGCCAAGAGGGATCAAATTTCTAGAGTGACTAGTAGGGGTGCAGTTAGTGTTAGTACAGTACAGTACAGTACGGTACAGTACGATAGAATATAGTAATTATCCTATATTGATTAGGAAGCGCCATTAACGTTATCTCTGTTTCTCTTGATTGCCTTGCCATACCCATGTGGTTCACACAGTCATTACCTTATTCTTCAGCTTATATCTTATCATATTGCTTTAATAATTATGTTGTTAGAGTTATCGGACTCGCCAGGCTTTATGTCTGACCCCCTTTGTTTCCACCTCTTTTCTTCCTTTCCCCCCCCCCCCACCAGGTTCTAAGGGTGGGACTAGTACTAGTGGAGCTTGATTGGGATCTCTTTGGGAGCACTTGGATTTGGATTGCTGAAGTAAAGTTCAACCTATCATTTTCTTTATGGCTATTTGTAGTAGTGGGATTATGTACTTTGTTTTATCAAGATGGATATTATGTACTTGACTTTGGTTTATGGTTTTTGATGATGTAACCAAACATATTTACCTTCTGGTGCAATAAATAAAGTTTTAAATTTTCAAGTACTGCTTTATATCTGTCTTGTTGTGATTTTCTGTTCTATATTCACTTAAAATGCTCCATGGAAGTTAATGCATTTCCTTTGCGAGTGACATTAATGCACGTGGGGTGTTACACGTGGTATCAGAGCTGAAGGTTACCAGAACAAATAAGATATTTTAAAAACCTATTTTTCAAAAGCATTTTTATAAAGAATACTTTCAAAAATATGTTTGTAGAAGAGTATTTTTGAAAGAAAGGTTTATTTTAAGAACATAATCCCGAAGAGCCATATATCCTTCCTTCGATTCTCCATTTTGAATCTCTTCCTCTTTCTCTTTTTGAGTTTTCACCCCCCTCCGCGTATAGATGCTTTTTCTAAGATAAATAAGGACTTCCGTACGAAGGACGGAAAACCACTTCAAGGGACTTAGACGTTTGTCGGGCTAGAAGTTTGTCCAAGGAAGTGGAGGGCTTGTTGGTACCTTTAAGATAGACGATGGGAGGAAGATTCAAATAGCTGTTTGGTTAACAAAGGACGAAACCACATCTTGGTGGGAGGTCACGAATGGAGAACGTGAAGAAGAAGGCTAGCTATTTTGGAGAAATAGGACACCTTAGGATTGTCCAAAGAGGCAAGGACAAAGTACACGATCTTCTTGAGGGTAGTTGTATTCCCTCACGGCTGGTATACCTGATGGGGGTAGGATCGTCTAGGTTGAAATTTGGTTTTCTTTATCATCCTGTTTGAACTTTGTTTTATTCTGGCGCTTCATACTCGTTAGTATCTGCTTCGTTAGTTGAAACACTGCACCTAAATACTAGTCTAGTTAAGGATCCCATCCTAGTCTCAAATCCTGTTGGTGGTTCGGCTCATCCTTCAATGGTTTGTCGGGATTTGAGAGTGTCTATCTTGGGCGTTGGATTTGAATGCAACGCCTTCATCCTTGGTTTCACGGGCTATAGTTTGATTCTAGGGGTGGACTGGCTAGCCAGGCGGGGTGCCATCCTAGATTGTGAAAGGAGGGTAGTTAGACTATTGATTCGTTATGGAAAGACCCTCATATTTCTTTTGACCCTAGGGGTTCAGTGATGCTTAGCTGCCTAGAATCTTCTGACGCATCCAATGATGATTGGGAGTCTGTTTGTGTGGTCCGTGAGTATGGAGACGTCTTTGATAAAGTGCGGGGTTTACCCAGAGGCGCGAAATAAGTTTTCGTATGTGCTTAATAGATTAAGCAAAGCCAGTTATGTGATCAGCGGTGGTTTTGGAGCAAGACTGGCAAGGACAGCCAGAGTCGGTCAAGTGCTCAATTAGTTGGTCGTCTTACTAGTATCATCTCACGTAGGTTGTCTGAATTCGAAGGAGGTATCCCTTGGGTGTTTGTCTGATATTGGTTTAGGCCTTTGGGGCTTGCACTTGGGGGATGTCGAGTTCGACTAGGATGGTCTGTGTGAGAGACGAATAGTTGTGACGATTTTGCATGGGATAATATCCTGGTTTTCTCTAGAAGCAGAGAAGAGCATGCCCTACATCTTAGGGAAAGCTTAGGGACCCTACAAGCGCACCAGCTTAAAGCTAAGTTCTCCAAAATACCATTTTTGGAGGAAAGAAGTGAGGATTTTAGGGCATGTGGTCTCTAGGGAAGGGTGATATGTTATGGTGGAAGACAGTCGAAAGTCCATGAGAAGAATTACCCTACCCACGACTCAGAATTGGCTGCCATAGTTTTTGCGCTCAAGTCTTGGCGTCATTATTTGCTTGGTGAGAAGTTTGGGTTGCTTGCAGACCACAAATCGCTAAAATACTTTTTCTCTCAGAAGGACTTGAACTTAAGGCAGCAAAGGTGGATGGAATTCTTAGCATCCTACGATTTCGAGATAGCATATACCCCTGGCAAGGGTAACGTGGTGGCAGACGCCTTAAGTAGAAAAACGTTGTCCTTGAGTCCGTTGTTTGTTGAGCGGCGAAGCTTAGAGTTCATCTCTACGTTTGACTTTAAACCTTCCGTTGACTTTGTACCTGGTTTGCTAGCATCCTTGGAAGTCAGACCTACGCTTTTTACGGATTGGTGAGGCACAACGATATGACCCACAGTTGGTTGAGTTAGTAGAGAAGCTCAAAGGAGGGGAGTCATCAAGCCATCTCCGTAGGTATACCCTAGATGATAGGGTTAGTTACGTAGGGACGGTAGGCTTTGTGTACCAAAAGACGAGGACCTAAGGAAGACCATTCTTGATGATGCACATCGTTCAAAGATGGCCATCCATCCCGGCGGGGACAAGATATACATGGACATGAGACGAGTTTACTTTTGGGCCGGCATGAAGAAGGATGTGGCAGAGTTTGTCACTAGATGCTTGGTGTTCCAACAAGTAAAAGTAGAGCAAAAGAAGCCCGGTGGATTGCTTCACCCATTGGAGGTCCCACAATGGAAGTGGGAAAGAGTTTAGATGGACTTTGTTGACGGATTACCAAGATCGAGGAAGGGTAATACGGGGATTTGGGTCATGGTAGTCAGACTTACTCAGAGCGCCCATTTCATTCCCGTGAAGAGTAAGAGGACTGCTCCATGGTTAGCCTCCGTATACATTCGAGAAATAGTTCGTTTGCACGGTGTTCCTTCTAGCATAGTGAGCGACCGCGATCCTATCTTTACTAACGAATTTTGGAAGAGCTTGCAAGAGGCGGCAGGAACTCAGTTATGTTTGAGCACCGCATATCATCCTCAGACGGATGGCCAGACCGAGAGGGTGAATCGTATTCTATAGGACCTATTGAGGTTGTGTGTCTTAGATTTCGGAGGTACACGGGAGGAACATCTTCCGTTGGTGGAGTTCGCATATAATAACAGCTTTCAGTCTAGCATTGGCATGGCACTGTTTGAGGCTCTTTATGGGCGGCCGTGTTATTCGCCTACATGTTGGTGGGAGTCTACAGATAAGATCTGACTTGGGCCCGATATGATTAGAGAGACTTCAGAAAAGATCGATTTGATTCGAAGGAGGATGAAGACGACGCAAGATAGGCAGAAATCTTATGCGGACAAGAGGAGGACAGATCTTGAGTTTGATATTGGGGACATGGTCTTTGTCAAGGTGTCTCCATTACGGAACGTCGTTTGCTTTGGGTCCGTTGGGAAGTTAGCACCAAGGTTCGTAGGGCCGTTTCCTATTAAGGAGACGGAAGAGAAGATGCGTTAATTATACCCTTTTCTTTTTGAGGGTATGTCTTTTAGTTTATCCTTTATCGCTTACCTTATAATTATCTTATCTTTAGTATGTCATCTCGTTAGTACCTTTGACCTTTAGATAAGGCAGTCCTATGATTGAAACATGTGTTTGAGACATGTTATGTATGATGGATGCATGTGGATGCAAGTGTTTGCTAGTGGTTGCTCGTGGATGCATATACACACACTTTAGGCACTAGATCGGCTCAGTCACTTCATATTGCATATTGCATATAAATGTGTGTGCATATTTAAGCTAATGGATGTATAATGGTTGTGCTATCATATGGATGTTGCATTTTGGTGAATGGTTGTGCACACATGTAGAAATAATATGTATCGATAGGGTTCTTTTGCATACATAATGGACGCATGGCACTATCATGATTTGCATTAAGGTGGTCAACTGAATCAGTAGACCGCCTGATTTTGCATTAGATAAGGAACATATACGTACACTTTTTGCATATGTTCATACAGCATTAGAAATTCTATAAGGACAATGAATACCTGTGTTTGATGGTTGATTAGATGGTTGTTTGGATGTTAGGATATGCATTCTCCTTAACTAGGAGATTTCGGGGGCGAAATCCTTTAAGGAGGGGAGAATGTAACACCCTGGATTTTTGAATAATCGAATTAACTAAATTAAAGAATAAATGTTTAGTATTGTTCTAAGGTTTGTAAGAAAAAGACTTAGCAGCTCATTTGGTTGGAACATGTGACTTGCATACAAGAGGTACAGAGTTCGATCCCCGCCAACGCCATATTTTTGTTTTAGGGGAATGGCTAAAAAGCGGCTTAGTGTGAATGCGGTTCAAAAAGTAATTTAATGTGAAAATGGTTAATTAGGAAGATAGAAATATATATAGATATATATATATAAATAAAATAAAATTCAAACTAAAATTTAAGAAAAAAAAATCAAAACAGCGGAAGCGGGAAGGCAAAACACCAAACCGACCTATTTTATGGGTCGACCCGAGTCCTGCTGGGTCAACCCCAGGGTCGACTCAGGAGATTTGGAATTGGTCCTGTCAGCCCTAAATGGTCTATGACGAAATTTTATGTTTTAGGGCTTAGGTGGCGATTTCTGATTAGTCTGTTGACATCATTTCTTAGTTTCTAAGGCCTAGATGGATCCTAGGATGATCTGATGGCTGTAAATAAATCTAACTTCTATATATACATGGGTAGACTCACATTCTAAAATCAAATAAAATTAGAACCATGGCCGTCATGATGTCAGTCTATAACTTGGAATAGCCGCCACCAATTAGAAGAAGATTAAAGCAACTCAATTCAATCCAACAGCAAATTCAATTACAACAAATGGACGCTAATAAATTCCAGAACTTCGTTGAATGTGAGTTTGATCACTTTAACAAAATAATAGCTAAATTAATTATGATGTGATATACGTTGGATTATAAGTTGTGGTTGTTAATCTAATTCATATGTTTAATCATGTATGTTAACTTGATTCATATTATATGATGTTATGCAAGTTTTATATATGATGTTATGCAAGTTTCATGTATGATGTTATCCAAGATTAATATGATTATGCAAGTTAATATGATTATGCAAGCTTCGTATATGATGTTATGCAAGTTAATATGATTATGCAAGTTTCATATATGATGTTATGCAAGTTAATATGATTATGCAAGTTGTACATATGATGTTATGCAAGTTAATAGGATCACGCAAGTTGTATGCGAGTTATATGATGTTATGTAAGTTTGGATCTAAAATATATGCTAGTAGTTCATGATGTTAACTTGTGTCAATGAATCCCTTTTTATAATTCAATCACCTAGGTTTATAACACTAGTTTTTATGCGAATATGGATGTAGAACATATGCTAGTTCGTATAAGTATTATGTTCATATGCAAGTTTAAGTGATAATTGGATTCACATGTATACAAGTTCACACCTTTAAAGTTTAGATCCATATTCAAGTTGACATTTTTATGTTGAAACTATGACATGCATAGTTATGCAAGTTTACACCTTTATGTGGATCCATAGTTTACTCAGGTTAACACCTTTTATTGGATCCATAGTTATGCAAGATGACACCTTTATGTTTAGGTTGACGACATACATAGTTTATGTAAGTTTGTGATAATTACCTAGGCTAGTTGGGTGTAAAACTATGTTCATACATGCAAGTTCACACCTTTTAGATCTATGATTTTTGGATCCTTGATAATACAAAGACTATGCAAGTATGTTGTAATTCTTAATTGCAAGTAAGATGCAAATTAGATCTATTATTGTGTGTATGTGACTTTGTGATGTTTATTCCCTTTTTTAAGTATTAGACTATTTGCTAGTCTAATATGTATATGTCACGTTAAGCGAACGAATGACGGGGGTACGAAGGGGATAATAGTGGATACACACATATTGTGAATTTGGCATGTAATGGCCTAAAAAGGCATGTAAATAATTTTAAGGAATAAAATTAATTAGTGATGAAATTGGTATAATTTATATACCATAAATAGATGAGCATAATTTAGGTGACAAATTATGGACATAAATAAATATGGAAATTTGAACAGGGAAAGTAATTCAAATTTGGGGAAAATTAATTATGTATAATTAATTGCCTAAGACACGAGGTTGGACACATTTGTGGTGTAAGACTGCCCGGACCCGCCCGACAAATCCAGCAGCCACAAATGGTAGCCCAATGTGAGAGGTCAAAGGCCCAAACTAAATGCGTAACAATTGTATGGACACAAGGTTAGGCTCATTTGTGGTGTAAGGCTGTCCGGACCCGCCCGACAAATCCAGCAGCCACAAATGCCAGTCTAATGTGAGAGGTCCTACAGGGGTTACGATAGTAATAAATTAAGAAACACTTAACCAAAGTAAAACATGTGGTGGGACATGGGGTGTAACGACCCAACTTTCGAACACATCTCAAGTTGTGCCATTAATAAGAAATAAGAAGATATAGAAGATAAAACACAGAACATCAGAATCTCACAGCGGAATTTTTCACAAAAAGATAATACTTTATAATGTTACACAATAGTACATAATACATTAGATCATCACATGTCCAGTGATACAACCCACTTCATAGTACAGCAGTAATTATACATAACATTCTCGACTAACTGCAGACTTATAATTATACAGTAGATAAGGTAGATAGTCCAGCACACTGATAATCTTCATTCAGCTTCACAAGTTATCCGATCCTGATTCACTTGTCTATTCATAACAAGCGTTATGAATACCCAAGAGTTTAAGGGAAAACACAGAAAAATAAACTCCGGGTCAGTCAGGGGACTGGTATGAGTAAACAGTTTGAAAACAAATAAACATATCTCATAAGACCACGCCGTAAATACGGAACGGGTTTTTTTACCTTATGAGATCAAAATCACTTTGTATACTTGGAAACAGATATTTTCATAATATCAAGGGTTTTCACAAATAATTTAGAAATCTAGGAAAATGCTTGCATCTCACATTTTCCGATATAGTATACAAATACAAACCGCTTGGCTCTTAGGGAAATTGGATTTCCAACTCTGACAAGGTATGGGACCACCTTCTGCTAATGTATCTCTAGAGGCAAATACACCTGGGTTCAACAAGAACATCTTGCAACCCGGCCCTCACATGACCGACCACTCATTTCTCTTGAGTGTATCGAATGTATATCACCGATGGTTGTGCGCGGCAACCATCCCCGCATGGGCAGAATCGATAGATTTAGAAACAAAAAGAATTTCTCTAGATAGGTGATACTACACCCTAATGGGAGCGACCCACATAGCCATGTTGCCAGCCCGATTTTTGTCATTTCCTGGGTGTGAGGCTTGAGGCTAGACTATGCTTCCTCATCACTGGTTCAATTACTTTGAGTGCCACATCGTCCAGACTTCCTGAACACTAATTGACTTCCTCAAAAATACATTATAGGTATACGGCGAGAGAAACGAATTCCTCTGCCCCCATATAATTACGTTTGAAAAGATCAACGTACGTGACCAGTTAGAATTACTTTGTCGGACACTCGTCCATGCAAGTTGTTCTGGGTTTGAACAAACCGAAGGCACTATTTAAAAATAGTCCTTGCACAACTCCGTCTTCTATTATCTTCGATAATCTCTGACGCGCATCGTATAATCAATTCAAAGTGGAATATAGATTCCGGTCTCTTTGAAATGATTTACGAATATTTTCACCTTAAATTATAATTCTAACAAGATTATAATCTAATCTGCCTATACAGTTACAGTCAAACCAACAGCAAATGATTATCTTGTCAATACTGATCATCCTTTCAAAACGGTTGATTTTAGCGTGTGCGTTGCACACGGTTTTACTTCCTGTTTTATTCATCGCTTCTAAAAATAAATTCTTCCCTTATTTATTTTCAGAAAAATATTCCACATCATGATTCTTTAATCTGATTATCAAAAAATGACTTAAATTATGATTTAAAATCAACCTTCATACTTGGTCGAATCTCTCCGTCGATCCTCTATTCTTGACCTTCTCATCTCTCTATACTGATAAAATTTTCATCTTTATTTATCAGTCTAAACGTGGTCAAATTATTTATTCACAGTTCATGTTAAAAATACAGAACTGTTCCTGTTCAGATTTTTATATCTGGTACTTAGATTTTAGATAAAACTGACCATTTCTAGCGTTTGTGTTACATACAATTTCTTTACCTTGTTTTAATTTGAATAATTCAAATATTTCATCTGGAAATAGATTTTAATTTAAATTATAAAATTATAATTTATAATAGCTCCTGTACTGTCTTCCCCTCGCCCGTTAAAATCATGCTTGATCTACTACTCTGGAGCGACTTTTCTTTGTTGGCTTTACAATTAAGATATTTTATTTGAAAATAAATTCAAAATTTAAATTATAAATTGAAATTTATAATTACAGTTTCTGTTTGAACCTTTAGACGTCCGGCAAACCCCATATCCGTTCTATGATTCTTGAACGACTCTTTGGTCATCTTTACCATTGACATATCTCGTTAGAAAATTATTTCTAACTTTCATTCTCAAATTAAATTTATAATTTAATTTAAACTAAAATTCCTGAATTTGAATTTCAGACTTTTGACGAAAACAGTATTCGAAATCCTGATTCACTTTCTGCTTCTTTTGCTATAAAAATATTTTTTTCTTTCAAATATTCTACTTTCACTTTTTAATTAAACATTTCCCTTTTTATTTTAAAACTAATTTAAATTAAGTGAAAACCTTTCAAAAAAAAACTTGTTTTAAAACATAAACACCCCCAGTACCACATCGGCCTAAACTACCCCCTTTAATCTTTGATGTGCGCCCTTGAAAATCAACTCCAGCCATCATGTTTTCAACAGGATACCACATTGTTTGCCACAGTTCCCCATTGCCTCTCTTTTCCTTCACCAACGTGCACACACGTATCTGTGCACGTGCACCGCCATGCCAGCCACCGGCCGATGCCCCAAACACCACCTGCCAGTCACATCCGCGGTCCCTATCACCAATGACCACCCACTCCCATCTCAGCCCTTCTTCTTCTCAAAATCCTTATTTCCACCGTAAAAAAAACACAACAGTAGTTCGCCGTCAAAACTTGGCCTCCCCAGCTCGACTCCGTCCATCAGAAGTGACCCCGCCACCTCCACAAGCTTCGCCAGCCTCGGACGCGCCTCCAGCATGGGTCCTGGTCAACTCGGTTTAGTGTGGACCCCACACGACGCGGCAAAAGCCTATGAACCCAAAAGCGTACTCAGGAACACAAATCGACCTCGTTCCCCCAATTCACCCATTAGAAAATTATTAGGGTATTTTTCCTAGCATCCTAGATCGTGGACGGTCCTTCACCATCAACCCCTCGGCCTCAGATCGTGTGGGTGGCCGGAAATTGGCCAAAGTTCATAATTGGGTCATCTCCATTTTTCTCTGGATTTAGGTAGGTAAAAATCCTGATTTTTCTTTTAAAAATCATTAATTCGATCCTTTACTATATTTAAAAACTTAAATCAAAGTTTCATTAAGTTTGAAAATCCAATTTGATTTTTGGAACCAGAGGGTGTGCTGTGTTCTTGCTTTTGAATAACAGTTGGTGTTTTTGGCAAAGAATACTTCTTTTGAATACTTAGATTACCATATTGAGGTTTTTAAATTATAGTCTGATGTCTTAATTCATAATCCCTTACTATAGATGTTCTGATCACTTCAGATTTGTAGAGTTCCATTCAAGCATACAAGATCTGTTAACAGTAACAGAAACAACTTTACTAACTATTGGTGCTTGAGTCTTTAACTAACAACCAAAGATTTTTCTTCTACCAACTCAGAAATACAAACATACCACTTAACCAGATCATATAACCCAAGTTTTCAATCAAAACAGCAAGGTGCAAGCAATACAAACATGAATTTTAAAAAGAACAGTTTATTCACACAATCAGTTTAACTTATGGTTTAAAACAGAAAATGCAGGCACTTCAAAACAGAAAGTTTAAAAGCAGTTTTACTCACCTTAATAGCTTCCAAAACTCTTGTTTTCTTTTGCTAAAACTTTTGAACTGCTGTGTGTTTTGTGTGAGTGAAATGGTGCATGTGTTGGTCTTTATATAGGGCTGAGAAATGAATAAAATACTGTGCATTTATTGTTGATGTGAACCAATATAACAGCCCTCTTTTCTTGTCCATGAAAAACCAGACAAACCCCTCTTTCTCTCTCAATATCTTTGCAGTTTTCACATGGCATATTTCAGCCTATATACCTCTCTAAACCCCTAAGCATTGTACCAATGTCTCCCCTTTAGCCTTGACAAAAAAACACACATTAAATGTGCTATGTACCACCTCCTTTCTACCCATCTTTTCCTTTGGTTCTAGCAACATGTTGAGGCCGTTTCATGTACTAAAATGCTCAGTTTTAAATGTGTTGTCCATCCATATTTCCTCTCATGTCAAACTGATTTTACAATGCATATATATTAAATACCAACTTGTCTTGCAAGTATGGCTAAAACTGAAAATAACTTATCTAAATTCACCTTGCCATGTGCCTAGACTTTATCCTACTTGCTAGTATGATTTATGATGTAGGTGTTTCATAGATGATATCATGAAGTGAAAGTGATTTTGAAAATACAAGTTCACCTTTTAATGCATATGCGTGTTCAAATAATTGTCATGAGATCAAATCGTATTTATGGTGTTTGAAAAATATGATTTTACCAAGGAATTTTGACAATACATGTTTGATTTTAAACATATATAAATTCACATATTTTCTTGTATTTTATTTTGAGAACAAAAAGGTGATTAACATGTCTTAAGCAAGGGGTTTAGTTGAATTTGAAACAAGGGTTTAAAGCTTTTTGAAAACATGAACAAGTATTTGCAAAGTCATAGCATTTAAAATTTTTGCTATGTAAAAGTGTTGCTTAACATACATTAAATATGAATTTAACAAGTGCTATTAAATACATGCTATCATATATACACGTGTAAAAATAAAATTATACCAACGCTATTAAATTTGTGCTACCATACCTTAATATATCAAAAATGGATTTTGATAAATGCTGCACATATACATGCTATTATATATATATGTCAACAAATTCTGTAATTAATAAATTAAATTTTTAAATCGTATTTGAAAATACGTATCCATGATCAATTAACACCGCATCAGTGATCCGTGGAAATACCGGGTCATTACATTCTACCCCCCTTATAAAAATTTCGTCCCCGAAATTTGTAAGTAGTAGATTTATAGTTATCGACTTATATAAATAACCACACATCAAAAATAAAACACACATCAGCAATATCCTATTCAAAAATATCTGTCCAAATCCCTTTAACTCACAAGTCAATCTTCTTAACCTCGTTAAGTATTTTCCCAAAACTTTAATTTACATACTTAACGATCTCTATTTCAGAACTCAACATGATTTGTTTTCACAAATCGACCCATTCACTTTGACTGAGTCCACACACAAATAAATACTTAAGTCTAGTCTCAATTTCAGTAAAATCCAAATTTTAACTCAATTTAAAATTCTAACTCGATCTCCGGTATCAATGTGATTGGATATTGCCTCAATTTAATCCATCCATATTTATTTTATCTCGAGGCTGACCCTAGCTTGTTAACTCCTTTTTATAAGAAAAGAGTAAGGTACCTTCCGAAACATCTTCCATTTTCACACTCTCAGAAGTTGATGGCTTATCCATTAAAGCGTAGACCTTTGGTTGCTGTGACTTCTTCATAAGCGGACAGTCTTTAACCAAGTGTCCAGGCTGATGACAGTTATAGCATGAAAACTTCTGTGGAATAACATCACTTGTTCCCTTTGGTTGCTGTTGCCCTGGCTGCTGAGTCTGCTGTGGCTTTTCTGCTGCTGGCTTGGTGCAGAACTTGGCAATGTGTCCCTTCTGCAAACATTTATGGCATGTGGTATCTTTGAACCTCTCCTTGGCTTTTTCTCCCATCACGGGTATTCCCTTGTTGTTGTTCCAGTTCGGATTGAATTTCCTTTTATTTGGATTCTCACTATTAGATCCTCCTGTCTGTGCTGCTTTTGCCACTGTCTTCTTACTTTCCAGTGCCTCATAACGAACAGCCATATCCACTAGATCAACGAATGGAACCTTGAGATGTCCAATCATCTGAACTTGTAGGCTATCCTTTAATCCTGCTATGAACATTTCATCCTTCTTAAGTGAAGTGTTTATCAGTTCTGGCCCGAAACAAGAAAGCGAATTAAACTTGTTCTCATACTCAGATATCTTCATGTTCCCTTGCTTAAGATCGATAAAATCTCTATACATCCTCGTCTTTCCGGCTGCAGGTAGAAATTGTGCTTCGAAAGCTTCTTTGAACTTTTCCCAAGTGAAATCTTCCTCAGGAACATTAGCAGTTTGAGCATCCCACCAAATCGCTGCAGTTCCTTGAAGTTGCCATGATGCCAAAAGACGTTTCTGATCGTCATTCAACTTCAACCCTTTGAAAATCCTTTCACAAGACCTCATCCAAGCTTGAACTTCAGTAAACGATTCAGTTCCCTTGAAAACTTTTCCTCCCAGAGTCGTATACTCCTTACAAATAGTTGCAAAGCTCTTATCTTGTTGGACTTGTGCCACTTCCTCCATTGTTTCTACTTGATCCTGGGATCCAATAGTACGACCAGTAGTAGTGGACGACCCTCTAGCTCGACCTCTTCGTGCACGGGTGCTCTTTTTGATCACCTGACTATAACAGGTTGTCAATCGAGTCTAGATGGGATATAACTAACTTAGGTATATCATCCAAGTTGTGTTAAATTCATTTTAAATTTTATATAAAAATACGCTCTCTCACACTCACCCAAAGCCTAGGTAATCAGTAACCTAAGCTCTGATACCAACTGTAACGACCCAACTTTCGAACACATCTCAAGTTGTGCCATTAATAAGAAATAAGAAGATATAGAAGATAAAACACAGAACATCAGAATCTCACAGCGGAATTTTTCACAAAAAGATAATACTTTATAATGTTACACAACAGTACATAATACATTAGATCATCACATATCCAGTGATACAACCCACTTCATAGTACAGCAGTAATTATACATAACATTCTCGACTAACTGCAGACTTATAATTATACAGTAGATAAGGTAGATAGTCCAGCACACTGATAATCTTCATTCAGCTTCACAAGTTATCCGATCCTGATTCACTTGTCTATTCATAACAAGCGTTATGAATACCCAAGAGTTTAAGGGAAAACACAGAAAAATAAACTCCGGGTCAGTCAGGGGACTGGTATGAGTAAACAGTTTGAAAACAAATAAACATATCTCATAAGACCACGCCGTAAATACGGAACGGGTTTTTTACCTTATGAGATCAAAATCACTTTGTATACTTGGAAACAGATATTTTCATAATATCAAGGGTTTTCACAAATAATTTAGAAATCTAGGAAAATGCTTGCATCTCACATTTTCCGATATAGTATACAAATACAAACCGCTTGGCTCTTAGGGAAATTGGATTTCCAACTCTGACAAGGTATGGGACCACCTTCTGCTGATGTATCTCTAGAGGCAAATACACCTGGGTTCAACAAGAACATCTTGCAACCCGGCCCTCACATGACCGACCACTCATTTCTCTTGAGTGTATCGAATGTATATCACCGATGGTTGTGCGCGGCAACCATCCCCGCATGGGCAGAATCGATAGATTTAGAAACAAAAAGAATTTCTCTAGATAGGTGATACTACACCCTAATGGGAGCGACCCACATAGCCATGCTGCCAGCCCGATTTTTGTCATTTCCTGGGTGTGAGGCTTGAGGCTAGACTACGCTTCCTCATCACTGGTTCAATTACTTTGAGTGCCACATCGTCCAGACTTCCTGAACACTAATTGACTTCCTCAAAAATACATTATAGGTATACGGCGAGAGAAACGAATTCCTCTGCCCCCATATAATTACGTTTGAAAAGATCAACGTACGTGACCAGTTAGAATTACTTTGTCGGACACTCGTCCATGCAAGTTGTTCTGGGTTTGAACAAACCGAAGGCACTATTTAAAAATAGTCCTTGCACAACTCCGTCTTCTATTATCTTCGATAATCTCTGACGCGCATCGTATAATCAATTCAAAGTGGAATATAGATTCCGGTCTCTTTGAAATGATTTACGAATATTTTCACCTTAAATTATAATTCTAACAAGATTATAATCTAATCTGCCTATACAGTTACAGTCAAACCAACAGCAAATGATTATCTTGTCAATACTGATCATCCTTTCAAAACGGTTGATTTTAGCGTGTGCGTTGCACACGGTTTTACTTCCTGTTTTATTCATCGCTTCTAAAAATAAATTCTTCCCTTATTTATTTTCAGAAAAATATTCCACATCATGATTCTTTAATCTGATTATCAAAAAATGACTTAAATTATGATTTAAAATCAACCTTCATACTTGGTCGAATCTCTCCGTCGATCCTCTATTCTTGACCTTCTCATCTCTCTATACTGATAAAATTTTCATCTTTATTTATCAGTCTAAACGTGGTCAAATTATTTATTCACAGTTCATGTTAAAAATACAGAACTGTTCCTGTTCAGATTTTTATATCTGGTACTTAGATTTTAGATAAAACTGACCATTTCTAGCGTTTGTGTTACATACAATTTCTTTACCTTGTTTTAATTTGAATAATTCAAATATTTCATCTGGAAATAGATTTTAATTTAAATTATAAAATTATAATTTATAATAGCTCCTGTACTGTCTTCCCCTCGCCCGTTAAAATCATGCTTGATCTACTACTCTGGAGCGACTTTTCTTTGTTGGCTTTACAATTAAGATATTTTATTTGAAAATAAATTCAAAATTTAAATTATAAATTGAAATTTATAATTACAGTTTCTGTTTGAACCTTTAGACGTCCGGCAAACCCCATATCCGTTCTATGATTCTTGAACGACTCTTTGGTCATCTTTACCATTGACATATCTCGTTAGAAAATTATTTCTAACTTTCATTCTCAAATTAAATTTATAATTTAATTTAAACTAAAATTCCTGAATTTGAATTTCAGACTTTTGACGAAAACAGTATTCGAAATCCTGATTCACTTTCTGCTTCTTTTGCTATAAAAATATTTTTTTCTTTCAAATATTCTACTTTCACTTTTTAATTAAACATTTCCCTTTTTATTTTAAAACTAATTTAAATTAAGTGAAAACCTTTCAAAAAAAAACTTGTTTTAAAACATAAACACCCCCAGTACCACATCGGCCTAAACTACCCCCTTTAATCTTTGATGTGCGCCCTTGAAAATCAACTCCAGCCATCATGTTTTCAACAGGATACCACATTGTTTGCCACAGTTCCCCGTTGCCTCTCTTTTCCTTCACCAACGTGCACACACGTATCTGTGCACGTGCACCGCCATGCCAGCCACCGGCCGATGCCCCAAACACCACCTGCCAGTCACATCCGCGGTCCCTATCACCAATGACCACCCACTCCCATCTCAGCCCTTCTTCTTCTCAAAATCCTTATTTCCACCGTAAAAAAAACACAACAGTAGTTCGCCGTCAAAACTTGGCCTCCCCAGCTCGACTCCGTCCATCAGAAGTGACCCCGCCACCTCCACAAGCTTCGCCAGCCTCGGACGCGCCTCCAGCATGGGTCCTGGTCAACTCGGTTTAGTGTGGACCCCACACGACGCGGCAAAAGCCTATGAACCCAAAAGCGTACTCAGGAACACAAATCGACCTCGTTCCCCCAATTCACCCATTAGAAAATTATTAGGGTATTTTTCCTAGCATCCTAGGTCGTGGACGGTCCTTCACCATCAACCCCTCGGCCTCAGATCGTGTGGGTGGCCGGAAATTGGCCAAAGTTCATAATTGGGTCATCTCCATTTTTCTCTGGATTTAGGTAGGTAAAAATCCTGATTTTTCTTTTAAAAATCATTAATTCGATCCTTTACTATATTTAAAAACTTAAATCAAAGTTTCATTAAGTTTGAAAATCCAATTTGATTTTTGGAACCAGAGGGTGTGCTGTGTTCTTGCTTTTGAATAACAGTTGGTGTTTTTGGCAAAGAATACTTCTTTTGAATACTTAGATTACCATATTGAGGTTTTTAAATTATAGTCTGATGTCTTAATTCATAATCCCTTACTATAGATGTTCTGATCACTTCAGATTTGTAGAGTTCCATTCAAGCATACAAGATCTGTTAACAGTAACAGAAACAACTTTACTAACTATTGGTGCTTGAGTCTTTAACTAACAACCAAAGATTTTTCTTCTACCAACTCAGAAATACAAACATACCACTTAACCAGATCATATAACCCAAGTTTTCAATCAAAACAGCAAGGTGCAAGCAATACAAACATGAATTTTAAAAAGAACAGTTTATTCACACAATCAGTTTAACTTATGGTTTAAAACAGAAAATGCAGGCACTTCAAAACAGAAAGTTTAAAAGCAGTTTTACTCACCTTAATAGCTTCCAAAACTCTTGTTTTCTTTTGCTAAAACTTTTGAACTGCTGTGTGTTTTGTGTGAGTGAAATGGTGCATGTGTTGGTCTTTATATAGGGCTGAGAAATGAATAAAATACTGTGCATTTATTGTTGATGTGAACCAATATAACAGCCCTCTTTTCTTGTCCATGAAAAACCAGACAAACCCCTCTTTCTCTCTCAATATCTTTGCAGTTTTCACATGGCATATTTCAGCCTATATACCTCTCTAAACCCCTAAGCATTGTACCAATGTCTCCCCTTTAGCCTTGACAAAAAAACACACATTAAATGTGCTATGTACCACCTCCTTTCTACCCATCTTTTCCTTTGGTTCTAGCAACATGTTGAGGCCGTTTCATGTACTAAAATGCTCAGTTTTAAATGTGTTGTCCATCCATATTTCCTCTCATGTCAAACTGATTTTACAATGCATATATATTAAATACCAACTTGTCTTGCAAGTATGGCTAAAACTGAAAATAACTTATCTAAATTCACCTTGCCATGTGCCTAGACTTTATCCTACTTGCTAGTATGATTTATGATGTAGGTGTTTCATAGATGATATCATGAAGTGAAAGTGATTTTGAAAATACAAGTTCACCTTTTAATGCATATGCGTGTTCAAATAATTGTCATGAGATCAAATCGTATTTATGGTGTTTGAAAAATATGATTTTACCAAGGAATTTTGACAATACATGTTTGATTTTAAACATATATAAATTCACATATTTTCTTGTATTTTATTTTGAGAACAAAAAGGTGATTAACATGTCTTAAGCAAGGGGTTTAGTTGAATTTGAAACAAGGGTTTAAAGCTTTTTGAAAACATGAACAAGTATTTGCAAAGTCATAGCATTTAAAATTTTTGCTATGTAAAAGTGTTGCTTAACATACATTAAATATGAATTTAACAAGTGCTATTAAATACATGCTATCATATATACACGTGTAAAAATAAAATTATACCAACGCTATTAAATTTGTGCTACCATACCTTAATATATCAAAAATGGATTTTGATAAATGCTGCACATATACATGCTATTATATATATATGTCAACAAATTCTGTAATTAATAAATTAAATTTTTAAATCGTATTTGAAAATACGTATCCATGATCAATTAACACCGCATCAGTGATCCGTGGAAATACCGGGTCATTACATGGGGGTTAAGTGGGTGCCTTGGGTGGCGTGAGGAAATACGATTAGTAACACTTAACCAAGGTAAAACATGTAAGTGAGACATAGGGGTTACGTGGGTGCCTTGGGTGGCATGTGGAATTACTAATAGAAACCCTTAACCAAATTTAAAACATGTAAGTGGACATGAAGGGGGTTAAGTGGGATGTACTAGAGGGGACCAAGCCTAGGTGGAAAGCTTGTGTCAAGCATGGGGGGGCCCTTTTCAGTCCAGTAGCCCATTAAGTATCTTTGTGAGCTCGAACCAAGTCGAGGACAAGACACACCTACTGGGTCTGATTGTTAGAGGCCAAAACGGGTTAGCGGTGGCAACGCAAGTCCAACGGGGTCACGTGCGTGCGTGGGTCCGGGCTGGTAGGTAAGACGTTGTTGCATCGTGTAGTTATAAGCCGTGCATTCCTTGCGTAGTATAAGGTTGCCATATTGGGGAGTGATACACCCCACTGTGAGACCTGCACGGGTATCTATGAGTTAGGAGCCGATCGAATGGGGCAGGGTAGTGGATACACCTAGTGAAGATAGGAGCAGACGGCACCTATGTAGTCAGCTAGGGGTACACGAAGCTACCACTATTTATTAAGGGGGTACACCTAGTGGAGATAGGAGCAGGCGGCACCTATGACGTCAGCTAGGAGTACAAGGAATTACCATTATTACTTATTGAAGGGGTACATCTAGTGGGGATAGGTACACGCTGGGTACCTATGATAGCAACTAGAGATATACAGTCAAACATGGAGGACAGTGGGTACATCTAGTAGTACACGAAGCTATCATCGTTTTATATAGCCAAGAGGGATCAAATTTCTAGAGTGACTAGTAGGGGTGCAGTTAGTTTTAGTACAGTGCAGTACGGTAGAGTATAGTAATTAACCTATATTGATTAGGAAGCGCCATTAACGTTATCTCTGTTTCTCTTGATTGCCTTGCCATACCCATGTGGTTCACACAGTCATTACCTTATTCTCCAGCTTATATCTTATCATATTGCTTTAATAATTATGTTGTTAGAGTTATCGGACTCGCCAGACTTTATGTCTGACCCCCTTTGTTTCCACCTCTTTTCTTCCTCACCCCCCACCCCCAGGTTCTAAGGGTGGGACTAGTACTAGTGGAGCTTGATTGGGATCTCTTTGGGAGCACTTGGATTTGGATTGCTGAAGTAAAGTTCAGCCTATCATTTTCTTTATGGCTATTTGTAGTAGTGGGATTATGTACTTTGTTTTATCAAGATGGATATTATGTACTTGACTTTGGTTTATGGTTTTTGATGATGTAACCGAACATATTTACCTTCTGCTGCAATAAATAGAGTTTTAAATTTTCAAGTACTGCTTTATATCTGTCTTGTTGTGATTTTCTGTTCTATATTCACTTAAAATGCTCCATGGAAGTTAATGCATTTCCTTTGCGAGTGACATTAATGGACGTGGGGTGTTACACATTATGTTTAGTATATAAATGAAATTTGAATCTCTGATATTGCATTTCTGCTGTATACTATTTATTCATACTCTGATATATTCTTGTACTCTGAAGTAAATTGTTGTAATAGCAATGAAATGTTCTCATGTCTGTGTTCTGATGCGTCGTGTTCTCAACACAATCCGGGCTCCTCCATCTCTTCAGGGATCGGAGAAGTCTAGATCATGATACTCTCCCTCTCAAGCATTGCCGCAAGCTCCTTGTTTGCCAAACTCCCAAAAGCGATGGACTTCAATTTCCAACACTGACCTCGCAACGATGGTAGTTACGAACCCGTTGAGATGTTCCCAACATTCTATGATGATTGTACATAATACACTGACGACATACTTGAAGCGGGATCTCAAGTTTGGAAGGATACTTTGGTCAGATTTTTCCTGGATGAGCCCATATCTTTCACGATAATCGTTGAGAAAGTTTCATCATTATGGAAGTTGAAGGGCTCGGTGAAGGTTAAATCAGATGGATTTCTGTTCCTATTTATGTTTTCCGATGTTGAGGAAAGGTAAAAAGTTTTAAAAGGTGATCGCAATCTCATGAGAAATAAATTGTTTATCATCAAGCCATATGACCAGAAAGTCACGAACGTCTGTGGATCCATGAAGGTGGTGCCAGTATGGGTTCAATTCTCGAGTATACCGTTGTTCTCATGGTCGCATCCAGGTATCAATTGGCTAGCGTGTAGGCTAGGATGACTTATTTGTCTAGACGAAATGAGGGAGAATCTTGAGAGACTACACTATGCAAAGTGCCTTATTCAAATAAAGCCCGATACTGAATTAGTTGGTAATTTTCTAGTGAAGACACCTGACGGAGGTAAGTAGAGAATTAAGGTAACTTATCTTTAGAACGCTCTTGTGTGTACTTCATGCAAGGTGTTTAGACATAGCATGCAAGGATGTGAAGGTAACGCAGAGAAGAAAAGTGAGCATAGTGAGAGTAGAAGTGACAAAACAGAGGGTCAGGTTATTACAAAACGAAATCAAACTGCTAAGTTTGTTAGTCTAAAAGCAATTGTAACAACTGAACAAAAGGGAAATAACTAACAATGTGAGAAGATAGGAAAACATTAAGAAAAATAGAGTCTATGCTTCCATAGCACAGCTATGGCAAAGGATAAAGAGACGCAAGAGAAATATAACTTTCAAAAACACTAAGCAAATGAGTACATTGGGCGACTTCATGCCAAATAACATAAGAACTCAATGGCAAAAGAGAAAAGAGACCTCTTCCAACCAGAAGGAGGACACTCTTGAAGAAGGGGAAATAGCAGAGGCAAATGAACATGAAAAACTAGTGTGTATCCAAAATGCTAATGCTAAAGTAAATGGTTGTAGCAATACTCACTTTAGTCTCGATAAAAACAGTTAGGGAGGACTACAAATAAACAACAGTTTTGGTATATTGAATGTGCAAAGTGAGGGACAGAAACACATGAATGAGATTCTTAGTAAAGAAAGAACTGGAGCCTTAGTAACTCAGCCAAATGATGTTAGAACAGTTGTTGA
Organism: Allium sativum; assembly: GCA_030737875.1. NCBI lineage: Eukaryota > Viridiplantae > Streptophyta > Magnoliopsida > Asparagales > Amaryllidaceae > Allium > Allium sativum. The sequence goes on along the minus strand of JASFAX010000037.1, from coordinate 4,359,284 downwards.
TGCCATGGAGAAACAGAAACAGGATAATCAAACAGAAGAGCATATTTGTATAACTATCAGTGATGAGAAATCGCAGAGTGTGGAAAAAACAGATGATTGCAATGCAAGTGTTGGAGGGGTTATGCATGTTGTGCATGATACTTAGACTACCCAAAACGATCAACAAAACATAATTGATCTAGGCCTGAAAACTTTATTGCCAGGTTCTTGTGCCCTTAACATGGATGGTCAAGACGCCAATGATCTACTGATAACACTGATTCAAAAGTGACAATATGTAGGAAACAAGCAAAAATGAATGTGCAAATATTGCAAGTGAATCAACCAGTTTCATTGCACAGAAGGAAAAGGTTTCGAATATTTATAGCAACATCACTACGCCACAAGGCCGCAAAGACCCAACTGAATCGCCCATGTATGATGTGGAAAAAGCAAAGAACAACAACAAGAGCAAAATTACAACTTCTGAAGCCTCTAAAGTTAGAATGAGATCTATGGAAAATGCAACCAACCTATCCTCTGAGTTTACCAATGCAGCAAAACCTAGGAGTGTGGAACATTAGAGGTGCTCACCAGGATCCAAAGCTGGATCAATGCAAAGACATTATCAAGAAACATAACCTCGGTATGCTCGGTATACTTGAAACCAAATTGAATAAAGCTTTGACTATGAGAGCGGTGAGGTACATTAATGTGAATTGGAATTATATACACAACTTCAATGAAGCAAGTTATGGTAGGATCTTAATTTTATATGACCCTATAGTTCACAAATTATCAAGAATTACAGCCTCAAGTCAACATATCTATTGTCACAATCTTTTCTTGCCAACAAAGACTTCATATTATATCACCTTCATTTATGCTCATAATTCTGCAAATGCCAGAAGTAAACTTTTCCGTAAGATACCTTCACAAAGTCAAAATACTCACCCATGGTTAGTTTGTCGTGACTTTAATTCATCATTGAAGCACTCGGACAGGTTTGGAGGTAATCTAGTATCCCTATCTGAAATTGTCCCCATCAACATGCATTGTATGACTGCAAACTCCTTGAAATCAAATCTTTTGGTATGCAATTTTCTAGGACTAACAGTAAGAGGGAAGGAGCAAGAACATTCACTAAGATCGATAATGCCTTATGTAATGCCATTTCTTTGAACGCTTGGCCTTCGCTGTATAATGAGCTTCCTTCACCACTATTATCAGATTACTCTCCTCAAATTCTCCACTTAGGGGAGCGCAAACAGCCAAGAGTTCCAAGCTTTAAATTCTTCAATGCATGGGCTTATGATCGTGAATTTCACAACAATATTTTAAAAGCTTGGAGTAATGTTACCTACGGTAATTTGCTGCATATACTTCACAAGAAGCTGAAAAATGTCAAGTCTGAACTGAAAGAGTGGGCTAGAATCAAATACGGCACTGGTAGTCAGCTATCCACGTATTGGAAGAAACAGCTTGAAGGCATTCAGTTGCAAACGGATCAAGATCCCGCTAATCCTAACCTTACAACTCTTGAGACTCAATACTCTATCAATCTTACAGACTCTATGCAACAGGAATCTCTAATGAACAAAAAGAAGGCTAGAATACGATGGGTGAAGGAGGGTGATAGAAATTCGGCTTACTTTCAAGCTGTTCTGAAAGCAAAGCAGAATAGAGATAATATCCTATTTATTACTGACCTCGCAGGTATGACCTTTACAACTCAATCTGAAATCTAGTCTGCTTTTGTCAATTTCTTCTCTGATCAATTCGGCAATACTCATAATTTTAACCCTGACATTAAAGCTATTAACCCCATGTTAATCCCGCAACTTAATACTGAACAACAAGGTTACATTTACTCTCCAAAAACTGATGTTGAATTCCAATATGCTTTATTATCCCTTAATACTAGCTCTTGCGGGTGTCCTGATGGGCTTAACGCCTTCTTTTATCAAAAATGCTGGAATGTTGTTGGGTCTGATTTCATAGCAGCTATAAAGCATTTTTTCAATAAATATAGGATGTATGGTGCTTTTAATAACACAGTGATTTCTCTTGTTCCAAAAGTCAGCAATGCATGCAATGTTAATTCCTATAGGCTTATTTCGTTCTGCAACACAACTTATAAATGTATCACTAAAATTCTTGCATCTAGACTTAAGCATGTTCTTCCCACTATCATCTCTAGAAATCAAGCGGCGTTCATGCCAGGTAGGAATATCTTAGACAATGTTTTTCTTGCTCATGAATTGCTTAAGGGGTACAACACCAGTAATATATCTCCTATAATTATGTTAAAGCTAGACATATGTAAGGCTTTTGAAACTATACAGTGGACCTTTGTGATCAGGATTCTGAGCTTTATGAATTTCCCACACTGTATTACTGCTTGGATTCACGAGTGCATCAGCACCGCTCACTTCTCAATTAATGTCAATGGCTCACCAGTTGGCTTCTTTGAGAGTAAGTTGGGCATAAGACAAGGGGACCCGATCTCCGCTTACCTGTTTATAACTGTGATGGAACTCTTAACGAGAATGTTGAATGCACTGGTTGAGAATGCTCAGTTTGCACTTCACGCTAAATGTAGAGATCCAATGATTACTTCTTTGATGTTTGCAGATGATCTTGTCATCTTGTACAAACCAGAAAGTAACACTCTCTCTAATATTATGGGTACTCACAATAAGTTCTACAACATGACTGGGTTACGTATCAATTTAGAAATATCTGAATTCTTTGTTAGTGGAGTTGACAATACTCAGATCATGATGATAAAAACAGTGTTGGCCCTGAGTTCAGAGAGGCCATAGGAGAAACTGGTTGAGATGGAAAGAAGAAGGCCAAAATAAAGTCCCATTGTCAAGGGCACGATTCGAACAACAAACCTTCATGTAAAGAGTGGAGTATTTTAACCACTTAACCCACCTAAACTTCAATATTGTATTGGAAATGTTAAATATACATATAGTAATTTTCATGTTTGAGGCCCCTTCTTCATCCAGAGGCCCTGGGCAGTAGTCACCCGAAATCGGAGGCCCTTGGCAGCCGCCTGGGATGCCTATGTCCAGGGTCGGGCGTGGATACAAACGCTGACTGGTTTGAAACATAATAATGCTGATTTGACATACCTTGGCTTTACCTTAACAACCTCTAGAATCACAACAAGGCAATGTTTGCCTTTGTATACTAGAATTACAGAGAGGCCGGAATGTTGGTCTTCTCGGTTGCTTTCTCAAGCAGGTCGAGTGACGCTTATCAAATATGTTATTATTACAATGCATGTGTATTGGACAAGAATGTTCATTTTGCCTAAGAAGTTGCTCATAATGTTGCGTACTGCCTTCATGAGGTATATCTGGAAAGGCAACATTCATATTAAATATTTAGCTCCAACTTCATTTTCTGTACTTGGGCTACCTATTAATAAGGGTGGGCTGGGAATCAAAAATATGTGTGTGTGGAATAAAGTGGCGTTTGGGAAACACTTGAATGATATACTGAATAAGTGTGACAGTCTCTGGGTAGATTGGTCATAGAAACAAGTACTCAAAAACCAATCATACTGGTCTCTTGAAGTGAAAAGTGGCAAAGTTGGACTTGGCAAAACTTACTTAAGTTAAGCCAAGTGTTTCTGCCATATTTTAAATATGGGAATAATGCATACGATTCTATAAATTTCTGGCGTGATCCATGGATTGACTTCGGTGTCATTCTATGGGATTCACTATCATGCTTCGATAAGCTTCAGTCTAGGGTTAATTTAAATTGCAAAGTTATGAATATTATCCAAAGCAACCATCTTTTCTTGCCGAGTACTGCCAATCAAACTGTAATGCTACTCTGGGAAGATGTGAAGAGGACTTGAATTATGAAAGATGTTGCTACTACTACGGTTTGGCACATGATAAGTCATAAGTTCAAAATCAATTCAATGTATTATATTTTGCATGGCACTTTTTCTTTACCATGTTGTTTGGAGGCGTGATAACACCGAGAAATAAAATATCCGCCTTCGGAAACTTGTGCACAAGGCGATCCTTACCAAAGATAAACTCTGTGAAAGAGGCATGACAATAAAACCTAAATGCAACTTCTGCAATATGTGTGATGAAACTGTCTCGCACCTGTTTTTCGAATGTATTGCTACAAGACCACTTTGGGATGACATGCACGCGCTGATTGCAGGAGTTAATGTCCAGAATGCAAGTCAGCAAGAATAGGAAGAAGTGAATTTAAGGATGAAAGGCAAAAGTAGAAGAGCAAGAATGTACACATACGCTATCAAAAAATATGTCACAAGAATATGGAGAGAAAGGAATATGTGGGTGTTTGAACCTTCATGTGCAATGAGCTTGACATAACTGAAGCACTGTATACACCATGATCTATGGGACAGGCTGAAATTCCTTCAATTTGTGTACAATCCCGGCATTTTTGGAAGAACATGATCCCTGCTACTTGCAGGTTTTGTTTATATTTGTTATGTTTAGTTCCATTCAGCATTGTATACCTTGTTTTCTCCATTGTATTTTTGTTTTTTTATCTATCTCTGTTTTTATGTAATCGCCTTTGGTATATTAATAAAAGTGGTAGGGGACCACTTAACCCTGTCGTCTTTTCCAAAGAAAATAATGCAAATTAATTTGTAGTATTAAGTTTCTGAGGCAATCATATTGCTTCTAAATACGTTCGAGAAATACATTTTATGCATCAATTCAGGCTGGTCCATTAAATATATACATATACATACAATTATGTAGGCTTATATATAAATATATACAACAATTTGTGCTTGTAGTCCATGTAATATATGTAGGAGAATTATATTTTCTGGTACAAATTCTTTGCAGCAGCATATAAAATGACTTTAAAATCAATTTAGTATCTTGATACAATTATTTATACAAACAGTGTAAAATTAAACAACAAATCATATTTTCTGTAGCCTTTAAAATCAGATTACATTATATATTTATCATTATATATATAGGATCGATACATTAAAATCCAAGTGCATCTTTACATAACATGTCAAGTACATATATGTCAATGCATATATGCAATATACTCATATATAAATTCTTTTAGAGTCAACAAATCCTAATGTATAATAGTTATGACTTGAAGCAATTCTTGTCATTATCAATATAATGTAAATGCAAAACCATGGAGACATATGTATGATTTTGTAGCTCACATTCTTTGATCAAATAAACCAGTTTTTTCTCATCTGAAATCAAAATAGAGTTAAGTGTCCTGATTTTATATTCAAGCATAAAGAATAAAATCAAAAAAATATGTCTTAACATATCCTCCATATAAATTAATTTTATCAAATCAAATATAATTGAAAACCATATCTCTGATTGGTCAATCAGTAAAACCTGGTCTTTGAACAAAAGGACAAATATGTATGATTGAGTCAGAACATTTATTCTCAGACCAATCAAACATCTTTGATTATAAGTTTAACAATGTTTATACATACTTACAGATCCATGCACCAATTAAAACACATATAGTTAACAAATTAATCCACATGTTCATAATTTAATAGTATAGAATCAAGTAATGTATAAACAGAATTAATATCTAATATTAATTCGTGCTCACAATGAAACAACCTTCATTTCAGAAATAAATCTATATAACGATCCCAATTTTATCACTTTAGATATGAATTTGCATTAAATTTTCACATATGATTTTTTTAATGCTTTCGATTTTGCAAGAATTAAACATACATAAGCCGAAATCAAAGTTCAAAATATGATTTTCATAAGCCATAGCTCCGATATCACTATTAGGGATTTCACGGTTGAATCGAGAACAGATTTTATAATTTTATCAATATATAAACTAGATCTATGCAAAAAATAATAAATTGAAAGTGAACATCCAATTAGGGTTTTGATAACTTATGTAACGAATTCGGGAATCCATGAACTTGAACGATATCTGAAACGAATCAATTTCTAGCGCTCCTGGTGATGGCGGCGCCTCTACAGAAGTTCACGAACACTACTTCGATGCCATTGAAATGAATCAAAGAAATGAGAAGATATCGGTACTGGACGAAGTGAGATTCCCCTTTTCCTTTTTATGGATTTCAATTTTCTGTCTCATGAAGAAAGAAAGGAGTCGGCCTCTCTTAAAAACAAATGAAATCAGTAAAATGGAAAATGATAGTCTCTATTTACCATTTCAAACAAAATAAATATCAACGTTTGATATATACATACATATATATTTATATATAATATTAGTTTAATAATGGTTCTCCCTTTTTATAACATTCTAGTTATGTAACCCTATAGTGAGCGGCATCTAGTAATACATCGTTGTTACCCTAGTTATAATAAAATCAACGATTCGATACAACCTTTTCTATGATAGTTTATTAACATAATTTAATCCTGTTAACCATTGTATCCAAGATTAAACTCGAGGCATGGAACATATCATCGTCTTTATAATTTAATCCTTTTATCTTGACTGATGAGTATATTATATAAAACAAATCAACATCTGAGCACGGCCACGCATTTTATAATCATACTCAATCAAGAGGCCCATGGATATCTCTACTTATATTGTACTGTTAAATTCCATTTAGATCATTTATATTATTTAATCTATTCGAAGATGTATCTAATAATCACCTTTATCGTCTACTTGGCTAAAGTAACTTTTGGTGATATCAAAACACAAATATCCTCGAATAAAATATATAATGATTTCAGGTTCGAGGACCATTACATCATTGTCATTATGAGAATTACTTATGACACTTTTAATATTGCTCCATGAAGTTTTCTCATGTTGGGTCAGCCTAATACACTATTCATTAATATGTATTTATATACTGACATTAATATCACATATATTAATGATAAATGAGATATGATCATCAGTCAATTAACATACTAGTCTCAATGTTTTTTTGTTGTACTATATACAATAAAACTTGATTATGCACATTTAAGAATTATAATACTTACTATTATATTATATAATCTCATGTTTAAGTCACTTACTTGAAATATATAATTCTGTATTATTATTCTAAGGACATCTATTATGTTATTATTTATATTACACAGTAAATATAATATAATAGAATCTTTTATTCAAAATAAAATATAACATCAACCTTGTTATTAATCACATCAAATGGATTGCCTTTAGGGCATAAACTCTAACAAAATATACAAACAAATACTAATTTTCCATAATAATCACTAAGCCTCTTTAAAATTATATTTTCGTTTGTAAACTCTCGTTTGAGAATATTTATTTAAAATATTCAAATGCTTATCTCACCGATCTAAGTACGTTTGCAAAACATTATATTTTCATAACTTCAAAAATATATTCATAACTTATATTATAAACAAGCATAACAAAAAAGTATTCTTATTTATATATCATTTTCAAAGGGTCAAACAACGTTACTTGAAAAAAGTAACAAGTACAAGAATAAACCCAAATAAGATTCCTTTGGCGTTAAGTGTAGAACGAATGTTCATGCCATCATATTTAAGAAAATCAATTTGAGAGAATCAAATATCAATTCCTTTTATAAATCCTTTCAATAGATTCTTTTATTAAATATTTTATTAAAAGACAATCATATTTATAAAGCCATTTCAAAATAAATTATTTATAAAAAAGCAATTAATATTTTAAATACTTTCATTTAATGATTTATCGCTCTTAGTACAAGTGACACCCCATGTCCGTTAATGTCATTCTTTATCAGAATGCATTAAGTTCCGTGAAGCGCTATAGGTAAACAAAAACAGAATCTCATAAGACAGATACATAAAATAGTAGTGGAAATTTAAAACTTTATTTTTCAGCAGAAAACATCGTGGTCTCAAAATCCAGTTACAACGTTAGACTAAAATACTAGAACAAAATATATCAAATAAAAACATCTGTCTTGTGCTAAAAACCATCAGAGTATAGAAATGAAAAATCATAATTCCTATAAATAGCCATAAACAAGTAGACAAGTAGTCAAAGTAATACATCAAAGCTGATCCAAATCCAAGTAGAAATAGAAGAGAGATTCCTAATCAAGCCTAAACTTTCCCACCCTGAGAACCTAGGGAGGAAAGGAAGAGAGAGAAAAGGAAACAAAACGGGCCAGACATAAAGTTGGCGAGTCCAGTGACTTTAAGCATATAAAGAAATAAAAGTATCAAGACAGTAAATAAAATGGATGAGAGATAATTATAGTACATAACAGGTATAAACATGATGGACAGGATAAACAGAATAAACAGTATAAACTATGCTTCTCAGTTACTGTCTCTGCACCAATACTAGTATACCGAATTAAGTGTTTCCCAATTACTTAACAGAAACAGAATGATCCCAACAGAAACATAATGGTAGACTTAGGTGTACTTCTAGTAACAGATTTTACCCCAAACAGAAATAACACGTATCCCAACAGAAATAACATGTGTTACCCCAAACAGAAATAATGGGTACCTAAACAGGCAGGACTATATGTACCCTAATTACTACCCTTAAGCGATTGGCTCCCTAACACGTAAATACCTTGTGTTGGCCCCACGGTAAAGTGTATTACTTCCTAAAGTGGCAACCTACAGAAGGACACAGACCTATTTATAGGTGTTATGGCGGCTTATTTTCCCAACCAGGCCGGACCCATGCATGCACATCACCCCGTTGGAACGCGCCATCAGAACACCCCATCCTAGATGAATCTCTTACAATTAGCTTAGTATGCGTGCCCTGACCCCTAGCTAGTGCGGGGTCCTCGTTTAATACCAGAATGGGATACTTACAAATATGGGTCCCACGGAGCAGATGACACAGGTCAAACCCCTAAGCTTGTGTCCACAATGAACTAGGATTTACACTGGTTAAGTTTTACAGCCAACCCCCCTCCCCTCCCCCCCCCCCCCAATTTAACAGGTTAAGTTTTACATGGGTTAACAGTGTCCATACAACCCCAACAGATTAAACAAGTTTACTTAACCCCCAACAGATTAAACAGGTTTACTTAACCCTGACAGATTAAACAGGTTACATAGCTGACATACAATTTTATTAATATGTTCCACTTAATCTTTGAATTAAGCCTACATATTTACATGTTCATACACCCAAAATTTCAGTCATATTCCACAATATAAGGTATGCCCCAAATTTCCCTCTTTTATTTTCATTCCAAATATTCCCCAATTTTCCCAATTTCGTTCATACGTATGTATCTCACGAGATTGGCTTAGGCTCGAAGGTAGCCTAGGCTTATAAAATAAAAAGAGAATAAGAGAGGAAGAATAACATAAATAGGCATATAATAACAGAAATAGGCATATAGTAACAACTGAATAACATAATTAGTGTACGGAAAATTACATGTAATTATAGTAGATCTGTTTAGATATAAATTAGTTTCTTAATAGGCATAGGCTCAGATTCGGTTTATTAACATGTTAAGGTTAATGTTAAATTTTTATATCGAAAAGTAACATAAACTCACATAGATTGTATCTAAAGAACAGGGAAAAATATGCTGATATTGCAGAAGAGATTCTTGTATATGTATAGGCTATTGTTGTAGAAGATAGTCTAATTCAATCCAAGCTGAGGCAGCATCTCCTTGTCTCCATTGTTTTAGGTGTAGAAAATAATAGAAATGTTGGCCTTTATATAGACTTTTTTACAACGGATCTCGCTAGCAAACAAGTCCAGGTTCAGGAAATGAACCTGGCCAAATCTGGGGTAGGTCGACCTAGGGATCGACCCTAGGGTCGTCACACCCTTGATTGAGTCGACCCCCAACGAGTCAAAATCCCTCCCTCGAATTCGAATTGTTCTGAAATTTCTAGTTTTATTTGTTCGTATATATTTCTCTTGTATGTATACAAACATCTAACCTTAATATCTACTTCATACGATGTCCGTTTTTACGCAAACTAGGAGTCTATCTGAAACAGAATTCTGAAACGAACACAATGGTACTGTGACGACCCAAACTTCTGTAGTACGAAAGTAAGGATAATAATAGGAGTATAACATAATTAAACAAATAATAGATCTCATATAATAGCAGAACATAAAAATCATTGCAGCGGAAATGGAAATGTCATCACAAACATCATCACAGAACAATCAAAGTACGCAATACAGGATACACTTAGCAAAATAGATGTCTAAAGCAGAGGAAGAAATAAAGTCTTAATCTCCCAAAATACATCAATACTCAATACTGTCTCAATGTCTCAAGAAGTAAATAAAAAGATAAAAAGATAAGATCCTTCATCATCTTCATCAGCAAGCTCTAGTCCAGAAAACATCCCTACTAGAAACCTGTCAATTGGCTGCCCGTGTGGAAAGAGGGCACCCGAGTTTGCAAAGTGAAAACCGACGAGTCAGTCATGGGACTGGTATGAGAAATATTACTAAACTAATAATATGGCTAATCACTAGACCATGCCGTTAACGCGGAACGGGTTAACTCCATTGGATTGCCAGTGCATATGATTTATAAATTTTAAGTCAAAAATAACGCAATGGTTTTAGAAAATGAAATCATTATAAGACTCGTGTCCCATCACACAATGCAACGCAGACTGGAGGATAGAGTTTTACCTTATAATGATCAAAAATGCTTGATATGTAGAAAATAATATTTTTAATATTATTATTAGTGTCTAATAAGTTTCAAAAATACTTCAAAGTAAATGTATCAATCCTAAACGACATAGCTACCATATACTATGTCGTCATATATAGGTATACAATCAAAACCGTGATCTCGTATTGGAGGTTGGGTTTCCATCATGAGTCAAGGCTAGGGACGATCTCCTAACCATTTCGAGACACTCTAGCAATGTCTCAGGATTCGGACGCTGACGAACCCTTGGATACAGCAGGGCCGATGCACAAATACTTTAGTGGATTGGCAATTCCTGAACACATGCTCCCCGATCCTATTGGACCTATAAATTGGCCATTGGCGACCAATAAAAATATCCGAGGCACCTCATTCCATCAACCACATAAGTAAAAATGTCAGGCCTTGTAAAAACCCAAACACCACTTCTAACTAGAAAGAAACGTGTGCACTCCCCACGTTCTCTTGTCCCGATTTTGACTCTACCGGGGTGTGAGGCATGCGAGGTAACGTAATACACAAAGCTATGCCTAAATAGGCTATGCTTTGATCATCATCCACAAGGCTCTGCTTTTCAACAAAAGCCTCGATCAATTGCATCTTGGCATGTCACATTGACAGTCCACACCATGTGATCGACAACTACCAATATATTACCTTCGAGCTCGTGCGTCTCAAAGAAGAGTGTTAAGCAAGAGAATAAATTCTCCGCCACTACAAATATATATTAATAGATATCGATTTAATTACATAGCATGAAATTCAATGTCGAACACACATCCATTTACAAGTCCGTTCTGGGTCTGAACGAAACCGGAGTCACCTTATACCTCGTCCCGTATGTCCAATACGAAAGTGAGGTGCTCGCGTATCCGTACAATCAACAAGTACGTCCGGACAACTACTACTTTAACCCTTTATTGGTAGCTAGCCCATGTCAGGCATCCGTAGTTATCCTTTTGATGTGAAGATCGCCGGTCTTCAATCGCCGTCTTTAAGATCTTCAATTTATATCGTCGTATGACCATTTGAAATGATATTTAACTCGGTCTTTTCAAATGATCCTCACGTATATATAATTAAAAATCATTTCATATCGTTAGTGGTATTTAATAACGATTAATTGCTATTTTTATTTATATAAAAATAGCCAAATTTATTTAACGACGCTTCGAATCGATGGGCGACCCTGGCGCTGTTTTTACCAAAATTTGGTTTACACATATCTTGAAATCTAACCGTTGGATTTTAACAAATTCATATCGATGGAAAGATCTTCCCGAAGCGGTCCTAACGGTTTCGGTTTTGGGAAAATCCAACAGTTAGATCTTTCGGTATAATCATTTGAAGTTACGATTGCCGAAACGCGAACTACCGTGCGCGATTCATTTAATTTAATATATATATAAGTCGTTGGAGGTTTCAACTACTTTTCAAACAATCATAAGCAAGCCAAACACAGTCTATATTCAATTTAGAGATTTATATATGATTTTCATAATTCTTCTAACATGATAAAATGATGATTTGGAATAAATCATGTTTTAATGACTAATTATTTCATATGGTATCTAAATTACATCGAAAATATATTTATAATATTCACCCCTTTTTGTTGAAACCAAATGGAAATAAAAACACAATTTTTATTTCTACTACTTTTATTGCATCTAAATTTATATTAAAAATGTGACATTTAAATCTATTCTTTTTATTGTCTCTAAAATGACAATAAAAATGTAACATTAAAACCTGTCCTTTTTATTGACTCTAAAATATAAATAAAAATATAACTTTTTAATTGTATGCTTTTTTTTTAATTATTGCCTCTAGTTTGACAATAAAAATATAACATGTATTTCTACTCCTTTAATTACAACTAACATGTCAACAAAAATATCATTTTTTATTTATTCTTTTTATTGTCTCTAATTTGACAATAAAAATATAACATTTAAAACTATACTTTTTATTATATCTAAAATGTGGATAAAGATATAACTTTTAAATTCGATTCTTTTATTTCAAATTCACATGTAAATGGAAATGTAACATTTTTCTATGTTTTTATTTATATCAAAAGTACTAACGAAAAAATGTAGCTTTTATTCTATTCTTTCATTTGCATCAAAAATGCAAATGAAAAATGTCACTTTTATTCTATTCTTTCATTTGCATCAAAAATGCAAATGAAAAATGTAACTTCTTAAACTATGCTTTTATTTGCATCTAAAATGCAAACAAAATTGTAACCTTTTTAATTCATGTTTTATTTGCATCAAAGAATGCAAATAAAAATTCAACTTTTAATTTCATGTTTTATATGCATCAAGGAATGCAAATAAAAATTCAACTTTTAATTTCATGTTTTATTTGCATCAAGGAATGCAAATAAAAATGTAACTTTTTATTTCATGTTTTATTTGCATAAAGGAATGCAAATAAAAATGTTTGATGCAAAAAAAAAATGTAACTTTTTATTTCACGTTTTATTTGCATCAAGGAATGCAAATAAAAATGTAACTTTTTATTTCATTTTTATTTGCATCAAGGAATGCAAATAAAAATGTAACTTTTTATTTCGTGTTTTATTTGCATCAAGGAATGCAAATAAAAATGTAACTTTTTAATTGGATATTTATTTGCACCTAAATTTGCAAATAAAAAATAAAAAAATGTAATCTTCTCATTGGATTGACAATTCTATTTCAATTCATAATTTAAATAAGATTTTATTGAATTGACAATTCTATTTTAGTTCATAATATAAACAAGATTTAATTGAATTGACAATTCTATTCCAATTCATAATGTAAACAAGATTTTTTTTTTGAATTGACAATTCTATTTCAGTTCAATAAACATGACAAAATGATATTTTTAATTATATTGACAAACTAATTATATTCAACAAATATGACGAAAATGATATTTTTAATTGAATTGACAAACTAATTCAATTCCATGAAATTGACAAAATAATATTTTATATTGAACTGACAACTAATTCAATAAAAATGACAACATAATATTTTAGTTAAACTGACAAACTAATTCAATAAAAATGACAGCATAATATTTTATATCGAATTGACAAACTAATCCAATAAAAATGACAACATAATATTTTATATTGAATTGACAACTAATTCAATTTAATGACAAAATAATATTTTATATTGAAATGACAAACTAATTCAATTCAATAAAAATGACAAACTAATTCAATAAAAATGACAACATAATATTTTATATTGAATTGACAAACTAATTAAATTCAATAAAAATGACAAAAAAATATTTTATATTTGTTTATTATACATGATTCACCAAATATTGACAAAGAGAAAATAATTTGTTTTAATTTAACTAACGCATACAGATCTATAATTATTCATCACCAACCAATAGATCAATCATCATCCAAAATTTTAGAACATAGCCGATCTAAATCATATACATTCAATCATTACATAGCGAGTAAAATAATTAAATTGATTAATTATTTAAAAATCAGAAATCTCACCTCGTTTCAGATTCAGATCTAAAATTCAAAAAGGTTCAGAATTAGTCCCAATCAGTTCTAAAACGTAGTATTTGGCTTCACGATCGCAATGTCTCTGAAATCACCCAATTCTGTATTCGTATGCAATGGTCATGAATTTTACAATTTAATTTTAAACTTGCAACGGTTTTGAAGCGTAACAAAATTATTTATTATATTCACCGTATAACTCCAAAATTGATTTAAAACTTTGAATCGATCTATCACCAAATCCGTTGCACCGATTCCAGATCGGTTTGTTGGAGGTTGTCGGGCTCGGGGAGGCGAGCTGGCAGCGGTGGAGCGGCGTCGTTCGGTGGTCGAAGGCGAACAGGGCAGAGGCCGATGCGGCGGGGGTTCGGGTGCGTGGATCTCGCGCTATAGGGCGCGGTTTTAGACGGGGTCGGTGGGGATGGAAAGATGGTTCGAAGGCCTTGAAAAAAGTCTAAAGGAGGAAGGGAATTCGAGAAGAGGTGGAGGAGTTATTATGAGGGAAAGTTTCGTGCTCCCACGACCATCGAATGATAGTGGCGGCGGCTTAGAACAATGATGAATAGTGTTAGGGTTTGTTTTTCTATTATTTACAATATTTTTAATGTACATTTTACAAAAAAAACAATAAATCTTAAACCAATCCAATTTCAGTCCAACAGAAGTTGACCCTACCCGATAGCCCCCGTTTCTGATCCAATGGGCTAGGTCTCATCATCCCAAACGACTGTCTGTGGCCTGAAGTCTTTAATTTAATATTTAAATCCTTTATTAAATTAATTCAATCATAATATTTAAATTCACCGGGGCTACATATGGACTCAGAAAATTCTAGAAAAAGTATTTTTGGCTTTGTTTTGACGATGCGGTCCTAGAAAAATTAATTTCGTCAAATTCTGAGACTGTTTGAAAAATGGCCATTTTCAAGTCGATTAGATTTGATTGAAACTGACAAAACACATTTCTGTTTCCCACGCTCACATACTAATTCCAAAATTTTTGGAAAATTAAATTTAACAATGATTTGATATTTCGGATCCAACAAAAGTGGTTTCTTCGAAAACGGAGGTCGTTTGAAAGATGGCCTTTTATACGGGCTATAAATTATACTATATCGACCATTCTGAATATTCAACTGGCCATAACTTTTGATTCCCGCTATGAAATTTCAATTTTTCAGATTCGTTGGAAATATATTTTCAAACAGATTTAGATATTTTTGGTCTCACCAAAATCCGTTAAATTTTGAATCCGATACATTCGGTCAAAGTACAGGTTTGACTTTTCAAACTACCATACTATTTTTGATTCCTTTAGAAATCAAAATAAATATATTCACTCTAATTTCGATTAAATTAAATTTTTAATCGTTATTATTCAAAATAAATTATTTTAACTATTCAAAATCTACTGAAATAGCCAAAATAAAAAAATTAAATTGGTTCGAATTTTCCGGATTGTTACAATCTCCCCCCACTTAAAAGCTTTTCGTCCTCGAAAAGGAAACCATAGTAAAGTAGGAAACAAAACGGAAAATGTAATGTACTGTAAATGTACCTTAACACAAGAGTCACTCGGAGATATCCACTCTGCACCTAGGATAGGCCTGTTTGATGTTATCCTCAGCTCCCACGTACAGTTTCTAGGATCCCCGCTCCACTACACCTTGACTAAGTGGATCCTCTTGTTCCTCAGCACTCGGGTTTCTTTGCCCACAATTTTCACTGGTTCCCTTCTCACTGCTAGGGCCGGGGTAATCTCCAAATCTCGTTGTGCTACTTCCTCCAAAACTAAATCTGGATCGTGAACATGCTTCCAGAGTTGGGACACATGAAATACATCGTGAACCCCTGGCAACCTGTCAGGCAACTGCACCCTATAGGAGAGAGTCCCAATCCTTTCGAGAATAGGAAATGGACCAATGAATCTCGGCGCCAATTTCCCAGTCTTCCCAAATCGAATCACACCTCTCAGTGAGGAAACCTTCAAGTATACAAGATCACCGACAGAGAATTCTAAATCCCTTCTTCGAGTGCCAGCATAGCTCTTCTGTCGGCTTTGAGCAGCAAGTAATCGCTTCTTAATAAAATCAACTTTGTTTGATGCTTCTCGAATCATGCCGGGACCCAGTACTAATCGATTGCCAGGTTCCACCCAACATGCGAGAGATCTGCATGGCTTGCCATATAAAGCTTCAAATGGCGACATCTACAAGCTTGCTTGGTAGCTGTTATTATAAGAGAATTCAACCAAGTGCAAATGATCTTCCCATGACCCACCATAATCTAGGATGCATGCTCGCAATAAGTCCTCCAATATGCGGTTCACCCTCTCAGTCTGACCATCTGTCTGAGAGTGATATGCAGTGATCATATTCAGCTTAGTCCCCAGCTCTTCTTGGAAAGCCTCCCAGAATTTGCTAGCAAATATCGGATCGCGGTCGCTGACAATGCTACTGGGAACCCCATGCAGTCTGACAATCTCTCTGAAATAAAGTTGTGCCAAACTTCGAGTTGTTTCATTGGATTTGACAGTGATGAAATGGGCAGTCTTTGTGAGGCGATCCACAATCACCCATATACTATCATTGGCTTTCCTAGTCCGGGGCAAGCCATCAATAACGTCCATAGAAATTTTGTCCCATTTCCAACTTGGAACCCCTAGCAGTTGCAACAGACCTGCTAGCTTTTGCTGATCGCTTTTGACTTGCTGACAGGTGGGACATCTAGCAACATATATAGAAATGTCTCTCTTCATAGATCTCCATCAAAATGTACGCTTGAGGTCATGATACATCTTGCTCACTCCCGGTTGAATGTTGAGCTTAGACTTGTGACATTCGTCCAGTACTTCCTTTCTGAGATCAGGAAGATTCAGAATACAAATTCGGCCAAATAGCCTCAGAACCCGTTTGTCATCAATCTGAAAACTCGTGGGTTCGCCTTCCCTGACTCTTTTGCTGATTCTTTAAATAAGTTCATCATTTTTCTGAAGAGCAGAGATCTTATCAATCAAGGTAGGAGTAATAATGAGACTGGCAAGAATAAGGTTGGTGCTGGTCGTATTCTCCCGGCTGAGAGCATCTACCACTACATTGGCTTTCCCTGGAGTATATAAGATGTCCAAGTCGTAGGGTGCAAGGAATTCAACCCAACGTTGTTGCCTCAAGTTCAAATCTCTTTGGGTGAACAAGTACTTTAAGGATTTGTGGTCAGTATATAGCTCGAATTTCTTGCCCAAGAGATAGTGCCTCCATATCTTTAAAGAAAATAAATGGCCATAAGCTCAAGATCATGAGTGGCGTAATTCTTTTCATGCGGTTTTAACTGGCGGCTAGCATACGCGACAACTTTGTCTCTTTGCATTAGCAACACACCAATACCTTAAATAGATAAAAGAATAACATGTTAAAATAAGATTTGACACTAGAATAATGTCATTTATGACAAGTTTATTTAGATGAAAAGGATAACCTTCTCAAGAAGTGTCTGTCCAGACTTTCAGATCCTGATTGCCATCAATAATGGTCAACACAGGAGCAGTGATTAATTTCTGTTTCAGCTCTTGGAAAGTTGTCTCACGTTCGGGTGTCCAAATGAACTTGGTGTGCTTCTTAGTCAGCTTCGTCAATGGACAAGATAATTTCGAGAAATCCTTAACGAATTTCCGATAATAGCCAGCCAAACCTAAGAAACTTCTGATTTCAGTGGGCATAGTAGGATGCTTCCAATCTTTGATGACTGAGATCTTTCCTGGATCTACTGAGATGCCTTCCTTAGATACAACATGGCCGACTAATTTCACCTCTTCTTGCCAGAATATGCATTTGGAGAATTTGGCTTTCAGCACATTTCTACGCAAAATCTCCAAGACTTCTTTCAAATGCTTTTCGTGTTCAGTAATGGATTTAGAAAAGATTATAATATCATCGATGAACACCAGTACAAATTTATTTATAACATCGCGGAAGACTCTATTCATCATATCAATGAAGTATGCTGGAGCATTGCATAAGCCGAAGGGCATCACTAGCCATTCATAAAATAAAGTGAATATTAGGCTCACGTCCCTATTTTGAAACTTAATTAGGCTCACATCCGGTCATAAACTTATTGTAAATTAGGTCCCTGTTTTCAAAACTTATAAAATAATAATTAAAAAAAATAAAAAAATTCGTAAATTAGTAATTAAATATATTACGCATTATAAAAAAAATTCAGTTCAAAAAACAACAAACATAATGTCAGAAAGAAGAAAACAGCAAAAAAACAGAAAAAACTGCAGTTAAATGCATAATATTATGCACCTTTTTGATTTTATTGCATGCATATATGCAATTATTGCAGTTCTTCCAGCGGATAGATTTAACATAATTTTTCAGTTCATTTTTATTTGCATCCAAATGTGCAAATTTCTCAAAAAAATGCACACATGTGTGCAACATTTTTATAGGATAAAAAGTAGGGACCTAATTTATAAAAAAACAAAGTTCTGAAAATTTTTAAACCCGCCCCCTATTTTATTTTTTCCGCCTTTTTGTATTTTTTTTTTAAAATGTGCGTACGTTCATAAAAAAAAAATTCTAAAATATGGAAATAATGTCAGGAATCTACGGAAATCGAAAAAAAATAGTTGCATACATTTATGCAATTATTACTGATAATTGCATATATGTATGCAACTTTTCCGTAAGCTGTTTTCAGATTAAAATCTGAAAATAAACCTGCACAAATGTGTCCAATTATTTGAAATATTTGCACATATGTATGCACGTATTTGCATGAAGAAAAATCAACGAAGATGTATGTAGTGAAAAATATGCACGGATGTATGCAGGAAAGTGATATATGTGCATACTATTATGCATTTAACTGGAAATTTCGTTTTTTTTTTTTGTTTTTTTGATTTTTGACGCCTTCGTTGATGGTTTTTTGTTCTGAATTTTTTATTGTTTACATGTTTTATTTAAATACGAATTTACGTGATTTTTTTATATTTTTTTATGACTTTTCAAAAAATAGGGACCTAATTTACAATAAGTTTATGACTGGTTTTTTTTTATATTTTGAAACTTAATAGGGACCTCTAAAAAACGCACCCTAAAATAAATCTGGTCCTCTAAAAGCTGTCAAAGGCACACATTCCTCGGCAATGCGTAGTTGGTGGAAACCTGTAGCTAGGTCCATCCTAGAAAATATTCGTGCTCCATTCAAGTAGTCTAGCAGATCATCTATGCGGGGCAGTGGGTATTTATTTTTCAGAGTCTTCTAATTTAGGTCACGGTAGTCCACACATAACCTGAGAGTATCGTCTGACTTTGGGACGAAAACCACTGCTGCAACCCAGCTCGAGAAGCTAGGTCTGATCAGACCCTTCCACAAAAGTTGCTTGGTTTGATTGCTTAGCTCCTCCTTTTCTTTTAGTGACATTCTCCAAATTCTGTGTACAACGGGCCTTGCATTTAGAACTAAGTCAATTCTGAAATCGATCTCTTTGCGCGGAGGTAAGCTGTCTACTTCTTCGAACACATCTGTATAGTCTCTGATGATCGGAATATCCTCAATAGAAGCAGGTGTGACTTCTAGAGAAGACTAGAATTCTTTTCTATTTGTGGCTGAGTCGTGGCATGACATAGTTATTGTATTTCTGAATTTGGTTTTAATTCTGACTACTCTTCCAGCGCATAATAACTCAGCATCATACTTCGTTAGCTAGTCTATTCCAAGTATGATATCATATCCAGAAAAACTCATAATGATCAAGTCAAAAGGAAACTGGAAGTGAGAGTAAGAAACATGCACTCTACAATACTGGTCGAGAATAAGTGAGCCTCCTATCGGGCTATGGTCCCTAATCGGTTCTTTAAGTTTTTTGGGTTTCAATTTAAGCTTTTTAATTGTGTCAACAGATATGAAACTCGTAGATGCATCCATGTCAAACAAAACTATAATAGGAATATTCTAAATGTTAAGAGTACCCCCAAAAACATCAGGCTTACCTGCTCCT
This sequence comes from Allium sativum, assembly GCA_030737875.1. Lineage (NCBI taxonomy): Eukaryota > Viridiplantae > Streptophyta > Magnoliopsida > Asparagales > Amaryllidaceae > Allium > Allium sativum. The sequence goes on along the minus strand of JASFAX010000037.1, from coordinate 4,339,089 downwards.
TCATAAGAAGCCGGTGCAGCTGCTCCGTCACAGACATGTGCGACCTGAGATTTCTTGAGCAGAGGGCAATCCTTGATAAGGTGTCCAATCTTGTGGCAGTTAAAACATTCTCTTGTGCCACGAGGATTCTGTCCACCGCTCTAACTCGGTCCAGACTCATTCCTTTTTGGCCTCTTCGGGGATCGGCACTCGTAGTCAAAATGTCCTATCCTCTGGCAATTGAAGCACTTGATCTTCGACCTGTCCCTTTTCTTCTTCTCTTAGGGCTTGACGGAAGAAGAGCTGCCCGGCTCATTTTTCTTGTCCGACTCCTTTTTCTTGTTATTGACTTGATTCCTTTCTCGCTCTTGCTGGGAACCCTTCTGGTCTATCTCCTCATATCTGCAGGCCATCTCGATCACCCTAGCAAATGGACGCTCGATGTGTGCCGTCACCCTATTATGATACCTCCTTGCCAGATCATTGATGAACCTCTTATTTTTCTGAAGCAGGTCTTGGACTATCTCAGGGGCATATCGGGAAAGCTCGTCGAATTTCTTTACATACTCAGCAATAGTCATACTCCCTTGTTGGAGGTGGGCAAACTCATTGTGAAGGCGCTCAACTTCGTGAGGTGGAATGAACTTCTCATTGAATAACTCCTTGAATTTCTCCCAAGTTATTTCAGCTTCATTCCCCCCAACCATAGCTGTTTCCCACCAAATCTGGGCCTGGTCCTTCAGGAACCATGTCGCCATAAATCGTTTCCTATGATCCTCGAGCTCTAATCCTCCCAAGATCTTCTCCATTGTCTTCATCCATGCTTGTGCTTCTATCACCGTTTCTTGGCCTGGATTCTTTATTTTTTTGCCACTTTGTCAAGATCAAAAGCACGCGGGGGTGGTGGTGGTGGTGTCTCAACTTCTGGAGTGGCCTGTTCCTGTTCTTAGGCTATAGGAATCTCGTCTCTGGCAGGTCCTCTTGGCCCATCTCGGCCTCGTGCTCTCGTACGTGCTCTTGTACTCATTTCTCAATCAATCTGTATCATCAAGGAAAGAGTCAGACTAAGAGAAATGATAATTTCAAAGGAAAGATTTAAAAAAAAACGAGACACATGATAAGGTGATAATGATGTAATGACTGATTAATATGTGCTATTCTGCTGTGCTCATTCTAGGACATTACTAATCCTATCTCTAATGAGCTACTTGCCTTAGAATTCTACTGATTCTATCTAGACAGATTGTTCTAAAAATGTTATACTCCGTAGCTAAGGTTAACCTTTGGCTCTGATACCAAATGTGACGACCCAAACTTTCATAGTATGAAAGTAAGGATAATCATAGGAGATAACATAATTAAAACAATAACAGATCTCAGATAATAGCAGAACATAAAAATCATTGCAGCGGAAATGGAAATGTCATCACAAACATCATCACAGAGCAATCAGAGTACGCAGTATAGGATACACTTAGCAAAATAGATGTCTAAAGCAGGGGAATAAATAAAGTCTCAATCTCCCAAAATACATCAATACTCAATATTGTCTCAATGTCTCAAGAAATAAATAAAAAGATAAAAAGAAAAGATCCTTCATCATCTTTATCAGCAAGCTTTAGTCCAGAAAACATCCCTACCTGAAACCTGTCAATTGGCTGCCCATGTGGAAAGAGGGCACCCGAGTTTGAAAAGTGAAACAAACTACGAGTCAGTCATGGAACTGGTATGAGAAATCTTACTAAACTAATAATATGGCTAATCACCGGACCACTCCGCTAACGCAGAACGGGTTAACTCCATTGGATTTCCAGTGCATATATAAATTTTAAGTCAAAAATAACGCAATGTTTTTTAGAAAATGAAATCACTATAAGACTCATGTCCCATCACACAATGCAACGCAGACTGGAGGATAGAGTTTTACCTTATAATGATCAAAAATGCTTGATACGTAGAAAATAATATTTTTAATATTATTACTATTGTTTAATATGTTTCAAAAATACTTTAAAGTAAATGTATCAATCCTAGATGGCATAGCTACCATATACTATGTCGCCATATATAGGTATACAATCAAAACTGTGATGTCGTATTGGAGGTTGGGTTTCCATCATGAGTCAAGTCTATGTACGATCTCCTAACCGTTTCGAGACACTCTAGCAATGTCTCAGGATTCGGACGCTGGCGAGCCGGTGCACAAATACTATAGTGGATTGGCAATTCCTGAACACACGCTCCCAGATCCTATTGGACCTATAAATTGGCCATTGGCGACCAATAAAAATATCCGAGGCGCCTCCTTCCATCAACCACATAAGTAAAAATGCTAGGCCTTGTAAAAACCCAAACACTACTTCAAGCTAGAAAGAAACGTGTGCACTCCCTGCGTTCCCTTGTCCCGTTTTTGACTCTACCGAGGTGTGAGGCTCGCGAGGTAACGTAATACACAAAGCTATGCCTAAATAGGCTATGCTTTGTTCATCATCCGCAAGGCTCTGCTTTTCAACAAAAGCCTCGATCAATTGCATCTTGGCATGTCACATTGACAGTCCATACCATGTGATCGATAACTACCAGTATATAACCTTCGAGCTCGTACGTCTCAAAGAAGGGTGTTAAGCAAGAGAATAAATTCTCCGCCACCACAGATATATATTAATAGATATCAATTTAATTACACAGCATGAAATTCAATGTCGAACACACATCCATTTACAAGTCCGTTCTGTGTCTGAACGAAACCGGAGTCACCTTATTCCTCGTCCCGTATGTCCAATACGGAAGTGAGGTGCTCGCGTATCCGGACGATCAACAAGTATGTCTGGACAACTACCACTTTAACCCTTTATTGGTAGCTAGCCAATGCCAGGCATCAATAGTTATCCTTTCGATGTGAAGATCGCGGAACTTCAATCACCGTCTTTAAGATCTTCAATTTAGATCGTCGTATGACCATTTGAAATGAGATTTAACTCGGTCTTTTCAAATGATCCTCGCATATATATAATTAAAAATCATTTCATATCGTTAGTGGTATTTAATAATGATTAATTGCTATTTTTAATTATATAAAAATAGTCAAATTTATTTAACGACGCTTCGGGTTGATGGGCGGCCCTGGCGCTGTTTTTACCAAAATTTGATTTACACATATCTTGAAATCTAACCATTGGATTTTAACAAAATTCATATCGATGGAAAGATCTTCCCGAAGCGGTCCTAACGATTCCTGTTTTGGGAAAATCCAATTGTTAGATCTTTCGGTATAATAGTTTGAAGTTACGATTGCCGAAACGCGAACTACCATGCGCGATTCGTTTAATTATATATATATATATATATAAGTCGTTGGCGGTTTCAACTACTTTTCAAACAATCACAAGCAAGCCAAACACAGTCTATATTCGTGTTAGAGATTTATATATGATTCTCATAATTCTTCTAACATGATAAAATGATGATTTGGATTAAATCATGTTTTAATGACTAATTATTTCCAATGGTATCTAAATTGCATCGAAAATATATTTATAATATTCACCCCTTTTTGTTGAAACCAATGGAAATAAAAACACGATTTTTATTTCTACTACTTTTATTGCATCTAAATTTATAATAAAAATGTGACATTTAAATCTACTCTTTTTATTGTCTCTAAAATGACAATAAAAATGTAACATTAAAACCTGTCCTTTTTATTGACTCTAAAATATAAATAAAAATATAACTTTTTAATTGTATGCTTTTTTTAATTATTGCCTCTAGATTGACAATAAAAATATAACACGTAATTCTACTCCTTTAATTACAACTAACATGTCAACCAAAATATCATTTTTGATTTATTCTTTTTATTGTCTCTAATTTGACAATAAAAATATAACATTTAAAACTATACTTTTTATTACATCTAAAATGTGGATAAAGATATAACTTTTAAATTCGATTCTTTTTATTTCTAACTCACATGTAAATGGAAATGTAACTTTTTTTCTATGTTTTTATTTGTATCAAAAGTACTAACGAAAAATTGTAGCTTTTATTATATTCTTTCATTTGCATCAAAAATGCAAATGAAAAATGTAACTTTTATTCTATTCCTTCATTTGCATCAAAAATGCAAATGAAAAATATAACTTCTTAAACTAGACTTTTATTTGCATCTAAAATGCAAAAAAAATTGTAACCTTTTTAATTCATGTTTTATTTACATCAAAGAATGCAAATAAAAATTCAACTTTTAATTTCATGTTTTATTTGCATCAAGAAATGCAAATAAAAATTCAACTTTTAATTTTATGTTTTATTTGCATCAAGGAATACAAATAAAAATGTAACTTTTTAATTCACGTTTTATTTGCATCAAGGAATGCAAATAAAAATGTAACTTTTTATTTCATGTTTTATTTGCATCAAGGAATGCAAATAAAAATTTATCTTTTTATTTCATGTTTTATTTGCATCAAGGAATGCAAATAAAAATGTAACTTTTTAATTGGATATTTATTTGCATCTAAATTTGCAAATAAAAAAAAATATAATCTTTTCATTGGATTGACAATTCTATTTCAATTCATAATTTAAACAAGATTTTATTGAATTGACAATTCTATTTCAATTCATAATATAAACAAGATTTTATTGAGTTGACAATTCTATTCCAATTCATAATATAAACAAGATTTTTTTTTGAATTGACAATTCTATTTCAATTCAATAAACATGACAAAATAATATTTTTAATTGTATTGACAAACTAATTCCATTCAACAAATATGACCAAAATGATATTTTTAATTGAATTGACAAACTAATTCAATTCAATAAAAATGACAAAATAATATTTTATATTGAATTAACAACTAATTCAATAAAAATGACAACATAATATTTTATATTGAATTGACAAACTAATTTAATAAGAATGACAACATAATATTTTATATTGAATTGACAAACTAATTCAATAAAAATGACAACATAATATTTTATATTGAATTGACAACTAATTCAATTCAATGACAAAATAATATTTTATATTGAAATGACAAACTAATTTAATTCAATAAAAATGACAAAATAATATTTTATACTGAAATGACAAACTAATTCAATAAAAATGACAACATAATATTTTATATTGAATTGACAAACTAATTCAATTCAATAAATAAAATTTTATATTTGTTTAATATACATGACTCACTAAATATTGACAAAAAGAAAATAATTTGTTTTAATTTAACCAACACACACAGATCAATAATTATTCATCACCAACCAATAGATCAATCATCATCCAAAATTTCAGAACATAGCCGATCTAAATCATATACATTCAATCATTACATAGCGAGTAAAATAATTAAATTGATTAATTATTTAAAAATCAGAAATCTCACCTCGTTTCAGATTCAGATCTAAAATTCAAAAAGGTTCAGAATCAGTCCCAATCAGTTCTAGAACGTAGTATTTGGCTTCACGATCGCAATGTCTCTGAAACCACCCAATTCTGTATTCGTATGCAAAGGTCATGAATTTTACAATTTAATTTTAAATTTGCAACGGGTTTAAAGCATAACAAAATTATTTATTATATTCGCCATATAACTCCAGAATTGATTCAAAACTTTGAATCGATCTATCACCAAATCTGTTGCATCGATTCCAGATCGGTTTGTTGGAGGTTGTCGGGCTGGGGGAGGCGAGCTGGCCGCGGAAGAGCGGCACCGTTCGGTGGTCGGAAGCGGACAAGGCAGAGGCCGATGCGGCGGGGGTTCGGGTGCGTGGATCTCGCACTACAGGGCGCGGTTTCAGACGGGGTCGGTGGGGATGGAAAGGTGGTTCGAAGGCCTTGAAAAAAGTCTAAAGGAGGAAAGGAATTCGCAAAGAGGAGGAGGAGTTATTGTGAGGGAAAGTTTCGTACTCCCATGGCCATCGAATGATAGTGGCGGCGGCTTAGAACGATGATGAATAGTGTTAGGGTTTTGTTTTCTATTATTTATAATATTTTTAATGTAAATTTTACAAAAAAAACCATAAATCTTAAATCAATCGGATTTCAGTCCAACATGAGTTGACCCAACCTAATAGCCCCCGTTCCGGATCCAATGGGCTAGGTCTCGTCAGCCCAAACGACTGTTTGTGGCCTGAAGTCTTTAATTTAATTTTTAAATCCTTTATTAAATTAATTCGATCGTAATATTTAAATTCACCGGGGCCACATACGGCCTCAGAAAATTCCAGAAAAATTATTTATGGCTTTTTTTTGACGATACGGTACTAACAAAATTATATTCGTCGAATTCTGAGGCTGTTTGAAAAATAGCCATTTTCAAGTCGATCAGATTTGATTGAAATTGACAAAACACATTTCTGTTTGCCACGCTCACATATTAATTCCAAAAATTCCGGAAAATTAAACTTAACAATAATTTGACATTCCGGATCCAACAAAAGTGGTTTCATCGAAAATGGTGGTCGTTTGAAAAATGGCCTTTTATACGGTCTATAAATTATACTATAGCGACCATTCTGAATATTCAACTGGCCATAACTTTTGATTCCCGCTATGAAATTTTGATTTTTTGGATTTGTTGGAAAGATATTTTCAAACAGATTTAGATATTTTTGGTCTCACCAAAATCCGTTAAATTTTGAATCCGGTATATTCGATCAAAGTACAGGTTTGACTTTTCAAACTATCGTACTATTTTTGATTCCTTTGGAAATCAAAATAAATATATTCACTCTAACTTTGATTAAAATAAATTTTTAATCGTTATTATTTAAAATAAATTATTTTAACTATTTAAAATCTACAGAAATAGCCAAAATAAAATTTTAAAATTGGTTCAGATTTTCTGGGTTATTACAGGTACAGTCCATTTTACTTAATTCCCAATATTAAATTAAGTATTCTTTAGTTTATTAATGTTCTTAAAATTACGGGGTGTTACGGTACATAAGTAGGTTAGAATTATATTTAGACACTACATTAAAACAGAAATATGTTATTTGGATAATAAAAGCATTTTTAAACCATATAAATAAATGTTTTGTTATTTTAAACAAACATAAATAAAATAAAATACTTTATTTCAAAACATCATTAATGGGTGCATGATAATTTTCTAACCATTACCAACCAATCATTATTTAATTTGAACTAATTAAATAAGCATTCAATATTTTTAAATAATGTAATATTAAAATCCTTATCAAGTATATTGAAATTTGACTATCATTTGACATTGTAAATAACTAATTTAAATCATTATTGATAAACCCATATTCAGTTTAAAACGTTATTAATAAAATGGTTATTCAACTTTAAACCTCATGAACAAAGTAGTAGTTTATCTTTTAAATAAATAGTTACGAACTATTAAAACTTTGTTTAAAAATAAAAATTTATTACCTTTAAACTTTATTATAAAATAATCGGCAACCCTTCTAAATTAATAATTATTAACTTCAAGACATGAATTGTAAATAAATTAACTTTATTTAAAACATTATTAAATAATGGTTCTACTTTTTTTTAATTAATACAAAGTATAAATAAATAATGAATTGGAAATCATTTGTTTCGAATGAATTTAATGATTGTAGTATGTTATGGTTACGACCCAATCTCAGAAAAACCATAAGCAACTGTAGCTCAAAATCCATAAATTTAAAACATTTATCCAATATGACTTAGTGATCACATATATTCGATTTATCATCCAATCAACATTGTATTTACATAAACAGATATATGTATATAAGCAAACAATTAGCATTTAACAGTCAGTATAACACGCAATAAAATTAGCTAAAATAAACAAAATTTCCAAATTAATATAAATAGTAGAATGGGGTTTTATTCTGCTAACATAACGTCAACTAAAATAAGTTCGTCCAATAATTTAAGCCGTGTTTATTTGTCCAAATAGATAAGATCAAACATACAATCTCAATTAATTTTATTATAATTGAAAAATGTAATCAAATAAAGTATATTCAACCATTCACAAAGAATCAATTACTTTCAATAATTTTTAAACATAAAATAAACTCAAAATGTCTAATATCAATTCGAGGTGTTATATTGTGGTCCTAAATTAGACGCAAACAAACTACTAGCATTTTAAAATGCTATATCATAATCCAAGATTTAGTTCAACCAGTTAATCAATTTGATCAGTTCAAACAGGCAATTGATAATATAATAATTTGACCAAGCCCAACAACTAACAAATTTCACAATCAAATAAATAATAAATATTTTAATATAATATATTATTTTACCGGTAAATTCAAAATGTTGAATATTACTCAATATTACTCTAGTTGTTGTCACATTTAGATTTAGCTTGATTTCGAACAACGTTCAAAGTTAGCTAAATTTCTCACTACTTCAAAATGTAACTAAACCAATTCCCTAGCGGCAACGTTATTACGAATCGAACACGGAAAATGGCGTATGATTTGGACATAAAATGAGTGATTTATTTCATTTTTAAGATTTGGATAAATTTAAGTTATCCGTATAAACCAATAATTACAAAACTTACCCTTAATCACCCTTGTTTGGAACTTCTTCCTTCCAAATAACAAGACTGGGACCTGTAGCTTCATCCCTTATTACGAACGTAGGCTACTCAGGTCCTCTCTCACTCAAATCTTCATCGATCACTTAACTAACGCCACCATTGTCTTCCCCTACGCGAACAACACGCCCTTGTCACCACTACTTGTAGACTAATCCCCTCATGGAAGTCACGACTCAGAGCTTCTTAGCTCGACATGGTCGAGATCACAATCTCCATTGTTAACCCACGCAAGGTCCAACCTCCTCATTGATGCAAAACACCACCACAAGCTCGAATCTTACCTCAGATTATTGGTACTATTTTGTTCAAAAATGAAATAGTGTTGGTACTTTATTATGTTCAGCTTATAAAAATATTATAGGAACTTTGCGTGTTATGGCCTACGGGATAGCCCCCAATGCATTTGATGAAGTGGTCCGGATGAGTGAGAGTACGATTCAATTAAGTATGGAATAGTTCTGTATAGCAAGTACTAAACTATACAACTAAGAATATTTTGTTCCCCTATGCAAAGCGATGCCAATAAACCTAAGCATTTAGGAGAAAAAGGAGGATTTTCAGGAATGTTAGGTAGTCTAAACTGTATGCACTGGGAGTATAAAATTTATCCCAAAACCTAACACGGTCAACTTATCGGTCATTATCCCAGAGCTTCAATAATATTAGAAGTTGTTGCCTCAGACGACCTTTGGTTTTGGCATGCGTACTTTGGATGTCTTGGTTCCATAATGATTAAATGTGTTACACCAATCACACCTGTTTAAAAATCTCACATATGGAAATTCACCAGCCTGCAATTTCAGTATTGTTGGAAATGTGTACGATATGGGATATTGTCTAATAGATGATATTTATCCATCCTAGGGTACCCTAGTCCAAACAATTTCAGATCCAGAAACCAAAAAAGAAAAACATTTTGCTAAAAAACAAGAAGCCATGAGAAAAGATGTAGAACGAGCTTTTGGAGCTTTACAAGCATGATTTGCCACTGTTAAAAATCCTTTTGAACTATGGAAGTCAAAGTCTCTGAGCAACATTATTCGAGCTTGTATTATTATGAATAATATGATTAGGAAAGAAGAAAGAGGTACCTTTCCATCTTATTTGGGATACGATCCAGACAACACAGCAACAGTTGTTGCTGATTGAAATCCCAATGCAATTGAAGTTTTATTGAGACGTTTGCGTAAAATCAAGTCTAGAGACACTGAGGATAAACTTCGAGATGATCTAATAAAGCAACTTTGACACATGAAGGGAAACTAGTGACTTGTAGTATTATTATTATGTTTTACAGTATTGTGTTTCTCTTTATTCTGTTATATTATGTATAGTTTTGTCAATCAACATTTAACTTTTATTGCAGTGCAATTTCTAATCTATTGTACTGATAAGGTCTTGTCCAATCAATGGTCATAGTGTAATGTATACAAATACAAACTCTACTCTTTCTTACAAAAACATTTTATTTGTTAAACAATAGTGCCTCCATATCTCTTCCTTCATCCTATGGGTACGATGGTCCACTTGAGCACCCAAATCCTTCCAATCCTATGTCACCTAATTGGCATATAGATTTCTATATTGAAATGCAAGGTAGACACTCCTTTGATTTGCAAAAGCATGAATAAGCATGAGAAGAAATTTGTAGACATTTGGGTGATCTGGGTCGTCACGGAGATAAACAAACTCAAGTAAATAAGCGCAATAGAATAAATCAACCTCAACAAGTCATTAGAGACCAAGCAGGAAGTTGACTCACCTATGGTATTATGTGAGTGCGTATATATCGCGGTAGAAGATATTAATGGAAGAGGAAATAATATAGGTTGTCGTTATTTTAGATGCTACAATTATCCAAATGGATGTTCTTTTTGGTAATGGATTAATGAACCTTTTCCATAGAGAGCAGTTGATTATGCTAATGATTTAGAGTATTAACTAATGATATTGCGAAATTAATCAATTATGTGGTAAAATGAAATTAGCAGACTTCAAAACAAGCTTAATAGACTAGACATTAACAGGCAACATTAAGTTTTTCATTATTAGTTATCTTTGTGGTTGGTAGTACTTTTATGGTGTATGACTTTGTATTTCTTATGGTGTATGACTTTGCTTTTCAATAAAATTAGATTAACGCATTAAGTAATATTTCTTACAAACCATACTGAATTCGGATAGCTGTAGTAGATAATTTAATAACCATGAGTACTTATATGATTATTACTCAAATAGTAATATATAACTATTCCATAATTCAAATTCCTCGTGTTTTACAAAATGTTCAGGGTAATCGAAGAAGTAAAGTGAATCGTAGTTGAACATGATTGCTGGGGAAAAACCCTCCTCTTTCACCTAAGCTATGATTTTGCGATAATTGATACTAGACCTACTAAAGGTGACAAACGTTGGTCGTCCTAATTAATCCACGGTTTGAATGATTATTGCATGCTTCGTTGTGGGTAACCTAATAATCTCGATCAACCTCCTCTTCCATATGAATGGTATATGCTTGAATGAATGATTTTATCAGAGTTAGCAAATCCTTTGGAAGCCAATTGTCATTTGACATTTCTGAAATTTAATAATACAACTTAGAATGTCAGTTGATATGTATATATAACAAGAATTATTTAAATTTCAAAGATCAAACTCACTGTAAAAAAAGGCTATAAACCATAGCTACATTATTAGCCAAAAGATATGACACTACAATCAATTTGATAACAACTAACAAGATAATACATTGCAATCAATGACTATAAACAGTAGCTGCAACATTACACAGTGGATAAGACAACCCACTACAAACAACAACAACTATTAAATTAATATAAATGAAAGGCAGGAAAAATACAAGAAACGACTATAAACGTCTATTTATAGTCTCAATCAGTAGATGAAAAGACTTCACACTGCATTTATATCAGTCTTTATATGAAAAGACTTTACACTGCATTGATATTAATGACCAACCATCACACTGCATAAAACGTTTATGTACAATGGATAATGATTTGAGTAGATGATAAAACAACACACTACCATCCGCAGATGGAAAGACTAGACACTGCAAATATATAAATGACAACACAAGGGGAAGACTATCACAAGACTTTACTCTGTATGATGTGTAGTTCTATATGACCAAAAACTCAATTTATAATACAACCTTATTGGCATTAATTGTTTATATATACGATTGAATAACAAAATTATGTTCACACGATTCCTTCTCTATTATATTTCTTTACACAACAACAAAATTTATTCCATGGATAACTAAGATAACTAGAATACTAATGAAATGAACTCGTATAGTGATGATCTCACAAATTATACAAATTTACTGCCGTAGTACGAGACTCCATAAATGATGCCAGCCCAATTCCTCACTCAACAACAAATTCAACTTATTGCATTTGCACAATAGAGCGGCATGTTCAACTAAAATCCTCATACCTTCAACGTGTTTGTTTGCAACCAATGTTACAAACTCCGCAGGCAACTCAAGAACCATTTTTTGTGAAATTTCAAGCGAGAAGGCAAAGGTAAAACAAAACAAGCTTACAACAAAAGAAAGCCACTCCTCACGTAAACCTTTCAGTAGACACAAGCATTGGTAGTGGAAAGACGTGGTGGGCGAATGACTATAAAGTGTTGGCCAACGCCTGGGTTAAGGCATCATAAGTTCCAATCGGCCGTTCAACTGGAAAGTACTTTTACTTGACAGTTAATGAGTACTACAACCAAGACCCAGAACGTCAAAAAAAAAAGATCGTCTGAGGAAATAAAAACAGCTTGGTATAACTTGAACAGTATGTGTACGAAATGCAAAGGTATCATTGTTCAAAGAGGTGAAAGACTGAGTAGTGGACAATCATTCAAAGACTTGAGAGATGGCTATGATAAACTCTGCCAAGATACTTACAACACTGAATTTAAGGCTCATGATGCTTTTGAGATTCTATCGTTGAGGCCACGGTGAGTGACTCTTGATGATGCCGAAGATGTTATGGAAGATACAAATGAAACAAATATACGAAATGTAGCATCAAGATTGTTTATCAATTCATTTTATGGAAATTCATATGACTCTCCAATCTCTAAGGTCGCAGAAGGAAATAATTGCATCCTGGTGACTTCAACTTTTGGAATGCTATATGATGGAGTTACAAATCGGCTGAAAAGCATAAAATCAAGTAAGAGATCTTTGTTAAAAAACAAGGAATCAAGTGACTTGGCAGCAGCAAGCGATCGACTAAATTCATATTTAAGTGATATTTCAATTGCATCTTCCTCCAAAAAAGAAGACCGGTTAAGACTAAAGGAGCAAAAACTGAGGATCCTAGAAGCTCAAGTTCAACAAGATGTAGATAGAACAGGAGCTCTTAGAGAAAGAGATGAAATGAATAAGGCACGCGAAAGAAGTTTACATGAAAAAATATTCTTAAAGCGCAACAACAGAGGTATAGGTTTAATGAATGAATTTAAGAGGTTTAGAGGAAGTAGAATGGTATACCATCCTTATGACTAATTAACTACTATCGCATATCAATGATTTTATGCTATTTATTTCAGTTTTTAATGCATTGTTATCCGAAAGTAGGTTAATTTTATCTTCTTTTGGAAGTATTGTATTGGGTTTACTCAAAGACCTGGAGCACTGTTTATTAATATTTATTCTCAAAGTATTGTATAGGGTTTACTTAGCGATTAACACTAAATTAAATCATACCTACTTGATAAATGAGAAAAAATAAACATAAAACTGATGCATATATAATATGATTGTTTTTATTTAAAACTATTAACTTGCACAATAAAAAATACATGTGTAAATAACTTAAGTTACGTGGCTAACTAACTGAAATTATCATAAGTCTCAAAATAGTCTGAATAACCAAAATATAAAACGAACATGCTAGATAATCTAAATTTACAATATCGAGTGGGTCTAAATATAAAAGTAACAAGCTAGATAGTAAAATTTAACTATGCCTATAAGCCAAAAATTTATATGTGTTTAAATTACTAAAATTTAATTCCTACTAATTAACCCAAAAAATTGAGCGCTTACTAAAAAAAACATAAATATTCAAATTAGTTTAGGATCAAAAATGAAGAAACTAAAAAAAATGGCATGAAGAAACTTAAGAAAAAAAGGGATTAAACGGGGTTTGAAAACCTCGTTTATAATAAAAATAGGGTTTCTGTGTTTGATCGCCACTCAATTATTTTAAATGAAGCGTTGTACCATTTATCTATTCCCCCATGCTTGAACTCACGCTGCTCGAGCATGGGGACAGAATTTAAAATGGGAAAACGTTACTTTTACTCATTTGTAGTCACTGTTGGAGATGCTCTTATACAGTAATAGTATAAGTCTTCAATGAGGCATTATGATGCTTGTGTAATGGGTCGTCGCAATAATATAAAATATAACATTCACTATCTAATTAATCATCGTTCGCTCAACCAATATACCATTGTCGCTGTAAGTAGACACAAAACAGAATAACCCCAAATTCATGTAGAAAACGATGCGCTCTTGCATAAATCGGTCAAAACCGAGCCATTTCAAAAACCTTGTGTAAAATAAAGGGGTGACACTAAGCCCAAGACCAGGACATCAAGTAGGGACACGTTACATGCACAGCCCCAAAACATACCTAATTGAACTCGTAAATTAATCATAAACCACATCATCATCTTCCTTGCTGCGAATAAAATATCACCTCCCCCTTTCCATAGATATCTAATCAAAATCGGAACAAGCGTCTGTAAATATGATTCTAGTGGCCATTATGGCGGAACTTCTGGAAGAATACACCATTTAGTCGCATGCCTTTTGGAATAGTTGCTTCAAGTTGCACCATTCACATGGTGTTTGCGGTACTTGATCCGTCGCAGTCTTCCTTTCGCTTCCCATCCTTCTCTTTTTCCTTCTCCTCCTGTACAATCCATCCCTTTTCTAGAAGGTGCCTTGATAACGTTAAGGGCTTGTGGTGAGTCAGCCTAGCCATATAAGCCAATCGATGGATTATCCTATTCTCTCCAGGTGGCGCCTAGAATATACCTAGGGCTTGGAGCCAGCTGCACTGCCCTAGGCTTACTCTCCTCCCTCTTTAAGGAAGAACCTTGGTATACCAAGGATTAAAGTGGGTGTTGGGGGCATGCCCACCTGCTTACCCCTCCTCCCTTTTAGGAAGCACCTTGACTACATCCAGGAATTTTTTAAAATTAATCATTTCACCTCCAACTAAGTAGAATTTATTATTTTGAGGTAATTTTGCTCATAACCAGTGTAGGAATTCTTGTTTTTATTGAAGCTCAGTTTTATTGAATCCATTCAATATCTCTTTTCATATTCATCAAGTTTTCTATGCCTAACAAAGTAATTGATCGTCCTCTCAAGAGCTCTGCAATGGTCAGTTTCATGACCATTTACCATGCAGTAGTAGTACGATTTCCCTTTGATTCTTTTGAATTTGGGTGATTTTCTATTCGATGATCAGTAGTCCACTTTACCTTTAGTCAATAAGCATACTTTTTCTATTGAAGTTGATATGTTGAATTCCTTTTGAGCTTTTGATTTAGAATTTTCTTTGGGAAGCTTAACTCTTGGGTTTTTTGAATTCAGCGGAAGCTCTTTACTTTCATCCTTCATTATTTTCCTTTTAAGGTTCTTATGTGTTTTGTCGTTTGGCACGGAACCTGTTTTAAGCACTACTTTATTCCGAGCATTTCTTGGTTTTCATAAAGAAATTCAACTACTTTATCATTTGGTTGCCACCTTCGTGTGAAAGCATAATAGTTTCTTACTACTTCCTTTCCAAATTTGGTTCCTTTAGATTAGTTGCAGATGGCATTCCTCATCCTTGAAAATAAGCCATCATCTTTTTCCAAAATTTGCTCATAGGCGAACAAAAGTTTCGACCCAACATAGAAGGGCTTTATACTCCATTCATCTGGGATATAGACTTCGATCTTCTTTGATTAATTATACACAAAGCTTTAATTCTTAGAATATGTTCCTCATATAACCTTAGATCCATATATGTCCAGTGTATTACCTTCGTTGAATTGATGTCTTGTCGGAAAGGGTAACACTTCCCAATGAGGTTGATCATGTGTTGTGATTAATCCCTCTTCATTTTTTTTTTGGATAACACGAAGGAGCCACTATTTTTTTCCTTTATAATACTGTAGGGGTGTCTGATATTCCTTTTTGGGCTTATGCTCAGTTTCTTGGAGGTCGCACTTCGGGTTGTACGAATTCTTTCCTGACCCTTAGTCACTACCTTTAGGATTATAGGTGGTTTTCCATGAAGTATAGGAATTTTTCGTAGATCACCATGGGTTTTCTCGAACCTGTGATCCATTTCAATTGTTATTACAAGGAGTTTTTGGGAAATTGATAGGTCTCGGAGGTTCAAGCCCTCCTTCTACGGCCAAAAATATGGTTAACACCCCAAAACAGTGTAGTCCTTAGATAATCCTAAACTGGTGAAAGAATTAACTCAGGTTACACCTGTTTATGTAGTATAGTTCCTACGGACAGCTTTTGTTAATCTCCAAAAGCAAATTCCTACAAAAAACAAGAGTAATGATCAGTTGTAAGCCAATTGAAGTTCGAAAGACCATTCAGAAGGAATCCTATTCTTTGATATGTCGGTTCTTGTCATTTAACTTTTATAGGTTTTGTAGTAAGCCCTTTAGTCAAACCTCTAGATCCTTTTGTATGACATTGGAACTTTCAAATTTCCTTTAATAGATTACCATGTGGACTACTATTACTTAAAGGGTTTCAGTTGAGTTTATGGAGGATCTTTAAAATTTTCCGCAATGGATTAGGAATTCTGACCAGTTTGGATTATCTTAGGAAACCATCAGTGGTCATGAATTACAAGGTTTCAGTCACTCTATCCTTAAAGTGACCATAATCTACTTAATTGGTACTTAAGGCCTTCAAGAGCTTCTGCAAGGTATTTCTATCGAATTATTTCCTTTCTGGTGCTCTCGGTATTCAACATGCAAAAATATAAGATAATAATAATACAAAAATGAAGGAATTACCACTTTTACCTAAATTGTGCAAGAAAATCTCATTATTTATGAGTTCATATATTATAGCCTTTCCTTAAATACATTCCGAAATTAGGGTTTACAACTCATACTTTCAGAAACAAAAGTGAGAATCATCCATTCTAGACTCTTATGATCGTATTTATAGTGCAGGTTGTCCCTTCCTTCGTCATATGGGCTTTGTCCTTGAATTTCTACGGATGCGCATACAAAGACCTAGTAAAGAAACCATTTGTTACTCACTAGAAGGATAACCATAGGCTTGCCACAAGGTTTTTTGAAGGAATTCTTTTAGAACTAGAAGTTTTGGCTATATGCTTGTGGGAGCTCCCGACTTTTAATCCCATTTGACTTATTATTCTCTTTCGGATAAGTTGCCCGATTACAATAATCAACTGATGGAGGTTTAGGCTCTCGAAATATATTCCCTTCGGATAGTCTGTAAGGCATATCTAGATTTTTTTTCCTCTATGCTTGAAGAATACAACCCTGAAATTCTTGTCCTTTGGTTTTCACCGACAGGGACTTTTCTTGTAGGAAGGAATCCCTTGCTTCTTCAATTCCAGCTCCGGAAGTAAGTATTGAAGGAAAGGTTTTGACAACGCTGAAGGCTGGTTGTATTTAACACCCATTTACCTTAGGTTTAGCTTTCGGTTTCTCCCTAGTCATTTTGGTGCTAACATTATATATATATATATATATATGTATATGTATATATGTATGTGTGTGTATATATATATGTATAAAGTGTAAGATAAGTATGATAATTACTACATTTAGCAGTTCATTATCATTATTATGCCACACATTTTCATGTGGTTTGGTAAACAAATTAAACCAATACTCAAATGTTAACCTCAAAATACCAATACATATTTAAACCAACATCCAGAAAAGAAGAGATAACAATAGTAGTATCCATCAAAATATCAGCAACCGATTATAAATTGTTGAGTAAAGACATACACACAAATACCAAACAACCAACATCAATGTTTCTTTGTATTGACTATTGATAATAAATCACATTCAATACGGGCACGGGTACCCACAGACATGGATATCTTAATATCCGTACCCGCCTCATTAATTAATGGATATTAAAAATATCCGTCTATTTTACCCACGGATACTCATTTAACTATATGTTTCATGTACATGACGGATTTTATCCGCGGATAACCGTGGGTACGGATTTTTTAGCCAGCCCTAGTCGAGCTATGTTACACTTTGGAGTGGTTATCCCAATGATATGCCCACTAATCAACAGGGATTGAAGCTTTTTGTTGGACTAGCCTAAAATGAGGGTTGGTTGTGGCGGTCCAGCTGAATTCACTGGTTCATAATGTGAAATATGTTTTTTCTTTTTTAGAAAAAATACATATAATTTAAACTATAACTCAAAAAAGAAAACCGCACAATTAATTTTTGAATGTGGATGTGCCTTTATCCACATATGTTTTCTTCTTCTTCAAATATCGAATATTTATCCGCTATCTAAACACAAATACAGATTGATTTTCTTTTCTTTTTTTGTATCCATTGACAATTCTGAGTCAAATAGATAAACACAAACTTCATAGTCATTTGTTTATTTTCAAATGATATCGATACGTATATTGCTGCCACTCTCTAAACTCATGCATTTCAGCTTTAGGTACCAAAGTTAAAGGAATCTAAGAAATGTGGGGATTCAGTTATTTGACTAAAACTTAAAGTTATCTTTTCAAGAATATAGTGGAAGACACTATTTTTATATTGTATTCGCTTTATCGATTTACATTCAGTACGGTGCATAGGGCACCGCGAAAAATGCTACGGTGTACTACCGGTTCCATCTGTACCGCCGAACCTTTTTTTTTTTTTTTTTCATATTTAGCTGAGTTCGGTGTACGACCGTTGATCGAAGGTTGGCGGTGGTGTGGTACCCGAAGAAGCTTTCGGGGTGCACTTAGCACCGCACTGTATTTAAGTAGACAGTTAAACGAAGAGAAAGCGAAGAATACTCCAAATTCAGCTTGTAAAAACGATGGGCTCTTGCTTAAATCGGTCAAAACCGAGCCGCTTCAAAATCCCTGTGTAAAAATTGAGGGGCGGCGCTACGCCCGAGCCCACGGCATCAAGTAGGGACACCTTTTATGTGCAGCCCCAAAACATACCTAATTGAATTCGTAAATCAGTACTAAACCACATCATCGTCTTCCTCGCTGCTGATAAAATCACACCTCCTCATTTCCATAAATATCAAATCAAAATCGGAACAAGCGTTTCTAAAGATGATTCTAGTGGCCGTTGTGGCGGAATTTCTGGAAGAGTACACCGTTTTAGTCGCACGGATTTTGGAACGGCTACTTCGCGTTGCACCATTCCCGCGGCGTTTGCGGCACTTGATCCGTCGCAGTCTTCCCTTCGCTTCCCGTACTTCTCTTTCTCCTGCTCCTCCTCTACAATCTGCACTTGTTCGTTGAAATAAACCTTGCTTTTTTTTTTTTTTTTTTTTGAAAAAGTTTGCAATCATTTTCGTTTGAAGCGTTAGTTGAATTCGAGTTGTTTTTGTTGTTTTGGTAGTTTTATTAGCAATAATTGATTGATTTCGGTGCATCGATCATGCTTTGATTTTGATTTTGTTGCAGATTTGGGGACAAATGCAATTGGGAATAAAGTAATCGTTAATTTTTTTTTTATTTTTTTTAGTGGCAGCTGCGGGTTGGGTTGGATTCAATAATTAGTTGTTTTTAGTTCGATCCGGTCCAGCCTGATGCTTTATGTGGAGTGATGATCATGTAATATGCGTTGCTTATACAACAAGATACTATAATATATTTCTCAATGAAGGTTCAAATGATTGATCTTCTTGCTTGCTTCTCAGTTTTATCTTTGTTTAGACATCTCACCTGCTTTGCTTCCATTAATATGTTATGTAAATTTTTACTTATCATTAGGGGTTTAATTTTTTATTTAAGTCTTCACGTCATTGACTCGGGCGTGGATCGTCTGGACCGGGGACCCCTGGTCCAGACGAATCAAAATTTTGCAATTTGGTCCCTGCAATTCTGGGTTGAATTCAGGGGACCAAGTGCAAAATCACCCCAAATGAGTGATTTTGATTGGCCCGGACCAGGGGTCCCGGTTCAGTTGATCCGCTGCCCATTGACTCTACCAGTATCTGCAATGAATGCTTGTTTTGTATTTTGTGCAGCTGTGCGTTTGTACGAAAACCGTCTCAGGATATTTACATATTGGATCCCACGCACACGCTGGTGAAACTCCTCCATCAAATAATTCTTTTTGAATGTCTTTTTTACAATGTAGAGAATGAGTTTTCAAAATAATTATTCACTATTTGATGGCGTAAACCTCCCAAATCTTATGTAAACACAGCAATTCAATAATTTGATTTTGATATCAGAATTTTAACGTTCATAAGTCACATCAACCTAGAATATAGCGGAGAGCAGAAATGAAGAAAGTAAAGTGAAATCAGAGAGAATGAACATAATAATTTTTTTGATCGTGCTTTGGTTTACTTAACTTTGTTCACTTCAAAAGTTTTATCTTTGTTTAGTGTGCCGTTATTCACACCTTCATTTAGACTACTGACCACTTATACTAAAGGTCATCTCTTTTATATACCTTTTTACTTCTTTACATTACATAAATTATTCAATTTCTAATCGACTACCATCTTTGCCTTTAATTCTTCATCGTTCCAAAAAAAAAAAAAAAAAAAAAAACATCGTGTTTTTGAAATTTTCTCCATCGCTCTACAAATTTGAAGATTCCAACGTAATTTCAATCGTCCAATCTTGCAGCCTATTGCTATCATCTACATAGTTATCAAGTTTATTGTCATTCACATTATCTTCCTTCAAAAATCAAATAAAAATGATTAAAATGATTTTTTTTTTTGTAAATTTTTGACATATAAATTTTGTTGTATGAAGAAAACACTAAAATTCAATAACTTACAATGTCATTCTCTATTACAACGTCATTGAAATGTCTTCCTAACTCGAAGGAGAGAGAAGGGTGAAAGAAAGCTCCTAAAAAGATTAATATGAAATCCTAAATAAAAAAAAAATTATAACAGAATAGATTATGCAACATGATATACAAAACTAACCTATTTTTTGCCTTTATCTTCCGGAGAATTTACATTGTTTGAGAAGAGAAGAGAAGAGACAGTACGGTTGTTATTGACTGAGTGAAAAGAAATAAAGTGGTGTTAGGAAGCAGGTTAAAAATAATACAATCTATTAATTTAGCAGCACACTTTATTTATACTGCTGATTATAGTTATAGCCCATTTGAATTTAAGAACAAAAATGATATAATTTAAGAATAAAAATGATAGAGTGTGGTGAAGAGCTATAAAAAAGATATTTGTACGAATTATCCAATACTTATAGGTGAGAGCGTGTGAATCAATATGAGATTTTTTGACAATACCTCTAAACAAAATAGCATCCCTTTCAAAAATCTCGATCTCATATATTAAAGAGGCATGGATCAACATCAATCCATATTATTTGAGAATATGGATCGATGATCCTTGATGCGGTCCCCGATCCATATTATTTGTGAATATGGATTGATGATCCTTGATGTGGGACCCCTTTGCCTTTTGCTTTAGATCTTCATAGTTTGTTGGTGAAGTCGCCTAAGTAAAATTTTAGGTAATCAGGGGAGTTTTGTTGTACATGACGTAGTTGTATACACAATTATATGATTTTTGTTTGATGATAACAACCAAATAAATATTATTTTAAATGTGTTTGTTATTGTACTGTTCTATTTATACATCACAGCCAAGAATATAATATTTATATTTAAATAGAATACGACTGTACAGACGTTCATATATTCATACAGTATTTTATTTAAGTTAAATATTATATTTCAAACATTCAAACAGTACAACTATTTATAACTCCACTATTCAAACACATCACAGGAATATGTACTTGTAAATAAACTTAAATCGATAGACAAATTTGTTTGAACACAATAAAATAATATTTTATTTCAACCAAATCTGTTTATTACAAATATCAGTACAACTTTCTATTTTCTGTACATCACCTCCTCACTACT
Source organism: Allium sativum (assembly GCA_030737875.1). Lineage (NCBI taxonomy): Eukaryota > Viridiplantae > Streptophyta > Magnoliopsida > Asparagales > Amaryllidaceae > Allium > Allium sativum. Next base: position 4,317,319 of record JASFAX010000037.1, on the reverse strand, counting down.
GTTCACTCAACACTCATTTACATATCTATATAATTCATATATACATACAGTTTCATATTGACTCATATTCATTGACTTATATACACTCTGCATTCTCTATCTTCTGTCAGTCCAGTCTTTACAGCTTTCGATCAGTCCAGACACCATCTGCTCACCTGTCACATAAAACAAGAACACACACAGTAGACTGCAATAAAAATAAAATTCAATACAAACAAATAAAAATTTATTTTTATTTGCCTCGGAATTACGGTGTGTTTCTCATCATTTTTCTAGACTTGGTCTGATATGCAGGAACAGAAAATCAGTCTGCTGGCTGCATGTACACACGCGTATAAATATACACGTGTGCACTGCCCCCACCAATCAAAATACAGCAGTGTGCAACTGAGGAGTAGCCACGTGGACCTTCTCGACTCAGTGCAAATCAGTGTGCAAATGGTCGAGCCAAAATTGCAATTAAAAATAAAAAGCCAAAAATGATTGAAAGAAATTCAAAGGTGACACAAGTAAACGTAGGGTAGTCGAGCCATGTTCAAACACAAAAATGGTGATGCAGCCATCATGTAAAGCAAGTGTGAACAGCATGGATCATATTCAAATCAAATGTAATTGGCAGGTTCATGTCAAACAAAACAAAAGTCTCAGCAAAGTCAAACATACTTAAGTGATGCAGCAAATACATAAATGCATGAACAAGTGAAAACATAGACCTAGGATCAATGTGGTCGAGCTCTTTTCAAGATGACACAGCAATAGCGTAGTGCAGCACTGACATGTGCATGCCAGTATGGTGGAGCATGGGTGATGTACGCATATGCAAACTAATGTATACAGCAAGTTTCAAGTGCAAGGGTCAATATTAAAGTGACAAAATCAAATCAGCAAGCACAACAGAAGACGAGCACTAGCATGAATCGCAGCCCAAATATGATCAAGATAGTATGGATAACATAACTGCAGCAAAACACATGGTGACATGTACAGCTAATGGTGCAACAAGATGAAGCATGTGCACGACAGCTTTCATGCATGTACATACATACAAACTGGCAATGTGTTTTTGTGTATGGTGGAAACTAAAATGGAGCATGAAGTATTAAAGAGCAGAACCAAGTCCAAGTGCCAAAGTTTATAGGTCATGGTAAAATAGCAAGACCATATGAAGCATCAGTTTAAAACTTTCGAGTAAAACTTTGTTTAAAAATTCAAGACAAGGAAATTCAAGAGGAGCAAGCATAATCAAGTGATGGATAGCAAGGAGCAAAGAATAACATGGTCGGACAAGGGTGCAGCAAGCTATTACACTGGCACAAAGGGGTTATGCAAGAAGCAAGTACTACAAGCATCACAATAAGACATGAATACAGGTAAGAGCAGGGTAAGAGTGAAAATACACAAGCACAAGAAAAATCAGAAGTGTAGCATTTGTTCTTATCAGTTTTTATCGAGCATACAAATGAAGATGATGAACTAATTTATAATGGCCAAGATACATGCAACAGAATTACAAGGCAGCTAATATAAGAATTGACAGCATGAAACAATACAACATGCATGTAAGGTTTAAAATAGTTTGGGCGGAGCAAACTGGAATACATCAACAACAAGGGGGCCACAAGTATACCAATACAAACAGTCACATTTATGGTGTAACAAGAACAAAACGGCATTGCAGTTTTAAGGTGACAGTTTCAATCTAAATTAATTTTGATACAACAGCTTAAAGACAGACACAAAAGCCAGTGCAATAGTTTTTAAAGTCCACATGGAAATGGCAAGTTCAAGTGCAGTATTTGTTCAAATAGGTCAAGGGAAGCAACTGTTCCATACAGGATAGTATAAGTGTAATATCTGTTCAATTCGAGATAAAGGCTAGAGAAAGATCTGTTCTTTAATTTTTGTTCATATTTTTGAAGAAGTAAATCTAAGGCAGGAGTTTATCAAAGAATAACATCGTTTCAAAGTCGAGAGATATTAAATCAAGATCCAAAAATATATACGTAATTTTTTAAGGACTAATTCAAGGCAATAAAGTCACACACAAGTATCAAATAAAGGTTGAAGTTTTCAAATCCAAAGATTTCAAAAAAAAGCCCCAAAATTCTCGTATATATCATGGCCAAGTCTCAACGTCAAAATCAGTTTAGGAGTTTTAATCCTATAAATAGCACCAATCATCACAGGCATAATCTCACCTAATTCTAGCACAATAAAAAGAGAATTCGAATTAAAAACCATACCCGAGAACAGAAATTACTTGGATCGAAATCAAGCTTCTTCAATTCAACCAGGGAAGATTGCAATCGGAAATCGAAGGACATCAGAGAGGAGAGCAGCTATCTTGAATCATAAAATTGGAACCCTAGAACGCCATCAACATATTTGTTTCCAGAAGCAAACCCTAGGCCTCCATTCAATTTCCAACTGAACAAAGAGATCGGGCCAAAAGCATAAAGTGGTGAAGCAAATTATAAAGAGGACGGCCAAGTTCTTTAAAAAGGGATAACCCATTTATTTTAACTCCTAAGGGTTTTTAATATGTTTTTTAAATTTGTTTTGTTTTTTATTCGTCTTTAGATTCAAGTTGTAATCAAATCAGAGTTTTCTAGTTTGTCTCTAAAACTAGGGAGACAAATTACAGGGTTTGTAATTCGGGGAAATCTGGTTTTGGGGATAAAAACCAGTGCAGGGTTTTGAGCGTAGGGTTAATAACAGTTGGGAGCGAGTGTCGCGAGTTTACAGGGGATTGTAAGCGTAGAGATTGTTTTAACTCCTAGTAGAAACCTTGAGGAATGCAGCAGTAGGCAGGGTTTTGCCGAAGTTGGGTAAATCTGTGTGTTATTTATTTTTCGCATTTATTCTGATTATTATTTGTGTTTGATATTATTTAATTACTCTGTGAAAATCTGTGATAAACCCTATTCACCCCCCCCTCTAGGGTTAATTTAGATCCTATAAGTGGTATCAGATCAGGTATTTTTTTAACTCTAGAGTCATGAATCTGTTTAATAATGTGTTTTCTGAGGGTCAGTCCATAGCTAGGCCACCAATGTTTAATGGAACAGATTATGCATATTGGAAAGCTAGGATGAAAATTTATTTGAGTTCAGTCGATTATGATGTGTGGGATATTATTGAAACGGGTTATAGATCTTCCACTGTTATTGCTAGTGGTGTTGAAATTCCTAAATCAAAAGACAGGTGGGATGCTAATGATAAAAAATTATTTTCAACTAATGCCAAAGCGATGAATGCTTTAATCTATGCTCTTGATAAAACAGAATTTAATCGAATTTCTCATTGTGAAACTGCACAGGAAATATGGCATACATTGGAGGTCACACACGAAGGTACATCTCAAGTGAAGGAATCTCGTCTCGCTCTACTCAACAACGAATATTAAAATTTCTCTATGCAAAAAGACGAAGATATAAAAGAGATGTATGGACGCTTCTCATCACTAGTCTACAATGCAAAAGCTCTTGGCAAAACCTATACCGGAGTGGAATTGATTAGAAAAATACCGAGAGTGCTACCGATGAATTTTGAAGCAAAGGTGACGGCGATTCAAGAATCAAAAGATCTGAATAAAGTATGCATGGAAGAGTTGATCGGAAATCTGATTACTTATGAGGTGGAGTTAAAAGCAAGAGAAGAACGAAAGGATTCTGAATCAAAAACGAAGACGATCGCTCTAAATAATTCTGTTGAAAGTAATGATGATGATCCCGCTGAAGAGCTAGCCATGGTTTTGAGAAAGTGGGCCAAAGGAAAATACAAGCCACAAAAGAAGAAAACTGTCAAATCCAAAAGTTCAGAAAGTTCAGACAATGAAGTATTTTGCTACAATTGCAAGAAACCCGGACATATCAAACCAAATTGCCCACAGCTTAAAAAAGAAAAGAAGAAGAAGTTCAGAAGAAAGAAGAAGGCTTTTGCTGCTACATGGGATGACGAAGAAGGAGAAGAAGTTTCTGAAAGTGATGAAGAGGAAGCTAATTTGTTCTTATGGCTCAATCTGATTCAGAAAGTAGCGAAGAGGATTCAAGTGAGGTATCGAATTTTACTTATAAAGATTTAATTTTAATGTGTCACGATCTCACAAAAACCGTTGATTCTCTTGAACTAAAAGTTAAGAAATTGAAATCTGATAAGTCAAAACTAATTCAAGAAAATAACAGTTTAGAAACAAAACTTGAAAAAGTTAAGAATTCACCGTTTTCAGAATGTGAAAAATGTCAATTTTTGAGTAATGATCCTTTGAAATTCAAAACTGATTTTGAATTACTTAAAAGTGAAAATGTGAATTTGAAAAACGAAAATCGTGATTTTGAGAAGGAGATTGAAAATCTTAAAGAATCTGAAAAACTCGATTTTGAAAAGAGAAAACAATTTGAAATTGAAATTTCTAAGTCCAATGCTAAAATCAAAGCACTTGAAAACGAAAATTTGATTTTAAAACAAACTGATGCTGAAAAAGGGAAAATCGCTATTAATCGTTGTTCAAATTTAATGAAAGAAAATAGCGATCTTAAATTTAAAATTCAACGTCAGCTTTGACTAAATTTTCTAAAGGAGAGAAATCGTTGAATATGTTGTTAAAAAAAATCAATTTTTTGTTCAGGATAAAAAGGGACTTGTTTTTGGATTTGATCCAGTTGAAAAAAATAATCCTAATGATTTTAAAAATCCTTTAAATGGCTTTGAAATTGATCAAATTGGAATTTTGAAATCTAATAATTTCAAAGTTAAATTATAAACAAAATGATAACTCGTTTAAAAACAATTCATTTAAGCATTCCAGTATTCCAAAAAATAACAAAATGATTTTGAATAAATCTAAACAAATTTGGGTTCCAAAGGGTACTATAGTGGATAATAATGGATTGTTATATAAGCGAGTTTGGGTACCAAAACGTGTAAACAAAGATAAGAGTGGTAAAACAACTTTTGTTAGACCACTCGATCATATAGACATTTAGGTACCGTGAGAGGCTAAGGAACAACTGTGGGTAAGTGAGATAAAATTTAAATTGATTCATATTATTGAATTATTTGGAGTTCCTTAGCTATAGATTCAGAGTTAGAGATTCATTAGATCACATCGATTATGGTAAGTCAGGTATGATCTCTAAACTCGTATTTTTTATTTCAATTCCTTTTTAGTATATTTTCCTTTGTAGTTTTTATTTCTTTTTCTTTATTTTTTTTTACTTAGCTTGATTTTGAAATCATTTGTTGTTAAATTTCTTGGATTATAAAAATTTTATTTTTTTCTCAAGTGATTTCAAATAATTATCTTCAGATTTGATCGTTGACAGTTTCTTGCTCTTGTTTAAAAAATTCTCTGAAAAATTCACTTATGATTCTTTCTTTAAAAATGATCTTGTGCTGCTCTGATAAGGAAATTGATTTGTTTCGGTGATTGAACGATGGGTTAGAAAATCATTGACTGGATTTAGTTAAAATTCATAGGTAATTTGAATTAAAATATATAAATGTTTTTTTTTAAAAAATGTTTAGGAGCAATCAGTATTAGAAATTTTAGAAAATTCCATTATTCTTCTATTGGTTGATTTTTGAAACTGATTTTCAACTTGCATTGATATTTTCAAAAACTCCTCTTGAAATTGATATTTTCAATTTTAAAATTATTTTTGATTATTTATTCAAAAAATTGAAAGTATTGATTAATTTGAACCGTTTTGAGACTCATCAAAATTATTGATAGATTTATGAAATTGTGATGAGTTACGACTATGGTATAATTCATAACTAGAGGAGATATTATTTTTGGACAGATTTATAATATCTTTGAATTAGAGCTTATTTCACAACCATCTTCTATATCTATCATATTTCTGTCATTCATCATGGTTTTATTTAATTTGGGGGGTTCTAATTATTCTTGAATAAAAATAAATAAATAATTTATCCTTGGTATTCACTCCCATTTAAAAGTCCTCGCGGTTATGCATGGGTGAATTACCTTAATCTCTATGTGCTTCCATTCTCACTTAAAAGACCTTTGGGTTGTGCATGGATGGAACTCATTAGAGAGGATAAAGTTAAGTTACTACTAACCCCATTTAAAAGACCTTTGGGCTATGCGTGGTTAGCAAGTGCTTAACACATTTTGAGCATATTTAAAATCTTCAAAATTCGTATTCAAATATTCAATTTTAATTGAACTCTCCTCATTCTATAAAATCCATCGTTAAGCCATTCATTTTGAAAGTGAAATTTGCTTATGATTTAAATATTATTATGATTTTTTGTTTGATTAAAAGGGATTTGCAATATATGTTCTCTCTCTTAATTTGAATCTATATTTTAGTCTATATTCATCACTGTTTCGATTTCTATTATCCTTTTAATGATAACAAAAGGGGAAGAATTATCAAGATTTTGATTAATGGGTATATAATTCAAAAATATTTTAAGATTGGAAATTAAATATCTAGAGGCAGAATTGTCGAATAAATTTCATTATTCATATTTTCCACATATATAGGGGGAGCATACAAATAGGGGGAGTAATATATTTCACGTTCAAACACATTCAAAATCTTTTATTTGTTTGTCATCATCAAAAGGGGGAGATTTTTGTATATGACGTAGTTGTATACACAATTATATGATTTTTGTTTGATGATAACAACCAAATAAATATTATTTTAAATGTGTTTATTACTGTACTGTTCTATTTATACATCACAGCCAGGAATATAATATTTATATTTAAATAGAATACGACTGTACAGACGTTCATATATTCATACAGTATTTTATTTAAATTAAATATTATATTTCAAACATTCAAACAGTACAACTATTTATAACTCCACTATTCAAACACATCACAGGAATATGTACTTGTAAATAAACTGAAATCGATAGACAAATTTGTTTGAACACAATAAAATAATATTTTATTTCAACCAAATCTGTTTATTACAAATATCAGTACAACTTTCTATTTTCTGTACATCACCTCCTCACTACTATTCACTCAAGACTCATTTACATCTCTGCATAATTCATATATACATACAGTTTCATATTGACTCATATTCATTGACTCATATACACTCTGCATTCTCTATCTTCTGTCAGTCCAGTCTTCACAGCTTTCGATCAGTCCAGACACCATCTGCTCACCTGTCACATAAAACAAGAACACACACAGTAGACTGCAACAAAAATAAAATTCAATACAAACAAATAAAAATTTATTTTTATTTGCCTCAGAATTACGGTGTGTTTCTCATCATTTTTCTAGACTTGGTCTGATATGCAGGAACAGAAAATCAGTCTGCTGGCTGCATGTACACATGCGTATAAATATACACGTTTGCACTGCCTCGCCAATCAAAATACAGCAGTGTACAACTGAGGAGTAGCCACGTGGACCTTCTCGACTCAGTGCAAATCAGTGTGCAAATGGTCGAGCCAAAAGTGCAATTAAAAATAAAAAGGCAAAAATGATCGAAAGAAATTCAAAGGTGACACAAGTAAACATAGGGTGGTTGAGCCATGTTCAAACACAAAAATGGTGATGCAGCCAACATGTACAGCAAGTGTGAACATCATGGATCATATTCAAATCAAATGTAATTGGCAGATTCATGTCAGACAAAACAAAAGTCTCAACAAAGTCAAACATACTTAAGTGATGTAGCAAATACATAAATGCATGAACAAGTGATAACATAGACCTAGCATTAATGTGGTCGAGCTCTTTTCAAGGTAACACAGCAATAGTGTAGTGCAGCACTGGCATGTGCATGCCAGTATGGTGGAGCATGGGTGATGTACACATATGCAAACTAATGTATACAACAAGTTTCAAGTGCAAGGGTCAATATTAAAGTGACAAAATCAAATCAGCATACACAACAAAAGATGAGCACTAGCATGATTCTCAGCCCAAATATGATCAAGACAGTATGGACAACATAACTGCAGCAAAACACATGGTGACATGTACAGCTAATGGTGCAACAAGATGAAGCATGTGCACAGCAGCTTTCATGCCTGTACATACATACAAACAGGCAATGTGTTTTTGTGTATGGTGGCAACTAAAATGGAGCATGAAGTATTAAAGAGCAGAACCAAGTCCAAGTGCCAAGACCATATGAAGCATCAGTTTAAAACTTTCAAGTAAAACTTTTGTTAAAAATTCAAGATAAGGAAATTCAAGAGGAGCAAGCATAATCAAGTGATGGATAGCAAGGAGCAAAGAATAACATGGTCGAACAAGGGTGCAACAAGCTATTACACTAGCACAAAGGGGTTATGCAAGAAGCAAGTACTACAAGCATGTCAATAAGACATGAATACAGGCAAGAGCAGGGTAAGAGTGAAAATACACAAGCACAAGAAAAATCAGAAGTGTAGCATTTGTTCTTATCAGTTTTTATCAAGCATACAAATGAAGATGATGAACAAATTTATAAGGGCCAAGATACATGCAACAGAATTACAAGGCAGCTAATATAAGAATTGGCATCATGAAACAATACAACATGCATGTAAGGGTGAAAACAGTTTGGGTAGAGCAAACTGAAATACATCAACAACAAGGGGGCCACAAGTATACCAATACAAACAGTCACATTTATGGTGTAACAAGAACAAAACGGCATTGCAGTTTTAAGGTGACAGTTTCAAGCTAAATTAATTTTGATACAACAGCTTAAAGACAGACACAAAAGCCAGTGCAATTGTTTTTAAAGTCCACATGGAAATGGCAAGTTCAAGTGCAGTATTTGTTCAAATAGATCAAGGGAAGCAACTGTTTCATACAGGATAGTATAAGTGTAATATCTGTTCAATTCGAGATAAAGGCCAGAGAAAGATCTGTTCTTTAATTTTTGTTCATATTTTTGAAGCAGTAAGTCTAAGGCAGGAGTTTATCAAAGTATAACATCGTTTCAAAGTCGAGAGATATTAAATCAAAATCCAAAAATATATACGGAATTTTTTAGGGACTAATTCAAGGCAATAAAGTCACACACAAGTATCAAATAAAGGTTGAAGTTTTCAAATCCAAAGATTTCAAAAAAAAGCCCCAAAATTCTCGTATATATCATGGCTAAGTCTCAACGTCGAAATCAAAGCAAATATTTAGGAGTTTTAATCCTATAAATAGCACCAATCATCACAGGCATAATCTCATCTAAGTTCAAGCACAAAAAAAAGAGAATTCGAATTAAAAACCATACCCGAGAACAGAATTTACTTGGATCGAAATCAAGCTTCTTCAATTCAACCAGAGAAGATTGCAATCGGAAATCGAAGGACATTAGAGAGGAGAGCGGCTGTCTTGAATCTGAAAATTGGAACTCTAGATCGGCATCAACATATTTGTTTCCAGAAGCAAACCCTAGGCCGCCATTCAATTTCCAACTGAACAAAGAGATCGGGCCAAAAGCTTAAAGTGGTGAAGCAAATTATAAAGAGGTTGGCCAAGTTCTTTAAAAGGGGATAACCCATTGATTTTGACTCCTAAGGGTTTTTAATATGTTTTTTATATTTGTTTTGTTTTTTATTCGTCTTTAGATTCAAGTTGTAATCAAATCAAAGTTTTCTAGTTTGTCTCTAAAACTAGGGAGACAAATTACAAGGTTTGTAATTTGGGGAAATCTGGTTTTGGGGATAAAAACCAGTGCAGGGTTTTGAGCATAGGGTTAAGAACAGTTGGGAGCGAGTGTCGCGAGTTTACAGGGGATTGTAAGCGTAGAGATTGTTTTAACTCCTAGTAGAAACCTTGGGGAATGCAGCAGTAGGCAGGGTTTTGCCGAAGATGGGTAAATCTACGTGTTATTTATTTTCCGCATTTATTCTAATTATTATTTGTGTTTGATATTATTTAATTACTCTGTGAAAATCTGCGATAAACCCTATTCACCCCCCTCTAGGGTTAATTTAGATCCTACAAGTTTTGTTAAATTGAACTGTTGTCTTACGTTATATATATTCATGGCGATGCGATCTAATCCTCTGCATAGGGGAAATGTTAATCCATACATAGTTAATCTTAGAGTGTCATTCAGATGAATTTTCTTATGCAGCTTTATATCCTTATCCTTACTTGATTTTTAAGCCATTTGTTCATCTTTTCGAGATCTCTGCCTTGATAACTGAGAATATTATTTTCCCAAATTTAATGTGTAACTACCTTTCAAAATGACAATTAACACTTACTCCCAATAGAACAACTTGCAAATGGAAGGTGTGCCTTGTATAAAATCTCATTTCACAACCATTTGTAATTGAATTTCCAAGCTTGGATCCCTCTAGTTCATCAATTAAATCATGCAACAATTTTTTGTCGATGACCAAACCTACAATCTATACGAACCATATTCCAAATGAAGATCCAAATCCACGATTTTAATATATCCTGGTTTTCATCCAAATCCGATATTTCTCCAGACCATTAGCTGAGTTCATGATCTCTTATGATCGATAAGGTTCGTCGTACCTCATTGCCAATAGAGTTTGTGGCTTCTCCAGACCGATCCATGACCTCTTTTGGCTCTTGTAAGCATGACTGATGCTTTACGATGAATATGTCTATCATACTGCTCTCTTCCGAAGCGACCAACTCCCTACACTCCGCTCTCGGCAATTTGGTGGTACAATTTCCAATGTTCTTGACCCTTTTAGGTCGATAACAATCTCTTCGGACTCTTGTCAAACCCAATCCATTCACTCTTCGACGAAAGGGACTTAACGATGACTGAGTCGATCCTGGAACTCCAGCAAAGAGACTTAACCCTTGCTCTTTATCTTTACCTCTTCAGGCAGTGCAATATGTGATCATTTATTCTTCGATCTTAACTCTCTGGTCACTGGCGTAATCCAACTCATACAACTTCATCCGCTCACTCTTTACAACAGGGACTTATATTTATTCTCCAACCTTGACTCTCCAATTGAAGGCTTGATTCAAGTGGTGCAAGTACATCATGTCGCTTTCCCAAAAAAAGGACTTATGTTTATTCTTCGACCTCGAATCCCCGGTTGAGGGTTTGTGAATATCCATGATGTACGCATTCAACCTTTCTCTCTACGACGCAGGGGCTCGAACCTTGTGGTTATAGCTCCCCTCTTCAATTGGTGTGATCGCGACATGTTTTGTTCATGTTGTAATGTGGATTTAAATACATAAAAATTCATTATTTGAGTAATTAGTGTCTAAAAAATAATATAGCCTAAGATTTGTCTCTTTGGGAATTGAAGCTTATTGTCATCTCAAAGAATGACTAGAGATCGATTGAGATCTTATACATGAAGTGACTCAACCGTTTTATTTCAGCCTTTGTTATTTACTTGGTTTCATGCCATCTTGATCCAGAAATGATGATCTGTGTTGATAAGCTAGACCTTCTTTAATTTGTAGAAGACGCCTGCTCATGTTTCATTGTGTCAGTCATGTTTTTGGTATACCATGTGTGTTTTCCACTCCGCGCAAGCTCCTTAACCAAATCCTTTAAGTGTTTGTATTTGTCGGTATTACATTCATCTAGTTTGTGGATTATGCTGGATTTCCTAAAAGTATGTTCCAGTTCCGTCAGATCCCTCTGCATTACCCTGCGATACGTTAGACGTTCTTGTGTATCCAAGTAGATCATTTCAGAGATCTGTTTAAGTACGAATATGAAGAGAATTTTGGTACCTTTGGTTGCATTTTTTTATTTTTTGTATCCGTCTTCTAGCTTTCTCTTTCCTTGATCCTTATTCAATTCTCTCTAGACAATCCTCACTCGTTAACTACATTAGTCCCTTTTTGGTCAGTTTCATCGTTCTCCTACTATATAAACCATTCCACCTCATTGTAAAATTCTATGAAGTCCAGTGGAGGATATTTTTCCAAATCCATTTTGATATTAGTGTCATCCATGATTTTAAAAACCATGCTCTTCAATACCTTCGATGGATCTGGCTTACCTACTTAAGTAGCCATGAAATGAAAACTCATCAACAAATTTCTAAGGGACTTGTCTGCTATTTGCTTTATTATCGTTAGAACTACCTAGCTAATCCGTTTAGTATAAAAGAAAACATTGCTCCATCCCTTCCTCCGATGCCCTCTACGCTTCCGTAGGCATGATATATCGCATCAAGTGTGTTATAAGATCAGATTTCTCATCAAATGTATTTAAAGTTGGTAACTTAAATTCAAGCGAATTCCTAGCATGTCTGATAATAGGAGTAAAATGGACTTCTATTTTCATTCTCTAGTCTCCTCTTTGGAAATTTTCCTTTTATAACCCTTCCAGTCATATCCGTAAGCCTATCATTATCATCTACAAGTAGCCTTCGCTCTGCCCTAAGACTTCACGAAGGAATTCCAGGACATACTCCTTACGTTGTCCATCCACTGCCCGATCCGTGCCAACATGTTCAGTTTCAATTATAAGTCCGGCAATGTTCCCTCAAAGATCAGTTGGAGCCATGTCGATCCATATGCAGGGATCAATGTCAATCCATACGTAAGGATTGGTGTTGATCTTGTTAGGTGTGGCCAACTGGAGATTGTTAGGTGTGGCTCGCACTGGAATGGAGTGGGAGCGTGGATTGAACGGGAGAATTGTCTCACATTGCAAGATATTAAGAAAGATCATGATATATCTATGGTGTTGGTGGCATGTAACAATGGGGATTCCTTTTGTTACAATAAGTGCTTGCCAATACCAAATTATATGCTCAATGGGGGATGATGGGGATGTTCAATCGGGACGCCGGCATGAGAGACTTCGACCGTTGACTCCGATAGACACGGTGAAGCGCGTAAGGTACGCAGGGAATGCTGAAACTTAACATGGTATCAGAGCTCTATGGTTCGATGGGAATGATATGTGTAGCATGACCGAAGCATGGCTCCAAAGGGGCTTGAGCATGGGATGTTTGTCAAGGTGGAGATACGGTTATAAGCAGTCCGCTCCCCCACTGCTTATGAGAACTCGGGGTAGCAGCCTAGCCAACTGTAAAGAGTACTCGATGTGTAACTTTAAGGTGACTTGAGCAATGCTCGCCAAGGTGGAGATTGTTAGGTGTGGCCAACTGTGAAGAGTACTCAATGTGTAACTCCAAGGTGACTTGAGCAATGCTCGCCAAGGTGGAGATTGTTAGGTGTGGCCAACTGTGAAGAGTACTCAATGTGTAACTCCAAGGTGACTTGAGCAATGCTCGCCAAGGTGGAGATTATTAGGTGTGACCAACTGGAGATTGTTAGGTGTGGCTCGAATTGGAATGAAGTGGGTGTGAGAATTGTCTCACATCGCAAGATATTAAGAAAGATCGTGGTATATATATGGTGTTGGTGGCATGTAACAATGGGGATTCTTTTTGTTACAATAAGTGCTTGCCAATACCAAATTATATGCTCGATGGGAGACGATGGGGATGTTCAATCGGGATGCCGGCATAAGAGACTTCGACCGTTGACTCCGATAGACACGGTGAAGCGCGTACGGTACGCAGGGAATGCCGAAACTTTACAGATCTGATCCCTAGCATTTGTTTGAGGTTCAGCCCGGTTTCTCTAATCCTTTCGTTGCCTGCTAGGTCGAGGTCTATGCTCTTGAATCTGAATTATATCTGATTATATCTCTCTAGTTTGTCTTTGGAGTAAGCATTCCATCATCTCCTCCTGTTGTGTAGTGATTCTTACCATCATCGTAGCCTTTATCTCATCCATCATGGTTTGCGTATCCCCTCCAGTGGTATTGATATACGGATTATTTCCTCTCCAGGACGCCTCGTGGCTGCCCCCATGCTTGGTTCCTTGAGTTTCCTTAATGTTAGCTCTTCTGTAGCAACATGAATTTTTAAGACACATTAATTAATTAACGAATTAATTAAAAAACAATAAGTGCATGAAATTATCTGAATTTAGCTATGGAAGTTGCATCATTATGTTCATGATAAGTTTCTATTTAGCTTACATATAAAGTTTGTAAAAATCAGACTAATTGAAAAATTTATAAAAGAGACAAGTTAATTCGAAAATTAATAAAAGAAAGAAGCTAAAAAGATTTTTTTTGCAAATGATCGAATTTGACAGTGCGACCTTTTCCACCGCATCCATTACGATTTTCGGGGTTGTTTTCATGTATAACTTATCAAAATCCGAGTTCATATGAGAGAGATATCGCAAAAACATAATAATAATAATAATAATAATAAGAGGTGGGTCGACCTGTGGGTCAACCCAAGCAAGGATGGGTCAACCTACTAGAGTAAGATAGTCCAGATCACGCCTAGGATGGTGCAAAATGAGTCGAACGTTGTTTTCTTCGAACCATGTTGTGTTATCATGTTTTATAGGTTTATTTTCAAACCTAAGCTGACGTGGCAAGCTCTAATTGGTCCGATGACATGGCTAGCCTAAATCTAATCCATAAATCTGACGGTCTAGGATTCCCAGCTTAACCTATAAATAGACTTCTAACCTCCCCTCATTCTTCACAACAAAAATCTCTTCCCCTCCTAGGCTATTCTTCTATTTTAGAGACAGACCAACCTAAAATTTAAGGGGAATTAAGATACATACATACATACACATACATACACATACATATACATACATACATATATATATATACACACATAGATACATACATATATATGTGTGTGTGTGTGTGTGTGTGTGTGTGTATTCTCTGGAGGTGGATCTTTCGGGGTCACAAGGGGAGCTTTTTCTGGTGTGTTTTATAATTAATAGATTTTTGGTATTTTAAAGTAAATAGGCATTAGAATAGTTGTAGCATACAGTAGTTTTTCCTTGCAGTTTTATTTATAGTTTTCTTACAGCTTTGTTAATTTTTGTAAGTTCGTAGTTTTTCTGTAAATTTCTTTGTAAGTTATTTTTATAGTTTTTTCAATTTTTTTTGAAAGAGGACAAAAACTTTATTTACACTCAAACAATTACAATGTTTACAGACCAATTACAATACAACTAAACTAATCACAAAACAAAAACTATTATATACATTATGACTTTCACCAAAACAGAAAACAACCACTTTAGATATACATGCATGCTTAAACAATTATACCAACAACTTCTAACGACAATCCTTCAGCAACTTGTTATGAATGTCAGCATATAATTGATTTTCTGTTCTCGATCCCTTCCTAAAGAATCTATTGCTCCTTTCAGTCCAAACTGAATAAATAAACCTCTTTAAAAATCTTCAGTAGAGGCTTAATTCTATTTATCCTCCATCTTGTTGCCTTAAAAATATTGTTCCATTCAGTCAAGCTTGAATTTGATGCTCTATGGTATCCTCCAGTGGCTAAAAGTCTGTTCCAAACATGACTAACATAGCGCATTCGAAGAACAAGTGCACATTAGTTTCTGCTTCACAATGACAAAGAACACAGAGACTATCATTGATCAAACCAAATGAACATAATCTTTCTTTTTTGTTTAATGCGTTAGCCATTACTTTCCTCAAGAGAAAGTTCTCTTTTGCTAAACTTCCCATGTTCCAGATTCTAGAGCTCCATGCAGATGATTGCCTTTCATTTTCCATCAAGTTATATACATGCTTGACAGAGTGTTTTTTACCCATCCACATAATTGCCGAATCATCTGAAGCATTATAACTCTCTGTAATATCACGCCAAAGCTGCCTTAACAGTGCAGGGCTTGAATATGGCAATACTGGATGTCCTTCATGCACGTAATCTTCAACTACAGCATTACCTGGAATGCCTGAATTTACTCTCAGATTGTATTCCACCACGTTATTCAAAATTAGTCCTGGCCTTGCCCATGGATCATTCCAAAATGATACTTTCTCTACATTTCTAATGTTGTATTGTATAAAAGATAAGAAGGTCTCTTTAAGCTTGAGTAAACTCTGTCAACTCCAGCTAGAATTCTGAGAGTTTGGCATTAACCAAAAATTCTTCTTTCCTATTAAATTGTGTTGAATCCATCTCGAGCATAGATGTTGATCATTAGAGAAAAACTTCTCAATGTAACATGACATAGCAGCCTTATTCCATATATAAATGTTGGTTATACCAAGTCCCTCATTGTAACACCCCGTAATTTTATAACATTAAAATTCACAAATTAAAGTATACTTAATTTTTAGAAAAGAATTAAGTGAAATGGGTTGCGCAGAGAAATAGATATATTGATATATATATATATATAAATTAAATAAATAAATATGCGAAAAAGTTCAAAATAGCGAATTGGGAGGGGGAATAACCGAACCGGCCCATTTTTGAGGTCGACCCAAGCCCTGCTGGGTCGACTAGGGGTTAATCCAGGGTGTTTGGCTGTCAACCCGTGGGCCGATTCGCTCAAATGCAGATTTTGCATTTGATTGGTTCTCATGGTTCAGGGTTAATCTAATGGTCCTAAATAACTTCCTACACCTATAAATACATCCTAATGCTAACCCTAAACCTAATTAAAATTGGAACCAAAGCCGTTATGCCGTCGCCATGGAACTCAGTGTAGCCGCCGCCAACTAAAGAGGAAGATAGCTAATCAATTCAACCTAATTCAAGCTTAGAGCTTCAACACCGAATCAACTAACGTCGCTACAACAATTCTGCATCAAGTTTGTTCAATTGTTCATAATTCTTTAACCACGAAAGGCAAGTTCGATTTCTCTAATCAAGATAATTATTAAATTAAGTAAGATTAGATATAATTGTGGATTATATGGATATAATGTGAATTATTGACCGTATGATATCATTATGTTGTTAAATTGTGATGTTATCATACATGTTGTAAAGTTATGATCTATGTTGTAATTCTATGATTGGTTTATGTATAATCAAATCATCATGTTGTTTAAATGCTAGTTTGGTTATGTTGATTCATATGATAGATCATATGTATGTATGCAAGTTTAGATGTTGATTTAGACATAAATCACATGCAAGTTAGTAAAGATTATGACATCTATTTTAGATCAAAAGTTAGGCTATGACATGTATGAGTTATATGCTAAATCTTTACATGCTAGTTTATACGTTTAGAGGTAAATTTACACCATTGTTATGTTGCATAAATCACATATGCAAGTTTATATAAAAATATGAGTTTGGAATATGAATCATGTTATGCAAGTTTGTGGTTATTGCCTATGTAAATTTTGTGATGAAAATCTTATTCATAACATGCAGGTTAATACCTTTTAGGCCTATGTTTAGATCTATGATTTTATGCAAGTTATGTGGTAAATTCTCATATGCAAGTTAGGCCTATTTTGTATGTTATGTGAATATGTGGTGTTTTTCCCTTTTTCATGTGTTAGACTATTTCTTAGTCTATCATATATTCTATGCGAACGGACGCCGCGGGGGTTATGGGAAAAATATTGATTATGTTAATAAATGTGAATTGGCATGTAATAGCCTTAAAAGAGGCATATATGTAAATTGAGATATTAATTGGCAAAGTGATATATGGATATAATTAATGTGAATTATGGTCATAAAGATAATTGGAATTTTATTAACATATTTGATTAGGAATAATTAATCCAATTATGGGATGAAAATATTGATTATGTTAATAAATGTGAATTGGCATGTAAATGAGGCATATAACGAATTTGAGATATTAATTAAGGTGAATTGCCTTAAAAGGCGAAAAATTTAATGAAGGCATTAATTGGAAAATTAATGTGTAGTAATGGACATAGTTTAATTATGGACATAGATTAATTTGAATTTGAATAGGGATATTAAATATTGGGAATTGGCACAAATGCCTAAAAAGGCATGAAATTAATTTGAGATGTAAATTGGTACAATTTATGTACCATAAATAGTGGACATAATTAAGGTGACATATTTATACATAAATAAATATGGAAATGATTTGTAATTTGAATAGGGAAAGTAATTCAAATATTGGGGGAAATTAATTATGTATAATTAATTGCCTAAGACACGAGGTTGGACTCATTTGTGGTGTAAGACTACTCGGACCCGCCCGACAAATCCAGCAGCCACAAATGGTAGCCCAATGTGAGAGGTCAAAGGCCCAAACTAAATGCGTAACAATTGTATGGACACGAGGTTAGGCTCGTTTGTGGTGTAAGACTGCCCGGACCCGCCCGGCAAATCCAGCAGCCACAAATGTCAGTCTAATGTGAGAGGTCCTACAGGGGTTACGATAGTAATAAATTAAGAAACACTTAACCAAAGTAAATATGTAGTGGGACATGAGGGGGTTAAGTGGGTGCCTTGGGTGGCATGAGGAATCTAGTGGGTGACATGTGGGTGACATGAGGATGTCATGAGAAATACGATTAGAAAAATGGAGTAATTTGAATATAAACAATTATGACATGTAATTCAAATTATTGGATAAAATAGGTATTGACACCTATGAAGGGAAAGGTTTTAATTAATTGATTAATTAATTAAAAATGGACATGGTAAATGAAATGGACTACTTAACCAAATCTGATCCCTAGGGATTGTAAGAACTTAAGTTTAAGTTGAGGGTTAAGTAAACTGGGTTATACGGAATGAGTGGGTTAAGTAAATCTTGGGTAGGTGGGTAATTTTAGTACATATAGGCCCACAAACTTAACCGTAAATTAAATATGTCTAAACCAGTGAGAGGGTTAAGTAAATCTTGGGTAGGTGGGTAATATTTGTGTATATAGGCCCACAGACTTAACCAATACAACCTGTTAATTAAACAAAAGGGCGAGACTAGGTTAAATTAGAAAACACTTAACCAAATTTATACATGTAAGTGGACATGGGGTTAAGTGGGATGTATTAGAGGGGACCAAGCCTAGGTGGGAAGCTTGGTGGGGGCCCTTTTCAGTCCAGTAGCCCATTAAGTATCTTTGTGAGCTCGACCCAAGTCGAGGACGGGACACGCCTACTGGGCCTGATTGTTAGAGGCCAAAATGGGTTAGCGGTGGCAACGCAAGTCCAACGGGATCATGTGCGTGCGTGGGCCCGGGCTGGTAGGTAAGACGTTGTTGCATCGTGTAGGTATAAGCCGTGCATCCTTAAGTTGTATTGGGTTGCCACTTTAGGGGAGTGATACACCCCACTGTGGGACCAACACGGGTATCTACGAGTTAGGGAGCCGATCGAATGGGGCAGGGTAGTGGGTACATCTAGTGGAGATAGGAGCAGACGGCACCTATGTAGTCAGCTAGGGGTGCACGAAGCTACCATTATTAATTAATCATTAAACGGGTACACCTAGTGGAGATAGGAGCAGGCGGCACCTATGACGTCAACTAGGAGTACATGGAATTACCATTGAAGGGGTACATCTAGTGGGGATAGTGGGTACATCTAGTAGTACACGAAGCTATCATCATTCTATTTAGTCAAGAGGGATCAAGTTTCTAGCATGGGTGCAGTTAGTGTTAGTACAGTACAGTACGGTAGAGTATAGTAATTACCCTATATTGATTAGGAAGCGCCTTTAACGTTATCTTTGCTCATCCTATTATTTTTGGTTGCTTGGTCTTGCCATTAATTCACAGTCATTTCCTTATTTACCAAGCTTATGTCTTATCCTAGTTACTTTGATAATTATATTGTTGGAGTTATCGGACTTGCCAGACTTTATGTCTGACCCCCTTTGTTTCCACCTCTTTTCTTCCTTCCCCCCCAGGTTCTTAGGGTGGGAAGCTTGATTTGGATCTCTTTGGGAGCACTTGGATTTGGATTGCTGAAGTAAAGCTCAACCTATCTCTTTTATGGCTATTTATGGGATTATGCTTTTTATATTATGTACTCTGATTTTGTCAAGATGGATATTATGTACTTGACTTTAGTCTTTGGGTTTTGGTGATGTAACCAAACATATTTACCTTCCGTTGCAATAAATAAAGTTTTAAATTTTCAAGTACTATTTCATATCTGTCTTGTTGTGATTTTCTGTTCTATATTCACTTAAAACGCTCCATTGAAGTTAATGCATTCCCTTTGTGAGTGACATTAATGGACATGGGGTGTTACACGTGGTATCAGAGCTGAAGGTTACCAGAACAGATAAGATATTTTGAGAAACTATTTTTCAAAAGCATTTTTATAAAGAATACTTTCAAAAATATGTTTGTAGAAGAGTATTTTTGAAAGAAATGTTTGTTTTAAAAAAACATAATCCCCAAGATCCATATATCCTTCCTTCGACTCTCCGTTTTGAATCTCTTCCTCTTTCGCTTTTTTGGATTTCCCCTCCGCGTATAGATGCTTTTTCTAAGATAAATAGGGACTTCCATACGAAGGACGAAAAACCACTTCAAGGGACTTAGACGTTTGACGGGCTAGAAGTTAGTTCAAGGGAGTGGAGGGCTTGCTGATACCTTTAAGGTAGACGATGGGAGGAAGGTTCAAATAGCTGTTGGTTAATGAAGGACGAAACCTCATCTTGGTGGAAGGTCACGAATGAGGAATGTGAACAAGAAGGCTAGTAGTTATCCTTTTGGAGAAATAGGACACCTTATTAGGATTGTCCAAAGAGGCAAGGGCAAAGTACAGGATCTTCTGGAGGGTAGTTATATTCCCTCACGGCTGGTATACCTGATAGGGGTAGGACCGTCCAGGTAGAAATTTGGTTTCCTTTATCATTATGTTCGAACTTTGTTTGATTCTGGCGCTTCATACTCGTTACTATCTGCTTCGTTAGTTGAAAACACTGCACCTAAATACTAGTCTAGTTAAGGATCCCATCCTAGTCTCAAATCTTTTTGGTGGTTCGGCTCATCCTTCAATGGTTTGTCGGGGTTTGAGAGTGTCTATCTTGGACGTTGGATTTGAATGCAACGCCTTCGTCCTTGGTTTCACGGGCTATAGTTTGATTCTAGGGGTGGATTGGCTACCCAGGCGGGGTGTCATCCTAGATAGTGAAAGGAGGGTAGTTAGACTATTGATTCATTATGGAAAGACCCTCATATTTCTTGTGACCCTAGGGGTTCAGTGACGTTTAGCTGTCTAGAATCTCTTGACGTATCCAACGGTGATTTGGAATCTTTTCGTGTGGTCCGTGAGTATAGTGATGTCTTCGATGAAGTGCGGGGTTTACCTAGAGGCACGAGGTATTCGTGTGTGCCTAGGGGATAATGCAAAGTCAGTTAGGTGATTGGTGATGGTTTTGAAGCAAGACTGGCGAGGACAGCCAGAGTCGGTTAAGTGCCCAATTATTTGTTTTGCTAGTATCATCTCACGTAGACTGTCTGAAATCGGAGGAGGTATTCCTTGGGTGCTTGTCTGATATTGGTTTAGGCCTTTGGGGCTTGTGCTTGGGGGATATCGAGTTCGAATAGGATGGCTTGCGTGGGAGATGGATAGTTGCGATGAGTTCACATGGATAGTATCTCGATAGATTTTGTTGATGGATTACCAAGATCGAGGAAGGGTAATACGGGGATTTGGGTTATAGTAGATAGACTTACTAAGAGCGCCCATTTTATTCCCGTGAAGAGTAAGAGAACTGCTCCATGGTTAGCTTCTGTATACGTCCGAGAGATAGTTCGTTTGCATGGTGTTCCTTGTAGCATAGTAAGCCACCGCGATTCTATCTTCACTAGCGAATTTTGGAGGAGCTTACAAGAAGCGGTAGGGACTCAGTTATGTTTGAGCACCGCATATCATCCTCGGACGGACGACCAAACCGAGAGGGTGAATCGTATTCTAGAGGACCTTTTGAGGTTATGTATCCTAGACTTTGGGGGTACATGGGAAGAGCATCTTCCATTGGTGGAGTTCGCATATAATAATAGCTTTCAGTCTAGCATTGGCATGACACCTTTCGAAGCTCTTTATGGATGACCTTGTCGTTCACCTACACGTTGGTGGGAATCTACGGATAAGATCTTACTTGGGCCCGATATGATTAGAGAGACTTCGGAGAAGATTGATTTGATTCGAAGAAGGATGAAAGCGGCGCAAGATAGGCAGAAATCTTATGCGGATAAGAGGAGGACAGATCTTGAGTTTGAGGTTGGGGACATGGTCTTTATCAAAGTGTCTCCATTACGGAATGTTGTTCGCTTTGGGTCCGTTGGGAAATTAGCACCAAGGTTCGTAGGGCCGTTACCTATAAAGGAGAAGATTGGTCAGATGGCGTATAGAGGGGAGTTGCCTGAGAGACTTAGTGGTGTACACGACGTATTCCATGTATCACATTTGAGGAAGTGCTTACACGAGACCGCGGAGGTAGTGGAGCCGAGCTTGCTTAGAGTGGTGGAAATAGAGCGTGATGTGACGATTCGACGAGCTCCTACATGCATTCTTGGGTCGGAGATCAAGAAGTTGAGAAATCGAGAGGTCAGACTAGTCAAAGTACAATGGGGGGACGATGAGAGTAACGCTACTTGGGAGACGGAAGAGAAGATGCGTTCATTGTATCCTTTTCTTTTCAAGGGTATGTCTTTTAATTTCTCCTTTATCGCTTAGCTTGTGCTTATCTTATCTTTAGTATGTCCTCTCGCTAGTATCTTTGACCTTCAGTTAGGGAAATCCTATAGTTGAAACATGTGTTTGAGACATGTTATGTTTGATGGATGCTAAGTGGATGCAAGTGTTCGCTAGTGGTTGCTCGTGGATGCATATACACACACTATTAGGCACCAGATCGGCTCAGTCACTTCATATTGCATATATATGGATGTATTTAGTAAAATGGATGTATAATGGTTGTATTATCATATGGTTGCTGCATTCGGGTGGATGGTTGTGCACGCATATAGAATTAATATGTATCATTAGGAATCTTTTGCATACATATTGGACGCATGGCACTATCATGAATTGCACTAAGGAGGTCGACTGAATCAGTAGACCCCCTAATTTTGCATTAGATATGGACATATACACACACTGTGCATATAAACATTAAAGCATTAGAAGTCTTTTAAGGACAATGGATGCTGGTGTTTGATGGTTGAGTAGATGGACGATTAGATGGTAGGATATACATTCTTCTTGATTTGGAGATTTCGGGGACGAAATCCTTTAAGGAGGGGAGAATGTAACACCCCGTAATTTTACAACATTAAAATTCACAAATTAAAGTATACTTAATTTTTAGAAAAGAATTAAGTGAAATGGGTTGCGCAGAGAAATATATATATATTGATATATATATATATATAAATTAAAAATTAAATAAATAAATATGCGAAAAAGTTCAAAACAGCGAATTGGGAGGGGGAATAACCGAACCGGCCCATTTTTGAGGTCGACCCGAGCTCTGCTGGGTCGACTAGGGGTTAATCCAGGGTGTTTGGCTGTCAACCCGTGGGCCGATTCGCTCAAATGCAGATTTTGCATTTGATTGGTTCTCATGGTTCAGGGTTAATCTAATTGTCCTAAATAACTTCCTACACCTATAAATACATCCTAATGCTAACCCTAAACCTAATTAAAATTGGAACCAAAGCCGTTATGCCATCGCCATGGAACTCAGTGTAGCCGCCGCCAACTAAAGAGGAAGATAGCTAATCAATTCAACCTAATTCAAGCTTAGAGCTTCAACAATGAATCAACTGACGTCGCTACAACAATTCTGCATCAAGTTTGATCAATTGTTCATAATTCTTTAACCACGAAAGGCAAGTTCGATTTCTCTAATCAAGATAATTATTAAATTAAGTAAGATTAGATATAATTGTGGATTATATGGATATGATGTGAATTATTGACCGTATGATATGATTATGTTGTTAAATTGTGATGTTATCATACATGTTGTAAAGTTATGATCTATGTTGTAATTCTATGATTGGCTTATGTATAATCAAATCATCATGTTGTTTAAATGCTAGTTTGGTTATGTTGATTCATATGATAGATCATATGTATGTATGCAAGTTTAGATGTTGATTTAGACATAAATCACATGCAAGTTAGTAAAGATTATGACATCTATTTTAGATCAAAAGTTAGGCTATGACATGTATGAGTTATATGCTAAATCTTTACATGCTAGTTTATATGTTTAGAGGTAAATTTACACCATTGTTATGTTGCATAAATCACATATGCAAGTTTATATAAAAATATGAGTTTGGAATATGAATCATGTTATGCAAGTTTGTGGTTATTGCCTATGTAAATTTTGTGATGAAAATCTTATTCATAACATGCAGGTTCATACCTTTTAGGCCTATGTTTAGATCTATGATTTTATGCAAGTTATGTGGTAAATTCTCATATGCAAGTTAGGCCTATTTTGTATGTTATGTGAATATGTGGTGTTTTCCCCTTTTTCATGTGTTAGACTATTTCTTAGTCTATCATATATTCTATGCGAACGGACGCCGCGGGGGTTATGGGAAAAATATTGATTATGTTAATAAATGTGAATTGGCATGTAATAGCCTTAAAAGAGGCATATATGTAAATTGAGTTACTAATTGGCAAAGTGATATATGGACATAATTAATGTGAATTATGGTCATAAAGATAATTGGAATTTTATTAACATATTTGATTAGGAATAATTAATCCAAATATGGGATGAAAATATTGATTATGTTAATAAATGTGAATTGGCATGTAAATGAGGCATATAACGAATTTGAGATATTAATTAAGGTGAATTGCCTTAAAAGGCGAAAAATTTAATGAAGGCATTAATAGGAAAATTAATGTGTAGTAATGGACATAGTTTAATTATGGACATAGATTAATTTGAATTTGAATAGGGATATTAAATATTGGGAATTGGCACAAAT
This sequence comes from Allium sativum, assembly GCA_030737875.1. Lineage (NCBI taxonomy): Eukaryota > Viridiplantae > Streptophyta > Magnoliopsida > Asparagales > Amaryllidaceae > Allium > Allium sativum. The sequence goes on along the minus strand of JASFAX010000037.1, from coordinate 4,292,600 downwards.
GCCTAAAAAGGCATGAAATTAATTTGAGATGTAAATTGGTACAATTTATGTACCATAAATAGTGGACATAATTAAGGTGACATATTTATACATAAATAAATATGGAAATGATTTGTAATTTGAATAGGGAAAGTAATTCAAATATTGGGGGAAGTTAATTATGTATAATTAATTGCCTAAGACACGAGGTTGGACTCATTTGTGGTGTAAGACTGCCCGGACCCGCCCGGCAAATCCAGCAGCCACAAATGGTATCCAAATGTGAGAGGTCAAAGGCCCAAACTAAATGCGTAACAATTGTATGGACACGAGGTTAGGCTCGTTTGTGGTGTAAGACTGCCCGGACCCGCCCGGCAAATCCAGCAGCCACAAATGTCAGTCTAATGTGAGAGGTCCTACAGGGGTTACGATAGTAATAAATTAAGAAACACTTAACCAAAGTAAATATGTAGTGGGACATGAGGGGGTTAAGTGGGTGCCTTGGGTGGCATGAGGAATCTAGTGGGTGATATGTGGGTGACATGAGGATGTCATGAGAAATACGATTAGAAAAATGGAGTAATTTGAATATAAACAATTATGACATGTAATTCAAATTATTGGATAAAATAGGTATTGACACCTATGAAGGGAAAGGTTTTAATTAAATGATTAATTAATTAAAAATGGACATGGTAAATGAAATGGACTACTTAACCAAATCTGATCCCTAGGGATTGTAAGAACTTAAGTTTAAGTTGAGGGTTAAGTAAACTGGGTTATACAGAATGAGTGGGTTAAGTAAATCTTGGGTAGGTGGGTAATATTAGTACATATAGGCCCACAAACTTAACTGTAAATTAAATATGTCTGAACCAGTGAGAGGGTTAAGTAAATCTTGGGTAGGTGGGTAATATTTGTGTATATAGGCCCACAGACTTAACCAATACAACCTGTTAATTAAACAAAAGGGTGAGACTAGGTTAAATTAGAAAACACTTAACCAAATTTATACATGTAAGTGGACATGGGGTTAAGTGGGAAGTATTAGAGGGGACCAAGCCTAGGTGGGAAGCTTGGTGGGGGCCCTTTTCAGTCCAGTAGCCCATTAAGTATCTTTGTGAGCTCGACCCAAGTCGAGGACGGGACACGCCTACTGGGCCTGATTGTTAGAGGCCAAAATGGGTTAGCGGTGGCAACGCAAGTCCAACGGGATCATGTGCGTGCGTGGGCCCGGGCTGGTAGGTAAGACGTTGTTGCATCGTGTAGGTATAAGCCGTGCATCCTTAAGTTGTATTGGGTTGCCACTTTAGGAGAGTGATACACCCCACTGTGGGACCAGCACGGGTATCCACGAGTTAGGAGCCGATCGAATGGGGCAGGGTAGTGGGTACATCTAGTGGAGATAGGAGCAGACGGCACCTATGTAGTCAGCTAGGGGTACACGAAGCTACCATTATTAATTAATCATTAAAGGGGTACACCTAGTGGAGATAGGAGCAGGTGGCACCTATGACGTCAGCTAGGAGTACATGGAATTACCATTGAAGGGGTACATCTAGTGGGGATAGTGGGTACATCTAGTAGTACACGAAGCTATCATCATTCTATTTAGTCAAGAGGGATCAAGTTTCTAGTATGGGTGCAGTTAGTGTTAGTACAGTACAGTACGGTAGAGTATAGTAATTACCCTATATTGATTAGGAAGCACCTTTAACGTTATCTTTGCTCATCCTATTATTTTTGGTTGCTTGGTCTTGCCATTAATTCACAGTCATTTCCTTATTTACCAAGCTTATGTCTTATCCTAGTTACTTTGATAATTATATTGTTGGAGTTATCGGACTTGCCAGACTTTATGTCTGACCCCCTTTGTTTCCACCTCTTTTCTTCCTTCCCCCCCCAAGGTTCTTAGGGTGGGAAGCTTGATTTGGATCTCTTTGGGAGCACTTGGATTTGGATTGCTGAAGTAAAGCTCAACCTATCTCTTTTATGGCTATTTATGGGATTATGCTTTTTATATTATGTACTCTGATTTTGTCAAGATGGATATTATGTACTTGACTTTAGTCTTTGGGTTTTGGTGATGTAACCAAACATATTTACCTTCCGTTGCAATAAATAAAGTTTTAAATTTTCAAGTACTATTTCATATCTGTCTTGTTGTGATTTTCTGTTCTATATTCACTTAAAACGCTCCATAGAAGTTAATGCATTCCCTTTGTGAGTGACATTAATGGACATGGGGTGTTACACTCATGTTCCTTGTCTTCATAGAGCTTAGTAAAAGAAATAGGCACCATTTTCTTAGAATACAGATTTCCATACCATAAGAACTTATTAAAATCACTTGTAATCATATTAATGAGCTTTACTGGCAATATGTAATACCTAGTCCATTAAGAAGTGATTGCAACTGCTATTGATTGCACTATGGTGAGCCTTCCTACTTGAGATAATTTGCAGCATGGCCATTGTTATAGTTTATTGATGATCTTCCCGTATAATGGCATGCAATTTTGCTTTATGATGCAAGAGAAAATCCAAGGAAGACCCAAATAATATGAATTCGTAGGCAGATCCAACAACCCTGCAAACTTGATAATTTCCATTTTCCTCTCCAATGGAAGCCCAACAATCATGATATGTGACTTCTTTATGTTAATCTGAAGACCAGTTAGTGAATAAAACTAGTGCAACGTGGATAAAATACACTGGATGTTGGATATTGTTGGCTTTGTAAAGATTATGAGGTTGTCTGCAAAGAGAAGATAAGTGATCAATGGTTCCTTACAGCGAGGATGCAGTTCTAATTTACCTTCCTCCACTTACTGCAACATAAGAGAGTTCAATAATTCCATCACAATAATGAAGAGGTATGCAGAAATCAGATCCCCTTGTCTTACCCCTTGAGTCCCCTTGAAAAATCCATGAAGACTACCACTTCTTGAAATAGAATATCTTGGGAAAGATATGCATGTATATATCCAAGTCAAAAAAGGAATAGGAAAATTCATTCTAGCCATTACAACTAGAATAGAATGCCATGAATTGGAATCGAAAGCTTTTTTAATATCCAATTTAATCATGCATCTAGGGGATATATTTTTTCTATTATAGCCACATAATAATTCTTGTGTTATAAGAATGTTATCACTTATTGTTCTACCACTAACAAAGGCTGATTGATTGGATGAGATGACAAATGACAGCACCTTCTGCAATCTATTAGCTAAAACCTTCGAAATTACTTTATATAAGACATTACAACAGGAGATTGGTCTGAAATCTGAGATAGGATTTTCTACCTTTGGTATTTATGCAATTGAAGTAGCAGCTAGACTTAATGGCAAGTTGTTATGAAAAAAGAAAAATTGCATACCTTTATTAAGTCATCCCCAATTACCTTCCAGCATTGTTGAAGAAAGTAAGCATTGTAACCATCAGCCCTTCCACAACTTGTAGCATCCAATACAAAAACTGCATCCTTAATTTCATCTCTTGATATTTGAGCAATAATATTCTAAGACTGTTCAGTGGTCAGGTAAGGCAAATTAACATGATAAAAAGGCTCTATATCAATTTGAAGTGGATTAGATGAAGCCAATATTAAAGAGAAATAATTGACAAAAGCTTCATTTATATTACTGACCTGATATTGCAACTCCATGTGCATGTCTCTAATAAAGAAGATCGAATTTGTTTCTTTACCTTAAGATAGTTATGATAGTATTTAGTGTTCCTGTCTGTATATCCTTTTCTTTCCTCAAAATAGTAGATTACCTAAATGCTTGCATCTCCATACCCAAAGCAGATTTGAGCCTGAGTTTTAGATCTAGATCTGATTGCTGAAGCTTCAAATCATATGGATTTCTTTGTACAGCCTCCTGAACTCTAACTAAATCTTCCCTTGCAGTTGAAGATAATTTGGAGCCTTTTCCAAAATTGCTTGAAGACCAGGCTCTTAAATGAAATTTAACCTGCTTCATCTTACACGAAAGAGAACTCAAAGGATTAAGAGAATACTTATTAGACCAAACCTACAATAAAAGATTAGAAAAATCCATATGTTATAACAAAAAATTAAAAAAATCTGAAATTGGTTTTACCTTTGCCAAGAGCATCATCATAACCCCAATCAAATAGTAAACAACACTGATCAGACATGGCAGATGGAAGAGTTTGATAATATAATTAGGCCATTGATTAAGAAATTGATAGTTAGCAAAGATATGGTCGAGTTTACAAAGTGTTGGATTACCTATCTGTTACAATTAGACCAAGTATAATTCAGACCAAAGTATAATTCAAACATTCAAACAGTACAACTATTTATAACTCCACTATTCAAACACATCACAGGAATATGTACTTGTAAATAAACTTAAATTGATAGACAAATTTGTTTGAACACAATAAAATAATATTTTATTTCAACCAAATCTGTTTATTACAAATATCAGTACAACTTTCTATTTTCTGTACATCACCTCCTCACTACTGTTCACTCAACACTCATTTACATATCTATATAATTCATATATACATACAGTTTCATATTGACTCGTATTCATTGACTTATATACACTCTGCATTCTCTATCTTCTGTCAGTCCAGTCTTTACAGCTTTCGATCAGTCCAGACACCATCTGCTCACCTGTCACATAAAACAAGAACACACACAGTAGACTGCAATAAAAATAAAATTCAATACAAACAAATAAAAATTTATTTTTATTTGCCTCGGAATTACGGTGTGTTTCTCATCATTTTTCTAGACTTGGTCTGATATGCAGGAACAGAAAATCAGTCTGCTGGCTGCATGTACACACGCGTATAAATATACACGTGTGCACTGCCCCCACCAATCAAAATACAGCAGTGTGCAACTGAGGAGTAGCCACGTGGACCTTCTCGACTCAGTGCAAATCAGTGTGCAAATGGTCGAGCCAAAATTGCAATTAAAAATAAAAAGCCAAAAATGATTGAAAGAAATTCAAAGGTGACACAAGTAAACGTAGGGTAGTCGAGCCATGTTCAAACACAAAAATGGTGATGCAGCCATCATGTAAAGCAAGTGTGAACAGCATGGATCATATTCAAATCAAATGTAATTGGCAGGTTCATGTCAAACAAAACAAAAGTCTCAGCAAAGTCAAACATACTTAAGTGATGCAGCAAATACATAAATGCATGAACAAGTGAAAACATAGACCTAGGATCAATGTGGTCGAGCTCTTTTCAAGATGACACAGCAATAGCGTAGTGCAGCACTGACATGTGCATGCCAGTATGGTGGAGCATGGGTGATGTACGCATATGCAAACTAATGTATACAGCAAGTTTCAAGTGCAAGGGTCAATATTAAAGTGACAAAATCAAATCAGCAAGCACAACAGAAGACGAGCACTAGCATGATTCGCAGCCCAAATATGATCAAGATAGTATGGATAACATAACTGCAGCAAAACACATGGTGACATGTACAGCTAATGGTGCAACAAGATGAAGCATGTGCACGACAGCTTTCATGCATGTACATACATACAAACTGGCAATGTGTTTTTGTGTATGGTGGAAACTAAAATGGAGCATGAAGTATTAAAGAGCAGAACCAAGTCCAAGTGCCAAAGTTTATAGGTCATGGTAAAATAGCAAGACCATATGAAGCATCAGTTTAAAACTTTCGAGTAAAACTTTGTTTAAAAATTCAAGACAAGGAAATTCAAGAGGAGCAAGCATAATCAAGTGATGGATAGCAAGGAGCAAAGAATAACATGGTCGGACAAGGGTGCAGCAAGCTATTACACTGGCACAAAGGGGTTATGCAAGAAGCAAGTACTACAAGCATCACAATAAGACATGAATACAGGTAAGAGCAGGGTAAGAGTGAAAATACACAAGCACAAGAAAAATCAGAAGTGTAGCATTTGTTCTTATCAGTTTTTATCGAGCATACAAATGAAGATGATGAACTAATTTATAATGGCCAAGATACATGCAACAGAATTACAAGGCAGCTAATATAAGAATTGACAGCATGAAACAATACAACATGCATGTAAGGTTTAAAATAGTTTGGGCGGAGCAAACTGGAATACATCAACAACAAGGGGGCCACAAGTATACCAATACAAACAGTCACATTTATGGTGTAACAAGAACAAAACGGCATTGCAGTTTTAAGGTGACAGTTTCAATCTAAATTAATTTTGATACAACAGCTTAAAGACAGACACAAAAGCCAGTGCAATAGTTTTTAAAGTCCACATGGAAATGGCAAGTTCAAGTGCAGTATTTGTTCAAATAGGTCAAGGGAAGCAACTGTTCCATACAGGATAGTATAAGTGTAATATCTGTTCAATTCGAGATAAAGGCTAGAGAAAGATCTGTTCTTTAATTTTTGTTCATATTTTTGAAGAAGTAAATCTAAGGCAGGAGTTTATCAAAGAATAACATCGTTTCAAAGTCGAGAGATATTAAATCAAGATCCAAAAATATATACGTAATTTTTTAAGGACTAATTCAAGGCAATAAAGTCACACACAAGTATCAAATAAAGGTTGAAGTTTTCAAATCCAAAGATTTCAAAAAAAAGCCCCAAAATTCTCGTATATATCATGGCCAAGTCTCAACGTCAAAATCAGTTTAGGAGTTTTAATCCTATAAATAGCACCAATCATCACAGGCATAATCTCACCTAATTCTAGCACAATAAAAAGAGAATTCGAATTAAAAACCATACCCGAGAACAGAAATTACTTGGATCGAAATCAAGCTTCTTCAATTCAACCAGGGAAGATTGCAATCGGAAATCGAAGGACATCAGAGAGGAGAGCAGCTATCTTGAATCATAAAATTGGAACCCTAGAACGCCATCAACATATTTGTTTCCAGAAGCAAACCCTAGGCCTCCATTCAATTTCCAACTGAACAAAGAGATCGGGCCAAAAGCATAAAGTGGTGAAGCAAATTATAAAGAGGACGGCCAAGTTCTTTAAAAAGGGATAACCCATTTATTTTAACTCCTAAGGGTTTTTAATATGTTTTTTAAATTTGTTTTGTTTTTTATTCGTCTTTAGATTCAAGTTGTAATCAAATCAGAGTTTTCTAGTTTGTCTCTAAAACTAGGGAGACAAATTACAGGGTTTGTAATTCGGGGAAATCTGGTTTTGGGGATAAAAACCAGTGCAGGGTTTTGAGCGTAGGGTTAATAACAGTTGGGAGCGAGTGTCGCGAGTTTACAGGGGATTGTAAGCGTAGAGATTGTTTTAACTCCTAGTAGAAACCTTGAGGAATGCAGCAGTAGGCAGGGTTTTGCCGAAGTTGGGTAAATCTGTGTGTTATTTATTTTTCGCATTTATTCTGATTATTATTTGTGTTTGATATTATTTAATTACTCTGTGAAAATCTGTGATAAACCCTATTCACCCCCCCCCCCCTCTAGGGTTAATTTAGATCCTATAAGTGGTATCAGATCAGGTATTTTTTTAACTCTAGAGTCATGAATCTGTTTAATAATGTGTTTTCTGAGGGTCAGTCCATAGCTAGGCCACCAATGTTTAATGGAACAGATTATGCATATTGGAAAGCTAGGATGAAAATTTATTTGAGTTCAGTCGATTATGATGTGTGGGATATTATTGAAACGGGTTATAGATCTTCCACTGTTATTGCTAGTGGTGTTGAAATTCCTAAATCAAAAGACAGGTGGGATGCTAATGATAAAAAATTATTTTCAACTAATGCCAAAGCGATGAATGCTTTAATCTATGCTCTTGATAAAACAGAATTTAATCGAATTTCTCATTGTGAAACTGCACAGGAAATATGGCATACATTGGAGGTCACACACGAAGGTACATCTCAAGTGAAGGAATCTCGTCTCGCTCTACTCAACAACGAATATTAAAATTTCTCTATGCAAAAAGACGAAGATATAAAAGAGATGTATGGACGCTTCTCATCACTAGTCTACAATGCAAAAGCTCTTGGCAAAACCTATACCGGAGTGGAATTGATTAGAAAAATACCGAGAGTGCTACCGATGAATTTTGAAGCAAAGGTGACGGCGATTCAAGAATCAAAAGATCTGAATAAAGTATGCATGGAAGAGTTGATCGGAAATCTGATTACTTATGAGGTGGAGTTAAAAGCAAGAGAAGAACGAAAGGATTCTGAATCAAAAACGAAGACGATCGCTCTAAATAATTCTGTTGAAAGTAATGATGATGATCCCGCTGAAGAGCTAGCCATGGTTTTGAGAAAGTGGGCCAAAGGAAAATACAAGCCACAAAAGAAGAAAACTGTCAAATCCAAAAGTTCAGAAAGTTCAAACAATGAAGTATTTTGCTACAATTGCAAGAAACCCGGACATATCAAACCAAATTGCCCACAGCTTAAAAAAGAAAAGAAGAAGAAGTTCAGAAGAAAGAAGAAGGCTTTTGCTGCTACATGGGATGACGAAGAAGGAGAAGAAGTTTCTGAAAGTGATGAAGAGGAAGCTAATTTGTTCTTATGGCTCAATCTGATTCAGAAAGTAGCGAAGAGGATTCAAGTGAGGTATCGAATTTTACTTATAAAGATTTAATTTTAATGTGTCACGATCTCACAAAAACCGTTGATTCTCTTGAACTAAAAGTTAAGAAATTGAAATCTGATAAGTCAAAACTAATTCAAGAAAATAACAGTTTAGAAACAAAACTTGAAAAAGTTAAGAATTCACCGTTTTCAGAATGTGAAAAATGTCAATTTTTGAGTAATGATCCTTTGAAATTCAAAACTGATTTTGAATTACTTAAAAGTGAAAATGTGAATTTGAAAAACGAAAATCGTGATTTTGAGAAGGAGATTGAAAATCTTAAAGAATCTGAAAAACTCGATTTTGAAAAGAGAAAACAATTTGAAATTGAAATTTCTAAGTCCAATGCTAAAATCAAAGCACTTGAAAACGAAAATTTGATTTTAAAACAAACTGATGCTGAAAAAGGGAAAATCGCTATTAATCGTTGTTCAAATTTAATGAAAGAAAATAGCGATCTTAAATTTAAAATTCAACGTCAGCTTTGACTAAATTTTCTAAAGGAGAGAAATCGTTGAATATGTTGTTAAAAAAATCAATTTTTTGTTCAGGATAAAAAGGGACTTGTTTTTGGATTTGATCCAGTTGAAAAAAATAATCCTAATGATTTTAAAAATCCTTTAAATGGCTTTGAAATTGATCAAATTGGAATTTTGAAATCTAATAATTTCAAAGTTAAATTATAAACAAAATGATAACTCGTTTAAAAACAATTCATTTAAGCATTCCAGTATTCCAAAAAATAACAAAATGATTTTGAATAAATCTAAACAAATTTGGGTTCCAAAGGGTACTATAGTGGATAATAATGGATTGTTATATAAGCGAGTTTGGGTACCAAAACGTGTAAACAAAGATAAGAGTGGTAAAACAACTTTTGTTAGACCACTCGATCATATAGACATTTAGGTACCGTGAGAGGCTAAGGAACAACTGTGGGTAAGTGAGATAAAATTTAAATTGATTCATATTATTGAATTATTTGGAGTTCCTTAGCTATAGATTCAGAGTTAGAGATTCATTAGATCACATCGATTATGGTAAGTCAGGTATGATCTCTAAACTCGTATTTTTTATTTCAATTCCTTTTTAGTATATTTTCCTTTGTAGTTTTTATTTCTTTTTCTTTATTTTTTTTACTTAGCTTGATTTTGAAATCATTTGTTGTTAAATTTCTTGGATTATAAAAATTTTATTTTTTTCTCAAGTGATTTCAAATAATTATCTTCAGATTTGATCGTTGACAGTTTCTTGCTCTTGTTTAAAAAATTCTCTGAAAAATTCACTTATGATTCTTTCTTTAAAAATGATCTTGTGCTGCTCTGATAAGGAAATTGATTTGTTTCGGTGATTGAACGATGGGTTAGAAAATCATTGACTGGATTTAGTTAAAATTCATAGGTAATTTGAATTAAAATATATAAATGTTTTTTTTAAAAAAATGTTTAGGAGCAATCAGTATTAGAAATTTTAGAAAATTCCATTATTCTTCTATTGGTTGATTTTTGAAACTGATTTTCAACTTGCATTGATATTTTCAAAAACTCCTCTTGAAATTGATATTTTCAATTTTAAAATTATTTTTGATTATTTATTCAAAAAATTGAAAGTATTGATTAATTTGAACCGTTTTGAGACTCATCAAAATTATTGATAGATTTATGAAATTGTGATGAGTTACGACTATGGTATAATTCATAACTAGAGGAGATATTATTTTTGGACAGATTTATAATATCTTTGAATTAGAGCTTATTTCACAACCATCTTCTATATCTATCATATTTCTGTCATTCATCATGGTTTTATTTAATTTGGGGAGTTCTAATTATTCTTGAATAAAAATAAATAAATAATTTATCCTTGGTATTCACTCCCATTTAAAAGTCCTCGCGGTTATGCATGGGTGAATTACCTTAATCTCTATGTGCTTCCATTCTCACTTAAAAGACCTTTGGGTTGTGCATGGATGGAACTCATTAGAGAGGATAAAGTTAAGTTACTACTAACCCCATTTAAAAGACCTTTGGGCTATGCGTGGTTAGCAAGTGCTTAACACATTTTGAGCATATTTAAAATCTTCAAAATTCGTATTCAAATATTCAATTTTAATTGAACTCTCCTCATTCTATAAAATCCATCGTAAAGCCATTCATTTTGAAAGTGAAATTTGCTTATGATTTAAATATTATTATGATTTTTTGTTTGATTAAAAGGGATTTGCAATATATGTTCTCTCTCTTAATTTGAATCTATATTTTAGTCTATATTCATCACTGTTTCGATTTCTATTATCCTTTTAATGATAACAAAAGGGGAAGAATTATCAAGATTTTGATTAATGGGTATATAATTCAAAAATATTTTAAGATTGGAAATTAAATATCTAGAGGCAGAATTGTCGAATAAATTTCATTATTCATATTTTCCACATATATAGGGGGAGCATACAAATAGGGGGAGTAATATATTTCACGTTCAAACACATTCAAAATCTTTTATTTGTTTGTCATCATCAAAAGGGGGAGATTTTTGTATATGACGTAGTTGTATACACAATTATATGATTTTTGTTTGATGATAACAACCAAATAAATATTATTTTAAATGTGTTTATTACTGTACTGTTCTATTTATACATCACAGCCAGGAATATAATATTTATATTTAAATAGAATACGACTGTACAGACGTTCATATATTCATACAGTATTTTATTTAAATTAAATATTATATTTCAAACATTCAAACAGTACAACTATTTATAACTCCACTATTCAAACACATCACAGGAATATGTACTTGTAAATAAACTGAAATCGATAGACAAATTTGTTTGAACACAATAAAATAATATTTTATTTCAACCAAATCTGTTTATTACAAATATCAGTACAACTTTCTATTTTCTGTACATCACCTCCTCACTACTATTCACTCAACACTCATTTACATCTCTGCATAATTCATATATACATACAGTTTCATATTGACTCATATTCATTGACTCATATACACTCTGCATTCTCTATCTTCTGTCAGTCCAGTCTTCACAGCTTTCGATCAGTCCAGACACCATCTGCTCACCTGTCACATAAAACAAGAACACACACAGTAGACTGCAACAAAAATAAAATTCAATACAAACAAATAAAAATTTATTTTTATTTGCCTCAGAATTACGGTGTGTTTCTCATCATTTTTCTAGACTTGGTCTGATATGCAGGAACAGAAAATCAGTCTGCTGGCTGCATGTACACATGCGTATAAATATACACGTTTGCACTGCCTCGCCAATCAAAATACAGCAGTGTACAACTGAGGAGTAGCCACGTGGACCTTCTCGACTCAGTGCAAATCAGTGTGCAAATGGTCGAGCCAAAAGTGCAATTAAAAATAAAAAGGCAAAAATGATCGAAAGAAATTCAAAGGTGACACAAGTAAACATAGGGTGGTTGAGCCATGTTCAAACACAAAAATGGTGATGCAGCCAACATGTACAGCAAGTGTGAACATCATGGATCATATTCAAATCAAATGTAATTGGCAGATTCATGTCAGACAAAACAAAAGTCTCAACAAAGTCAAACATACTTAAGTGATGCAGCAAATACATAAATGCATGAACAAGTGATAACATAGACCTAGCATTAATGTGGTCGAGCTCTTTTCAAGGTAACACAGCAATAGTGTAGTGCAGCACTGGCATGTGCATGCCAGTATGGTGGAGCATGGGTGATGTACACATATGCAAACTAATGTATACAACAAGTTTCAAGTGCAAGGGTCAATATTAAAGTGACAAAATCAAATCAGCATACACAACAAAAGATGAGCACTAGCATGATTCTCAGCCCAAATATGATCAAGACAGTATGGACAACATAACTGCAGCAAAACACATGGTGACATGTACAGCTAATGGTGCAACAAGATGAAGCATGTGCACAGCAGCTTTCATGCCTGTACATACATACAAACAGGCAATGTGTTTTTGTGTATGGTGGCAACTAAAATGGAGCATGAAGTATTAAAGAGCAGAACCAAGTCCAAGTGCCAAGACCATATGAAGCATCATTTTAAAACTTTCAAGTAAAACTTTTGTTAAAAATTCAAGATAAGGAAATTCAAGAGGAGCAAGCATAATCAAGTGATGGATAGCAAGGAGCAAAGAATAACATGGTCGAACAAGGGTGCAACAAGCTATTACACTAGCACAAAGGGGTTATGCAAGAAGCAAGTACTACAAGCATGTCAATAAGACATGAATACAGGCAAGAGCAGGGTAAGAGTGAAAATACACAAGCACAAGAAAAATCAGAAGTGTAGCATTTGTTCTTATCAGTTTTTATCAAGCATACAAATGAAGATGATGAACAAATTTATAAGGGCCAAGATACATGCAACAGAATTACAAGGCAGCTAATATAAGAATTGGCATCATGAAACAATACAACATGCATGTAAGGGTGAAAACAGTTTGGGTAGAGCAAACTGAAATACATCAACAACAAGGGGGCCACAAGTATACCAATACAAACAGTCACATTTATGGTGTAACAAGAACAAAACGGCATTGCAGTTTTAAGGTGACAGTTTCAAGCTAAATTAATTTTGATACAACAGCTTAAAGACAGACACAAAAGCCAGTGCAATTGTTTTTAAAGTCCACATGGAAATGGCAAGTTCAAGTGCAGTATTTGTTCAAATAGATCAAGGGAAGCAACTGTTTCATACAGGATAGTATAAGTGTAATATCTGTTCAATTCGAGATAAAGGCTAGAGAAAGATCTGTTCTTTAATTTTTGTTCATATTTTTGAAGCAGTAAGTCTAAGGCAGGAGTTTATCAAAGTATAACATCGTTTCAAAGTCGAGAGATATTAAATCAAAATCCAAAAATATATACGGAATTTTTTAGGGACTAATTCAAGGCAATAAAGTCACACACAAGTATCAAATAAAGGTTGAAGTTTTCAAATCCAAAGATTTCAAAAAAAAGCCCCAAAATTCTCGTATATATCATGGCTAAGTCTCAACGTCGAAATCAAAGCAAATATTTAGGAGTTTTAATCCTATAAATAGCACCAATCATCACAGGCATAATCTCATCTAAGTTCAAGCACAAAAAAAAGAGAATTCGAATTAAAAACCATACCCGAGAACAGAATTTACTTGGATCGAAATCAAGCTTCTTCAATTCAACCAGAGAAGATTGCAATCGGAAATCGAAGGACATTAGAGAGGAGAGCGGCTGTCTTGAATCTGAAAATTGGAACTCTAGATCGGCATCAACATATTTGTTTCCAGAAGCAAACCCTAGGCCGCCATTCAATTTCCAACTGAACAAAGAGATCGGGCCAAAAGCTTAAAGTGGTGAAGCAAATTATAAAGAGGTTGGCCAAGTTCTTTAAAAGGGGATAACCCATTGATTTTGACTCCTAAGGGTTTTTAATATGTTTTTTATATTTGTTTTGTTTTTTATTCGTCTTTAGATTCAAGTTGTAATCAAATCAAAGTTTTCTAGTTTGTCTCTAAAACTAGGGAGACAAATTACAAGGTTTGTAATTTGGGGAAATCTGGTTTTGGGGATAAAAACCAGTGCAGGGTTTTGAGCATAGGGTTAAGAACAGTTGGGAGCGAGTGTCGCGAGTTTACAGGGGATTGTAAGCGTAGAGATTGTTTTAACTCCTAGTAGAAACCTTGGGGAATGCAGCAGTAGGCAGGGTTTTGCCGAAGATGGGTAAATCTGCGTGTTATTTATTTTCCGCATTTATTCTAATTATTATTTGTGTTTGATATTATTTAATTACTCTGTGAAAATCTGCGATAAACCCTATTCACCCCCCTCTAGGGTTAATTTAGATCCTACAAGTTTTGTTAAATTGAACTGTTGTCTTACGTTATATATATTCATGGCGATGCGATCTAATCCTCTGCATAGGGGAAATGTTAATCCATACATAGTTAATCTTAGAGTGTCATTCAGATGAATTTTCTTATGCAGCTTTATATCCTTATCCTTACTTGATTTTTAAGCCATTTGTTCATCTTTTCGAGATCTCTGCCTTGATAACTGAGAATATTATTTTCCCAAATTTAATGTGTAACTACCTTTCAAAATGACAATTAACACTTACTCCCAATAGAACAACTTGCAAATGGAAGGTGTGCCTTGTATAAAATCTCATTTCACAACCATTTGTAATTGAATTTCCAAGCTTGGATCCCTCCAGTTCATCAATTAAATCATGCAACAATTTTTTGTCGATGACCAAACCTACAATCTATACGAACCATATTCCAAATGAAGATCCAAATCCACGATTTTAATATATCCTGGTTTTCATCCAAATCCGATATTTCTCCAGACCATTAGCTGAGTTCATGATCTCTTATGATCGATAAGGTTCGTCGTACCTCATTGCCAATAGAGTTTGTGGCTTCTCCAGACCGATCCATGACCTCTTTTGGCTCTTGTAAGCATGACTGATGCTTTACGATGAATATGTCTATCATACTGCTCTCTTCCGAAGCGACCAACTCCCTACACTCCGCTCTCGGCAATTTGGTGGTACAATTTCCAATGTTCTTGACCCTTTTAGGTCGATAACAATCTCTTCGGACTCTTGTCAAACCCAATCCATTCACTCTTCGACGAAAGGGACTTAACGATGACTGAGTCGATCCTGGAACTCCAGCAAAGAGACTTAACCCTTGCTCTTTATCTTTACCTCTTCAGGCAGTGCAATATGTGATCATTTATTCTTCGATCTTAACTCTCTGGTCACTGGCGTAATCCAACTCATACAACTTCATCCGCTCACTCTTTACAACAGGGACTTATATTTATTCTCCAACCTTGACTCTCCAATTGAAGGCTTGATTCAAGTGGTGCAAGTACATCATGTCGCTTTCCCAAAAAAAGGACTTATGTTTATTCTTCGACCTCGAATCCCCGGTTGAGGGTTTGTGAATATCCATGATGTACGCATTCAACTTTTCTCTCTACGACGCAGGGGCTCGAACCTTGTGGTTATAGCTCCCCTCTTCAATTGGTGTGATCGCGACATGTTTTGTTCATGTTGTAATGTGGATTTAAATACATAAAAATTCATTATTTGAGTAATTAGTGTCTAAAAAATAATATAGCCTAAGATTTGTCTCTTTGGGAATTGAAGCTTATTGTCATCTCAAAGAATGACTAGAGATCGATTGAGATCTTATACATGAAGTGACTCAACCGTTTTATTTCAGCCTTTGTTATTTACTTGGTTTCATGCCATCTTGATCCAGAAATGATGATCTGTGTTGATAAGCTAGACCTTCTTTAATTTGTAGAAGACGCCTGCTCATGTTTCATTGTGACAGTCATGTTTTTGGTATACCATGTGTGTTTTCCACTCCGCGCAAGCTCCTTAACCAAATCCTTTAAGTGTTTGTATTTGTCGGTATTACATTCATCTAGTTTGTGGATTATGCTGGATTTCCTAAAAGTATGTTCCAGTTCCGTCAGATCCCTCTGCATTACCCTGCGATACGTTAGACGTTCTTGTGTATCCAAGTAGATCATTTCAGAGATCTGTTTAAGTACGAATATGAAGAGAATTTTGGTACCTTTGGTTGCATTTTTTTATTTTTTGTATCCGTCTTCTAGCTTTCTCTTTCCTTGATCCTTATTCAATTCTCTCCAGACAATCCTCACTCGTTAACTACATTAGTCCCTTTTTGGTCAGTTTCATCGTTCTCCTACTATATAAACCATTCTACCTCATTGTAAAATTCTATGAAGTCCAGTGGAGGATATTTTTCCAAATCCATTTTGATATTAGTGTCATCCATGATTTTAAAAACCATGCTCTTCAATACCTTCGATGGATCTGGCTTACCTACTTAAGTAGCCATGAAATGAAAACTCATCAACAAATTTCTAAGGGACTTGTCTGCTATTTGCTTTATTATCGTTAGAACTACCTAGCTAATCCGTTTAGTATAAAAGAAAACATTGCTCCATCCCTTCCTCCGATGCCCTCTACGCTTCCGTAGGCATGATATATCGCATCAAGTGTGTTATAAGATCAGATTTCTCATCAAATGTATTTAAAGTTGGTAACTTAAATTCAAGCGAATTCCTAGCATGTCTGATAATAGGAGTAAAATGGACTTCTATTTTCATTCTCTAGTCTCCTCTTTGGAAATTTTCCTTTTATAACCCTTCCAGTCATATCCGTAAGCCTATCATTATCATCTACAAGTAGCCTTCGCTCTGCCCTAAGACTTCACGAAGGAATTCCAGGACATACTCCTTACGTTGTCCATCCACTGCCCGATCCGTGCCAACATGTTCAGTTTCAATTATAAGTCCGGCAATGTTCCCTCAAAGATCAGTTGGAGCCATGTCGATCCATATGCAGGGATCAATGTCAATCCATACGTAAGGATTGGTGTTGATCTTGTTAGGTGTGGCCAACTGGAGATTGTTAGGTGTGGCTCGCACTGGAATGGAGTGGGAGCGTGGATTGAACGGGAGAATTGTCTCACATTGCAAGATATTAAGAAAGATCATGATATATCTATGGTGTTGGTGGCATGTAACAATGGGGATTCCTTTTGTTACAATAAGTGCTTGCCAATACCAAATTATATGCTCAATGGGGGATGATGGGGATGTTCAATCGGGACGCCGGCATGAGAGACTTCGACCGTTGACTCCGATAGACACGGTGAAGCGCGTAAGGTACGCAGGGAATGCTGAAACTTAACATGGTATCGGAGCTCTATGGTTCGATGGGAATGATATGTGTAGCATGACCGAAGCATGGCTCCAAAGGGGCTTGAGCATGGGATGTTTGTCAAGGTGGAGATACGGTTATAAGCAGTCCGCTCCCCCACTGCTTATGAGAACTCGGGGTAGCAGCCTAGCCAACTGTAAAGAGTACTCGATGTGTAACTTTAAGGTGACTTGAGCAATGCTCGCCAAGGTGGAGATTGTTAGGTGTGGCCAACTGTGAAGAGTACTCAATGTGTAACTCCAAGGTGACTTGAGCAATGCTCGCCAAGGTGGAGATTGTTAGGTGTGGCCAACTGTGAAGAGTACTCAATGTGTAACTCCAAGGTGACTTGAGCAATGCTCGCCAAGGTGGAGATTATTAGGTGTGACCAACTGGAGATTGTTAGGTGTGGCTCGAATTGGAATGAAGTGGGTGTGAGAATTGTCTCACATCGCAAGATATTAAGAAAGATCGTGGTATATATATGGTGTTGGTGGCATGTAACAATGGGGATTCTTTTTGTTACAATAAGTGCTTGCCAATACCAAATTATATGCTCGATGGGAGACGATGGGGATGTTCAATCGGGATGCCGGCATAAGAGACTTCGACCGTTGACTCCGATAGACACGGTGAAGCGCGTACGGTACGCAGGGAATGCCGAAACTTTACAGATCTGATCCCTAGCATTTGTTTGAGGTTCAGCCCGGTTTCTCTAATCCTTTCGTTGCCTGCTAGGTCGAGGTCTATGCTCTTGAATCTGAATTATATCTGATTATATCTCTCTAGTTTGTCTTTGGAGTAAGCATTCCATCATCTCCTCCTGTTGTGTAGTGATTCTTACCATCATCGTAGCCTTTATCTCATCCATCATGGTTTGCGTATCCCCTCCAGTGGTATTGATATACGGATTATTTCCTCTCCAGGACGCCTCGTGGCTGCCCCCATGCTTGGTTCCTTGAGTTTCCTTAATGTTAGCTCTTCTGTAGCAACATGAATTTTTAAGACACATTAATTAATTAACGAATTAATTAAAAAACAATAAGTGCATGAAATTATCTGAATTTAGCTATGGAAGCTGCATCATTATGTTCATGATAAGTTTCTATTTAGCTTACATATAAAGTTTGTAAAAATCAGACTAATTGAAAAATTTATAAAAGAGACAAGTTAATTCGAAAATTAATAAAAGAAAGAAGCTAAAAAGATTTTTTTTGCAAATGATCGAATTTGACAGTGCGACCTTTTCCACCGCATCCATTACGATTTTCGGGGTTGTTTTCATGTATAACTTATCAAAATCCGAGTTCATATGAGAGAGATATCGCAAAAACATAATAATAATAATAATAATAATAAGAGGTGGGTCGACCTGTGGGTCAACCCAAGCAAGGATGGGTCAACCTACTAGAGTAAGATAGTCCAGATCACGCCTAGGATGGTGCAAAATGAGTCGAACGTTGTTTTCTTCGAACCATGTTGTGTTATCATGTTTTATAGGTTTATTTTCAAACCTAAGCTGACGTGGCAAGCTCTAATTGGTCCGATGACATGGCTAGCCTAAATCTAATCCATAAATCTGACGGTCTAGGATTCCCAGCTTAACCTATAAATAGACTTCTAACCTCCCCTCATTCTTCACAACAAAAATCTCTTCCCCTCCTAGGCTATTCTTCTATTTTAGAGACAGACCAACCTAAAATTTAAGGGGAATTAAGATACATACATACATACACATACATACACATACATATACATACATACATACATATATATATATACACACATAGATACATACATATATATGTGTGTGTGTGTGTGTGTATTCTCTGGAGGTGGATCTTTCGGGGTCACAAGGGGAGCTTTTTCTGGTGTGTTTTATAATTAATAGATTTTTGGTATTTTAAAGTAAATAGGCATTAGAATAGTTGTAGCATACAGTAGTTTTTCCTTGCAGTTTTATTTATAGTTTTCTTACAGCTTTGTTAATTTTTGTAAGTTCGTAGTTTTTCTGTAAATTTCTTTGTAAGTTATTTTTATAGTTTTTTCAATTTTTTTTTGAAAGAGGACAAAAACTTTATTTACACTCAAACAATTACAATGTTTACAGACCAATTACAATACAACTAAACTAATCACAAAACAAAAACTATTATATACATTATGACTTTCACCAAAACAGAAAACAACCACTTTAGATATACATGCATGCTTAAACAATTATACCAACAACTTCTAACGACAATCCTTCAGCAACTTGTTATGAATGTCAGCATATAATTGATTTTCTGTTCTCGATCCCTTCCTAAAGAATCTATTGCTCCTTTCAGTCCAAACTGAATAAATAAACCTCTTTAAAAATCTTCAGTAGAGGCTTAATTCTATTTATCCTCCATCTTGTTGCCTTAAAAATATTGTTCCATTCAGTCAAGCTTGAATTTGATGCTCTATGGTATCCTCCAGTGGCTAAAAGTCTGTTCCAAACATGACTAACATAGCGCATTCGAAGAACAAGTGCACATTAGTTTCTGCTTCACAATGACAAAGAACACAGAGACTATCATTGATCAAACCAAATGAACATAATCTTTCTTTTTTGTTTAATGCGTTAGCCATTACTTTCCTCAAGAGAAAGTTCTCTTTTGCTAAACTTCCCATGTTCCAGATTCTAGAGCTCCATGCAGATGATTGCCTTTCATTTTCCATCAAGTTATATACATGCTTGACAGAGTGTTTTTTACCCATCCACATAATTGCCGAATCATCTGAAGCATTATAACTCTCTGTAATATCACGCCAAAGCTGCCTTAACAGTGCAGGGCTTGAATATGGCAATACTGGATGTCCTTCATGCACGTAATCTTCAACTACAGCATTACCTGGAATGCCTGAATTTACTCTCAGATTGTATTCCACCACGTTATTCAAAATTAGTCCTGGCCTTGCCCATGGATCATTCCAAAATGATACTTTCTCTACATTTCTAATGTTGTATTGTATAAAAGATAAGAAGGTCTCTTTAAGCTTGAGTAAACTCTGTCAACTCCAGCTAGAATTCTGAGAGTTTGGCATTAACCAAAAATTCTTCTTTCCTATTAAATTGTGTTGAATCCATCTCGAGCATAGATGTTGATCATTAGAGAAAAACTTCTCAATGTAACATGACATAGCAGCCTTATTCCATATATAAATGTTGGTTATACCAAGTCCCTCATTGTAACACCCCGTAATTTTATAACATTAAAATTCACAAATTAAAGTATACTTAATTTTTAGAAAAGAATTAAGTGAAATGGGTTGCGCAGAGAAATAGATATATTGATATATATATATATATAAATTAAATAAATAAATATGCGAAAAAGTTCAAAATAGCGAATTGGGAGGGGGAATAACCGAACCGGCCCATTTTTGAGGTCGACCCGAGCCCTGCTGGGTCGACTAGGGGTTAATCCAGGGTGTTTGGCTGTCAACCCGTGGGCCGATTCGCTCAAATGCAGATTTTGCATTTGATTGGTTCTCATGGTTCAGGGTTAATCTAATGGTCCTAAATAACTTCCTACACCTATAAATACATCCTAATGCTAACCCTAAACCTAATTAAAATTGGAACCAAAGCCGTTATGCCGTCGCCATGGAACTCAGTGTAGCCGCCGCCAACTAAAGAGGAAGATAGCTAATCAATTCAACCTAATTCAAGCTTAGAGCTTCAACACCGAATCAACTAACGTCGCTACAACAATTCTGCATCAAGTTTGTTCAATTGTTCATAATTCTTTAACCACGAAAGGCAAGTTCGATTTCTCTAATCAAGATAATTATTAAATTAAGTAAGATTAGATATAATTGTGGATTATATGGATATAATGTGAATTATTGACCGTATGATATCATTATGTTGTTAAATTGTGATGTTATCATACATGTTGTAAAGTTATGATCTATGTTGTAATTCTATGATTGGTTTATGTATAATCAAATCATCATGTTGTTTAAATGCTAGTTTGGTTATGTTGATTCATATGATAGATCATATGTATGTATGCAAGTTTAGATGTTGATTTAGACATAAATCACATGCAAGTTAGTAAAGATTATGACATCTATTTTAGATCAAAAGTTAGGCTATGACATGTATGAGTTATATGCTAAATCTTTACATGCTAGTTTATACGTTTAGAGGTAAATTTACACCATTGTTATGTTGCATAAATCACATATGCAAGTTTATATAAAAATATGAGTTTGGAATATGAATCATGTTATGCAAGTTTGTGGTTATTGCCTATGTAAATTTTGTGATGAAAATCTTATTCATAACATGCAGGTTAATACCTTTTAGGCCTATGTTTAGATCTATGATTTTATGCAAGTTATGTGGTAAATTCTCATATGCAAGTTAGGCCTATTTTGTATGTTATGTGAATATGTGGTGTTTTTCCCTTTTTCATGTGTTAGACTATTTCTTAGTCTATCATATATTCTATGCGAACGGACGCCGCGGGGGTTATGGGAAAAATATTGATTATGTTAATAAATGTGAATTGGCATGTAATAGCCTTAAAAGAGGCATATATGTAAATTGAGATATTAATTGGCAAAGTGATATATGGATATAATTAATGTGAATTATGGTCATAAAGATAATTGGAATTTTATTAACATATTTGATTAGGAATAATTAATCCAATTATGGGATGAAAATATTGATTATGTTAATAAATGTGAATTGGCATGTAAATGAGGCATATAACGAATTTGAGATATTAATTAAGGTGAATTGCCTTAAAAGGCGAAAAATTTAATGAAGGCATTAATTGGAAAATTAATGTGTAGTAATGGACATAGTTTAATTATGGACATAGATTAATTTGAATTTGAATAGGGATATTAAATATTGGGAATTGGCACAAATGCCTAAAAAGGCATGAAATTAATTTGAGATGTAAATTGGTACAATTTATGTACCATAAATAGTGGACATAATTAAGGTGACATATTTATACATAAATAAATATGGAAATGATTTGTAATTTGAATAGGGAAAGTAATTCAAATATTGGGGGAAATTAATTATGTATAATTAATTGCCTAAGACACGAGGTTGGACTCATTTGTGGTGTAAGACTACTCGGACCCGCCCGACAAATCCAGCAGCCACAAATGGTAGCCCAATGTGAGAGGTCAAAGGCCCAAACTAAATGCGTAACAATTGTATGGACACGAGGTTAGGCTCGTTTGTGGTGTAAGACTGCCCGGACCCGCCCGGCAAATCCAGCAGCCACAAATGTCAGTCTAATGTGAGAGGTCCTACAGGGGTTACGATAGTAATAAATTAAGAAACACTTAACCAAAGTAAATATGTAGTGGGACATGAGGGGGTTAAGTGGGTGCCTTGGGTGGCATGAGGAATCTAGTGGGTGACATGTGGGTGACATGAGGATGTCATGAGAAATACGATTAGAAAAATGGAGTAATTTGAATATAAACAATTATGACATGTAATTCAAATTATTGGATAAAATAGGTATTGACACCTATGAAGGGAAAGGTTTTAATTAATTGATTAATTAATTAAAAATGGACATGGTAAATGAAATGGACTACTTAACCAAATCTGATCCCTAGGGATTGTAAGAACTTAAGTTTAAGTTGAGGGTTAAGTAAACTGGGTTATACGGAATGAGTGGGTTAAGTAAATCTTGGGTAGGTGGGTAATTTTAGTACATATAGGCCCACAAACTTAACCGTAAATTAAATATGTCTAAACCAGTGAGAGGGTTAAGTAAATCTTGGGTAGGTGGGTAATATTTGTGTATATAGGCCCACAGACTTAACCAATACAACCTGTTAATTAAACAAAAGGGCGAGACTAGGTTAAATTAGAAAACACTTAACCAAATTTATACATGTAAGTGGACATGGGGTTAAGTGGGATGTATTAGAGGGGACCAAGCCTAGGTGGGAAGCTTGGTGGGGGCCCTTTTCAGTCCAGTAGCCCATTAAGTATCTTTGTGAGCTCGACCCAAGTCGAGGACGGGACACGCCTACTGGGCCTGATTGTTAGAGGCCAAAATGGGTTAGCGGTGGCAACGCAAGTCCAACGGGATCATGTGCGTGCGTGGGCCCGGGCTGGTAGGTAAGACGTTGTTGCATCGTGTAGGTATAAGCCGTGCATCCTTAAGTTGTATTGGGTTGCCACTTTAGGGGAGTGATACACCCCACTGTGGGACCAACACGGGTATCTACGAGTTAGGGAGCCGATCGAATGGGGCAGGGTAGTGGGTACATCTAGTGGAGATAGGAGCAGACGGCACCTATGTAGTCAGCTAGGGGTGCACGAAGCTACCATTATTAATTAATCATTAAACGGGTACACCTAGTGGAGATAGGAGCAGGCGGCACCTATGACGTCAACTAGGAGTACATGGAATTACCATTGAAGGGGTACATCTAGTGGGGATAGTGGGTACATCTAGTAGTACACGAAGCTATCATCATTCTATTTAGTCAAGAGGGATCAAGTTTCTAGCATGGGTGCAGTTAGTGTTAGTACAGTACAGTACGGTAGAGTATAGTAATTACCCTATATTGATTAGGAAGCGCCTTTAACGTTATCTTTGCTCATCCTATTATTTTTGGTTGCTTGGTCTTGCCATTAATTCACAGTCATTTCCTTATTTACCAAGCTTATGTCTTATCCTAGTTACTTTGATAATTATATTGTTGGAGTTATCGGACTTGCCAGACTTTATGTCTGACCCCCTTTGTTTCCACCTCTTTTCTTCCTTCCCCCCCAGGTTCTTAGGGTGGGAAGCTTGATTTGGATCTCTTTGGGAGCACTTGGATTTGGATTGCTGAAGTAAAGCTCAACCTATCTCTTTTATGGCTATTTATGGGATTATGCTTTTTATATTATGTACTCTGATTTTGTCAAGATGGATATTATGTACTTGACTTTAGTCTTTGGGTTTTGGTGATGTAACCAAACATATTTACCTTCCGTTGCAATAAATAAAGTTTTAAATTTTCAAGTACTATTTCATATCTGTCTTGTTGTGATTTTCTGTTCTATATTCACTTAAAACGCTCCATTGAAGTTAATGCATTCCCTTTGTGAGTGACATTAATGGACATGGGGTGTTACACGTGGTATCAGAGCTGAAGGTTACCAGAACAGATAAGATATTTTGAGAAACTATTTTTCAAAAGCATTTTTATAAAGAATACTTTCAAAAATATGTTTGTAGAAGAGTATTTTTGAAAGAAATGTTTGTTTTAAAAAAACATAATCCCCAAGATCCATATATCCTTCCTTCGACTCTCCGTTTTGAATCTCTTCCTCTTTCGCTTTTTTGGATTTCCCCTCCGCGTATAGATGCTTTTTCTAAGATAAATAGGGACTTCCATACGAAGGACGAAAAACCACTTCAAGGGACTTAGACGTTTGACGGGCTAGAAGTTAGTTCAAGGGAGTGGAGGGCTTGCTGATACCTTTAAGGTAGACGATGGGAGGAAGGTTCAAATAGCTGTTGGTTAATGAAGGACGAAACCTCATCTTGGTGGAAGGTCACGAATGAGGAATGTGAACAAGAAGGCTAGTAGTTATCCTTTTGGAGAAATAGGACACCTTATTAGGATTGTCCAAAGAGGCAAGGGCAAAGTACAGGATCTTCTGGAGGGTAGTTATATTCCCTCACGGCTGGTATACCTGATAGGGGTAGGACCGTCCAGGTAGAAATTTGGTTTCCTTTATCATTATGTTCGAACTTTGTTTGATTCTGGCGCTTCATACTCGTTACTATCTGCTTCGTTAGTTGAAAACACTGCACCTAAATACTAGTCTAGTTAAGGATCCCATCCTAGTCTCAAATCTTTTTGGTGGTTCGGCTCATCCTTCAATGGTTTGTCGGGGTTTGAGAGTGTCTATCTTGGACGTTGGATTTGAATGCAACGCCTTCGTCCTTGGTTTCACGGGCTATAGTTTGATTCTAGGGGTGGATTGGCTACCCAGGCGGGGTGTCATCCTAGATAGTGAAAGGAGGGTAGTTAGACTATTGATTCATTATGGAAAGACCCTCATATTTCTTGTGACCCTAGGGGTTCAGTGACGTTTAGCTGTCTAGAATCTCTTGACGTATCCAACGGTGATTTGGAATCTTTTCGTGTGGTCCGTGAGTATAGTGATGTCTTCGATGAAGTGCGGGGTTTACCTAGAGGCACGAGGTATTCGTGTGTGCCTAGGGGATAATGCAAAGTCAGTTAGGTGATTGGTGATGGTTTTGAAGCAAGACTGGCGAGGACAGCCAGAGTCGGTTAAGTGCCCAATTATTTGTTTTGCTAGTATCATCTCACGTAGACTGTCTGAAATCGGAGGAGGTATTCCTTGGGTGCTTGTCTGATATTGGTTTAGGCCTTTGGGGCTTGTGCTTGGGGGATATCGAGTTCGAATAGGATGGCTTGCGTGGGAGATGGATAGTTGCGATGAGTTCACATGGATAGTATCTCGATAGATTTTGTTGATGGATTACCAAGATCGAGGAAGGGTAATACGGGGATTTGGGTTATAGTAGATAGACTTACTAAGAGCGCCCATTTTATTCCCGTGAAGAGTAAGAGAACTGCTCCATGGTTAGCTTCTGTATACGTCCGAGAGATAGTTCGTTTGCATGGTGTTCCTTGTAGCATAGTAAGCCACCGCGATTCTATCTTCACTAGCGAATTTTGGAGGAGCTTACAAGAAGCGGTAGGGACTCAGTTATGTTTGAGCACCGCATATCATCCTCGGACGGACGACCAAACCGAGAGGGTTAATCGTATTCTAGAGGACCTTTTGAGGTTATGTATCCTAGACTTTGGGGGTACATGGGAAGAGCATCTTCCATTGGTGGAGTTCGCATATAATAATAGCTTTCAGTCTAGCATTGGCATGACACCTTTCGAAGCTCTTTATGGATGACCTTGTCGTTCACCTACACGTTGGTGGGAATCTACGGATAAGATCTTACTTGGGCCCGATATGATTAGAGAGACTTCGGAGAAGATTGATTTGATTCGAAGAAGGATGAAAGCGGCGCAAGATAGGCAGAAATCTTATGCGGATAAGAGGAGGACAGATCTTGAGTTTGAGGTTGGGGACATGGTCTTTATCAAAGTGTCTCCATTACGGAATGTTGTTCGCTTTGGGTCCGTTGGGAAATTAGCACCAAGGTTCGTAGGGCCGTTACCTATAAAGGAGAAGATTGGTCAGATGGCGTATAGAGGGGAGTTGCCTGAGAGACTTAGTGGTGTACACGACGTATTCCATGTATCACATTTGAGGAAGTGCTTACACGAGACCGCGGAGGTAGTGGAGCCGAGCTTGCTTAGAGTGGTGGAAATAGAGCGTGATGTGACGATTCGACGAGCTCCTACATGCATTCTTGGGTCGGAGATCAAGAAGTTGAGAAATCGAGAGGTCAGACTAGTCAAAGTACAATGGGGGGACGATGAGAGTAACGCTACTTGGGAGACGGAAGAGAAGATGCGTTCATTGTATCCTTTTCTTTTCGAGGGTATGTCTTTTAATTTCTCCTTTATCGCTTAGCTTGTGCTTATCTTATCTTTAGTATGTCCTCTCGCTAGTATCTTTGACCTTCAGTTAGGGAAATCCTATAGTTGAAACATGTGTTTGAGACATGTTATGTTTGATGGATGCTAAGTGGATGCAAGTGTTCGCTAGTGGTTGCTCGTGGATGCATATACACACACTATTAGGCACCAGATCGGCTCAGTCACTTCATATTGCATATATATGGATGTATTTAGTAAAATGGATGTATAATGGTTGTATTATCATATGGTTGCTGCATTCGGGTGGATGGTTGTGCACGCATATAGAATTAATATGTATCATTAGGAATCTTTTGCATACATATTGGACGCATGGCACTATCATGAATTGCACTAAGGAGGTCGACTGAATCAGTAGACCCCCTAATTTTGCATTAGATATGGACATATACACACACTGTGCATATAAACATTAAAGCATTAGAAGTCTTTTAAGGACAATGGATGCTGGTGTTTGATGGTTGAGTAGATGGACGATTAGATGGTAGGATATACATTCTTCTTGATTTGGAGATTTCGGGGACGAAATCCTTTAAGGAGGGGAGAATGTAACACCCCGTAATTTTACAACATTAAAATTCACAAATTAAAGTATACTTAATTTTTAGAAAAGAATTAAGTGAAATGGGTTGCGCAGAGAAATATATATATATTGATATATATATATATATAAATTAAAAATTAAATAAATAAATATGCGAAAAAGTTCAAAACAGCGAATTGGGAGGGGGAATAACCGAACCGGCCCATTTTTGAGGTCGACCCGAGCTCTGCTGGGTCGACTAGGGGTTAATCCAGGGTGTTTGGCTGTCAACCCGTGGGCCGATTCGCTCAAATGCAGATTTTGCATTTGATTGGTTCTCATGGTTCAGGGTTAATCTAATTGTCCTAAATAACTTCCTACACCTATAAATACATCCTAATGCTAACCCTAAACCTAATTAAAATTGGAACCAAAGCCGTTATGCCATCGCCATGGAACTCAGTGTAGCCGCCGCCAACTAAAGAGGAAGATAGCTAATCAATTCAACCTAATTCAAGCTTAGAGCTTCAACAACGAATCAACTGACGTCGCTACAACAATTCTGCATCAAGTTTGATCAATTGTTCATAATTCTTTAACCACGAAAGGCAAGTTCGATTTCTCTAATCAAGATAATTATTAAATTAAGTAAGATTAGATATAATTGTGGATTATATGGATATGATGTGAATTATTGACCGTATGATATGATTATGTTGTTAAATTGTGATGTTATCATACATGTTGTAAAGTTATGATCTATGTTGTAATTCTATGATTGGCTTATGTATAATCAAATCATCATGTTGTTTAAATGCTAGTTTGGTTATGTTGATTCATATGATAGATCATATGTATGTATGCAAGTTTAGATGTTGATTTAGACATAAATCACATGCAAGTTAGTAAAGATTATGACATCTATTTTAGATCAAAAGTTAGGCTATGACATGTATGAGTTATATGCTAAATCTTTACATGCTAGTTTATATGTTTAGAGGTAAATTTACACCATTGTTATGTTGCATAAATCACATATGCAAGTTTATATAAAAATATGAGTTTGGAATATGAATCATGTTATGCAAGTTTGTGGTTATTGCCTATGTAAATTTTGTGATGAAAATCTTATTCATAACATGCAGGTTCATACCTTTTAGGCCTATGTTTAGATCTATGATTTTATGCAAGTTATGTGGTAAATTCTCATATGCAAGTTAGGCCTATTTTGTATGTTATGTGAATATGTGGTGTTTTCCCCTTTTTCATGTGTTAGACTATTTCTTAGTCTATCATATATTCTATGCGAACGGACGCCGCGGGGGTTATGGGAAAAATATTGATTATGTTAATAAATGTGAATTGGCATGTAATAGCCTTAAAAGAGGCATATATGTAAATTGAGATACTAATTGGCAAAGTGATATATGGACATAATTAATGTGAATTATGGTCATAAAGATAATTGGAATTTTATTAACATATTTGATTAGGAATAATTAATCCAAATATGGGATGAAAATATTGATTATGTTAATAAATGTGAATTGGCATGTAAATGAGGCATATAACGAATTTGAGATATTAATTAAGGTGAATTGCCTTAAAAGGCGAAAAATTTAATGAAGGCATTAATAGGAAAATTAATGTGTAGCAATGGACATAGTTTAATTATGGACATAGATTAATTTGAATTTGAATAGGGATATTAAATATTGGGAATTGGCACAAATGCCTAAAAAGGCATGAAATTAATTTGAGATGTAAATTGGTACAATTTATGTACCATAAATAGTGGACATAATTAAGGTGACATATTTATACATAAATAAATATGGAAATGATTTGTAATTTGAATAGGGAAAGTAATTCAAATATTGGGGGAAATTAATTATGTATAATTAATTGCCTAAGACACGAGGTTGGACTCATTTGTGGTGTAAGACTGCCCGGACCCGCCCGGCAAATCCAGCAGCCACAAATGGTATCCAAATGTGAGAGGTCAAAGGCCCAAACTAAATGCGTAACAATTGTATGGACACGAGGTTAGGCTCGTTTGTGGTGTAAGACTGCCCGGACCCGCCCGGCAAATCCAGCAGCCACAAATGTCAGTCTAATGTGAGAGGTCCTACAGGGGTTACGATAGTAATAAATTAAGAAACACTTAACCAAAGTAAATATGTAGTGGGACATGAGGGGGTTAAGTGGGTGCCTTGGGTGGCATGAGGAATCTAGTGGGTGATATGTGGGTGACATGAGGATGTCATGAGAAATACGATTAGAAAAATGGAGTAATTTGAATATAAACAATTATGACATGTAATTCAAATTATTGGATAAAATAGGTATTGACACCTATGAAGGGAAAGGTTTTAATTAAATGATTAATTAATTAAAAATGGACATGGTAAATGAAATGGACTACTTAACCAAATCTGATCCCTAGGGATTGTAAGAACTTAAGTTTAAGTTGAGGGTTAAGTAAACTGGGTTATACAGAATGAGTGGGTTAAGTAAATCTTGGGTAGGTGGGTAATATTAGTACATATAGGCCCACAAACTTAACTGTAAATTAAATATGTCTGAACCAGTGAGAGGGTTAAGTAAATCTTGGGTAGGTGGGTAATATTTGTGTATATAGGCCCACAGACTTAACCAATACAACCTGTTAATTAAACAAAAGGGTGAGACTAGGTTAAATTAGAAAACACTTAACCAAATTTATACATGTAAGTGGACATGGGGTTAAGTGGGAAGTATTAGAGGGGACCAAGCCTAGGTGGGAAGCTTGGTGGGGGCCCTTTTCAGTCCAGTAGCCCATTAAGTATCTTTGTGAGCTCGACCCAAGTCGAGGACGGGACACGCCTACTGGGCCTGATTGTTAGAGGCCAAAATGGGTTAGCGGTGGCAACGCAAGTCCAACGGGATCATGTGCGTGCGTGGGCCCGGGCTGGTAGGTAAGACGTTGTTGCATCGTGTAGGTATAAGCCGTGCATCCTTAAGTTGTATTGGGTTGCCACTTTAGGAGAGTGATACACCCCACTGTGGGACCAGCACGGGTATCCACGAGTTAGGAGCCGATCGAATGGGGCAGGGTAGTGGGTACATCTAGTGGAGATAGGAGCAGACGGCACCTATGTAGTCAGCTAGGGGTACACGAAGCTACCATTATTAATTAATCATTAAAGGGGTACACCTAGTGGAGATAGGAGCAGGTGGCACCTATGACGTCAGCTAGGAGTACATGGAATTACCATTGAAGGGGTACATCTAGTGGGGATAGTGGGTACATCTAGTAGTACACGAAGCTATCATCATTCTATTTAGTCAAGAGGGATCAAGTTTCTAGTATGGGTGCAGTTAGTGTTAGTACAGTACAGTACGGTAGAGTATAGTAATTACCCTATATTGATTAGGAAGCACCTTTAACGTTATCTTTGCTCATCCTATTATTTTTGGTTGCTTGGTCTTGCCATTAATTCACAGTCATTTCCTTATTTACCAAGCTTATGTCTTATCCTAGTTACTTTGATAATTATATTGTTGGAGTTATCGGACTTGCCAGACTTTATGTCTGACCCCCTTTGTTTCCACCTCTTTTCTTCCTTCCCCCCCCCCCCCAAGGTTCTTAGGGTGGGAAGCTTGATTTGGATCTCTTTGGGAGCACTTGGATTTGGATTGCTGAAGTAAAGCTCAACCTATCTCTTTTAT
Source organism: Allium sativum (assembly GCA_030737875.1). Taxonomy (NCBI): domain Eukaryota; kingdom Viridiplantae; phylum Streptophyta; class Magnoliopsida; order Asparagales; family Amaryllidaceae; genus Allium; species Allium sativum. The sequence continues at coordinate 4,261,425 of JASFAX010000037.1, read as the reverse complement.
GGCTATTTATGGGATTATGCTTTTTATATTATGTACTCTGATTTTGTCAAGATGGATATTATGTACTTGACTTTAGTCTTTGGGTTTTGGTGATGTAACCAAACATATTTACCTTCCGTTGCAATAAATAAAGTTTTAAATTTTCAAGTACTATTTCATATCTGTCTTGTTGTGATTTTCTGTTCTATATTCACTTAAAACGCTCCATAGAAGTTAATGCATTCCCTTTGTGAGTGACATTAATGGACATGGGGTGTTACACTCATGTTCCTTGTCTTCATAGAGCTTAGTAAAAGAAATAGGCACCATTTTCTTAGAATACAGATTTCCATACCATAAGAACTTATTAAAATCACTTGTAATCATATTAATGAGCTTTACTGGCAATATGTAATACCTAGTCCATTAAGAAGTGATTGCAACTGCTATTGATTGCACTATGGTGAGCCTTCCTACTTGAGATAATTTGCAGCATGGCCATTGTTATAGTTTATTGATGATCTTCCCGTATAATGGCATGCAATTTTGCTTTATGATGCAAGAGAAAATCCAAGGAAGACCCAAATAATATGAATTCGTAGGCAGATCCAACAACCCTGCAAACTTGATAATTTCCATTTTCCTCTCCAATGGAAGCCCAACAATCATGATATGTGACTTCTTTATGTTAATCTGAAGACCAGTTAGTGAATAAAACTAGTGCAACGTGGATAAAATACACTGGATGTTGGATATTGTTGGCTTTGTAAAGATTATGAGGTTGTCTGCAAAGAGAAGATAAGTGATCAATGGTTCCTTACAGCGAGGATGCAGTTCTAATTTACCTTCCTCCACTTACTGCAACATAAGAGAGTTCAATAATTCCATCACAATAATGAAGAGGTATGCAGAAATCAGATCCCCTTGTCTTACCCCTTGAGTCCCCTTGAAAAATCCATGAAGACTACCACTTCTTGAAATAGAATATCTTGGGAAAGATATGCATGTATATATCCAAGTCAAAAAAGGAATAGGAAAATTCATTCTAGCCATTACAACTAGAATAGAATGCCATGAATTGGAATCGAAAGCTTTTTTAATATCCAATTTAATCATGCATCTAGGGGATATATTTTTTCTATTATAGCCACATAATAATTCTTGTGTTATAAGAATGTTATCACTTATTGTTCTACCACTAACAAAGGCTGATTGATTGGATGAGATGACAAATGACAGCACCTTCTGCAATCTATTAGCTAAAACCTTCGAAATTACTTTATATAAGACATTACAACAGGAGATTGGTCTGAAATCTGAGATAGGATTTTCTACCTTTGGTATTTATGCAATTGAAGTAGCAGCTAGACTTAATGGCAAGTTGTTATGAAAAAAGAAAAATTGCATACCTTTATTAAGTCATCCCCAATTACCTTCCAGCATTGTTGAAGAAAGTAAGCATTGTAACCATCAGCCCTTCCACAACTTGTAGCATCCAATACAAAAACTGCATCCTTAATTTCATCTCTTGATATTTGAGCAATAATATTCTAAGACTGTTCAGTGGTCAGGTAAGGCAAATTAACATGATAAAAAGGCTCTATATCAATTTGAAGTGGATTAGATGAAGCCAATATTAAAGAGAAATAATTGACAAAAGCTTCATTTATATTACTGACCTGATATTGCAACTCCATGTGCATGTCTCTAATAAAGAAGATCGAATTTGTTTCTTTACCTTAAGATAGTTATGATAGTATTTAGTGTTCCTGTCTGTATATCCTTTTCTTTCCTCAAAATAGTAGATTACCTAAATGCTTGCATCTCCATACCCAAAGCAGATTTGAGCCTGAGTTTTAGATCTAGATCTGATTGCTGAAGCTTCAAATCATATGGATTTCTTTGTACAGCCTCCTGAACTCTAACTAAATCTTCCCTTGCAGTTGAAGATAATTTGGAGACTTTTCCAAAATTGCTTGAAGACCAGGCTCTTAAATGAAATTTAACCTGCTTCATCTTACACGAAAGAGAACTCAAAGGATTAAGAGAATACTTATTAGACCAAACCTACAATAAAAGATTAGAAAAATCCATATGTTATAACAAAAAATTAAAAAAATTTGAAATTGGTTTTACCTTTGCCAAGAGCATCATCATAACCCCAATCAAATAGTAAACAACACTGATCAGACATGGCAGATGGAAGAGTTTGATAATATAATTAGGCCATTGATTAAGAAATTGATAGTTAGCAAAGATATGGTCGAGTTTACAAAGTGTTGGATTACCTATCTGTTACAATTAGACCAAGTATAATTCAGACCAAAGTATAATTCAAACATTCAAACAGTACAACTATTTATAACTCCACTATTCAAACACATCACAGGAATATGTACTTGTAAATAAACTTAAATCGATAGACAAATTTGTTTGAACACAATAAAATAATATTTTATTTCAACCAAATCTGTTTATTACAAATATCAGTACAACTTTCTATTTTCTGTACATCACCTCCTCACTACTGTTCACTCAACACTCATTTACATATCTATATAATTCATATATACATACAGTTTCATATTGACTCATATTCATTGACTTATATACACTCTGCATTCTCTATCTTCTGTCAGTCCAGTCTTTACAGCTTTCGATCAGTCCAGACACCATCTGCTCACCTGTCACATAAAACAAGAACACACACAGTAGACTGCAATAAAAATAAAATTCAATACAAACAAATAAAAATTTATTTTTATTTGCCTCGGAATTACGGTGTGTTTCTCATCATTTTTCTAGACTTGGTCTGATATGCAGGAACAGAAAATCAGTCTGCTGGCTGCATGTTTGGAGAATTTAAGTCAGAGATCCTACTTTCTCCCATTTAATGGTATCTTATTTGTTATTGACATGATTTTGTACTTGAGAGGAAAATTTATTTGTATACTCTGATTTAAGCTGAGACTATAAAAGACATATGTCTTGTATTACACCTAATTTGTATAAAGAATTGTTTTGAAATAACATCTTGTTGTAAAATAACGTTTCCGCTGTTTTTATGTTATGCTTGTGAATATAGCCTGTAAGGGATGCGGGGGGTTTTCATCTTCTATAGATTTCCTAGCTACTGCTAATCCATTTAGGCTTTAACAAGTGCAAATACCATTTCCTCTCGGTGAAAGCACTAAAATTATAGATGTTAGGAATGACCCAGACTCTTGACCACCTAACACCACCTACACCAAAAGAGAAAAAGATGTGTTGTAAAATTGCTAGGGTGATATGGGACGATCATTACATGAAGAAACAAAAGAAATCTATGGTATAAATCACAATACGGGGATAACATGTAATAATAACATATGAAATAAAATAGTAGTGAGACATAACAAAGTGAAAATCATACTTCATAGAACCACAGAGTTATGCATAATATGATATTATATTTGGTTACACCGTTTCATCACTACATGCCTGGAAGTTTAAAGTTAAACATCCAAATTAAAATATTTACAAATAGTAATATGATGGCACCCCCATCTCGTCTTTAAATTAGTTTAAGTGCAACCAAAACCAAATATCTAATATGCTTATCAACAATGTCAATGAACACCCAAGATAATTAGAGGAAATATAAAACCTTGTGTCAAACAATAGTTTGGTGTGAGCAATAATAATTATCAAAAGCTAATACAAAATATGCTACTAGATAGGTCTAGATATCATACCTGGAGCGTCCCTCCAACTATGGAGTTTATCATATAATAACTAGTGGATTATCCCTGCAACCAAGGAGTTTATCACATAATAACTAGGTAAAAATGTTTAGTTAAAAAAACAAAAAAGATATAGATCATGATAGAATATTCTAACAACCTAAACCACTGGGTTCATTCTCTATCTCCTCTCTATAATCTTAAAGCGATGGAATACCTAGAGAAAGAAGATAAGAGCATCTATAATGACCATAACATTCATGAAGCAAATCCTAACCATTATCGAGACAATCATGAAATTATGTTTGAAGCCTTATAACAAAGCATTGAAGAAATGCTATACCCGATACCTACTGCCTCAAGATTCGAAACACCTCGCTTAAAGTCTCAAAGCACTTGCTTTGGAGCTTCAAAATATTTTTCTCCAAGCTTATAACATCTTGCTTCGCACTACAAAATATCTTTCTTCATAACACTCGCTTCGGACTTTGAGACAATCTACTTTGAGTGAAAGAGAATCAAATTAATTATAACAAGCTCGAAAATAGGACTGTTGAATTGTGACGGCCCGCCCCGCACCAACCGACATTTACTCCCATTGTGCGCTGTACACATGTCCAATTGGCATAGGACGGTCGCCAAAGAAGAGAAAGAAAGAAAATGAACCAAATAAAGAACCTGTAATATGTCTCACAGCGCATGGAATAAAATATAATAACCAACATGTACTTAACATAAAACAGATGAGACAGTGCATAAGCTGAAAATCAGAACTAAACATCACAGCAGCGGAAATATCAAATACAGCTTATTACAACTTCAAAATACTGTCTCTAAGATAAACAAAATAGGTATGCTACTAATGCCCAAAGTAGATACCGATCACGACACAGGGAGAATAACTATATATCATACGTGGAGCCTCCTGCTCGTCTTCAGTCCATCTACCAAGCGCACTACCAGCTATCCCTGTCTCTAGTCTGCTCGTGTGAGCACCCAGAGTAATAAGAAGAAACATAAAACTCTGGGTCAGACATCAGTCTGGTATGAGTGGTAGCAAGCATAAACAGAATAATAACAGGTATACTAAGTCATACCTGAATCTGGACCTGCAACCAAAGAGTTAGTACTACACGGTACAATACTCTGTGATTTCACAAACACATAATATAAGTATACGGGGGTGGGGATGTGTATGTCAAACAATCAAGCATAGCAACCATCCTCACAACTCTCACTCAGTGCGTAAAGCATACGGTATCTACTTCTTTGATCACCATAACCCTTCAAGAAAACGACAGAACTCGACTTTGTACGACTATGTCCATTCCTACTACCACCAACGCCAAACCTATGGGATCACGCCCAACGTATCCATGATCCCACTCCATTGGTAGGTAGCTCCCTAGTCGCACCATATCCAAAGCCCGAGTCCGTCCATACACCTCTAATACATAGTGATCCAAAGTCATAGACACCGACAACTCCTTAGCACACGTCCCGCAGCAAAGCCCAATCACGAAGTGAACTCATTGGTTCCCGTCTGGATCCTGAGCTCGAACTTCCACTTGAACTACCTTTGCATTTCGGGTTATGGATCTCCATTGGATCGGTTCGGACTCCTTTCATCTTCATTGGAATCGTGGTCTTCATCGTCTCGGTTCGTGACTACTACCTCGGGTCGGATCGGAGTACACCATCGGTTCGTGGCCTCCAGTCCCATCTGGATCGGATCGGGTTCTCCACCACGCAACGGCTCGGGTCACGCCTCCTGGTCATAGCTCCAAGCCCCTCGCCCTCCTCCAAGTCTCCGGTTCGTTGTCCTCAAGGTGATCAGATCGGATCGTGTCGTTATCACTCCAGGCGGGTCGGGTCGGAGTCTTCAATCACCAAGCCTTGAATCGCGACTTCTCGGATCGGTTCGGATCCTTCAGCTCGTGGCGCAGCTTGCTTCGCTATAACGATCGGTTCGGTTCGTGGTGAAGGGAAATGGGCGGTTCGGATCGGGTAGGGGGCGATCCGATCCGATTTCCTGCACTGACTTTTCCAGCGACTGTTTACGCCACTCGACGACGTTTTTGACCATTCTAACTATTGCAATCAATCACAAAGCATGTCATAGTGTCATAGCAATACATACAAGTGACCTCAAACACCAAAACAACAACATGATATGATAAAATGGATCAAACATAGCCAAAACCCCATGTTTTCCCTTAAGCATATGTGAGCATAACTAATGGTATGATTAGCAAAACTTAACCAAATTAACCCAAACTCATATCAGAGGTCTAAAACATCGTTTATGATTTTATAAACATTCTTCCAGAATTTATTTTCCTTTAAAAACGCTGATTAGCACTAATCACCCCAATTTAGCCATAATTAGTGCAAAAAGCAAGCTAATCACTCACCTTAGCCACAAAACAACTAAGATCTGAAATAATTCTCTGATTTGATGCGAATCCCAATGCTAACAGCAGCTCCAAGGTTGATTAGGTGAAGATCTTCTTTGATTAGGAGTTGCTAAGCCAAATCCTTGACCAAGAGATGATTTGGAGGTGGTCTAGAGGTTGGAAGCCATTTTTAGGGATCCTTAGTGATAAGTGGAGGCTAGAAAACTGAAATGGAATGATTCTCCATCTCATTTCAGCCCTCCCATAACCCTAATCCCGAAATGGGTTATAGGCCTACTCACTAATCACCCGATTCGGCCCGGTTAAGCAGTTTTTCACCCTCCAAACCTTGTTTCAGCCATATCTCCCAAACGGTAAGTCCGTTTGGCTATTATGACCACTCTACGGAAAGAGAAACTACCAAACGAATCAAATGGAAGTGGTTTCAAGTCAAAATTCCTTCCCTATCAAAAGTTATGGCCAAAACAGTACTGACTAGGGGTAAAATGGTCATTTAAAAATCGACAAAAATCATGAACAGGGGAAATGACTCAAATAAATGTTTCCCAAAGTTATATGACCATACAACTTCACACGGGAAAGAAATAAATATCCTACAATCCTATGATGTGTAGAATACGGGTCGTTACACTCTTCCCCCCTTAAGAAATTTCGCCCCCGAAATTCCCTAATCAAAAACACACAAGGGTCCCGCATGCCTATCAATCATAAAACAACCATCAAACATGCAAAACAAGCAAAACAAGTCTATCCTAGTATGCGGAATAACTAAATCGCAAAGTAAATCTTACTAGGCAAAGAGTTCTGGATAAGCCTTTCTAATGCTCTCCTCTGTCTCCCAAGCACAATCATTTTCGTCCTCGCCCCACTGAACTTTGACTAGCTTCACCGACTTTCTTCGAAGTTGCTTCGTATCATGCCCCACAATACGGATCGGCTTGCAGTTCTCAACCGCCTCAGGTTCTACTTCGAAGTCCTCTAACTGATCAGGTGAAATAGTCACGTTTGAGTCGTGAACGAACTTCCTTAGTTGGGAAACATGAAACACATTGTGAACTCCTGCCATTTTCTCTGGTAAGCCAACTCTATACGCCAAATTCCCAACTTCCTCGAGAACTTGGAAAGGACCCACAAATCTTGGTGCCAACTTGCCTCTCCTGCCAAATCGTATCACGCTTTTCAATGGAGAGATCTTGACAAACACCAAGTCACCAACGGAGAATTTCAAGTCTCTTCTTCTCTTATCAGCATAACTCTTCTGCCTATCTTGGGCTGCCTTCATTCGTTGCTGAATGATCCTGATCTTATCGGAAGTTTCTCTCACCACATCTGGTCCAAGCACAAACTTCTCGCCAGTCTCTATCCAACATGATGGTGAGTTGCACGGTCTTCCGTACAAAGCTTCATATGGAGCCATACCAATACTGGATTGGTAGCTATTATTATATGCAAACTCCACTAGATGCAAATGGTCATCCCATGATCCACCAAAATCCAATATACAAGCTCTCAAGAGATCTTCCAATATACGATTCACCCTCTCCGTCTGACCGTCGGTCTGAGGATGATATGCGGTACTGAGATGTAATCCTGACCCTAGAGCCTCTTGTAAGCTCTTCCAAAACCCACTAGTGAACAACGGGTCTCGGTCACTCACAATGCTTTTGGGTACTCCATGAAATCTCACTACCCACTTCATATACAATTCTGCCAACTTGGCTGCCGTTCTGGTCGATCTAACTGGTATAAATCTTGCACTCTTGGTCAGTCGATCCACAACTACCCAAATTCTATCATGTCCCGATCTAGTCCTCGGTAAACCATCGATAAAATCCATCGAAACTTGTTCCCATTTCCATTCGGGAATTTCTAATGGTTGCAACAACCCACTAGGCTTCTTCTGCTCGGCTTTAACTAGCTGACAATTCATGCATTTGGATATAAACTTCCCAACGTCTCTTTTCATCCCTTCCCAGTAGTAAGTCTGTCTCATGTCTCTATACATCTTATTACCACCGGGATGTATAGTCAGTTTTGAGTGATGACATTCTCTAAGCACTTCATCTCTCAAACCATCGACATTGGGCACAACTAGTCTTCCATTCTTCTGAAGCCATCCATCTCGATCAAGCCCATACTTGTCCATCTCCCCATCGATATTCATTTCCAACTTGGAGATGACTTCCAATAAATTAGGGTCGTTCCTTTGACTGGAACCAATCCTCTCAATCAAAGTGGGTCTAATCGTCAAGCTAGATAGCATAACTGGATCCAATTCGCACCTTGGTCTGAAATCAAACCCCGCGATATACTCCAGCTGCTTCCATTCAAGAAACATTGCCCCTAAGCTGGCATGTCTCCTACTCAAGGCATCGGCTACCGCATTACCCTTCCCGGGTGTATATGCGATATCAAAATCATACGAAGCCAAGAACTCTAACCATCTCTGCTGACGGAGATTCAGATCTTTCTGAGAGAAGAGATACTTTAACGATTTATGATCGGTAAACAGCTCAAATCTTTCTCCCAAGAGGTTATGTCTCCACATCTTCAGCGCAAATACAATCGCTGCCAATTCCAAATCATGGGTAGGATACTTCTTCTCATGTGGCTTTAGCTGTCGACTAGCATAAGCTACAACCCTACCTCCTTGCATCAATACCGCACCCAGTCCGGTACCACAAGCATCCGTGTATACCGTCATCTCTTCATTTCCCTTAGGAATGACCAACACTGGCGCACGCGTCAACTTTTCCTTTAGACTCTTGAATGCTTTTTCACACCCTCCGTCCCAAACGAAGGCTTGATTCTTCTTAGTCAACTGAGTCAACGGTGCCGCTGTCTTGGAGAAGTCTTTGATAAACTTACGATAATATCCAGCTAACCCCAAGAAACTTCTTACATCTTTTGCATTCTTGGGCGTAGACCAATCTTGTACCGTAGCCACCTTTGCAGGGTCCACGGCAATACCATTCTCTGAAACAACATGGCCCAAGAATCTCACTTCTCTCCTCCAGAAGTGACACTTAGAAAACTTCGCTTTCAATTGGTGTCTTCTCAACACCTCCAACACAATTCTCAAATGCTCCTTGTGTTCCTCTTCTGTCCTCGAGTAAACAAGGATATCGTCTACGAACACAAGAACAAACTTATTCAATTGGTCTCTGAATACTCTATTCATAAGATCCACGAAGTATGCTGGTGCGTTGGTCAACCCGAATGGCATGACCAACCACTCATAAAACCCAGACGGCGTCCTAAATGCCGTTTTAGCTATACTATCAGCTGCTACACGGAGCTGATGAAATCCTGTCGCGAGGTCCAACTGGGAGAACACTCTCGCTCCTTCCAGTTGATCAAACAAATCATCTATCCGTGGTAAAGGATACTTATTCTTCCTCGTCACCTTATTTAACTCGCGATAGTCCACACACAATCGAAGGGAACCATCTGCCTTAGTAGCAAACACAACTGGTGCTCCCCACTCGGAAACACTTCTTCTAATAAATCCCTTCTTCAAAAGATCGCTAACTTGCACCTCGAGCTCTCGCTGTTCTCGTGGTGCCATACGACGAAGTGGCATCACTATAGGTCTGGCATCTTTCACTGAATCAATACGAAACTCAATCTCTCGGTGTGGTGGAAGTCCGGTCACTTCCTCGAAGATGTCCGGGTACTGGCCAACCACGGGCAAATCTGATAACTCATCATGCGGAATGTCGAGGGAATTTACAAAACTAGCCATTACCCCATCACAGGGTAGATTACCAAACACTACCCTCCGCCCATCATCCGCCCTAACTGTCACCAAAAAGCCCTCACAGTCTACCACCACCCCGTATCTTTGGAGCCAATCGACTCCCAAAATAATGCCATACCCAGTAAAGCCCAAAACAAAGCAATCACAAACAAACAAACATCCATGACTCGATAAGACCACATTACGACAGATCATACTGAGGTTTGTTGAACCACCAATCGGGTTCGTCACAGCTAATGGTCTATCGACTAACTCGGGTTCCAATCCCAACCTATCTACCAGGTCACTAGATATGAAGGAATGGGAAGCCCCGGTATCGAACAAAACTCTAACAGGAAGATCATAAATGGAAAGCATACCTTGAATGACGACTCCCTTTCCTTTCTCTGCCGCAGTTGGGGCATTCGACGAAGAAGGAACAGCATTGATGGCATATGCTTTCACAATCTGATTCTCCTTCAGAGGTTGCGGGCACTTATCCTTAAAATGTCCCTCTTGGCCACAGTTAAAGCACTTCTTTCCCACTGTCTTGGCCCTACATTCCCTTGCATAATGGCCCTTCTTTCCACATTTGAAGCACTCGACTTCTTTCCTGCTTTTCTTCTGGCTATCCTTAGCTTGGTTCTGCTTACTCTTATTCTGAGAGTTATTCTTGCCTCCACCGCTTGCTTGCGGCTTTGGCTCTTCAGCAGATGCAGCAACAACCCCAGTCTTCGGCTTAGGGTAAAGACTTTCTGACCTCAAAGCTTTTCCCACGATCGACTCAAACGTCTCATCGATGTGATTAATCAGCCTCTCCCCTAAGTATTCATCCAAGCCAGTGATGAACTTCTCATTTTTCTTTTCGGGAGTATCGATTAGAGACAACCCATACTTCGACAAAGTGTCGAACTCAGCAACATAATCCGATACTGCCCTTCCATTCTGCTTAAGCTCCAAGAATTTCCTAAACAATTCCGACTTCTGGGCAGCTGGGATATACTTGTCGCTAAAGCGAGCTTTAAACTGATCCCAAGTAACTTGATCTTCTGGTGTGGCTGCCCTAATAGCATTCCACCAATTCATCGCTCGTCCTTGCAGCTGACGAGACGCTAGCCTTCTCTTCATCGCATCCTCGATACCCATGTCATCGAAGATCCGATCACAGCTATCCAACCAATCCTGAACATCCGTGGCCGACTCTGTTCCGTGAAACGGCTTTCCACCAAGATTAGTGTAATCCTTACTCAACTTGGCGAAATCGACCCTAGGCGCTTGCACTACTGGGCCATCACCAACTCCGGGATTAGGAACTGCCCCTTGCACTTCTCTAAGCATGTCTCTCATGAGGGCGGTAAACATCGCCCTCATGTCAGCGGCATTTCCATTATTGGCCCCTCTACCAGTACCTCTCACATATCGGCTCATCGTCAATCTGTAAAAAGAAGAACGATCAACGACCCCATAGTGGTACTAGTGCAGTGCAACTTTATTCTTATACTACTAATAGTATATATATATATACATAGCTTTTGAAAACCAAAGTAATCACAAATACGCGCTCTCATATACGTACTAACTCTCCCTAGTGTCTTTCCCTAGGTTAACTACGCAACCTGGCTTTGATACCAAATGTGACGGCCCGCCCCGCACCAACCGACATTTACTCCCATTGTGCGCTGTACACATGTCCAATTGGCATGGGACGGTCGCCAAAGAAGAGAAAGAAAGAAGATGAACCAAATAAAGAACCTGTAATATGTCTCACAGCGCATGGAATAAAATAAAATATAATAACCAACATGTACTTAACATAAAACAGATGAGACAGTTCATAAGCTGAAAATCAGAACTAAACATCACAGCAGCGGAAATATCAAATACAGCTTATTACAACTTCAAAATACTGTCTCTAAGATAAACAAAATAGGTATGCTACTAATGCCCAAAGTAGATACCGATCACGACACAGGGAGAATAACTATATATCATACGTGGAGCCTCCTTCTCGTCTTCAGTCCATCTACCAAGCGCACTACCAGCTATCCATGTCTCTAGTCTGCTCGTGTGAGCACCCAGAGTAATAAGAAGAAACATAAACTCTGGGTCAGACATCAGTCTGGTATGAGTGGTAGCAAGCATAAACAGAATAATAACAGGTATACTAAGTCATACCTGAATCTGGACCTGCAACCAAAGAGTTAGTACTACACGGTACAATACTCTGTGATTTCACAAACACATAATATAAGTATACGGGGGTGGGGATGTGTATGTCAAACAATCAAGCATAGCAACCATCCTCACAACTCTCACTCAGTGCGTAAAGCATACGGTATCTACTTCTTTGATCACCATAACCCTTCAAGAAAACGACAGAACTCGACTTTGTACGACTATGTCCATTCCTACTACCACCAACGCCAAACCTATGGGATCACGCCCAACGTATCCATGATCCCACTCCATTGGTAGGTAGCTCCCTAGTCGCACCATATCCAAAGCCCGAGTCCGTCCATACACCTCTAATACATAGTGATCCAAAGTCATAGACACCGACAATTCCTTAGCACACGTCCCGCAGCAAAGCCCAATCACGAAGTGAACTCATTGGTTCCCGTCTGGATCCTGAGCTCGAACTTCCACTTGAACTACCTTTGCATTTCGGGTTATGGATCTCCATTGGATCGGTTCGGACTCCTTTCATCTTCATTGGAATCGTGGTCTTCATCGTCTCGGTTCGTGACTACTACCTCGGGTCGGATCGGAGTACACCATCGGTTCGTGGCCTCCAGTCCCATCTGGATCGGATCGGGTTCTCCACCACGCAACGGCTCGGGTCACGCCTCCTGGTCATAGCTCCAAGCCCCTCGCCCTCCTCCAAGTCTCCGGTTCGTTGTCCTCAAGGTGATCAGATCGGATCGTGTCGTTATCACTCCAGGCGGGTCGGGTCGGAGTCTTCAATCACCAAGCCTTGAATCGCGACTTCTCGGATCGGTTCGGATCCTTCAGCTCGTGGCGCAGCTTGCTTCGCTATAACGATCGGTTCGGTTCGTGGTGAAGCGAAATGGGCGGTTCGGATCGGGTAGGGGGCGATCCGATCCGATTTCCTGCACTGACTTTTCCAGCGACTGTTTACGCCACTCGACGACGTTTTTGACCATTCTAACTATTGCAATCAATCACAAAGCATGTCATAGTGTCATAGCAATACATACAAGTGACCTCAAACACCAAAACAACAACATGATATGATAAAATGGATCAAACATAGCCAAAACCCCATGTTTTCCCTTAAGCATATGTGAGCATAACTAATGGTATGATTAGCAAAACTTAACCAAATTAACCCAAACTCATATCAGAGATCTAAAACATCGTTTATGATTTTATAAACATTCTTCCAGAATTTATTTTCCTTTAAAAACGCTGATTAGCACTAATCACCCCAATTTAGCCATAATTAGTGCAAAAAGCAAGCTAATCACTCACCTTAGCCACAAAACAACTAAGATCTGAAATAATTCTCTGATTTGATGTGAATCCCAATGCTAACAGCAGCTCCAAGGTTGATTAGGTGAAGATCTTCTTTGATTAGGAGTTGCTAAGCCAAATCCTTGACCAAGAGATGATTTGGATGTGGTCTAGAGGTTGGAAGCCATTTTTAGGGATCCTTAGTGATAAGTGGAGGCTAGAAAACTGAAATGGAATGATTCTCCATCTCATTTCAGCCCTCCCATAACCCTAATCCCGAAATGGGTTATGGACCTACTCACTAATCACCCGATTCGGCCCGGTTAAGCAGTTTTTCACCCTCCAAACCTTGTTTCAGCCATATCTCCCAAACGGTAAGTCCGTTTGGCTATTATGACCACTCTACGGAAAGAGAAACTACCAAACGAATCAAATGGAAGTGGTTTCAGGTCAAAATTCCTTCTCTATCAAAAGTTATGGCCAAAACAGTACTGACTAGGGGCAAAATGGTCATTTAAAAATCGACAAAAATCATGAACAGGGGAAATGACTCAAATAAATGTTTCCCAAAGTTATATGACCATACAACTTCACACGGGAAAGAAATAAATATCCTACAATCCTATGATGTGTAGAATACGGGTCGTTACATGAATCATAATTGTTCCAAATACTATTTTGTTCCCTCTTGCAAACTCCCCTTCGAAGCACCTCCTTTCTTCGAAACAACATATCACATCTATCTACTGCTTCGAGTTCCTTGCTTTATATTGACCGAAAAATATTCAACTTTACTTTGCATTGACAGAAAATTCAATAGTTCGAATTGAAGCATCTAAAATCACTTTGAACCATCGCTTTTCCTAGATGTGCTTTGAACTTTTTTGCTTTGCCTTTAATATTCCTTGTAGTTTAAAACCTGCCTTTTTTGTTTCTTCGAATCCATTTGGTGCTTCCTTGAAACCATGCGATGATCCCTCGCTTCGAATCACTAGGTAGATTCAGATCCAATTTTCCCATTCTAAGCTATCACTTTAAGTTCTACAAATCCCTTGGACCTACTTTGTACCAAACTACGATTTTCTATTTGCATTGATTGGTACTCTTCCACTACCCTTGAAGTATCCCCTCTGGCATTAAATCCTCATGCATACTCTAAGCCAATGGCTTTAAGCTTACACGACGATTCAAGCCCTCATCCCCGAACTCGAAATGCTCCCATGTTTTCGAGTTTACCCAGATTTGCTCTGATCATCTTCCCAACATCTCTAATCATCTCCCGTCCATCCTTGAAAATCCTAACATGCCTTACACTATCAAACTGGATCAAGCATAGCAAGAAATTCATTCATTCAACTAATAATTCAAACATTCAAATATCATTTCAATCATTTAGACAATTCAATCAGAAGCAAACAATTAACTACACACGATCATGCCACGGTCACAAATCTGATATAAAACACACTGAACCATGCTAAATTTAATACTTTAATTATTATATTATATAATTTGATTATCTTAAAGTTTCGAATCCTAGAATTACTAGATCTAGCTAATACTTATAGGTTAATTTAACACTTAGATATTCAAAATTTACTAAATAAAACATATAATCTAACATAAACATGTAAGAGATCATTATCACTCACCTAATCTTTAAGACAAATGAAATTGAATATAGATCCTATTCAAACAATAGTAGCCACTTGCATATCAGATATAAATAGAGAGAGACGGTTAATGTAGATCTAATGCCTAATGAACACTTAAATATTTGATGAAGAATATGGTGTGCATATGTGAATTTTAGGGAGGTTTAAGTTTAAAGATGGTGCGAGAATCAAAGGGAAACTAAAAATGAATTCCCTTAGCTCCAATTTGTATCTAAAAGCGAATAGACTAATGAGCTTACTAATTTCGGGTAATTAGCACTACTCCAAATGTAACCAACGGGTTTTAAAAATTGCAACTATTGTGTCTCCTAGATTACATATTCATTTTCTTGATTTAACAAATCTACGAAAAGGAAAGCCATCATCTTGGAGTAATGAAACACGTTAGAGCATATAATTTTATTCTAATTAAAAGTTTTAGTTAAAATATGACTTTCTAAGGGCAAAGCAATCACAAAAGATTTCAAAAACAACAATTGACATAATAAACCTCCAAAAGAATAATATTAACAAAATATTATATCACATATGAATTTAATATAATTATTTTACGATCCTTCAATATGAAAAATATGGGTCATACATTCTTCTCCTTTTAGGAATTTCGCCCTCGAAATTTCTGAACAAACACAAGCGAACATGGTATCCTTCTTCCCTATGTTCAATGAGGGACCGACATATCATCTAGTTTGGCATCCAAATACACAATAGTACAGCAAATTTCTAACCAAGCATACATATATCTAATGTTATAAGATAAAATAACGCAAATTTATAGGATAAAATGAGCTTATTGAACAAAGTGTTTCGAATACCTCGTTCTCATGCTCTCCTCCTTCTCTAATGTACAATTATCTTCATCCTCTCTCCATTATCTTAGCTAGTTTCACTTTCTTCCTTCTAAGTTTTTTAGTAATTTCGCCCTGGAAATTTATAAACATACACAAGCGAACATGGTATCCTGCTTGCCTATATTCCAAGAGCGACCGACATATCATCCAATTTAGCATCCAAATACACAATACTATAATAAGTTTGTAACCTAGAATATAGAATTTTATTGTTATAAGACAAAATAACGCAAATTTATAGGATAAAAATGAGCTTATTGACCAAAGTTTTTCGAATATCCCATTCTCGTACTCTTCTCCTTCTCTAATGTACAATTATCTTCTTCTTCGCTCCATTATCTTAGCTAATTTCGCTTTCTTCCTTCTAAGTTTTTTCGCTTAGTTCTCCATAATTCGAGGCGTCTTACGAGGTCTTAATACTTATGGTGGTACCTGCCCATCCTCTAACTGATTAAATGCTATCAGGACACCCGAGGTATGCACAAACATCCGAAGGAAAGAGATAAGAAAAACTTTGGCACAATCACCATTTTCAGTAATTGATCCATTTAATAGGCTAGTTTTCCCGTTCTCTCAACAGTCGGAAAAGCTTTAACAAATTTCGGTGTCAAATTCCCCTTCCTACCAGGTCTAACAACATTCCTTAGAGGGTAGACTTTCACAAATAGCAAATCTCCATCCAGAGATTCCATCTTGTTCCTTTTGCTATTAGAGTTGCTTTTCTGACGATCTTGAGAGATCTTCATTTATTGCGAATGATTCCATCTTTTTGGAGTGTCACACAAATCATTTCTAGGCCAATAATCGATTTATCACCTACCTCTAACCGATAAGTAGGAGGATTATAAGGCCTTCCATACAAATCCTTATAAAGTGTAATGCCAATACTCGATTGAAATTATTCTTATAGGAAAACTCTATAAGATGCATCTGGTTATCAAGATCCACCAAAACCTATGATACATGCTTTAAGAAGATCTTCTAAAATTCAATTTACTCTGTCAATTTGTTCGCTGGTTTGAAGATGATAAGCTTTACTCAATCGTAGCTCTATTCCTAATATCTCTTAAAGACCCTTCCAAAATCCGCTAATAAATAGGTAATCTCTGTCACTACGATGCTTTTGAGCGCTTCATGGAGACAAACAATTTATTTGTCATAAAACTCATCTAACTTTTATGTTTCTAGCCCACTTAAGGGGAACGAATACAGCACTGTTGGTCAGGCGATCAACAACAACCAGATAGTATCATATCATGTTCTTGCTTTAACAACCCATCAATGAAATCCAAGGACCCTAGCTTCCTCCCATTCCCATGCAGAAACCTTCAGTGTTTGTAATAATACACCAGGATTTCCCCTCTTGGCCTTCACTAGTTAGCACTTTATGCACTTCAAAATAGACTTTTAGATGTCCCTTTTCATACCTTTCCAATGGTAGTTCCTTCTCATGTCTCCATACACCTTCTTTGTGATACCCCACATCCGTTAATGTCACTCACAAAGGGAATGCATTAAGTTTCGTGAAGCGTTATAGGCAAACAGACACAGAATATTACAAGACAGATATATAGAATAATAGCGGAATTAAAACTTTATTTATCATAAGATACCGTGGTCCAAAAACATCACATGTCTGAAACATAAAAGCCCATTACAACATAAAAGTTACTGTCTTGTACTTCAAAAATATCAAAGTACATAAAAGAAGTAAAATTTCCCAAGAGAAAAATATAGCCATAGCAACAAGGACAGGAGCTTGAGCCATACATATCAGCAACTCAAGCAAAACCACGGTCAAGCCTGAATGTTTCCTCCCTGAGAACCTGGGGGGAGGGGGAAAACGGAAGAAAGAAGGAGAAACAAAAAGGGTCAGATATAAAGTCTGGTAAGTCTAGTGACTTTTAGCAAGTAAATAAAATAAAAGTAGCATGATAGGCATATAAAGTGGATAAGAGAGGTTACTACATAAATGGCAGGTGTGACAAGGTAGACAGGATAAGGTGTATATGCTTCTAATGATTACCCTGCACTATTACTAGTATTACCAGAATGGGATAATCCCTTCCACTATAAGACGGTAGACTTAGGCATACGTCCAAATGTACCCTAACCACTACCCTAATCGATCGGCTCCATACTCCATAGATACTCTGTGCCGGCCCCACAATTGGATGTATCATGTCCTAAAGTGGAAACCCCTCACTAATATGCACAGCCCCATATCTACAGGTGTCACGGTCGTCTTATCCCCCTCTAATCGGCTCATGCACGCACATGACCCGGTTGGTTTGCACCGCCCACACCGTCCTCCACGTTTGGATCTCTTACAATTAGTCAGTAAGAGTTCCTCTTCTCCGCCTAGTACGGAGTACTTTGTTTGATACTTAATCCGGGTTACTGACTGAAATGGGTCCCACACAATATGATACAAGCTCTCCCCTTTGTCTTGTATCACCCACTAGGTTTTCACTGACTATGTATACCACTAGGTGTCTTTAATTACATAGCCCTATTCATTTCCACTAGTTATGCTTACACTAAAAGGTGTATTTAATTACATAACTTTTGTTTTTTCTATCGGTTATGTATACCACTAGGTGTATTTAATTACATGACCTTATTGGGTTAAGTTCGTGGGCCTTATGTAAATATTACCCAACCCCATAAATTTACTTAACCCACCCACTTTCCAACCAATTTTTACTTAACCCTAACTTTAGTTCAAAATCGAACAATCCCCATGGATTAAATTAGGTTAAGTAGTCCAATTCATTACCATGTTCAATTATGGTTTATAACAGGCCAGACCTCCCACAATAGGCCTACAACTTGTGGGTGCTGGATATGTCGGTCGGGTCCAGGCAGTCTTATTCCACAGTTGGGCCAAACTTCGTGTCTTAGCCCAATTCGTATTCGTGTACTTAGACCTCTCACATTAGGTTCAATATTAGTGGTTGCTGGATATGCCGATCGGGTCCGGGCAGACATCCACCACTAATGCAATCTAGCCTCGTGTCATAAGTGCAATTACAATTTCTAATTGTAATTATTAAACATTCCATTTTTATCAAATTCTTACCTATGTATTTATAGGTAATTATGTCCCCACTTCCCCCTTTTGAATTATATGTCCAATTAATTATACCTATGCCTTATTAGGTATTTATGCCCATTTACCCAATTAGTGAATTATACGTTCAACTCATGTTCACATTCAAATTATGCCAAAATTAACCTTTTCCCCTCCCCGTTGCCTAACTAGAGTGTTCATAATTTGCGGCATGTATAGGCTAAATAATAGTCTAATCATAAACGATAAAAAGGGAAGGTAATGGAAATATGACAAAGGTGAATGTTCTAACATAACTAGCATAAACATATACTAACATGGTGAACATCTAAGCATAGATCTAATGAACTTATGACAGTTAACTAGTTGTAACATAGCAAAGGTGATAAGATGAACATGACAAGATCTAAATTTTAATTTAGATGTCCAACAAGTTCAGATCTTATGAGAAGCACAAGGGGATCCAAGTAATAACCTAGATTTGATTAGTGATTTAGGTGTTCACATAATACAGATCTAATAAGTAAAAGTAGATCTAACAAATAAGATAAAAGTAGATCTCGCACAAATAGGGATTAAGATCTACATCATAGAATGTCCACATAATTCAGATCTATAGATAAAAGTAGATCTAACACAAAAATGGATTAAGATCTACATTATAGAAATTTAGATCCAAGTTATAATCAATCCAAAATGTTATATGTTCATAATTTACAATTGATCCAATATAATATATGAACAAATCCAAACTATAATCTTATCAAGTTTACTTTTAAATATTTAATTCTAAAAGTAACTATACTCACTAAGTTTGGGTTAGAAGATAGAATTAGAAGAGATTGGATCTTGAATCTCTAATTGATTTGCCTTAGTTGATAGTAGAAGATAAGGGATCCATTTCAATTCA
This sequence comes from Allium sativum, assembly GCA_030737875.1. Classification (NCBI taxonomy): domain Eukaryota; kingdom Viridiplantae; phylum Streptophyta; class Magnoliopsida; order Asparagales; family Amaryllidaceae; genus Allium; species Allium sativum. The sequence continues at coordinate 4,241,584 of JASFAX010000037.1, read as the reverse complement.
GACACCGGCAGAGTTTGGCCGCCACTAATTCTTTGTGAAGAAAAAAAGAGAATTAAGGTATATTTATAGATGCCAATGTTCAGAATTCGAATGCCACCTCAACCTTAGTGTGAATCAGGTCACGGGTCTCCACCCACTTGAAAAAGGCCCGAATACCCAAAAACCCTTATGGGTGCACTTTACAGGTGAGCCCGTGTAAAATTGCCTTGGCGCACTTGTGAAATGCGCCAATTATCCCTGTTTTGATTTGTCAAATTACTATTGTCCGTAACTTCTTCATATTTATCCGTTCTACACAAACTAGGTGTCTATCCTGACCAGAATTTCGAGATGGACGTAATGACGTAGTATGTTTCCCTTAATTCTTATATTAAATTAATTATTCATTAATTTATTCTCTTTGGTGTCGTTAAAAATTCGGGGTGTTACATTCTCCCCTACTCAAAGGATTTCGTCCCTGAAATCTCTAAGTTGAAAAGAATGTATCCTACCATCCATCATCCATTTACTCATCTACCAATCACTGGCATCCATGTCCTTAAAGAATTCTAATGCTTATATGAGTATATGCAAAGGTGTGTGTATATGTCCTAATACTAATGCGAATATTATACGGTCTACTGATTCAGTTGACCTCCTTAATGCAATGTATGTTAGTGCCATGAATACAATATGTATGCAAATAATCCTATTATAACATGTATGCTCTATATGTGTGCACATTCATTCGTCCAAATGCAACATCCATATGCTAATTCATCCATTTCCATTCATGTAAGAAAAGAAAATGCACACACATCCGTATGCGGTATGAGAGTGATTGAGCCGGTCTAGTGCCTAGTGTGTGTATATGCATCCACAGGCAACTACTAGCAAAAACTGGCATCCACTTGCATCCATCAAACATAACATGTCTCAAACACATGTTTACATTCATAGGATTCTTACCTAAAGGTTGAAAATACTATGGATAGGATATACTCAAATGATAGAAACAAGTACAAATAAAGCTTTGGAAAAATGAGTTAAGAACATACCCTCGAATAGAAAAGGGTACGAAGCACGAATCTTGTCTTCAGTCTCCCAAGTCGCATCTTCTGGGTTATCTCCCCATTGAACCTTTATCAACTTGATCTCTTTATTGCATAGCTTCCTAACTTCTGATCCAAGTATACGGGAAGGAACTCGCCCGACTGTCGCCTCCCGTTCCATTTCTACCTCTTCCAATGTACTCGGCTCAACCACTTCTGCGGTGTCATGCAGGCACTTCCGCAGATGAGAAACATGAAAAACATCATGAACGCTGGACAGATTTTCTAGGAGTTTTAATCTATAGGCCATTCGGCCAATCCTCTCGGTTATGGGAAATGGTCCGATAAACCTAAGTGCCAACTTCCCTACTTATCCGAAGCGAACCACATTCCTTGGAAGTGATACTTTGATAAAAACTAAGCCTCCCACTTCAAATTCGATGTCAGTACTTCTCTTGTCTGTATAGGATTTCTGCCTATCTTGAGCTATCTTCATCCACCGTTGAATAAGGTCAATATTTTTGGATGTTTCTCTAACCATATCTGGTCCAAGTAATAATCTTTCTGTAGATTCCCACCAACAAGTTGGTGATCTACAGGATCGTCCATACAATGCTTCGAAGGGTGCCATGCTGATGCTAGCTTGATAACTGTTATTATAGGCAAACTCTACTAAAGGAAGATGCTCTTCCCAAGTCCCTCCAAAGTCTAGGGTGTACAGCCTTAAAAGATCTTCAAGAATTCTGTTCACCATCTCCGTCTGTCCATCAGTCTGAGGATGATAAGCAGTGCTTAAACAAAACTGTGTACCTAATGCTTCTTACAAGCACCTCCAAAATTCACTGGTGAAGATGGGGTCGTGGTCGCTCACGATGCTGGAAGGTACTCCATGAAGACGAATTATCTCTTGGACATAAATTGCTGCCAACCATGGTGTTGTCCTCTTACACTTAAATGGAATAAAGTGAGCGCTCCTAGTGAGTCTATATACCACAACCCAAATACTCGTGTTGCCTTTCTTCGATCTAGGCAAACCTACTATGAAATCCATGGAGAAGCTCTCCCACTTCCACCGTGGGACGTCTAAAGGATGAAATAAACCACCGGGCTTCTTTTGGTCAGCTTTAACTTGCTGGCAAACTAAACATTGAGAAACAAATTCGGCCACATCTTTCTTCATCCCAGCCCTAAAGAAAGCCCTTTTCATGTCTCTGTACATCTTATCACCGCCTGGATGAGTGGTCATCTTAGAATGGTAGGCTTCTTCTAGGACTGCCTTTATCAAGATTCCTGTTCGAGGAACACAAAGCCTTCCATCTCGTCGCAACCACCCCTTTTCATCTATGGTATATCGACTGAGGTGATTAGAAGTCTCCCCTTTTCAGAGCTTATCCATGACGTCTAAAATCTGTGGGTCACCTTATTGCGAAGCTCTTATCTGATTCATAAGAGTTGGTCGTATTTCTAATGATGCAAACAAGTCAGGCAAAATCTCGATGGAGGGTTTAAAATCAAAAGTTGAGATGAACTCCAAGCTCTTCCTCTCTACGAACAGAGGACTAAAGGCTATCCTCTGCCTGCTTAGTGCGTCAGCCACCACATTACCCTTGCCAAGGTTATAAGCAATCTCAAAATCAAATGAAGCTAGGAACTCAATCCACCGTTAAGTGTTGACGTCAAAAGTTGGTCACTAGTGACGATCAACCCCCAATCGTGTGAAGAGCACACAAATACTGATTATAAAATGCAGAAAAAGTAAAGAAAATGGGGAAAGCGCATAGACTTTTTATAGTGGTTCGGCAAAGACTGTGCCTACGTCCACTTTATATATTATGTCTGCTTTGGATTACAAGTTTAATGCTTTTTCTATTTGAAGGAAAGAAAGAAGATGGCTATTTTCTCTTCCAGAAAAGGTCTCTCCGGATAGAAGTAGAAGTCCCTTTTCCTCTTTAAGCTTTGAGGTATTTATAGGTGGAGATGGCGACTTCGGCCGTTGTGACATGACCCGGCCTTACTGGGAAGACTTGGACACGTGGAGTCCATTCCTTGGATAGAATAGCGGCTGGAAGACTGATTCCACTATTCATAAATAGTATCCTCGGAAGTTGCGGCTTACGTGGCATACATGGTGAGGTGTATCAAAAGTAGATATTTGTCCAGATGTGGTTGACCGACTTTTCTTCCTTGAAAGTCGGGCTAAGTATTTGAACAGCTCAGTTGGATATTGCCATGCAGATCCGAAATATTCAGTCGATATGCGCTATATGAGAGCGATTCTCTCAATCGACGGGGACAGCGAGTCTTCCGGAGTGAGTTATTGGCCTGTTTGAGAAGTGGCTTGGCCTAATACATTATTACCTCCAACCAAGCTTCTGCTGGGCTTCCTGTATTGCGATCTGTCTAATTTGGCTGGTTGCGCGTTTGGGCTTCGATCTGAACCGTTTGCGGCTTTTGCCAAAAAGAGGGCTAACACTTTGCCTTAAATCACTACTACAAAAGTGGGCATGTTTGACACTAATGTGCATACATTACAAGCAAAGCATTGCATAAGCTATGTTTTTTTTGACCTTCTACAACAATACTCAAATGTTGTTGCATTAGATGTGAATGCACTGTTGCGGTGAGAATTCTAGTGTTGTGACGTACAGTTCCAGTTAAAAGCATTGCATTACACCAATCAAAAGTATACCTCATCAATCCGTGCCCTCATAAACAAAAAATCACAACCGTTGATCCACATTGATCAATCCCCGTTAACTTTTCTTCGTTTCCCGCTAAGATTTTCATTCCTTCTACTTCTTTTCATTTCTCTTCCAGATCCTTAACACGCACTTTTATTTTTTAACTATTCAACCTTTGCTCCACCAAAATCTAACCTTTAATTTCCCTTTTCACCAAAAACTAATCCACGTTACCTTATATTCTTTTTTATTTTCAGAAAAGTCAATTTCTAATTTCCCTCGATTTGGATCGATTTCTTTGCTCGTGTCGATGCTGGTCCTTTTTTGGAGTTTTGATCTTGCCACAAACTAGGGTTAAAAGCATGAAGAAGCACAAGGGCCAATCGTATTTGCAATCAAAAGGTAATTTGTGTTCTGTGTTCCCAAACTATATCTGTAATCGAAAGGTAATTCTGCTTACATGCTTCATTTGTACCTAAATTTCCTGATAATGAATGATTCAAGATTTTTTATTCCTAAATTCCACTATTGTACAGGGTGAAGCAAAATGTTAAATGGAGTTGCCGCAAGGCCTTATTACAAAGTGTGCCTTTTCCAATGATTTGTAAAAATCGGAATCCTATTACGCCCGTGTAGGATGGTGAATTGTATGATTTATGATGACAAGGAAATATCATTTAACAATTGCTAAAGTCTAAAAAATATTAATTTGTTTGGCATGGAATAATATTTATTATTAATTACTTCTGCATCTAACAAACCAAATCCAGCATAATGCAAACCCCTTCTCTGATAATTACCAGTGTATGGGGTCCATTGAAGTTGTATATATTTCTATTATGTGCATGTATTTTGTAAAATTCATCCTTTGCTTAATTTCGGATGTCAAAGATGTTTCCATATCTATCAATGATCCGTTATTCGTTGTTTTGGTTACATTAGGATGGATTTGATAATTTCTAATAACAAGTGTGTTCTTCATACTAGTTATGTTTTTCTTTTTCTTTTTTTTATGATGTGTATTATGTGATTGAAATAGTCTGGATGGTCCTTGCTTAACTACTTTTTATAATTGTGTATTTATATATGTTTCAGCTAACTAAAAGCTTTAGCAGTCTATGTATATGACAGTAGAAGTAGAACTGTGAAAATGATAGTAGAAGTAGAAACATGATAGTAGAAGTAGAACTAAAAGCTTTGGCAAAGGCAATACAAAAAGCTTAGAACAACACACGGTAGTCTTCTGGATTGATTGCGGCTTCACGTTCCAGGTTAAACCAGAAGCAGTGAATCCTATCGATGCAGTTGAGGTGCTTGACAGAATGCCTCCTCACTATTTCAGACGTCACTGCGCTTCAATTCTCTCATTTGCGCTTGTTCATCAAGGCCAGTCAGCTGCATACACATTCTGCACAACCAAGAGCCAATATTGAACTCATCTGCGTAATATGGTGATGACCTATGATCACATTTTGGTTGGCTTTTTAATATCTTTTACTACCTTACATTATTGATGTACAAGCACTTATGCAGTGTAATCATTACTGTTTTTGTTATGTTATTCAAAGGTGGAATTATGAGCAACACCCTACGTCCCCAAGTTCCTAGTTGGTGTGATCCCGAGTGGAAAGCTTTGATGGAAACTTGTTGGTCTGCAGATCCAAATGAACCGCCATCTTTTGCTGAAATTTCTCAAAAGTTGAGGAAAATGACTGCTGCTATCAATGTGAAATGAAGAGAATTTAATACTAATGATCTTTTTAGTTTATCGTTTCACATTGCAGATCCGAAGTAGTTTAAATATGTTATGTTATGTAGCAACTATAATATTTAGTTTAAATATGTTATGTTATGCAGCAACTATAATATTTTCTGTCGTCTGCAACAAGAGATGCCTATGCCATCATGCATACTGTACAGTGAGTATTGCTGATTATGTCTTCATTTTTTGTTTTTTGTTTTTTTGGTGAGTAGTATTTAGGTGCATATGAACATATATTAACATGACACTAATATATGTTCTATTATAGGGTAGATTTCTTAAAATTGAACCTATGCGAGCTTTTATTTGTACATTTGAAACACTATTTCAATATCTTTTCTTCCATGATGTTCAGTTAAGACACAGTGTAATTTAGCTGTTTGTTTTATGTTCAAAGTATTTGAACAAAGACTACCGGACTTCACATTGCTATATATACTTCTAGACACTGCGTAAATGAGCCACTCCTATATATACTTCTGCTTTCACTTCCATTAGCAACAGGGGTATAGTTCATGTCCATCGCATATATTGTATTTGGTGAATTGAACTGAATACCATCAAATACACCATCGTTACTTTTTGGAAAGAATGGCATGCTTTGCGAACCAAGATTTAGCTTTCCAAGGGAATAGCTGAGCTCGCAGTTACTAGATAAGTGGTTGGTTTTTCCTGCAATTTCATACCCATTTAAAGCTGAAATAGCAGCATCCACCGCTCGAACATCCTAAAACTCTATAATTTTGTATTGCCGGTTTTATGGAACTTCACATATATCTTTGATCTTCCCAATTTGACCAAATATGTGAATGACGTTTATAGATTTGGGAATGGGACGAATTTATAAAATGCTTGCAGTTGATTGTGGAGAAGTCACCAGCATTTCGGAATTCAGCTAATAGTTTTTAGAATTCATATAGACCTTGACATTACTAGGAATTTTTAATTAGTTAATTAATTAATCTTAACAGGAAAGGGATCCTCAAGAAGGTCCGGTACCTCACCCTGATTCACGGTCGTGCATGTTACTTTCAATTACTACACTTGCAATTAGAAATATTATCAAAGAAGAAGAAAATAATTCCACTGCTCTGTTCAAACAAATGAAGCATAAAGAATTAAGTGTAATGGGAAATCAAAGAAGAGACCCGATCTCTTGCTTGCAAGTGCTAGGTGATTTTGAAAGCTTGTTAGTTGTGCATGTTTACTTGGATCATTTTTTTGGATGTGTTTCTTCTATGTACAAAATTGTATTGCAGTATTTTTAATTAAAGCATTGTATTTGTTTTCTTCTAATGTAGAATTTGCCTTCTTTTACTGTTGTGTTTTCTTTTTTCTGATGTTGCATTTCAAGATAATAGTGTTGCATTACATAATACAGTGGTGTTGCATTAAATAAAATATTATTGATTTCACATGGCAAATGTGTCCCATAGCCGATGTGACATGTGACACGTGGGCGGCTGACATGGAGAGCTGATGTGGCGTATGACACATGGGCAGCTGACGTGAAGAGCTGACATGGAGTGTAACACATTGGCAGCTGACGTGAAAAGTTCATGTGGACCCCACTACCATGACCTGGAAGCGAGGCTCTAGCTTCTGCTTAAGGCAACGCTGTGCGTTGTTGCATTACTTGCATATACTGTTGCAACAGGGTTATAATGCAACACTTTCTTTCCGTTGCCGTAGATGGGCAAAAGCGTTGCCTTAGAGGGCTAATGCAACGGCCGCGGATGCCACGCTCCTCTGGTATTGCCTATTTGACAAAAGGCCTACGAAAACACTTGTTTGATCTACGACCACATAAAAATAGTGTCGAATATGCCCACTTTTGTAGTAGTGAATTAAGATCCTTCTACGAGAACAAATACTTGAGAGATTTATGATTGGTGTATAACTCGAACTTCTCTCCAAGTAGAAAGTAACGCCATATCATTAACGCGAATACTATGGCTGCTAGTTATAGATCATGGATGGGTTAGTTCTTTTCATGAACTCTCTCCCTTCTTGCATCAGAACTGCACCAAGCACTGTGCCATATGCGTCAGTGTAAATGGTAAACCCTTTACTCCCATCTGGCAAGGTCAAGAGTGGGTCTGTTAACAGAGCCCTCTTCAGTCGTTGGAAAGCAACATCACAGTATATATCCCATGTAAACGCCAAGTTCTACTTCGTCGGCCTGGTGAGTGGGATTGATATCTTTGCGAAGTCCTTAATGAACTTCCTATAGTAACCTGCCAACCCAAGAAAGCTTCTCACCTCTGTTGCATTTTTATGAATTTGCCAATCTTGCACCACAACTACTTTCGCGGGATCTATAGCTATCCCTTCTTTGGAGACAACATGCCCTAAGAATCTCACCTCATTTTTCCAAAAAAGGCATTTGGAGAACTTTCCCTTAAGCTGACGGTCACAGAAAGTTTTCAAAACTTCTCTTAAATGTTGGGTATGCTCTTCTTCGCTCTTAGAGAAGATCAAAATATCATCAACAAAGACTACGACAAATTTGTTTAGGAACTGCCGAAACACCCTACTCATCAAATCAACAAAATAGGTGGGTGCATTCGTCAACCCAAAAGGCATAACTAGCCATTCAAAGAAACCATCCGGAGTCCTAAAAGTAGTCTTGCCTATACTATCCTCAGCCACCCTCAACTGATGAAACCCCATGGCCAAGTCTAACCGAGAAAATACCGAGGCACCAACAAGCTGATCAAATAAAGCATCAATCCTCAGAAGTGGGTGCCTATTCTTCTTAGTGAGTTTATTCAGCTTTCTATAGTCAACACACAAACGAAGCGAACCATCCGGGTTGATCGTGAATTCTACTGGAGCACCCCATTCAGATATGCTTTGTCTGATAAACCCTTTCTCAAGTAGCTCCCCTACTTGCTTACTCAGCTCCCTCCTTTCCCTTGGAGCCATATGGTGCACTAACAATGCAACTAGCTTTGCATTGTCCACCAGATATATATGAAAGTCGATCTCGTACCTCGGAGGTAAACCCTTAACCTCATTAAAAACAATGGAATAATCTCAGACTACTGGAACAGATTGCAAGTCATCGATAGATGCATCAAGAGACTCTAGGAAACTAAGCATAAGCGGCCCTTGTGGGTCATAAGAAATCTCGAGGGTCCTCCCATGACAAGTCAGAAGCCTAACGACCCTCTTTTTACAATCCAGAATGGCACCATATGTGGTAAGCCAATCCATTCCTAGAATCGACCCATAGCCCATAAACCCGAGACCATACACGTCGCATTCAAACTTGACGCCAAACACAGATATTTTCAAACCCCGACAAATCATAGATAAATGAGCCGAACCACTAATGCGGTTTGAAACAACTACGAGATCCACTGCCATACTAGTAATTAAGTGCAGAGATTCAACTACAGAACTTGATATAAATGATTGTGAGGCACCAGAATCAAAAAGTGTTCTAATAGGATGGTTTGAAAGAGAAATTAAACCTTCCACATATTTTTTTTACCTCTATCAGCAGAACTGGTCGCGAGACCATGTACTTGCCCTCTAGAATTTCCTGCCCTTTGACCTTGTCCCTGTGATCCCCGTTTCTTCGGGCACTCTTTAGCGAAGTGTCTGATTTCTCTGCAATTAAAGCAAGTTTTCTTCCTTCTCTTACAGTCGTTGATCAAGTGACCTTCCTTTCCACAACTGTGATATTTCCTCTTATCTTTTCCCTTGTCATTCTTGCAACCTTTCTTCTGCTGTTATTGTTGTTGTTGCCCCTTCCGGGGCCACACCTTCTGATTTTGCGATGTTTCCTCAGCCTTTACTTCCTTCTTTTCTCCCTTGTCATCCTCATGCATTAGGGCCATATCGACAAGCTTTTCAAAAGTGGCCTCCATTGGAATATGGGACATGGCTAACCCATGCAGAGGTTCAATCAGCCCTTCAGCAAACCACAAAGCCCTTTTGTGCGGTGTATCCACCAACTCTAACCGAACCTTGCTAGCTGGTTGAATTGTTCACATACTCTTTAACCGTTTACCATCAAGTTTCCTTGTTTGAGTGCTAAGAACCTCTCCATCTGCATTCTTCTCTCAGTTTGGGAGAGAAATTTCATTTTGAACCTCTCTTTAAAATCTTCCCAAGTTTCCACCAGATGTCCAGCTTGGGTGACTTCCCACCAAAATGTGGCTTGGCCTTTCAGTAGCCAAGTAGCTAACTAAATCTTCCTTCTATCGTCTACTTCAAAGATTACGAAAAAGTCCTTGGTCTCCTTGAGCCAATTCCGCGCTTCTACGAATGTCTCGTTCCCATGGAATGGCTTCCCTTCCATAGCAAGGAAGTCTTTGCGGATCTTGGCGAAGTTATCTTCTCTTGGAGGGGGAGGAGGAGGACTGACTGTTGCAGCTGGGGGAGGAATGTTTCCCTGGCCTTTGGCAGGCGCCGTGGCCTCCAGATACCTTCAGAACCATCCGGGTATCGTAACACCTTCTGGGATATTAGGAATGTTTTGTTCCCCAAACATGCTGAAAATAAAAAGGAAGAGATTTAGACAAAGGACCGAAGGGTATCACATATGGCTTTTTGGGGAATGTTTTTCAAAATAGACTATTCTTTTTGAAAATACTTTCTTTTAAAACCTTTTTGAAAAAATAATTTTCAATTTTTTTATCTAATATGGTAACCTTTGGCTCTAATACCAAGTGTGACACCCCACGTCTGTTAATGTCACTCACAAAGGGAATGCATTAAGTTTCATGAAGTGTTATAGGTAAATAGACACAGGATATTACAAGACAGATATATAGAATAACAACGGAATAAAAACTTTATTTATCAGAACCGTGGTCCAAAAACTTCACATGTCTGAAATATAAAAGCCTATTACAACATAAAAGTTACTGTCTTGTACTTCAAAAGTATCAGAGTACATAAAAGAAGTAAAATTCCCCAAGAATAAAATATAGCCATAGCAATAAGGATAGGAGCTTGGGCCATACATATCAGCAGCTCTAGCAGAATCACGGTCAAGCCTGAGTGTTTCCTCCCTAAGAACCTAGGGGGAAATGGAAGAAAATAGGAGAAACAAAAAGGGTCAAACAAAAATTCTGGCGAGTCTAGTGACTTTTATCAAGTAAATAAAATAAAAGTAGCATGACAGGCATATAAAGTGGTTAAGAGAGCCTACTACATAAATGGCAGGTGTGACATGGTAGGCATGATAAGGTGTATATGCTTCTAATGACTACTCTGCACTATTACTAGTAAAACCAGAATGAGATGATCCCTTCCACTATAAGGTGGTAGACTTAGGCATACGTCCAAATGTACCCTAACCACTACCCTAATCGTTCAGCTCCTTACTCCATAGATACTCTGTGCCGGCCCCATAGAAGGATGTATCACATCCTAAAGTGGAAACCCCTCACTGATATGCATGGCCCCATATCTACAGGTGTCACGGTCATCTTATCCCCCTCTGCCGACTCATGCACGCACATGGCCCGGTCGGTTTGCGCCGCCCACACCGTCCTCCACGTTTGGATCTCTTACAATCAGTCAGTAAGCGTGCCCCTTATCCACCTGGTACGAAGTACTTTGTTTGATACCTATTTCGGGTTACTAACTGAAATGCGTCCCACACAATATGATACAAGCTCTCCCCTTCGTCTTGTATCCCCAACTAGGTTTTCATTGACTATGTATACCACTAGGTGTCTTTAATTACATAGCACTATTCATTTCCACTAGTTATGCTTACCCTAAAAGGTGTCTTTGATTACATAACTTTTATTTTTTCCACCGGTTATTTATACCACTAGGTGTCTTTAATTACATAACCTTATTGGGTTAAGTTCGTAGGCGTATATGTAAATATTTCCTACCCCCTCAAATTTACTTAACCCACCCACTATCCAACCAATTTTTACTTAACCCTAACTTTAGTTCAAAATCATACAATCCCTATGGATTAAATTAGGTTAAGTAGTCAAATTCATTACCACGTCCAATTATGGTTTATAATAGGCCAGACTTCCCACATTAATCCTACAACTTGTGGATGCTTGATATGCCTGTCGAGTCCGGGCAGTCTTATTCCATAAGTTGGGCCTAACCTCGTGTCTTAGCCCAATTCGTATTCGCGTACTTAGACTTCTCACATTAGATTCAACATTAGTGGCTACTGGATATGGCGGTCGGGTTCGGGTAGACTTCCACCACTTATGCAACCTAACCTCGTGTCATAAGTGCAATTACAATTTCTAATTGTAATTATTAAACATTCCATTTTTATCAAATTCTTACCTATGTCTTTATAGGTAATTATGTCCCCACTTTCCCCCTTTTGAACTATATGTCCAATTAATTATACCTATACCTTATTAGGTATTTATGCCCATTACCCAATTAGTGAATTATAAGATTTCCAAATCGACGTTTTTGAGAACCCAAAAATCGAAGAAATCGAGCATGAAGGAGTCCGTCGTTCAATTTTATTTTTTTCTTGTACGTCCAGCTCATGTTGACATTCAAATTATGCCAATATTAACCTTTTTCCCTTCATGTTCCATAACTAGCGTGTTTATAATTTGCGGCATGTATAGGCTATATAATAGCCTAATCATAAACGATAAAAAGGGAAGGTAACAGAAATATGACAAAGGTGAATTTTCTAGCATAACCAGCATTAACATATACTAACATGGTGAACATATAAGCATAGATCTAATGAACTTGTGGCAGTTAACTAGTTGCAACATAACAAAGGTGATAAGATGAACCTGACAAGATCTAAATTTTAATTCAAATGTCCAACAAGTTCAGATCTAATATGGGAAGCACATGGGGATCCAAATAATAACCTAGATCTGATTAATGATTTAGGTGTCCACATAATACAGGTCTAATAGGTAAAAGTAGATCTAACAAGTAAGGATTAAGACCTGCATCACAAAATGTCCTCATAATTCAGATCTAATTGATAAAAGTAAATCTAATACAAATAGGGATATGATCTACATCATAGAATGTCCACATACTTCAGATCTATAGATAAAAGTAGATCTAACACAAATAGGGGTTAAGATCTACATCATAGAATGTCCACATAATTCAGATCCATAGATAAAAGTAGATCTAACACAAATAGGGGTCAAGATCTACATCATAGAATATCCACATACTTCAGATCCATAAATAAAAGTAGATCTAACACAAATAGGGGTTAAGATCTACATCATAGAATGTCCACATAATTCATATCCATAGATATAAGTAGATCTAACACAAATAGGGATTAAGATCTACATCATAAAATGTCTACATAATTCATATCTATAAATAAAAGTAGATCTAACACAAATAAGGATGAAGATCTACATTATAGAAATTTAAATCCAAGTTATAATCAATCCAAAATGTTATATGTTCATAATTTACAATGGATCCAATATAATATACGAACAAATCCAAACTATAATTCTATCAAGTTTACTTTTAAATATTTAATTCTAAAAGTAACTATACTCATTTAGTTTGGGTTAGAAGATAGAAATAGAAGAGATTGGATCTTGAATCTCCAATTAATTTTCCTTAGTTGATAGTAGACGATAAGGGATCCAGTTCAATTCAGACATCGGCAGAGTTCGGCTGCCCTTGATTCTTTGTGAAGAAAACAAGAGAATTGAGGTATATTTATAGCTGCCAATGTCCAGAGTTCGAATGCCACCTCAGCCCTAGAGTGAATCAGGTCACGGGGCGCCAACCAATTGAAAAAGGCCCGAATACCCAAAAACCCCTATGGGTGCACTTTACAGGTGCGCCAGTGTAAACTTGCCTTGGCACACTTGTGAAGTGCGCCAGTTATCTCTGTTTTGATTTGTCAAACTTTTATTGTCCGTAACTTCTTCATATGTTATCCGTTTTATGCAAACCAAGTGTCTATCCTGACCAGAATTTCGAGACGGACATAATGTCGTAGTCTGTCTCCCATAATTCTTAATAGTAAATTAATTATTCTTTAATTTATCCTCTTTGGTGTCGTTAAAAATTTTGGGTGTTACGTTCTTACTAGCAAAATGAATAGTCAACTTAGAATGATGGAATTCTATTAGAACTTCATTTTCAAGCTTATGAATATCTAGAACATATAATCTTCCATCTTTGTGATGTCAACCATCTCGATCGATATCGTATTGTCTCATGTTCTTGGAATCTACTCCCATGTCGATCTTTTTAATAATCTCCACTAATTTAACATCTCATTTCTGGCTAGCTCCAGTCATTTCTATGAGAGTATGTTCAACAAATAAACAGGCCAGCATTTCAAGTTCTTGCTCACAGCGTGGCGAAAAATCGAATCTAGTAGAAAATTAAAGCTGCTTCCATTTTAGGAACATAGCTCCTAAACCAGGATCTCTTTTTTCAGTGCATATGAAACCGTGTTACCTTTCCCTGGGGTGTACGAGATATTGAAATCTTATGAAGCTAAGAGCTCTGACCATCGCTGCTACCGAAGTTTAAGATCTTTCTAGAAGACAAGATACTTTAAAGACTTAAGGTCCGTAAACAACTCGCATCTTACTCCCAAGAATTAATGCATCCACATTTTCTGAGCAAATAAAATAGATGCTAACTCTGGATCATGAGTAGGGTAATTATTTTCATGTAGCCTCAACTGTTCACTAACATAAGTAAATGCTTTTTTCTGCATTAACACTACGACCAAACCAGTAAAACATGCATCTTTATGCACAATTTTCTTTATTTCCACTGGAATAATTAACTGATAAACATGTAAGCATGTTTTTCTTTGTGATCACATCTTATCTTTATTGTATATAAATAAATATTACTTTAGGTATTTCGTGTGTTTCAAAAAATGATCAATAAAAATTTACCTTATCTCAGTTAAAGATCAATTGCACAGAAAAATGCTACTTTTCAAAATCAACAATCAATCAATCTCAAAAGATGTTGCAGCTCATTTTAAAGGCATGAAATTTGGAAGAGTGTGATGCGTTTGATTCTTGCAAAAGACCTATCTTTCCTAAAGAAAGAGAGGCTGGAAGTTCCACACTTACCTATATATACTGGGGATCAAATTATTTATATTTAAGAAGATTCGATAGGATATTATCACCAAATCAGAATCCAATTATTGATTAACCAGATTCCTTTATATTATATGTTGATATGTACCATTGATAGTGCTACGAGTCAAAAATTGGAAAAAGGAAATGTTAAATAAAAATATCCAATCCGACATCATAATGAGAATATTCTTTTTCTTTGTAATGAAAACATTTTTAGAGATTTCCTAGGCCAAATATTCACATACATAGGGGAGTCCATCCACTATAAATACTCATTGTAAACCTTAAGCCTTTTTTCTCTTCTTCTCTATTAATAAAGTTTTTTTTTCATTTCCATGGTAGTTTGTGTTGTCTAGTTAATTAGATTTACTAGAACACAAATTGCAACTCCATTTAATTTTCTTATTAGTGATTGACCGTTTGATTTAATTCAATTGTAATCCTACTTTTCACTTTATGTTTGTTAATATTTCTTTTCTGCAATTTTTAATTCATGTATTTTTTTTGTTTTTCTTAGATAATTATTGTATTTAATATAGTTTTTATTAGATTTGAATCTGTAATGAACCCAGTTGTTGTTTTTATATGGCACTAGAACTATTGTTCAGAAGTTTTTTCAAATATATTTAAATTACATCCTCCAGATTCATGTAACTCACCCATGAAATTGCATAAATAATAGAGTTTAATTTTCCTTCCTGTGTTCAACCTGCATACTACACATCTGTACACATGCAACATTATTTATAATATATTTTCACTTTTCTAATCCATATAAAATGAGCAAACGAGTTTTTGCGCCGTTGCTTAGTAGACAACAATAAAATTTTATTCTTTATTGAATTTCTGATTCATGTCAGTTTTTAATTTTTCTTTGGTTTATGAAGAAAGGAATCTTTATTAGTTGATTGGGTATTGTATATTATACTGTAATCTCTAAACCAAGAGGAAAAATATTGTCACTTTTCTTTTACTTCTTCCACTTTCCATTTTTTTTACAATTGCATTCCTTTTTCCCAAACAAAAAATCTACTTTTACAAAACTCAACTCTTTCTCTCATCTTCATCGACTTTCTGACCAAACCCTCTCTTCCAATAGACTTTCTTAACAATCATCTCAACATTTACATTATGATTCCATCTTTTGCTAGCCTTCCATCAAAAGTACAATTCATACCATCACAATCTCTATCATATTTATTTTCAGACCCTTTTGTTTCTCAAATAGATCGATAGACAAGCATCATCACCACTTAAATTAACCATGTTGAAACTGCATTGACTCAATGAAACATCTCCCACTGACCATCAACCTTTCTCAGTCACAATCACACACAGTTCACCTGTGAAGCTTATTCTCGATTCATCACTTCGCTCCATACCTTTCACTTACTTTCTCCTTAAACAACACATATAATAGCCTTCATGAATCTCTACCAATAAGATTGCAACCATATATTTCCTTCCTCCAACTTCAGTGGCTATCATTTTTTCGCAAAATCCGATTATAACTTTCTACACAACTCCAATGCATGAAAACCTACCCAAACTACTTAAAAATTCCATCGCTAACACAACTATATTTACAATGCCAGACACCACAATCAAGGGCCATCATCAACATCCGCGTCTACAATCAACCTCACAGACCTCAAAACAAGAAATTCAATCTAAATCCCTTTGCATCAAGCAAACCTTGAACAACCCATATTGGAAATTTTGTTGTTTGGGACGACTCCGAGGAAGATAATGTTGTACTTCAAACTTCCAGGATCTATGGAATAGATTCATTCAGACAATAATCCAATCCGCCCGATATAATTAGGTCATCGAACTACCAACTTTCAGGATTCAATGATGCTTTGGAATAGCATAATCGAATTCAAAGTTTGTACAACTTTGATCTGACCAAGAACACTCTATAATTTGATTTATGATGATTCAATTTGTGGAAGTAGAATAGAGTGAAGAAGAAGATAAAATATTGTGGAATGGTTTAAAGTGTTGCAAAATTGAGAATTTTGAAATACTTTATGGGTTTTGGTAATGGAGGCGCTGCAGAATTTTGGAGAGAAGAAGAATAGATAAAGTTTTGTAACATCTCTAGGTGTTGCTAATTATAGTCGCGTAAGAAAGTGTCCTTTCACTAAGCGTCGTGACCATTTGTAATAGTTCTCAACTATTACAAATGGCTATATCCATTAAAATCCAAAATAGCACGCTCTTTTATTTCCAATGGCCATAAACATTGTAAAATGTTCCTGCCTTTATTTAAATTCAGTTGTGGGTTCATAACGGACTGAAATATAACTCAACACTTTTTACTTGATCCAAAATTATTTAATAGATCTGAAACCCGATACCTGTACGCATACCTGGCCCGGTTCGGTTCGGTCAGATGAAAGAGGGCGGCAGCGGCAGCGCACACGTGTTTGATGGCGATGCATGACTTCCCTCCTTACAACATACTTTTGGATCCCCAAGGCCCCAATGTCCTCATGAGAAGGCCACATTTATGCTAGTATGTTCCCTAAATTCCCACAATGTGAGACTATTCCTTTCTTCTCTTCTCTCTTCGTAAATACAAAAACCCCATAACCCAAAACATTGTAAAAATATTCAATAATCTCCCCCATTTTCAAAATAAGACAAATAAATAAAGTTGATGGATGAATCACTAGAGTGACTTTTACATACCTCGGTGGGATCAAGCCAATGTAGTTTTAAGGTCAAGTTTTGCATTATCGTGGAAACCAACACATAAGTTAAAGGTATCTTTTGAATTTGGACCTTTACTTAATGTAAAACATTCAAAGTCTTATTGAGATTCCATGGTGAACGGATCTTGAAGCAAGTATCCCTACTGATAAAACTGGAACAATCACACATATTGATTTTCTTAGGTAAAGTGTTCTGTATTTCTCAGCACGTTAATGGTCAGGTGCTTTTAATCCTAGTTCATGAGTCTGCTTTTGAAAGCAGTCTTACTTTCCTTGGATACAACCTGCACACTCATATAGGTAAGTCTCTTAAGGTGTTTCTATGATATAACTTTTACGGTTTCTAGACTTATTAAAGCTATTCATCCATCCTTTGTTCTTACATAATGCAACACTAAATATTATGTGATTATTGATTTAGTGTTCCATAATCATTCTCTAAACTTGTTGGTACCCATTGAACTTTTTCCATCCTTTTCAAGACATAAGTTAGGTTTCCATTAAGGATGATCAACCTTCGTTCATAGACCTTAGTCTCATTTATTTTGGCTTTATAAAAACCATTGCCTTTGGAAGACTCTTTGAAAGAAGGTCTATCAAGTTTTCCTTTGTTTCTATGCATTAGAAAATTATTACTTCACTTTTGAGTAACTGTCATACCATTTGATGTCTTAGACTCACATGCCTAGACTTCCCATTGTATGTCTTATTAGAGACATTGTATATCGTCGCTCGATTGTCATAGCTAATCAAGACTGCTGGATATGGCTTCTTCCATAATGGGTTTTCAATTAACAAATTCTTATGCCATTGTATTTCCTTAAATGCATCTACTAATGCAATCAATTCTGACAAAATTGTCGAGTCATCTACATAGGCCAGCTTCTTGGAAGCCTAAGGCACAACAATGCCTTCTAATGACTCAGATATATTTTCATTGGATGTACAAATTCATGTCTTATATAATCATCAATAAAAGATATATAGTATTGGTTACCACCAAAGGTGATATGACTTTTTAAGTCACCCACATCACTATATACCAAATCAAGCAAACTTGTTTTCCTTTCTATATATTTAAAGTATTTTCGATGTATTTTTGCTTGAACACATATTTCACGTTTAGAGGTAGTATCAAAATCACAATAAAAAATTAATCCAAATTTAAGCATATTTTTAAGGGATTTATAATTAACATGTCCTAGTCTATCATGCCATAAACTAACAGAATCAACAATATAAACAGAAGATTTCTTTCTTAGATTCAACTTAACCATGTCGTTATAAGAGTATCCATATCCAATGATTTTTCCATTCTTGGACAACACTACCTTATTAGGCTCATAGACCATCTTGAATCCTCCTTTGTTAAGAAGGTATCCAGAAACCGAATCCTTAAACATATCGGGTACGTAAAATACATTGACTAATGTAAGATCTGGAGGTTAATGAAAGTTCTGCAGCACCTTTCCCCAGAACTTTTCTTGCAATTTTGTTTGCGCCAGTAACTTCGTTGGTTTCTCTATTATTCTCTTCTTAAGTCTTGAAAAAATTATGGTATTTGCAAATGTGAATGGTTGCTCCAATATCAAGCCACCAATCATTTTCAATGTCACTAACATAGTTCATCTCTTGTACTGTAGCCACTAGAGAGTCTTTGACTCACTTTTTGTTGTTTCTTCCATAGATGACAGTCTCTGGCATAACGGTTGGGCTTGTTACAATAGTAACAAGTACCTTTCTTTTTGTTGTTATCGGAATGATTTTTCTTCCTAAACCGTGTCTCATTCTTAGGCTCTAACTTTTCAGTAATTTCAACATTGTTTGCCTTAGAATGAGACTCGGTTTGTGGATTATCATCTAGTTCGCGTTTATGAGAATCCTCTTCAATACAAAGATGACGCTGTAACCCATTTAAATCATAATTTATTTCCGTGTGCTTCAATTTTTTTCTTATAATCGTTCCAAGAATGTGGGAATCTTAAAATAATACCTCCAACAACAAAAGATTCAGGGAGATCTATTCCAGCATCTTTAAGTTGTTTCACCCATAGTAAAATGTTGCTTACTTGTCCAATTATGGACTTGTTGGTGACCATTTTGAATATGTGAAATTACAAATAAAAAAAATTTCTTGTTACCTTCCTCGGATGTGCGTTACTTACTTTCTAGTGGATTCCAAAGTGCCTTTGCAATTTCTAAGGTCCTATGAGCGTTGTACACTATAGTAGACAATGTATTAAAAATGTGCCCTCTGCATAGAAATTCGTTCTCTTTGCGCTTTACACGTTTTGCCTTTACAGCGGCATCATCCTTGTCAATTTCCTTTGGTATTACTTCCAGTCCAACTTCCGAAATGCAGAATAATTTGACAGTGATTAGAAATAATTTCATCATCGCTTACCAATGAGTAAATCATCTTCATCAAACCACTCCAGTCGAATTGAATGCTGATTCATAACTAGTAGTGCGCTCGAACCTTTTATGGATAAAGAATATGGTCTGAAAAATCTATTGGAATTTTTTGATCAAGACGACTCTGAGGAAGATAATGCCGTAATTTTGTCTTGAAGGATCTATGGAATAAATTCGATGAAGCCCGAATTCAAAGTTTATAGGACTTTGATCCAACCTAGAACACTCTAGAATTTGATTTATGATGATACAATTTGTAGAAGCAAAATAGAGTGAAGAAGAAAATGAAGTATTCTTCAACGGTTTACAAGCATTGCAAAATTGATATTTTTGCAATACTTTCTGGGTGTTGACAATAAAAGCTTTGCATAATTTTGAAAAGAAGAAAAATGGACTGAGTTTTGCAACATCTCTGAGGGTTGCTATCTATAGTCGCGAAAGGACCTGTCTTTTCACCAAGCGTCGTGATCGTTATAACAGTTTGCAACAATTTTCAACGGTTACACCCATTCAAATTCAAAATGGCGTTCCCCTTCATTTCCAATGGCAAATAACATTGCAAAAATGTTCCTTCCTTTATTTAAATTCGGTTCTAGGTTCATAATGGGTTGAAATATGACCCATTACTATTTATATTTTGAAAAAATTATTTAATGGACCAAAAACCCGAATCCCGTACCTGTACCCAGTTTAGTTCGGTCAGACGGCGGTGGTGGCGCGTGCATGTTTGGTGGTGATGTATGACTTCCCACCTCACAACAAACACACATTTGGGAGCCCGAAGGTCCCAACATCCTCATGAGAAGGCTAAACTAATATTAGTATTCTCTCTAAACTCTCGCAATGTGGGACTATTCCTTTCTTCCTTCTCTTCTCTCTTCATGAAAACAAAACCCTATAGCCCAAAACATTCTGAAAATATTCAACAACTCACAGAGCATTACCTCTGCTTGCTTCCTCAACCTCTTTTACCAATTCACGATTATTCAAATCCACCTCCTTTGAAAAACAACAAACAACTTGCTTTCCAAACTAAACCCACATCGATCATGAACACAAACCACAATGACAATTCCCCTTTTCTTCAAACACCAATCTACACCCTAATTTCAATGAGCAATACCAAATCAAGATAGAGGGCTCAAATGCCCAAATAAAAACTTGCCATCTTCAAATTTTCTTCCGAATACCCAATTCACAAAACCAAATCTAATCACAAGAGAGAGAGAGAATTAAATATAATTTATTTAATTATCGAAATTATTTTATCTGTTTTAACAGATAAAATTTAAGAAGAATAATTTATAAACAATGTTTATAAATTTAGAAAAATATAAACAATGTTTATAAATTTAGAAAAATATTTATCATTGGATAAATAAAAATAAAAGTCCGAATTTATATAGAGAAGTACAAATCGATTTTTAACACCAATATTTTAAATAGAATGTGAACTCAGCATTTATAAATGGAATTATAAATGAAATTTAAGTGTTACAATAAAAAGGGAGATTTCGTATGAATAATTCTATAAATAGAAGTATAAATAGAATTTGGAAATGGGATATTATTTTAAAAATATGAAATCAAACTTAATGGATTATATAAAAGAAATATTTTTCACATTCAATGTGAAAAATGGATCAAAATGAATATTTTATAAATTAAACATTCATAAGAAAAAATTGGGTTTTGAAATATGAATTCAAATGGGAATTTGAATTATAGTTAATCGATTAGAATTAATCGAATTAGAGTTAATCGATTAGAGTTGATCGATTAGAGTTAATCAAATTAGAGTTAATCGAATAGAGTTAATCGAATATTAGTTATTCGAATTAGAGTTAATCAAATTAGAGTTAATCGAATATTGGTTATTGGAATAGAGGAGAGTTATCGAATATAGTTTATTCGAAGGAGAGTTATCGAATATAGTTTACTCGAAGGAGAGGTTATCAAATAGAGTTTATTCGGGAAAAAGTTATCGGATATAGTTATTCGAAAGAGAGTTATCGAATATAGATTATTCGAGAGAGAATTATATATTTAAATTCGACTATATCAAATGTAGGAAAGTACTATTTACTTTCTGATTTTAAATCAAGGTTTATTTATTAATAAATTTTTTGTTTGTTTATTCATCCAAATTAAATAAAAGTTATATTTAAGTTATATCGGAAGTATGATATTATAACACTATTATTATAATAAAATGAATTCTATAAAAGAAGTGGATTCGTAAATAGAATCCGAGAGTTACATAAGGAAGTTTGTTGAAGATTTAAAATGTGAACTTTGTCTATTTCGAGGTTGAAATGTTGTTCAGTTAAGGTCAAAGAGGTAGTTATACCCTAACTTGATTGACTTCATTTTTAACTAAGGAATGGTTAAGGTTCGATAGTGAAGGTTAGTTAATTGAATTTAGTTAATAAGTGTTAATGGCTCGAGTGGCCATATCGATGTTTTATTTAAACATCTGTTTAAAACCAATGAAGGAGTTTTGGAAATGATTTCCAAACAAGAAAAAGAAATATTTTCTGGAATATAGAAAATAAATAGTTATAATAAATTAAAACATTTTTCCAAGGATCGTGAGTGGTTAAACGAGTTGGACGAAATATATGGGCAATGATATAAAAAGGGAATCGGGGAATGAAATGATTATTGATAAATCTATTAAAAGGGGTCAGTGTTGATTGATGATTGATCGGTAAGATTTCCATTTGGAAATACGACTATTGTTTTCACACATGTTTTCCTTTGATAGTTAAATCACCGACTATCAAATTTTTTGACCATTTCCGTTGTCAATACGGAGAGACCGGGATCAGATTCATTACCTGAAAACCACTCTATATGGGCATTAGCATTGCGAATCAAATATGTTGAAGATGATTGAAGACGAAGTTATGCAAGGGCTGTTCTGGCGATCCTAGCTAGAAATTGCCCAAGATGGATTTACAGAATAGTGCCTTCGGTTTGTCCAGACTGAGGACAAAGTGTATGGATGAATGTCTGAAAGCGTATATCTAATGGATCACGTAAGTTGATCACTTCGAACGTATCCACGTTTGGTGGCAGAGGAATTCGTTTCTCTTAGCTTTATACCTATGGTATTTTTGTGGAAATCAATTTGTGATTTGGCAGGAATGGCGATGTGGCATTCAAAGTAAATGAATGTATGATCTGTCAAAAGATACGTTATGACCTCAAGCCTCATCAACCGGGATATGGCAAAAATCGGGCAGGCAACATGGCTATGTGGGTCACCCCCATTTGGGTATATTGTCACCATCTAGAGAATATTCATATTTGTTACTTCTTTTCACTTCTTTTATCCTGGGAACGGTTATGTTGCTAGCAACCGTAGGTGACAATATATTTGATACACTCAAGAGAAATGAGTGCTCGGTCTTGTGTGGGCCGGGTTGCAAGACGTTCTTGTTGAACCCACTGTATTCCTCTCTAGAGATACGCTATCGGCAGGTGGTTCCATACCTTGTCATAGTTGGAATTCAATCTTCCATAAGCGCCTGCAGTTTTGATTGTATACTATGTATATGTGGAACGTGAGATGCAAGCGTTCTGCTAGATTGTTAATTATTTGTGATTAGACATTATTATAATATCAGAAAAGTATTGATTTTGAAAATGTTTTGGGTCATCGTAAGGTAAAAACCATCCGTGTTTATGTATGGATCGGTCTTACTATTATCATTTCTTTCGAAAATGATTTTTGAAAAGTTAAACCGAATGTTTGGAGTTTACTCACACCAATCCCATGACTGACCCAGAGTTTATTTTGTTTCCTTTCCCTAAACTCTTGGGTGCCCAAATTTGTACGAGCAGTCAAGTAGTTGGGATTTGCAGATACACTAGATGGAGCTTGGAGCAGGAGGCTTTAGCAACATTTTATAGCTATTGTTTATTTCCGTTGTGATGTAATTATTGTACTCTAATATACAAATACAGATTTGTGTTTCAAAGTTACTTTGTATATTATATTTTATTTGTTCCGTTGTGAGATTCGTGTTAGTCTGATGTTGTTGTGTTTTTCTTCTTCTTCTATTCTAATAGTTCTACCTTATCTATTCTCACCCTCTAACTTCTTTCTATTAACTATTCGGTATTTCCAATGTGTGAATAGACGACATTGGTATTTGTGTCGATTTTCGAAGTCGAAATTTTCTAGGTCGTTACATTGGTATAAGAGCTGAAGGTTAAAGTAATTACCTTGGCTCTGTGGCGTGACTCGGTAGAGATGGTGTTAGTAATGCCCTAAATTGTGTTGAGTGTATATATATGAGTGAATGTATTTATATATTTTATAAAAATTGTTTTATATTGTCGGGATTTATTGGTTGAGTTGTTTATGGATTCTGATCGATCAGTTTGATCCACTGTATCGGTAGGGGTTTCTAAACACTTGAATACAATGAATCGACATAGTATATTTTAAAAAGAGGGTAAATGAAATAATTTTACACAAATTATATTTTGATATAAAAGAATGATTAATATTGGAAATATTATAGGAAATTGGATTTATTGGTTGTTATTTTAATCGAATGAGATTATACATTAAGTGGTGATGTAAATAACCAATCAGAGTTCATATAAATGTAATATATGGAATCAGATGAATTAAATCTGAATTTAAATCAGAATTGGAATTAAAAACTCTAGAAATGTGAAAAGTGTTTGTAAATGGATTTGGACTAAATATATGAGAATTCAAAAATCCTGGGAGATTTTAAATTGTTTTGCAAACATTGTGAATGATAATTTGAAGTAATTTCAAAATGGAAATGTTTTAAAATTGGGTTTTGAAGTGATATAGTATTGAACTCACTTTGATAGCTGGGAAATAATTCTGATGATGTCGGCCACATCATCAGTGTTCATTTTCGAGTTCTAAGTGATGGATTACTACCAAAAGATATTGTTTTTGAATTATTTTGAGAAACAAGTGGTTTTGATGTCCGAAAAGGACTATTGAATGTTTGAAAAGGGTAAGTTATTTAAAACTCCCAAGAAGATTGTTTTGAATTAAAACAAATTTAAAGAAAATTCGGGGAAGTAAATTGAAATTGGATTGAAGCCAGTTAAGTGAAAATTGAATTGGATTAGAATAATATCGAGAAAAAATTGAATTATGAGAACGGAATTTAAAATGGAACCAGATTAGTGGAGCATAAGTTTGGAATCGAGAATGGAACTAGGGTTTGAAATGATATTGGGTTGGTAAGTTAAGAGTTTGGGACCAGGAACGAGTTTGGAATGGGATTTGGTTTGTATAAGCGAATAGCTGTGTTAAGGATAAATTGATTGGAGTTGATTGGAATGATATTGGTATTTGCAGAATTGGTGGCAGATGAAAGGGATATAATGATATGCCCGACAAAAAGGTACATGTTTATTTATATACGAGTTTGGTGATTTATGAGCCGATTTGGCAAGCTGCTTGGCTATTTGATTTTCTTTTGAATAGGAGAAGGCCCAGAGAGGCGAGTTGTATCGATTGAGTCGTACAAAGGAGGTGCTGGCGAAATTTTCCAAAAATTTAAGGTGTTAGAAAATTTTCAGAATTTTTGAAAATCTTAGTTATTTGGAAATGAATTAATATTTTAATTGGAATTAATTGGTATAGTGGGACTAAACTTGAAGAAGTAAACAAATTAATTTTAACCCAGTTAATAGGGTTTGTTTTCTACCTTAGCAATCTTGGGGACGAAATTATTTTAAGGGGGGAAGAATGTGATGTCCCGTATTTTTACGGTATAATAATTAATTAATTTAATAGTGATTTAAAGATTTAAATGGTCGTTTAATTAAATTTTATTGAATATTTAATTTATATAAATAATAGAATAATATATTTAATTTCCGAAATAGTCGGAGATAGTGGAATTCACAATATGGTGTGAATTGGATCATATATAATATATAATTCAGTTTAGTATTGAATTATATTAACGAATATACTATATAAACGACAGTTGAACGAATAATTATATTATAATTAAAATCAAACTCGAAATGGCGAAGCAGTTCGTAATTTGGCGATTCGAACATTAAACGAGTATACAGAAGCCATTTTAAATCGTATTTCTGCGAAACAAGAAACGTTCGGAGTTGGTGAAGTATATTTTTCTAATGGAAGAGAAAATCAAGATTTCGCCATGTAGATTGTGAGTTATGTCCAAATCAAATTTTCAAAAAGTCGTTATGGAATTCATTTATAATTTATAACGATTTATAAAAGGATTTAAATATAAATCGAATATCGATATAACTGGGAACTTTGAAATATCGAGCTATAAATTCCAATATTTTTTGGAGTTGTGTGATATTTTAATGTGAATATATATGATAATATTAATTTATTAATATTTAATTTAATTACTTTTAAATGTATTTATATTTAAATGGGTTTATTTGCAACTTTAAAAATAGCAAGTTTTGCAGACGAACTCCGTTTCCGATGAAACTAATTTTAATTGGATCCAAAATATTGAATTATTGTTAGATTTCAATGTTCGTGATTTTTGGAGTTAGTGTACGATCGTACGGATTTTTTATGTGAAAAACAGTCAGTATTTTAACGGTTAAAAATACGCTATGTGAGCAAACGGAGTCGGAATTCGACGAAACAAGTTTCGATGGGTCCGTAATGTCGAACTGAAGGTGCATGTCCATTTTCGTCGAATTTGGATATGTTATGTGATCATAAGGGTTACGACAAATATAAACAGCGTTATAATAAATATAAATACAATAATTGAATATAAAATTATAGGTTCATCCTATATATACCCCTTTACCTTTTACAAACCCTCACTTACTTCCTTTGACAGTCAACAACCATATGCCGCCAAGTAATTTTCCCCAAACCAAAATCATGACTTCTAAAATCAAAATCAAATTGAAGAAAAATCTAGAAATTCCAAAATATATATGTATGAGTCGATGAGATCAAGCGCTTCAGGAAAATAAGATTTTTACATGGTTCGTAAATGTTCTGGCTCGATATTTGCATGGAACCATGCTTTAGGGTTTCACGTTTAGGGGATTATAACCCTCGATGCATGTTTTTGTTGTCATTTTTGGTACAAGGAGGTGAATTAGCACCTTTGTGGAAAATATGGGAGGGTTTGGCGTCGAACGATGTCGTGACTTTTCCTGTAGGGTGACGCGGATTTGCCAGGCCGCGATGAACGAAGGCTGTGCGAGTGGCTTGCTGTGATGATAAGGTGGTGGCTCTTGCGAAGAGGAGAAGGATGATGGTTACAGTTTTAGTTTTCATGATGTATCGAGGGAGTATGGAAGCTGGGAAGATTACGAAATGGGGTTTTGGGGGTTCTGAAATATGAGGAAAAAAGAAGATAAGGGCGGCGGTTAAGGATTCTAAAGAGGTGATTAAGGATAATTATAATTATATTAATTACATTAATATTGTTGAATATGTATACAACCTTGTAAAAGTCATAACTATCTCATACATTATCCAAATTCAGCTAAACAAGATCCGTTGGGATCATATGGACGGTGGCTACACAATGGAACTGACTTGGAGTGATTTGGAGCTTGTTACAATTTATAGCAAAATAAATTGTCTGTCAAAATCGAACGACGATCATCGTTATTTAACGGTGATCGTCCAATGTGAGTAAATCTCACTAACTCTGCTCAATTATATTTTTATAACGTGTTTTTAGAATTGATAAATGATGGTTGATTGCTGTGTGTTGATTGTTTGGTTAAATTGCTAATTTATTTTTGGAATCACAGATAACGATATATACACATATCATTAAACAAATATTGATTCTATTAATCAGAATAGTACATATTAAAATGAAATTGATGTGAATTATATTGTGTAACATCTGTTGATGCAGGGAAATAGGTCGGAAGGATCCAATTGGATTCCTCAACAATTATTTTACTATTTTTCGTATATTCTGATATATGATGTGGTACATAATCTGTTATTGATTATGTGTGTTTGGATGATGATTGATCCTTTTGATTTGGTATTTTAATACCATAAGTGATGCTGGAAAGTAAAAAGGTAATTTTCAAAGTGTATTTTGAAAATAAATTATTCATATAAAATAAATGGATCTTATATAAAAGGAAATGTTTATATGAAATAAATATAATTATAAAAGGAAATATATGGGAAATAAATATAATTAGAAAAGGGATTATTTGTAACAAATAGAATGGTATAAATGAAATATTTATATAAAATAAAGAGAATTATATAAAGGAAATATTTGTAAAATAAATAGGATATTGTAAAAGGAAATATTTATAAAATGAATAGGATTTTATAAAAAGAAAATAAGCGGAAAATAAATATTAAAAGGGAAATCTATTTTTAACAGATAAATGGAAAAGATTAATTCAAAGTAGAATTAAATAGAAATCTGTTTTAACAGATAAAATTTGAGAAGAATAATTTATAAACGATATTTATAAATTTAGAAAAATATTTATCATTGGATAAATAAAAATAAAAGCTTGAATTTATATAGAGAAGTAGAAATCGGTTTTTACCATCGATATTTTAAATAGAATGTGAACTCAGCATATAAAGGGAATTATAAATGAAATTTAAGTGTTAGAATAAAAGGGGAGATTTCGTACGAATAATTCTATAAATAGAAGTATAAATAGAATTTGGAAATGGGATATTATTTTAAAAATACGAAATCAAACTTAATGGATTATATAAAAGAAATATTTTTCACATTCAATGTGAAAAATGGATCAAAATGAATATTTTATAAATTAAACATTTATAAGAAAAAATTGTGTTTTGAAATAGGAATTCAAATGGGAATTTGAATTAGAGTTAATTGATTAGAGTTAATCGAATTAGAGTTAATCGATTAGAGTTAATCAATTAGAGTTAATCGAATAGAGTTAGTCGAATATTAGTTATTCGAATTAGAGTTAATCGATTAGATTTAATCAAATTAGAGTTAATCGAATATTGTTTATTGGAATAGAGGAGAGTTATCGAATATAGTTTATTCGAAGGAGAGTTATCGAATATAGTTTATTTGAAGGAGAGTTATCGAATATAGTTTATTCGAAGGAGAGTTATCGAATATAGTTATTTGAAGGAGAGTTATCGAATATAGTTTATTCGAAGGAGAGGTTATCAAATAGAGTTTATTCGGAAAAGAGTTATCGAATATAGTTATTCGAGAGAGAGAGAGTTATCGAATATAGATTATTCAAGAGAGAATTATACATTTAAATTCGACTATATCGAATGTAGGAAATGTAACACCCTGAATTTTCTGAGAATATTAAAATTAACAAATTCAAGAACACTTAATTTTTAGAAGAAGAATTAAGTGAAATGGGTTGCGCACGCTATTGCGTTCGTCTCA
Organism: Allium sativum; assembly: GCA_030737875.1. NCBI lineage: Eukaryota > Viridiplantae > Streptophyta > Magnoliopsida > Asparagales > Amaryllidaceae > Allium > Allium sativum. Next base: position 4,212,491 of record JASFAX010000037.1, on the reverse strand, counting down.
AAATTTTGGTCAAGATAGACATTTGATTTGCATAAAGTGGATACCTTATGAAGAAGTTATTAAGCCTTGAAGTTTGTATGCATATGAGAAAAATATTTATATATATATAGATATATATAAAAATTAAATAAATAAATATGCATAAAAGTTCAAAATAGCGAATCGGGAGCGGGAATAACCGAACCGGCCCTTTTTTGAGGTCGACCCGAGCGTTGCTGGGTCGACTAGGGGTAGATTCAGGGTGTTTGGCTGTCAACCCGTGGACCGATTCTCTCTAAGGCAGATGTGGCATCAGATTGATTTTGATGGACTACTTGCTGAGTCATTAGGGATGATGTGGCTATTCTATCTTGTCTGAATGGCTTTGATTTGCTCTAGGTTAATCTGACGGTTCCAATTAAATCAAACTTCTATATAAGCAACCTAAATCTAAACCCTAAGCCACACAAAAATATTCCTAAAGTCATCATGCCGTCAATGATGAACCTAGAATTGCCGTCATCTCTTTCAACTCAAAGGCAAGATAGAAACTACATCAAAATCAAAAAAAAAAAATCTAATTCAACTAAGAAAATTCAACGATCTACATCAAAGGCGAGTAATTCAGTTTCAGATACAGATCCCTGAAATCAAGTTTTTCCTTTTGATTGTAAGTGTAGTTATCTTTCAGATGTGAATAAATTAAAGACATGATTTGTAATGAATTGTAAAATAGAATTGTATCAAGTTATATGTGATGCTGATTCATGTTTATTCATGTCTATTCTATCATATATGCCTATGAACTATTGTGGTCTATCGAACCTATCATATTGTGCGGAAATTGGTGAGTAAACCTATGATGTTGTATAGGAATTTGGGAATGAAATTATCATATGTAAGTTTGGTGATATTATGATACATACAAGTTTTAGGCTAAGTCATGTCGTTTATGCCTAATTGTTTAGAGCCATTATGCATACATGTTTAGGTCTACGACCTTATATGTTTAGATCTACAACTTTGTATGTTAGATCCATATGCCTTTATGATAAATCTAATTTGCAGGTTCACCACTACATGCCAAGTTTAACTTGTATAGTTTTATGTAAATTCATATGCTTGTGGTTCATGTTGCATAGATCAAATTTGCAAGTTCATAGTTAAAAGTATATTGTTCTATGCCAAATCCATGTGACATATTTGTAGTTAGATCCGTACTTTTGTATGATGTTGGAATGTTGCTCTTTTCCCTTTTTTTTATAAGTTAGGCTAAAATATCGAGCCTAACATTCTATGTAATTTTGCGAACGTACAACGGGGGTAACGTTGGGGAAAACATGTAATTGGCATGTTTGACACATAAGCATGATAAGTGGCATGAAAATGGTATAATCTATATACCTAAAATTTTGAACGTGATTTAGAAGGAAAACGGCCATGACAATAATTGATTTATAATTTACATGTAAATATGTAGGATAAATATGAAAATTTACATGGCATAGATTGGTTCACGAAATGGTATATTTAGTATACCATTAATTATGAGCATAATTAAAACGATTATTATGGCATAATTAAATTGGGAATAATTTACATATGGAATTTGTCATAAATAAGAAATATGTAAATTTAGAAAAGACGAATATGCCTAACCCGAGGTTTGACTGAGTTGTGGTGTAAAACTACCCGGAACCGACCGGCACATCCAGTGACCACAACAATACCTGTCTAATGTGGGTGGTTAGTGCATTGAGCCTAAAAAGGACCCGAGGTTAGACTGAGTTGTGGTGTAAAATTGCCCGGAACCAACCGGCACATCCAGTGACCACAAGAATGTCTGTCTAATGTGAGTGGTTAGTGCTTTAATAAAGCTAAGTCAAGATTGGTAGGGTTAAATCAATTAAGGAAACACTTAACCAATTCAACATGTTAACTAAATTGATGGATGAGGTTAAGTAAATTTAGAACACTTAACTGTTATAACATGTTAATTAGACAAGTGGGTGAGGTTAAGTAAACTTAGAACACTTAACCGTTATAACATGGTAATTAGAGAAGTGGGTGAGGTTAAGTAAATTTAGAACACTTAACCGTTATAACATGTTAATTAGACAAGTGGGTGAGGTTAAGTAAATTTAGAATACTTAACCGTTATAACATGTTAATTAGACAAGTGGGTGAGGTTAAGAAAATTTAGAACACTTAACCATTATAACATGTTAATTAGACAAGTGGGTGAGGTTAAGTATATTTAGAACACTTAACCTTTATAACATGTTAATTAGACAAGTAGGTGAGGTTAAGTAAATTTAGAAACACAACCAATATAACTTGATTTATGGAAAGGTTAAGTTAAAATAAGAGGGCAACACTTAACCAATATAACTTTATTTTTAGTAGCACTACACCAGAACAGGTGATTCCCAACGAGTATATATAACCATCGCAAACAATTTCAGCAACGCTTATTAGTGTTGCTAGGAGGGTGGCAATTTAGTACCAACGCTTATGAGCGTTGGTAGATTTTCTATCCCAACGCTTATAAGCGTTGGTATATATTCAGTCGCAACGCTTATAAGCGTTGGTAGATTTTCTTTAGCAACACTTATAAGTGTTGGTATATTTTCTTTACCAACGCTTATAATCGTTGTAAGATTTTTGTTTGCAACGCTTATACATGCTGCAATACATTTGTTTGTAACGCCTACACATGTTACAAAATTTTAATTCACAACAAATATAAATTTTAATAATAACAGAAATATGTATTAGGAACTCGCATATTCTAACATTAATAGTCAATTAATAACCAACATGATGATAATATAGACGATATTTAATATGAATCAAAAACTAACATTAAACTCAATGCATACTAATAGATAACATTCATAATCACAAAACGAGATAGAATATCAGTTAACAATAAACAAGCACAATACATAATTAAGATGTCAAATTCAGTACATAATTAGTTTGCTAAATTCAATACATAAATAAGATTCTACAAATACCGAAACTCTGGCCATATAACGAAGCCTCCATCTGAAAATTCACATAACTTGTACATTCCATTTTGAGGACCATCATAAATTGGTGCATTTGGTTCAAGAACTTCAACAACCCAAATTACTTTCTCTATATTCGGTACCACTTTCCTAAAATGACAAACTATTTGTGTTCCAAGATAACCTTTTGCTATCTCCTTCTCTAGATCATTTGACAATAGCATTACATATTTCTTTTCCATAGTAGATGAATGAAGATCATTAAGTGACACATTTGGAGTAACAGTTACAATATTACTTATAGGATGATCCGCTAAATTATGAGGAGTGGAAGGACTTGCAACAAGTTTTTCTTGCAAATTAGGTATAAATTTCATAAAAGTTGAAGTAATTGAATTGATGGCGTTATTAACCTGAGTAGCTACTTGCCTTTCTATCTCCAATTTCCAAACGGACAAATCCACGGCTTGTTTTTTTATCAGCTACAGCTTTTACAGCTCGAGCCACCTTAACTTGTTTTATAGAAGAAGTAGAACTAATTGCTCGACAATAATTTTTCTTCATGTCGGAACCAAAAATTTCTGCAATTGGATCATTATCAAGATCATCTACTGTGCCACTAGAACTACCATCCAATTTTCTCTTTTCTTCCACTGCCTCTAGAAGTGCCTGCGATCATTGAATGTCACATTAAATTGAAAAATTCAGTTTGTTGTTAAAACAGAAAATTGAAAGAAAAAATCAGTTTGTTGTTAAATTCAGTTTGCACAGCAGCTTGTAGCTGTTGTGGCACAGCAACTTGTAGCTGCTGTTTGCACAACAGCCAGAAGCTGCTGCTGCACAGCAACTACAAGCTGCTTTGCAACTGCTGTTTGCACGGTAGCTTGAAGCTGCTGTTTGCAACATGCATTTAAGTTAGGTTCTCCAGGTTAATTAAGGTAAGAACCCTCAATATGTCAAAATGAATTCTCTACTTTACAAAGTACTACCTTTATTTTAAAAAAAACCATATCACACACATGTAACTGCAATCCCTTTGTATAAGTTAAAGCTTTTTAAAACAAGATTGTTGATATTTTCATCTCTTATTCCTCTCGTTAAATAATTTAGAAATTAGTGTTCAGTTTTACATACTTGCTTGTGAGCATTATTTCCATGGACTCACATTTCTCTAAATAATAAAATTCAATTTGTACCCTACATTGAACTATTACTACAGATAGAGCTTAACAACATATATGCAAACCTATATATGTTTCTGCAGCACATGGTAGTACTTCTCTCGATTTCCTTTTATGTCCAACCTTCCAAATCGTCGTTCGTGAAATATTTGCTTCTGGATTGGTTAAGACCTACAGGAAATATCAAAGTTGACAACACATAGTTAATATAACATTCTACAAACAACCATTTACAAAAGATAATTTTATTACCATTTCATGGTGCACACTATGGTAAGGTTTCCTTCCTAGAGTATGAGTGATTTGGTTTTTCGCTTTGTTTTTTGCATTTTTTTTACATTGCTCCATCTTTTCATTCGTATACTCAATATCAAGGAACTTTTCCCACCACACTCTATCTATGTCATTTGGACATCTATCAATTGCAACATGTTTAGGAATCATAGTGTCATCAACTTTAAGAAGACTTTTTCTTAATGTTGACTTCATTGATCTATAGTACGGTGGGAAATGTTTCTCTAATAACGGTCGAGCTATGCTAGGATCTACATCCATGTCAAATTCTTCCTATCACGAGAAAAAAAAAATCATGAACCAATCAAATATATCATAATTTAAACTTGATGGTGAAATTGATATGAGTGAAAATACCAAAAGCACTTCCCATGGTTTATCCTTGTAGAAGCTATCTACGGCCCTCTATTCTCTGTAGCCAACGGGTATATGACAACGGATTAACTCACCACAACGTGTACTCCATTTAGCTGAATCTTCCCCTACTGCACCCTCAACACCGACCGTTATAAAGTACTTTTTACCTTTGGGTGGTTGAGGTTCAATAGTCTCTGTTGTACTTACATTTGCATTTGCGCTAAAATTGTTTGTCATTTTAATGAAAAATCTACATAAAAAAACAAACAAAATATAAAGTTAACATAACACGTGAAAGATACTTGCAAGACATGAATTAACATAACAAACTGGCAATAGTTTCAAAAGACATCAATAAAAGAAAATCATACATTTCAAAACACAACACAATTGTACAATACATCAATAAAGGTTAATGCATGATCAAAACAAGCAAAATACATGCAAAATATTTTCAATCAACATGTTGATTTCGATTGAATACATTTCAATAATGGTTCTAAATTTGGTTGTTCTTTCAAAATAGATTGGTATGTTGTTGGTACTTCATAATCATCTATGTTATCCATTATGCGTTTAGGAGAGCATCGAACAATTGACCAGTCGGAATTTTGTGTATTTATGATGTAAAATACTTGACTTGCTTCAGACGCAAGAATAGCGGGCTCATCATATTCTCCATCGGTATTCTTGAGCTTCTTTAAGTTTACCATTAACAAATTTGTATCCGGGCAAACTTTACAACCATTTGTCTTATCTGCAACATTCACCCAATCACAATAGAATACCACATGTTGAAAATCATAGTAATCAACTTCCACGATCTCTCTAATAACACCATACCAAGTAGTATCATCATCCATAGGATTTAAATCTTTTGAACTTGCAACAAATGTAGTGATCGCATCCACACAGACACCACTATTTTGCGTTGAAATGCTATTGTCATAATGTTGAGGAGAGAATGTATAGCCGTTCACTCTGTACTTAAGAAAAGTTTTGACTTCCCACTTTGGACCATTGACATACAACCATAACATTGTGTTCATGCATTTTTCGTCCACTACCTGTTAAGAATTAACAAAATTAATAGAATAACATTAGTTAAAAAAAATACATTTCTCTCAAGTAAACTTAGCACACCTTATTGTATAGCCAACCAACAAATTCAGATTGGACTACTACTGCTTTTGTGATAGTTTTCCTTTTACCACGAAGACCGTCTTCTAAAGATAAGCGGTATGCACTACAAATTCAATAATGTGATAAATATATATATTCTTGACTAAATGTGATATACGTATTGAAAAAGTGAAAATGTATGACCTGTAGTGTTCATCTCGTTCCGGTATATCAATTCTAAATAGTAACCATCGTTGAATCTATGATCATTGCACTCTAGATAATTTTAACGGTTTACCTTCAACGATGGAACGCTCATATATATCATCACTGTTCTCATCTAAAAAGGATGCTTGTTTGGAGCTATGATTTCCGCCACGTGGATTTGGCATATATTCCATTGCATATCAAACTGATTCTGAAACAAGGTATGCTTCAGAAATTGATCCTTCTATATACCTTTTGTTACTAGGTATGTTTTTGCAATCTTTCATAGCCCTAGCACACAAAAATTTAGTATGCATACGTACAGTTAGTTACTTCATAACCCTTAGGTAAAATAATTTGAATGCAAAAACAATATTTACCTTTCAAATGGATACATTCATATATAAGTCGATGGTCCACAAAGCAGAGCTTGATCTGCTAAATGTACCATCAAATGGATGCTTATATCAAAAAAATCCGTTGAAACATAGTGTGCCAACACACATAATGCTTCAGTAATCATATCTTTAGCCGCTTGCACATGTTCTCGAACAAGAACTTTTGAACATATTATGTTGAAGTACAAGCTTACTTGTAAAAGCGCTCGTCTTAACTCACGACACTTCGGATATGCATGTTGAACCATGATAGGAAGCAAGTATTGGATGAGAATATGATAATCATATGTCTTTTTAATTTGCAAACCGGGTGGTTGAAGGCATATAAGACTGTGTAACTTAGTTGCAAGATATAATGGAATTTTTGCATTTTTAAGAACTTGACAACATTGCAAATTGTGATCCTTATCAAATGCAAGTTTAGAAGATTGCTTTCCTTTGTTAAACACAAAATTGATGAGATATTCAATTACATTTTTTTAGTATGCATCACATCAATAGTATGACGAACTTTATGACTGCTCCAATAATCCAAGTCAAACAAAATTGACTTCTTATACCATGCCGGCCTTCCTTCTACATCGACAAGACAATTTACATTATTATAAGCTTCAGAAATCAATCTCTTTTTGCTTGGTGGTATTTTTCCACGAACATATTTGATACGCTCAAGCTTTTCTAAAAGAGACGAGCCTCTTAGCCGAGTTGGAGGCTCTTTATATTCAACATCCCTATACCATATGTGTTTTAATGCTCTATATGGATAATCATTCTTCAGAAACCTTCTATATTTTGAACAGATGATTTTGTTGCCGATGTACTCTGATTCTGTCTCGGTAGCACATACAGGACATGCTTTATAACCATGAGTCACACAGCCAGATAAGTTACCAAAAGCTGGTAAATCATGAATTCCCCATAGTAATATTGCTTTCATATTGAAAAATTCTTGCTTGTCTGTGTCAAAAACAGACGCTCCTTCGTCCCAAAGACGTTTTAATTCATATATAAGAGGTTCCAAGTATACATCAATGTCCTGACTTGGTGCTTTTGGTCCAGGAGTTAAAAAGACTCAACATTTGAAATTTTGATTTCATACGCAACGAAGGGGGTAGGCTATAAGGTATCATATAAACAGGCCAATAACTATAACTATTGGAGAGAACGCCGTTTGGATTAAACCCATCCGTAGAAATACCAATCCAAACATTGCGTCCTTCAATAGCAAATTCTGGCCACCGACTTTTGACTGATCTCCATTCAGCTGAATCTATAGGATGTCGCATGGAATTCCAAGATGGTGTAGCTTCCTTGGGCCATGGCATTTTACGAGCTATCCATGGTATAGTGTACAATCTACTTAATCTTGGACTTATAGGAAAGTATCTTAAAACTTTTCTTGGTTCTTTCGTCAATTTGACCTCCCCTAACACTGTTTTTTTAGTTTTGTACCTTGTTTTATGGCACACAGGACATTCTTTCGCATCAACATTTTCTTTCCAAAATAATATACAATCATTGACACAAGCATGTATATGCTTCACCTCCATTCCCAATTCCTTTATTATTTTCTTCATCGTGGGATACTTGTCAGGTAAATTATTTTCTTTTGGAATCCAATGTTTTAATCGCTTCAACAACTCAGTCACACTATTTCCCGACTAGTTAAATTCTTTTTTAAGGTTCTGAAGCTCAACAATTACACCTAACGTTGTAATCCCCCTCTTCGCAAGAAGAATAAAGTTTTCCATTCGCTTTGTCTGCGTATTTTTTGTGCTTCTCTCCAAAGTAAGTATGATAATCGTCTGTATTTGTCTGTTGAACTTCCTCTTCACCGCTAGCTTGTGGCATATTATGAACTCCAAAAGCATGGTCTATGGGATTTCTAAGAGCCCCCTTTACAAATTGGTCGGATTGAATTTGATCTTGATCTTGGATATGAGGATCTGAAATAATATTTTTTGTATGATTCATCCCCGAGTTATTGTTGCTCATCTCTCCATGGAAAAACCACCTATTATATGTTTTAATCATACTATGAATGATTAAGTGTTTCTCAACGTTTTCCAGTGAGAGCTTTTTAGAGATCTTGCACTTAATACAAGGGCAGGTGCAAATTTCAACATCGCGAGATGAGTGATTCTTCACAAAACTAATGAAGTCTCGAACGCCTTGCTTGTATTCTTCAGTATTTCTATATGGACTTTTAATCCACTCTCTTGAACTTGAGTTAGACATAAATTTCAAATTTTACCTTTTGGACCTATCAAAGAAAAATATATAATAAATACTTTAATTTGAGCTATACATAAATGCATAAAAAACTGCATTGTTTTTTTCTACAAAAACTGCACTGTTTTTTTTAGAAAAACTGCATATATATTTATAAAAAAAACTGCATTTGTTCAAAAACAAACACTGCACTTGTTCAAAAAAAATCTGCAGTTGTTCAAAACACAAAAAATCTGCATATGTTAAAAAAAACAGCATTTGTTTTAAAAACTGCACTATTTGAAAAAAAAAATCTGCAATGCACCTATTTTAAAAAAAACTGCACTTAGTTTTACTAAAAAAACTGCATTGCTCAAGAAAAAACCCAGCAGTTCCTCAAAAAAAAAAAAAACAGCAATCATTGAACATCATATGCTAACTGATTGCTAACATAAAATACTGTATAGTTAAAACATTAACTGGTTAATTGCAATATGACATACTAACATACAACTTCCTCCCTACATAAGTACTTAATTTGTATTGCTGTATAGCGTCTACATTTGTAAACATAGGGATTAACTGATTCAACTGTAGCGTTCGGCCGGAATGCATCTAAAATCACCTGCAAAACTTATTTCTAGGCTGTAATGGGAAGATAGTCACTACAAAAATTCACATATACATTAGTTCATACTTTATAAGGACCGAAGCTAAATCAGATTACAAAACAAAGCAATAAAAGATAGCCTAGATTTTTATAGTTTGCAAACCAAATGATTTTTTTAATGTCGTTTAAACAATGTAATAAAGCAGGTTATTTAATGTACCAAGGTGCCAGGATAACAGCCAAAAAAAAAAAAAATGCAGTTGCCGAATATTATGAAAATATGTGAGGGAATCTAAACCAATATATAATTTAACTTATAATTCTTTTCGCAATGACTATTGTGGACGAAAATGGAAATATGTGTGAGAGAATCAATACATCATATAATTTGTTAAAAATCATCATCAGAAAAACCAGCTATATCTTGTAATGAATATTTGATAAATTATCAAACTATTTTTCTATGACATTAAACTATTTTCAGATGAGTATAATCATTGTTTAATCCAATACCGTTTAAGTTTTGACTAACAGGAAGAACTAAAATAAAAAAGAATTCACCATATTTTTAGCTAACCTGCACCATATAAAGCCATATTTCATACGTTGTCGGTCATCCTTAGCATTTGCAATTCTAGAGCAAATAAGAAACTGAGAATCACTAGGCATGATAGGTATCTTACATTGGTTAATTTGGTTTGAAATCAACAATGCTAATCTTGGTTTGAAATCAGCATCTTTAATGAAAGAACCATCTTATGCGGAAACTAATCAAGTGCATTCATTGAAAACGTCAATGTTGAATGGCTTATCTTGATTTCTAATAGAAATATCTAATTTGATTCAAGTATCACTCTCAATTAGGTTTTATGTGTTCTTCCATTTGGTTTAAGCTTTTGATGTTAATGCAATTACCATAGCCTTAAATTATTGTGTCACTTTTATCCTGATCATTTTTGTCGTGTAGGGCCAGGCTTAGTGAAGAATGATTACTTTAAGGGAACAAGGTGGTGTCTGTTACATGTCCACCGTCCAAGCACCAATCTATGTTTATGTTCTTATTGGTTTGATTAATGTGCCCACGGGTTCAGTGAAATGCTCATGCGCCCTACCAAGAGCACTCTTTTTTTAGTTACCAAATTTATAAAAATATTCTCATTTTCTTAAGGAAAAAAATAGCATCACAAGAACACATTAAGGTTCCCTTTTACATCACAAGAACACATTAAGGTCCAGTGAAATGTCCAATAGAGTTAGACTAGATCCATTATACAAGTATGGATTTAGAACAGACAAGAACACATTAAGGTTCCTTTTTTTTGGTGCCCTTCTTCTTCTTCTAATCGTATAAATAAAAGAAAAATAGCATCACCAGTTAGTGTTCTAATTTGTATGTTAAATTGGAAAGAAAAATAGCATCACAAATTTTGAATTTGCTGTGCAACAGCAGCTTCTAGCTGCTATGGCACAGCAGGTTGACGCTGCTGTTGCACAGCAGCTACAAGCTGCTGTGGCACAGCAGCTTCAAGCTGCTGTTGCACAGCAGCTTGTAGATGCTGTTGCCATGAAATAATGTTCAATAGTGTTCAGAATTTATCTCCATACGAAGGCTAATTTTTATCATAAGGGGGTTAGCCATGAAACAGGATTTGGATATCGAATCTGAAATGGACAAGAAATACATGGACAATCCAGAGAGATCATGGACCTGAGTTTAGATATTGGTTAAGGCTTTGACTTCGGACATTGGTTACGTATTTATCCCTGGCTTTGGTTATAAGCTTTCATTATTACTCAATTATCAACTGAGCTTTATTTAACGATTTGGTGATTTGTAATCAGGTTGTCTTTCATTTGTGTGAAGAGGATGTGGCTGCGGCACTATAGCTAGCATTATTTACATTGAATCTCTATGTTCACAGATCAAATGTATGACGGTTTATATCAAGTTGTATTCCTCCGCTCTGTTTCTCCGCAGCTTACACAGTTCTCAATTTGCACAACATATTTAGTGTAGCTAACCCATTTAAGTTTACAAAGGAATAATTTAGCAATAGCTGCTGCAGTGCAAGGAGGAAACAATTAAATGCTTAAATAAATACGATAATTCTAAATTTGAACCAAGGAATTTTCTGTTTAAATCAAAGTTTACACAACTCCACAGATCATAAAAGAAAAATAAGCAAATGTGCAAACCTTGTATTTAGCAACTTCGTCGCTGACTTCCTTCAAATCTCCCTTTATGAAAATCAGACCAACGTTTTCCTACACAAAAAACATCTAATCATCAATACGCACAAAACTCTGTAGGTGAAAATCAAACCACCGTTTCCCAAAATCGAATCCGAACGCGAGTTGTACCCTAAAGCCTCCCCTAAAATCCGATTAGAGAGGAACCTTCATCCTCGCCATGCTAAGATTTTTTCTTTTTCTTTTTTCCTCTGAGAATCGATCGATAACGATTTAGGGTAAGGGAATTAGGCAGCCGAAAAGAAAGAAAGCGTTGGACAAAGTTACGTGGTAAGGGAATTAGGGTTAGGCTGGTTGGTTTACGTTTTTACCCCCAGAATCGAGCCTTAACAACCCAAATAAGTGTTGCCAATAATAAAGTTATTATTATGTATATTTGGCAACACTTTTTAATTATAGCAACGCATACTCTTGTTACCACCTTCCAACGCAAATAAGTGTTGCTAATTGGAAAAAACGGTTGCCAATTGGCTATTATGGTGTAGTGTAGGGTTAAGTTAACACAAGAAGGCAACACTTAACCAAAGTAACATGACACGTAGGTGGGTTAATTAACTTGAATAGGCTGATGAGACTTAAACAATACAACAAGATGAATATGTGGGGTTAAGTTAACAAGAAACACTTGACCAATATAACTTGATGAACGGACGGGATTAAGTTAATAGGAAACACTTAACCAATCCAACATGATAAGTAAGGAGGGTCAAGTTAATAAGAAATGCTTAACCAACATGACATGATGAATGAGTGGGTTAAGTTAACATGAGCGGACAACACTTAACTAATATGGCGTAATGTGCGGGAGGGTTAAGTACATATCTGGTTGGTGGGTAATATTAGTCTATATAGGCCCACAAAACTTAACCATTAAATAAACATGCTTGAATCAGTGGAAGGGTTAAGTACATATCGGGTTGGTGGGTAATATTAGTAAATATAGGCCCACAAAACTTAACAATTAAATAAACATGCTTGAATCGATGGGAGGGTTAAGTACATCTCGTGTAGGTGGGTAATATTAGTACGTATAGGCCCACAAAACTTAACCGTTTATTAAAAATGCTTGAATCGATGGGAGGGTTAAGTACATATCGGGTTAGTGGGTAATATTAGTAAATATAAGCCCACAAACTTAACCAATAGGAAACCCTAGTAACGGGGACCCATTTCAGCAGTAACCCACATGGATGTATCATAGTACCCTGAACTAGGCAGGGTGGGGCACGATTACTGGGCTGATTATAAGCGGTCAAAGCAGCGGCAGAGGGTACGTCAGTGTAGGTTCAGACGGTTTATGGGCATGCACGTATCCAGAGTTGGAAAAAGCAGGCACTGGGTACCAATAGTTATACACTGTGCATCTTGAATCGTGTCAGGTCGCTATCATAAGGATTGATACACCTTATGGTGGGACCAGCACCGGGTATCTACATGCAAGGGAGGGCCGATTGCATAGACACATGGAACATGTATACAAGTAGGGAGCCGATCGACGGGGTAGTAAGGGTACATCTAACATGTTCATGGAAATTAGGCTGATTGAGGTGAAATCCTCACGATATATGTACACCTGAAGGCTACCACAATTATGGGGGTTGGGATCACGATTATCATTTTATATAGATTACTAGTTGAGACACTAGTTAGGTGGTGCAGAGATAAATATATAAATCATATTAACAAAGTAGTAGCGAAGCAGAGAAAAAGTAGAACCGCATTTAGTTTACCTTGCACTTATCTTGTCTTTAGTTACCTTGTTTTAATGGTATTGTCCTATTTTCGGTTTATTCATGTCACGATCCTTTATCTTGTTTGCATGCTGAAAGATCACTGGACTTACCAGACTTATGTCTGACCTAGTTTGTTTTTCACCTATTTTCTTCTGTTTCCCTCCTCTCCCCCCCAGGTAGTCAGGGAGGGAATAGCTCAACCTAACTTGGATCTCTTCTCTTTCGAAGATCGAAGATTAGTTGGTGTATCGCTTTGGACTCTCTCTCTTCCACTGCTATGGCTGGTTCATGGTTTATCGGGGAATATCATTGTTTTTTGCTTCTTTTATTCTTGGAAGTTTTTAAATCAAGACAGAAGTTCTATGTATTACATTTAAGTATGATTGAGGAAATTGTTATAAAAGCTTGACAAATCAAGTTGTTTATAAAATGACTTTATTTTCCGCGGCTTTATTTGTCTGTCTTATAATTTTCTGCATCTTTTACCTATAATGCTCCAACGAAGTTAAGGCATTCTCTCTGTGAGTGACCTTAACGGAGGTGGGGTGTTTCAGGAAAGTACTATTTACTTTCCGGTTTTAAATTAAGGTTTATTTATTAATAAATTAGTTGTTTGTCTATTTATCCAAATTAAATAAATAAAAGTTATATTTAAGTTATACCGGAAGTATGAGATTATAACACTATTATCATGATAAAATGAATTCTATAAAAGAAGTGGATTCGTAAATAGAATCCGAGAGTTACATAAGGAATTTTGTTGAAGATTTAAAATGTGAACTTTGTCTATTTCGAGGTTGAAATGTTGTTCAATTAAGGTCGGAGAGGTAGTTATACCCCAATTTGATTGACTTCATTTTTAACTATGGAATGGTTAAGGAACGATAGTGAAGGTTAGTTAATTGAATTTAGTTAATAAGTGTTAATGGCTCGAGTGGGCATAGCGATGTTTTATTTAAACATCTGTTTAATACCAATGAAGTATTTTTGGAAATGATTTCCAAACAAGAAAAAGAAATATTTTCTGGAATATAGAAAATAAATAGTTATAATAAATTAAAACATTTTCCAAGGATCGTGAGTGGTTAAACGAGTTGGAAGAAATATATGGGCAAGGATATAAAAAGGGAATCGGGAAATGAAATGATTAATGATAAATCTATTAAAAGGGGTCAACGTTGATTGATGTTTGCACACATGTTTTCCTTTGATAGTTAAATCACCGACTATCAAAGTTTTTGACCATTTCCGTTGTAAATACGGAGAGACCGGGATCAGATTCATTATCTGAAAACCACTCCGTATGGGCTTTAGCATTGCGAATCATATATGATGAAGATAATTGAAGATGGAGTTGTGCAAGGGCTGTTCTAGCGATCCTAGGTGGAAATTTCCTAAGATGGGTTTACAGAATAGTGCCTTCGGTTTGTCGAGACCCAGAACAACGTGTATGGATGAATGTCTGACAAAGTATATCTAATGGATCACATAGGTTGATCGCTTCAAACGTATCCACGTTTGGTGGCGGAGGAATTCATTTCTCTTAGCTTTATACCCGTGGTATTTTTGTGGAAATCAATTTGTGATTTGGCGGGTATGACGATGTGGCATTCAAAGTCAATGAATGTATGATATGTCAAAAGATACGTTACGACCTCAAGCCTCATCAACCAGGAAATGACAAAAATCGGGTAGGAAGCATGGCTATGTGGGTCGCCTCCATTAGGGTCTATTGTCACCATCTAGAGAATATTCATATTTGTTTCTTCTTTTCGCTTCTGTATATCCTGGGAACGGTTATGTTGCTAGCAACCGTAAGTGACAATATATTCAATACACTCAAGAGAAAAGAATGATCAGTCACGTGTGGGCCGGGTTGCAAGACATTCTTGTTGAACCTAGTGTATTCCTCTCTAGAGATACGCTATCGTCAGGTGGTTCCATACCTTATTGTAACAACCCGAATTTTAATAACGTGTTATAATCAAGAATCAAGGCAGAATTAAATTTTAAAATCTGAATCAAGGGAAACGGGCTGCGCCATTCCGTTCGTCTCGGAAAAATACGCGAAATAGAGTCCGAGTTTTTGAAAAATGGAGTCCGTATGACCAAGTTATGGCCCAACGAAGTTTCATAAAATGAAAAACAGTTCAAAATTCAAATCTGGAGCCGAAAAGACTGGGCGGGAAAATTTCCCGCCCAGCACCCAAGTCGACATGGGTGTCGACTTGGGTGTCGACACACCCAAGGTGGTGTCGACTTGCAAGGCGACACCCCTGTCGACCTGGGTGGTCCGAGCCCAGGCCACCTGGGTGCGCCTGCTTGTGTCTCTGGTCCTGTTCTGGAAGCTTCCGACGGAATTTGATGGCTCAGATCTGATTTGGGGTTAATCCTATGGTTTAAACTACCCCTAATCTCTATAAAAAGACCCCTAGACCTAGCCTAAACCCTCATTAATTCATTCCTACAACGAAGTTATGCCAAAATGCTCCCTCACCATGGCCTCCACCTTCATATCATGGCCTTCATCTTCATCTCCAAAGGCTTGAGCATCCAAAGCTAGATCCATGAAGAAGGTGCAAGCTTGCTACACCAAATCGAGGAGGGATCAACGTTGCTATGCGAGTTTCATGATGCTTCTTCAACAAAGGAGCCACCTTTCTTCGACAAGACGATGCATGATCCTTCCCTAAGCCTCGCTGTAACACCCCGAATTTCAGTTAACACTGATATTCACTAATTACAGAATTAATAATCTCATATGTGAGAATCAGGGGAAACGGGTTACGTCATTGTGTTCGTCTCGGAAAAATACGCGAAATAGAGTCCGAAATTTTGTAAATCGGAGTCCGTATGACCCGGTTAAGGCCCAAAGAAGTTTTCGGGAAATTTGAATTTCGAAACATGCAGAAATGGGGGCCAGGCGGGAAAACTCCCGCCCAGCCAAGTCGACTTGGCTGTCGACTTGCCTATCGACATGCCTGTCGACTTGGAAGTCGACAGGGCTGTCGACTTGCCCTGTCGGTTGATTCTGGCCTGGGTGCACCTGGTTGAGTTTTGGGCTGGGTTGGAGGGCTTGGGACGAAATCTGACGGAACTAAACTAACCTAGGGTTAATCTAAGGGTCTAAAACACAACCTAATCCTATAAATACACCCTAAGACTACCATAATCCATACTAAAAATAGAATCTATGCCATCATGCCGCCAAAATGCAACTTAGAAGGAGCCTCCACTAATTAGAGAAGAGGATGCAAGCTAATCAACTACTAATCCACCTCTACTTCAACTCTAGCAACTATCTAAGGAGCTAATCTTGGAGTTAGTGAGTTTCTATCACTTTAATAACCAATTGTTAAACTAAGTAGATGAGATGTGATGGGATCATATGGTTTTGCTTGCGGATCAATGGGTTTTAGGTCATATGTTATGATGCTAGTTTGCTAATCACTATGTTTAACACTTATTCATGATGACATTATGTTTATGCAAGTTAAGTGTTTGGGTTTATGCATGTTAAGTGGTGGGTTTTATGCATGCTAAGTATTTGGGTTTATGCATGCTAAGTATTTGGTTTTATGCATGCTAAATATTTGGTTTTATGCATGCTAAATATTTGGTTTTATGCATGCTAAGTATTTGGTTTTATGCATGCTAAGTGTTTGGTTTTATGCAAGTTAAATGCTTGGTTTTATGCTAGAATCATGTGTGAAATAAGTGACATGACATGCAAGTTTAACCTATGAGTTTGGATCTAAAATATGCATAATCTATGCAAGTTGTTTGGATTAGTGATATGCATAACATATGCGAGTTTACCTTTGTATGTCATACATACATATGCAAGTTCATATGTAACATGTTATGCAAGCTATATGTGAGATTATATGCAAGTTCATATGTAACATGTAATGCAAGTTATGTGCATGATTATATGCAAGTTCATATGTAACATGTTATGCAAGTTATGTGTTTGGTTATATGCAAATTATGTGCATGATTATATGTAAGTTCATATGTAACATGTTATGCAAGTTATGTGTTTGGTTATATGCAAGTTAACATGTGACATGCAATGCAAGTTCACACCTTTGTATGACATGAGAATCATATGCAAGTTACCCCCTTTGTGACATATGTGCTTCATGCAAGTTTGGGTTGAATGCTAGTTGGGTTTAATGTATGCTCATATATGCAAGTTGACACCTTTTAAACCCATGATAAAGTTATATGCTATATTGGTTAAACCCATGACATTTGTGATGAATCTTCCCTTTATTATGTCATGTTATGAGAACGAATTACGTGGGGAACGATGGGGTTAATATGCATGATTAATAAAATGGTGTGAAATGGGTATGCTTAAGCATAACATAAAGTGAATGGACATAATTGGGAATTTACCTATTAAGTTAGGTCTACCCATATTATGAAATTGGGAATTTACCTATTAAGTTAGGTCTACCCATATTGTGGAATTGGGAATTTACCTATTGAGTTAGGTCTACCCATATTCTTGAAATTGGTAATTAATTAGGGATAATTAATACGAATTATGGGGGTGATTAATTAGGTGTAATTAATCGACTAAGACACGAGGTTGGACCCTTTTGTAGCGTAAGACTGCCCAGAACCGACCGGCGAATCCAGCGGCTACAAATGATTGGCCCAATGTGAGAGGTCTTAGTCATAAACTAAATACGTGACAAGTGTAAAGACACGAGGTTAGACTCTGTTATGGTGTAAGGCTGCCCGGAACCAACCGGCATATCCAGCTGCCATAAAAGACAGTCTAATGTGAGAGGTCTTTACAAAGGTTACGATCTTAATTAATTAAGAAACACTTAACCAAATTAGCATGTAGTGGGGCATGAGGGGTTAAGTGGGTGCCTTGGGTGGCATGTAGTAACTAGTGGGGGTGCCTTGGGTGGCATGAGGAAACTAGTGGGTTGCCTTGGGTGGCAATAGAAAATACGACTAGAATACATAACCAAAGTGGAACATGTAATTAAACATGGTTAAAGGGTTAAGTAAGTGCCTTGGGTGGCATGTGGGAATCAAGTAAGTGCCTTGGGTGGCATGTGGAAATCTAGTGGGGTCCTTGAGTGGCAATTAAAATATGATTAAAAGACTTAACCAAAATTTATAACATGTAAGTGGACATGGTTAAAGGGTTAAGTGGGATTCACTAGAAATGACAAGCTTAGGTGGGTAGCTTGTGGGGGGCCATTTCAACCAATATCCCAAACGTATCTTTGTGGCCTCGACCCAAGTCGAGGACGGGACACGCATATTGGGCTTGACTGTAAGAGGCCAAAACGGGTTAGCGATGGCAACGCAAGTCCAACGGGTTTCATATGCGTGTGTGGACCCGGGCTGGTAGGTAAGACGTTGTTGCATCGTGTAGGTATAAGCCGTGCACCGTTGACATTATCAGGTTGCCACTTTGGGGAATGATACACCCCACTGTGGGGCCAGCACGGGTATCTACGTTAGGGAGCCGATCGCTTGGGGAGTAGTGGGTACACCTAGTGGAGATAGGGGCAGACGGCACCTATGTAGTCAGCTAGGGGTACACGAAACTACTATTAAAAATTACTAAGTACACTTAGTGGGATCAACCTTTAAGTAGGAGTTACCCTTGGGTGGGTAGAACTGGTGTGGTGCAGTGTAGGAATTACCCTTGGGTGGGTAGATCTGGGGTGGTGCAGTGTAGTAATTATCCTTGGGTGGGTAAATGCATCTTTACGGTTATCTTAGTTCATCCTAAGTCTAGTTGGCTGCTTAGTGTAGCCATTTATCCCCAGTCGTTACCGTATATCAAGCTTATGTCTTACTCTGGTTACTTTAATGATTGTATTGTTAAAGTTATAGGACTCGCTCAGACTTATGTCTGACCCCGTTGTTTTTATCTTTTTTTCAGACCCTCAGGTTATCAGAGTGGGCCTAGCACTAGTGGGCTTTGATCGGACTGCTTTATCTATCTTTTGGAGCTTGGACCATGGATGTAAAGCTCAGTTTATCTTTTCTATTATGGCTATTAAGTTATGTAGTGGGATTATGTACTTTTATTTTATCAGGATGGATATTATGTACTTGACTCTTGTTTATGGTTTTGGTGTAACCAAACATGTTTTACTTTCCGCTGCAATGAAATGATGTTTTAAATTCTTAAGTATTACTTATATCTGTCTTGTTGTAATTTTTCTGTTCTATATTCACTTAAAATACTCCACCGATGTTATGGCATTCCCTTAGTGAGTGACCGTAGCGGGTGTGGGGTGTTACACGTGGTATCAGAGCTTAAGGTTACCAGAACAGATAATTTTTTTAGAAAAACTATTTTCTAAGAATATTTTTGAAAGGAGTATTTTCAAAAACATGTCTTTTAAGAGAAAGGTTTTTGAAAGAAAAGCATAATCCCCGTTAGCCATATCTTTATCTTTCGAATTCTCCGTTTTGAATCTCTTCCTCTCTCGTTTTGAGTTTCCCCTCCGTGTATAGATGATCTTTCTAAGATAGATAAGAATGGAAAACCACTTCAAGTGACTTAGACGTTAGTCGGATTAGAAGTTGGTTCAAGAAGGAGGAGGACTAGTAGGTACCTATAGGATAGACGATGCGAGGAAGGCTCAAATAGTTGTTTGGTTAATGAAGGATGAAACCTCATTGGTGGGAGGTTACGAGTGGAGAATGGGAAGAAGAAGGCGAGTAGTTATCCTTTTGGGAGGAATAGGACACCTTATTAGGGTTGTCCAAAGGGGCAAGGGCAAGGTATGGAATCTTCTGGAGGGTAGTTGTATTCCCTCACGGCTAGTGTACCAGATGGGGATAAGACCGTCTAGGTTGGAATTTGGATTTCTTTATTATCCGGTTCGAAGTTTATTTGATTCTGACGCATCGAGTTCGTTTATCTCATCGTTGTTAGTTGAGTCACTGCACTTAGACACCAGTTTAGTAGATGATCCCTTAGTTGTTTCAAACCCAATTGGGGACTCCATGATGTGTTTGGGTTTGAAAGTTTCTATACTTAGCGTTGAGTTTAGATGTGATGCTTCTTGGGCTTCACGGGCTATGGGTTAGTTTTGGGCATGGACTGGTTATCCAGTAATGGTGTCGTTCTTGTTTGTGGAAGGAGAGTTGTTAGGCTTATGACCCGCTTGGGTAACACTCTCGAGATCTCTTGTAATCCCATGGAATCTGTTATGCTAAGTTATCTAGAATCGCTTGACACGTCGGTCTAGAGTTTGCGATCTGTTAGAGTGGTCCGGGAATACTCGGATGTGTTTGAAGAGGTGAAGGGCTTACCTCCGGAGCGGGAGATTGACTTGCGAATATATCTGGTAGACAATGCCAAACCAGTATCTTGGCCAGTGTGCCACATGGCTCCTCGTGAGAGGAGGGAACTCCATAAGCAAGTAGGCGATTTGCTTGAGAAGGGGGTTCATAAGACGAAGTATATCGGAGTGGGGTGCTCCAGTAGTTTTTGCCACGAAGGCGGATGGGTCCCTCAGACTTTGTGTAGGCTAAAGAGAACAAAATAAACTCACAAAGAAGAATAGACACCCATTGCCGAGGATTGATGATCTCTTTGATCAGTTAATTGGCGCCTCAGTATTTTCACAGTTGGACTTAGCCACGGGGTTTCGTCAGTTGAGAGTGGCTGAAGATAGTATAGAGAAGACTGCCTTTAGGACTCCGGATGGTTTTTATGAGAGGCTGGTGATGCCATTTGGTTTGACGAACGCCCCCGCATACTTTGTTGATTTGATGAGAAGGGTGTTCAGGGAGTACCTAAATAAGTTCGTGATGGTCTTTGTAAATGACATCTTGGTCTTTTCTAGGAGCGAAATAAGTTTTCGTGTGTGCTTAATAGGTTGAGCAAAGCCAGTTATGGGAAAAAACGGTGGTTTTGGAGCGAGACTGGCGAGGACATCCAAAGTTGGTCAAAGGCTTAATTGTTTAGCCATTTTTACTAGTATCATCTCACGTAGGTCGTCTGAACTCGAAGGAGATATCCCTTGGGTGTTTGTCTGATATTGGTTTAGGCCTTTGGGGCTTGCACTTGGGGGATGTCAAGTTCGACTAGGATGGTCTGCGTGAGAGTTGGACAGTTGTGAGGATTTTGGATGGGGTAATATCCTGGTTTTCTCTAGAAGTGGAGAAGAGCATGCCCTACATCTTAGGGAAGTGTGGGAGACTCTTCGAGCGCATAGTCTTAGGACAGCAAAAGTGGATGGGATTCTTAGCATCCTATGAGTTTGAGATAGCGTATACCCATGGCAAGGGTAACGTGGTAGCGGATGCCTTAAGTAGAAAAAGGTTGTCCTTGAGTTCATTGTTCGTTGAACGACGGAGCTTAGAGTTTATTTCTATGTTTGACCTTAGACCTTCCATTGACTTTGTACCCGGTTTGCTAGCCTCCTTGGAGGTTAGGCCTACTCTTTTGGGGCGGATTGGCGGAACACAGCGAGACGACCCACAGTTGGTTGAGTTAGTAGAGAAGCTCATGAGGAGGGGGAGTCGTCCAGCCATTTGAGTAGGTACACCCTAGATGGTAAGGGGTGGTTGCGTAGAGACGGTAGACTTTGTGTACCGCAAGACGAGGGTTTGAGGAAGGCTATACTTGATGATGCACATCGTTCGAAGATGACCATTCATCCCGGTAGGGACAAGATGTACCAAGACATGAAGCGAGTTTTCTTTTGGGCCGGTATGAGGAAAGACGTGGCCGAGTATGTCGCTAGATGCTTGGTGTGCCAACAAGTGAAAGTGGAGCAAAAGAAACCCGGAGGGTTGCTTCACCCATTGGAAGTTCCGCTATGGAAGTGGGATAGTGTCTCGATGGATTTTTCCGATGGATTACCAAGATCGAGGAAGGGTAATACGGGAATTTGGGTTGTGGTAGACAAACTTACTAAGAGTGCCCATTTTATACCCGTGAAGAGTAAGAGGACTGCTCAATGGCTAGCTTCAATCTACATTCGAGAGATTGTTAGATTGCATGGTGTACCTTCCAGCATAGTGAGTGATCGAGATCCTATCTTCACTAGCGAGTTTTGGAAGAGTTTGAAAAAGGCGGTAGGGACTCAGTTGTGTTTGAGCACCGCAAATCATCCTCAGACGGACGGCCAGACCGGGAGGGTGAATCGCATTTTAGAAGACCTTTTGAGGCTATGTATCTTAGATTTTGGAGGTACATGAGAAGAGCATGGGGAGAGCAGAGCTTAAGTTTGATGTTGGGGACATGGTTTTATCAAGGTATCTCCGTTACGGAATGTGGTTCGCTTCGGATCTGTTGGAAAGTTAGCACCAAGGTTTGTTGGACCGTTTCCTATTAAGGAAAGGATTGGGCAGATGGCATATAGAGTGGAGTTGCCCGACAGACTTAGTGGTGTACATGATGTATTCCATGTGTCACATTTGAGGAAGTGCCTACATGAGACCGCTGAGGTGGTAGAGCCAAGCTTGCTTAAAGAAGTAGAGATCGAGCGTGATGAGACGATTCGACGAGCTCCTACTCGCATCCTTGGGTCAGAGACTAGGAAGTTGAGGAATCGAGAGGTTCAACTAGTCAAAGTGCAATGGGGAGAAGATGAGAGCAACGCTACTTTAGAGACGGAAGAGAAGATGCGTTCATTATACCCATTCCTTTTTAGGATATGCCTTTTAATTTCTCCTTTATCGTTTGACTAGTACTTATCTTATCTGTAGTATGTCCTCTCGTTAGTACCTTTGACCTTTAGATAGGGTAAACCTATGGTTGAAACATGTGTTTGAGACATGTTATGATTGATGGATGCATGTGGATGCAAGTGTTTGCTAGTGGTTGCTCGTGGATGCATATACACACACTCTAGACACTAGATCGGCTCAATCACTTCATATTGCATATTGCATATAATTGTGTGTAGGTAGCTATATTTATGGATGTATAATGGTTGTATTATCATATGGATGATGCATTTTGGTGAATGATTGTGCACTCATGTAGATATAGTATGTGTCGATAGGGTTCTTTCGTATACATATTGGATGCATGGCACTATCACAGTTTGCATATGTTCATACATTAGATAGGGAACATATACACACACTTTTTGCATATGCTCATACATCAGTAGAAATTGTTTTAAGGACAATGGATGCCCATGTTTGATGGATTGAGTAGATGGTTGTTTGGATGGTAGGATATGCATTCTCCTTAACTTGGAGATTTCGGGGACGAAATCCTTTAAGGAGGGGAGAATGTAACACCCCGAATTTCAGTTAACACTGATATTCACTAATTACAGAATTAATAATCTCAGATGTGAGAATCAGGGGAAACGGGTTACGTCATTGTGTTCGTCTCGGAAAAATACGCGAAATAGAGTCCGAAATTTTGTAAATCGGAGTCCGTATGACCCGGTTAAGGCCCAAAGAAGTTTTCGGGAAATTTGAATTTCGAAACATGCAGAAATGGGGGCCAGGCGGGAAAACTCCCGCCCAGCCAAGTCGACTTGGCTGTCGACAGGGCTGTCGACTTGCCTGTCGACATGCCTGTCGACTTGGCAGTCGACAGGGCTGTCGACTTGCCCTGTCGGCTGATTCTGGCCTGGGTGCACCTGGTTGAGTTTTGGGCTGGGTTGGAGGGCTTGGGACGAAATCTGACAGACCTAAACTAACCTAGGGTTAATCTAAGGGTCTAAAACACAACCTAATCCTATAAATACACCCTAAGACTACCCTAATCCATACTAAAAATAGAATCTATGCCATCATGCCGCCAAAATGCAACTTAGAAGGAGCCTCCACTAATTAGAGAAGAGGATGCAAGCTAATCAACTACTAATCCACCTCTACTTCAACTCTAGCAACTATTCAAGGAGCTAATCTTGGAGTTAGTGAGTTTCTATCACTTTAATAACCAATTGTTAAACTAAGTAGATGAGATGTGATGGGATCATATGGTTTTGCTTGCGGATCAATGGGTTTTAGGTCATATGTTATGATGCTAGTTTGCTAATCACTATGTTTAACACTTATTCATGATGACACTATGTTTATGCAAGTTAAGTGTTTGGGTTTATGCATGTTAAGTGGTGGGTTTTATGCATGCTAAGTATTTGGGTTTATGCATGCTAAGTATTTGGTTTTATGCATGCTAAGTATTTGGTTTTATGCATGCTAAGTATTTGGTTTTATGCATGCTAAGTGTTTGGTTTTATGCAAGTTAAATGCTTGGTTTTATGCTAGAATCATGTGTGAAATAAGTGACATGACATGCAAGTTTAACCTATGAGTTTGGATCTATAATATGCATAATCTATGCAAGTTGTTTGGATTAGTGATATGCATAACATATGCGAGTTTACCTTTGTATGTCATACATACATATGCAAGTTCATATGTAACATGTTATGCAAGCTATATATGAGATTATATGCAAGTTCATATGTAACATGTAATGCAAGTTATGTGCATGATTATATGCAAGTTCATATGTAACATGTTATGCAAGTTATGTGTTTGGTTATATGCAAATTATGTGCATGATTATATGTAAGTTCATATGTAACATGTTATGCAAGTTATGTGTTTGGTTATATGCAAGTTAACATGTGACATGCAATGCAAGTTCACACCTTTGTATGACATGAGAATCATATGCAAGTTACCCCCTTTGTGACATATGTGCTTCATGCAAGTTTGGGTTGAATGCTAGTTGGGTTTAATGTATGCTCATATATGCAAGTTGACACCTTTTAAACCCATGATAAAGTTATATGCTATATTGGTTAAACCCATGGCATTTGTGATGAATCTTCCCTTTATTATGTCATGTTATGAGAATGAATTACGTGGGGAACGATGGGGTTAATATGCATGATTAATAAAATGGTGTGAAATGGGTATGCTTAAGCATAACATAAAGTGAATGGACATAATTGGGAATTTACCTATTAAGTTAGGTCTACCCATATTATGGAATTGAGAATTTACATATTAAGTTAGGTCTACCCATATTGTGGAATTGGGAATTTACCTATTGAGTTAGGTCTAACCATATTCTTGAAATTGGTAATTAATTAGGGATAATTAATACGAATTATGGGGGTGATTAATTAGGTGTAATTAATCGACTAAGACACGAGGTTGGACCCTTTTGTAGCGTAAGACTGCCCGGAACCGACCGGCGAATCCAGCGGCTACAAATGATTGGCCCAATGTGAGAGGTCTTAGTCATAAACTAAATACGTGACAAGTGTAAAGACACGAGGTTAGACTCTGTTATGGTGTAAGGCTGCCCGGAACCAACCGGCATATCCAGCTGCCATAAAAGACAGTCTAATGTGAGAGGTCTTTACAAAGGTTACGATCTTAATTAATTAAGAAACACTTAACCAAATTAGCATGTAGTGGGGCATGAGGGGTTAAGTGGGTGCCTTGGGTGGCATGTAGTAACTAGTGGGGGTGCCTTGGGTGGCATGAGGAAACTAGTGGGTTGCCTTGGGTGGCAATAGAAAATACGACTAGAATACATAACCAAAGTGGAACATGTAATTAAACATGGTTAAAGGGTTAAGTAAGTGCCTTGGGTGGCATGTGGGAATCAAGTAAGTGCCTTGGGTGGCATGTGGAAATCAAGTGGGGGCCTTGAGTGGCAATTAAAATATGATAAAAAGACTTAACCAAAATTTATAACATGTAAGTGGACATGGTTAAAGGGTTAAGTGGGATTCACTAGAAATGACAAGCTTAGGTGGGTAGCTTGTGGGGGCCCATTTCAACCAATATCCCAAACGTATCTTTGTGGGCTCGACCCAAGTCGAGGACGGGACACGCATATTGGGCTTGACTGTAAGAGGCCAAAACGGGTTAGCGATGGCAACGCAAGTCCAACGGGTTTCATATGCGTGTGTGGACCCGGGCTGGTAGGTAAGACGTTGTTGCATCGTGTAGGTATAAGACGTGCACCGTTGACATTATCAGATTGCCACTTTGGGGAATGGTACACCCCACTGTGGGGCCAGCACGGGTATCTACGTTAGGGAGCCAATCGCTTGGGGAGTAGTGGGTACACCTAGTGGAGATAGGGGCAGACGGCACCTATGTAGTCAGCTAGGGGTACACGAAACTACTATTAAAAATTACTAAGTACACTTAGTGGGATCAACCTTTAAGTAGGAGTTACCCTTGGGTGGGTAGAACTGGTGTGGTGCAGTGTAGGAATTACCCTTGGGTGGGTAGATCTGGGGTGGTGCAGTGTAGTAATTATCCTTGGGTGGGTAAATGCATCTTTACGGTTATCTTAGTTCATCCTAAGTCTAGTTGGCTGCTTAGTGTAGCCATTTATCCTCAGTCGTTACCGTATATCAAGCTTATGTCTTACTCTGGTTACTTTAATGATTGTATTGTTAAAGTTATAGGACTCGCTCAGACTTATGTCTGACCCCGTTGTTTTTATCTTTTTTTCCAACCCTCAGGTTATCAGAGTGGGCCTAGCACTAGTGGGCTTTGATCGGACTGCTTTATCTATCTTTTGGAGCTTGGACCGTGGATGTAAAGCTCAGTTTATCTTTTCTATTATGGCTATTAAGTTATGTAGTGGGATTATGTACTTTTATTTTATCAGGATGGATATTATGTACTTGACTCTTGTTTATGGTTTTGGTGTAACCAAACATGTTTTACTTTCCGCTGCAATGAAATGATGTTTTAAATTCTTAAGTATTACTTATATCTGTCTTGTTGTAATTTTTCTGTTCTATATTCACTTAAAATACTCCACCGATGTTATGGCATTCCCTTAGTGAGTGACCGTAGCGGGTGTGGGGTGTTACACTCGCTATGTAAGTTCTAGGTACTTGTAGATTCTAACGGTGGTTCTAATGTGACATGGGATAAAATGAGATGAAACATAAGTATGCTAGCCTATGTGAACCTAACTTTGGCTCTTTTCTATGATCTATGACCTTAGGCTAAGTTGTAGCGACTTAATCATGCCACTCATGTTATGCTTAACCTAGTTTATCTTGCAAGTTTGAATCTTTATCTATGGAATGCTAGCATGAACCTTTGGGAACCATTTGACTTGTGAAACATTGGCAAAGATTTGACTTTGGGGCTTATGCATGAAAATGAACCCAAACCCCTTATGTTATCATGCATATTTGTGGCCAAATTCCCTTATGATATTATGCATGTTTGTGGCCAAATTCCCAAATTCCCTTATGATACTATGCATGTTTGTGGCCAAATTTCCTTATGATTCTATGCATGTTTGTGGCCAAATTCCCTTATGCTACTGTGCATGTTTATGGCCAACCCCTTTTGACATCGTACATGTTTTGAGGCCAATATGTAGCATAGTATCCTTACCATGTGACTTGCTTCCACTTGGGTTGGAAATACGTTTGGGTAGCTTAGGGAAACCGTGAATATGACACGAAAACTTGACATGGGGTTTACATGAGAACATGAGGTTCACGATACATTTAAATGTTGTCATGACACGTAGGAAGACATGGAACTTGAACTAGACATGTGTGGGTTGTAAGTGTAATAAGACACGAGACCAAACATGAAAGTGGCCAACTCGAGGTTGGGTTGAGTTTGTAGCATAAATCTACCCGGACCTGCCCGGCTTAACTAGTGGCTACAAACAATAGGATCCAATGTGAGAAGTTAGTCATGTCTCGCTTAAGACCCGAGGTTAGACTAGGTTGTGGTGTAAAACTACCCGGACCCGCCCGGCTTAACCAGTAACCACAACAAGGTCTAATGTGAGAGGTTGAGAGTTCATTAATTAAATTAATGCCACATGATAAGGTTAAGTAAATTTGACTAATGACACTTAACCGATATGACACGAATGGGTAGGTTAAGTGGGACCGGGCTTTATTTCTTAATGAAACTTAACCATACAAGACAATTGGGGGATGAGGTTAAGTAATTTACACTTAACTAATCCGACTTGGTAATTAGATGGGGTTAAGTAGTTTAGACTTAACTAATCTAAACACGGTAATTAGATGGGGTTAAGTAACCTACACTTAACTAATCTAAACACGGTAATTCGATGGGGTTAAGTTAAACACTTAATCAATCTAAACTTGGTAATTCAATGAGGTCAAGTAGCCAATACTTAACCAACTTAACAAGATAATTTAATGGGGTTAAGTAACTTATACTTAACCAATTATACATGATGATTTGATGAGGTTAAGTAACCTATACTAAACCAATCTAATATGAGGACCTGACAGGGTTAAGTCATAAGACCTTTTAAATATACTTAACCATTATAATACGATTAGTGGATGGGGTTAAGTTAACCTATACTTAACCAATCCGACTCGATAATCCGATGAGGTTAAGATAATCTGTGCTTAACCAATCTAACACGATAACCTGATAGGGATAAGATAAACAAATACTTAACCAAATTGACTTGATGATTGAATAGGGTTAAGTCATGAGCTTCTCGGTATACTTAAACAACTTGTAGGGCTAGGTCTTGGACTTGGATACTTAGCCAAATCTTGACATGATTCGTAGGCAGGTTAAGTCATGAACTTAAATGACAATACTTAACCCATTAGACAAAACCCTAGTTCAGGGGACTAGGTGGGAAACCGGGATTAACAAGGATAACGGGAAAGGAGACTAAGTGGTAAACCTTAGTTTCGGAAACTAAGTAATAATTCTTAGTCAAGAAATTTGGACCAGTTCACAGATAGATGAGTAACCCGATATGGTAGGTCATCGCTTAAACACACGAGAAGGAGGGAGCAAATTATCCGACGGAGCAAATTATCCGACTGGGATAAAGGCTCCAACGAACTGGGTGACGAAGCGGTAGCTTCGGGGGGACGTGAGGGTACTCTTGGTATCCCTGTGTGAGGTGGCAGATGGTCCATGAAACCCGGCCTCACAGAGGTTAAGGTCTGCGGTAGAAGAGCCAAGTGTAATGACCCGCACTGTCAGGGGTATTATAATTAATTTATTTAATTATATATATGGTGATGTAGGGAATTAAATCATCGTTTAATTAAATTAAGTGAATATTTAATTAATTTAAATATTAAATATAGTATATTTAATTCAGGAAATACCAAAATATAGTGAATTGACAATATAAGGTGAGCAGGGTCATCCCCAGAATTTAATTCAGCTTAGAGTTGAATTATATTGACAAATATATTCAATCGACGACAGTTTGAATGTATAATTTTATTATAATTAAAATCGAGCTTGAAATGGCGCTGCAGTTCGCGATTTGGCGATTTGAACTTCAACTGAATGTACATGATTCGTTTTAAGCCGGATTTCTGTGAAACAAGAAACGTGTGGAGCTGGTGGAGTATATCTTTCTAGTGGAAGAGAAAAATCAGGATTTCGTCGTATAGATTTTGAGATATGTCCAAATCAAATTTTAGAAAAGTCGCTGTGGAATTCCTTTATAATTCGTAACGCCTTATTTACGTTATAAATGGATTTTTCAATATAAATTGAATATCGATTCAACCTGGACTTGGAATATCAAGTATATAATTTTTCTGAAGCTGTATGGTATTCCACTTTGAATATATACGATAATATAAATTTATTTATATTTAATTTAATAATATTTAAATATATTTATATATTTAAATGGGTCATCCAGAGCTTTAAAAATATACTGTGTGAGCATACGAAGTCGGAATTCGACGAAACCATTTTGTTGGATTCGTAATGTCAAATATTTGCTAGATGTTAAGTTTCGTGATTTTTGAAGTCAGTATGTGGCCGTACCGATTTTTAGAGTGTAAAACAATCAGTTTTTTGACAGTTAAAAATACACTGTGTGAGCATACGAAGTCGGAATTCGACGAAACCAGTTTCGTTGGGACCATAATGTCAAATTCTATCAGCGTGTCAGTTTTCATGATTTTTAGGCGTCGTATGTGTTCGCAGTGATTTTTAGAAGACTGAAGCAAATATAAAAATAAATAAAAGGAAAAAGAAAATATCCTAAAATATTTATGTGATCAAGAAACCGGCCACATCCTTTCCTTTGGCAGCCACACATGTTACCAACCCCTAACATAAATATATAGATCAGCCGAACACATTTTTGTCCTTCCCAAAAGCAAAACGCAGCAAAGAAATTCAAGGAAAATAAAATAAAAACCAAGTCTATAAATCCTAATCGATATAGATTCGAGTTGCTGGTGGAGTCTTCTTCGTTTTGATGTGGAAATCATAGAGCTCGATGGGGTTTTTGCTGGAGCCGAACCTTTCAGCGTGGTCTAGGGCTGGACGATTCAAGAAATCCGGACCTGGATTCGCAAAACTAATGGGAGTTTGGAGTTCCTGAGAGGAAGCAGCATCGTTCGGTGGAGTTTTGTGGAAATCCGTGGAGAAAGGTGTCGATACCTGTAGCGTATGCTACAGGCAGTGTTCGACGACGGGTTTGGCATGGAGGCACCGAGCTGGGTTTTGAGGATATGAGGAGAAAGAGACTGAGATGAGAAGTGAAATGGTGATGGTTGTGTGCTCATTCGTGAAGGAAGGAAGGCGGAAGGAGGATGCAAAGTTCGGTCAATGGCTGTGTGGATAGGGAGAGGAGCACGGCATCAGGATTTGGGAGAGAAAGGTGCGGGCTGGTGTTCATGAATGGGAGTGGGCTGTGTTTCATTGGGTAAAGCCCAATTCCATTTTAATTAAATAGTTTAAGTTTTATTTTAATTTAAATAGTATTCGAACTTGTTTAAGTGATAACGTGGTCATACGGAATCAGATTTACAAACCGTAAGTTGCGTTGGGATCGTATGGACGGGAGCAACACAATGAGACTGACCGGGAGTGAATCCGAGCTCGTTACAATTTATGGCGAAATAAATTGTCCAACTGAGTCAAAGAACGCAAACCGATATTTATCAATTAACGCGCAACTGTGAGTAAATCTCACCAACTCTGAACAGTTTATAATTTCCTGTTGTATTTTTAGAACTGTGAAATATTGTCTGTTGAGTGTGTGTTGACTGTTTGATTGAACTGCCAATCAGTTAGTGGAAATTATATATATATATATATTATATTCTGCTTATCAGAATATTATACTGGTGTTATCTAACATCTGTGATGCAGGGAAACAGGTCGGAGGAATCCAACTGGATTCCTCAACATTTATTTTACTGTGATTTATATATTGTGATATAAAATGTGATATATAATCTGTTAAGATTATGTGTATTGGACGATATATATATATCGTTGTCATATGGCGTGTTAAATACCATTAGAAACACCAGAATGTGGGAAAGGAGATTTCCAAAAGTATATTTTGAAAATAATTTATTATATAAAATCAATGGATTTTATATTATAAAAGAAAAAAATGTTGAATATAAGGAAATTTATTTGAAATCAAATAATAGGAGTTATATTCGAAATCAAATAATAGGAGTTATATTCGAAATCAAATATATAGGAGTTATATTCGAAATCAAATATATAGGAGTTATATTCGAAATCAAATAATAGGAGTTATATTCGAAATCAAATAATAGGAGTTATATTCGAAATCAAATATATAAGAGTTATATTCGAAATCAAATAATAGGAGTTATATTTGAAATCAACAAAAGGAGTTATATTTGAAATGAAATATAAAGGAGTTATATTGAATTGAAAACAAAAGGAGTTATATTTGAAATGAAATATAAAGCAGTTATATTCGAAATAAAATATATTAAGGAAATATATTTGAAATCAATATAAAGATTAAAAGGAATTTATTCATTAGTGAAATCAATATAAAGATTAAAAAGAGATATTTATTTAGACATAAATAAATAGAATTTGTAAAGGGATTATTTATTTAATGGAATAAATAGAATTATTAAAAAAGGAATTTATTCATTAGTGAAGTCAATATAAAGATTAAAAAGAGATATTTATTTAGACATAAATAAATAGAATTTGTAAAGGGATTATTTATTTAATGGAATAAATAGAATTATTAAAAAGGGAATTTATTTATAAAATCAAGAGATTTTATAAAAGGAATATTTATTAGAAAATAAATAAGGAGTTGATCAAATGGAATTAGCAAGTTAAGAGTAATCAAATTGAATTGGTTAGGTTAAACCAAAGTGAATTAGTCGAGTAATGAAAGTGAATTGGTTAGGTTAATCAAATTGAGTTATCTAGTTCAGTTAATCAAAGTGAATTTGATTAAGTTAGTTAAACCAGATTTGTTAAATGAGTTAGTTAAACCAGATTTGTCAAATGAGTTAGTTAAAACATGTTTGTCAAATGAGTTAGTTAAACCAGATCTGTCAAATAAGTTAGTCGAGTTAAAACCAAGGGGGTAGTCGAGTTAAAACCAAAGGGTTAGTCGAGTTAAACCCAAAGGGGTAGTCGAAGTTAAACAAAAGGGTTAGAAGGTTAAAACAAAGGGTTAGTCGAGTAAAAACCATAAGAGTAGTCGAGAAGGAGTTAAATCACAAGAGTAGTCGAGAAGGAGTTGGTCGAGGAGTTAATCCATGGAGTTAAACGAGTAAAGTAAACTTTACTTATTTCGAGGTTAGAATGTTGTTCGGTTAAGGTCTGAGAGGTAAATTCTACCCCAACTTGATTGGCTTCGTTTATAACTAAGAAATGGGTATGGTTCGGCAGTAAAGTGGATTTAGTAATTTAAAGGAAATGATTTAGGTTGGCATCGCGATGGTTTGTTTAACCATCTGTCTAAGTCCAATGTTGAGTTGGAAATGTTTTCCAAAGAAGAAATCAGAATTTGTTTTCTAATATTGAAAACAAGAGATGGAAATGTTTTCCAGTGGTAATAACCTATATTTTCTAAATCTAGAAAATAGCAAAATGTTGAATATAGGGAAACAGGAGATAAGTAAATTATTGAACCAAAAGGATAAAAGTTGTTTGATGATTGTTCGATATTATTTCCATCTGGAAATAATATCGTTGTTTGCACACTTGTTCTTCTTTGATAGTTAACTCACAGACTATCGAAGTTTTGACCATTTTTAACGTTGTTAATATGGAGAGACCGGTTGGATTATTATCCAAAGAACCACTCTGTATTGGCATACGCATTTGCGAATCATATATGCCAAAGATAATTGAAGACGGAGTAAATTGCAAGGGCTGTTGTATAAGTCTTAGATAACAGTGACTAAGATGGATATACTGAACAGTACCTTCGGTTTGTCCAGTCCCAGGACAACGTATATGGAAGAAGGTCTGACAGAGTATATCCAATGGATCGCGTAAGTTGATCTGTTCAAACGTATTCACGTTGGTGGCGGAGGAATTCGTTTCTCTTAGCTGTATACCCGGGTTATGTTTGGGCAAATCAATTTGTGATTTGGCGGGTATGACGATGTGATGTTCTAAGTGTATGAATGAATGTCTGACAGAGTATTTCCAGAAAGGTCATGTACCTTGATTTCTTCAACTGTACCAAGAGTGAAAGCGGAGAAGGAAACTTCTTTTAGCTGACACGTAATGTATGGTTGTAGGCGTCAAGTTAGTGATTTTGATGGATCTGACAATGTGACATTCGAAGTGAATCTGATGTGATGATAAAGCGTAGCTTCTAGCCTCATCAGCCGGTAAATGATAGAAATCGGGCAGGCAGCATGGTTATGTAGGTCGCACCTATTAGGGTGTATAATCACCTGATCTAGAGTTTCATTTACTTCTATAAAATCTATTGTTGATGCTGTCCCATTCGGGAAACGGTTGCTGATCCCAACCGTTGGTGATATACATTCGATACACTCAAGCAAATGAGTGGTCGGTCATGTGTGGCCGGGTTGCAAGATGTTCTTGTTGAACCCAGTGTATTCCTTTCTAGAGGTACACTAGCGAAAGGTGGTTCCATACCTTGTCATAGTTGGAAATCCATTACCCAATACGTGCTTACGATTTTGATTGTATACTATATATGCGGAACGTGAGATGAAAGCGTTTCTGCTAGTTGATATCTTTTTGTACATAGACGTTATTATAATATCAAAGGGTTTTTGATATAAGGATATTTTGGATTCTCATAAGGGAAAACCCGTTCCGTTCTGCGGCGTGGTCTTATGAGATATCGTTTACTTGTTCATATACCTGTTTAAACTGTTTTACTCACACCAGTCCCATGACTGACCCGGAGTTTACTTTGTTGTTTTCCCTAAACTCTTGGGTGCCTAAATTTGTACGGGCAGTCAAGTAGTCGGGATTTACAGATATACTGGAAGAGCGTGGAGCAGGAGGCTTCAAGATCATATAGCTATAGTTATTTCCGCTGTGTTGTAAGTGCTGTACTCTGATAAGTGCTATTGTATACATAACTGTTATATTTCAAAGTTATGTTATCTATTATATGTTATTCGTTCCGCTGTGAGGTTCGTGTTACTCTGATGTTGTGTTCTTCTTCTTCTTCTATTCTAAGTTTCTATCTTATCTATTCTCACCTTCTAATTTCTTTCATTAATTACCAGGATTTTTCGACGTTTTGGTTATCGACGTCGTGCTTACGTCGATAACCAAAGTCGCTCAAAATCCGGGTCGTTACAGTTGGTATCAGAGCTTCAGTTAAGAATTACTTGGCTCTGTGGCGTGACTCGGTAGAGATAGGGTTAGTAATACCCTAGATTGAGTTTGAGTGTATATATACGAGTGCGTATTTGTATTTGATTTAAAAATGGGTTTTTATTTTGGAGATTCATTGGCCGAGTTGTTTATGAGTTCTGGTCGATCAGTTTGATCCACTGTATCGGTAGGAGTTACTAAACACTTGAATACGATGGGTCGTCACGATATGTTTTGAAAAGAGGGTAAATTAAAATAAGTTTGCCCAAGGTATATCTTGATATAGAGAAGATATATATATATATATATCAAAATTATAATATAGTGGATATATTGGTTGTAATTATAATCGAATAAGATTTTAGTTGAAATGGTTATGTAAATAACCAACCAGAATTCATATAAGTAAAATACGTGGAATCAGATGAGTTAAATCGGAAATTTAAATCAGAGTTGGAATTAAAATCCCAGAAATTGGAAAGAAGTTTGTAAATAAATTTGGATTTAAGTATAAGGAAAATTTAAGATCCTGGGAGATTTTAAATTGTTTTACAAGCAGTGTGAATTATATTTTTTGAAATGAATTTCAAAGTGGAAATGGTTAGAAATGGTTTTATAGTAGTGAACTCACTTCTGTAGCTGGAAAATAAACTCTGATGATGACTGCAGCATCATCAGTGTTCATCTTCGAGTGGTAAGTGGCGGATTACTACCAAAGAGATTGTTTTTGAATTTGTTTTGGGAAAAACAAGTTGTGTTGAATTTCAAAAAGGAATATTTGATTTTTGAAAGGTGAAGCAATTTAAAAAAAATCTCCCTGGAAAAGACTGTTGAATTTAAAGCCAAATTGGAATTAAAATTTGTGAAAACAAATTGGAATTTAAATAAATCCAGTTAAGTGATAATCGAAATCGAAGGATATCGAGATGAATTGAATTTGGGATATTCTAATTTGAAGTATGATTTGGTAACCAAGTTAAGAGTTCGAAATAGAGAATCAAACTCAAGGTTGAAAGGGTATTTGGCTTGGATATAAACGAATGATTGAATTTGTGGATGAGGACTGATTGAAAATTTGTTGAGATGACCTTGGGTATATGTTGGATTGATAACAGGTGAAGGTTATAAAGTTAATATGCCGACAAAAGGTACAAGTTTATATTTGATATAAGCATGAGATTTGTGAGCCGAATCGGCTAGCCGCTTGGCTTTTCTTTTTCTTTTGGGATTGGTGAGGGCCATGGGAGGCTATGTGAAATATCCCGATGCTCCCGATACAAAGGAGGTTATGGCGAATTTTCCCGGAAATTTAAGGAGTTAGAATATATAAAAGGAATATTTGTGAAAACCAAATATAAGGGAAATATTTGTGAAAACCAAATATAAAGGAAATATTTATATGAAATAAATATAGGCAAATTGAAAAGGAAAAATCATTTTTTTTAAAGTGAAGAACCGTTACCAAAAGTAAATCTTTAAAAAAATGGATAAACGTTGTTAAAAGGAACGAAATGAATAACCAGTAGAGTTAACCAGTTCAGTAGAGTTAACCAGTCCAGTAGAGTTAACCAGTTCAGTAGAGTTAACCAGTTCATTAGAGTTAACCAGTCCAGTAGAGTTAACCAGTTCAGTAGAGCTAACCAGTTCAGTAGAGTTAACCAGTTGGGTTAAGTAAGTCGAGTTAATCAAGTCGAGTTAACCAGGTAGAGTTAACCAGTAGAGTTAACCAGGTAGAGTTAACCAGTTAGTGTTAATCAGTTAGAATTAAGGGATTAGAGTTAAAACGAACTTAAAAAGAGAAAGAGTATACGTGCCAAAAAGTGAATAATTAGTTGTATGGTATTGATTATATGAGTAAGTGGTCTTATCTGTTTTGACGTTATAAATGTTATTCAGTCAAGGTCTGAGAGGTAATTATACCCCAACTTGATTGGTTCCATTATTAACAAATAAATAGTAAGATTTCAGGCTCGAAGATCAATGTTGGATAAGAGTTAGTTGAATATAGTATTTGGGTTGTCATGAAGATGTTTTACACAACATCCGCTTTAACCCAACCAAGCGTAAGCTGGGAAATAGTTTGATTTTCTTCTGAGTTGAAGAAGGCCTAGAGTGGCGAGTTATGGTTTTACCGATAGGGCTGTACAAAGGAGGTTATAGCAAAATTTTCTGGAAATTTAAAGTGCTAGAAAATTTTCTGAATTTTTGAAAATTTTAGTTAGTCGGAAGAATTAATATTTTAGTCGATATTAATTGGTTCTGTTGAAAATCAGAAATAAGGGGTAAACAATTCTTAGGAGTTCCAATATATAGGGTCGTCCTCTAACTTAGCAATTTCGAGGACGAAATTATTATAAGTGGGGAAGAATGTAATGACCCGCACTGTCAGGGGTATTATAATTAATTTATTTAATTATATATATGGTGATGTAGGGAATTAAATCGTCGTTTAATTAAATTAAGTGAATATTTAATTAATTTAAATATTAAATATAGTATATTTAATTCAGGAAATACCAAAATATAGTGAATTGACAATATAAGGTGAGCAGGGTCATCCCCAGAATTTAATTCAGCTTAGAGTTGAATTATATTGACAAATATATTCAATCGACGACAGTTTGAATGTATAATTTTATTATAATTAAAATCGAGCTTGAAATGGCGCTGCAGTTCGCGATTTGGCGATTTGAACTTCAACTGAATGTACATGATTCGTTTTAAGCCGGATTTCTGTGAAACAAGAAACGTGTGGAGCTGGTGGAGTATATCTTTCTAGTGGAAGAGAAAAATCAGGATTTCGTCGTATAGATTTTGAGATATGTCCAAATCAAATTTTAGAAAAGTCGCTGTGGAATTCCTTTATAATTCGTAACGCCTTATTTACGTTATAAATGGATTTTTCAATATAAATTGAATATCGATTCAACCTGGACTTGGAATATCAAGTATATAATTTTTCTGAAGCTGTATGGTATTCCACTTTGAATATATACGATAATATAAATTTATTTATATTTAATTTAATAATATTTAAATATATTTATATATTTAAATGGGTCATCCAGAGCTTTAAAAATATACTGTGTGAGCATACGAAGTCGGAATTCGACGAAACCAGTTTTGTTGGATTCGTAATGTCAAATATTTGCTAGATGTTAAGTTTCGTGATTTTTGAAGTCAGTATGTGGCCGTACCGATTTTTAGAGTGTAAAACAATCAGTTTTTTGACAGTTAAAAATACACTGTGTGAGCATACGAAGTCAGAATTCGACGAAACCAGTTTCGTTGGGACCATAATGTCAAATTCTATCAGCGTGTCAGTTTTCATGATTTTTAGGCGTCGTATGTGTTCGCAGTGATTTTTAGAAGACTGAAGCAAATATAAAAATAAATAAAAGGAAAAAGAAAATATCCTAAAATATTTATGTGATCAAGAAACCGGCCACATCCTTTCCTTTGGCAGCCACACATGTTACCAACCCCTAACATAAATATATAGATCAGCCGAACACATTTTTGTCCTTCCCAAAAGCAAAACGCAGCAAAGAAATTCAAGGAAAATAAAATAAAAACCAAGTCTATAAATCCTAATCGATATAGATTCGAGTTGCTGGTGGAGTCTTCTTCGTTTTGATGTGGAAATCATAGAGCTCGATGGGGTTTTTGCTGGAGCCGAACCTTTCAGCGTGGTCTAGGGCTGGACGATTCAAGAAATCCGGACCTGGATTCGCAAAACTAATGGGAGTTTGGAGTTCCTGAGAGGAAGCAGCATCGTTCGGTGGAGTTTTGTGGAAATCCGTGGAGAAAGGTGTCGATACCTGTAGCGTATGCTACAGGCAGTGTTCGACGACGGGTTTGGCATGGAGGCACCGAGCTGGGTTTTGAGGATATGAGGAGAAAGAGACTGAGATGAGAAGTGAAATGGTGATGGTTGTGTGCTCATTCGTGAAGGAAGGAAGGCGGAAGGAGGATGCAAAGTTCGGTCAATGGCTGTGTGGATAGGGAGAGGAGCACGGCATCAGGATTTGGGAGAGAAAGGTGCGGGCTGGTGTTCATGAATGGGAGTGGGCTGTGTTTCATTGGGTAAAGCCCAATTCCATTTTAATTAAATAGTTTAAGTTTTATTTTAATTTAAATAGTATTCGAACTTGTTTAAGTGATAACGTGGTCATACGGAATCAGATTTACAAACCGTAAGTTGCGTTGGGATCGTATGGACGGGAGCAACACAATGAGACTGACCGGGAGTGAATCCGAGCTCGTTACAATTTATGGCGAAATAAATTGTCCAACTGAGTCAAAGAACGCAAACCGATATTTATCAATTAACGCGCAACTGTGAGTAAATCTCACCAACTCTGAACAGTTTATAATTTCCTGTTGTATTTTTAGAACTGTGAAATATTGTCTGTTGAGTGTGTGTTGACTGTTTGATTGAACTGCCAATCAGTTAGTGGAAATTATATATATATATATATTATATTCTGCTTATCAGAATATTATACTGGTGTTATCTAACATCTGTGATGCAGGGAAACAGGTCGGAGGAATCCAACTGGATTCCTCAACATTTATTTTACTGTGATTTATATATTGTGATATAAAATGTGATATATAATCTGTTAAGATTATGTGTATTGGACGATATATATATATCGTTGTCATATGGCGTGTTAAATACCATTAGAAACACCAGAATGTGGGAAAGGAGATTTCCAAAAGTATATTTTGAAAATAATTTATTATATAAAATCAATGGATTTTATATTATAAAAGAAAAAAATGTTGAATATAAGGAAATTTATTTGAAATCAAATAATAGGAGTTATATTCGAAATCAAATAATAGGAGTTATATTCGAAATCAAATATATAGGAGTTATATTCGAAATCAAATATATAGGAGTTATATTCGAAATCAAATAATAGGAGTTATATTCGAAATCAAATAATAGGAGTTATATTCGAAATCAAATATATAGGAGTTATATTCGAAATCAAATAATAGGAGTTATATTTGAAATCAACAAAAGGAGTTATATTTGAAATGAAATATAAAGGAGTTATATTGAATTGAAAACAAAAGGAGTTATATTTGAAATGAAATATAAAGCAGTTATATTCGAAATAAAATATATTAAGGAAATATATTTGAAATCAATATAAAGATTAAAAGGAATTTATTCATTAGTGAAATCAATATAAAGATTAAAAAGAGATATTTATTTAGACATAAATAAATAGAATTTGTAAAGGGATTATTTATTTAATGGAATAAATAGAATTATTAAAAAAGGAATTTATTCATTAGTGAAGTCAATATAAAGATTAAAAAGAGATATTTATTTAGACATAAATAAATAGAATTTGTAAAGGGATTATTTATTTAATGGAATAAATAGAATTATTAAAAAGGGAATTTATTTATAAAATCAAGAGATTTTATAAAAGGAATATTTATTAGAAAATAAATAAGGAGTTGATCAAATGGAATTAGCAAGTTAAGAGTAATCAAATTGAATTGGTTAGGTTAAACCAAAGTGAATTAGTCGAGTAATGAAAGTGAATTGGTTAGGTTAATCAAATTGAGTTATCTAGTTCAGTTAATCAAAGTGAATTTGATTAAGTTAGTTAAACCAGATTTGTTAAATGAGTTAGTTAAACCAGATTTGTCAAATGAGTTAGTTAAAACATGTTTGTCAAATGAGTTAGTTAAACCAGATCT
Organism: Allium sativum; assembly: GCA_030737875.1. NCBI lineage: Eukaryota > Viridiplantae > Streptophyta > Magnoliopsida > Asparagales > Amaryllidaceae > Allium > Allium sativum. The sequence goes on along the minus strand of JASFAX010000037.1, from coordinate 4,171,835 downwards.
GTCAAATAAGTTAGTCGAGTTAAAACCAAGGGGGTAGTCGAGTTAAAACCAAAGGGTTAGTCGAGTTAAACCCAAAGGGGTAGTCGAAGTTAAACAAAAGGGTTAGAAGGTTAAAACAAAGGGTTAGTCGAGTAAAAACCATAAGAGTAGTCGAGAAGGAGTTAAATCACAAGAGTAGTCGAGAAGGAGTTGGTCGAGGAGTTAATCCATGGAGTTAAACGAGTAAAGTAAACTTTACTTATTTCGAGGTTAGAATGTTGTTCGGTTAAGGTCTGAGAGGTAAATTCTACCCCAACTTGATTGGCTTCGTTTATAACTAAGAAATGGGTATGGTTCGGCAGTAAAGTGGATTTAGTAATTTAAAGGAAATGATTTAGGTTGGCATCGCGATGGTTTGTTTAACCATCTGTCTAAGTCCAATGTTGAGTTGGAAATGTTTTCCAAAGAAGAAATCAGAATTTGTTTTCTAATATTGAAAACAAGAGATGGAAATGTTTTCCAGTGGTAATAACCTATATTTTCTAAATCTAGAAAATAGCAAAATGTTGAATATAGGGAAACAGGAGATAAGTAAATTATTGAACCAAAAGGATAAAATTTGTTTGATGATTGTTCGATATTATTTCCATCTGGAAATAATATCGTTGTTTGCACACTTGTTCTTCTTTGATAGTTAACTCACAGACTATCGAAGTTTTGACCATTTTTAACGTTGTTAATATGGAGAGACCGGTTGGATTATTATCCAAAGAACCACTCTGTATTGGCATACGCATTTGCGAATCATATATGCCAAAGATAATTGAAGACGGAGTAAATTGCAAGGGCTGTTGTATAAGTCTTAGATAACAGTGACTAAGATGGATATACTGAACAGTACCTTCGGTTTGTCCAGTCCCAGGACAACGTATATGGAAGAAGGTCTGACAGAGTATATCCAATGGATCGCGTAAGTTGATCTGTTCAAACGTATTCACGTTGGTGGCGGAGGAATTCGTTTCTCTTAGCTGTATACCCGGGTTATGTTTGGGCAAATCAATTTGTGATTTGGCGGGTATGACGATGTGATGTTCTAAGTGTATGAATGAATGTCTGACAGAGTATTTCCAGAAAGGTCATGTACCTTGATTTCTTCAACTGTACCAAGAGTGAAAGCGGAGAAGGAAACTTCTTTTAGCTGACACGTAATGTATGGTTGTAGGCGTCAAGTTAGTGATTTTGATGGATCTGACAATGTGGCATTCGAAGTGAATCTGATGTGATGATAAAGCGTAGCTTCTAGCCTCATCAGCCGGTAAATGATAGAAATCGGGCAGGCAGCATGGTTATGTAGGTCGCACCTATTAGGGTGTATAATCACCTGATCTAGAGTTTCATTTACTTCTATAAAATCTATTGTTGATGCTGTCCCATTCGGGAAACGGTTGCTGATCCCAACCGTTGGTGATATACATTCGATACACTCAAGCAAATGAGTGGTCGGTCATGTGTGGCCGGGTTGCAAGATGTTCTTGTTGAACCCAGTGTATTCCTTTCTAGAGGTACACTAGCGAAAGGTGGTTCCATACCTTGTCATAGTTGGAAATCCATTACCCAATACGTGCTTACGATTTTGATTGTATACTATATATGTGGAACGTGAGATGAAAGCGTTTCTGCTAGTTGATATCTATTTGTACATAGACATTATTATAATATCAAAGGGTTTTTGATATAAGGATATTTTGGATTCTCATAAGGGAAAACCCGTTCCGTTCTGCGGCGTGGTCTTATGAGATATCGTTTACTTGTTCATATACCTGTTTAAACTGTTTTACTCACACCAGTCCCATGACTGACCCGGAGTTTACTTTGTTGTTTTCCCTAAACTCTTGGGTGCCTAAATTTGTACGGGCAGTCAAGTAGTCGGGATTTACAGATATACTGGAAGAGCGTGGAGCAGGAGGCTTCAAGATCATATAGCTATAGTTATTTCCGCTGTGTTGTAAGTGCTGTACTCTGATAAGTGCTATTGTATACATAACTGTTATATTTCAAAGTTATGTTATCTATTATATGTTATTCGTTCCGCTGTGAGGTTCGTGTTACTCTGATGTTGTGTTCTTCTTCTTCTTCTATTCTAAGTTTCTATCTTATCTATTCTCACCTTCTAATTTCTTTCATTAATTACCAGGATTTTTCGACGTTTTGGTTATCGACGTCGTGCTTACGTCGATAACCAAAGTCGCTCAAAATCCGGGTCGTTACACCAAGAGTATGCCTTGGTTTCTATGCGAGCGACCTAAAGACTGGGATGGATTAGCGTGGAGTCGACGATACTTGATTTTGCCCTGGATAGCACGTCGCCGACTACCTACCATCCTTAGTCAATCGTGTACGAACGGAAAGGCAGAGAACCCCCAACAGACCATGTTCTTGCTATCGAGTCATGGGTGAGGTTGGCCCATAGGAAAGTGGGGCTATAGTGGGGCCGGGATGTGGTTCTCATACATGATTTTTCTTGGATTGCCTTTCAGTAGTTGAGGGAGGGGTCACGTGGGACCATAGCCACGGGTACAAAAACAGACCTTGATATCTGCATCAGCAGACGACTCAAAGCTCCCGACCGAGTTCCGTATTTCTTGATTTGCTCTGGCACGGAACTCGGATGGCACATTGAGATACATGTGCGCCTAGACATGGAAAACGATTCACGAAATACACGTGGGACAAAGGGCGTGGTTGACGGGTGGCATAATCCCTAGTGGTCCTAGGTGGCCAAAACCCAAACCGAGACACGGAAACGTTCATTAGGTAGCATAATCCCTAGTGGTCCTAGGTGGCATAAATCCTAAGTGAACACGCGATAGTTCATGGTAAGGAAACATAACTAGATCAAGGGTGGCAGTCCAAAATAACTTCAAGGATAAAATGGTACTACGTTGAGGAGGTATAGATTTACATGGGAAAGCCCATACGGCCTACGGCAGAGGACTGAACTTATACATGGAAAGAAACCTATGAGTTGGGAAAACCTACATATGATATATATTAGGTTGACATGGACCAGTACATGACATTGGGCAAAGGACATTCATAGTTAACGCATGACGCAGGTTGGGATACTAGTACGAGAGGTGCAGAGCAAATATACATGATAGATACCATGGGATGTTATACATGATAAATACCGTGGGATGTTATACATGATAGATACCTTGGGATAGTATACTTGATAGAAACCTGACGCCGTGATACCTTGATTTATCTTGACATGTAGTTTATCATGATACCTTAGCCTATCTTGCTACAGTTTTTCATCCAGTTATCTTGGTTTAGCTTATCTATCTTGTCATCATCCTTATGTTTACTTTCATTTTATGCATGTCATGTTACCTTTACCTGTTTTTATACTGGAAGTAGATAGGACTTACCAGTCTTTATGACTGACCCCGTTTTGTTTCGCCTCTTTGTCTTCCATTCCCCCCCCCCCCCAGGTTTTCAGGGAGGAAATGATGTTGTTTAGTTCGGACCTCTTATGCTTGAAGGTCATCATGTATAGCTTGGTCTCCCCTTGGCTATGGCTGCTTCACCGCTTTATTTTGGGGAATAATTTATGAAAAAGTTTTATGCTTCTTTACTATTGCAAGACAGGTTTTGATGTATTCTGATGTAAAAGGCTTTAGACCTTATTTTATAAGGTAATGAAATTGGTTTTACTTCCGCTGTTTTATATATGTTCTGTCTTGTAATATTTCTGTGCATGTTTACCTCGATAATGCTTCACCAAACCTAGTGCATTCCCTTTGTGAGTGACCCTAGCGGAGGTGGGGTGTTACATTTGGTATCAGAGCAGAAGGTTACCAGACTGGGCAGAAGTTTTTAAAACCTTCTGAAAACTATTTGAAAAACCGTTTACAAAGAAGCATTTTTCAAGAAAATTTTGTTTTTAAAGGCTATTCCCCAAAAGCCATTAGCACTATCCTTTGTTTCCTTGATTGAATCTCTTTTCCTTTCTTTCCTCCATCTGTAGTCACAGTAGTTTTAACTGCGACTAATCCTTGTCTAGCTACGAAGTGTTTTCCCGTGCGATGGAGAAAGTTCTCGAGAGACCTGTTACCGAAGTTATAAGAAGGGATAATAAGAGCAAGGATAAAGGAAACGAGCTTAAAAATAAGCAACTTGTTGGTATGGCTTGATCCACAAAGGAAGATAAGGACAAGATCAGCGAGAGGGCAATTGTATGCTCTCATTTCTAGTGTACCTAAGAGGAATGGTACCGTTTCTGTTAAAGGCTTAGCCTTTCTTTTCTATCATCCCGTCCAGACTTTGTTTTGATCATCGCATCATTTAAGTCTGCTTCGATAGTTAAGTCTCTGCACCTTAGTACTAGCATGGTAGAAGATCCCACTTTTGTCCCAAAATCTGGTTGGAGGATCAGTCCATTTATTCATGACTTGTTTGGAATTGAGAACGTTTATGCCAAGTGTTGAGGTTAGAAGCAAGGCTTCTATTGTTGAGCTATGGATGGATTCTAGGGATGAAGTGGTTATCCAGTAAGGGATGCCATTCTCGGTTTCGAAAGGAGGGTAGTTAAACTCTTAACTTGCCTTGGTAATATCCTCGAAGTCTCGTGTAACCTTATGGGTTCTGTCATGGTTAGTTACCTAGAATCTCTTGATGCATTTATCGGAAATCTCTGATCCGATCAAGTAACGTTCGCCAATAAGGCGGATGGTTCATTACGCTTAAGCATGGGTTATAGGAATCACCCTAGTAGGTACGCTTGGTAACATGGATTGACATCGGTAAACGAGATCCAGAATTCACTAGTGAATTTTGGAAAGCTTGCATGAGTACGCAGATATGGTTGGGCCGAGCATACTAGGGGAAGAATAAGTGAAAGTGGAACGAGAGGCGACCGTGAAATGAGTTCCAACTCATACCTTGGAAATAGGAATCAAGGAGCTACGAAATCATGAAGTCAAAGGCGGTCAAGACACAATGGAATTAAGCTCAAGGAAATGCGACGTAGACGCGTGCATCATGTCTCTTTTTAAGAGTATATCGTTGATCCCTGGTTCTCTTGTAGAGCTTGCTTGCATGCTATCGCTTGGTGGATACCCTCTCGGTCCTATTTCTGTTGCAAACCCCGTAAGGAGTTTGTCTTGTTTATCTTCTCAATCCTATCTTGGGAACCTTACGTAGAACTCTATGGATGTAAACATGTATTTGAAACATGTTATGATTGATATGGTTGCAAATGGTTGCAAGTGGTTGCTCGTGGATGAGCGAATACACGTTAGATACTAGATCGACGCACTCACATTTTGCATTGCATATGCACGAGTATTTATACTTGTTTGAAAGTCAATGTGTTGTCATGCGGATGTTGCATATGAATGAATGTTTGTGCACACATGTAGTGTTTATATGACTAGGACTATTTGCATACATGTTGGATTCATGGCACTAAACATATTCTGCATATAGAAGATCATTCAGGCCTGATCATTAGCATTAGCTAAGAAACATATACACACACTTTCTGCATGTGTACATAAAGCATTAGAAGTCTCTTAAGGACAATGGTTGCCTGTGGATGATGTTTTGAGTAGATGGATGACGGATGGTAGGGTATGCTCTTCCTAACTTGGAGATTTCGGGGACGAAATCCTTAAAGGAGGGGAGAATGTAACAACCCGAATTTTAATAGCGTGTTATAATCAAGAATCAAGGCAGAATTAAATTTTAAAATCTGAATCAAGAGAAACGGGCTTTGCCATTGCGTTCGTCTCGGAAAAATACGCGAAATGGAGTCCGAGTTTTCGATAAACGGAGTCTGTATGACCAAGTTATGGCCCAACGAAGTTTCAGAAAATTCCAAGTCCGAAAAACAGTTCAAAATTCAAATCTGGAGCCGAAAAGACTGGGCGGGAAAATTTCCCGCCCAGCACCCAAGTCGACATGGATGTCGACTTGGGTGTCGACACACCCAAGGTGGTGTCGACTTGCAAGTCGACACCCCTGTCGACCTGGGTGGTCGAGCCCAGGCCACCTGGGTGCGCCTGCTTGTGTCTCTGGTCCTGTTCTGGAAGCTTCCGACGGAATTTGATGGCTCAGATCTGATTTGGGGTTAATCCTATGGTTTAAACTACCCCTAATCTCTATAAAAAGACCCCTAGACCTAGCCTAAACCCTCATTAATTCATTCGTACAACTAAGTTATGCCAAAATGCTCCCTCACCATGGCCTCCACCTTCATATCATGGCCTTCATCTTCATCTCCAAAGGCTTGAGCATCCAAAGCTAGATCCATGAAGAAGGTGCAAGCTTGCTACAACAAATCGAGGAGGGATCAACGTTGCTATGCGAGTTTCATGATGCTTCTTCAAAAAAGGAGCCACCTTTCTTCGACAAGACGGTGCATGATCCTTCCCTAAGCCTCGCTATGTAAGTTCTAGCTACTTGTAGATTCTAACGGTGGTTCTAATGTGACATGGGATAAAATGAGATGAAACATAAGTATGCTAGCCTATGTGAACCTAACTTTGGACCTTTTCTATGATCTATGACCTTGGGCTAAGTTGTAGCGACTTAATCATGACACTCATGTTATGCTTAACCTAGTTTATCTTGCAAGTTTGAATCTTTATCTATGGAATGCTAGCATGAACCTTTGGGAACCATTTGACTTGTGAAACATTGGCAAAGATTTGACTTTGGGGCTTATGCATGAAAATGAACCCAAACCCCTTATGTTATCATGCATATTTGTGGCCAAATTCCCTTATGATATTATTCATGTTTGTGGCCAAATTCCCTTATGATACTATGCATGTTTGTGGCCTAATTCCCTTATGATTCTATGCATGTTTGTGGCCAAATTCCCTTATGCTACTATGCATGTTTATGGCCAACCCCTTTTGACATCGTACATGTTTTGAGGCCAATATGTAGCATAGTATCCTTACCATGTGACTTGCTTCCACTTGGGTTGGAAATACGTTTGGGTAGCTTAGGGAAACCGTGAATATGACACGAAAACTTGACATGGGGTTTAAATGAGAACATGAGGTTCACGATACATTTAAATGTGGTCATGACACGTAGGAAGACATGGAACTTGAACTAGACATGTGTGGGTTGTAAGTGTAATAAGACACTAGACCAAACATGAAAGTGGCCAACTCGAGGTTGGGTTGAGTTTGTAGCATAAATCTACCCGGACCCGCCCGGCTTAACTAGTTGCAACAAACAATAGGATCCAATGTGGGAAGTTGGTCATGTCGCGCTTAAGACCCGAGGTTAGACTAGGTTGTGGTGTAAAACTACCCGGACCCGCCCGACTTAACCAGTAACCACAACAAGGTCTAATGTGAGAGGTTGAGAGTGCATTAATTAAATTAATGCCACATGATAAAGTTAAGTAAATTTTACTAATGACATTTAACCGATATGACACGAATGGGTAGGTTAAGTGGGACCGGGCTTGATTTCTTAATGACACTTAACCATACAAGACAATTAGGGGATGAGGTTAAGTAATTTGCACTTAACTAATCCGACTTGGTAATTAGATGGGGTTAAGTAATTTAGAATTAACTAATCTAAACACGGTAATTAGATGGGGTTAAGTAACCTACACTTAACTAATCTAAACACGGTAATTCGATGGGGTTAAGTTAAACACTTAATCAATCTAAACTTGGTAATTCAGTGAGGTTAAGTAGCCAATACTTAACCAACTTAACAAGATAATTTAATGGGGTTAAGTAACTTATACTTAACCAATTATACATGATGATTTGATGAGGTTAAGTAACCTATACTTAACCAATCTAATATGCGGACCTGATAGGGTTAAGTCATAAGACCTTTTAAATATACTTAACCATTATAATACGATTAGTGGATGGGGTTAAGTTAACCTATACTTAACCAATCCGACTCGATAATCCGATGAGGTTAAGATAATCTGTGCTTAACCAATCTAACACGATAACCTGATAGGGATAAGATAAACAAATACTTAACCAAATTGACTTGATGATTGAATAGGGTTAAGTCATGAGCTTCTCGGTATACTTAACCAACTTGTAGGGCTAGGTATTGGACTTGGATACTTAGCCAAATCTTGACATGATTCGTAGGCAGGTTAAGTCATGAACTTAAATGACAATACTTAACCCATTAGACAAAACCCTAGTTCAAGGGACTAGGTGCGAAACCGGGATTAACAAGGATAACGGGAAAGGAGACTAAGTGGTAAACCTTAGTTTCAGAAACTAAGTAATAATTCTTAGTCAAGTAATTTGGACCAGTTCACAGATAGATGAGTAACCCGATACGGTAGGTCATCGCTTAAACACACGAGAAGGAGGAGCAAATTATCCGACTGGGATAAAGGCTCCAACGAACTGGGTGACGAAGCGGTAGCTTCGGGGGGACGTGAGGGTACTCTTGGTATACCTCTGTGAGGTGGCAGATGGTCCATGAAACCCGGCCTCACAGAGGTTAAGGTCTGCGGTAGAAGAGCCAAGAGTATGCCTTGGTTGCTATGCAAGCGACCTAAAGACTGGGATGGATTAGCGTGGAGTCGACGATACTTGATTTTGCCCTGGATAGCACGTCGCCGACTACCTACCATCCTTAGTCAATCATGTACGAACGGAAAGGCAGAGAACCCCCAACAGACCATGTTCTTGCTATCGAGTCATGGGTGAGGTTGGCCTATAGGAAAGTGGGGCTATAGTGGGGCCGGGATGTGGTTCTCATACATGATTTTTCTTGGATTGCCTTTCAGTAGTTGAGGGAGGGGTCACGTGGGACCATAGCCACGGGTACAAAAACAGACCTTGATATCTGCATCAGCAGACGACTTAAAGCTCCCGACCGAGTTCCGTATTTCTTGATTTGCTCTGGCACAGAACTCGGATGGCACATTGAGATACATGTGCGCCTAGACATGGAAAACGATTCACGAAATACATGTGGGACAAAGGGCGTGGTTGACGGGTGGCATAATCCCTAGTGGTCCTAGGTGGCCAAAACCCAAACCGAGACACGGAAACGTTCATTAGGTAGCATAATCCCTAGTGGTCCTAGGTGGCATAAATCCTAAGTGAACACGCGATAGTTCATGGTAAGGAAACATAACTAGATCAAGGGTGGCAGTCCAAAATAACTTCAAGGATAAAATGGTTCTACGTTGAGGTGGTATAGATTTACATGGGAAAGCCCGTACGGCCTACGGAAGAGGACTGAACTTATACATGGAAAGAAACCTACGAGTTGGGAAAACCTACATATGATATATATTAGGTTGACATGGACCAGTACATGACATTGGGCAAGGGACATTCATAGTTAACGCATGACGCGGGTTGGGATACTAGTATGAGAGGTGCAGAGCAAATATACATGATAGATACCGTGGGATGTTATACATGATAAATACCGTGGGATGTTATACATGATAAATACCGTGGGATGTTATACATGATAGATACCTTGGGATAGTATACTTGATAGAAACCTGACGCCGTGATACCTTGATTTATCTTGACACGTAGTTTATCATGATACCTTAGCCTATCTTGCTACAGTAATTCATCCAGTTATCTTGGTTTAGCTTATCTATCTTGTCATCATCCTTATGTTTACTTTCATTTTATGCATGTCATGTTACCTTTACCTGTTTTTATACTGGAAGTAGATAGGACTTGCCAGTCTTTATGACTGACCCCGTTTTGTTTCGCCTCTTTGTCTTCCGTTCCCCCCCCAGGTTTTCAGGGAGGAAATGATGTTGTTTAGTTCGGACCTATTATGCTTGAAGGTCATCATGTATAGCTTGGTCTCCCCTTGGCTATGGCTGCTTCACCGCTTTATTTTGGGGAATAATTTATGAAAAGGTTTTATGCTTCTTTACTATTGCAAGACAGGTTTTGATGTATTCTGATGTAAAAGGCTTTAGACCTTATTTTATAAGGTAATGAAATTTGTTTTACTTCCGCTGTTTTATATATGTTCTGTCTTGTAATATTTCTGTGCATGTTTACCTTGATAATGCTTCACCAAACCTAGTGCATTCCCTTTGTGAGTGACCCTAGCGGAGGTGGGGTGTTACACTTATCATAGTCGGAAACCAATCTCCCATGAGTGCCTGCGGTTTTGATTGTATACTATATATATGTGGAGCGTGAGATGCAAGCGTTCTGCTAGATTGTTAATTATTTGTGATTAGACATTATTATAATATCAGAAAAGTATTGATTTTGAAAATGTTTTGGGTTATCGTAAGGTAAAAACCATCCGTGTTTATGTGTGGATCGTTCTTACGATTATCAATTCTTTCGAAAATAATTTTTGAAAAGTTAAACCGAATGGTTGGAGTTTACTCACACCAGTCCAATGGCTGACTCAGAGTTTATTTTGTTTTCTTTCCCTAAACTCTTGGGTGCCCAAATTTGTACGTACAGTAAAGTAGTCGAGATTTACAGATACACTAGATGGATCTTGGAGCAGAAGGCTTCAGCAGAATTTTATAGCTATTGTTTATTTCCGCCGTGATGTAAGTGTTGTACTCTAATATACAAATACAGATTTATGTTTCAAAGTTACTTTGTATACTATATTTTATTCGTTCCCCTGTGAGATTCATGTTACTCTGATGTTGTTGTGTTCTTCTTCTTCTTCTTCTATTCTAATAGTTCTACCTTATCTATTCTCACCCTTTAACTTCTTTCTATTAACTATCCGGTATTTCCGATGTCTGAATAGTCGACATTGGTATTTGTGTCGATTTTCGGACTCAAGATTTTCCGAGTCGTTACACTGAAAATCACTATGCTTCTCCTATGAGGTTTAAAATAAACCAAAATTTTCAAATGAGATAGATCAAAATCGAATAAACCAAAATTTTCCAAATCACAACATGGAAAAGGTTAGACACTAATCTTTTCAAGATCGATGCTACACAAATAGGTTTATTTAACCTTATGTCATAGTATTTCCACCAACTAAAGGAAATATTTTTGAGCTTAAACATTCTTCCATTCAAAAGATATCAAAATTTACAAGTTTTGAAATGCCTGTGAATTTCTTAGTGAATATTAATTGTATGCGTCCACAGCTAAATGCAACAATTATCTTATGAATCAATCAAGGCTAATTCCATTTGAACTACTTGAAAGTGCTAGAAGATGTAATTTCACTTTCAAAACATTCAATAAGAATTTGAGACGAACTTTTCATGGTATTCTTGAAAAAGTTTTTTTCCATTTCATAATATTTTAAAAATCTAAACTGAAATAAGTTAGTTCTCCCAAAATGAAGAGGATTTTTTTCCAAATAATTTAAGAGATTCGACCAATTACTATATAATTTTCCCCATCATGCTATCCCAAATCATCGCTTGTGTCAAATTGCATACTGAAGGCTAAACTATCAAACTAGGACGCGACTAGGAGTGAGGGACAATTTATGTCTAAAACAACCGATGAAGCTTGGGAATTCTTACAGGATTATTCTGAAAATAACATGCAAGAAAAGTCAATTTTTGTTCCCATATGTGCTTCTACTAGCGAGATGTATGTCATGGATTATATATTTTTCCGTTAGAAGCTCAAACTCCTCAAATTGGAGAAGGGCTACCCCACTTTTACTCTAAGTATCAAATCAACGTCATAGCCCAATAGCCCGTACTCATCCACATATAACCCTAGTTGGAGGAATCATCCAAATTTATCTTGGAAAAATCCTATTAATTCGATGAACCCATCTCACGTGCAGCCCATGATTCCAAATCCGAAGTAGCAAGGTCCAGTTTCTAATCCCCAAGCTTCTCAAGTTTCATCTTAATACAAGCCTCCAATTCAACCAAATAGGAATTCTAACTTTCAATCATCGGCTCTACCTCCTTAATCTTCTTAACCTTCATAAGAAATTGTTCAATTAGAGAAATAAATAAATAATCAAGATGTTAAGATCGAAAAAATGATGAACGTGGTGAAGAAGTTAGTGAAAAGTAATGAGAAAGGGAAATTTCCTAGTCAACCCGAGGTAAATCCAAAATATAATTGGAAAATCCATCTCTTTCTCCACAATATCTTTGTCATTTGATCCCATAGCATTATGTTAGATAGGAAGAGATTTGATAAATACTGATAACTCTCCAATGGAGTATTAGAACGGAAACATCCATTAGATAATGAACTATTGGTTCTAAGCCATCTCTAGCGATCTCGTACTGTGAATTCTTGTGAGGATGAAAATTATAATTCGATCAATGCTATCATAACTCTTAGGTCCGAAAAAAGGGAAAAAATGTCGGCAATCCCAACAACACTTCTTCAAATCTAATCCAAAAGCTTGACACTCATCCGGTGGAAACTAAGGCCAGTTCTACTTAATCTCCAAAATCTTCATCTTCTTTGAATGTTGGCGATCTTAAAATCCCTTCTCCTAATGTTGGAAATCCCAATAACTTCTCTTCCTCGAATGTTGGCAATGCCAATATTTCATCTTGTACATCATTACAAACTTACTTTCCTTGGCGATACCTTCTTCTTCAAATGATCAAATTACCGAAAGAGTCTATAAACTTGTTGCTGCTTATCCTCATAGACTCAACAATAAGAAGAAGGATGCAAATTTCCAAAAAAAAAAAAATTTGAAATCTTCAAACAAGCTCATGTCAATATTCCACTGTTAGACACCATCGAACAAATTCCTCAATATGCCAAGTGTCTCAAAGAGTTAGCAACTGAGCCACTAATGCAACAACCCGAATTTTTCTTATATATCTGAGTCTATCGAAGCCCGAGTTGGCTTGTCTGATATCCTGCAGAAAAGATAGAGATACTAAATATAATAGATCTCCATAAAACATCTCACAGCGGAATGGATAAAATATAATAATAAAATATAGCCTTACCCAAATAATAACACAATCTAACAAGTGTCCAGAGGCTATCAAATCTCTTCCATAAATCTAGACTGCGAGTACATTATGAGGAGAGGGTCAGAACACAAAGTTCTTGTGAGAGGACAAATCATACATTCTGGAATAACCATATGTATACCGTCCAGTTACATTTTCTTTATTATTAGGTTATTCGGGTTAATAGCATTCAAGGCTCTGCACTCACGTCGCACCCATCTACTTCTTAGTAGATTAAACCTAATATAGTACATATGAAGCTATGCCCAACATCTCAAGGTACTCCCCATAGCACCCTCCTCATATGGTCCCCATGGTCATGCAATGGAAGCGTATACAACCTTCATCCTACGCCAAACCGCCTATGGAAATCTATATCGTTACTTGCATAGAACCACCATCGTTATACCACGTAAGTGTACGGATCCTCGTATCCAAAATCCTCGGTCGAATCACGTCTTAGCATGTAGTACTACCCTAATACCTACAATAAACCAACTACATTCACCTGAATGTACTGCCTACTCTAACCCGAATCTCGTAGTAGGGCTGCATCCAATGCACGGAACTCAGGGGGGAGTATCTAACAAGGGAAGCTTCATTAAGCCTACAATACAGATATTCACATATGGTCTGTCTCTTTGCATGGTAGCTGTGGCCCCACCCAGGCCCCTTCCTCAACTAATGAAAGACTACATCGAGAGCTAATGATGTGCCTCTAACAACCAATCTAGCAGCCAATTTGGCTTGTCCCCCACCAACGCCTCGGTAGCGAAAGAGCGTTGTCTGTTAGTTTAGCTCTTAGTCTTTTCGCATCCCGCTGACTGCGGATGATAGGTATCCGATGATTTCTATCCTTAATTTGGTCCTGACCAACCTCCTCCACGAGGAAGAAAATAGCTAAATCACCCAACGCCATCCGCTACAGACTTCTGGCTGCCATACCATAGTTGCAGTCAAGGAATACTTACCAGATGGAACCATACAGTCCATACCTCTGTGGGGTCAACCTAAGCCAACCACCAAGGACGATCACAGAGTATCCTTATGTCCCGTAGAAGACCGCACTTCCCTCCAATCCCGTAAATATGTTGGACGTGCTCCTCTCGTATCTCCTGACACCGCAATGTTCTACCACGTTGGGTTATTCATCTTCATACGTACGGACTGGTTCTGGTGCATCAAGCCATCACGTTATTAGATCCTACGTCTAATCTTTTAATCATGTGGTTACTTTATCTCATCACATTGCTAATTAACTTGATTATCCGCATATTTATAGTTTACTCAGGTTATTTAGTTCATTAGCTCACAATTAGTTGTTTACTTTCTTTAATCCGCCTTATGCCGCTGATGCGGACTTCAGCTTATTATTTATTACATTTATTAAACTTAATATTTCTAATTATAATTCGACTAACAATAAGCCTGCTTTATTCTTTTTCATTTAATTATATTCTTATCTTACACCGTTACCACAACCGTTGCTATGGCTTTGCTTAATAGCTTAGTTCCATTATCTAAGGTTTATTAATATGTTCTCTTGTCCATCATTAATTATAACTTACTTTATGATTCGGCATGTCCCTAGGACAAGTCTACCTATTGTATTTAATTTCCATTCGTATAACTAATTATAATAGGTTATATTCTTCATTCATCACATTTTCCCTAGGTTCCTTAACATTCAACCAAGTATTCACTGTTGTAACCTTTCTATATTTACCGTCTTATACAATATTATTATTTCAGGAAAATATTTCGCCCACTTCATTACCTTGGTTAGTGGAAAGATATAGAGATCTATTTCCATAATGTACATCAATTTAGATCTATAGTTGCAAGCTATTTCTTTTATTATCATTGTGGACATTTGTTTGACTAGTATGCAATACGGTAAAGGAACCCTTATTTAACACTAATCCCTTTTTCCTTTTTTTTCTTGCATTTACGTTTTAAGTAATTTTTCCATTACGGAAATGTATCAGATTTTCCCAAATCCAACTAACTCAGTCCACTATTAATTTACCCCTTTTTATTTTCTGAGTTAGATGTTAATACCTGTTTTTCATATACCATTTTCAATTACTGTAACTTTTTATACAAAATTAGGCATACCAATTCTTTTTCCATTATTTCCACAATTCACTATAACTTTCTTCACAGCATATCCAATCTATTATTGAATAGAAATCTTAAGAACAAATGCATAATTATTTTCAAATTCACCATTTCAGTATTACAGTAATTCTCAATTCAAACAAAAAATTAATGGAATAAATTTGTACAACAACAATATTCTTAATGTGCTTAGAAATATATTATATCGCAATTACCACAAATTTCAATTGTTTATTACATTAAAGTTATGGGGAATGTAAAAGATAAATATATCGTTATCAAAAGGTATAATTTAAATCCAGTCACCTGACTGCTTTCCAATTCTTGAATCTGATTGAGATCTGCTATTCCATGGTCTTCCTAATTGAATCTAATATCGAAATAACCTCGGATTTACAAATCTGATGCTAAAAGAATAAAAGTAATCATAAAATTCACAACCACGGAATTTACCTCATGTAGACAAGAAATCTGAACACTTATATTATAGATCTGCAATCTTTGTCTTCAAATCTTAAATTAGAATTCCTTAAATCTAATATTCTTATTTCTGAAAGATTTGAAGAAGACAGAAAATGGCAGAGCCTTGGAATCGTCTGAGAAAATATGAGTTAGTGGCTAGGCTCTGCTAGTCTATTTATTGATGTACAAAATATCATGGACTGTTGGATTAAATATAATAAAATCTGAACAGCACAAGTCAAAAATATAACGTTAATTGACTCGAATATCTGTCGACCTAGACCCCTGGTGGGTCAACCTAGCTCTAAGGTGTCTCGACCTCTGGGTCGACCCACGTATGGCCTGGGTTAACCCTTGACCTAGGCCATTAACGTTAATTTTTTTGAAATTAAATTGTTGTTTAATGTTGCTTATAAGTTTCTTTTCTTGCTCAATATTGCTATATAAATTATTTTCTTCCATTTATAATATACATTCAATAATTTAGTTTCAAACTTGTGTGCATATATACACCTATAATTCTTCATATCTTTGCCTGTTAGTAGTTGCTCAATAAATGTCAGTAATAACGATATCAATTCATCGATTCTTCCTTTTTAATATATATTCAGATTCAAAACGCAGTTATTCTCTTACTTTTTTTCATTTATTCACATTTATTACTTTCTTCCCTTAATTTAAACTTTATTTTCAATTTTTGAATTTATGCGTATATATATATATAGCACAACTTCATTTCTTTTCAAAATTTAAATGGACGCCGACATTTATTTCTTACTCGTTTTAATTGATTATAAGTTACTTTTGGATTTCATATTCATATGTGTGTGTGTATATATATATATTACACACACACACACATATATATATATATATACATATACATGTGTGTATATATATATATACTCATTTATATATATATATATAATTTTTTTATATGTACATTTATATTTTTCTCTTAGAGCATGCATCTTATTAGCCGTCCCTCTAAAATAAAAAATGTTAATGGGACTCGAACTCCTGACCTCCGCCTTGGGAAGTACATGCCTTACCAACTCACCTAACTTAGCTTTTGTCTATAAAACTAAAAACATTGGTAGTCGTTGTTCTTATTTGAGTTTCTCTTATATCACTACAAGAAAAATACCATATTGAAACTAGATATTTGCAACAGGCGACAAATGACAGTTGTAGTAAATGATATTTAGCAACAGACCTATTATAGCAGTTACAATAGCTAAGATTTAGCAACAGGCCTTCACTTTCTGTTGCAAAAACCATATTTTTAGCAACTTCACTTCCTTTCCTGTTGCAACAACATATTTTTAGCAACTGTGCTTCCTAGCTAGTTGCGAATAAATATCTTTAGCAACTGTTTTCGCCACTTGCAATAACTGTATTTTTTCCAACCAGTAAAGCCAGTTTCCGAAACATATTAAAAATAAGTATAAATTTTTAATGATTAACTTTTAATAATTAATTTTAAATAGTTACTATTAAATGATTAACTAATAGTAATTATATAATAATTAGGATTAATATTTAATAATTATTAATTAATAATAAAATTTAAGTATTATAAAGTGATATTTATAACTTATAATTAAATAATAATAGTTAACAAATAATAATTAACAAATAATAATAATTAACATTTAAAAAATAATAAAATAGATAAATAATTATTAATTAATAATGAAAAACTAAAGGTAAATAATTAATAATTAATTTGAAATATGAATATGTTTAAATATTAAATATTAAATAAATAATAATAATAAATAATTAACAGATTCATAATAAATATAAATGATAATTGATTAATGTTAATGTTAAGGAGTAATTAATATTTAATAATAATTTCTTATATGCATTAATTTATAATTTGTGTTTGATAAAGGTATTTTGTAAATTAATTAATAGTTTCTGGTTATCATTAATAATCATTTTTATATTTCTAATATTATATTGAATAATTAATGATTAATATAGCGTGTTTTTTTACAACTGGTTTAAAATGCTAATAGGTGCTAATTTCTCGACCCATTTTATCGGATGACTTAATTAAGAGACGAGGCGTGTTCATTCTAGAAGCTTTCCCTCGTTTACGTTCTATGTCCGCAGCCGTCAATCCCTTTTTTCCATAGAACCCTAGTTCCCAAATCGATTCCCGGATCATCCACCTTCATCTTTGCTTCTTTACCTTCTCGATCCTAACTAAGACCCAAATCAAGTTTTACACCTTCACCAACACATAGGAGAACATCGCCAAAAACCTTGAAAGCTCAGCCACTCGTTTTGAATCATTTGACTCCTTTCGTTCGCTCCACAATGAGGAGACATCATCGTTCTTGTCTAGTTGTATGCCGGTGAAGCAGAAGTCTGCAATTGGCAGCGGACGAGGGTGGATGTAGTTGAAGCAGAAATCTCCCTTTTTTTGGATGTTCTGGAGGGCTTATTGGCGGAATCAGACTGGACAATCATTGCCTACGCTCAGGTTTTTCTTTCTTTCTCCTTTTTTTTGCTTGTTTTTTTTTTGTTTTTTGTTTTTTTGTTTTCCTTGCTCGTTTTGGGATTTATTCCAATGATTGCAAGATATTTGTCTAATATCCACTTTGTTTTGAATTTGTAATGAGGATTGTTCCACCTGGTCTTCCATATTATTTCTGGTTTTGATTATCATTTTGGAATTTGTACACAATCATTACAAAACTGATTTGAGTAATACAATACTAAATAAGAGCAAAATAAATCTTTTCTACATTTCTTCTTTTAATAAACTGCTATTACTCTTATCCAATTATCAACAGTGAGCCCCTGAAGCTTTTAGCATTTTTATTGGAAGTCGGTAATGTAAATTCGCATGTACCACTATATGACATAATCAGCCTCATTGCATTTCGGATAAAATGTTGCTAATTTTGCCGAGTTCCTCGAGTGTTGCAAAGTCAGATTCGATCGCCTGCACGCACAAATAACAATGATATGCATATAACTTCAAAAAAGGTAAAGCATCAGCATGGGTTGTGGGTCAATAATTATTATGCATAAATAATTAAATGAATCCCGAACTAAACAAAATATATCAGAACTACAAAAATGTATGAATCTATTGTAAACAAATATCAAGGTTGTCAAGTGAAAACCAAACAAAGTCGATTAAAATTCCTAACAAAATGGGAGCAGCAAAACTCGAGATCGAAATTTTTATTGTCTCAATAATCTATAATTTTCTTCTTATGCACCCATTTTTTGTGTTTTCAAACATTAAATGATACTCTCTTAAATCCGATGATATTGGTTTGAATAGAGACTTCCCGTTTGTTTGTAATAAATGGTTGTTGATAAGAACAAAACAAGTAATAAGGGTTAAGGACTGCTAGCTCAAGTGGACATAGATTCGAACCTCAAAATGTCAAAATGAATGCTTAACTTCAAAAAATAACACTATTTCTATCAAAAAAGAAGTGATAAGATTATTAAAATTTTGTTTGTTTACAATAAATGACAAACAATACATGACAAAAGCCTGTTAGATTATTATTACTTTTTTCTTACTATTTTTTCTCTCTTTGATCATAATTTTTCTTTCTTCAGTTTTCTCTTCTCAGATTCCAAAAAGTTATTGTCATTTTTTTATAATTTATTAATTAATTTAGAAGGAAAACATTAAGACTTTGTTTGTTATTAAAGAACAATCACATTTGATTTTATCGGAGCTGTTTGACTATCTTCTATTTATTACTTATGCTGGAAAGCAGAATCCAATTCATTTAGGTTGCGCCATCTGTCCTTTTAAGTCACGTGTTTTCCCCTTCTCGGTGATATCAATTTGCGCATTTAACTGTTCAATCGGCTCCCATATTCAACCTTTCTTCTTTCACAACCAAGATGCAGCACTTTTCTCAGCCGTTGCCGTATTGCCGTAATCAATCCTAATCGGTCCGAATTAACCCTGTTTATGATCACCGTTTTTGCTTATGA
This sequence comes from Allium sativum, assembly GCA_030737875.1. Lineage (NCBI taxonomy): Eukaryota > Viridiplantae > Streptophyta > Magnoliopsida > Asparagales > Amaryllidaceae > Allium > Allium sativum. The sequence continues at coordinate 4,152,346 of JASFAX010000037.1, read as the reverse complement.
CCTGCTTCCCAACTAATCCCTTCATTCGTACATGCTTTCTCCCTACAATCCACGCCCTAACTGAATTTGTTATCATCACTTCTTTTCAATCGAAAATCGTGAACCCTCCTTATACCTTTATTCTACCCGTCTTCTGGTTGGAGTAATTACTAGTCTTATCAGCAATGGTAGTGCTGTGTTTCAGGTAAACCACCTCCCTTTTCTTATTTGCTTCATTTCCCATAATCCACGGCTGTTTACTCAATTTAATGTGATTTTTTTCATTTTTTCCTTTTTTTTCCTTTTTACAATTCGACTGTTATTTTTTAATGCACCGGATAACTGATTTGTATTTGATATCCAAAATATATAACGTACGTGACCAAAACAAATATAAATTGTGAACAGAGTAAATTTGTTATCTACGTTTGGAGTTTGAAATTTTTATTGGGTATTATAGTCGAGATATCATAAAGCCTATCAGTTTTGGCATTGCCATTTCTTATGTTTGGTCGAATGTTAATCATGAATATTTGAATATGGAGCTTCTATTTGGAACTTCTACTGTTTGTACATGTATCATTTGCATATTCCTGCCACACTTTTCTGCTTAATGTGCGATTTCATTGGTTATTGTATGTCATATTTTACATCACGTATTGCACACCACAGGCTCAGAACAGAATACATTGAGTACGAGTGGAAGTACAATTACCAGATGTTAAAAGTGTTTCTCCTTTTCCATATATGTAAGAATAGCAGACAGAACATATTAATTTGTCTTAATTAATTTAGTACGTACTATGTAAAAGCAAATGATGGTGTATTTAACAGTATATATTTGGTAGGTTATATGCATCATCATTATTTTTTTGAGTTCTTTAACAAGTAATGTTATATGAACTGCTAATCTATACTTGTCAAATATGTTTTGAAACTTTTATTTACCTTTTTAAAAGAATTTATTAATGGAAAATTAATATGTGTTTTAAGATACGCCTATATTCCAATATTTCTGTTGCATTAAAAAGGTGGCTAACATTATGCTTTCATGATATATCTTCACAGAAGCCAAGACATTTCCCTTCACCGATAACTTATTATTTCTTCTCTCTAAATTAACACTCCTCCACCGCGATCTGATTGAAAAAATATACACCCTTCTAAACAAATCATCCTGGATCGGCAAGAATCTGTTGAGTCAATCGACTGTTGGAGTTATTCGACTTTCAACAGTTGCTATTGATTTCTGTTTCAAGTTATGTCAATTAATGCACTTTACAAGTATTATTGTTCAAGACATCGTAAGGTGAGTTTTAATCAAAACAATTATCGAATAGTTCATTTATATTGGTTTTAATTTAGGAATTCTTCTGAATGACAAGAATAGAAAATTTGAAATCAGTTCGTATTATATCTATTTTCTTATTATAACATGTCTTCTAAATTAATCGAAACTAATTCTACATCTTTATTTTAATATGTATTTTTTTACAAAATTTATGCCACATATCTTTGTATGTTTATAAAGTTGTAGTTGCTTTATTACAAATAAAGCCTGAACAGATTGTCTAAATTAAACATTATAACACATAAAGGTAGAATTGGAATTATATTATAGATAAATTAACAGGCCTGTATGTGCCAAAGTACCTATATAACTGTGTAGTATTGTTTTAGTAAAATTTGTGTGTTAAGATCCCTTTGAACTTTGCCTTCCAGAATTGAAGACAATTTTAGTTCTGTGAATCAAGATTCTTCATATTGCTATTACTTACTTTGTATGTTATGGTTCTTGAACTATAGGTTAATTAATGATTCATTTGGTTGCCCAGTAATACGACAAGACCATTTTTTCAGGAAGTATTTTAAATGTCGACCAGTTCGGTAGTAAGCTAATTATACATGTATAGTGAATAAGTTGTTCTTTGCCTTTTGTAATGGCGCGTTTTGTTAGCTGTCGAATAATTAAATTATTTAATGATTTATATATCGATTTGGCGATATCGATAACTTAAAGTACAACGCTCGAACTTATAATTTATAATTATAATTAAAACGAACCTGAAACGTCGCGGCAGTTCGCAATTTGACGATTCGAACTTCAACTGAATATACAGAATCCGTTTTAAGTCGAATTTCTGTGAAACAAGAAACGTACGGATCTGTTGAACTATATTTTTCATATGGAAGAGAAAAATCGAGATTTCGTCGAGTAGATTGTGAGTTATGTCCAAATCAGATTGTCAGAATAACACTGTGGAGTCGCGTATAAACCATAACGATATATTTAATTTTAATTAAATATTGGTTCCGAATTTGGATAAATCCTTCTAGACGTAGCTATAATTTAATTTATAGAATTTTACTGAAATTTTTATTTCGTAAAATAAGCACTTTTTATTTTGAAGTATTTTGCACCCTGTATCGATATTTTGGGGTTTTGAAATATGAGTTAACCTAACGACGTTATTACATTTTTGGGATCGTGGGGCATCGCTGATTACAACGGTATGTTTATTTCTGTCTCTAGCAGTTCGTAAACAAACGAAATTTCATGAAATGAAGTACCCTAAATATCTAAATATCCTAGTATGATACTAAACCTCATTATATCATATTTCAGATCAAACAATTGGCCACACACCCCCTTTCCTAGCCACATCCTTTCTCTCCTTCTTCAAGGACGTGGAGACCAAATCCTCCACAGAAAAATTCACCAACAAAGATCCAAACAAAACTCAAATAAAACACTATAAATACCCTACCCTTCTCTAACCTAATTTCCATTTTTTCTCTCTGGTCAAACCTATTCACGGCCGCCAGTTCTTCCCTTTCTCAAAAGCAAACCGCACCTTCAGAAAATCATACAACTCAAATTAAAATCCTTAAATCTAAATACCCATATATTTGAAATCGTTGGTTGAGGCTCTTCGTTCTGGTATGTTGTTTGATGGGTTCGACGTCTTCTTTCTGGCCTTGGATTCTTCTACAGGCCGACTAGGGCTGGACTTCGATGGCGAAAAGGGGTGGCGTTGGGTCGAGTGGGGTTCAGCGTGGTGTTCATGAGGGGGGAGGCTAGGGGCTTGCGGATATATGAAGAGGAGTGGAGCAGGCGCTCAGCAACGCAAGGAAGAAAAGAAATAAATACAGTGGAAATTTGGACCAAGAGTTTGGGTTGGAAATACTGGAACATCGGAAACGTTGTAGTTCACGGAAGGGAAAAAGGAAAGGGAGGGAGACCGTTTGCTGAGGAGTCGGAAATGAGATAGCGAGAGGGGAAGGAAGCACTAGCAGATTTGTTGTGGGAGAAAGAACAAGGTGCAGTCATGTTTGGTGGCGGTTGTATACATGTATACTGGAGTTTTCGCTTTGGAGTTTATTTTCAAATGGGGGTCCGAGTTTTCAAATATGTGAGGTGTAGAGTGTGTTGGAGATGGAGGAAGAATCGACCATGGAAAATTTGTTTTTCTTATACATGGGCCGAGCGTATACAAGGCGAAACAAGATCCGTTGGGATCGTATGGACGGGAGGAACACAATGAGACTGACCGGGAGAGAAACAGTGCTCGTTACAATTTATGGCAAAAATAAATTGTCCGACTGAGTCAAATAACGCAAACCGTTATTTAACGGTTAACGCGCCAAAGTGAGTAAATCTCACTAACTCTGAAAAGTTTATAATTTCATGTTGCATTGATTAGAACTGTTAAAATTGTCTGTTTGACTGTGTGTTGATTGGTTGATTGAACTGCTAGTCAGTTAGTTAAATTTCTATATTGATTCTGTTTAACAGAATATATCATATGGAACTGAAAGTGATGTTATCTATATTGTCTAACGTCTGTGATGCAGGGAAACAGGTTGGAGGAATCCGACTGGATTCCTCAACAGTTATTTTATTGTTTTTCATATATTGTTATATGATATGTTATAAAATCTGTGGGAGATTATATGTGCTTGGACGATATTGAACATCGTGATTTGATATGATTGAATACCATAACATACCGAAATGTTGATAAGGGGATTTTCAATGTTTATATTGAAAATGAATCTTATTTATAAAATCGATAGGATTTTATAAAATGAAAACATTTATTTAATTAGGAAATAAATAAATGAAAAAGGAAACATTTATTTAGAAAATAAATGAAATAAAATAGAAACATTTATTTAGAAAATAAATGAATTTGGATATAAAGGAATATTTATTTAGGAAATAAATAAAGGAACATTTATTTAGATTATAAATAAATGGAATAAAGGAATATTTATGTAGGGAATAAATAAAGGAACACTTATTTGGAAAATAAATAGAATTATACAAGGATAGGTTTAAAACCCGTGCTTCGCACAAGGGTATAACACGATATAGATTTTAAGGAGATATTAAATAGGAAATCTATTTTTAACAGATAAAGTGAGAAGATTTGTAACACCCCACCTCCGCCAGGGTGGCTCTTGCAATCACTCTAACTTTGGAGGGGTGTTTGAATCAGGTAAACATGCATAATGATATATCAAGGCAGAACAAGAACATATGTATATATGTAAACAGAGTAAATAAGATAAGTAAAACAGCGAAAGATTTCAAACTATTTCAAAACAAGTTTGGTACAACATAACTTTCCAAATAAACAAGTCTAGATAAAAACAACATCAACTGAAAAACTGAAATACACAAGTACTATCCCCAAAGCTTCATGTCAAGACCGTACATGAGCTAAAATCCCACAAGCAAGCGATCAGATATCCAAGCTAAGCTCCAATATTCCCACCCTGAGAACCTGGGGGGGGGGGGGAAACGGAAGAAAAGAGGCGAAAGAAAACAGGTCAGTCAAAAAGACTGAGTAAGCCCTACTACAATCAATGTAAACTGATAAAGTTAACTGGCATGAGAAGCAGGGATGAACATAAGGATAACAACATACTAGCATGATGATTAACTAACAAGGTAGATAAAGTGTCATCGCATAATCAGGTTTAAGGTTTTTGCACCACAGGTGTACTAGCAAACTAACACGATTTGCATAGACAAGTATTGATCCCTTGGCCCAAGCTTTGGCCCAATAACATGAAGTGACCCTAATACGAGGTCCAATAACATGAAGTGACCCTAATACGAGGTCCAATAACATGAAGTGACCCTAATACGAGGTCCAACCAAACGGTCTAGTCGATCGGCTCCCTATAAGCCTAACTCGTCACGTGTTGGTGTCAATACGGCCCAAACATAATTGTAGTCAGACTGTGCCGGGTCTCCCGTCGGGTGTATCAAGCCCTAGGGTGTCAACCCCTGGACACCATAAACATGAGTGCACAGTCTCGATCTACTGGTACCCATGCTTGACTTCTCCAAATACGGACTACGTGCACGACCATAGTCCGTCCGGAACTACATCGGCGTACCACTCTGCCGTCGTTTTTGGTCACTTACCTCAAGTCCAGTAATCGTGCCCCCACCCTAGCCTAGTCCCTAGGGTCTTAATGATACAAACTTGGGATTACTGCTAGAGTGGACCCCCATTGCTAGGATTTTCTAGTGGGTTAAGTACGGTTTAACCCTCTTGCTAATCATGGATTAACTTGGTTAAGTGTAACGATGAGTTCACGAGTTAACCCTGATTAATCTACCAAGCCCAAATTGGTTAAGTATTAAGTGGACCATGACTTAACCCTAATCATGAGGCATTTATTAATTAATGTGCCTTAACCTCTCACATTAGACTTTGTTGCGGTTACCAGTTAAGCCGGTCGGTTCCGGGTAGCTTTATACCACAACTTGGTCTAACCTCGGGTTCAAGGTACAACATGACCAACTTCTCACATTGGGTCCTATTGTTTGTAGCAACTAGTTAAGCCGGTCGGTTCCGGGTAGGTTTACGCTACAAACTCAACCCAACCTCGAGTTGGTCACACTTATATTTTCTAAGTGTCATGTCCATTATGTTTCCAAAACATATTACAAGTTTTCAAGCATTTGGGTAGACCTAACTTAATAGGTAAATTCCCAATGGGTAGACCTAACTTAATAGGTAAATTCTCAATCTTATGTTTTTATGTCTTTTAAGTTTACCCAACCCCAAACGCAATCCCATCGCTTACATATCGCAATAGCGCATAAAGGATAGAAAGAGGGAACTTGGCATAATCATGACATAAAGGTGTTGAAGCCACAAGTTTAACATGGTGGCATATGAAATGTACATATGTTCATATACTTGCATTAGGCCTCAAAAGCATGCATAAAACCAAACTTAGCATATTGGTGATACATGGTGATAAATGGCATGTAGAAATGGCCATAAGTTCGCATTTAGCTTCACATGCAAGTTATCATAAGAGATATGATAACTTACATGTTGCCAAAATGCAACCTTTAGCATAAAGCTTGAAGCTTTATGTTCATAAACCCAAGATAAGCTTGCATAACATGATAACATGAGCAAAATGATCAACCCAAACTTGCATAACATAACTTGCATATCATATGGCAAACTTGCATATCAAACTTGCATAACATAACATGATAAACTTGCATATCATAACATATCAAACTTGCATAACATAACATGATAAACTTGCATATCATAACATATCAAACTTGCATATCATAATGATCAAACCCAACTTGCATCATTCATTTAACTTTAGAGTTTAAATATGAAAGTAGAAAAGGGCTTACAATGCTTATGAAGACACAAAAATATATATAGATTGTGACAAAGCCCTTATGCAATCAAATAAACCCAAAATGCAAGCTCCAATAGAAAAACCCTTGAGCCAAAATGATCAAAACCCTTGCTTTATGATGTAAATATGGAAACTTGACTTGAATGCAAGCTAATGACACTCATACAAGCTTGAAAACACTTGTATGCATGGAAAATCTCCCATAGGAATAACTTAGGGATTTTATGAAGAGAGTGGAGGCCATGAGAGGAATGATTTTGCCATAGTTTAGTTGTAGGGTTGATTAATGATGATTTAGGGTTAGGTTAGGGGCTTATTTATAGAGATTAGGATTAGTTTCAACCTTAGGATTAAACCCTAGTTCCAATCTCAGCCCTCAAAACCGAATCTAGCCCCCAAACTCAACACAACTCCAAAATGGTGCACCAGGCAGAACTGCCCGGCTGAACCAAGTCGACACCCAAGTCGACAGGGCTGTCGACTTGGGCCTAACCATGTCGACTGCCCAGTCGACAGGGCTGTCGACATGGGTGGGCTGGCGGGAAATTTCCCGCCTGCGCCCAACTGCCCTAATTTCCAAATTCAAACTTGAATTTGAAATCTGTTTTTACTTTGAATTTTTCTGAAAACTTCGTTGAGCCTTAATCGGGTCATACGGACTCCGATTTTCGAAAACTCGGACTCTATTCGCGTATTTTTTCGAGACGAACGCAATGGCATAGCCCGTTTCCCTTGATTCAGATTTATAAATTAAATTCTGCCTCGATTTACGTTATAACAGGTTATTGAAAATACGGGTTGTTACATTCTCCCCTCCTTAAAGGATTTCGTCCCCGAAATCTTCAAGTTAGGAAGAACGTATCCTACCATCCAACATCCATCTACTCAAAACATCATCCACGAGAAATCATTGTCCTTACAAGATTCTAAATGTTGTATGAACATATGCAAAGGTGTGTGTATATGTACTTATCTAATGCAAATATCATCAATGCAAATTATGTTAGTGAAATGAACCCATATGTATGCAATTCCTAACATAATGTATAACATCTATATGTGTGCACATAACATACATCCATATGCAACATCCATGTGATAACACAAAAATTTTCATCCATGAATAAGCATAAACACTCATGCATATGCAATATGAGGAGTGTGTGAGCCGATCTAGTGCCTAACGTGTATAATGCATCCACGAGTAACCACTTGCAAACACTTGCAACCACTTGCAACCACCAAGCATAACATGTTTCAAACACATGTTTCATCCAAAGGGTTTCTACCTAAGGTTCTCATGACAAGATTAACATGATAAACTAGATAATCATGGATAGCAAAGAGAAAGATATGCTAACAAAGAAAAGAGATTGAGAGTGTACCCTCAAAAAGGAATGGATAAAGCCCACGCATCTTCTCCTCGGTTTCCCAAGTTGCATCTTCTTCGGCTTCACCCCATTGAACCTTCACCAACTTGACCTCTCGATTCCTTAGCTTCTTGGTCTCCGTCCCCAAGATACGAATCGGAGCTCTCCTCAAGGTAGCCTCTTTCTCCACTTCCACATCTTTCAGAACACTTGGCTCAACAACCTCTGCTGATTCATGTAAACACTTCCGGAGATGCGAGACATGAAAAACATCGTGTACTCCGGCAAGCTTCTCGGGCAACTCCACTCTATAAGCCATCTGCCCGATCCTCTCTATAATAGGGAATGGTCCAACAAACCTCGGTGCTAACTTCCCAACGGCTCCAAATCGGACCACATTCCGCAAAGGAGAAACCTTCACGAAAACCATATCCCCAACATCAAACTCCAAATCAGTTCTTCGCTTATCAACATAGGATTTCTGTCGGTCTTGGGCCGCTTTCATCCGTCTCCGAATCAACTCGACCTTCTCGGATGTATCTCTGATCATATCAGGCCCAAGTATAAGCTCATCTGTAGTCTCCCACCAACATGTAGGCGACTTGCACGGCCTCCCATATAAAGCTTCAAATGGTGCCATCCCTATGCTTGCCTGATAACTGTTATTATATGCAAACTCAACAAGAGGAAGATGGTCTTCCCAAGTACCACCAAAATCCAGAATACAAAGCCTCAACAGATCCTCGAGTACCCTATTCACCCGTTCGGTTTGACCGTCCGTCTGTGGGTGATAAGCCGTACTTAGATTCAACCTCGTGCCCATAGCTTCTTGCAAGCTATTCTAGAACTGACTTGTAAAGATTGGGTCACGGTCACTGACTATACTAGAAGGGACTCCATGTAGTCTCACAATCTCACGAAGATATACAGACGCTAGCCAAGATGCGGTCCTCTTGCTCTTCACCGGAATGAAATGAGCACTCTTCGTAAGTCTATCCACAATAACCCAAATGCTCGTATTCCCTTTCCTTGACCTTGGTAGCCCATCGATAAAATCCATGGAAATACTCTCCCACTTCCATAGTGGAACGTCTAGAGGATGCAATAGCCCACCGGGCTTCTTCGACTCGGCCTTAACTTGCTGGCAAATGATACATCTAGAGACAAACTCTGCCACATCCTTCTTCATCCTAGGCCAAAAGAAAATGCGCTTCATATCTTTATACATCTTATCTCCGCCCGGATGTATAGTCAACTTAGAGCGATGCGCTTCCTCAAGAACTTTCCTTACTAAATCTTCTACCATTGGAACACATAACCTTCCGTCTCTCCTCAGCCAACCCTTGTCATCAATAGAATATCGAGCGAGATGACTAGACGCCTCTCCTCGAATCAGCTTATCCATAATCTCAACTATCTGAGGGTCTTCTCTCTGCGAAGCCCCAACTTGATCAAGAAGGGTAGGTCTGAGTTCCAGAGATGCTAAAGAACCGGTCATCGACTCAATCGCCAAAGAGAAATCAAAGGTTGCCACATACTCTAAATTCTTCATCTCAACGAATAGAGGACTCAGAGTCAACCTTTTTATACTCAATGCATCTGCTACCACATTCCCCTTGCCAGGGGTATAAGCTATCTCAAAATCGTAGGACGCCAAGAATTCCATCCATCTTTGTTGCCTCAGATTCAGATCCTTCTGAGAAAAGAGATACTTCAATGACTTGTGAACGGTATAAAGCTCAAATCTTTCTCCCAGAAGATAATGGCGCCAAGCCTTGAGTGCATATACTATTGCTGCCAACTCTAAGTCATGAGTGGGATAATTCTTCTCATGCACTTTGAGTTGTCTACCGCCAAAGAATATCACTCTTCCTTCTTGCATCAGAACAGCTCCTAACCCCGTGCCACATGCATCGGTGTATACTGTAAATAACTTCCCTCCATCGGGCAAAGCTAGAATAGGTGCTGATGTGAGGGCTCTCTTGAGCCTCTGAAAAGCAAGCTCGCATTCTATGCTCCAAGCAAAAACTAAATTCTTCTTCGTCAATTTAGTGAGAGGAGCGGAAATCTTCGCGAAGTCCTTGATGAACTTCCGGTAAAAGCCTGCAAGACCTAGAAAACTTCTCACTTCGGTTGCATTCCTTGGAGTCTTCCAATCTTGAACTGCAACTACCTTAGCGGGATCCACCGCTAAGCCTTGCTTAGATACTATATGCCCAAGGAATCTAACTTCCCTTCTCCAAAAGTGACACTTGGAGAACTTGGCCTTCAACTGATGCGCTCTAAGCGTATCCATCACCTCCACGAGATGCCTTGCGTGCTCTTCCTCATCCTAAGAGAAGATCAGAATATCATCTACGAAGACCACGACAAACTTGTTCAAGAACTCCCTGAACACCCTACTCATCAAGTCCACGAAATATGCGGGTGCATTAGTCAAGCCGAACGGCATGACAAGCCATTCGAAGAATCCATCTGGAGTTCTGAACGCAGTCTTGTCTATACTATCTTCAGCTACCCTGAGCTGATGGAATCCAGTAGCAAGATCAAGCTGAGAGAAAACAGAAGCACCGATAAGCTGGTCAAAGAGATCATCAATCCTCGGTAACGGGTGTCTGTTCTTCTTAGTCAGCTTATTCAACTCTCGATAGTCAACACAAAGTCGGAGAGAACCATCTGCCTTGGTAGCAAATACCACAGGCGCTCCCCATTCAGATATACTTCGTCCAATGAAGTTCTTCTCAAGCAACTCCTTCACTTGCTTACTTAGCTCCCGCCTTTCACGCGGAGCCATGTGCCGAACGGGCAAAGAAACCGGCTTTGCATTATCCACCAGATAAATGCGGAAATCAATCTCTCGCTTAGGGGGCAACCCCCTAACTTCATCGAAAACATCCGGATACTCTCGAACTACTCTCACAGACTGAAGAGTTTCCATTGACGAGTCGAGTGATTCAAGATAGCACAACATGACGGGACCTCTCGGATTACAAGAAATTTCTAGGGTGTTTCCGAGGCGAGTCACGAGCCTCACAACCCTATGCTCACAATCAAGGATGGCTCCATATCTGGACAACCAATCCATGCCCAATATCAATCTGTATCCCCTAAAACCAAGAACATAAGCACTACACAAGAACTCTACACTCAGTATAGAGATCCTCAAATCCCCACATATCATAGACAGATGGGCGGAACCCCCAATAGGATTTGAGACACAGACGGGATCATCTACCAAGCTAGTACTAAGGTGCAAACTATCAACAAGATCAGATGAGATAAAGCTATGCGATGCACCAGAATCAAACAAGGTACGAACTGGAAAATCAGAAATATATACAAGGCTCTCAACAGAAATACTACCTCGGTCGGGAACTGGAGCGGTATCGAGAGCATGAACTTGCCCTCCTGAAGGTCCAGCACGCTGAGTCTGACCCTGGCCTTGCCCTTGCTTCTTCGGGCAATCCTTACTGAAATGTCCAGTCTTACCACATAAAAAGCATTCACCATTCTTCCTTTTCCTCTTCTTACAATCCTTAATAAGATGCCCAACTGAACCGCAATAATGGCACTTCCCCTTGTTGTTCTTGCCCTTGTTGTTGTTCCCCTTGTTGCCTTGACTCTTGTTCTTGTTATTGTTCTGATTGCCTTGACTGCTCTGACCACTTGGATTACCCTGATTTCCTTTCCACTGGGAATCAGTCTTCTTGGCTTGAGTATCATTCATCTTGATCTCTTTCTTGACATCTCCCTGAAGTAACGCCATATCAACCAAGCTCTCAAACGTGGCCCCATGGGGAATATGTGACATAGCCAATCCCTGCAACGGCTCATTCAATCCTCTAGCAAAACGAAGAGCCTTCTTCTGAGGAGTATTCACCATATCCAAGCCAAAACGAGCTAACTGATTGAACTTGTTCACATATTCTTTGACAGACATATCTCCTTGTTTCAAAGTTATGAACCTCTCCATTTGCAAATTCTCCTCAGCAGAAGATAGAAACTTAAGCACGAACCTTGCCCTGAAATCGGCCCAAGTCTCAACAGGCCTAGTACCATTGGTGACTTCCCACCAATAAGCGGCTTCATCCTTCATAAGCCAAACCGCCAACAAGATCTTCCTCTGATCGTCTAACCCAAAGATAGCAAATAAATCCTCGGTCTCTTTCAACCAATTTCTGGCCTCTACAAAAGTCTCAGTGCCTTGAAAGTTCTTGCCACCCATTGCTTTGAAATCCTTGCAAGTCTTTGCGAAGTCAGCTTGAGGATGCTGAGGGGGAGGAGGAAGAGGAACCTCAGCGACAGGAGGAGGAGGAACATCAGCGACAGGAGGAGGAGGAACATTAACTACCGGAGGAGGAGGAACATCTGCGGGGCTGGCTTCGGTCGCCCTAGCCTCCAAAAGTCTCCTATACCAAACAGGTACGTGTACTCCCTCCGGAATAGCAAAGTTATCGGCCATACTGAAAACGAAGAAAAAGACAGATTCGGAATGGAGAAAAACGAAGGAATTTTGCTAATGGCTTTTTGGGGAATAGCCTTTAAAATAAACTAGACTTTTCTTTGGAAAATACTTTATACTTGGTTTTGAAAATAGTTTTCCAAAAGTTTTTAAAAACCTTTTTGTTCCTTCTCGTAAACCATATGCTCTGATACCAAATGTAACACCCCACCTCCGCCAGGGTGGCTCTTGCAAGCACTCTGACTTTGGAGGGGTGTTTGAATCAGGTAAACATGCATAATGATATATCAAGGCAGAACAAGAACATATGTATATATGTAAACAGAGTAAATAAGATAAGTAAAACAGCGAAAGATTTCAAACTATTTCAAAACAAGTTTGGTACAACATAACTTTCCAAATAAACAAGTCTAGATAAAAACAACATCAACTGAAAAACTGAAATACACAAGTACTATCCCCAAAATAAGTGATAACCATAGCTAGCTTCATGTCAAGACCGTACATGAGCAGAAATCCCACAAGCAAGCGATCAGATATCCAAGCTAAGCTCCAATATTCCCACCCTGAGAACCTGGGGGGGGGGGGAAACGGAAGAAAAGAGGCGAAAGAAAACAGGTCAGTCAAAAAGACTGAGTAAGCCCTACTACAATCAATGTAAACTGATAAAGTTAACTGGCATGAGAAGCAGGGATGAACATAAGGATAACAACATACTAGCATGATGATTAACTAACAAGGTAGATAAAGTGTCATCGCATAATCAGGTTTAAGGTTTTTGCACCACAGGTGTACTAGCAAACTAACACGATTTGAATAGACAAGTATTGATCCCTTGGCCCAAGCTTTGGCCCAATAACATGAAGTGACCCTAATACGAGGTCCAATAACATGAAGTGACCCTAATACGAGGTCCAATAACATGAAGTGACCCTAATACGAGGTCCAACCAAACGGTCTAGTCGATCGGCTCCCTATAAGCCTAACTCGTCACGTGTTGGTGTCAATACGGCCCAAACATAATTGTAGTCAGACTGTGCCGGGTCTCCCGTCGGGTGTATCAAGCCCTAGGGTGTCAACCCCTGGACACCATAAACATGAGTGCACAGTCTCGATCTACTGGTACCCATGCTTGACTTCTCCAAATACGGACTACGTGCACGACCATAGTCCGTCCGGAACTACATCGGCGTACCACTCTGCCGTCGTTTTTGGTCACTTACCTCAAGTCCAGTAATCGTGCCCCCACCCTAGCCTAGTCCCTAGGGTCTTAATGATACAAACTTGGGATTACTGTTGGAGTGGACCCCCATTGCTAGGATTTTCTAGTGGGTTAAGTACGGTTTAACCCTCTTGCTAATCATGGATTAACTTGGTTAAGTGTAACGATGAGTTCACGACTTAACCCTGATTAATCTACCAAGCCCAAATTGGTTAAGTATTAAGTGGACCATGACTTAACCCTAATCATGAGGCATTTATTAATTAATGTGCCTTAACCTCTCACATTAGACTTTGTTGCGGTTACCAGTTAAGCCGGTCGGTTCCGGGTAGCTTTATACCACAACTTGGTCTAACCTCGGGTTCAAGGTACAACATGACCAACTTCTCACATTGGGTCCTATTGTTTGTAGCAACTAGTTAAGCCGGTCGGTTCCGGGTAGGTTTACGCTACAAACTCAACCCAACCTCGAGTTGGTCACACTTATATTTTCTAAGTGTCATGTCCATTATGTTTCCAAAACATATTACAAGTTTTCAAGCATTTGGGTAGACCTAACTTAATAGGTAAATTCCCAATGGGTAGACCTAACTTAATAGGTAAATTCCCAATCTTATGTTTTTATGTCTTTTAAGTTTACCCAACCCCAAACGCAATCCCATCGCTTACATATCGCAATAGCGCATAAAGGATAGAAAGAGGGAACTTGGCATAATCATGACATAAAGGTGTTGAAGCCACAAGTTTAACATGGTGGCATATGAAATGTACATATGTTCATATACTTGCATTAGGCCTCAAAAGCATGCATAAAACCAAACTTAGCATATTGGTGATACATGGTGATAAATGACATGTAGAAATGGCCATAAGTTCGCATTTAGCCTCACATGCAAGTTATCATAAGAGATATGATAACTTACATGTTGCCAAAATGCAACCTTTAGCATAAAGCTTGAAGCTTTATGTTCATAAACCCAAGATAAGCTTGCATAACATGATAACATGAGCAAAATGATCAACCCAAACTTACATAACATAACTTGCATATCATATGGCAAACTTGCATATCAAACTTGCATAACATAACATGATAAACTTGCATATCATAACATATCAAACTTGCATAACATTACATGATAAACTTGCATATCATAACATATCAAACTTGCATATCATAATGATCAAACACAACTTGCATCATTCATTTAACTTTAGAGTTTAAATATGAAAGTAGAAAAGGGCTTACAATGCTTATGAAGACACAAAAATATATATAGATTGTGATAAAGCCCTTATGCAATCAAATAAACCCAAAATGCAAGCTCCAATAGAAAAACCCTTGAGCCAAAATGATCAAAACCCTTGCTTTATGATGTAAATATGGAAACTTGACTTGAATGCAAGCTAATGACACTCATACAAGCTTGAAAACACTTGTATGCATGGAAAATCTCTCATAGGAATAACTTAGGGATTTTATGAAGAGAGTGGAGGCCATGAGAGGAATGATTTTGCCATAGTTTAGTTGTAGGGTTGATTAATGATGATTTAGGGTTAGGTTAGGGGCTTATTTATAGAGATTAGGATTAGTTTCAACCTTAGGATTAAACCCTAGTTCCAATCTCAGCCCTCAAAACCGAATCTGGCCCCCAAACTCAACACAACTCCAAAATGGTGCACCAGGCAGAACTGCCCGGCTGAACCAAGTCGACACCCAAGTCGACAGGGCTGTCGACTTGGGCCTAACCATGTCGACTGCCCAGTCGACAGGGCTGTCGACATGGGTGGGCTGGCGGGAAATTTCCCGCCTGCGCCCAACTGCCCTAATTACCAAATTCAAACTTGAATTTGAAATCTGTTTTTACTTTGAATTTTTCTGAAAACTTCGTTGGGCCTTAATCGGGTCATACGGACTCCGATTTTCGAAAACTCGGACTCTATTTCGCGTATTTTTCCGAGACGAACGCAATGGCATAGCCCGTTTCCCTTGATTCAGATTTATAAATTAAATTCTGCCTCGATTTACGTTATAACAGGTTATTGAAAATACGGGTTGTTACAAGATTTAAATTTATAAATAATGTTTTATAAATTAAATAAAATATTTATTGTTTAATAAATGGGATATATAAGTTTGAACTTATATAAAGAAGTAGAAACGTTATTAAAAGGACATTTATAAAGTGAAGAACCATTACTAAAAGTAAATCTTTATAAATGGATAAACGTTGTAAAAAGTAAATCTTTATAAATGGATAAACGTTATAAAAAGGAGTTAATCGAATTTAGTTATTCGAAATGAGTTATTCGAATTAGATATTTGAATAGAGTTAAACACAATAGAGTTATTCGAATTAGTTATTCGAATAGAGTTAATCACGTAAGAGTTAATTGAATATTAGTTATTCAATTTGAGTTAATCGAATTTAGTTATTCGAGAAGAGTTAAATCGAATTTAGTTATTCGAAAGGAGTTAATCAATTTGAGTTAAGTTAATCGATTTGAATTAAGTTGAATCGAAATGGAGTAAATCGATTAGAATTAAGTTAATCGAGTTAGAGTAAATCGAATATTAGTTATTCGAAGGTAAGTTATTCGAATTAGTTATTCGAAGGAGTTAATAAATTAAGTTATTCGAATGAGTTATTCGAAGGAGTAAATCAAATTAAGTTAATCGATTAGAGTTGAGTTAATCGATTTGGGTTAAGTTAAGTTATCGAGTTAAGTAATCGAGTTAAGATTTATCGAGTTAAGTAATCGAGTTAAGAAATCGAGTTGAGATAATCGAGTTAAGAAAATCAAGTTGAGTTAATCGAATAAGTTATTCGATAAGAGTAAATCCATTTAAGTTAAATCGGATGTTAGTTATTCGATAAGAATTGACACATTTAAGAAAATCGAATATTTGTTATTCGATAAGAGTTAATGAAATAGAGCCAACCAAGAAGAGTTATTCGAATATTAGTTATTCGATAGGAGTTAATCGAAATAGAGTTTATCGAATATCAGTTATTAAAAAGGGAGAGTTAATCGAATAGAGATTACTCGAAAGAGAGTTATACGTCGAATTCGATTATAGCGAATTCGGGAAAGTACTATTTACTTTCTAGGGTTTAAATCAAGATTTAGTTATTGATTTAGAAATTAGGTGTCTGTTAAATTATTCAAGTTAGGAAATAAATTTATAATTTAGGTTAGATATTTTAGGGGTAGGAATTATAACGGTATAGTTATAATCAAACGTTGTCATATAAGAAGTGGATTCGTAACCTGAATCCGAGAATTTGCGTAAACAGATGATTGTAAAAAGTGAGTGATGAGCTTCATCTATTTCACAGTAAAGGACGTTGTTCAATTAAGGTCTGCGAGGTAATTATGCCCAACTTGATTGACTTCAGAATTGACAAAGGAATAGTTGTGGTTCGATCTAAAAGGTTGATTAGGAATAAAGTTAAGGAATAAGCGATAAATGGATTAAGCGAAACGATGTTTTATACAACGTTCATTGGAAATCCGTAAATGAGTTTTGGAAACGTTTTCCAAATATAGTCAGATATGTTTTCTAAACATAGAAAATGAAATGTTTTCATGATAAGAATTTAAGAAATAGAGTTAAGCAAATTCAGAAACTGACTGGAGAGGGTAAGTTGAACGGTTTTCTAAGTGACGATCTGATGTTGGTTTCGACCTTCCAGATTGATACTTAGAGAATTGTTCTCATACTAGTTACAGTTAGGGACTGATAGTTGTGAAATAATAGTGATGCGTAAATAAGCTATGGAAATGTTTTCCAATGATTAATAACATATATTTTCTAAATACATGAAATAAGGAAATATGAACATATATATGTATATGATGATTGATCGATCAAATTTCCATTTGGAAATAAGATCGTTGTTTGTACACCGACATGTTTTCATTTAATAGTTGAATCACAGACTATCAAAGTTTTGACCATATTTACGTTGTAAATATGGAGAGACCGGTTGGATTATTATCCGAAGAACCACTCCGTATTAGCATAAGCGTTGTGAATCAAGTACGCTGAAGATAATTGAAGACGGAGTGAAGTGCAAGGACTATTGTGAAAAGCCTAGGTAGGATGGATTCACTGAATAGTGCCTTCGGTTTGTTCAGTCCCAGGACAACGTATATGGACGAGTGTCTGACAAAGTATTCTTAACGAATCATATATGTTGATCTCTTTAAACGTATTACGTTGGTGGCGGAGAAATTCGTTTCTCTTAGCTTTTATACCCATGATGCCTTGAGAAATCGATATTGATTTGGCGGGTATGACGATGTGGCATCCAAAGTAATTGAAGAAATAATATGTCAAAGTGATAAACGTGACCTCAAAACCTCACAACCCGAAAATAACAGAAGTTGGGCTAGGCAGCATGGCTAGTTGGGCCATACCCAAGCAGGGTGTATTATCACTATCTAGAGAATATTCAATTGTACTTCTTTATAATCTATTTCAATGCTGTCCCTTATCGGGAAGGATGGTTGCAGATCCCAACCATCGGTGATAATATATTCGTTACACTCAAGCTAAATGAGTGGACGGTCATGTGTGGCCGGGTTGCAAGACGTTCTTGTTGAACCCTAGTGTATCTCCTCTAGAGTACACTGATCGGAAGGTGCTCCCATACCTTGTCTGTTGGAATACAATCTCCAATAAGCGCTCACGGTTTTATTTGTATACTATGTATGTGGAACGTGAGATGCAAGCGTTCTGCTAGATTGATATCTATTTGTATTTAGACATTATTATAATATCAGAAAGATATCCTTTATTTAACCAAGTGTTGGAGTTTTATTCACACCAGTCCCATGACTGACCCGGAGTTTATTTTGTTTGTTTTCCCTAAACTCTTGGGTGCCTAAATTTGTACGGGCAATCAAGTAGTCGGGATTTTACAGATACACTTGGAGAGCATGGAGCAGGAGACTTCAGGATTATAACTATTATTATTCCGCTGTGTTGTTAAGTGTTGTACTTTGAAATGGTATGTATATACGAGTACTGATTTGTATTTCAAAGTTATGTTATATTTTATTCGTTCCGCTGTGAGATTCGTATTTACTCTGATGATGTAAGTTCTTCTTCTTCTTCTATTCTATTAGTTCTATCTTTTCTTCCTCACCCTCTACTTTCTTTCACTAACGTCTCGTAATTTTCGACTCTCGAGGAGTTGAAAATTTCCAGTCGTTACAGTTGGTATCAGAGCTTAAGTTAAGTGATTACCTTGGCTCTGTGGCATAACTCGATAGAGATGGGATTAGTAATATCCTAGATTGAGTTTGAGTGTATATATATGAGCGTGCAATTGTTATTCAATATAAAATGGTTTTATATTGTGGAGACTCATTGGTTGAGTGGCTTATGAATTCTGGTCGATCAGTTTGATCCACTGTATCGATAAGGGTTACTAAACACTCGAATACGATGAACCGTCATGGTATGTTTTGAAAGAGGGTAAATGAAATAATTTTTCCCAAAATATACTTGTTTATAGAAGAAATATATATCTTGAAATTATTATAGTATATTGATTGTGTTGGTTGTTATTATAATCGAATAAGATTATAAAAGGGTGAAATGGTTATAAATGACCAATCAGAATTCATATGAATGTAATATATGAAATAGTTTGAATTAAATATGAATTTAAATCAGAATTTGGAATTTAAAATAAGGAAATTTTAAGTTCCTGGGAGATTTTGAAAATGTTTTTCAAATTGAAAATGATATAGTATTGAACTCACGTCGATAGCTGGAAAATAGATTCTGATGATGAATCTAGACATCATCAGTGTTCATTTTCGAGTTTCTAAGTGACGGATTACTACCAAAGGTTTTGTTTTTGAATTGTTTTGAGAAAACAAGTTGTTTAGAAATTCAAAGGTTTTGAATTGGCATTATGATTTCAAATTGATTTGAAAGAAACCCAGGAACTTAAGTTCTGGAATTAAAATTTAACTAATGAAGTTAAATAAAGTGAGATGGTAAAAATAAATTGAAATTTAACTTGAACCGAGTTAAATAAAATTGAATTGGGATTAGAGATAATCTAGAATGGAACCAAATTGATAAGTCAATAATTTGGAATTTGAAATTAGAGTTCGAACGAAATTCGATTTGGATTTGAGGATATGAACTGATTAGAGATCAATTGGAATGGATAACATTGGTATATGTTGAAGTGGTAGCAGATGCAAGGGATAGAGTTAAATGCCCGACAAAAAGGTACAAGTTTATATCATATATGAGTTTGGATTCTATGAGCCGAATTGGCAAGCCGCTTGGCTATTTTGATTTCCTTTTGGATTGGAGGAGGCCTAGAGAGGCAAGTTGTGGTTTGACGTATTGAGCCGTACAAGGGAGGTTATGGCGAAATTTTTCAAAAATTTAAGATGTTAGAAAATTTTCAGAATTTTCGAAAATTTTAGTTGGTCGGAAATGAATTAATAAAATAAATTAAAATTAAATAGGTCTAGTCGAAACTGAAATTTAGAGGTAAACAAAAAAAAAGATTTTTAAATCTAGTTAGTAGAGTTAGTAGCATTTTTCTAACTTAGCAATTTCGAGGACGAAATTATTTTAAGGGGGGAAGTCTGTAATGGCGCGTTTTGTTAGCTGTCGAATAATTAAATTATTTAATGATTTATATATCGATTTGGCGATATCGATAACTTAAAGTACAACGTTCGAACTTATAATTTATAATTATAATTAAAACGAACCTGAAACGTCGCGGCAGTTCGCAATTTGGCGATTCGAACTTCAACTGAATATACAGAATCCGTTTTAAGTCGAATTTCTGTGAAACAAGAAACGTACGGATCTGTTGAACTATATTTTTCATATGGAAGAGAAAAATCGAGATTTCGTCGAGTAGATTGTGAGTTATGTCCAAATCAGATTGTCAGAATAGCGCTGTGGAGTCGCGTATAAACCATAACGATATATTTAATATTAATTAAATATTGGTTCCGAATTTGGATAAATCCTTCTAGACGTAGCTATAATTTAATTTATAGAATTTTACTGAAATTTTTATTTCGTAAAATAAGCACTTTTTATTTTGAAGTATTTTGCACCCTGTATCGATATTTTGGGGTTTTGAAATATGAGTTAACCTACCGACGTTATTACATTTTTGGGATCGTGGGGCATCGCTGATTACAACGGTATGTTTATTTCTGTCTCTAGCAGTTCGTAAACAAACGAAATTTCATGAAATGAAGTACCCTAAATATCTAAATATCCTAGTATGATACTAAACCTCATTATATCATATTTCAGATCAAACAATTGGCCACACACCCCCTTTCCTAGCCACATCCTTTCTCTCCTTCTTCAAGGACGTGGAGACCGAATCCTCCACAGAAAAATTCACCAACAAAGATCCAAACAAAACTCAAATAAAACACTATAAATACCCTACCCTTCTCTAACCTAATTTCCATTTTTTCTCTCTGGTCAAACCTATTCACGGCCGCCAGTTCTTCCCTTTCTCAAAAGCAAACCGCACCTTCAGAAAATCATACAACTCAAATTAAAATCCTTAAATCTAAATACCCATATATTTGAAATCGTTGGTTGAGGCTCTTCGTTCTGGTATGTTGTTTGATGGGTTCGACGTCTTCTTTCTGGCCTTGGATTCTTCTACAGGCCGACTAGGGCTGGACTTCGATGGCGAAAAGGGGTGGCGTTGGGTCGAGTGGGGTTCAGCGTGGTGTTCATGAGGGGGGAGGCTAGGGGCTTGCGGATATATGAAGAGGAGTGGAGCAGGCGCTCAGCAACGCAAGGAAGAAAAGAAATAAATACAGTGGAAATTTGGACCAAGAGTTTGGGTTGGAAATACTGGAACAGCGGAAACGTTGTAGTTCACGGAAGGGAAAAAGGAAAGGGAGGGAGACCGTTTGCTGAGGAGTCGGAAATGAGATAGCGAGAGGGGAAGGAAGCACTAGCAGATTTGTTGTGGGAGAAAGAACAAGGTGCAGTCATGTTTGGTGGCGGTTGTATACATGTATACTGGAGTTTTCGCTTTGGAGTTTATTTTCAAATGGGGGTCCGAGTTTTCAAATATGTGAGGTGTAGAGTGTGTTGGAGATGGAGGAAGAATCGGCCATGGAAATTTTGTTTTTCTTATACATGGGCCGAGCGTATACAAGGCGAAACAAGATCCGTTGGGATCGTATGGAAGGGAGGAACACAATGAGATTGACCAGGAGAGAAACAGTGCTCGTTACAATTTATGGCAAAATAAATTGTCCGACTGAGTCAAATAACGCAAACCGTTATTTAACGGTTAACGCGCCAAAGTGAGTAAATCTCAATAACTCTGAACAGTTTATAATTTCATGTTGCATTGATTAGAACTGTTAAAATTGTCTGTTTGACTGTGTGTTGATTGGTTGATTGAACTGCTTCAGTTAGTTAAATTTCTATATTGATTCTGTTTAACAGAATATATCATATGGAACTGAAAGTGATGTTATCTATATTGTCTAACGTCTGTGATGCAGGGAAACAGGTTGGAGGAATCCTACTGGATTCCTCAACAGTTATTTTATTGTTTTTCATATATTGTTATATGATATGTTATAAAATCTGTGGGAGATTATATGTGCTTGGACGATATTGAACATCGTGATTTGATATGATTGAATACCATAACATACCGAAATGTTGATAAGGGGATTTTCAATGTTTATATTGAAAATGAATCTTATTTATAAAATCGATAGGATTTTATAAAATGAAAACATTTATTTAATTAGGAAATAAATAAATGAAAAAGGAAACATTTATTTAGAAAATAAATGAAATAAAATAGAAACATTTATTTAGAAAATAAATGAATTTGGATATAAAGGAATATTTATTTAGGAAATAAATAAAGGAACATTTATTTAGATTATAAATAAATGGAATAAAGGAATATTTATGTAGGGAATAAATAAAGGAACACTTATTTGGAAAATAAATAGAATTATACAAGGATAGGTTTAAAACCCGTGCTTCGCACAAGGGTATAACACGATATAGATTTTAAGGAGATATTAAATAGGAAATCTATTTTTAACAGATAAAGTGAGTAGATTTAAATTTATAAATAATGTTTTATAAATTGAATAAAATATTTATTGTTTGATAAATGGGATATATAAGTTTGAACTTATATAGAGAAGTAGAAACGTTATTAAAAGGACATTTATAAAGTGAAGAACCATTACTAAAAGTAAATCTTTATAAATGGATAAACGTTGTAAAAAGTAAATCTTTATAAATGGATAAACGTTATAAAAAGGAGTTAATCGAATTTAGTTATTCGAAATGAGTTATTCGAATGAGATATTTGAATAGAGTTAAACACATTAGAGTTATTCGAATTAGTTATTCGAATAGAGTTAACCACGTAAGAGTTAATCGAATATTAGTTATTCAATTTGAGTTAATCGAATTTAGTTATTCGAGAAGAGTTAAATCGAATTTAGTTATTCGAAAGGAGTTAATCAATTTGAGTTAAGTTAATCGATTTGAATTAAGTTGAATCGAAATGGAGTAAATCGATTAGAATTAAGTTAATCGAGTTAGAGTAAATCGAATATTAGTTATTCGAATTAGTTATTCGAAGGAGTTAATAAATTAAGTTATTCGAATGAGTTATTCGAAGGAGTAAATCAAATTAAGTTAATCGATTAGAGTTGAGTTAATCGATTTGGGTTAAGTTAAGTTATCGAGTTAAGTAATCGAGTTAAGATTTATCGAGTTAAGTAATCGAGTTAAGAAATCGAGTTGAGATAATCGAGTTAAGAAAATCAAGTTGAGTTAATCGAATAAGTTATTCGATAAGAGTAAATCCATTTAAGTTAAATCGGATGTTAGTTATTCGATAAGAATTGACACATTTAAGAAAATCGAATATTTGTTATTCGATAAGAGTTAATGAAATAGAGCCAACCAAGAAGAGTTATTCGAATATTAGTTATTCGATAGGAGTTAATCGAAATAGAGTTTATCGAATATCAGTTATTAAAAAGGGAGAGTTAATCGAATAGAGATTACTCGAAAGAGAGTTATACGTCGAATTCGATTATAGCGAATTCGGGAAAGTACTATTTACTTTCCAGGGTTTAAATCAAGATTTAGTTATTGATTTAGAAATTAGGTGTCTGTTAAATTATTCAAGTTAGGAAATAAATTTATAATTTAGGTTAGATATTTTAGGGGTAGGAATTATAACGGTATAGTTATAATCAAACGTTGTCATATAAGAAGTGGATTCGTAACCTGAATCCGAGAATTTGCGTAAACAGATGATTGTAAAAAGTGAGTGATGAGCTTCATCTATTTCACAGTAAAGGACGTTGTTCAATTAAGGTCTGCGAGGTAATTATGCCCAACTTGATTGACTTCAGAATTGACAAAGGAATAGTTGTGGTTCGATCTAAAAGGTTGATTAGGAATAAAGTTAAGGAATAAGCGATAAATGGATTAAGCGAAACGATGTTTTATACAACGTTCATTGGAAATCCGTAAATGAGTTTTGGAAACGTTTTCCAAATATAGTCAGATATGTTTTCTAAACATAGAAAATGAAATGTTTTCATGATAAGAATTTAAGAAATAGAGTTAAGCAAATTCAGAAACTGACTGGAGAGGGTAAGTTGAACGGTTTTCTAAGTGACGATCTGATGTTGGTTTCGACCTTCCGGATTGATACTTAGAGAATTGTTCTCATACTAGTTACAGTTAGGGACTGATAGTTGTGAAATAATAGTGATGCGTAAATAAGCTATGGAAATGTTTTCCAATGATTAATAACATATATTTTCTAAATACATGAAATAAGGAAATATGAACATATATATGTATATGATGATTGATCGATCGAATTTCCATTTGGAAATAAGATCGTTGTTTGTACACCGACATGTTTTCATTTGATAGTTGAAACACAGACTATCAAAGTTTTGACCATATTTACGTTGTAAATATGGAGAGACCGATTGGATTATTATCCGAAGAACCACTCCGTATTAGCATAAGCGTTGTGAATCAAGTACGCTGAAGATAATTGAAGACGGAGTGAAGTGCAAGGGCTATTGTGAAAAGCCTAGGTAGGATGGATTCACTGAATAGTGCCTTCGGTTTGTTCAGTCCCAGGACAACGTATATGGACGAGTGTCTGACAAAGTATTCTTAACGAATCATATATGTTGATCTCTTTAAACGTATTACGTTGGGGGCGGAGAAATTCGTTTCTCTTAGCTTTTATACCCATGATGCCTTGAGAAATCGATATTGATTTGGCGGGTATGACGATGTGGCATCCAAAGTAATTGAAGAAATAATATGTCAAAGTGATAAACGTGACCTCAAAACCTCACAACCCGAAAATAACAGAAGTTGGGCTAGGCTGCATGGCCAGTTGGGCCATACCCAAGCAGGGTGTATTATCACTATCTAGAGAATATTCAATTGTACTTCTTTATAATCTATTTCAATGCTGTCCCTTATCGGGAAGGATGGTTGCTGATCCCAACCATCGGTGATAATATATTCGTTACACTCAAGCTAAATGAGTGGACGGTCATGTGTGGCCGGGTTGCAAGACGTTCTTGTTGAACCCTAGTGTATCTCCTCTAGAGTACACTGATCGGAAGGTGCTCCCATACCTTGTCTGTTGGAATACAATCTCCAATAAGCGCTCACGGTTTTATTTGTATACTATGTATGTGGAACGTGAGATGCAAGCGTTCTGCTAGATTGATATCTATTTGTATTTAGACATTATTATAATATCAGAAAGATATCCTTTATTTAACCAAGTGTTGGAGTTTTATTCACACCAGTCCCATGACTGACCCGGAGTTTATTTTGTTTGTTTTCCCTAAACTCTTGGGTGCCTAAATTTGTATGGGCAGTCAAGTAGTCGGGATTTTACAGATACACTTTGAGAGCTTGGAGCAGGAGACTTCAGGATTATAGCTATTATTATTCCGCTGTGTTGTTAAGTGTTGTACTTTGAAATGGTATGTATATACGAGTACTGATTTGTATTTCAAAGTTATGTTATATTTTATTCGTTCCACTGTGAGATTCGTGTTTACTCTGATGATGTAAGTTCTTCTTCTTCTTCTATTCTATTAGTTCTATCTTTTCTTCCTCACCCTCTACTTTCTTTCACTAACGTCCCGGAATTTTCGACTCTCGAGGAGTTGAAAATTTCCAACCGTTACACCTTTTTAACCTACCCACCTTCTATTTGAACTTTACAGGATGGTTCATGATTGCTGCGACACACACAACTCCCTTCCCTTCTCTCTCTCTCTCTCACATACACACACACGTGTGCGCGCGTAAAAATAGACACACACACACACACATTCATCGTGCATTTTTCATGAATAAATAGCATGGAAATTATTTATTCCTATCATTAATAATATAAAACCGTTGCTTAATTTATTCGTTCCTTGATGTCGTTCGCAAGGAAGCTGAAAACTGTGACTGTCTCCAAGGTACGTACATGTTTTATTTCTATTTCGTTTAGATTTTCTTTGTTTTATAGCTTATACTGAGTAGTTAGTTGATTTGGCAGGTCTTCAACTGTGTCACTCACTGGGTGGCGGAACATGATCGGGGATGGGGACTTTACTCATATCAAAGATTAGAGAAGAATATCCAGATAGAATGATGCTTACGTTTTCAGTGTTTCCATCTCCAACTCAGAGGTAATATAATCATGCATTTATTTATTTATTTATTTATGTGGCTGTGTTTTTGTTAATCAAAAGGGACATGTTAATGGGATAGTTGATGAAATGGGTCTGCACATTTGGAAGGTGTTGGGAAAAGGGTATGTAATACGTATTTGGGTTTAAATGTATGAATGCACCTCTTGTGGTCCATTCATGTAGACATTTTCCTGTTTGTTTTCAATGATTCATGTGAACAATTTTATAAAAAGCTGTAACTATCTAAATTTTGGCTCTATAAAGATGTGATTCAACACATTAGTGATTTCATGACTTTTTAATATTTTATGTATTCAATCGGAAGTACTTGACTCTGAAATTTCAAATTCAGACATGTCCATTTTTTAGATAAGAAAGCACAACCTATAGAGTATGTTCTGCTTATTGTAGACAACTTTTTTGACTAAGTGTAATTTCACATCAACAGTTTTTATATTAAGTTTTAAAAATTTCAGTCTTCGCAGGAGGGAATTCTGGAACAGATGCAGGCTGATGGGTTCTAGTGAACTGATGATATATACTCTCTTGTTATTGTATATGTATGAGAGTAGAAATATGAGTAGAAAATACTCTATTTGGAAAAAAAAGTGTTGTGTGAGAGAAGAAATTGTTATACATGAATGGTGTATGAAAATTGTAAAAACTTTATTGTAATTGTTTGTACTTTTAAAACATTGTTAAAATAAAAAATTTATTTGTTTGCTTCATTCTGTGATATACCTTATTACTAAAACAAATACATTTAATATGTAATATCTATAAGCTGTAAATTTTTTTAACGATTTATGAATCTATCGCAACAAGCATATACGATTGCAAAAGTATCTGTCGCAACAACAAAAGCCAGTTGCAAAAAAGTATACTGCAACATCTTATTGCAACGGGCAAAAACTGTTGCGAAAAGGAATCGTCCTTTTGCAACTTCGGCTACACATGCGGGCGCTGGCCTGTTGCAATAGGTCTACTGCAACAGATATGGCCTATTGCGAAAAGTGTTTTTTGTTATATCCTCTTTTTCACGTTTGTTCTAAAACTTCATTTAAAGAATCTTTTTCGTTTTTAATTCGTTTTCTACAAACCATAGGTCTAAATTGATCAGAAAATCACCACAGACGCAATGACGCTAGTTCCATGACCAAATTCTAAAAATTTCTATTTTATTATTTAATTAAAAATGCAGTGTATTACATTCTCCCACCCTTAGGAAATTTCATATCCGAAATTTGGTAAGGGCAAAATTAAGTAATTCCTCGCATAATTTACAACCATCATATGTACATCTAATTTTGCAATCATTTGTGCACTTGTGCAAAGTATAACACAACATAATAATACATGAATGCAATAAACGCCTAAGCGGTACCTCCCATATGAATGCAAGTTTTCTTGAAAACCTTTCGAAAACATGATGCATACATCCTAAATATACTGACAATTTTTATATGAATGAAATATTTTGAAAATCAAAATACTTTTTTATCCAATTTTTCCTACACTCTTATAGACCAAAAGCGCAGTTAATCCAATATTTGCATACAAACCATACCATCCAACTTTAAACTTTCGAATATCTAGAAAAATCTGACTTTCCAAATTCGATTTCTTGTGTCACAAAAAGGTAGAAAACTTCACATCTTCGGTTTTTGTTTGATGTACATTTCCTAACGTACTTGGATTTCATGCAACAATTATATAAAGATTCCTATCTTCCTACCCAAACATAGTTTACGTAAGAAAAAATTCTTTGTTATAATTTTTTTTTCCAACTTACTTTGGAAAAATCCATATTTTTACTTTTTCTCGCAATTTTCCATTTTTCTCAATTGTCATATGTAACGTCCCAAAAATTTCAATAATTGGAATATGGAACTAATTAAAGATTTAACTATTAATGATCAATTTTATATTGATGCTTGAGTTTAAAAATCAAATATATTGTTTGTGTATGAATTGAATTCAATATTTAATTCAGAATGATGATTGGGAATCAGATACTTATTGTTAATATTTGAATTGAATTTGAAATTCGACAGGGAAATTTAAGTGGGTGAATTTTAAATTAAACGTTATTAACAGTAAACAAACTGAAAATTTTATTTGTTAAAAAATATTAGAAATTTGCTTGGATATGCATGTATTTGTATATATATATATATAAAGAGACCGAAACTTAACATTTCAAATTTGGAATTAAACGAAGTGTTTTGTAAAAAAATAGTGAACCGATAAATAATTCGCAATTAAAAATATCGTCGTATACAAAAGGAGCCAAATTACGACCAAAATAATTTTATTGGTTTCAGAACGCGAAGACGAAGAAGTACGTATAATTTTTGTCGTATTTGGACATTTTTTTTATGGTACAAATTTTGAGCATTCAACGATAATTCGCGGTAAAGTTTAATAAAAAAATTATTCCGCGTTATCACCGACCCTGAATATAACCTACCATAGATAAACTTCGCGCTAACCTAAAGAGTAGAGGCACCTCTACCCTATACCTATATGATTTTACATCGTTCTCATCTCTTCATTTTCCCTTCTATAAAAATTAGCACTCTGTTCACTTTGTTTTCAAAATCATTTGTTTCCCTTTTCAAGTTTCAATGGTCGAAGCCGATTGTTGCCCTCTTCCCAAATTTCTTTAGAAAATTTATTCTTTTCCCCAAAAAATTTCTACCCTGCCGTTTCACCCCTCGCTTACTCGTAAATCCTCCTTCACCACCAACCCTCAAAATCACCTCCTCCGTCGCTCCTCCTAGCCCGAAGCCCTAAATCATTACTCACTATTGCAGGTCGCAGCCTTTTTATCGAAGATCAGTTCGTCTTTAATCGGTGCTGTGTTTGGGAAAAGCTGCTGCTCTGACGGGTTCTGCTTCACCGTTTTATTATGAATATTTTTTCTCATGATTAATTTTTGTTTCGAGTAATTTAATTTCAATAAACCAGAAAGTATGGTAGTTAATGACCTTAGCATTGGACAGTCACCATGCCGACTGGTTGGTTGTCACTTGATAGTTGTTCATGATGTTTGTGTTGCAGTTTATCGAGTTGACCGGATTTTGTTTGGGAATGGATCAACATGTGTATATACATACTCATATGTATATATATGTGCATGGATTTAAATATGAGAATATTGCCTTAACTACTATATTGGTCCCCGTTTTGAACAAATGGCTTATGTTTAACCTACTTTGCCATTTGGACCTGGACTGTGTTATCGAATTTGCAGTCTTCTGATTTGGTTAGTTTCCAATGTTTAGGCGAATGGGTGCATACTAAACTACCATGGCTTCTAGTGTAAATATTGTTCAGGCAACATCTTGAATACATGAAATTTTGTTAACCTGTAAATGTGTTGTTAACCTGCATATGTGTTACACCTACTGCACTTGGTTGCTGCATATCCATTTTGGTCACTTGAAGTTTTTGGCTGCATCATTATGAAATTTACTTGAAGTAGGAATTTTGATATATTCGAACAATTTACATTTTAACCTTAGAATTTCATGTAAAAGGCTCAACATTTAGAATTTAAGTTTTGTTAACCATAACCAGAAATATTGATATACAGACATAGAGTTGATGCTGAATTGAATATTAGATCATGTTACACTTGGCACTGTAATTCTATAAACCAATATAAATGATAAAAAAAAGGGAACAACTTTTGAGTCTCTGCATATTTTACACTGCTGTTTATATTGCGTTGAGCTTACAGTGTTCATTTTCCAAAAAGACGAAAAAGAAAATAATAATAATAATAATAATAATAAGTGTTTGAATAATCTTTACACCTATCCAGTATTATACAGGCATGCATTCATTAATTACTATACTATCATCGTTTGATTGTTCCTATATCATAAAATTTAACATGTTGTTTTATATACTTGCTCGAATCACTGTGCTACCATATTAAGCTTGAAACTGTCTTAGCACTTTGCACTATTGCATCATTCCAGTCTTGCGAGAACTGCTGTTTAATATATATATATATATATATATATATATATATATATATATATATATATATATATATATATATATGTGCGCGCGCTGACCATGTATGTGCATTTAAACTTGAAAGCCTGTCCCTTATTTTGAGCATCTTACAAGCTACCTGTCCATGTTCTTGCTGCAATAAGGTTAGCTGTTGACATGACTTGTTCAACGCTCATGATCCCTTGCTCTCTTGACACTGAATGTTGACTGGGCCATGCTATCTTGTTTATGAAGTCCATTGTGACCACTGTGACGTTATGTTTGCCCATGCAGACCTTGGTACTTAATGTCTTGAGAAATAAATACATTGATAGACCTTGAACATAGCTGAGACCGAATGTTAACCTGAACCGCCACTCTACTGCACTTGAATCTCATTTAATTGGCCATTATTTTGTATGAGAACCGTTTGTTGTGTTAAATTGCATTGGTTACAATGATTGTCTTGTTGTCTGTTCATCCTTTTGCACTTTATTAAATGTGTAATTGGGATGGGTACAGGACGCTGGGACAGTGCCCACATGTACACGTACTTGTGTGTATATGCAAGCTTCTGTGACCACTTATCCCTAAATAATAACTGGTATGCACCTTCTATTTTCGTGCCTTGTACTATGATCTACATATAGTTCTTGATTTTTAGTCACATGCACTGATCATCCCTTACTAGTCAAGTCGCATGTAGTCCATGTTGCTTTCCTTGTCTATTGTAAGCATGGTTTTTAGTATATATATGTAGTGGCCAATGTACACACATGTATATATATATATACCATTGTATGTGTATATATATGTCATTAGCATATGTATACAGGTTTTAGTATATACATGTGGTGGTTGATATACACATATGTATATATATACCACTGCATGTGCATACATATATGTCATCGGCATATATATATATATATATATATATATATATATATATATATATATATATATATATATATATATATATATATATATATATGCTGCCCTGCCTTGTTTCGTCCCAAGTCGCTATGTTACATCTTAGCAGAGTTTTGTAGGTTTGATGTACTTGAAGTTTCATAATGTGTTAGGATTAACTACTATATTCTAGTTATATTGAAGTTAATTTACTTGAGCTATGATTAATCCTGACTCGAGTGTTTTATGTTCTATCATAGGACGCCTGGTTCGGACCCGAGTGTTATAGATTTCAAAGAGTACAACTTAGGATTCAAAGATTGGTGAAGCTGGGGATTCCAAAGACAACACACTTTGAAGTTTTAAACAATAATATTTTTCACGTATTCAAATGATATTTTAAATCCCGCTGTATAAAAAGAAATCTTGTATCAAAAATTCTGATTAATATATAAAAAATTATATCTCTGTTCAAATACCGTGTCATTTATTTATTTTGTGTCTTTCCGTGGTGATTCTATTTGAACTCTGCAAGCTAATAACGATCCGTTGATTTGAACATTTTAAGTTGGTTTAATTACCAATTTGAAAAAGGCAGGATGTTAGAAGTGGTATCAGAGCTTTGGTTTATTCAAAGCTTAGCTTAATGAGTTTGAAATGAGTAGGATCAACACTAGAAAAGCGGATTTTGGAAATAAAAAGGTTTCAAAGTAAAAATTTTGAAAGAATAAATAAATTTAAAATAAATTTTGAAAAGTAAATTATTTTGGAAATATTATTTTGAAACGGATACAGTGGAAATAAAAATTAGTTTGAGATTTAAAAAAATTCGGAATCCCCAGTCTTCAGATCTTGATTTGCTAGAGTTGTTCTTCGATAAGGTTTCCTTATGGTTGAATCTTGAGTCCATCATCAAATGGTATCTAAGGCAGATAAGTATAAGGGAATCGATAAATAAATTTCTATAATTGTGTATTTTAGAAATCAAAGTTAACTAAAATTTATGGGAAATAAGGATTCAGATGGGAATTTGGATGAACTGAGTAAATTTGAAATCATTTCAAAGATGAAACAATGACAATAAAATTAAAAGAAGTTATAATTGGAATTCGATTGTGCCAAATTTTATTACTAATTTATTTGAATTATTCAGAACTTGGCAAGGTCAATTATTATTGGTTTCAAACCGATAATATATAATCGAATATATGAATCTGATAGTAAGGTGTAAACTCGTTATATAATTAACATGGAGTGAATTGTATAGGGGAGTTACAAATGAAGCGAAATATGAATGAAGATTTAAAAAGGATTTGAACCTGTATTTAAATGAAATCGAACCTAGTTTGATGTGACGAGTCCAGTTTCCTATAAAAGGAATAATATTCACTTTTTAGAAGTAAATAACATTTGAAAGCAAATACGTTGAGATAAGGGAAATGGAGTTGACCAATGCAGTGAGATTATTCTGAAGTTCAGAATATAAATCAAATGATATTTTCCAAAGTTCGGAATATATTATCGAATAACCGATTATTCAAAATAAAGTTAATCATGGGAATCAATTATGTAGAATCTCAGGAAAGTGCTATTTATTTTATGTTTTTAATTAAAATTTAATATATTATTAATTAATTTTTTACGTATTCATATTTATGAATAAAGTATATATTAGAGTTAAATATCTTGAAGGCATGAATTATTGTAAAAGAAATAAATTCTTAACTTGAATTCAGAAATTATGAGAATGAATGTTTTGCTAGTATTCGAAGTTGTGAACTCTATCTATATTCAAAGTTAATAATGTCGTTCAGTTAAGGTATGAGAGGTAATTGTACCCCAACTTGATTGACTTTATTGTTGACTAAGAAATGGTTAAGGCTCGATAGCAAGATTGATTAAGTGAAGTAAGTAAATGAGTGTCAACAGTTGAGTGAGAATAGCGGTGTTTTATTTAATATGTATTTTAATTAAAAAACGAATTTAGAAATATTTCCCCTTGAGAATAAAGTGTATTTTCTATAGAAAATAAATATTTGTTAATATATGGAAGTGTTTTCCAATGGTAATAAGTGATTTTCTATAATTATAGAAAATAAATATGATAACCGGAAATGTTTTTCAAAAGATAGTGAGAGGCTAACGTGTTTTGATAAGTAAAAATGGAAAGAACTGAAGAACAAAGAGCCCCATATTGAGAATGAAGGTCGGCAAAATGTAAGAGAAGTGGATTCGTAAATCAAATTCGAGAGTTGCGTAAGAAATGATTTGATAGGAAATTAAGAAATGGAGTTAAGGAAACTATAAACTGACTGGAGATTAGTCAAGTTGGATGAATTTCTGAGTGTTGATCTGATGTTGGTTTCAGCCTTCGGGGTTGATACTTATGAAGTTGTTCGCTTGCTAATTTATGCTCGAAGGCTGTGAATATGGAAGTAATAGTGCGGGGATGAGGAATTTTGTTATAAGAATGAAAATTCTAGAATTTTGAGAGAATAAAGATGTTCATTAAGTGATGGCCAGAATAACTGAAAATTTGGAAGATAAAATTGGTTTATAACCAATAGATTCGTAAAGCTGAGTTTGAAAAGGTACCAAATATCTAAATTGATTAAGAGATCAAAACTAAAATTTTGAAATTGTAATGGAATTTGAGGATATTCAATTTTAGACATTGGATACAGAAGTTTCAGAACTTATATGAGAGATATGTAAGGATATGGTGAATTTGAAAACTACCGGAATAGAAGGTATCGTTTTGAGATAAAATCTTATATAACAGAATTTATATAAGAATGAGATGTTTGGAAATATGATTTGGAAAGTAAATTTCATGTATAACTTGCAAGGAGTATGAAATGAAGTACTATATGTTTTCAAATCAAGATAAGGGAAGTACCATCCTTCTCTTTTGAATTTTGAGCATAGTTGAGATGTGCTGCTAGTGGTAGCAGGTTGTCCGGATGTAAAACTTGAGTTGTCACATTTCTTGAAAGAACATGACTGTGTAGCAAAATTCGCAGGGCTGTAGACGGTCCACGATGGACGGATGTTTGTTGAGAGAACCAAGCGTAACTATTG
Organism: Allium sativum; assembly: GCA_030737875.1. Taxonomy (NCBI): domain Eukaryota; kingdom Viridiplantae; phylum Streptophyta; class Magnoliopsida; order Asparagales; family Amaryllidaceae; genus Allium; species Allium sativum. The sequence goes on along the minus strand of JASFAX010000037.1, from coordinate 4,117,854 downwards.
TGTCTGCTACGATCTAAAGTCATGATAAGGGCGTAATCCGCAGAGCTGTGGAAGCTTAAGGGTATGGATGTTTCCTTGGGGACCCAGGCGTAACCATTGTGTACCTGCGGTCCACATGACATATCTACTAGTGAAAGATATGTAACCACTAGAGTTATTAATTGTAGAATGGAGCCATGCGATGTTGAGATAAATTTGTGATGTTGAGCCACCTGTTTGATGCAGTAGCGTGTCTTCGTGACATGATGTGTCTGCGTGACTTGATTTGTCCTCGCATCTTGATTTATTTTCATGATTTTTTTGTGACCCTGAGATAGAGCAGCGAACGCTCAGTGACCTCATATTTTCTTTTGATTCTTAAATATCTTCCGTTGATCTTTCCAAGACGAAATTCGCAGGGAAGTGATTTCCTATGGATACCAATGCTTTCTAGGGGGATCCAGACGAAACCATTGTGTATCTACGATTCATAAACAATCAACATATCAAAATCACATTGGTACATTCCGTATCTGTTTCTTTTAAAAAGAATTTTTGAAATATTTTTCACTAGGAGTTGAAGCAAGGATATTTAGTACTTGGGGATTTTAGTCGTGCGCCTGGCCAACATATGTCCAACATCTGTGAGAACGACAATAGACTTGTTAAACTTCGATTATCAAATATTTTCAAATCAATAATTTGAAATTAAAATATACCTAACTTAATAAGTTAATAAAGAGAATTTCAAAGTATTTTCAAGTTCATATCTTTGGAATAAAAATACAAATATTTTTTGCACGAATTTCACTTTATGCATAAAAGTTATAAAAAGATTTTGTATTTTGGAAATTTTCAAGTTGAAAATTTGTAACTTGAAGAGGAGATGTTATTTACACTCTTCAATGAGTGTTGGAAAAAATTAAACGGATTGAATGTAAGGAGATTTGGTTAAACTTGGAATGTAAGGAATAAGTGGGACGCTGGATAAGTGAATATTGACATATGAGGTTTATAAAGAAATTTGGAATAATTTGAGATGCATAAGTCTAACTTATGCAGAAATAGAAATTTAAAAAGAGATTGGTTTTTAAAAGAAGTTTCTGAGTTGATTGAGTATGATGGATAAACAATGTGGATCGATGACTTAAATATCGATACTTCAATAGTTATGGGAAAATTTTCACATAAGTGGGAAATTTTGAAGTATACATTGATATAACCATAATGATCTTTCCTTTTCGAGGACGAAAAGTTCTAAAAGGGGGAGATTGTAATGTCCCAAAATTTTCGACAACTGGAATATGGAATTAATTAAAGATTTAACTATTAATGATCAATTTTATATTGATACTTAGGTTTAAAAATCAGATATGTTGTTTGTGTATGAATTGAATTCAATATTTAATTCAGAATGATGGGTTGGGAATCAGATACTTATTGTTAATATTTGAATTGAATTTGATTGATATTTAAATTAAATTCGAAATTCGACAGGGAAATATAAGTGGATGAATCTTAAATTAAACGTTATTAACAGTAAACGAACTGAAAATTTTATTTGCTAAAATATATCGGAAATTTGCTTGGATTTGTGTGTATTTGTATATACAAAGAAATTGAAACTTAACGTTTAAAATTTGGAATTAAAAGAAGTGTTTTGTGAAAAACAGTGAACCGATAAATAATTCACAATTAAAAATATCATCGTATACAAATGAAGTCAAATTTCGACCAAAATAATTTTATTGGATTCAGAACGCGAAGGCAAAGAGGTACGTATAATTTTTTTTGCATTTAGACATTTCGTTGACGGTACAAATTTTAAGCATTCAACGATAATTCGCAGTAAAGTTTAATATAAAAATTTAATCCGCGTTATCACCTACCCTGAATATAACCTACCTCAGATAAACTTCGCGCTGACATAAAGTGTATAGGCGCTACTACCCTGTACCTATACGATTTTACATCATTCTTATCTCTTCATTTTCCCTTCTATAAAAATTAGCGCCTTGTTCCGTTTTTCTTCAGAATCGTTTGTTTTCCCTTTTCAACTTTCAATGGTCAATGCTTATTGTTGCCCTCTTCCCAAATTTCTTCAGCAAATTTAATTCTTTTCCCCAAAAATTTTCTACCCCAAATTCATGACTTTTCAACCCTCACTTGCTCGTAAACACTCCTTCACCATCAACCCTCGAAATCACCTCCTTTGTTCATTCCTCCATACCCGAAGCCCCAAATCATCACACACGGTTGTAAGTCGCAGCCTTTTTATCGAAGATCAGTTCGTCTTCAATCAATGCTGCGTTTGGGAAACGCCGCTGCTCCGACTGGTTCTGCTTAGCCATTTTATTGTGAGTATTTTTACTCACGATTAATTTTGTTTCAAGTAATTTCATTTTAGTAAACTAGAAAATATGGTAGTTAATGACCTTAGCATTGGACTGTCACCCTGCCGACTGGTTGGTTGTCAATTGATAATTGTTCATGATGTTTGTGTTGTAGTTTATCGTGTTGACCTGATTTTGTTTGGGAATGGATCGACATGTATACATACATACTTGTATGTATGTGTGTGTGTTTATGTATATATATATATATATATATATATATATATGCAGGGATTTAAATATGCGAACATTGCCTTAACTACTATATTGATCCCCGTTTTGAACAAATGGCTTATGTTAACCTACTTTGCCATTCGGACCCGGACTGTGTTATGGAATTTACATTCTCGAGATTTGGTTTGTTTTCAATGTTTAGGCGAATGGGTGCATACTAAACTGCCTTGTCCTTTACTGTAAATATTGTTCAAGAAACATCTTGAATACAAGAAACTTTGTGCATATGGTCGTTAACTTGCATACAGGGCTATTAGTTTCCTACACGAACTGAAACCCGACCCGAATCCCACACAGAAATTAGCAGGCTAACCTGACCCATTTAATTGGCGGGTCATTTTCAGGTCAACCCGAAGTTGACCCGTTTATAAACGTGCGGGTTTCGAGTTGACACGCTAACCCGAATTTGGCTCGTTTATATTTATACGGTTTGACCCGACCCGTTGATAATCCGTTTGACTTGTGAACCTGATTATGACCCGTTTATGGCCCATTTATGACTGTTTATGACCCGTGAACCCGAATTCGACCCTTTTATGGCCAATTTGTGACCCGTTTATACCTTATACGGGTTGACCCGACCGTTTATGACAACTTATGACTCGACCCACCATGACGGGTGTACAACCCGAGCCGACAAAATTAAACAGGTTACACGGGTCGGGTCAGGTCAACCCCTTTATAAACGGGTCGAGTTCGGGTTGAGCTATTTCTGACCTGTTTAATAAACAGGTTGAGCCAACCCATTTAAAATCAACCCGAACCCGATTTAACCCGACCCGAATCCAACCCAACCCGACCCATTGACACCCCTACCTACATATGTGTTATTCCTATTGCACTTGGTTGCTACATATCAACTTTGGTCACTTGATGTTTTTGGTTATACCCATAAAAATAATAATAAGTGTATGAATAATCTTTACAACCATCCAATATTATACAAGCATGCGTTCATTAGTTACTGTACTGTCATAATTTGATTTTTCCAATATCATAAAATTTAAGATGTTGTTTTATTTACCTGCTAGAATCACTGAGCTCCCTTATTAAGCTTGAAAGTGTCCTAACACCTTGCACTATTGCATCATTCCAGCCTTGCATGAATAGCTATTTAACATATATAATGACCATGTATTTGCATTTAAACTTGAAAACTTATCCCTTGTTTTGAGCATCTCGCAAGCTAGCTATCCATGTTCTTGTTGCAACTAGGTTAGCTGTTGACCTAACTTGTTCAATGCTCATGTTACCTTGATCTCTTGACACTGAATGGTGACTGGACCATGCTATCATGTTTATGAAGTCCATTGTGACCATTGTGATGTTATGTTTGTCCATGCAGACCTTGGTACTTACTGTCTTGAGAAATAAACACATTGATAGACCTTGAACATAGCTGAGACTGAATGTTAACCTAGACCGCCACTCTACCACTCTTTAATCTCATTTAATTGGCCATTACTTTGTATGAGAACCATTTGTTGTGTTAAATTGCATTGGTTATGATGCATGTCTTGCTGTCTGTTCACCCTTTTGAACTTTATTGAACGTGTATTTGGGACGGGTGCGGGACGTTGGGACAGTGCACATATGTACACGTACTTGTGTGTACGTGCAAGCTTCTATGACCATATATCCTAAAATAAAAACTATTATGCACCTGCTATTTTCGTGCCTTGTACGATGATCTACATTTAATTCTTTATTTTTAGTCATATGCACTGATCATCCCTTACAAGTCAAGTCGCATGTAATTCATGTTGCTTTCCTTGCCTATTGTAAGCATGGTTTTTAGTATATATATGTGGTGGTCGATGTACACACATGTATGTATATACCACTGTACGTGTATATATGTATATATATATATGTCATCGACATACGTATATAGTTTTTAGTATATATATGTGGTGGCCGATGTACACATATGTATATATATACCACTATACGTGTGTATATATCATAATACGTATATATATATATATATATATATATGTATGTATATAAATCCAAATGTTGCCCTACCTTGTTACATCCTAAGTCGCTATGTTACATCTTAGCCGAGTTTCATAGGCTTGATGTACTTGAAGTTTAATAATGTATTAGGATTAACTACTATATTCTGGTTATATTGAAGTTAATTTACTTGAACTATGATTAATCCTGACTCGAGTGTTTTATGTTTTTGCATGGAATGCTTGAGTCAGACCCAAGTGTTATAGATTTTAAAGATTACAGCTTAGTGTTCGAAGATTGGTGAAGTTGGGAATTCCAAAGACGGCGCACTCTGAAGTTTTAAACAGTAATATTTTTCTTGCATTCAAATGATATTTTAAATCCCGCTGTACAGAAAGAAATCTTGTATCAAAAATTCTTGTTAATATATAAAAATCTATTTCGCTGTTCAAATACTGTGTCATTTATTTATTCTGTGTTTTTCTGTGTTGATTCTGTTTGAACTCTCTAAGCTAATGATGATCCGTCGATTTGAACATTTTAAATTGGTTTAATTACCAATTTGAAGCGCGGGACGTTACATCATATTTGTTCCTTTATTTGGATTTGTTGTTTTCTTTTAGTTATATAATCACCTTTTTCTTAGCTTATTAACTTAATCCACTGATCTAAGCTTAATTTTAAATAAGCCTTCTAATTATTTCAAAACTAAAATAGGAAGACATTCACACTACACACCTACTACCAAGGGCTAAGAATCCTAGGGTCATGTCCTCGTTAGCAAAGAAAAGTCCAAACCATATGATCTAAACCACTCACTTGCCCCTTACCATTAACATGTCACAACTAGTCCTTGCTGTGTACCAACAGTCTTTTCCAAGCAACGACCTAGGCTCTAGAGTGCTTACGCACTCCACGGGAATTTACTACTATTTCGAAATAATTTTCACTATCTACTTTATAGCCTCAAAAATATTCCCCGTCTTTCCAGAGTACTAATCCTTACCTACTTCTTGATTTAAAAAACATAGTTTGGCTTTACCACATTTTTTTTTCAAAAATTAAAAGTTTCAAAACTTTATTTTTTTGTTCGTCAAAACTTATTTTTTCCAAACCATAAAAAAATAACATCTCATAAAACAATTTAACAACTTATTATGTCCACCCATCAAAGTTTAATAGCTCATTTCATAACATCTCATTTTCCAAACCATAAAGAAAAACTATTTCTTAATTAATTTCATAACAGCTCATTTTTACTACGCTAGTTCAATTACTTTCAACTACGTGCTAATTTCTAAACTTATCCCAAACATCTACTCTATTCTAAATTTTAACTACTTATTTTGTCCACCCATCAAAGTTTATGTCAAAACAATTATCAAAAAATTATGTCGAAAGAATAGAGATTTTCAAAATTTTCCTTATTGCAAAATTTAGTTTTTGAAAAAAATTCAAACTTTTCTATGTTTTCTTATTTAATTCTTTCATACTTTATAGCCTAAAAATAGCGAGCTATACATGCTTTATAATGTACACATTTTTCTAAAACAATTTATTTTAGAAAAAAATTTCATAAGAATTCACCATTTCCAATATATACCCAGTTTTTTTCTCCAAAAATCAGTATGTACTTTTCAAGTATGTTACTTATTTTTTTCAAACATCAAAAATACCTCTTTTTGTTTCAAAAATTGTTTCTACACAATTTGCTAGTACATATTTTAAAATTGTAAGTTTTTAAGGCCAAAACTTGAAAAACGCCATAAGCTATCACCCAAAAGCTTTTAAAATTTCAAGTTCTTAAAAGTCAACAACGGGGCTAGAGCCAAAGTGGATTTCTAACTTACTTAGACTTCTCTAAATATTCCCACAAAGTTGTTCTCTCAAATATATATATTCCTAATCCCTTTTCCTTTTTACTCTTTCCCAATTTACAAGGCTTTACCACCAAACCCACTAATCCGAAGTACTAACATACGGGATCCAACTTTTTTTTATTAAAAAACACATTGCACACTTTTCACTAAAACCGCCTAAGGGTCTTTTATTCTCAAATTTCGATAATTGTTTTTTAGTGTACATAACCGATATCCCAACTCTTTGCATATGTCGGTCTTCCTATTTCGTGGGTTCCTTTATGAATCTAGATGTATATATATAATATATTTATATTTTAAAAATACAAATACGATAACTCATTCTCTATACTTAGTAATCCTAAATCTGAGCTCTGATACTCGATGTAACAACCTGAATTATGAAAGACAGATTTTTTCTCAAAAATCTCAATCTATCGAAGCCCGAGTTTGCTTGTCTAGTATCCGACAGAAAAAATGGAGATAATAAATATATCAGAGTTCATAAAAAATTTCACACCAGAATGGATAAATGTAATAACCAAATATAGTCTTAAAGAAATAATAACATTGTCTAACAAGTGTCCAAAGGCTACCAAATTTCTACCATAAATCAAACCTGTGAGCATGTTATGAAGAAGGGGTCAGTACATAAATTTTTGGTGGGAGGACAAATGATATAATATGAAATAACCTTACATATGTCGTTCGGTTGCATTTACTTTAGTATTAGGTTATTTGGGTTAATATAACTCAAGGCTCCGCACTCACGTTGAATCCATCACTTCCCAGTAGATTAAACCAAATATAGTATATATGTAGCTATGCCCAACATCTCAAGGTACTCCACATATTACCCTACTTGTATGTTCTCCACCATCACGTCATAGAAGTGTATACAACCTCCATCCTACGCCAAACCGCGTATGTAAATCTATATTGTTACGCCACATAATCGCACAAAACCGCCATCGCTATGCCATGTAAGCGTACGGATCCTCGTATCCTAACTCCTCGGTCAAATCACGTCTCAACCTGGAGAAATGCCCTAATGTCTACAATACAACACCCAAAGCATGTATCTAGAGAAACTCACACGAACGTACTGCTTACTATAACTCGAGTCCCATAATAGGGCTGCATCCAATGCAAAAAACTCGATCCAGAGCTTTTAATATCAGTGAAGACAGCTTCATTAGGCCTATAGTACAAATGTTCACATATATTCTGTCTCTTTTAACAATGGTTATGGCCCCACTTTGTCCCCTCTCTTGGCTAATGAAAGACTACATCAAGAGCTAACGACGCGGCCTTAATAACCAATCTAGCATCTAATTCAGCGTGTCCCTCACAACCACCTTGATAGTAAAAGAATGTTATCTATTGGTTTATATCTTAGTCTTTCCGCATTCCACTGACTGCCGATGACAGGAATCTGATGATTACTATCCCTAATTTGGTCCTGACCAACCTTGTTACGGCCCGCAAATCCGTACTATCTGAGTTGACTAATAACACCACACGTCCAACCCAAATTGCACAGAAATACGAATCATTATTAGAAAGAAATTAGAGGATGAGAAATAGAAAGAAAGAAATGTTAGAATAGAAGAAAACAAAGAAGACAAATCTCACAACGGAACGAACAAAAAATATTATATAACATAACTTTTTGAAATACAAATCAGTAACTGTATATACATACCATTATCAGAGCACAAGTGTTGTTCCTGGAATAGTTATAAACACCTGTTTCCAGATACAACATAGTACACAGCGGAAATATGATAATCTATAGCTAACTGGTGAAGCCTCCTGCTTCCAACGCTTCCAAGTGAATCTGAAAATCCCGACTACTTGATTGCCCGTACAAATTTAGGCACCCAAGAGTTTAGGGGAAAAAAAAACAAAATAAACTCTGGGTCAGTCATGGGACTGGTGTGAGTAATCTCCAATAATTTGTTTAACTTTAAAAATCCTTTCGAAAGAAATGATAATCGTAAGACCGATCCACACATAAACACAGATGGCTTTTATCTTACGATAACCCAAAATATTTTTGATATCAAATCCAGTAATATTATAATAATCTCTACATCAAATAAATAGAATTTAGCGGAACGCTTGCATCTCACGCTCCATATATACTATAAAATTAAAAACAGCATGGCGCTTATTGGAGATTGGATTTCCAACATGATAAGGTATGGAACCACCTTCTGATAGTGTATCTCTAGAGAGGAATACACTGGGTTCAACAAGAACATCTTGCAACCCGGCCCACACATGACCGATCACTCATTTCGCTTGAGTGTATCGAATGTGTATCACCAACGGTTGGGATCAGCAACCGTTTCCCGAATGGGACAGCATCGAATAGAATAAGGAATTAAATGAATTTCTCTAGATAGGTGATAATACACCATAATGGGAGCGACCCATATAGCCATGCTGCCTGCACGATTTTTGTTATTTCCCGGTTGTTGAGGCCTGAGGCTACGATTTCTTATCATTCATTGATAGCACAATCACTTTGAATGCCACATTGTCAGATCCGTAAATCATTAATTGATTTGCAAAAATATATTCTCGATATTATGCTAAGAGAATAAATTCTCCGCTACCATATATATTTACACAGACCGACATATTCGGTCATTGGAAATACTCTGTCAGATACTCGTCCATATACGTTCGTTTTGGGATTGAACGAAACCGAAGGCACAATTTCCATAAATAGAAAAATCCCTTGCACTTTACTCCGTCTTCGGTTATCTTCATATAATCTGATTCGCAACGCTACTGTCAATACGGAGTGGTTCTCGGATAATAATCCAACCGGTCTCTCCATATTGACAACGATATTGGCAAACACTTCGATAGTCGGTTATTTAACTATCGAAGAAAATTAAACAAACATTCCAACCATCAAACAAATCGCTGGGCCTCTTAACTAATATTTCATTAATTAAATTACTTCTTCATTTTCTTACAAATATTTGTTAACCAAATATTTTCAATAATCATCTTGGTTTCCTACGCTGTTTGGAAAACATTTCCATATATCGTCTTCTTTTATTTTCTATACTTAAAAAATATCCTTTATTAATAATTTGAAAATATTCCAATTACTTCTCCGCTTTATGGCAATTCATTTCTATACTTAGGAAATATTTATTATTATATTTCCAAAATTTCCACTTACTTGGGTTAAAACGAATGTTATGTAAAACATCGCGACAACAACCCAAAATACTGCATTTGACTAAATTTATTTAAACATTTCTCTTCGAGACTGAATCTTGCTATTTATCAACTAACAATGAAATCAATCGAGTTGGGATATAATTACCTCTCAGACCTTGACTGGAAATATTATTAACTTCAAAACAGACAAGACCGCTAACTCGAGTAATCAACACCATATTAAACCAATTTTCCATTTCTAAAGCGTATATACATTTCTCTTTCTATTTTTACCAGATTTAATTGTAGATTTCCTTTTTGTTTATAATATTCTATTTTTAAGTTTGTTTCCTTATCGAATTCTATATATATTGATACATTGATTTCTAGTTATTCAATTTTCTTAAGAATATTCTAACTCCTTAGATTTCCAGAAAATTTCGCCATAACCTCCTTTGTACCGGTCAACAGTTCAAACCTCAACTCGCCTCCACTCAAAAAGAAAATAAAAAAGCCAAGTGGATTGCTGATTCGGCGCATAAAACCTCATATGGAATTTAAACATGTACCTTATTGTCGGGCACTAAATTTATAAACTTCATTCTCTTCATTCCATACCGGTTTAACACATGTTCACCTGTTTTCAATTCAATTCAACTCAATCCATTCGTTTGAATTCAGTTTCGCCCATTTATTCTTTAATTAGCTTCTTAGCCTATTTCACATGTTATTTGAACGTATCATGTTCGTATGTATTTTAGTTTGCTTATAAATCAATTGAATCCCATTTTCATTTCAGGCTTCATATTCGACTTCGAATATGAAATTCACAAGTCTCATTTACTTATCAAAAGAAATATCTCGATCTAAAATTCGTTTAACAAATTATTCTTCCACTTAGTTAATTCTATTCAAAAATAAATAACTGATTTTGTTTCAAAAATCAATCCATTTACTCCACTCGAGTTCATATTTATTTTATAACTCAAGTCCAGATTTTTCAAATGAAAATTCGGATTTTATTTGGTTAAAAATCCTTATATTTATTTGTATAAACCATTATGGTTTTTAAATGATTTTGGCACGGCTTTTCTGAAAATTTGATTTTGACATAACTCAAAATCTATTCGACGAAATCCAGATTTTTCTCCTCCATAAGAAAACTATTATCAAATCGGTTCTGATGGTTCTTGTTTCAAAGAATTCCGACTTAATTTGAGTTCTATATACTCGATTGATGTTCGAACCACCAATTTACGAACTGTCGCACTACGACGAGCTTGTTTTAATTATATATATATAAACGTTTAAACTTCGTTTATAATAAATTCAACTCCATTATGATATACTTTAATATATATCAAATCTGTTTCCCAATTCAACATAATATTTTCGATTATCTATAATTGTCGATTTTTCCTTACTCGGTAATATATTTATTTATACTTCGATCTTCTATATTTAATTCCAATTCCTTTTATAAATAAATTATTTATAAAATTCGATATAATCGAATTTCAATTATAAACCCGCTGAATTCTTCTCAATTCAGTTTATATGCTAAATCCCAGAATATAATCAATTATTCTATTTTCAACACTTTTTCCAATTTCAGTTTTTAAATTCTTTCTTAAATTTAAATTTTAAATTATCCAATGATAATTTATTTCCCTATTTTTATAAACATTGTTTATAAATTAATTTTCTTGACATATATATTTAAACGAGTTATATTTAGAAATCTATTTACAACCAAAATCTTATTTTGGGAATTTCTATTTATAGTAACTTATATATATAACTCCCAATTTATTTTCATATTCAATTTAACTTCTATTTAAATAAATTCGAATTAATCAAATTCAAATCATAAATCCCAACGGATTTATTTTAGTTCAATTTATATTCTGAACGTCAGAATAAATTCCATCGTTTATTTCTTTAAAACGATTATCCCATTTCTATTTTTAAATTCACATTTGAATTTAAATATTCAAATTATCAAATGATAATTTTCCACTTTATTTATAAACACCGTTTATAAATTTAGCTCAATTCAATTCCCAGATTATCCAATGAAAATCATTCCATTTCATTTATAAACACCGTTTATAAATTTACTTAAATTTCCTGTGTTATTTAATTTATAAATATCATTTATAAATTAAATACTTGTTTTATTTATTTAAAAAAATGTTAATATCATTATAGTCTACTCGAAATTCAAATTCTATTTTTGAAAAATAGATTTTCCCTTTTTAAATCTCAAATATCCTTTTCACGATATTTTATATATCAATATTTTGGCCCCAATGATATTTAAACAATCAAACCACCCAATTCAATCAACACGTCATATATGATAATATGTGTGAAAACAAACAAATAAAAATATTTTGAGGAATCCAGCTGGATTCCTCAAACCTATTTTCCTGCATCCACAGACGTTGGTCAACATAAATAATATCCATCCTGCTTTGAGGCAGGATATCGCAGTATAGAAGGTCATCCACTATCATAGCGTGGGGCGTATAGGGTCATCCGCTAATGATACTGCGGGCATCCGCTAATGGTACTGCGGGAATCCAACAAATCACCAATATATATATAATAGCCACAAACACAAATCCTACATAACTAATAAATATATAGAACAACCACAAAAATATTTAAATGCATCCAATCAATCATCAATTATTCTTAATGACTAAAAATAAATCCTAAATAGTAAATTGAGTGAGATTTACTCACCGTGGTTTCCGTTGGCCGAATATCCATTTATAATTCCAATTCATCTCGGCTGCATTGATACCTATGATTATTCAATTTTATTAATCGATTAAGCTATTATTAATTTTAACTGAACTAAAAATAAATAAATAGTTTATTCTATTTATTTTGTATTTTAGTAAAATCGTATACCTCATTGTTACTGCTTCAATTGATCAGCCTCATGCTGTCCAGACGAGTTCCTCCAATCTGCAGCCCTTTTCCAAACACGCTGAGCATCATCATCCAAAATAACATCGACCCAATTTCCTCAAACTTCTCCAATTATACAATGGTCGATCCCCAAAATCAATACCCAGTTCAACAAATTAGATAATACACTAGAGTCTCCCCTTCACGCCTTCCTCCCTAGTCATACCATGCTCCCTAGTATCACCAAATAAAAGATCGAACTCTTCCATTACTATGTTGGCGCATTCCCTTTAATTACACAGCAGCAAACTCCATTTTGGCACCATGTAATCCAATTCAACCTTCAATTGAGCCAGTTGCTAAACCTTAAACCACAATCGCCTGTCACCAGAACCTACGAAGTCCAACTCAGCATCCATCGCTAGTCCATAACCCTACATTGCACCATCAACATGCCAAAACCCCAACATCGACCCCCTTCGCTTCTTACCTATTTGACAGTGAATGTCGTGGTCACTGTTAACAAGTCGCACCCCTCCAATTTGACATCGATAACCTAAAACCCGGAAAATCGTGATAACCTTGGCTTCGAAGTCGTCTTCCCGTCGCTTTAAAACTCAGTGTTGAAATTGATTTCGAACCCTAAATTTGAAATCGATTCGAATAACTCCCAATTCATCGCATTGCCATCGTGCTCCACTTTAAGATCTGAATTCGAATTTGAATTCGAATCCCCCTTTTTCCGAGATGATTTTCGATTCTGGTTTTGAAATACCGAGGAAGAACAAAACAGTTGGATTTTTTAGGGTTGGTAGAGCGTGGCCTTTTATTTCTATTGCTGAAGCTCTCAACAGAATGAAACAAGCACAAGCCGGAGTTTTTCTTCAAATTACTTGAAGGAGGATTCGGGTCTTCTGTTTTTAAAGTGATTTAAGAATGATTCTTCCCTTTGCTCGATTTCTATTTTGAACAACGGGAAATGAACGAATTGAAAAACATAAGAGGAGGTGGGAGCGAGTTTTTCTTCATTCGATTCTATTTGGGAATATCACGATTTTATAGATGAACAAACTTGGCAGCCAAGGAATTTTAGTCTGCGCGAGTACACCATAGGTTATAGGCAAGGTACAATATCATTAATGTGATTTGAGTTTTTATTTAAAACGTGATTAGAAATAAAGAGATTTTTATTTCTTTTAAACAGATTCAGATTTGATTTTCGATTTGATTTTGATCATATACATTAAAATATATCAGGGTTCATCACTTAACATTACGAACCGCTATTTTAACGTAACGACGGACGTTCTAATGCTACAACACTATTCTGAACTCAACAGAAAATATTCTGAAATTTAATTTGAACGTATATATAAAATAACCATATTAAATTAATATAATATAAATTCAAACAAATAAATCTCTTGGTAATAATTTATTATCATCGTCTATATATTGAAATAGAATTTATACTGATCATCTAAATTATTTTCGGTTCAGTTCTAACTTCGAATTCAATTAAATTTCGTATTACGATAAATATATATTTGAAATGAATCGTATTTCGATTATTAAATTGACAATTCAATATAAAAATCGATTTATAGTACCAACTCAATATTTAAAACCATATTATATATTTAAAATAAACTGTTCAAATATCTGGGTCGTTACGAACCCCCTCCATGAGCAAAGGAAATCGCCGAATCACCCAATGCCATCTGTCGCAGCCTTCTGACTGCCATACCATATTTGCACTCAAGGCATACTCATCGGATGGTACAGTACAAACTATACCTCTATGGGTACAGGCTGAAGCCTACAACAAAGGACCATCATGGAGTATCCTCATGTCCCGTAGAAGTCCTGCAATCCCCTCTAGTCCCGTAGAATAAACAGTTGGATGTGCTCTTCTCGTGTCTCCAGAAACCATGATGCTGTGCCCTGTTGGGTGCTTCATCTCCATATGTACGGGCTGGTTCCAGCGCATCAAGCCATCGCGTTATTAGATCCTATGTCTAATATTTTAATTATGCGTTTGCTTTATCTCATCACATTGCTAATTAACAAGGTTATCCGCATATTTACTTTTTATTCAAGTTACTTGGTTCATTGGCTTACAATTAGCCGCTTACTTTCTTTAATCATTCCTACGCCACCGGAGCGAACTTCCACTTATTATTATTACATTTATTAGACTTAATATTTCTAATTATAAGTCTACAAATAATAAGTCTTCGTTATTCTTTTTCATTTGATTATATTCTTATCTTACACCATTACCATAGCCGTTGTTGTGGGTTTGCTAATAAACTTAGTTCTCTTAACTAAGGTTTATTAATAAGTTCTCTTGTTTATCATTAATTATAACTTACAAATAATAAGTCTTCGTTATTCTTTTTCATTTGATTATATTCTTATCTTACACCATTACCATAGCCGTTGTTGTGGGTTTGCTAATAAACTTAGTTCTCTTAACTAAGGTTTATTAATAAGTTCTCTTGTTTATCATTAATTATAACTTACATTATAATTCCGCTTGTCCCTAGGACAAGACTACGTATTATATTTCATTTCCATTCATATAATTAATTATAATAGGTTATATTCCTCGTTCATCACATTTTCCCTTTGTTCCTTAACATTCAACTAAACATTCTCTATTGTAAACTTTCTTTATTTATCTTCTTGTACATTATTATTATTTTAGGAAAATATTTTGCACACTTCATTTCCTTGGTTAGTGCAAAAATATAATGATCTATTTCCATAATGTACATCAGTTGAGATTTGCAGTTGCAAGCTATTTCTTTTGTTTTCATTGTGGACATACATATATATTTTATTTGATTAGTGCGCAATACGGTAAAAGAACATTTATTTCACTAATTCCTTTTCCTTTCTTTTCTTCCAACTACGTTCTCTATAATTTTGCCGTTATGGAAATGTATCCATTTTTTTCAAATCCAACTAACTCAGTCCACTACTAATTTCCCCTTTTTTATGTTCTGAATTAGATGTTAATTCCTATTTTTTTAATATCATTTTCAATTTTCTGACTTTTATACAAAATTAGGCATACCAATTCTTTTTCCATTTTTTCCACAATTCACTGTAACCCTCTTTACAACATACCCAATTTATTATTAAATAGCAATCTTAAGAATGTATGCATAATTATTGTCAAATTCACCATTTCAGTATTAAAGTAATTCTTAATCCAAAAAAAAATTAATGAAATAGATTTGTACAACAGAAGTATTCTTAAAATACTTAGAAATATATTGTATCGCAATTACCACAGATTTCAATTATTTATCATGTTAAGAATTATGGAGAATGCAAACGATAAACCTATCATTATCAAAAGTTATAATTTAAATCCACTCACCCGACTGCTTTCCGATTCATGAATCTTCAGATCTGTTATTTCGTGGTCTTCCTAAATGAATCTAATATCGAAATAACCACATATTTACAAATGCTAAAAGAATAAAAGAAATCCTAAAGTTCAAATTCGTAGAATTTACCTTACTTATACAAGAAATTTGATCATCTATATTATAGATCTATAATCTTTGTCTTCAAATCTTGAATCAAAACTCCTAGAAACTAATATTTTTATATTTGAAAGATTTGGAGAAGAAAGAAAATGGAAGAGCCTTGGCATTGTCTATGAAAATATGAGTTGAAGGCTAGGCTCTACTAGTCTATTTGTAGGTGTACAGAATATTCTATTTTATCGAATTAAATATAATAAAATCTGAACTGTACAAGTTAAAATATAACGTTAATTAGCTCGGATACGGGTCAACCTAGACCCCTGGTGGCTTGACCAGCGTGTCGACCAACATCTAAGTTGTGTCGACTTCTTAGTCGGTCCACGTATGGTTTAGGTCGACCCATGACTTGGGCCCTTTACGTTAATTTTGCCAAAATTAAATTGTTGTTTAACGTTGCTTATAACGTTTCTTTTCTTACTCAATATTGCTATGTAAATTATTTTCTTCCATTTATAGTGTACATTCATTATTTCAATATCAAACTTATGTGCATATATATGCATACAACTCTTTGAATCTTTGTCAGTTAATAGCTGCTAAATAAATGTCATTAATAATGCTACGAATTCATTGATTTCTTTTTTTAATATATTGAATTCTAAACGCAGCATTCTCTTTCCTATTTTTCATTCATTTCTTTTCAAAATTAAAACGGTGTTATGTCGACATTTATTTCTTACACATTTTGATTGATTACAGGTTACTTTTGAATTTCATATATATATATATATATATATATAAATATATATATATATATATATGTATGTATGTATATATACAGGGTAGCGTTTTGCAAACCTCTTATATTGCATATGAATTCTCCCCCTGAATTTCAGCCACTCATTCCGATTTTAATATTTTTTTCTTTCTCTTTCTTTCCATTAAGAAAGAATATTAAAATCGGAATGAATGGCTGAAATTCAGGGGGAGAGTTCACGTGCAATATAAGAGGTGTAGCGGAACGTTGCCCTATAAATATGTATATATTTACAAACACACATACACACACGCATGCACACACACACACACACAAATATATATATATATATATATATATATATATATATATATATATATATACACACCCACACACACACACACACTCACCTATATATATTATTTTTCTTATAAGTACATTTATGTATTTTTTTTCTCTTATAACATGCATTTTTTTAGCCATCCCTCTAAAATTAAAAACATGACGTTAATGGGACTCGAACTCCTAACCGCCTCCTTGGGAAGTGCATGCCTTACCAACTCATATAACTTAGCTTTTGTTCACAGGACTAAAAATAATGGTAGTCATTATTCTTATTTGTGTTCCTCTTATATCTTTTTTTCACGCTTATTCTAAGACTTCATTTAAAGATATCTTTTTTGTTTCAAATCTATTTTCTGCAAACCATAGGTCTAAATTGATCATGAAATTTCCACGGATGCAGTGACGCTAGTTCTGTGACCAAACTCAGAAAATTATACAAATTTATATTTTATTATTTAATAAAAAATATGGGGTGTTACAAATAACATTCCTTAAACTGTATTCTTAACTGTGAATACTCGCTCTATTTTCTCGAATCCTTCACCAATCAAGTATAAGGGCCCAATTGTCGTACAGTTGGTTGCAAAATAGTTAACAATAATATTAGTCATACCCTACTTGATATTGGTGCTAGTGTCAATATATTTTCTTACGCTGTTTGCTACCAACTGTACTAGGAGAGATTATACCAATATACATTACCATTCAATTGGCCAATCGATCTGTTAGAAAGCCATTTAGGCATAACTGATGATGTTTTGATCGAAATTGAACAATTTTATTTCCTTGTTGACTTCATAGTCCTTGAAACCGAGCCTGATTTAATCCTAATTGTTAGATTCCATTGATATTAGGTTGTCCTTTCTTAGATACCTTAAATGTTATCATAAATTTTAGGAACAACCAACTACGACTATCTTTTGGGAACATGTCCATTGAATTGAATATATTTGACCTTAACAATCAACCAAAAGATTCAGATATAAGAGAAGTCGAGATCATAGAAACAACTCTAGACGACATGTTAGCTTTATCACTTTAGAAAGCTTCTCTTACTTCAATAGATGTATATATTATATCTTTTGAAGAACTCTTTGAAGACGAGTTTAATTTCTTGAACGAGAAGAAAGAATCTAAGGAATGCCTCGAAGACAATCTTAGTTCCATATCATCAAAAGAAATTATAGTTAAATGCTCGAGTTTATGCAGATTATGGTAATCTTCATCTGAATGGTATAAATCATTATTGCGATAAAATTTTCATAAGGGGGATTATGATTTAAGAATTCATCGACATGCCTGTTGTACTTCACAAATTTGGAAATAAGAAATCATCCTTCATTATTTTCATCAGGTACAAGTGTGGAGGTGGAGTGGGAGAAAATATTGTTCTTCACAAAACATTCATCACCTTCGTTGATCTTATTTTTCATATGATTTGCATACATATATAGTTGTTAAATTGTATTTCATTTTACAATTATTTTGCACTTATCCATCTTTGTGAGACGTCGTTTAGATTTAGGAAACGTGCTTACTGTGTGGACACTATGTTGACCTGGTATGAGGGAGTGTCGTCATTGCATTGTTTTTTTTTTCTTTAATTTTTTTCATTTTCATGCATCTAAAGAGTAGCCTCATGCATTTTAGGTCATTGTAACATACCTTTTTTCACTCAAACATGACTCTATTTAGGTTGATAAAATGAAGTAAGTTAATAATTGTTAGTCATTCAATGGTAAATTTTCCTTCTCAAATAATATCAAATAAGAAATATAATGAAAAGTTGAATTACTAGCAATAGTAGTGTAATTAGTATATAGAGATGATTAGGTAATTACTATGAAATCTATTCTAAATTGTGGTCTTTATTTAATGAGTGGTGGATTTAAAGTACATGAATTGGATTTTCAAATCTTTAAAGCCGAGTGGTGTTAAAAAGAATTTGCATAACCCTCTCTTTTTATGTTAAAAAACAAAATAATCTAAGGGTATCCAACATTGCTAGTATATCTAGGGTTGATGAGTAAACCCACCAAGCTCTTTTCTAACTCTAACGTAAGCCCTCGAGACAGTACATAGGTGGTACATTTTGGTCTTAATTTATGTGTTGGACACCTAAGGATCATCGACATCTTATTGACATAGTCAGCGTCGATCTGCATAATTTTCCAAGCTCTATCCCAACTCTCACGTAAGCCAGCAAGGCATTGCATGGGAGGTATAGCTTGGTCTTTCAAGATAGGTAGATGAAATTGGTTATAAATTTTTATTTTTATAGAGGAAGAGTAAGTAATTGATGTGCAAGCACTTCTTGACCTTATCGATTTGACTAGTTATACAAAAGGAAGTAAAAACACTACTTTACAAACCATGACAAGCAAACCGAGTATTTATTTCATAGTTGCACTATGTTATCAACCGAACCAATTGGACAATCTGGAATTGAATGTAGGAAAACTTGAATTAAGTTGGAAATTTTTGGTGAGTTATGGAACTAAAAATTTCTAGAGATCGACTTTGTCTTGTATACTACTATGCTGCAAGTTTTTTAAATAAGTCTTGTTTTCTTTTTTATACATCTATTGCATTCGGTAGTTGCATTAGTTCATCACATCATCACTCGAATTTTGCGAGTTGTATCCGTTGAAACCCTCACGAGATACTACTCGTCTGGGACAAGCAGAGGTTTAATGACTTATTGCATAGGCGTAATGCAATCATGATTCTTGCGAAAAGGTGACCTATCTAGTTTAGTTTTTTCATTTTTTATTTTACTCGAGGATGAGTAAAAGATATATATGTAAATCTTTTATTAACACGTAAAAATCTTTATCTTTGTGATCATATCTTATCTTCACTGTATATAAATAAATATTACTTTGGGTATTTATGTGTGCTTGCATAGATTGTCAATAAAATTTTGCTTTATTTCAATTAAAGAACAATTGTACAAAAAAAATACTACTTTATAGAATTAATAATTTTCAATTGCAAAAGATGTTACAACCCACTGGTGAAGGCCTGAAAGTTGGATAGAGTTTGATGAGTTCGATCCCTTCTAAAGCCCTTTTTTCTGAAGAAAGAGAAGCTGGACATTGTGCACCTAGTGTTAGACCAAAAATTGGGCCTAACACCCAAATGCAGATCATAGATCACAGAATGCAGAAAAGAGTAAGTAAAGAGGAGACACACAAGGTTTTTATAGTGGTTCGGCTGTAGATGTAGCCTACGTCCACTTTATAATCATATTGTTGTACTGACAGATTACAAGAATCAGTTACATGCAAGCACACAATCAGTGTGTTAATTGTATTGAAAAGAGAAGAATTTAAGTGTATGAAGGTGCAAAGTCCTTGCACTTCAGTAATGGTGGAAGCAGTGAAGAAGAATGGCCAAAAGATCCCGAAAAATGCCAATCTCTGGGCTATTTATAGTTGATTCTGTCAGGCGGATCGCGGTCACACGTGGCGCAAATCCCGAGAATATCGGATCAGATCGAGGCTTGATGAAGAATGGGTCAATATGACAGTTGTGGACAGGTGTCGCTGGATCCATGCATCTCGGATCGTGATGGACTTAGTTAGGAGCTTCGCCACGTCTTCGGGGATCAGATCGGTTCGTGGTCCCCATGCGCTCCGCGATCGGATCGTGACCTAGGAGTGCGACCCCTAGGAACGGATCGTGAGCTAGGGGGGCGAATCCTAGGATCGGATCGTGACCTAGGGGTGCAACCCCTAGGATCGGACCGCGACCTAGGGGTGCGACTCCTAGGGGGCGATCCAATCTAGAAGGATGAGAAATGACACAAACTCCATGCTGGCAACGCTCCGCCACTTCATCCAAGTGATTGCCAGTCTACACCCAAGTCTTGAGTCGTTCCAGATGATAGAAATTCGTGTTGAGACGATCTTTGCAAAAAGATAGTGTAACAAGTTGCCCCCCAGAACATATCTTGCTGATTGAAGGAAGATGTGTTTTGGATAATCTGAGAAATCCAAATCCAGAATGCGACGATCACGTCGGATCGTATTAAGGCCAGAAAACCGACGATCACACGGGATCGTATTAAGGCCAGAGAAATCCAAGAAGGCCAGGAGTTTGTACCTGCAAGAAGATAAAACAAATAATGCAAGAATATTTCCTAGATGGGCTTACCGGAGTAAACCATCTGAGAAGATGTTAGAGGGATTCCAAGACGGCCTTACCGGAGTAAGACGACCAAGGAAAAGCAACGAAGGTTCCAAGACGGCCTTACCGGAGTAAGACGACCAAGAAAATGCCATGAAAGTTCCAAGACGGCCTTACCGGAGTAAGACGACCAAGGAAAAGCACATGAATATTTGTTTATACTGGACGGATCCAGTTAGGAGCCGGAGCTCAATGCTTATTGCTAATTCCTGAAAACGCAGTTGTCGTTTGCCGGACACGACTGCAGACCACAAGTAGGTTCCGTGCGTGTGGGCTGATGTGACGGCTCTTATTACATGCAGGGAAAACAAAGGAGGGCGAGAAGTCGCCCAAAAACCTAAAAACATGAACTGTGAACCGGAGTTCAGCAAACTGAAGAGATCCGCTGAGTGGGATTAGCGAGTGATAATCCCGCGATTGCTCGATCCAGGATCGTTCCCTCTCTGGGGAATAGGTGGTGGCAGCACAGGTGTAGGCGTAGTTGGTCGAGTGACATATTCGGGTAGTTCTCCTCGCCTGACCCGGTCCTCAATAAGGTCTCGCAAATGTCTGCAGTCATCAGTGTTATGACCATCAATGTCATGAAATATGCAACGTCTTCCAGAATTGCGTTGTGCTAGTGTCGGCTCCCTCTTGGGAGGTCTCGGATTGGAGGCAGCACCTCCTGTATCCATGTATATGTTGCTCAGAGTGTCATTCAGTTCAGTGTATTTGTCGTATCTGGACCCTCTCCGGGGTGGAGCATTACGATCATTTGTAGCAGGGGTCTTTCCTTTACCTTTGTCATTGCTTTTTCCAGGATTGGGCGGTTCTCCATCTCCGAGCATGTTGACGTCGAGAGTGCGTTTCTCAGAAGTTCCATCTTCTTCCCACAGAAATCTTTCTGCTTTAAGGTAGAATTCACCGAGATTTTGCGGTGGATCTCGGTACAAAGATTTTTTGAACTCCGAGTTATCTAGAACGCCGGATACTGCTGCCATCAGTACCATCGATGGTTCAGGACGATCAACTGATGTTGCTGCAACGTTGAATCTTTGCAGGAATGAACACAGAGTTTCTCTAGGCCTCTGCTTAATCGTAGTGAGCGACATGACGTTCTTGGGTCATGCGATGTGGACCCGAAATTGTTCAAGAAAGCGAGCGACCAACATATTCCAGCTGTTGATCGATTCAGATTCTAGCTGCCGAATTCACATGGCCGCTATATCAGTCAGAAAGAGGGGAAAACATTTAGCCATGACATTTTCCGATGCCGATTGAACTTCCATATGTCATTTGTAGCGCATGAGATGCACGGTAGGATCTGTCCTGCCATTGTATGGCTCCAGTTGTGGAAGTTTGAAATCCGGGGGATTGCGGGAATTCCTGATTTCCTGAGTGAACGGGTTGTGGTTGACGTCATCCACATCGTTCTGGTAAGTGCGGCCTCTAGAGAGGCATTGAATCAGATCGTCTAGTAGATTGCCTTCGAAAAGCTGTTGTAAACTACCAAAATCAGAGCTGGTGCCCCCAGCGTTGAATGCAGGAGAAGATGGAAGTTGGTGAGCTATCGCCTGGGGATCGCGGCTCGCGGATCGTGGATCAAGGGGAGCGACCCGACCCGGTTCGAGGGGGACGGTACGTGAGGTAGGTTCGTGAAGTCCAGCTCTTGAGGCCGGATCGTGAAGCAGGGGGGCGATCCGACTGGGTCCAGGAGGTAGGTCACGAACTGGTTGTTGTTGAGCAGGCGGGAGCGAGTTGTTGGGATCGGCTCGTGAGCCTAGTAGTGTTCCACGATCCGGGTCGCGGTCCAGAGGTGTATCACGAGACGAGTTCTGCTGTTGAATGGGGGGGTTGCCCCCGAGTCCAGGTGATACTCGAGCCGCGTCAGTGGCTTCGTTTCCAGTGACTTGAGCGTTGCTCGGCCTTCCATCCATCCGAGCGAAGAATTGGTTGATCATTTCCTGTTGTTTCTGGAGGAGATCGTCCTACCTTTCCATTTGGGTCCTCAATTCAGCGAGAACTCTATCCATCTCGTCTCTAGTCAGGTATGCTGATGGGTCTTCATGGGAGGAAGCCTCCAGGCTTGCCTCATTCCTTGCGCCTTCAGCGTTAGCATCATCGGCATGAGAAGAAGGTCCAGTCTTCTTCCTTTTGTTCGCCATTGAGTTTCCTTTCAAGCTAGAAGTTGAAGTTTTTGTGTGCCCCCCTTCCTGGCGCGCCAAAATGTTAGACCAAAAATTAGGCCTAACACCCAAATGCAGATCACAAATCACAGAATGCAGAAAAGAGTAAATAAAGAGGAGACACACAAGGTTTTTATAGTGGTTCGGCTGTAGATGTAGCCTACGTCCACTTTATAATCTTATTGTTGTACTGACAGATTACAAGAATCAGTTACATGCAAGCACACAATCAGTATGTTAATTGTATTGAAAAGAGAAGAATTTAAGTGTATGAAGGTGCAAAGTCCTTGCACTTCAGTAATGGTGGAAGCAGTGAAGAAGAATGGCCAAAAGATCCTGAAAAATGTCAATCTCTGGGCTATTTATAGCTGATTCTGTCAGGAGGATCGCGGTCACACATGACGTAAATCCCGAGAATATCGGATCGGATAGAGGCTTGATGAAGAATTGGTCAATATGACAGTTGTGGACAGGTGTCGTTGGATCCATGCATCTCGGATCGTGATGGACTTAGTCAGGAGCTTTGCCACGTCTTCGGGGATCGGATCGGTTTGTGGTCCCCATGCGCTCCGCGATCGGATCGTGACCTAGGAGTGCGATCCCTAGGAACGGATCGTGACCTAGGGGTGCGAATCCTAGGATCGGATCGTGACCTAGGGGTGCAACCCCTAGGATCGGACCGCGACCTAGCGGTGCGACTCCTAGGGGGGCGAACCGATCCAGAAGGATGAGAAATGACACAAACTCCATGCTAGCAACGCTCCGCCACTTCATCCAAGTGATTGCCAGTCTACACCCAAGTCTTGAGTCGTTCCAGATGATAGAAATTCGTGTTGAGACAATCTCTGCCAAAAGATAGTGTAACACCTAGCAATAAATACTAGGGAACAAATCGTATTTAAAAATATTTGGTTGGATATCATCACCAAAATAGAATCTAGTCATTGATTTCAAATCAGATTCTCTTACATTAAATGTTGAGCTGTGCCACTGATTGTACCACATGTCAAAAATTGGAGGAAGGAAATCTTTTTGAAAAAACTCAAATCTAGCATCATAAAGAGAACACTATTTTCTTTGTAAAAAATATATTTCAAGAGATTTTTCCTCGGTCAAATATTCACATAGGTAGAAGACTCCATCCACTATAAATAATTGTTGTTCTCATTGGAAACCTTGCAACTTTTTCTCTCCTTCTCATTTAATAAAGCTTTTCTTCTTGTCCTTTATTTTTAATTTTTTCATTTTCATGAAAATTTGTGTTGTCGAGTCAATTAGATTTGCTAGAACAACAATTGCTATTTCATTAAATTTTCTTATTAGTGATTGACCTTTTGATTAGATTCGACGGTAATCCTAATTTTCACTTTCTGTTGGTTTGTCTTTTTTTTTACAATTTTAAATTCCTTTGAATTTTGTAGTTTTTAATCTAATTATTGAATTTAACATAGATCCGATTAGATTTTGAATCTGAAGTGAATCGGGTAGTAGTTTTACTTGTTTTTTGTAGTTTATTTTTATTGATAATCGTAATTTAGCTATCGATTCAATTAGATTTGTTTCAAACTGAATTGCAATTTAAATTTTATTTAATTACATCCTCTATATTCATCTAAATTTCCCACGAAATTGCGTAAATAATAAAAGTTAATTTTCGTCCCTATGTTCAATCTGCATACTACCCACTTGTGCACGTGTAGTATTATTTATAATATATTTGCACTTTTCTAATCCATAGAAAAGGGGAAAACACTAACCGTATAAGCACTTGTAAACCTTTCCTTCAAAGTCACAAAAGCATTTTCACACTTAACACTCCATACGAAGATCTGATTTTTCTTCGTTAGGTTAGTCAACTGCGCTACTATTTTTGAAAAACCCTTGACGAATCGTCTATAGCATACCGTCAAATCAAGAAAACTTCTTACTTTTGAATCATTCTTAAGTTGACTTCAATGTTGGACTGCTTCAGTCTTAGCAGTATCCATTGTTATCCCTTTACCAAATACAATATAACCTAATAATCTTACTATTTTTTCAAAAATGATATTCATAGGACTTTTCTTTCTACTGATGCTTCCTTGGAGTTTCTAAAATAATCGTTAAGTGTGTCTACTGTTCTTCCTCATTACTGGAATAGTCATGGTATCATCCATAAACACAAGCACAAACTCGATTGATAAATCTAATCATTCATAAAAAACCAATGTAGGACAAAATGTAAAACACATACAATTTCTTTAGTAGATGATGGAATCCAGTAGCCAAATCCATCTAAGAAAACTCCTTTACCTTATGCATCTAGTGAAGCAAGTCATCAATCCACAGTAGAGGATACTTATTCTTTCTTGCTACCTTACTTAGCTCTTGACAGTCAACACAAAATCTCAACGAACCATCCGCCTTTGTCGTAAACAAAACCAGTTTACCTTACTCGAGAATGTTTATCCAAATGAATCCTTACCTTAACAGATCTTCCACTTGCACTTTAAGCTCTCTTTTTTCTTTAACTGTCACCTTCCTTAAAGACATAACTGTAGTTTTGGCTCCATCTACTTGATCAAACTGAAAAATCAACCCTTTTACTTTCTCAACGACATCAGTATACTCACTAGTGACAGGCACAGATGGAAACTTATCATGTTGGTTCTCAAGAAAATATAAGAAACTAAGAAAAACTCCATCTTTCGCAGGCAACGTATCATAATTATTCTTCATTTCACATTCCCAATGTTCACTTCAAGCTTATCACAATCCAGGTTAGCTAGATACTTCTTAAGTTAGTCCATACCAAAAACCATACAAAGCTTAGAACAAAATGCACACAACCGAGCAATTATAAGTCAATAAAACTAAATTGCGACAAACCATGCATGAACTAGTAGATCCTCATACGAGGCTAGTCACAATCAAAGGTTATCTACTATCTTAGGTTATAACCTAAACTGCAAACGGGAACATTATAGATAAAAGAAAGCCAACTTTCAGTATAAAAATGGGACTCCAATAGAAATACCTATAATAGAAATCATATCTTGGACCACAATTGCCGTATTCTTGTCTTTAGCACTAGGAATAACAGAAGAAATAGGCACTACATCTAGAGCATAGACCTTCACAAATCTTCTTGCTCTTAAATTTTAGGCAATCCTTCTTAACGGTTTGTCACAATTGAGATACTTCTTCCCAACCTTAGAAGTTTTGCGCTTTTTAGAATAGTAGCTCTTCTCTTTGCAACTAAAGTAGACCACGTCACTTTAATCCTACTTCTTATTCGGTCCACTTTTGCCTTTCGTTGTTGCTTCCTCTATCTATTCCGCTTCTTTTTACCTCTACCATTCTGTTGCGGCTTCGGTTCCTTCTTTCCATTAGCATTAACAATAATAAACTTCTTGGGATATAAACTCTCATGTAAAATGGCTTTCTCGACTAGCTATTTAAAGGAAACCTCAATGTGATCCATGAACTTTTCGCTACAGTACTCATCAAGGACTGCATAAGGTTTTTATCCCTTCTCAAAGGAGTATCAATGAATGACATTTGATACTTGAAAGGGCTTAAAATTTAGCAACCTATTTAGAAACATACATAATCCCTTGCCTCAGATCTGCAGATTTCCTAAACAAATAGGGCTTTTGAGGTAAAGGAATGAAATTATCTTC
Source organism: Allium sativum (assembly GCA_030737875.1). Classification (NCBI taxonomy): domain Eukaryota; kingdom Viridiplantae; phylum Streptophyta; class Magnoliopsida; order Asparagales; family Amaryllidaceae; genus Allium; species Allium sativum. The sequence goes on along the minus strand of JASFAX010000037.1, from coordinate 4,090,699 downwards.
AAATTTATTCTTTAATTGCTACCACATGATTTATCCTATGAAGTATCGATGAAAGAAATCCACCAGTCCATGCCTCTTCTTTTATTCTATCTAAAAGTAAGCTTTCTTTTCAAATCATCATCGATATCTGGATCATCGAAAATATGTTAACAAATATCCAACCTCTCTTGAATGTCAATAGCAGGTTTAGGTCCACCTATTTGTTTTCCTCCCAAAGTAGAGAAATCCTTACATAACTTAGCAAAATCAACCCTAGGCAGTACATAAGTACCATCATTATCTACTTCGACTCAAGAAGCAGGTTGAGTTCTTTCCATTAACGATGCCCTAGGGCCTCGAACATAACTTGGTAATCGACCAATGCCATCCTTGATCCATCTTCCTCAACTACTCGCGAACCAGAGTTATTCCAAGTAGTGTTTCTTGTGTTTTGTCTCACTCTTATCTGTTATAAGAATAAATAGTCTCTTACAAAGAAAAGGTATAAAGGTACATAACTGCATCAAAAATATTATATACTACTATATAAATAGACTATAATATCTACAAATAGGTTCTCTCCTATGTATACATCCTATTAACTTTGGCCAATCGAATAACCAAAGATCTAATACCAAATGTGATGACCGCCTTACACACCTACACCAAAAGAGGAAAAGTTATGTTGTATAAGTGCAACACCGATATATGATGATTATCAGGTGCAGAATCAAAAGAAGTTTTGTCGTATAATCGACATCAAAAGGACAAAATATAATAATAGCATATATAATAAAGTGGATACCATAATTTCATAAAGCCACAGAAATATGTTGAAGAAGTTATAATATTTGTTAACATCATTTCCTCACTACATTCCTCAGAGTTTAGAGTAAAACAGCGGAAATAAAAAGATATAGACAATTATACAATAGCTCAACTAGCTTATTCGAATAGCGTTAGCATCACCAAAACCTGATATCAAGTTTTCTCAACAACAATATCAATCCATTCTCGAGGTAATTAGAGGAAACCCAAAAACCTTAGGTCAGACAACGGTCTGGTGTTGATCGGTAATAACTATCGAAATATATACTGGAAAATATACAACTATATAGGTTTAGTTATCATACCCGACCTATTCCTACAACCAAAGGGTTAATTACATAAAAACTAAGTAAAATTTGCCACACATTTAAAAAAGAGAGGTTACCGATCATGATAGAAGAATCTAACAACCTAAACCACTCCTCCATTCCTCACCTAAACAACAGAATCTTATAGGTGATGGGCAACTTAGGTAAATAAGATAAAAGCATCCATAGCAACCACAACATCTATAAAAGAAAATCCACGCCATTACTTTTTAAAGCCTTAAATATAGTGACAACCCATATGCCCATCATTGCTTATGCCAAGAGCTAATAGAAACCCGAGTTTTGGCCGAATTATAATGTTTTCCAAACATGTTTTCTTTTATGACTCATGCATCTAGCAACTAAATCACATCCAAAGTGTTCCATGGCACATAATGCCCTTGCTTTGTGTCAACCCCTAAGTGGTCAAAGATTTTATGGCCATCCCAAACAAAAAAGATTTAACATTCCATCTTAGATTCATGTCCCGCCAAAACCAATCCATTGTCTTGTAGCCTTATTCCATTATGGGCTGACTTTCACGCTCCTTTAAAACCACTCCAATCCAAGTCTCCCATTGAAGAGTCAACATAGTCCTGAAGACCTTACAAATACATTCCATGGATCCCCTAATTTTTTCATAACTCAATCACATGGCTTCGAACCACGCTATAGTCCCATTTAGAAACAATCATGAAATTGTGCTTGAGGATTTGTAGTATAACATAAAACAAATGTTATACTCGACCCCTACCGCTTCAAGCTTCAAATATCCCTGATTCAAATTTCAATGCTCTTTGATTTGGGCTTCGAAACATTTGCTTTGAAAAACACTAGCTTTGAAACATTTAGCTATAGGCTTGAAATGTCCTGCTTCATACCATGAAATATCATGCTTTAAAAAGATCACTTTGAACTTCAAGGAAATCTACTTTAAATGAAGGAGAACCAAATCAATTTTAACAAACTCAGAACAAGCCTTCGAATCACAATTCCACTTTTTTCTGAATGATTTTATCCCCTCTTTGAAGCACCCCTTTAAAGTACCTCCTTTGAAGCATCCTCATTCCGATACACCATCTCCCTTCAATCTTCTTTATAAACATATGGAACTACTCAACTTTACTTTGCATTGACATAAAGTTCATCACTTTGAATCGTAACATCTAAAATCGCTTTGTTGCCCATATCTTTTAAATGTGCATCGAACCTCCTTATTGTTCTTTGAATCTTCCTTGTTGCTTTGAACCCGTCTTTATTACTTATTCATATCCATTTGGTGCTACCTCAAAAGATACGATGTTTCATCGTTTCCAATCATTGGGTTTGATTCGAAGCCCTCTTTGTTATTCATGTCTAACTGCTTCAAAGTGCTATAGATCCCTTGGAGCCGCTTGGTAACCTAATGAGAATTCCTATTTGCTTTGATTCAAAGCTCTTCGACCACTTTTAAGGCATTCATTTTGGATTCGAATCCTCATGCATACTTGAAGTAAATGGCTTCAAGCTGATAGGATGGTTTCAATCCCTCATCTTTGAACTTGAAAACACTACTAGGTTTTCGAATTCCTTCAGAATTTCTCTTGGCATCCTCCGACCAGCTTCGATCATCTCTCAACCATCCAATGTGATCCTAACATGCACAAAACTAAAATTAAATGGTCAAGCGTGGAAGGCAATTCATTGATTCAACCAATAATTTAAGCATTCATATAGTATTTCAATCATTAAAACAAGTCAACCACTAGTTTCAATCATAGATAAATAATAATCCACACATGATCATGGTTCACCATACCATGATCACATATCTGATATAAAACAACATCGGTCATGCTAGATCAAACATATATGTAATCGTATTATATGATTTGATTATCTTAAAGTTCTATGTCCTATAATTACTTGATCTACTTAGTATTTAAGGTTAATTTAACATTTAGATTAACAAATATTTACTAATTAAATCATATGATCTAACACAAAAATGTTAGAGATAAATATAACACACCTGATACCCAAAACAATTAATTGAATATAAATCCACTTTGAACGTAACAATCACGTGTATAGCTGATAGAAATGGTGAGATTAAATCACTTTATGTAGATCCAATCTCTAGTGATAAATAAGAGAAGATTTGATGAAGAATTTAATATATAATTGTGAATTTTAGGGAAGATTAAACTAGTTTTAGGTTTATAGCTAATGAGAAAATAAGGGGACAAAAACTAAAAATAAATCCTCTCAGCTTTTGTTTATAGCCAGACATGTCTAGATTAATGAGTTTGCAAATTTCAGCCCATTGGTACTACTTTAAATTTGGCCAGCAACATTTAAACATAAAGGCGATGATCTGTTTTTTTGGAATGACCACTTAACGGAATGGAAAATCACATTTTGCAAGCAAGGAAAGAGTTATAAAATATAAATTTTCTCTTGTCAAAAGTTATGGACAAACAAGACGTTCCAATTGCAAAACTATCACAAAAGTTTTAGACAAAACCTTGGACATAATAAACCTCCTAAAGAACCACGTCATAAAAAATTATATGATATGACTACATATGAAACATTTTTTTTCAATCCCTTAATACGTAAAATACATGATGTTGCATTCTCCCATTAAGGAATTTTGCCCTTGAAATTTCTAAACAAACAAAAGAAAACATGGTATCTCGCATGCCTACCATCCCGGCAACCAACATATCACAACACAAAAATGTCAAATTTGGAACGGTAATAAAATGTTGCTAAAATTCATTGAAACACTTTTCAAGTGTTGCAAAATAATATGTTTCAAATCTAAAAACACTAGCCTAGAGTTGTAAATAGATAAACTGCAACACTTAGTAAGTGTTTCAAGTTGAGAATCAATAACACGTACAGGGTGTTTCAGATTCATAAACTATAATGCTTAATATACGTTTCAAGTTGTTAATCAACAACACTTGCTGGATAACTAAAAATCAACAACAATTACTTGGTGTTTCAAGTTGATGATCAACATCACTTAGCGAGTATTTCAAATTTATAAACTGCAATACTTAGTAATTGTTTCAAGTTGTTAATCAATAACATTTACTGGAGGTATCAAATAAACAATTTTCAACATTTATTATGTGTTTCAAATTGACAATTAGCAACACTTAAAAAGTATTTCAATTTGACAATTAATTACACATACTTTATGTCTCAAGCTGATAATTCATCACACCACAATGCATTGCAAATACGAGATGTGAAAATTATTTTAAGCTATGCAATTATTTCCTTTAGTCGACAAGAATAGTTTCAATTATTATCCAGATTAAAAATTAAAAAGACATATAAAAAAATCATAAGAAAAATTACTTTTAGAAAAGTTATAACCATGCCTTCAAACGAATGAAATAAGTGCAAATTTACCATAAGCAGATACAAATTTAAGGTTAATAGTAAAACAAAACAATAGACAAAGATAACCAAACTTTCTCATAAAGACTTTTGCCCACTATTGATGACCCGATTCACCGTATTCATGCTTTGAAATCCATATCTACCAAAGCGTCATCATTAACGAAAATTACATAGTCGTTGCAGAAATAAAATTAAATATAATTTCTATAACTACATTTAATAACTTTTAAATTCCAACCATTATTATTTTACCAACAATACTTTAAGAATAATCTAATACGAATAAATAAGCACAAAATTGACCTGTTATAACCCCTTTTTCTTCCTTTCCCACCCCATTGATTCAAAAAATAAAAGTCCACCCCACTATTTACGGTTTCCAACCCTTCACATTCCAAAAATACCCATTTCCTTCTATCTTCTCTTTCCTCGGACCGAAATGTGAGAACACATGTTTTACTTTCCCTAATTCCCCAGTTTAAAGGAAAAAAAACTGAAACAAGAATCGCGATGGAGTAGGAAAGAAGCAAACTTCGACACAGTACGTAATTTTGGTAGTGAATTTTAGCATCTCAAAGAAAAACCCTAGTTTGTTATCATCATCTATTTCATCACCAACCATAACGTGGCTGTGAGGACAAAAACAGTTATGCGACATGTGGTTGTCACAGAAACCATGGTTGTCGCAGACGTGGTTACTATGAACACCTCGTTTTGTACTAGCGTGGCTTGAGTTTCGACTTGTTGTAGCTGGTTCAACAACAAATAGTAAATGACTTGTTAGTTTCGGTTTGTTCTCCTTTTATCTTCTTTTTTTCAATTCTATTTTGTCCTAAATTTTTTTTTTCCTTAAACAATTTTTAGGTTGACTGGTGTTACCAGTAAATTACATGTAAGAAATAATAGTAATTGGTATTTAAACTAATCTGAGATAATAGACTCGATTTGAGATACTTTAATTTTGTTTTGATTATTACAATAACTAAAATTAGTAAAGCATGCATTGTCCTCATTTCTGACTCATACTAAACTCTGTCTTAGATACTCTAATTTTGTTCGAATTTTAGTTAATTGGATGAGGCAATCTTTTATATAGCATGCAAGTTATTAGCAAACTACATGTAACAAAGAATTAAAAAAAAAGTCCAAAAATAATAACTTAATGTGAAACTATGATACAGGCATATCACTACGATCACTATGGTTAACTTTAGATCTAGTTACCAACATCCACGAAAATTGGGTTAGAAATTAGGCATGACAAAAGCAGAAATAAAGCATGTACTGTTATTATTTGATTATTCCTAGGATAAATAAATTTTGAATTGTTTTGTATTAAAATCATACTGTGAAAATTTTAATGACAACCACGTTCGTATCCAATGTTGTTTATCTTATATTCATTCTCTGTCCTTGTGTTTTTAACTGTATTTTCTTTGTAGAAAATTATAAAAAAACAAATACGTAATCCTCTGATGGCTTCTGAAAGAAATCGACGTGTGCAAGCGAGAAATCAAGGAAATATAAATCAAATTAAGGAACAAAATCGAGACGAGCCTGTTTTTCAAGTGCAAAACATAGAGCATGTTATTCAATAACGAAATGTAGATCAACATAACGAAGAGAAACCTTCGCAATACGTTGAACAGTAACTTGCACATGAAGATGTTGGTACTTCTAGTGGCATGCATAATACACAAACTATTTTTGAAGGGACGAAAACTAATGATGTAATTAGTAGGTACTCACATTGCTTTATTGATATGAAATGGAAAGGTATAACTTATAAAATATTATTATGTAAACTGTTTTCTCGGAATAGTATAATACAACGTCAATTTATTTTTTAGGAACGTGATACGCCTTTATGTGTAAATCATGGTACAAAGATTTTAAATTGGAAAATTCCAAGTGGTGCAACAATTTTTAAAGGATATTTGGAATCTTCGGGATTATTTTCTTTACTAGAGGCTTGTTGTAGCTTGGTTAATAGAGTGCTTATATCTTGCTTTGTCGAGCGTTGGCATCTCAAGTCAAATACTTTTCACTTACCATTTAGCAAAATGACTGTAACATTAGATGATGTTGCATCTTTGCTACATATTCCGGTTGAAGGATCGCCAATACGAAAATACAGTTATTCTCGAAATGAGATGATTAATTTGGTTGTCAATAATTTGGGGATAAGTGGTGAAGAAGTAGAAAATATTATGAAGGACAGTATTGGATATAAATTAACATAACTAAATTGTATGAAATATTTGATGGAGTTTGTGATAATTGGGAAGAAGAAAAAATTAAACAAGTTGCTCATGCATATCATTTGTATTTATTGGGGAACACATTATTCGTGGATAAAAGTAAATCTCATGTGTCCGTCCATTATTTAAATCAAACTGGTAACTTGGATGAAGTTCGTAGTTATTCTTGTGGTTTGGCAATTCTATGTTGGCTGTATAGATAAACTGGTCTTGCGAGTACAACAGAAGTGAAATAAGTTGCTGGTTTTCTCTAACAGTTGGAATCATGGATATGTGGGCATTTTTTTTATTTGCATCCATCAACTAATGTTTACCTTGAAATTTCACCCAGAAAGGCTCGTTGGGATCCAACAAATGATTGTCGTGCATCTTATAAGGAACTAAGAGTTTATCTTTATAATATTCAAGAGCATGAGGTATGACATTAAGTTTGAATCATCTAAATGTGTCTTTTTTTATATAAGTTATAACAACTTCATCATTTAAAAAAAAAAATAGGTAATCTTTAATCCATACATGCATGCAAGAGAATACTATAACAACCCGGAAAATCGAAACCAATTTAAAATTTTTATTTTAGCAATTTTAATGGATTTTGAATATTTAAAATAATTTATTTTAAATAATAATGACCAAAAATTTATTTTAATCGAAGTTAGAATGAATAAATTTATTTTAATTATAAAACGAGCCTGAAATGGCAGGGCAGTTTGAAAATTCGATTTCAAATTTCAATTGAATGTACAGGATTCAAAATAAACCAGATTTCAGTAAAACCAAAAGTATTTAAATCTGTTTAAAGATATCTTTCCAATGAATCTGAAAAATTGAAATTTCATAATGGAAATCAAAAGTTATGCCTAGTTTAAAATTCAGAACAACCGCTATGGAATTTATATATATATATATATATATATATATTGATATAAAAAAATAGCCATTTTGCAAACGACTTTCGTTTTCGACGAAACCACTTTTGTTGGATCGGGAATGTCAAATTATTGTTAGATTCCAATTTTCATCATTTTTGAAATTAATGAGCATAGTAAATTAAAACGTGTTTTGTCAATTTCAGTCAAATTGGATCGACCAGAAAATAGCCATTTTTCAAACGATCTCAAATTTGACGAAATTAGTTTTGTTAGGACCGTATCATCAAAACATAGCTAGATATAATTTTTCTGTAATTTTTAGAGTCAGTATGTCGCCTTGGTAAATTTAATTGTACGTTTAAATTGAATATATAACGATTTATATTTTAATTCTGATAAAAAACTATCAAAACAACCGAACTGGCTTACGAAACATATCCCATTGTGTTCACAATAGGGCTATTTGGCTAGCGGCGACAATCGTTGGGTCTCGTTTAGAGTTCATAGTGATAAACAGATAATAAGTTAATTAATTAATTAATTAATATTATGAATCTATTATATAAAGGGCCCAATAACCGAGTAAACCCTAATCCCTCTCAACGCACACAACCGCCACTTTAAACCGACGGCCCTCTTCCTTCAACCCTTCTCCTCCTTTTTTCTTCAAATCCATTCATTAATTTCAGCAAATTAAAAGCGCAAGACGGAAGAGAATCACAAGATCTAGAGCACCAAAGGCTATGATCAATTTTAATGCCCTGGTTCGCTCAGATTTCCGCCGCAAACTCACTTCGTTGCGAGGCGTTTTCTAGTGCCCTAGGGATTTCGAGCTTGGCGCAGTGCCAGGCGATGGTGGAGCTCTCGATGACCAACATTATGGAATTCTCCGATTGATCGCAAGGCAAGCACGACACTGGGGATTTGGATCCCTTGTTTCCGACATTGGGTCTGAACATAAATGAACATACACGAAGAAGAAGAAGATAGAAAAGGCAGCATTTATTTGTGTTATGGTAAACGTTAATGATTTTATTTAATCAAGTTAATTATATTTTTAAAGGTTTAAAAATCGTTAGTTAGAAATCAAATTTTTATTTAAAAATCATTAGTTAAAAATCAAAAGAACATGGTTTATAAAAATCAAAAGAACATGGTTTATAAAAATCAAAAGAACATTGTTTATAAGAATAAAAAGAACATTTTTTATAAAAATATAAAGAGCATTGTTTTTAATAATAAAAAGGACATTCTTTTAAAAATAAAAAGAGCATTCTTTTTGAATAAAATTAGCATTGTTTTGAATAGTAAATTTTACACTATTTTGATAAATAAAACAAACATTGTTTTGATAAAATAAACATTGTTTTGATAAATAAAACAAACATTGTTTGTAAAATGAAATATACATTGTTCTGTAAAACAAAATATACATTGTTTTGTAAATAAAATATACATTGTTTATGTGTAAATTTTCCAATATAATAACATTGTTATAAAAATGAAATTTTTATAAAGAAATAGCTTAAAATAAGAATATGGTTTTTATATAACATGGATTAAGAATGTAATTTTTAATACATAACACGTGAAACAAATTGCGACGGAACTGACTGAAAGCAGAATAGAGTTCAAATCGTTCGCTAAATACTGGCGGAGTGGAAACCAAAGGTGAGAATTCCTCACTAAAATTTTTGCACTGTTATTTATTTATTTTCATAACTGAAAAATATATAGAATTGCTAGTTTATATTTTTATCAGTTTAACCGTTATAAACTGTATACAGTGCTTGTTAGATCACCTTCCTCGTCCACAAACCATGGACGATTTAAATTGCCTGTATTGCATGTTATTTGTGATGTGAAATGTTTAACACATTAAAAATGTTAATATTAATAGGATAGTGAAATTAAATTATAAATATTCATTTATAATTTGAACAGTGAAAATTGATTAAATTTCTTAACCAATAATTTATTTAAATAAACTGTTGTTTGAAAACCCCACATGGGTATTGGGATGATATTTGACTGTAACGACCCGGAAAATCTGAACCAAATTAAAAATTTTAAATTGGCTAAAATAGTGGATTTTAAATATTTAAAATAAATATTTTAAATAATAGCAATGAAAAGTGAGTTTGAATCGACGTTTGAAAACGAATATAATTAATTCTATTTATAAACAAGGCCTGAAATGGCGCTGCAGTTTCAAAAATTGAATTCAAACTTTGTCGGACTGTACCGGGTGCAAAACAAAACGGATTTGAGTGAAACCAAAAATATTTAAATCTGTTAGTGAATACCTTTCTAACGAATCTGAAAATTCGAAGTTTCATAGCGGAAAGCAAAAGTTATGGCCAAATGAATTTTCAGAAAGGTCGCTATGGAATTTATATAGCCCGTGAATTGGCCATTTTGCAAACGACCTCGGAATTCGACGAAACAACTTTTGTTGGATCCGGAATGTGAAGTTATTGCTAGGTTTCAAATTTCATAATTTTTAAAGCTAGTATGTGAGCGTGGCAAAGGAAAACATGTTTTGGTCAATTACCGTTAAATTGGATCGACCAGAAATGGGCCTTTTTGCAAACGGTCTCAGAATTCGACGAAACTAGTTTTGTTGGGACTGTATTGCCAAAATATAGCTAGATTTATTTTTTTGGAATTTTTCGAATCAGTTTGTGGCCCTGACAAATTGAAATGTACATTCAAATCAAATATTGAATGTTTTATATTTTAATTTGAATGAAAACTGACTGAAACATACGAATGGGCCTTCGAAACATATCCCATTATGTTCGGAATGAGGGTAAAACGCTAAGGACGACAGTCGTTGGGTTTGAATTAGAGTTCGTGGCGAGAAACCCTATTTTCTGAAATAAATACTCTCCCGGCCAATCAGAAAATAAAAAAAATAAAAATAAAATAAAAGGCGCATCGTATTTTCCCTCTCCTCGAAGCAGATCGTCGGCGGAAACCAGTTCAAAACTTCCCAATCAATTTCCGGCCGCCACAAACCTCGTTGACCCCTGACCCTTTGCAACTTTTTGAAGATCTCTCCGAGCTCTTCAAATCCATAGCAGCCTCACCACCCCTCGTCGCCTCAGTCTCGAGATCCACGCCCACGAAGTGGCCACATTCACCGCGCCGCCCAGCCCGCGCCTGACCACCGAACTGCAGGAGACCCTCATCGCCAGGAAGCCCTCTCGTAGCTCTAGGCCGTGGTACCCTTCGATCGTCTCCACGCTGCTCGGTTCTCGCGAAAAACTAAAACCTAGTTTTGAACAGGTTTGAAATCATACGGCTTTGTTTATTTTCCGTTGTTTTAACACCTTTAAACCGTTGCAAACTTGTAAAAATCATATCTTTTTCGTGTGTTGACGAAATTCAGTGAAACAAGAGACAGTGGACTCGTGCGGACGTCTTCTACTTTTTAGAAGAGACCGCATATTTTTCTGATCCTTCTGCTATTTTTGGTGGAGTGGAACCTAATATGAGATTTCTAATTTATAAATGATATGGAAAACGACGATGTATAAATTATATAGTCGATGTATGAGTTATATAAGCGTTGTACACCTCATGTATAAGTGTTGTATAAGTTGTACGTTCGATGTATAAGTTGTATATGCATTGTAAAAATTATATATGTTATGAAATAGAAGTGAAATGCTATATATATATATACGCCCCTCGTCCACAAACCATGGACGATATTTATTGGTTGTGATTGGTGTGAAAATTGATTGATAGCGAATGGTTGATTGGAATTGTTTGTGGTTGATATTGATTGATTGTGGTAAAAAAATACACGTTTGTGGTTGAGAAATATTTGGTTGAAACCACATAGGATTAGTTCGTGGAAATGAAATAAATATACATGCCGCCTGCGTGCGAACTAGATGCATGATTTCCCCATTGTCAAAAACCGCGAGGTTTTAAGGTAGAGCGAGGAGCCGTACTAGGGACGGTCCCGGTTTTAACTGCCCTGCCGTTATGCTGCCGAAATTTTGAATAATATTCATGTGTTAGAATTATTTTCATTTGTTGAAACTATATTTATTCGTTGAATAGAAAACCTTTATGTGTTGTTGAAACTCATTCGTTGAATAAAAATTCATGTGTTGAATGGTATTCGTGTTTTAAATATAAAAATCACATTTTTACTCTATATATATAAACTATAGAAAACCTTCATGTGTTGAATCGATATTCATTCGTTGGATAAAAATTCATGTGTTGAATGGTATTCGTGAATTAAATATAAAAATCACATTTTTATCTATTTATATAAACTATAGAAAACCTTCATGTGTTGAATTGAAATTCATTCGTTGAATAGAATTCATGTGTTGAAAGGTATTCGTGTTTTAAATATAAAAATCACATTTTTATCTATATATACAAACTATAGAAAACCTTCATGTGTTGAATCGAAATTCATTCGTTGAATTGAAATTCATGTGTTGAATGGTATTCATATTTTGAAAGAAATTGTTTTATAATAAAAATCCAATTTTTATCACCGATATTAACTATATAAAATAGTCGAGTTTTGAAATAAATTGTTTTACATTAAAAATCACATTTTTATTATATACATGAATTGTTAAAAGTAGCGAAGTGTTGAAATAGAAGACAGTTGGATAAAAATATAATTTTTATCAAATGTATGAAAAGAATATAGCTTTGAAATCGAAGAATCGATATATATATGTATAAATAGAATTAAAATATATCGAATAACGAAGCTGCAGTTCGTATTTTGAAACCGTGATTTCAAACGATTAGTGCGGGAGATCCAACCATCGGATTTTCCCGAAATCGCAACCGTTGGGTTCGCTTTGGAAATATCTTTCCAACGGCACCAACTTTGTAAAAATCCAACTGTTGGATTGTCTGGAATGTTTAATTCAAATATGAAGAAAAACAGCGCCAGAATCGATTATATTTATATATTTATATAAATATAATTATATAAAATCGAATAACGACGCTGCAGTTTGTATTTTGAAATCGAAACTTCAAACGATTATACCGGGAGATCCGACCGTCGGAATTTCCCGAAATTGGAACCGTTGGATTCGTTTTGAAAAGATCTTTCTAATGATGTAAATTTTGTGAAGATCCAATGGTTAGATTTTTAGATATGTGTAAATCAAATCTGAAGAAAAACAGCGCCACGGTCGCGTTATGGCCCGAAGCGTCGTTTTGAATAAATTGGCTATTTTAAAATAAATAAAAATAGCGATAAATCGTTATAAAATATTATAAACGATATGGATGTGAAATTTAGAAACTAACCGAAGGTTGGCTTAGTCGAATGGTTTCCTGGGTGTTGATCTGATGTTGGTTTCGGCCTTCGGGGTTAATATTTGGGGAATCGTTCTCTTACTGATTAACGATTAGTGACTAATGGATTGAATTGATGCGTATGTATGTTAGTGTTGCACTTATTTATTATACACGAGTTGCTCAGAAAGACCGGGTTTATCCCATTCTGAATAACTGAATCGACGATAAGAAGTCGAAGATGAAGACGGTGGTCGAAGACCGGAGATATTCACCTCGTTTGGATGGTAACCGAGGTCCTGATTGGGAGGCATCCCGAAATATGGATAATGAGTGGTGATCGTCCAGACGTACGTGATCTATGGGTTTGCGAGGTATATAGTGCCTTCGGTTTCGTTCATACCCAGAACGGACTTGCAAATGGACAGTGTGTCAGACATTGGAATTTATTCTGTGTGATTGATAGCTATCAGTTGCACGGTGTGAATTGCCTGTGTGGCATGCTAAGATGCAGTGATCATGGCTTCTGTTGAAAAGCAAAGTCTTGTGGTGATGATCAAAGCACCGCCTGTGTGGCGTAGCTTTGTGTATAATGTGAAATCGCGAGCCTTACACCCCGGTATGGACCAGAAACGGGAGAGGACATCAGGGGGGACGTGCGTTTTCTTTCTAGCTAGAAGTGGCGTCAATGGTTTTACACGCCCTGACGAGTTTAACTTAAATGGTTGTTACTGTTGCGAGGCGCCCCGGGAATATCGGTCGATCCGGGACCGACGGAGTCATTCGTTGGCTCCTTTACGCCCCAAAGGGCGGAGGAACGCATTGTTCAGGCATTATAATCCACTTCGTGTGGACCGGCCCTGACGATCCAAGGTACGGTTGCGGCTGTGCTTGAAACTCGGGCTAGACTGTGACGGCCCGCCCCGCACCAACCGACATTTACTCCAAAAGTGCGTTGTGCACATGCCCAGTTAACACGGAACGGGTCGTCAGAAGGAAAACGAAGAAGGAAACGAACATACAAAGAACCTGTAGAATGTCTCACAGCGCATAGTATAAAATATAATAACAACATACTTGACATAAAACAGGAGAGACAGTGCATAAGCTGAAAATCAGAACTAAACATCATAGCAGCGGAAATTCAGAATACAGCTTATTACAACTTTCAAACTGTCTCTAAGCAAAAGTAAGATAAATGAGGTACACTACTAATGCCCAAGTAGCGACCACCAACGACACAGGGAGAATGTGTATATATATATATATATATATATATATATCATACGTGGTAGCCTCCTGCCCGCCTCCGAATCAGCTACTCGCGCATCACCAGCTAACCTGTCTCTAGTCTGCTCGTGTGAGCGCCTAGAGTAATAAGAGGAGACATAAAACTCTGGGTCAGACATAAAGCCTGGTATGAGCGATAAGCATCTAAAGTGAACAATAACAGGTAGACTAAAACATACCTGAACCTGGACCTGCAACCAAAGAGTTAGCACTACATACTGTACAACACTCTAAGGTATCATATCAAACAGTGTAAAGATACGGAGGTGGGGGAGGTGTGCATGTCATAATGATGGCAAACAATCAAGCATAGCATCCATCCTCACATCTCTCACTCAGTGCGTAAAGCATACGATATTCACCACTTCGATCACCCAACATACCTTGCTACGATCACTTTGCCCCATGAAGTCATAAATGGCTTCATTGCACTGATAACGTAGCCACCAATCCTTTGCTATGTCCACTTTGCCCCATGGAGTCACAAGAAGCCCACTGCACTGGCTCATAGCCTTACTAATCCTTACTATGTCCACTCTGCCCCATGGAGTCACAAGAACCCCACTGCACTGGCTCATAGTCTTACTACGCATCACCTTGCCCCTCAGGTCGTAATGACCCTACTGCACTGATAACGTAGTCTTGCTACCATCACTTTGCCCCTCAGGTCATAATGACCCTACTGCACTGATAAGTAGCCCATCATTCATTTTTAGCGGTGAATCGAAGTTATGAACGTCGACAACTCCTTAGCACACGTCCCGCAGCAAAGCCCAACTCATGAAGTGAACTCATTGGTTCCCAACTGGTTCCGGGATCCTGAGCTCTAACTTCCATTTGGACTACCTTTGCATCTCGGGTTATTGGTCATCACCATCGAATCGGATCGGATCAGCCTTCAACTTTCTTCATCGGATCGGATCGGGCTCATCTGGTTCGGAGTCCAGCTTTCCTCGTCTCCACGGTTCGGATCGAGTTACGCCGTCAGCTCGTGGTCACCCATTCGGATCGGATCGGGGTCACCTATTCGGATCGGGTCGTGATCACCCATTCGGATCGGGTCGGGGTTCCTCCTTCAAGTCAGTTTGTGCTTCCCCTACTGGTCGGGTCGGGTGCAACTTCCCAGGTAGTCAGCTCGTGAGCTTCTGAAGTGAATCGGATCGTGCTCCTCCCTTCGGATCGTGGCTCCTCATCAATCTGGATCGGATCGTGGAGAGGATTCGCAATCGGGGGTAGACATGCGAATCGCTGTCTTCGGATCGGATCGTGGCATATGCCCACGATCGGTTCGTGTCGGGTTAAGGGGGTCCGATCCGATCCCACCTGCAACTTCCTGCAGTTTTTCCAGCGAGCAGTTTACGCCATTCGACGACGTTTTCGACCATTCTAACTATTGAAATCAATCACAAAGCATTTCATACAGTCATAGCAACATACATAATCAACCACAAACATCAAAACATCAATATGATAGGTTAAAATGGATCAAACATACCCAAAATCCCATATTTCCCCTTAAGCATGTTTAGGTGAAACTAATGGTAGGATTAGCAAAACTTAACCAAATTAACCCAAATTCATATCAGAGGTCTAAAACATCATTTAGAAATTTATAAACATTTTTCCCGAATTTTATCATGTTTAAATTCGCTAATTAACACTAATCACCTCTAATTAGCCATAATTAGTGTAAATCTATTCAAATCACTCACCTTAGCCACAAAATAAACTAAGATCTAAAATAATTCTTTGATTTAATGTGAATCTCAATGCCAAACAGCAGCTCCTTTGTTGATTTGGTGAAGATCCTCCTTGATTAGGGGTTGCTAAGCAAAATCCTTGACCAAAAGATGATTTGGAGGTGATTTAGAGGTTAGAGGCCATTTTTAGGGATCCTTGGTGATAAGTGGAGGCTAGAAAACTGAAATGGAATGATTCTCCATCTCATTTCAGCCCTCCCATAACCCTAATCCCGAAATGGGTTATGGGCCTACTCACTAATCACCCGATTTGGCCCGGTTAAGCAGTTTTTCACCCTCCAAACCTTGTTTCAGCCATATCTCCCTAACGGTAAGTCCGTTTGGCTATTATGACCACTCTACGGAAAGGTAAACCACTAAACGAATCCAATGGAAGTGGTTTCAAGTCAAAATTCCTTTCCAATCAAAAGTTATGGCCAAAACAGTACCAACTAGGGGTAAAATGGTCATTTAAAAATTGACAAAAATCATGAACATGGGAAATGACCCTAATAGATGTTTCCCAAAGGTACATGACCATACAACTTCACCTGGGAAAGAAATAAATATTCTACGATCCTATGGTGTGTAGAATACGGGTCATTACACTCTCCCCCCCTTAAGAAATTTCGCCCCCGAAATTCCCTAATCAAAACACACACAAAGGTTCCCGCATGCCTATCAATCATAAAACAACAATCAAACATGCAACCAAGCAAAACAAGTCTATGCTAGCATGCGGAAAAACTAAATTACGAAATAAGTCTTACCAGGCAAAGAGTTCTGGATATGCCTCCCTAATGCTTTCCTCTGTCTCCCAAGTACAATCATTCTTGTTCTCGCCCCACTGAACCTTGACTAGCTTCACCGCCTTCCTTCGAAGTTGCTTCGTATCGTGCCCCACAATACGAATCGGCTTGCGGTTCCCAACCGCCTCGGGTTCTACTTCGAAGTCCTCTAACTGATCAGGTGAAATAGTCATATCTGAGTCGTGAACGAACTTCCTTAATTGGGAAACATGAAATACATTGTGAACTCCCGCCATCTTCTCTGGTAAGCCAACTCTATACGCCAAATTCCCGACAAGTTCAAGGACAGGGAATGGGCCAACAAATCTTGGTGCTAATTTGCCTCTCCTGCCAAATCGTATTACGCTCTTCAACGGAGAGATCTTGACAAACACCAAGTCACCAACGGAGAATTTCAAGTCTCTTCTCCTCTTATCAGCATAACTCTTCTGCCTATCTTGGGCAGCTTTCATTCGTTGCTGAATGATCCTAATCTTATCCGAAGTTTCTCTCACCACATCTGGTCCAAGCACAAACTTCTCGCCAGTCTCTATCCAACATGATGGTGAGTTGCACGGTCTTCCATACAAAGCTTCATATGGAGCCATACCGATACTGGATTGGTAGCTATTATTATATGCAAACTCTACTAGATGCAAATGGTCATCCCATGATCCACAAAAATCCAATATACAAGCTCTCAAGAGATCTTCCAATATACGATTCACCCTCTCCGTCTGACCGTCGGTCTGAGGATGATATGCGGTACTGAGATGTAATCTTGACCCTAGAGCCTCTTGTAAGCTCTTCCAAAACCCACTAGTGAACAACGGGTCTAGGTCACTCACAATACTTTTGGGTACTCCATGAAATCTCACTACCCACTTCATATACAATTCTGCCAATTTGGCTGCCGTCCTGGTCGATTTGACTGGTATAAATCTTGCGCTCTTAGTCAATCGATCCACAATTACCCAAATACTATCATGTCCCGATCTAGTCCTTGGTAAACCATCGATGAAATCCATCGAGACTTGCTCCCATTTCCATTCGGGAATTTCTAATGGTTGCAACAACCCACTAGGCTTCTTTTGCTCGGCTTTAACTAGTTGGCAATTCATGCATTTGGATATGAACTTCCCAACGTCTCTTTTCATCCCTTCCCAGTAGTAAGTCTGTCTCATGTCTCGATACATCTTATTACCACCGGGATGTATAGTCAGTTTTGAGTGATGACATTCTTTAAGCACTTCATCTCTCAAACCATTCACGTTGGGCACAACTAGTCTTCCATTCTTTCGAAGCCATCCCTCTCGATCAAGCCCATACACATTCACCTCCTCATCGATACCCATCTCTAACCTGGAGATGATTTCTAATAGACTAGGATCGTTCCTCTGGCTAGAACCAATCCGCTCTATCAAAGTGGGTCTGATCGTCAAACTAGCTAGCATAACTGGATCCAATTCGCACTTTGGTCTGAAATTAAACCCCGCGATATACTCCAGTTGCTTCCATTCAAGAAACATTGCCCCTAAACTGGCATGTCTCCTACTCAAGGCATCGGCTACCGCATTACCTTTCCCAGGTGTGTATGCGATATCAAAATCATACGAAGCCAAGAACTCTAACCATCTCTGCTGACGGAGATTCAGATCTTTCTGGGAGAAGAGATACTTTAACGATTTATGATCAGTAAACAGCTCAAATCTTTCTCCCAAGAGATAGTGTCTCCACATCTTCAGCGCAAATACAATCGCTGCTAATTCCAAATCATGGGTAGGATACTTCTTCTCATGCGGCTTTAGTTGTCGACTAGCATAAGCTACTACCCTACCTCCTTGCATCAATACTGCACCCAGTCCGGTACCACAAGCATCCGTGTATACCATCATCTCTTCATTCCCTTTAGGAATGACTAACACTGGCGCACGCGTCAACCTCTCCTTTAGACTCTTGAAGGCATCCTCACACACTCTGTCCCAGACGAAGGACTGATTCTTCTTAGTCAACTGAGTCAACGGTGCTGCAATCTTGGAGAAGTCCTGGATAAACTTACGATAATATCCAGCTAATCCCAAGAAACTTCTTACATCTGTAGCATTCTTGGGTGTAGGCCAATCCTGTACCGTAGCCACCTTCGCAGGGTCCACGGCAATACCACTCTCTGAAACAACATGGCCCAAGAATCTTACTTCCCTTCTCCAAAAATGACATTTTGAGAATTTCGCTTTCAATTGGTGCTTCCTCAACACCTCCATCACTATCCTCAAGTGTCCCTTGTGTTCCTCCTCTGTCCTTGAGTAAACAAGGATGTCATCCACGAACACAAGAACAAACTTATTCAACTGATCTCTGAATACTCGATTCATAAGATCCACAAAGTAGGCTGGTGCATTGGTCAACCCAAACGGCATGACCAACCACTCATAAAATCCAGACGGCGTCCTAAATGCCGTTTTCGGAACACTCTCATCCGCTACTCGAAGCTGATGAAATCCTGTCGCGAGGTCCAACTGGGAGAACACTCTAGCTCCTTCCAGTTGATCAAACAAATCATCTATCCGCGGTAGAGGATACTTATTCTTCCTCGTCACCTTATTCAACTCGCGATAGTCCACACACAAGCGAAGGGAACCATCTGCCTTAGTGGCAAACACAACTGGTGCTCCCCACTCGGAGACACTCCTTCTAATAAATCCCTTCTTCAAAAGATTGCTGACTTGCACCCCGAGCTCTCGCTGCTCCCTTGGTGCCATACGACGAAGTGGCATCACTATAGGTCTGGCATCTTTCACTAAATCTATACGGAACTCAATCTCTCGGTGTGGTGGAAGCCCGGTCACCTCCTCGAAGACGTCCGGATACTGGCCAACCACGGGCACATCTGACAACTCATCCTGCGGGATGTCGAGGGAATTTACAAAACTAGCCATAACCCCATCACTAGGTAGACTACCAAACACTACCCTTCGCCCATCATCCGCCCTCACTGTCACCAAAAAGCCCTCACAGTCTACCACCACCCCGTATCTTTGGAGCCAATCGACTCCCAATATAATGCCATACCCAGTAAAGCCCAAAACAAAGCAATCACATACAAACATACATCCATGACTCGATAAGACCAAATTCCTGCAAATCATACTAAGGCTAGTTGAACCACCAATCGGGTTCGTCACAATCAATGGTCTATCGACTATCTCGGGTTCCAGTCCCAACCTATCTACCAGGTCACTAGATATGAAGGAACGGGAAGCCCCAGTATCAAACAAAACTCGAACTGGTATATCATAAATAGAAAACATACCTTGAATAACAACATTCTTTCCTTTCTCCGCCGCAGTTGGGGCATTCGACGAAGAAGGAACAGCATCAATAGCATATGCTTTCACAATCTGCTTCTCCTTAAGAGGTTGCGGACACTTATCCTTCTGATGTCCCACTTGACCACAGTTGTAGCACTTCCTTTCCGCTGGCTTGGCCCGACATTCTTTAGCATAATGGCCTTTCTTACCACAGCTGAAGCACTCAACATCCTTCTTGCTCTTTTTCTGGCCACCTTTCGATTGGTCCTGCTTCCTCTTATTCTGAGAGTTATTCTTGCCTCCACCGCCTGCTTGCGGCTTTGGCCCTTCTGCAGATGCAGCCTCAATCTTTGACTTAGGGTAAAGACTCTCTGATCTCAAAGCCTTCCCCACAATCGATTCAAAAGTCTCATCGATGTGGTTAATAAGCCTTTCCCCCAAGTATCCATCCAAACCAGTAATGAACTTCTCATTCTTCTTTTCAGGAGTATCGATAAGAGATAGTCCATACTTCGACAAAGTGTCGAACTCAGCAATATAATCAGAAACTACCCTTCCGTTCTGCTTGAGTTCCAAGAACCTCTTAAACAACACTGATTTCTGGGCAGCTGGGATAAACTTCTCGCTAAAGCGAGCCTTGAACTGAACCCAAGTGACTTGATCCTCTGGAGTAGCTGTTCTAATGGCGTTCCACCAATTCATCGCTCGCCCTTGCAGCTGACGAGACGCTAGCCTTCTCTTCATCGCATCCTCAAGACCCAAGTCATCGAAGATACAGTCACAACTATCCATCCAATCTTGAACATCTGTGGCCGACTCCGTCCCATGGAACGGCTTCCCACCAAGATTAGTGTAATCTTTGCACAACTTGGCGAAATCGACCCTAGGCGCCTGCACTACTGGGCCAACACCAACTCCGGGATTGGGAACTGCCCCTAACACTTCTCTAAGCATGTCTCTCACGAGGTTAGTAAACATCGCCCTCATGTCAGCGGCATCCCCTTGGTTGGTTCCTCTACCAGCACCCCTCGTGTCTCGGCTCATCGTCAATCTGAAAAAGGGAAACGATTAACGACCCCATAGTGGTGCTAGTGCAGTGCGACTTCATTCTTATACTACTAATAGTATATATACATAGCTTTTGAAAACCAAAGTAATCACAAATACGCGCTCTCATATACGTACTATCTCTCCCTAGTGTCTTTCCCTAGGTTAACTACGCAACCTAGAGCTCTGATACCAAGTGTGACGGCCCGCCCCGCACCAACCGACATTTACTCCAAAAGTGCGCTGTACACATGCCCAGTTAACACGGAACGGGTCGTCAGAAGGAAGAAGGAAACGAACATACAAAGAACCTGTAGAATGTCTCACAGCGCATAGTATAAAATATAATAACAACATACTTGACATAAAACAGGAGAGACAGTGCATAAGCTGAAAATCAGAACTAAACATCATAGCAGCGGAAATTCAGAATACAGCTTATTACAACTTTCAAACTGTCTCTAAGCAAAAGTAAGATAAATGAGGTACACTACTAATGCCCAAGTAGCGACCACCAACGACACAGGGAGAATGTGTATATATATATATCATACGTGGTAGCCTCCTGCCCGCCTCCGAATCAGCTACTCGCGCATCACCAGCTAACCTGTCTCTAGTCTGCTCGTGTGAGCACCCAGAGTAATAAGAGGAGACATAAAACTCTGGGTCAGACATAAAGCCTGGTATGAGCGATAAGCATCTAAAGTGAACAATAACAGGTAGACTAAAACATACCTGAACCTGGACCTGCAACCAAAGAGTTAGCACTACATACTGTACAACACTCTAAGGTATCATATCAAACAGTGTAAAGATACGAAGGTGGGGGAGGTGTGCATGTCATAATGATGGCAAACAATCAAGCATAGCATCCATCCTCACATCTCTCACTCAGTGCGTAAAGCATACGATATTCACCACTTCGATCACCCAACATACCTTGCTACGATCACTTTGCCCCATGAAGTCATAAATGGCTTCATTGCACTGATAACTTAGCCACCAATCCTTTGCTATGTCCACTTTGCTCCATGGAGTCACAAGAACCCCACTGCACTGGCTCATAGCCTTACTAATCCTTACTATGTCCACTCTGCCCCATGGAGTCACAAGAACCCCACTGCACTGGCTCATAGTCTTACTACGCATCACCTTGCCCCTCAGGTCGTAATGACCCTACTGCACTGATAACGTAGTCTTGCTACCATCACTTTGCCCCTCAGGTCATAATGACCCTACTGCACTGATAAGTAGCCCATCATTCATTTTTAGCGGTGAATCGAAGTTATGAACGTCGACAACTCCTTAGCACACGTCCCGCAACAAAGCCCAACTCATGAAGTGAACTCATTGGTTCCCAACTGGTTCCGGGATCCTGAGCTCTAACTTCCATTTGGACTACCTTTGCATCTCGGGTTATTGGTCATCACCATCGAATCGGATCGGATCAGCCTTCAACTTTCTTCATCGGATCGGATCGGGCTCATCTGGTTCGGAGTCCAGCTTTCCTCGTCTCCACGGTTCGGATCGAGTTACGCCGTCAGCTCGTGGTCACCCATTCGGATCGGGTCGGGGTCACCTATTCGGATCGGGTCGTGATCACCCATTCGGATCGGGTCGGGGTTCCTCCTTCAAGTCAGTTCGTGCTTCCCCCACTGGTCGGGTCGGGTCGGGTGCAACTTCCCAGGTAGTCAGCTCGTGAGCTTCTGAAGTGAATCGGATCGTGCTCCTCCCTTCGGATCGTGGCTCCTCATCAATCTGGATCGGATCGTGGGGAGGATTCGCAATCGGGGGTAGACATGCGGATCGCTGTCTTCGGATCGGATTGTGGCATATGCCCACGATCGGTTCGGGTCGGGTAAAGGGGGTCCGATCCGATCCCACCTGCAACTTCCTGCAGTTCTTCCAGCGAGCAGTTTACGCCATTCGACGGCGTTTTCGACCATTCTAACTATTGAAATCAATTACAAAGCATTTCATACTGTCATAGCAACATACATAATCAACCACAAGCATCAAAACATCAATATGATAGGTTAAAATGGATTAAACATACCCAAAATCCCATATTTCCCCTTAAGCATGTTTAGGTGAAACTAATGGTAGGATTAGCAAAACTTAACCAAATTAACCCAAATTCATATCAGAGGTCTAAAACATCATTTAGAAATTTATAAACATTTTTCCCGAATTTTATCATGTTTAAATTCGCTAATTAACACTAATCACCCCTAATTAGCCATAATTAGTGTAAATCTATGCAAATCACTCACCTTAGCCACAAAATAAACTAAGATCTGAAATAATTCTTTGATTTGATGTGAATCTCAATGCCAAACAGCAGCTCCTTTGTTGATTTGGTGAAGATCCTCCTTGATTAGGGGTTGCTAAGCCAAATCCTTGACCAAAAGATGATTTGGAGGTGATTTAGAGGTTAGAGGCCATTTTTAGGGATCCTTGGTGATAAGTGGAGGCTAGAAAACTGAAATGGAATGATTCTCCATCTCATTTCAGCCCTCCCATAACCCTAATCCCGAAATGGGTTATGGGCCTACTCACTAATCACCCGATTTGGCCCGGTTAAGCAGTTTTTCACCCTCCAAACCTTGTTTCAGCCATATCTCCCAAACGGTAAGTCCGTTTGGCTATTATGACCACTCTACGGAAAGGTAAACCACCAAACGAATACAATGGAAGTAGTTTCAGGTCAAAATTCCTTTCCAGTCAAAAGTTATGGCCAAAACAGTACCAACTAGGGGTAAAATGGTCATTTAAAAATTGACCAAATTCATGAACATGGGAAATGACCCTAATAGATGTTTCACAAAGGTACATGACCATACAACTTCACATGGGAAAGAAATAAATATTCTACGATCCTATGGTGTGTAGAATACGGGTCATTACATAGACAGTCTCGAATTCGGTAAGGACTATCTTTTGCCTTTGTTCATGACGGAATTCCAATTTCCAAATACGACACCGTGCGGTTTTGATTGTATATATATATATATATATATATATATGGCGACATGATATATGGTACCCATGCCGTCTATGATTGATAGTTATGATTGAAATTGTTTTTGAAACATATAAACACTAGTAATAATATCAAATGCTTTTGTTTTATTCGTATCAATCATATTTTGGTCATTATAAGGTAAAACTCTATCCTCCAGTTTGCGTTGCATTGTGTGATGGGAACTGAGTCTTATAATGGCTTCATTTTTTATAAAAAGCATTGCGATGTTTAAAGGAATGATTTGTTTTAAAGCTCTGGCAATCCAATGGGTAAAACCCGTTCCACGAAAGTGGCATGGTCCTGTGATTAGCCATATTTGAAATGTGTTGAATAGATTTCTCATACCAGTCCCATGACTGACTCGTAGTTTGTTTCACTTTCAAACTCGGGTGCCCCTTTTTCTACACCGGCAGCCTTGTATTCAGATTTAGCAGGCTTTATCCGGATAGCTGGAGCTGAAGATGGATTCGATCATTTATCTCTTTTTATGCTGTTCAACTCCTATTGTACATTATGTTTATTTCCTCTGTAGACATTTATGTATAGCTGAACTGTATTTGTACTAAGTATGATCCTGTATACTGAGTAACTCTGATGTTTATGTTTATCCAGTGTATTATTTGTTCATTATCTGGTGTATTTATTTTATTTTATTCTGCTATTATCTGTTTATGTGTTATATTCCAAAGATTACCCTTGTCACCGTCTGTACGGGAAATGGGGTTGTCACATCGACATACACTAGTCCCAGTATTTAGTTGTATGTCAATTGACGGATTGGCAGCCTGTGATGAGCGTTATTAATTTATTCTAATGCTCACACAATTGTAAATTTCACTCTGGTTGTGAATGGACTGCTTGTTGATTATTTATATTATTGTGCACACATGCGATGTATGAAATCCATATAATCGAAATTATATGGTAATTGATTGAGTCGCATTCCGATTCAGAAATAAATAATGTTTTATTAAAAGACATCTTAGAAATAAAATTTACATTTTTTTTGAAATAAAATAATCGAAACCAAAATTTACATTTTTGTTGAAATAAAATATTTGGAAACAAAATATCATTTTTTGTTGAAATGGAATAGTCAAAACAAAAAAAAAACATTTTTGTTAAATAGATTTTTATCAAAACAAAAATAACAATTTCATTAAATAGATTTGTGTTAAAGCAAAAATGTCAATTTTGTTGAATTAGGTTATTGTAAATAAAATAAAGTTATCATTTTAATTCATTTTGTTAAAATAGAATTGTTAGCAAAATGAAGTTTTCGCTTTTTAGTCATTTTGTTGAAATAGAATTGTCAACAAAATATATGAATCATTTTAATGTAATCAAACATTTTTAATGTAAATAATTGTAAAGAAACATTTTATGTAAAAGAATCATTTTTATATTAAAGAATAATTTTTAATGTTAAAGAAACATTTTATGTAAAAGAATCATTTTTATATTAAAGAATTATTTTAATTTTAAAGAATCATTTTTAATGTTAAAGAAACATTTTATGTAAAAGAATCACTTTTAATTGTAAAGAAACATTTTTAATGATAAAGACATTTTTATGTAAAATAACATTTTAATGTAAAAGAGTATAAAAGAACATTTCTATGTAAAGAACATTTTAATGTAAAAGATCCTTTTAATATAAAGAATATTTTTAAATAAAGAATTTTTTAAAATAATGAATATTCTAAAATAATATTCAGTGAAGAACAAAATCATGATTTCGATGTCCGTTTTTAGATGGACACAAAAATATAAAAATATGAACCCGAGTTAAGTAGCAAATGCCATTTTAAACCCGAACGGGTTTATCGATCAATTTATTTTATTTTATTATGAATATAGAAAAGAAGCGATTTCAAAATATAATATTTTGAAAATATTATCATTTTAATGTGATAAAGATATAGAATATTCAATTTTTATTTAAAATTAAAAATGAAGTTGGAATCGTTTTGAAATGAAATTATAAACACGATTTAAATGGAAATCGACGATATATATATATATATATATATATATATATATATATTGTATATATTTAAATGGCCTGAATAGAACGCGCCGCGCAGCGACTATTCGTGAATTTCGACCATTAACTTCAATTCTGCGTAGCGGGAGATGCGACCGTCGGATTCTTCTAAAACCGGAACCATTGGGTTCGTATCAAAAAGAGCTTTCCAATGAATATAAGAAGTTTGTAATCTAACGGTTGGATTCGGAATTATGTCCAAATCAAATTTGAAAAAGATCGCTATGAATGCAGTTCGGTGGCCGTTATTGGAAACCGACGGTACGGGCGATAATAAAATTATTAAAAATATGGAAAAATTATGTAAAATCACAATAAATGATTTGGAAAGAATTTGGATGAAAAATTCCAATTTTGTAAAGATAAATATATTTTTATCAAAATGAACTAGTTATTAACTAGAATAAATATTTAATTAAGATTTAATGAAGTTTTCCAATAAAGATTTATTTGAATTAAATAAAAATAAATTGGATTTTGGGTTTGTCGTGAATGGTGTTTTAAATAAAACTATTCTTAAACCCTATGTGAAAAGGATAAATCTTTTAATTAAGATTTAGAGAAGTTTTTCTAATTAATTAATGTTTAATTAGAATTGAAATAAAAGTTGATTGTGGGTTTATCGTGGACTATGTTTTAAACAACATCTGTTCTTTAATCCCAATTAACAGTGAAATTATAGTTTGGAATTTATAAATCTTTTATTAAAGATTTGCATGGTATTTATAAATCTTTTATTAAAGATTTTCGTGGTATTTATAAATCTTTTATTAAAGATTTACATGGTATTTATAAATCTTTTATTAAGGTTTAAATGAGAATTTTTCCAAAGTAAAGTTTTCCAATATAATAGAATAAATTGGAATTAAATGGAATTCGATTTAATAATAATCGAGATAAGCTTCAGTGAATGAAGACCATTATTATATATGGAACTGGGCATGTATATTTCTAGGTTTTCACAGTTTTGGTTTGATTAAAAGGGTTTGCCGCTATTCCATTTATATTATTGGTTTGATACGAAAATTTATACCGATTATATATTGATCTGTTTTCCGCGTAGATTCCAATTTTATGGAAAATGATTTGGGTTTATCATGAACTGTGTTTTAAAGGACATCGGTTCTTTAACCCAAGTAAAAACATGATTTATTTCCTTAAAATCTGGATAATCATTAACTAATGATTTTTGCGATTAAAAACCGAACTAGTGTTTTAATGAATCTTTAATTAGATTAAAAATGCGAATATTTTATTAAAAGAATATTCTGAATTGGAATGAGGCATATGATTGTTTTTATAGCACTTGATTATAAAATACATGGATTATTTGGAAAGACCGGGTTTAACCCATTCTAAATAATTTCTACGATGATTAAGAGTCGAAGATGAAGACGGTGGTTAAAGACAAGAGTTCTTCACATCATTTGGGTGATTACTGATGTATTGACTGGGCCGTACACCTAAGACAAGGTAATAAGTGGTGATCGTCCAAACATACTTAGAGATCGACGGGTGTACGAGGACCTCTCTCCTGTATTGTACATATGGGACGAGGAATATGGTGCCTCCGGTTTTGTTCAGACCCAGAATGGACTTGTAAATGGATGGTATGTCTGACGTTGTATTCCTTTATGCTGTGTTCATTGATCTCTGTTAAATATATATCTGTTTGGTGGCAGAGAATTTATTCTCTTGCTTAACACCCTTCTCTGAGATGTACGAGCTTAGAGGTTATATTTGGTAGAAATCGATTGTAAAGGCCCGCAAATCCGTACTATATGAGTTGACTAATAACACCACACGTCCAACCCAAATTGCACAGAAATACGGATCATTATTAGAAAGAAGTTAGAGGATGAGAAGTAGAAAGAAAGAAATATTAGAATAAAAGAAAATGAAGATCACAAACTCACAACGGAACGAATAAAATATATTAAATAACATAACTTTTGAAATACAAATTAGTAACTTTATATACATACCATCATCAGAGCACAACAGTTATTCCTGGAACAGTTATAAACACCTGTTTCCAGGTACAAAACATGGTTCACAGCGGAATGTACGATAGTCTATAGCTAACTGGTGAAGCCTCCTACTTCCAGATCTTCTAAGTGAATCTGTAAAATCCCAGCTACTTGACTGCCCGTACAAATTTGGGCACCCAAGAGTTTAGGGAAAACAAACAAAATAACTCTGGGTCAGTCATGGGACTGGTTTGAGTAAACTCCAACCATTTGTTTAACTTTCAAAATCTTTTCGAAAGAAAGGGTAATAGTAAGACCAACCCACACATAAACATGGACGGTCTTTGCCTTACTATAACCCAAAACACTTTGATACGAAAATCCAGTGATATTATTATAATGTCTAATCAATTAAATAGAATCTAGCGGAACGCTTGCATCTCACGCTCCACATACATAATGTAAAATCAAAAACCGCATGGTGCTTATTGGAGATTGGATTTCCAACATGACAAGGTATGGAACCACCTTTCGATTAGTGTACTCTAGAGGCGATACACTGGGGTTCAACAAGAACATCTTGCAACCCGGCCCACACATGACTGACCACTCATTTCGCTTGAGTGTATCGAATGTATATCACCAACGGTTGGGATCAGCAACCGTCTCCCGACTGGGACAACATCGAACAGAATAAGAAATTAAATGAATCTCTAGATAGGTGATTATACATCCTAATGGGAGCGACCCACATAGCCATGCTGCCTGCCCGATTTTTGTCATTTCCCGGTTGTTGAGGCCTGAGGCTACGATTACTTTCTATTCATTGATAGCACAATCACATTGAATGCCACATTGTCAAATCTGTTAATCATCAATTGATTTGCACAAATATTCTGGATGTTATGCTAAGGGAATAAATCCGTTGCAACCATATATATTTATACATACCAACACCTGCGATCATTTGAAATACTTTGTCAGACATTCGTCCATTTTCGTTCGTTCTGGGATTGAACGAAACCGAAGGCACAATTTCTATTAATAGAAAAAGCCCTTGCACTTTACTCCATCTTCGATTATCTTCATATAATCTGATTCGCAACGCTACTGCCAATACAGAGTGGTTCACGGATAATAATCCAACCGGTCTCTCCATATTGACAACGATGGTCAAAAACTTCGATAGTCTGTGATTTAACTATCGAAGAAAAACAAGTGTTCATCCAACATATCAAACAAATCACTGGGCTTTTTAATTAATATTTCATTAATTAAATCTCTTCTCCATTTCCCTATCAATATTTGTTAACCAAATATTTTAAATAATCATCTTGGTCTCTTATGTCATTTGGAAAACGTTTCCAAATATCAAATTCTTTTATTTTCTATATATTAGAAAATATCTCTATTTGCAATTGGAAACAATTTTAATCACTTATCTCTATCCCGACTATTATACTCAAGAAATATTTTACTTTTATATTTCCAAAATTTCATCACTTGAGTTAAAACGAATGCTGTATACAACATCGTTACAAACAACCCAAAATATTTTATTCAACCAAACTATTATTCAAACACTTCTCTTTGAGACTGTATCTTGCTATTTATCAATTAAAAATGAAATCAATCAAGTTAGTGTAAAATTACCTCTCAGACCTTGACCGAAAACATCTCCAACTTCAAAATGGCAAAACCACTTACCTCGAATAAACACACTATAAAACTCAATTATTTATTTTTGAAACATGTATATGATTCGCCTTCTATTTCTAAATTTATAGATTTCCCTTTTTTGTTTACAATATTCTATTTTTTTTATTTCGTTTCCTTATCGAATTCTATATACATCGATACATTGATTTCTAACTATCAAATTATATTAAAAATATTCTAACTCCTTAAATTCCCGGAAAATTTCGCCATAACCTCCCCTGCACCGGGAGCTTCAGGATATTTCAAATAGCCTCCCATGGCCCTCACCAATCCAAAAGAAAAAGAAAAAGCCAAGCGGCTTGCCGATACGGTGCACAAAACCTCATATATGAATTTAAACATGTACCTTTTTGTCGGGCACATAAATAAAATCTTCATATACTTCCTTTCATACCTGTCTAACACATGTTCACCTGTTTCAATTCAGTTCAACGCTATCTAATCGTTTGAATTTAGTTTTGCCCATTTATCCTTTGATTAGCTATTCTGCCTATTTCACTACTTTGTTTGAACATAACATGTACAAACAAAATATTTAATTAGCTTATATCCAAATTGAATTTTCAAGTTTCAAATTCTAGTTTCCCTTTCGATTTCGAATATAAATTTTCAAATCGAATTCACTTATTCAAAGCCCAATATCAATTCAAAATCCCATTAACTAATTACTATTCAAATTAGTTAGTTTTATTCAAAATCAAAAATCTAATTTCTGTTTCAAAAATCAAATTCATTACTTCACTTGAGTTCACATATAATTACAACTCAAAATCTGAAATGTTCTAAATAGAAATTCGAATTTTATTTGTTTAAAATCCTTTTATAAAATTAAATAAACCGTTATGGTTTTCAAACGGTTATGGCGCTGCTTTTCTGAAAATTTGAATTTGATCTAACTCAAAATCTATTCAACGAAATCCATATTTTTCTCCTCCATTTGAAAACTATTATCAAATCGGTCCTGACGTTTCTTATTTCAAAGAATTCCAACTACAATTGAGTTATGTATACTCAATTGAAGTTCGAAACGACAATTTACGAACTACAGCGCTGCGGCGAGCTCGTTTTAATTATATTTATATATATAAACGTTTAAACTTCGTTTATAATAAATTCAACTCTATTCTGATATATTTTACTATATATCAAATCCATTCTCCAATTCAACATAGCATTTCCGATCTATTTCACCTCTATTTGAAATTCTATATTCAAATTTCAATCCACTTCATTTTTTAAAATTCTATTTGAATTTCTATATTCGAATTTCCTTTATTCAAATCCCATTTGAATTCCTACGTTCAAATTTTATATTTGAATTTCCTTTGAATTTCATATATTCAAAACTCCATTTGAATTTCTATATTCAAATTCCCTTTGAATTTTCTATTTGAGTCCTATATTCAAATTCCATATTTAAAATTCCATTTGAATTCTAAATTCCATAGTTTAAATTCCATTTGAATTCCTCTTATTCAAATTCTATGTTTAAACTCCATTATTTTCAAATCTCTATATTTGAATTTCATTTGGACTCTCTTTCTTCAAATCCATTTGAATTCCTTTGAATTCAAATTCTATTTGAATCTCTTTGAAATCAAATTTCTGTATATTCAAATTCTGTTCAAATTCAATATATTCAAGTTCTATTCAAATTCTATATACAAATTCTATTTAAATTTTCTATATACAAATTCTATATTTGAATATTCTTTGAATTTCTATATTCAAATTCTATATTTAAATTCTCTATTCAAATCCCGCTTGAATTTCTATATTCAAACTCCATTCAAGTTCTATATTCGTTTTCTATTTTTAAATTTACATTTGAAATTAAATATTCGAATTATCCCAGTGATAATTTTCCACTTTTCATTTACAAGCACCATCTTGTTTTCTTTTTAAAACTAGTCTCGATTTCAAATTTATTTTTAAATTGCTATTTTGGAAAAAATAATTTTCCTTTTTCAATTTCACACTCGTATTTTTATTTCTGAATTATCCAATGATAATTCTTTTAACTTCATCTATAAATTTTGTTTATAAAAGAACTATTTATAAACTTCGTTTATAAAGGAACTACTTGTTTTTATTTCAAAACAAGTTTATATTTCTATTCCATTCAAATTTCAAATTCCATTTAAAAATAGAATTTTCCCTTTTAAATCTCAAATACCCTGTCCACGATATTTTAAATAAATTAACCCTTAGCCCAGTGATATTTAAAACGATCAAATCATCAAATTTTCAATCATTTGATTTTTAACACGTCATATATGAATATATGAAATCAAGCAAACAAACAAACAGATAATATATTTTTGAGGAATCCAGTTGGATTCCTCCAACCTGTTTTCCTGCATCCACAGACGTTAGTCAACATAGTAATACCCATCCTGCTTCATGGCAGGATATCGCAGTATAAAAGAGGATCCAGTTATATACGTGGGCGTAGGGTCACCCGCTAATGATACTGCGGGCATCCGCTAATAATACTGCGGGAATCCAACCAATCATCAACCTAATATATATAATAGTCAACCAATCCTAGATAACTAATATATTTTTAACAGCAATAAATAAATATTTAAAGCATCGAACAATCAACAAAACAATTATTTTTAACTGATAAAAATAATTCTAAATAAAACAGAGTGAGATTTACTCACCGTAATTGCCGTTGTCGAATATTCTGTTTATTTCCAAATCATCGGCTACGAATCTTCTCGAATGAATTCGCACCTACGATATTTTATTTAAATTACTGATTAACCATTTGTTTATTTAAATTAACTATTTAATCAAACAAATAACCTTCCTATATAATTTTTCTTCTTTTAATGGTTATTAAATTTAATTTATCTTACAACAACAAAATTCAAACTAACCTATGTAATTTTAAACATCAAACCATTTAACGATTAAACATTTAATCATTTTAAATTAACAACTAAATTAACTATATAATTTACTCTAATTTGAATAAATAAAACTGACAACTTAACTAAGAATTAAATTACCTTAGTTCACGTTTGAAACTCCTTCCTAAATTATACATGTATGGACACAGCACCTACTCCATGTTCTCTCTCCTCCGTTTGCTACCTCTATATTCACAAAAATTAGAGATCGCACTCCAAAAAAATACCCCCTGTCGAGCTCCACAATTTCACCCAATCATTAGTATCGAACTCCAGCAAATCCCTTACCCAAAACCTGAATCAACCGACATCTAACTGCTTCATAGTGCCATGAAATTTCCTGGCAACGAAGCTTGACAACGCAGCAGTGAACATGAGGAAAGACGTAGACTTTACTGACCCCAACTCCACTACCAGCGTCGCCTCTCTTGTTGTTAGCTCCAGGTGATTTCGAGCTTCCAGACCACGGTGACGCCACGAGGTCCGGAAGAAGATCACGATTCCTTTTTATTCGATTTGAATTGAAAGACGAGGAGCGGTTGTTTTCACCTCTCGATTTCGAATTGAGGAATTCGATTTAGGTTTAAATGGTGGTATCGATTTCGTATTACTGGCTAAGGAATGAAATGGAGATTGATGCTTTTGGTTTGGATTTCCAGCTACAACAATGAACGGAAATATATGAACAGGGGGGTAATCGCGATTTATACTGAGGAATGCTTCAACACTAAGGAATAGCCTGAGGAATAGCCTGTGTATAGTTATAGGTAAGGTACCATAGTTTTAATATGATTTGAAATAAAGAGATTTTTATTTCTTTTTAAACGGATATCGATTTGACTTTGATCCTATCCACAATCAGATATTTTAGGGTCCATTAATTTAAATCACGAACCGTTATTTTAACGTACTGACCGATGCTTCAACATTACTGCATTATACTGAACTGAACAAATATATTTTGATATTTAATTTGATCATAAATATAAAATAACCATATTAAATCAATGTAATATAAATTAAATTCAAAACAAATAAATTTTTCTGAAAATAAAATATTTTTATTATCATCTATATTCAAATACAACTAATACTGATCATTTGAATTGTTTTGATTTAATTCTAACTTCGAATTGAATTATTTTTAAATCCTCGTATTACGATGATTATCAAAATAAATCGTATTTCGATTATTTAATTGATAACCCAATAAAATGCCATTTATATTATAAATTCTATATTTAAAACCGTACTAAATATTTAAAATAAATTGAGCAAAAATCCGGGTCGTTACATCGATGGTATGATATTGTAACACCCCACCTCCGTTAAGGTCACTCACAAAGGGAATGTCTTAACTTTGGTGGAGCATTTTAGTAAACAGAACAGAAACTTACAAGGCAGATAAAACAGTACTTGAAAATTTTATAACTTTATTTCAACAGAAACCGAAATAAGCTTGGTTACATCCTTTCAAATCACAATATCAGAATTCAAGTACAAAGTATCAGTCTTGTACAAAAGCCTTCAGAATGCATAGTTTAAAATCATAATCCCCACAGAAGAAGACAAGCCATACTTTAAGCACTTCAAGCGGAAGAAATCTGGATCAAGCTAGAGTATTCCCTTCTACAAAAACTAGGGGGGGGGAACGGAAGAAAGGAGGCGAAACAACAAGGGTCAGACAAAAAGTCTGGCAAGTCCAGTGATTTTCAGTTATGAACAGATAATAATAACATGACATGAACATAAAACTGGATGAGAGATAAACTGTAGCAGGTGTGGCAGATATAACAGAAGAACAGAATGATATAAGCTATTGCTTTACACTTCTCTGCACTAATACTAGTTTAACAGAATTAGGTGTCACCCTAATGTCTAAACTGAAACAGAAACGGGTATAGAATAATTTCCACAGAAGAGAATGCTAGTGATGGGCCTTTACCACCCAAACAGAAACAGACAGAAGCAGAAACAGATTAATCCCTACAGAAACAGAATGTAGAATTAGGTGTACACTAGTAATTGGGCCTTTACCACTCGAACAGACAGTACCATGCAGAAACAGACAGGTGTTGCCACCCAACAGAAACAGACGGTACCAACAGAAACAGACAGAACTAAGTGTACCCTAAAACCCTAACCCAAGCGATCGGCTCCCTAATACATAAATACCCTGTGTCGGCCCCACAGTAGGGTGTATCACTCCCTAAAGTGACAACCAATTGGCACAGACCTATTTACAGATGTCACGGCGTCTTACATCCTCAGAGGCAGACCGGGATCCATGCACGCACATGACCCGGTTGGAACGCACCATCAACACCTCTCGCCATTATCAGAATGAACCGCTTATAATTAGTTCAGTAAGCGTGCCCGGACCCTACCTACTGTTGGGTCAAAGTTTTGATACCAGAAAGGGTTACTGCCTAATATGGGTCTCAAACAACAGATGACACAAGTAATTCCCCTCCTAACCTTGTGTCCCCAGACTAACAAATTTCAGTTTAACTTGTTTACAAGTTCAGACATACAGAATTCAGATCAACTAGTTCACAGACAAGTTTTCAGAGTAACGGATCAGATATACAGATTTAACAAACTTACAGATTAACTGGTTACAGATTTATCGGTTACAGGTTGTCTAACTTTGTATTGGGCCTACAGATTCACGAAACGGGTTTATCAGATTCATTGGTCCAATTGGTTTAACCTTACCCACCCAACATGTTTTAGACATCATATTTATCTCAGATTTTCATTACTTAAATATTAATGCCCAAACCTCTCACATTAGACTGACAGTTTGTGGCTACTGGTTAGGCCGGTTGGTTCCGGGCAGGTTTCTGTCGCAAACTGATTTTAACCTCGGGTTTTCAAGCACATTATGACTAACTTCTCACATTAGAACCTATTGTTTTCGACCACTGGAATATGCTGGGTGGTTCCGGGCAGAATTATGCCGCAAACTCATTCTAACCTCGAGTTAGCCATGTTTATCTTTGCGGCCAATTAATTAATGATTTACCATTTATACCCACGCCTAATATACACGTCAATTATTCATAGCTAATTCAGATTATGTCAATAACAGACTGAATATATCAACTTAACAGACATAGCAGATAACATATTTTGGCGACTTAACGGATTCAGCAGATTAAGCAAACTAGCAGATAGCAGATTAGGCATCTCAACAGATTTAATTTAGCAGATTTGGCATTTTCAACTGACTTAGCAGATGACAGATTTGGTAGATGAACAGATCTAGCATACTAGGTAGTAGAGCAGAACTAGCAGATTAAGCAATATAACAGAACTAGCAGATTAGGCAATGTAACAAAACTAGCAAATTAGGCAAATATAACAGATTTATTCATTTCTTAAAGTGACACAAACATATCTTGCCTAATTATAAATTTGGCCTAAGTTTGCTTGCCTAAATAGTTGTCCTGATTCACACTATGATCATATATCCCACGTTTGCATTGAATTTACATGTCATAGATTATGGTCATAATTTACATGTCCCAATTTAGTTCAACTTGCCTAGTATAAAAGATTCACATATAAATTATACCAAATATAGCCATCGATTTCAATGCATGTCATATATTCAAAAATCTCCTACTTAGGTGTTATTCACATTTGATAGTTATCCTACTCTAATGTAAACCTTGATACCTAAGCCATATTCTCTTTATCTCAAGTCACATGTTCAATACAGTCTATATTTATGTCTAATTATATGCCTTCCTATGTCGTATCCTCAAACCATATGTTCAATACCCCTTTATGTTATAAATATAACATGTCCAGACATATGTCTCAGATTTATGTTCTAGCAACAGTCCATGTTCTTTCCTCAAATCAGTCACCTATTGGTCATGCCCAATTTATGCATCATTCATTTTACCGTCCCAAACATTTTAGCGCATGTTAATTGGCTCAGGCACGTGGTAGCCTGGCTATAGAACAGAAAGAGGAAAGAGACACAAAATAAGATAAATCTAAACAGAACAGAACAGATATAACCTCAGATTCAGATTTACAATTCATGTCACAATCAGAACTAACGTTTATATCGGAAAATAACTATACTTGCCTTGGTTGGATTAAAGAAAGAACTTTAATTGTTGTAGAATCGTTGCAGAAGCTTTAATCTCTAATTTGAATTGAGTTGCTTAGGTTGATGTTGATTAGCTTCTAGTTTTGATTCCAGCAGAGTAGCGACGCCATTTTTATTTTTATTTAGAACAGAGGCAGAGAAGAAGCAGAATAGAATTGTGTGTAGAGAAGGCTAGGTCTTAGGGTGTATTTACAGGTGTAGGAACTCATTTAGGCCCTCAGATTAACCCTAGAACACATCAGGTCCGTCAAAACACGTCACAACCTTCAAAATCGCACACACACTCACCAGGTTCGACCAGTGCTCGACCCCCAAGTCGACTGCCCAGTCGACCTGGTCTGGGGGGTCGACTGCCCAGTCGACTCCCCAGTCGACCTAGGTCCTGGGGGGTCGACTGCCCAGTCGACTCCCCAGTCGACTTGGGCCCTGGGTGGGAAATTTCCCGCCCAGCCTGCTTCTGGGTTTGAATTCGAATTTTGAATTCAAATTTCGAGTTGTTTTCAATTCTGAAATTTCCTGAAACTTCGGAGGGTCATATCTCCTTCATACGGACTCCGATTCTCGCAAAATCGGACTCGTTTTCATGCAGAATTCCAAGACGAATGCAATGACGTAACCCGTTTCCCTTGATTCTTATTTTAAAAATTAATTATCCTCTGATTTGTTACCTATACGTTCATAGAAAATGCGGGGTGTTACATTCTCCCCTCCTTAAAGGATTTCGTCCCCGAAATCTTCAAGTTAAGAAGAATGTGTCCTACCATCCAACATCCATCTACTCAATCATCAATCATTGGCGTCCATTGTCCTTAGAAACTTCTAATGCTGTATGAACATATGAAAAGGTGTGTGTATATGTTCCTTATCTAATGCAAAGATCAGGCGGTCCACTAATTCAGTTGACCTCCTTAATGCGAATTATGCCGGTGCCATGAGTCCAACATGTATGCAATTTTCCTACTAGATACATATCATTCTATATGAGTGCACAACCATTCAGTCATATACAACATCCATGTGCTGAGTCAATCATTTTGCATCCACAAAAATTGAAAATGCTCACACATCCATATGCAGTATGAGAGTGTTTTCGAGCCGATCTAGTGCCTAGTGTGTGTATATGCATCCACGAGCAACCACTTGCATCCACTTGCAACCATCAAACATAACATGTCTCAAACACATGTTTACACCCATTAGTTTCTACCTAAAGTTCGAAGATTCGATCGATAGGATACAGTCGAATGATGGAAGCGAGTACGAATAGAACAAAAAGTTGGTTCCCATTAGACACGGGTCCTAAGTATCAACCCCGAAGATAGAAACCAACGTCAAATTGACACCCAGAGGATTACCCTCTTTAGAAAATGTCAAAACTGGAAATCTTATCAGAAGTATTCAGATATTTACAGACTACTGGTACAGATCAGGTTCCCTAATGATTCTTAGGAAGCTAAGCATGATAAAATCATACCCCACGAAAACTCAGAATGTATGCGTCATACTTGACGCCTAACACAGATATCCCTCAAACCCCAATCTCTCACAAACAGATGAGTCATAACCCTTATGGGTCTGAGTCTACAGCGGAATTAGAAATAATACTAGTATTAAAGTGCAGAGTATCGATTACAAAATCAAAATACCAGAATCAGAAAGAGTCTTAACTCCATAATCAGATAAAGAAATTAAAACTACTATAGGAATTTTCCTATTTCTATCCTAGCCACTAGCCTCAAGAGTGTTCGCCTGCCCTCCCTGCCCTCGTCTCTTCGGGCAGTCCCTAGTGAAGTGTCCCATCTCTCCACAGTTGAATCAAATGCCCTTCCTTTTTCTGCAATCCTTGTTCAGATGAGTCGAGCTCCCACAAGTAAAGCACTTTTTCCCCTTCTTATCTTCAGTCTTCTCATCCTTCTTTTGTGTTTCCTTTTTGGGCCCTACTTTCTTATTCTGTGGTTCTTCCTTCTTTGTCTCTTTCGGGCCCTTGTCTTCCTCGTGCAGTAGTGCCATGTCCACCAATTTCTCGTAAGTCGCTCCCATGGGTACATGGGTCATGGCTAGGCTGTGTAGTAGCTCGTTCAATCCTTTAACAAAGCGGAGAGCCTTTTAATGCGGAGTGTTGACTAAATCCAATCCGAACCTAGCCAGTTGGTTGAACTGGTTGATGTATTCCTTGACCGTCATACTTCCTTGCTTAAGAGATAAGAACTTCTCCAGTTGTAGACTTCGTTCAGCTTGCGAGAGGAATTTTGTCTCAAACCTTGTTCTGAAATCCATCCATGTTTCAACTGGCCTCTCGGTGTTAGTGACTTCCCACCAATAGGAAGCTTCGTCTTTGAGCAGCCATACCGCCAACTGTACCTTCTCCCTATCGTCCACCTCGAAGATAACGAATAGATCCTCAGTTTCTTTGAGCCAGTTCCTTGCCTCTACGAATGATTCAGTTCCCTTGAAATCCTTTCCACCCATGGCCCTAAAATCTCTACAGATCTTTGAGAAAGAAATTGCACGAGGAGGGGGTGGAGGAGGGGGATCATTTGCTGGACCTGCGGCGGCGGTCCTAGCCTCAAGATATTGATGAAACCAACCAGGTACATGAACACCCTCTGGTATCTCAGATGCTTCAGACATGCTGAAACGAAAAAGGAAAGATTCAATACAAAAAGGACTGAAGGAAAGATATATGGCTCTTGGGGATCATGTTTTTCAAAATAAGCTTTATTTTCGAAAATACTTCCTTTCAAAACCTTTTTGAAAATAGTTTTCAAAAACTTTACCCAATCTGGTAACCTTCAGCTCTGATACCAAGTGTAACACCCCACCTCCGTTAAGGTCACTCACAAAGGGAATGTCTTAACTTTGGTGGAGCATTTTAGTAAACAGAACAGAAACTTACAAGACAGATAAAACAGTACTTGAAAAATTTATAACTTTATTTCAATAGAAACCGAAATAAGCTTGGTTACATCCTTTCAAATCACAATATCAGAATTAACGTTTATATCGCAAAATAACTGTACTTGCCTTGGTTGGATTAAAGAAAGAACTTTATGTAGAATCGTTGCAGAAGCTTTAATCTCTAATTTGAATTGAGTTGCTTAGGTTGATGTTGATTAGCTTCTAGTTTTGATTCCAGCAGAGTAGCGACGCCATTTTTATTTTTATTTAGAACAAAGGCAGAGAAGAAGCAGAATAGAATTGTGTGTAGAGAAGGCTAGGTCTTAGGATGTATTTATAGGTGTAGGAACTCATTTAGGCCCTTATATTAACCCTAGAACACATCAGGTCCGTCAAAACACGTCACAGCCTTCAAAATCGCGCACACACGCACCAGGTTTGACTGCCCAGTCGACCTGGTCTGGGGGGTCGACTGCCCAGTCGACTCCCCGGTCGACCTGGGTCCTGGGAGGTCGACTGCCCAGTCGACTCCCCAGTTGACTTGGGCCCTGGGCGGGAAATTTCCCGCCCAGCCCAATTCTGGGTTTGAATTCGAATTTTGAAACTTCGGAGGGTCATATCTCCTTCATACGGACTCCGATTCTTGCAAACTCGGACTCGTTTTCATGCAGAATTCCGAGCCGAATGCAATGGCGTAACCCGTTTCCCTCAATTCTTATTTTAAAAATTAATTATCCTCTAATTTGTTACCTATATGTTCACAGAAAATACGGGGTGTTACAGATATGGACTGATAATGTGGCATGCTAAGATGCAAATGATCAAGGCTTTTGTTGAAAAGCAGAGACTTGTGGATGATGATTAAAGCACAGCTTATTTAGGCATAGCTTTGTGTATAGTGTCACTTCGCGAGCCTCACACCCCGGTATGAACTAGAAATGGGAGAAGGACCCCAATGAAATGGACATATGTTAGTTTTTAGCTAGGAGTAATGTCATGGCATAGAGCCCAGACTGTTTACTCATGTGGATGTTGCTTATTACTTGATGGATAGAGAGGCGCCTCGGATATATATATCGATAGTGGTTTGGTCGACATTACTGACCAGATTATTTTATGCCCTATAGGGCAGGCTAACATATAGTTTATGGTATAACTAATCATCGAAGGATGGCCGGCCCTGGCGCTTCCTAGGGCTCACCTGAGTCTGAATCCTGAGGCACAGGCTAGAGTGTCTCGAATTCGGTAAGGACTATCTCTTGCCTTGGTTCACAGATGGAAATCCAACTTCCAATACGACACCATGCGGTTTTGATTGTAGAACTAGTACGGTGACATGATATATGGTACCCATGCCTCCTATGATTGATACATTTATATTCGAAGTTGATTTCTTCACTTATAGTAATAATAAAAGATGAAATTTCGTGTATCAAGCATTTTTGGCTATTATAAGGGAAAACTCTATCCTCCGGTTTGCGTTGCATTGTGTGATGGGACCTGAGTCTTATAATAGCTTGATTTTTCCAAAAAACATTGTGTTGTTTTATTTTAAACTAAGATTCATGTGAAGTAAACCCGTTCTGTGTTATACGGCGTAGTCCCGTGATTCACCCAACTTTAAAATCAAGCTAATAACTATTTTAGTTCTCACACCAGTCCCATGACTAACTTGGAGTTTATTGTTTTAACTTAAACTCTGGGTGCCCATATTTCCCACACTGGCAGCTAGTAGTTTTTGTTTTGCAGATATTATATTCACAGGATCCTAGTTTACAACTGAAGCGATATTCGGAAAGCTCTGTATCCGTGTATTCCTTTCAATTGTATTTTGTATTATTTTTCCACTTCTATTCAAATGTAATTTAAATCTCTGATATTTTTCTGATGTATATTATTTATTCATACTCTGGAATGTTCTTGTACTCTGATGTAATTGTTGTAATGAGAAATGAAATGTTCTTCTATTTATGTTCTGATGAGTGTTGTTCTCAAAGTAATTCGTACTTTCCTTTACGTGGAAGTTTGGGTCATTTCATTTGGTATCAGAGCTTTGATTTACAGAGCTCGAGAACAAGTCACGTTAGAACTGAACGAAAGAATTCATCCAAGATTGGATTAGTAATATCCAATAAGAATAACTTGTTAGAGAAGGGATCAGTAACATCCTAGAACGAGTGTAAAGAGTATTATTTTCTTTAAAATAAAAATGAAAAAAAAATTATGTTTTGAAAATTTAAACCTTAAATACATATTTGAATATATTATTTTATTTTATTTTGGACAATCGAGTATATAGAGATTTGCATATACGCCTACCTGGCGTGTATATGAAGCCTCAAATATACTGGATAGATATAGAATCACACTCTAGTCGCCTAGATATGATTCTGATGACGGAGCTCCATCATCAGTATTTGTGTTCGAGTTTCGAAAGTGGTATATCTATATATTTCCATTGACTAGTGTGAGAACCAAAACTAGATAGGGTTTATTGTTGTGATTTACACTGAAATATGATTTTTGACTATATATAAAGGTCATATATATTTGAAAAGTTATTCACCTAATTGATTGCTGGTTGTGATGTTTGATAATTAGTTTAATTAATTAAAATATTGGAATGATGATTAATTTAACCAATATGAGAAAGAATGATAAATTTAGCTAAATCGAATTTAATATTAAACTGAATTGAAAATTGATTAGAATTGAAAGTTGAGTTGATTAGTATAAATACTTTTAGTTTCGTTCCTTTTCGAGGACGAAAATATTTTAGGTGGGGGAGATTGTAACAACGCAGAAAATCGAAACCAATTTTAAATTTTTATTTTAGCAATTATAATGGATTTTGGATATTTAAAATAATTTATTTTAAATAATAACGACCAAATACTTAATTTAATCGAAGTTAGAACGAATAAATTTATTTTAATTATAAAACAAGC
Source organism: Allium sativum (assembly GCA_030737875.1). NCBI lineage: Eukaryota > Viridiplantae > Streptophyta > Magnoliopsida > Asparagales > Amaryllidaceae > Allium > Allium sativum. The sequence goes on along the minus strand of JASFAX010000037.1, from coordinate 4,047,928 downwards.
CTGAAATGGCACGGCAATTTGAAAATTCGATTTCAAAATTTCAATCGAATGTACAGGATTCAAAATAAACTGGATTTCAGTAAAACCAAAAATATTTAAATCTGTTTAAAGATATCTTTCCAACGAATCTGAAAAATTGAAATTTCATAATGCGAATCAAAAGTTATGCCCAGTTTAAAATTCAGAATAGTCACTATGGAATTTATATATATATTTTAATATTAAAAATAGCCATTTTGCAAACGCCTCTGTTTTTGACGAAACCACTTTTGTTGGATTCGAAATGTTAAATTATTGTTAGATTCCAATTTTCATAATTTTTGAAATTAATATGTGAGCGCAGTAAATTAAAACGTGTTTTGGTAATTTCAGCCAAATTGGATCGACCAGAAAATGACTATTTTTCAAACGATCTCCAAATTTGACGAAATTAGTTTTGTTAGGACCGTATCGTCAAAACATAGCTAGATATAATTTTTCTGTAATTTTCAGAGTCAGTATGTGGCCCCGGTAAATTTAAATGCATGTTTAATTTGAATATATAATGATTTATATTTTAATTTTGATAAAAACCTATCAAAACAACCGAACTGGCCAACGAAAAATATCCCATTGTGTTCGGAATAGGGGTATTTGGCTAAAGGCGACAGTCGTTGGGTCTCGTTCGGAGTTCATAGTGATAAACAAATAATAAGTGAATTAAATAAATAAATAAATAATATTATTAATCTATTATATAAAGGGCCCAAAAACCGAGAAAACCCTAATCCCTCTCAACGCACACAGCCACCACTTTTAACCGACGGCCCTCTTCCATCAATCCTTCTCCTCCTTTTTTCTTCAAATCCGTTCATTAATTTCAATAAATTAAAAGTACAAGATGGAAGAGAATCACAAGATCTAGAGCACCAAAGGCTATGAACAATTTTAATGCTCTGGTTCGCTCAGATTTCCACCATAAAGTCACGCCGTTGGGAGACGTTTTCTGGTGCCCTTGGGATTTCGAGATTGGTGCAACGCCAGGCGATGGTGAAGCTCTCGACGACCAACATTATGACATTCTTCAATTGATGGCAAGGCAAGCACGACACTGAGGATTTGTATCCCTTATTTCCGACGTTGGGTTTGAACGTAAATGAACATATAGGAAGAAGAAGATAGAAAAGGCAGCATTTATTTGTGTTATGGTAAACGTTAATGATTTTATTTAATCAAGTAAATTATATTTTTAAAGGTTTAAAAATAATTAGTTAAAAATCAAGTTTTTATTTAAAAATCATTAGTTAAAAATCAAAAGAATATGTTTTATAAAAATCAAAAGAACATGATTTATAAAAATCAACAGAACATGATTTATAAAAATCAAAAGAACATGGTTTATAAAAATCAAAAGAACATTGTTTATAAGAATAAAAAGAACATTGTTTATAAAACTATAAAGAGCATTGTTTTTAATAATAAAAAGGACATTCTTTTAAAAATAAAAAGAGCATTCTTTTTGAATAAAATTAGCATTGTTTTGAATAGTAAAATTTACACTGTTTGGATAAAACAAACAAACATTGTTTTGATAAATAAAACAAATATTGTTTGTAAAATGAAATATACATTGTTCTGTAAAACAAAATATACATTGTTTTTGTGTAAAATTTTCAATATAATAACATTGTTATAAAAATGAAATTTTTATAAAGAAATAGCTTAAAATAAAAATATGGTTTTTATATAACATGGATTAAGAATATAATTTTTAATATACATACCGCGTGAAACAGATTGCGACGGAACTGACTGAGAGAAGAACAGAATTCAAATCGTCTGCTAAATACTTATGGAGTGGAAACCAAAGGTGAAAACTCCCCACTAAAATTTCTGCACTGTTATTTATTTATTTTCATAACTGAAAAATATATAGAATTGCCAGTTTAGATTTTTAACGGTTTAATCATTATAAACTGTATACAGTGCTTGCTAGATCACCTTCCTCGTCCACAAACCACAGAAGATTTAAATTGACTATATTGCATGTTGTTAGTGATGTGAAATGCTAAACACAATCAAAATGTTAATATTAATAGGATAGTGAAATTAAATTATAAATATTCATTTATAATTTGAACAGTGAAATTTTAACCAATAATTTATTTAAATAAACTGTTGTTTGAAAACCCCACACGGGTATTGGAATGATATTTGACATACACTAGTCCCAATATTTAGTTGCATGTCAATCGATGGATTGACAGTCTGTGATGAGCGTTATTTGTTTATTTTATTGCTCACACAGTTGTAAATTTCACTCTGGTTGTGAATGGACTGTTTGTTGATTATTTGTACATTATTGTGCACACATGCGATGTATGAAATCCATATAATCGAAATTATATGGTAATTAATTAAGTCGTATTCCGATTCAGAAATAAATAATGTTTTATTAAAAGACATTTTAGAACCAAAATTTACATTTTTGTTGAAAAAAATAGTTGAAACCAAAATTTACATTTTTGTTGAAATAAAATAGTTGAAAAAAAAAATCACTTTTTGCTAAAATGGAATAGTCAAAACAAAAAAAATACATTTTTGTTAAATAGATTTGTATCAAAACAAAAGTAACATTTTCATTAAATAGATGTGTGTTAAAACAAAAATGTCAATTTTGTTGAATTAGATTATTGTAAATAAAATGAAGTTATCATTTTAATTCATTCTGTTAAAATAGAATTGTTAACAAAATGAAGTTGTCGCTTTTTAGTCATTTTATTGAAATAGAATTTTCAACAAAATATAAGAATCATTTTAATGTAGTCTAACGTTTTTAATGTAAATAATTGTAAAGAAACATTTTTAATGTTAAAGAAACATTTTATGTAAAAGAATCATTTTTATATAAAAGAATCATTTTTAATGTTAAAGAAACATTTTATGCAAAAGAATCATTTTTATATTAAAGAATTATTTTTATACTAAAGAATCATTTTAAATGTTAAAGAAACATTTTATTAAAAGAATCACTTTTGATTGTAAAGAAACATTTTTAATGATAAAGACATTTTAATGTAAAATAACATTTTAATGTAAAAGAAGATAAAAGAACATTTCAATGTAAAGAACATTTTAATGTTAAAGATCCTTTTAATATAAAGAATATTTTTAAATAACGAATATTTTAAAATAATATTCAGTGAAGAACAAAATCATGATTTCGATATCCGTTTTTAGATGGACACAAAAATATAAAAACATGAAGCCGAGTTAAGTAGAAAACGCCGTTTTAAACCTGAACGGGTTTATCGATCGATTTATTTCATTTTATTATGAACATAGAAAAGAAGTGATATCAAAATATAATATTTTGAAAACATTATCATTTTAATATGATAAAGATATAGAATATTCAATTTTTATTTAAAATTAAAAAAGAAGTTGGAATCGTTTTGAAATGAAATTATAAATATTTTATAAATACGATTTAAATGGAAATCGACAATATATATATATATATATATATATATATAGCGTCGCGCAATGATCGTTCGTGAATTTCGACCATTAACTTCAATTCTGCGTAGCGGGAGACGCGACCGTCGGATTCTCCTAAAACTGGAACCGTTGGGTTCGTATCGAAAAGAGCTTTCCAATGAATACAAGAAGTTTGAAATCTAATAGTTGGATTTGGAATTATGTCCAAATCAAATTTGAAAAAGGTCGCTATGGATGCAGTTCAGTGGCCGTTATTGGAAGCCGACTGCACGGGCGAGAATAAAATTATTAAAAATATGGAAAAATTATGTAAAATCACAATAAATGATTTGGAAAGAGTTTGGATGAAAAATTCCAATTTTGTAAAGATAAAATATATTTTTATCAAAATGAACTAGTTATTAACTAGAATAAATATTTAATTAAGATTTAATGAAGTCTTCCAATTAATATTTATTTGGAATTAAATAAAAATAAATTGGATTTTGGGTTTGTCGTGAATGGTGTATTAAATAGCACATTCTTAAACCCCACGTGAAAAGGATAAATCTTTTAATTAAGATTTAGAAAAGTCTTTCTAATTAATTGATGTTTAATTAGAATTGAAATGAAAGTTGATTATGGGTTTATCGTGGACTATGCTTTAAACGACATCTGTTCTTTAATCCCAATTAACAGGGAAATTATAATTTGGAATTTATAAATCTTTTATAAAAGATTTGAATGGTATTTATAAATCTTTTATTAAAGATTTGCGTGATATTTATAAATCTTTGATTAAAGATTTACATGGTATTTATAAATCTTTTATTAAGGTTTAAATGAGAATTTTTCCAAAGTAAAGTTTTCCAATTTAATAGAATAAATTGGAATTGAATGGAATTCGATTTAATAATAATCGAGATAAGCTTCAGTGAATGAAGACCGTTATTATATATGGAATTTAAAAGGGTTTGCTGCTCTTCCATTTATATTATTGGTTTGATACGAAAATTTATATCGATTATATATTGATCTGTTTTCCGCGTAGATTCCATTTTTCTGGAAAATGATTTGGATTTATTGTGAACTGTGTTTTAAAGGACATCAGTTCTTTAACCCAAGCAAAAACAAGATTTATTTCCTAAAAATCTGGATAATCATTAAGTAATGATTTTTGAGATTAAAAACCGAACTAGAGTTTTAATGAATCTTTAATTAGATTAAAAATGTGAATATTTTATTAAAAGAATATTCTGAATTGGAATGAGGCGTATGATTGTTTTTATAGCATTTGATTATAAAATACGCAGATTATTCGGAAAGACTGGGTTTTAACCCATTATGAATAATTTCTACGACGATTAAGAGTCAAAGATGAAGAGGGTGGTTGAAGACCGGAGTTATTCACATCATTTGGGTGATTACTGATGTATTGATTGGGCCATACACCTAAGACAAGGTAATAAGTTGTGATCGTCCAAACGTACTTGGAGATCGACGGGTATGCGAGGACCTCTCTTCTATATTGGACATATGGGACGAGGAATAATGTGCCTTCGGTTTCGTTCAGACCCAGAACGGGCTTGTAAATGGATGGTATATCTGACGTTGTATTCCTTTATGTTGTGTTCGTTGATCTCTGCTAAAGATATATCTGTTTGGTGGCGGAGAAAGTATTCTCTTGCTTAACACCCTTCTCTGAGACTTACGAGCTTAGAGGTTTTATATTGGTAGAAATCGATGGTATGGTATGGACTGACAATGTGGCATGCTAAGATGCAAATGATCAAGGCTTTTGTTGAAAAGCAGAGTCTTGTGGATGATGATCAAAGCACAACTTATTTAGGCATAGCTTTGTGTATAGCGTTACTTCGCGAGCCTCACACCCCTATATGAATCAGAAACGGGAGAAGGACCCCAGGGCGGGCTAACATATAGTTTATGGTATAACTAATCATCGACGAATGACCAGTCCTGGCGCTTCCTAGGGCTCACCTGAGTCTGAGTCTTGAGGCACAGGCTAGAGTATCTTGAATTCGGTAAGGCCTATATCTTGCCTTTGTTCATAGATGGAAATCCAACTTCCAATACGACACCATGCGGTTTTGATTGTAGAACTAGTATGGCGACATGATATATGGTACCCATGCCGCCTATGATTGATACATTTATATTCTAAGTTGATTTCTTCATTTATAGTAATAATAAAAGAAGAAATTACGCGTATCAAGCATTTTTGGCTATTATAAGGGAAAACTCTATCCTCCGGCTTGCGTTACATTGTGTGATGGGACCTGAGTCTTATAATAGCTTCATTTTTCCAAAAAGCATTGTGTTGTTTTATTTTAAACTAAGATTCATGTGGAGTAAATCCGTTCCGTGTTATACGGTGTGGTCCCGTGATTCACCCAACTTTAAAATCAAGCTAATAACTGTTTTAGTTCTCACACCAGTCCTATGACTGACCTAGAGTTTATTGTTTTAACCTAAACTCTGGGTGCCCATATTTTCCACACGGGCAGCTAGTAGTTTTGGTTTTTCAGATATTATATTTACAGGATCTTGGTTTACAGCTGAAGCGATATTCGGTAAGCTCTGTATCCGTGTAATTCCTTTCATTTGTATTTTGTATTATTTTCCCACTGCTATTCAAATGTAATTTAAATCTCTGATTTTTTCTGATGTGTGTTATTTATTCGTACTCTGGAATGTTCTTGTACTCTGATGTAATTGTTGTAATAGGCAATGAAATGTTCTTCTGTTTGTGTTCTGATGAGTGTTGTTCTCAAAGCAATCCGTACTTTCCTTTATGGGGAAGTTTGGGTCGTTTCAAATACCATCCATTTTAACATATTGCTTGGTATTAGAGTTGTTTATTATGCCTAAATGTGGTGGAACCATATCATCCCAACCGTGTTTTACGACAATTTGGTATGGTTCAAAATATCCCATGTCCTATTATCTATCGACAAGCAAAAAAAACTGATCGTGGTACCACCGCTTCAACATACAAAGCACTTTATGAGTTCATTGAAAGTATTTGGAATGAGTGGCCAAATCATGTTGTTAGTGCACAATATTGTTCTATTCCTTTACGAGAATCAAATGGAACAGTGAGAAGTGATTATTTTGATTGATATTATCCTCATACTGTGTTAAGAATCCATCCATTTAATGAACAAACTATTCAACACAACAATCAGCACTCCTATGATCACTTATACATGGTAACAATCAATATATTTTTCATATATTTTTGCTTTTTGCAATATTAATATAATATTAGTTCACATTGTAGAGCTATGAAGAACTTAATAGTGTGCTTAACGAAGGAATAACCTTGGCTTCATCTCGACCGGAGACTTTGCGTTTGGCTCATCTTGGTAGAATCCTCAAAGTCCTCACTAAAGCCAAAAAAAAAGTTGTACTCGTTTTGCTAAAATGGATGGAGTTTGAGAAAAGGTTTTAGTTGAAGTATTTCTTATGGGAATTATTCTAGTGTTATTATTTTGATTGTGGAACTTTTTTGTATGCAAACGCTTGTGTTAGTGCTTGTTTGCTAATGATAAGTCTTGTTGCGTTTGCTAAGTATATTTGTTAAATGAATTTATGCTTTTGTTCTGGCTTTGTTTGCTAAGTATATTTTTAGTCCGACTGTGTTTGCTAATGCTAAACATATTTTGTTCTTCCTCTATTTGCTAATGTTATGTCTTGTTGTGTTTGATAAATATATTTTGTTATTGTTGTGTTTGTTCTTGCTGTGAACATATGTAAAGCTTGCGTTAGTGTTGTGTTTGCTAAGTATGTTTTGTTCTTGCAGTGTTAGTGCTATGTTCCTATACTAAATTTGTGCTTGCTGTGTAAGTATATTTGTAGTTATTGTGTTAGCTATTTTGTTTTTGTTGTGTTAGTTTTTTTTAATCCTTTTTATTCTGGTTTACTGAAAAGAATTTAACAATCCATTTTTTTAGTATTGCATTGCTGAGAACATACTTACATTGAAGCAACGTGCTTATGCATGCATATTTTAAAGCAACAACAACATGCAATACAAAAGTTTCTTAGCATGGATGGTACACGAGGACAACATGGTTGTTAATAAATCAAAATAGAAGCTCGGCAATGTATATACCATTAAAACATCCTTAGCAAACACGGTTATAACATATGAGTCGTTCAATTAGTACGTTGGCAACCAAAAACTTTCGGGTTCACTGGACCTCACGAGGATGTGGATTATATATAATATTCGTTAGCGACGGGCGCTAAGTCTCAAGAAACCGAGTGAATGACTGGTTTGTCCATATTTAGCATGTGTCGAGGTTCCAACGCTTGCAACATTCGTTTAACATGCATGTAATTTTGGTACTCTCGGATTTGTTGAACCTTGTCAATAAAGTGGATATCGTAACATCCTCGTTACTAGCAGACGATGATTCTAGTCTGCTGCACTAATATGTTGCGTGGTTAGTATTCATTCAACGTTCACTTCAAATTATTGTAGTATTCTATACTCAAAACAGATTGAAACAGAGTATAAGTATTTGATTTCTACGCAAATCAGTATACTAAATTTGTATGACTATTCTTAATCAGGATAAGTTAGTCAACGACACAAATTTCTAGCACAAGTTTGTCTCAGTGCCTTACAAAATAGCAAAACACAGTATATGAATACTGTACACATTTAGTACTAAATTGAAATAAGAATCAGTAAGCAATACCGAGATCGTCTGAGGCCTGAAACGTATCAGTTTCCTTAAGACTTTCAATCGAAGCCTCCCAGGATACAAAGACGCGAAAACTGCTCGAGATTGTAGCGATTAATGTTAGACAGATTGATTTTTGATAATGGCAACAGTGGAAAAAGGAGAGGGCAGATGATAGGAGGAAAGGGAATAAAAACTTAATCGATTTGTTCAGAATCGGGTAGTTTATATACCCTTTACGCATCTTTTTGGAACAGACGCGTCCATTTGTTTCCCATCTGATCCGTTACCATTTGAATTCAAATGGTAACGGGTTGCATCTGTTTGCTCTACGCGGGTCGCACCCGTTTGTCTCCTAACGGGTCGCACCCGTTTGTTAATTCCTACCAAAAAATTGCTGAGTTTTTCGGTGCAAAAATATGGTTTTATTCAAGGCCCGATTTCATGTCAAAGCTCAAGCCCTAGCCCGAACCCGACCCAACGTGGTTCGGTTTGGTCGGACGGGCGGGTGGCGCACGCGCACGCTTGTGTGTTCATCAGATATAGGTCCTCCCCCTCGCACAAAATTACCTGACCCTAAGGGCCAATTAAGGGAATGAGGATTATCTATATGTACACAATATTAACCCACTATTTTGCCAATGTGGGACTAAATATATTTCATCCAACTCTTTAGAAATTTCAACAATCCCCCACATGAATGGTAATATATTTTATCCCTCACACAAATTGAAATATCACTGACTACATATGGAATAATGTTTTATTTAGGATAAGTAGATATTTCACTTTGAACTTTCCTTAGTTAAAACTCATTTGGATATACTTGGCTAATCGGTGAATTATTTCATCTTGAACCGTCAGCCATTTTTGTATAACTAGACAATAAGTTTAACATAACATTATTTCCCTTCTCACCCAATCTCTTGTTTGTGTTCATTTTAGTTCTGAACAATTTCTGGTTCTGTGAGTGTATATAGAGAATTTAAGCCTTTAATAGTCTCATAGAGCCGACCCAGCTCATGCTAACATAGTTGATCGCTACCATTAGGAGTATCCTACATATACCCCACTTGTTATTTTACAAGATATGGTCATCATTAAAAAGCACAGCTTTAACCTACGAAACTTCTGTAGGCATGCATTTTATATTTTGCACCATAGGAATGGAGTAGGACTATGTCCGAACAAATGCATTACGTCTTGAGTTATTCAGAACTGGTTTGCCTATTGATCCTAGTCCATGGGATCTCCAATCGCTAGGATAGGTTTCTGTATAAGATAACTCTTGTTGGTTTAGGCTTTTAAACCCATTCCCCTTGATGCGCAGTCAATTTTCTCTCTTGATAACCCTTTTGTAAATGGATCCGCTAGGTTATCATTGGTTCTTACATAATCAACGGAGATAGTTCCATTTGAGAGTAACTGCCTAACTGTGTTATGGCATCGACGAATGTGTCGAGATTTGCCATTATACACAAAGTTTTTCACTCTACTTAGCGATGCTTGATTGTCGCAGTGAATACATATGGTCGTTACAGGTTTAGGCCAAAGTGGAATATTTTCTAAGAAGTGACTAAGCCATTCTACTTCTTCGCCTGCTTTGTCTAAAGCAATAAACTCAGATTCCATCGTTGATCGAGCTATGCATGTTTGCTTAGTAGATTTTCGCAACATTACTGCTCCTGCTAGAGTAAAACCATAACCACTTGTGGATTTTGATTCCTCTGAATCGGTAACCCAGTTTGCATCACTATATCCTTCTAATACAGCTAGATATTTTCCGTAATGCAAAGAATAATTTGTGGTATTCTTTAAGTATCCAATCACTCTCATTAGTGCTTTCCAGTGTTACTTTCCTGGATTTCTTGTATACCTGCTTAGTTGACTTACTGCATAAGCTATATCTGGTCTCGTGCAGTTCGTAAGATACATTAGACATCCTATTACACGAGAGTATTCCAGTTGCATTACACTCTCATTAGTGTTTTTATGAAGTACTTCTGACAGATTAAAAGGTGTTCTTACTCCTTTAATCCCAAGATTTTGAAATCTTTCAATCACTTTGTCTACATAATGTGACTGAGATAATTCAATTCCATTAGGGGTTCTTTTTATTTTGATTCCTATAATAACATCTGCAACTCCTAAATCTTTCATATCGAAATTGTTGATTAAAATTTTCTTTATGGTCTCTATAACTTTTATATTAGGACCAAAGATTAACATATCGTCCACATATAAGCGAATCAGGACATATGACTATCCAATTTGTTTATAATAAACACATTTATCACATTCGTTTATACGAAAACCATTTTGCATCATGACACTATAAAATTTTTCTTGCTATTGTTTTGGAGCTTGTTTGAGTCTGTATAATGATTTTTCCAATTTACAGACTTTATTTTCGTTTCCATTGGATACAAAACCTTCGGGTTGCTCCATGTAGATTTCCTCATCGAGATCCCCATTCAAGATCACTGTCTTTACATCCATCTGATGAATCTCTAGATTATAGATGGATGCAATTACAATTAACATCTTATTGAGGTTATTCGTGTAACAGGTGAATATGTATCAAAGAAGTCTACATCTTTCTTTTGACGATACACTTTGGCCACTAGTCTGGCTTTATACTTATCAACAGAGCCATCTGGTTTCATTTTCTCCTTGAAAATCCATTTACAGCCAATAGGTTTTACTCCAGGTGGAATATCAACAATTTCCCAAGTTTTGTTACTTAGAATTGAATCAATCTCACTTTGGATTGCTTTTTTCCAACACGATGATTCAGAAGATGACATGGCCTCTTTAAATGTTTGAGGTTCATGTTCAAATACATAAGTGAGGAATTCTGAGCCAAAAGACTTGGAAATTCTAGCACTTACGCTTCTTCTTGGTTCAAATTCACCAACTTCACAATGAGTTTCATCTTCATGTGGGCTACTTGATTCTTCTCGTGTCCTTTTGGAGACTTTATTTCCTTCATTTCTCTTGTGTGGAAACGCATCTTCAAAGAAAAAAGCATCTCTTGATTCCATGATTGTATTTACATTAACATCATTTATATCAGACTTGAATACCAAAAATCTATATGCACTACTATTCTGGGCAGGCCCTAGGTAGTAACATTCTATGTTTTTGGTACAAGTTTGATCTTCTTGGAAGGAGGGATAGGAACTTTTTCCAAGCACCCCTACACTTTGAGGTATTTGAAGCTTGGTAGGTGTACTTTCCATAATTCATATGGAATTTTTCCCATTTTACTGTGAGGAACTTTACTTAATATGTGAATAGACATATTCAAGGCTTTTCCCCACAAGTATGTAGGTAGGCCAGAGGTTATGAGCATAGCATTGATCGTATCTTTTAATGTTCTGTTCTTCCTCTAGGCAATGCCATTTTGTTGTGGCGAATATGGTGCTGTCATTTGATGAATTATTCCATTTTCTGCACAGAATTGTTCAAATGGCGATTCATATTCTCCACCTCGATCAGATCTCAATATCTTGATCTTCTTATTAAGCTGATTTTCTACTTCAACTTTATATTTTATAAATGATGTGATTGCTTCATCTTTACTGTTTAAAAGATATATGTAGCAATATCATGTATAATCATCAATAAATGTGATAGAATACTTTTTCCCACTTCTTGTAGGTAAGTTTTTGAAATCACATAAGTCAGTATGAATCATTTCCAATGGTTCAGTACTTCTATCAACAGTATGAAATGGTTTCTTAATCATTTTTGCTTCTATGCATGTCTCACATTTGTAGATTTTATCCACTTGAAATTTAGGAATTAACTCTAAATTTGCTATTTGTTTCATTTTTCATAAACTAATATGTCCTAATCTAACATGCCATAATAAAGTTTCATGCTCAACGATATAAGAAACTTCTTTTTTATTCATGCATCATCAGCATACATATTATTGTCAATTACGGCTACATTTGCCTTAAATAGGCCATCACATAAGTAACCCCTTCCTATGTAGATTCCTGCCTTGGACAGAAACATCTTGTCTGACTCGAAGACCATCTTGAATCCCTTCTTTGAAAGCACGGATCCAGAAATGAGATTCTTGCGGATATCTGGAACATGAAGGACATCATTCAGTTTAATAGTCTTCCCAGAAGTAAAATTGAGGGAGATTGTTCCTTTGCCTTCAATCATGGTAACTGATGAATTGCCCATATAGAGTTTCTCATCTTGATCCAAATCGTTGTAGGTTGAAAAAACGGATTTGTCAGAACATATATACCTAGTAGCACCCGTGTCCAACCACCATTGTGCAGACATAACTCCTAAAAAGTTTGATTCATCGATGTCCATGTTATCCACCACATTTGCTTCCGAATTTTTTTGTTTCTTGTGGCTGGACTCTTTTGCTTAATGACCAGTCTTGGCACAAACCCAACAATCACCATTGAATTTCTTGGACTTCTTTTGGTTATTTTGCTTATTTTCCGGCGCATTCCTTTTTTTTTTTTTTTGAAGTGTCCTTTCTTCTTTGACCCTTCAGTAGCAAGCGCCTCTTCACTTTTAGGTTGAGTGACTCCGCGATTATCTGCCTCTATCTTTAATCTGACGATGAGATCTTGTAAGGATATTTCCTTCTTTTTGTGCTTTAAGTATTTGCGATAGTCCCCCCAAGATGGTGGTAATTTTCTAGTAATCGCTTCAACCGGGAATGATTCACCAACTTTGTGGCCTTGTGCTTCCATTTCATGGATAATAATTTGCAACTCTTGCACTTGAGAAGTCACCGACTTTGAGTCCACCATTTTATAGTCCATAAACTTGTCAACGATGAACTTTTTCATACTCACATTCTGCGTCTTGTACTTTGTATCCAGTGCATTCCAAAGAGCTTTTGCAGTCTTTATGGGCTGGTTCACTTTGTACAGGACCTTGTCTAGGCAGTTGAGAATGTAGTTTCTGCATAAAAAGTCTGAATGCCTCCACGCATCAATAGAATGACCATCATGCTTATTTGCATCCTTGGCGTTTCCTGGTGTAGGCAGCACCGGTTCATCTTCTTCAAGATACTTCTGCAAACCAAGGGTGGTGAGATAGAATAGCATCTCACTCTGCCATGTCAGAATATCATCACCTTCTCCTTTGAACAAGTCTGGCTAGTTCAAATTTCCCGTTTTTATTGACATTTGCTCTGCTGCCATGTTTTTTTTGTCAAAAATAGTAAAAGTCTAAAGACGTAGTATTCTGTACTCAAAACAGATTGCAACAGAGTATAAGTATTTGATTTCTACGCAAATCAGTATACTAAATTAGTATGACTATTCTTAATCAGGATAAGTTAGTCAACGACACAAAATTCCAGCACAAGTTTGTCTCAATGCCTTACAAAATAGAAAAACACGGTATAGGAATACTGTACACGGTATAGTACTGAATTGAAATAAGAATCAGTAAGCAAAACTGAGATCGTCTGAGGCTTAAAACGTATCAGTTTCCTTAAGACTTTCAATCGAAGCATCCCAGGATACAACAGACGCGAAGACTGCTCGAGATTGTAGCGATTAATGTCAAACAGATTGACTTTTGATAATGGCAGCAGTGGAAAAAGGAGATAGCAGATGATAGGAGGAAAGGGAATAAAAATTTAATCGATTTGATCAGAATCGTGTAGTTTATATACCCTTTTCACATCTTTTGGGAACAGACGCGTCCGTTTGTTTCTCTCCCGATCCGTTACCGTTTGAATTCGAATGACAACGGGTTGAATCTGTTTGCTCTACGCGGATCGCACCCATTTGTCTTCTAAAGGGTCGCGCCCGTTTGTTAATTCCTACCAGAAAATTGATGAGTTTTTCGGTGCAAATATATGGTTTTATTTAAGGCCCGATTTCATATCAAAGCCCAAGCCCCAGCCCTAGCCCGAACCCGACACGACCCGGCTTGGTTCGGTCGGACGGGCGGGCAGCGCACGCACAGGCGGGCGGCGCACGCTCGCGCGCGTGTGTTCATCAGATATAGGTCCTCCCCCTCGCACAAAATTACCTGACCCTAAGGGCCAATTAAAGGAATGAGGATTCTATATATGTACACAATATTAACCCACAATTTTGCCAATGTGGACTAAATGTATTTCTTTCAACTCTTTAGGAATTTCAACAATAATAATTTTTGAACCATTGCACAAGCAATAACCAGTTATATTCAAATAAGCAAAGATAAATCAATGCATTGTTCTTCCAATAAAAGTTGAATTAGATATCATAAGAAAATACCATACAAATACTTGTTCAACTAGGCTACTCAAAATAGATCAAATTATATTTTCATTTGTTAACTTCTTTCTTCATTTCTTCCCACATCAGTCTTCTATTCATCAACATATCTTCTCATTGTCCTGCTTCACTTGAGTAAGCTTCAAACCATTTTGAATAGATCGGCAACACATGATGATTTGATTTTAATATTACCTGCACAACAAAAAAGATAAATTCTACTAAATTCTACTATTATTATTTAAAAAAATATAATTACATATACGAAGTGACAATTGTTTACATGTAAGATGTCAATTTCTACTTCTTGCAACAAGGATGGCACTCCACCTCGCAAAGGAGGTGTGGTCAAACTTATTGATTTACTAAGGCTAAAAACTACAACATTGTATCGAGTTTCTATAATATAACCAAGATCAGGCATAGTCATCCATTCACCCTCGTTTTGTAGTAACTTAAGTATCTCATCGCTCCTACCTTTTTCACAAAATAATTGATTATATATATTTGTTTTCATGAAATTCTTGGAATAATTCTATACAAACCTACAACCAATTATTTTCTCACATTCCTAACAGAGAAGCAACACATCTAAAACCGCAATTATTATCCATTTCCACATCTACGATTTCACTGATAAAAGGTCTCCAATCTTGCGGTATATCATCATCATATTTTTTTTTCGACTTTGTGAGCTCTTCAACCTACAAAACAATTTTATTATAGTCAATTTTGTATTATTAATATAATAGGTATAACAAATGGTACATAATGTACCTTCGTTGATCTTTGTACAGGCAGATTCTTCTTTTTTCACTATGCCACATGTATTAATCTTTGCTTTTTTACTACACTACACTGAGTTGAAACGCATTCACCCAACACAAACGAATTAAGAAGCTTTTTTGTTGAATTAACCTTTTGATTTTGAAACCGACCACGAGTTTTGACTTTACTAATTGGAGATGCAAGAGAAGTTGCATGTGGATAGATAACTTCTCTCATTTTTTAATAAGCTTGCATTTGATGAGGTAATTCCATTTTCATTACTTCGGCCAATAATTCTTCCATCCTTTTCCTTTTATCCAGCTCTTTTGACTCTCCTTTTTTGATAATATATAATTTCGTCTAATACACATGAATCAAGTTTATGGGTATTTCAACATTCGATTCAAGTTTTTCAAATTCATGTACACATGGAAGACCATGTGTTTTGCGAACAACACAAGTGCATAAATTATCATTTTTATAACCACTTGATGGAATTTTAACAAGATCGGAATGAATAATCTCTAGTGCCACAAGAGAAATAACACCATGTAGATTTTTAAACTCTTTTTTTTATAAACATGAGCCACTTTCAATAAACTTGTTTCGAATGAAGCTTTAAGTTCGGTGAATGAAAGTTCTAACAAAGCGTGCATACTTTCCCAACATTTTTCAAAATTGCCTTGCCTTGTTTCAATTTAGAGTGAGTGGCCTTTATTTTACAAATTAAAAGGAAAACACAATTAGAAAAGGCAAGCTTAATGTTATATAAATGTTTAACAATATAAATATAGAAAATGAGTACATTACCTATTTGAAGTATAATTTCTGAAATGCATGAAGTTATTGATCCATGCAAAAACAAATCGATCCTTCTGAGTATCAATCCAAGATTCATGAATACTTTATTATTTTGGGATATTGTTCGTATTTTGTATGCAAATCTTGTAATTCGAGCTGAACACATCTATGCTTTCCGAAGAACAAAGTGTTGCCCAATCTTGAAAAAAACTATTTCTTACATCTTTCTTCATGTTTGCCACTTTTCTTTGGATAAATGCAAGAATATTTTTTTGAATATGCCACTTTCAGAGAATCTTTGAGTGCCTTGTGGGAAAACAATTCCTATGGTATTTATCAAAGCTATTTCTCGATCTATAACAATTACACTTGGCATTTCAACATCACTCTCAAGCATAACTAATGGCAAGCACTTTAAAGTCCAAATATAGCAATTCTCACACTCGGGTATGAGATTTGCTACAGTAACACAAAAAGTTTGGTTCGTAGATGTGACATCGACAATTTCAAACAATGACATTTTATACTTATTAGCTCTATAAGTGCAATCCATGAGAAATAAGGGTGGAAATGTTTGCATCAAGTCAATACTTGTAGGTTGATCCCAAAATATATCGGTAATCATGTCACTTCCATCCAAAGTACTACAATGCCGCTCAAAATATCTTTTTTCTTTCAATTTGCATAAAAGTATTGTATTTGGGAATGTCCAGCTCGATCTACTATTTTTTGTTTGAATAAAATATTGTAAACTGTCTTTATTGTCGTACAATTTGATAGATCATTCCTTTCCAGTGTACGTAGAATAGCCATTGGCTTTACCAAATTTCTGTACATATCAATAGCTAACTTTTTTCCTTCTACGATTAATCTACCAAGAAATGAATGTCCTTCAGTATTGTAAAGTGCATAATGATTATGCACACCATAGAGTACATCTAACCGCTATGAGTTTGAGGTAGCAAGCGCTTAACACCTTTCAATCGAAAAGGATAACTGCATTTTTTTTCCAGTTAATCTTGGATTATTTGATTTTTTTCTCCTTGTATTCTTTGTATACTCCGCTTCATTCACAACCGCAAGTAATTCTTGGATTTTGGTTTTTGCAACTAATATCCAACCTTTAGATAACTATAATGAATCTAACCCTTTTACCTATGTAATCAATCCAATCTTTAATTTTTTTCTCTATTAGGAAATATCTAAATGATGAAACAATATAAGATTATATCAATAAATAACTGAACAAAACAATAGTGAGTTAGAAATACATACATCATAAGTAGTAAACTCGTTTCTATAGTCCATGACAATGTCATTATCTTTATTTTCATATAAAAGTGCAAGCTAAGAAAGAAATTTAAGTTAAGCATAAAATCAGGGTAAAAATAAGAAGCAATTTTCAATGTATTTTAACTCACTGTGCTAATTATAATTCCTAGTGCATTGCATATTAGATTAACCATCATTCCGAGTTAGGGGCAGACTTGGATTTCACTAAACTTTAGCTATCAAGAATGAAATTTAAAAAACAACTTACACAACATCAGAAAATCGTGCGTCGAAACAAAAGAAGGTGCTTTACCTTAGAATTAATCTCATGTTCTTCTTCAAAATCATTATTTTTTTTCTTCCAGTAAATCATTCTCTTCAAGTATTTTACGTTTACTCTCATCCATCTTTTTGACAATCGAAAGAATTGTTGACAGTGGAGGAAAACAAAATTGAGTCAACAAAAGAATATGAACAGTCACTGACATTTCAATCTAATTGCAGTAAGGGTAATAATGTCTATTGAACATTTTAAAATTTGATGGGGGTGGGAAAAGAGGAAAAAGGTGTGGGAATAGAATTAGCCTAATATCTTAAGAGCTATGTCAGGTAACACAACCAGATCAGGCCAAACCTCCAAGTATTATTATCAACTCTTTTAAGCAAACATCCACCTCCTCCGGGCATAAGGTGCAATAAATTGGTTTTCCTCTAGCGTCGTTGTCACCAAACGCTTTTATTGCATGTGCTTGACTGATCCCAAAGTATTCTCAAGTGAAATCGGAACATGAAGTATTCTCAGTTGTTCTCTTTTCTGTTTGATTCAATGATTACAACTTGAATCAGCTATGTTGTTTATAAAAAAAAGATTTTCTTAATAGCTGCAGCAAATGTATTTGAAATATGGGATGCTTGTATAAGAAGTGTTAAATCAAACCATAATAACTAAAATCTAAACCGAAACAATGAATTAATTTGACTGATCTTATTTTATTTTTCATTTAATCAAACTTATACAGATTTGTATATAAAGATTAAAAAAATTAATGTATTTTTATAGAAACCAATAACTTGCAATATTGTTCTCATTTTCATATGATTTATATGTAAACCTGATTTATTTACTATATGAAATCACTCTATTTATTGCTATACTAACTAAAAAGCTTAATAACCAAACTGATCTAAGGAATACAACTCAAAACGTTAAGAAACACATTGTATCTTTTAGGCACGGTTCTGGCCCAGTGCAAACTGAGCTCACACACTGGTAAGAAAATAGTATTTGGGCAACATATTTATTTTGAACATCCCATAATACATAGTTCGTACACCAACATTATAGCAAAATATGCTAAAAAAATTTCTTTTCTAAATATTCACAATTACAGGTACATAATTGTTGACATGCTTTTTGGTCAAAGTTGTCACATGTTAATATCCTCGTCAGCAAACACAAAGCGGTTTGGTCGAAGTCGCCTCGTAAAATGTCCCAAAAATTCATTTAGATAACCTCTTTTGGGCCCGAAAACAATAATTACGGTGCTTTTCCTGGTAACTCTTGTAGTTCTCTAAGTTAGCTTCTAGTACAACATTCATTTGGCCCAAACGACCTTACGATTTGGAAGTTATGCCGGTTTCCGTGAACATTTCAGATTCGAGAGAAGTCGTATGCACGTAGGCCTCACGACTCCTCAATACAATCATCTCCAGTATTTCGAATCCCTGATATACTTCAAATCTCCCCCAGAAAACTCGAAATGTATCCCCCCTCGTATCCCTTAGGGGATATGAAATTTTGTATCCCCTAAGGGGTATGAAATTTCTGCTGCATTTTGAAGATCCAAAATTTCAATTGGCCACTTCGAGGATCCGAAATTCTGGCGTGTGGTCCCTATATCCTACCTACTCCCACCTAACCTCTCTCCTATAAATACCCCTAAGATTCTCATTCAAAGGGGTTGGATTTTGAGACTTCTTTAACCTCCCATGCACCATTAATGGCTTCCATCTTCTGCCCTATAACTATTGGACATAGCTTGGACCATTAAAACTTTGCATACACGTTTTCCATCACTTTTCGGGCATATACTAGCATAAAAGCACCACTTTTGAGCTGTTTTGGACTTCTTGGACATTAAAGCTAAATCTGGACATAATTGATTAAGTCAACTCATTTGCTACTCAACGGAGAAGAAGAGGGACATTTTTGTCAAAGTTTAGAATTAACAATCATTTTGTTATTCTATTGGAAAGCTTTGCATTCAAATATTGTCTGAACTTGTACAACATTGTAATCGACGAATATACAATGAATGATTACTATAAGTGGACACAGGCGTTAATTCCAAACCACTATAAAAACCATTGTTCTCCCGCATTACTTTACTATATCTTTGGATTATTGTGTTCGTACCACACCGACACTTGGGCGTTGGCGTGCATTGAGTCCACGACAATTTTCCATGATAACATTTTGACGTGCCAGGAAGGACACAGCTTCAGCTTCAGTCTCAGTTAGCTTTAGATCTCGGGCTTAGCTTTCGACTTCGGCCTTCAGATTTCAGAATTCAATCTCAACTTTCTCTCGGAAACAAGCTTCACTAGCTTCCTGCTATGGTTAAAGGGAAGCAAATTATTCGATCAGAAGGAATAGGTGCAAAGGAAGAACAAGAACTCTCCTCGATCAGACACCCATCTAACTTCATCACTCGAAACAACATCGATGAGGTCGTCAAAGATCTAACCAAAGATCTTACTTCTCGCTTGGAACAACAGGAAGAACATTCCCATTGCGAAGAGGCTAATATGGCCACTCTTCTCGCCCGACTCGAAGGATTTACGAGGCGGTCGGGCTAAGGAAATCTTGTCTGAATAAGTGCTAGTGTTCTTCAAGGCTTAACTCGGGGCTTGGGGGAAATTCCCCAAGAACAACTCGTGTCGACACCAATCCACAGACAGCCGCAGGATCGGCTAGGCTCAAGGGAAAAAACCCCCAACCCCATTCAAGGCTCAGCTCAGGTTGTAGCCAATCGGATCTTAGGATCAAGCATCAGAAATGTCGTTCAAGCGCCCGTGCATGCAGCTTTGGAAACAGGAGCTCTCGTAGTTCATAATTGTGGATTTGTGCCCATCGAGGCACCTCAAGTTAGGATCGAGCCGGATATTTTTTCTTAGCGCTTGACCTTTTGCTAATGTTAGATTTGACAATGGGGACACCATTGTCAATTTACATAACTTGAATCCGTTCCTTGGCTTGGGCAGTGAAAATCAAGCTACCAATGTCATTCGATGCTACACCCGTGCCGAGGCACCTCACGCTAGCTTGGACCGTGTTACTCGCAGCCTTATCACTCAAGACATCAGAAACTCTCAGAACCCATCGGACTTCAAATTGTCGGTGTTAAAACCTTTTGACGGTAGGAAGGATCCTGCTGTTCATCTCATGTGCTACATGCACCATATGGAAGTGCACTCGGCCTCATAAGGTGTCATAGCCAAGTGCTTCCCTCTTTATCTTACCGATATTGCTGCTTTATGGATCAGACAGTTGGAACTAGAATCTATCAACAGTTGGAGCGTCCTGGTCAAAAGGTTAGTTGAGCAATTCAGAGTTCATATTGCTCAACTGAGGAACGTCATGACTCTAACGCCTGTCAAGCAAAGGATAGGCGAGACTCTGCGCAAATTCCTCGAATGATTCAACGTAGCGGTGGCCTCTGTTGAAAAACCAGATCCATCCAAGGTCTTAATGGTCACCATCTCCGGCATTATCGACAAAACAGACTTCCGAACTTCATTACGATGGGACCCATCAAGGGATCTCATCGAATTCTACTTCGAGGCCAAAAGAATTCTCAAGGAGGAGGACACCGATGATGAAAAGCTTGTACAACGGGTCAACTCTTTAGAAGAATCAAGGCCCTCTATGCTCGACAAAGGAAAGGGAAAATCTTAGGACCACCAGAACTCACGACCTCACATAAAGCTAAAGTTCCCAGCCTGCACTGAGCTCACTCACAACATGGAAAGGATTTACCTTGACATCCGTGAAACAACACCTTTCCAAAAGCCCCCCAAAAGGGACCTGACTCCGAAGCAAGCAAGCCCTATCAGATACTGTCTTTTCCCTGAGCTTCCTGGTCACAACATTGACACTGCAGGCAGTTCCGTGATCTCGTTGAAGCCCGCGTCAGGCACGACGAACTACAGCAGTACATCTTAAATCCAACAACAACAACATCTGCACCACCTGTTCTGCCCCCGAAAACATCTCAGGAAAGGGGCAGGACTGACCGCCTCTAGGGAATCATCATCAACTGATCCCGCTTAACCGATCTTGGCTTTCTAGACTCTGGTCCATTACCTATGTTTGTTCTTGTTGGCGACTTCTCTCCCTTTTTCTTTTCCGAAATGTACTCAATGAAAGCGGCAACCCACACACACGGAATCGGCTTTTCGTCTCCAGTCATGTTCGGGGTTGGACTAACGACCGTTGTACTTCCATGATATCATAAAGATTACGCGTAGGGCTCTGGCCCCCAACTGGATTAGTCCAGTATAAACATAGGCTCTGGCCTCTCTTGCTGGATTCGTCCATTATAAACATAGTACTCAAAGCTCCAACTCCACACTAGACCAGTCGAGTATAAATATGATTTGGGCTCCGGCCTGCGCACTTGATCTGTCCAATGTAAACATAGGCTTCGGCCCACGCACTGGAACCGTCTAGTGTAAACATAGGCTCTGGCCCATGCACTGGCTCAGTCCAGTATAAATACAGTCCACATTGGACCAGTCCAGTATAAATACAATCCAAACTGGACCAGTCCAGTATAAATACAGCCCACATTGGATCAGTCCAGTATAAAATCCAGGCTCAGGCTCCACACCAGATCAGTTTAGTATAAAATTCGGGCCTAGGTTCCACACTGGATCGGTCCAGTATAAAATCCGGTCTCAGGCTCCACACTAGATTAGTCCAGTATAAAATACAGACTCTGGTCTCCCCCTCCCCTGCAGATACATTCTAGTTCCAGCAAGCCGTAGGAAGCTTGTGGCTTCTTGTTTTCTTCATCTCATGCATCCAGGACTCGTCATGCCATTCTATATACGATCTCGATGATCGTCAGGTTTCTATTCCAAATGCGATCTCAGTGATCGTCGGATTTCCATTTAATATGGTCTTAACGGCCGTCGAACTTCTTTTTATTACGATCCCAGTAGTCGGCGATCTTCTTCTCAAATATGACCTTAGTAGTCATTAGATTATTCTGGTATTCCCGATATTCTGGTTATCTCTAAATAAGATCTAAAGCGATCGTCGGCCTCCAGGGACTTCTGATTAATACGATCCCAAGCAATCATGGATTTATATTTATAAGATCCGGAGCGATCGTGGCTCTTCGGTTTTCTAATTATAGGAGTTCACTTCGGTTAGCTTTGGTTTTCTGGATTTCTGGTCTTCTCGCAAAACACATCTTCCTTTGATCAAGCAAGAAATGTTTTGGGAAGAAAATGTTGACACATTTTTTGGTCAAAGCTGTCACACGTCAATAACCTCATCAGCAAACACAAAGCGGTTTGGTCGAAGTCGCTTCGTAAATGCTAAGATGGCCCAAAATCCATGTAGATTACCTCTTTTGGGGCCGAAAACTTTAATTACAGTGCTTTTCATGGTATCGCTTGTATCTCTCCAAGTTAGCTTAAGTACAACTTTCGTTTGACCCAAACGGTCTTACGGTTTGAAAGTTAAGCCCATTTTCGTGAACATTTCAGACACGAGAGAAGTCATGTGCGCGTAGTCCACACAACTCCTCAAAACAATCATCTCCAGTATTTCGAATCCTTCATATACATCAAATCCCCCTACCCCCCCCCCCCCCCCCGGAAAACTCGAGTCGTATCCCCCCTTCGTATCCCTCAAGGGATACGAAAATTCATATTCCCCAAGGGATACGAAAATTCGTATCCCCCAGAGAAGTACGAAATTTCTGCTACATTTGGGGGATCTGAAATTTTCGAATTGGCCACTTCAGGGACCCGAAATTCTGCCGTGTGATCTCTATATCCTACATACTCTCACCTAACCTCTCACCTATAAATACCCCCAAGATTCTCATTCAAAGGGGTTGGATTTTGGGACTTCTTTAACCTCCCTAACACGATTAATTGCTTCCATCTTCTGCCACATAACTATTGGACATAGCTTGGACCATTAAAACGTTGCATACACATTTTCCATCACCTTTTGGGCATCTACCAGCATAAAAACACCACTTTTGGGCTGTTTTGGACTTCTTGGACATTGAAGCTAAATCTAGACATAGTTGACCAAGTCAACTAATTTGCTATTCAATGGAGAAGAACAAGAACATTTTAGAAAGTTTAGAATTAACAATCATTTTGTTATTATACTGTAACGCTTTGCACTCAAATATCCGAACTTGTACAACATTGTAATCGAAGAATATACAATGAATGATTACTGTAAAGTGGACGAAGCGTTAATGCCGAACCATTATAAAAAGCTGTATTCTCCCACATTACTTTATTATATCTTTGGATTACTGTATTCGTACCATACAAACACTTGGGTGTTGGAGTGCGTTGAGTCCACGACAATTTTCCACGTCAACAATAATCATAGTTGACGTTGTATAAAATGGCTTTAATCTTCATTTCACCATTTTTAACCTTGTTCAAAAACTAGATAAGAATAAATTTTGTTCCTATGCTAAATAATAATAATAATAATCCATGGTTATATTAGAATCCTAACGTAGAGATCGAAACATTAGAAAAATCGAAGTACATAATTTCAAATAAGAGTTACTTATGTTCCACGTAGAAATTCTAAGCATTGTGATTGTTACAAGTTAAGGTGCCATATTCTATGGATTAGGAAAAACAACAGTTCAAGTAGCCATATTCTATATGGTAATTTATTTTTAAATCTAATTTTTTTACTTAATACATGTTCTTGGTTGTTGCAATTTAGTGTTATTCATAAGTTGTTACATGTCTAATTGTAACAATTTTGTTCCGTATAGTGTTGTAGGTTAAGTTTTGTGGATTCCGCTTTGAATCATTTTTCATTGTTTAATTTAATGCTTTGCACCAATTTAACCCATTGTGTATGTTGCGTTCCCAACGTACTTTAAGCTGCCATTTGAATTGTGTTACATTACTTTAGGGCCCGTTTGGCAACTCAAAGCAAAAGTGCTTCTGCTAGTATGACAATTGCTTCTACTTTTTGAAAGTCAAAAAGTCAAAAAGCATGTTTGGCACATAAACGACTTATAATATTTGTATGGATAGATTTTTTTCTTCATAGTAGCTAATTGGCTATTGCACAAGAATATTGAAATAAAATGTAAGACAATTTAGATTTTTAAAATTATATTTTACAACTGGTTAACTAAAAATCACTTTGTTTTCTGAAATATAAATCACAAAATATAGGATCGAAACATAACACAAATACTTGCATGTTATTCTCACAAAATCCAAGCAGCTAAGCTCATTTTAACTTACAAAATCAAACAACAAACCACATAACAGATAAAAGTTGACTTTTAACACAAATTTCAAGCATTACATTTAAAATATTAAAAACTGTGTATAGAATTATACACATTTGTTCTTCCACTTTGGCATGTTGTGTATCGCGTAACAACTCATGAGTCTTTAGAGTCTCACATAAATCTAGTAGAACATTTGTATGAATACGGATCATGTCCAAGCATCTAGCTGTATGGCCATTGAGCACATTAAAAACATATTCTTTTCCACTCAACACGTCATTTTTATATGGTTGTCTCGGAATCCATCTTGAAAAATATTTATTTCCTATATGACTAACTATCAACTCAGTAGCTTCTTGTTCGATATCACTTGATCCACTTGATTCTCTACTTGAACTCATATTTGTCATATTCTATATGTTAAATATATTAATTTTATAGATCACTGAACAAGTTAAAATTGCAATTAAAGGCAATTCAAATGAAAACACAAATAATTGTAAACTCAAGCCAAGGAATAAGATTAAATTTGAATAGACTGAAATTGGTTGTGCTGCATGTCAACCTACTTACTCTCCAATAAAACTCACACTATCATTTATCATATAACTATTTCAATTTCTCTTACTATTGTAACATACAGTTTGCAGTTCATATGTTAACAAATCATATAGTTTGCAGTTCATATGTTCCTTTTGTTTTGGTATATATGTTGCTTGGAAAATTAAATACCTTTCCACTTTGTCTGAACACCTTCACAGCCTTGCTTAGATTACTTTTCTCCTCTCTATTTCATGTCTTCTTTTTTCTGACATGGAAGAGGAAGAGTTGAAGACAGATGGATCAGAAAAATTGTAGCATATGTTTCGTTATACAATAAGTAAAACAAGACAATAAATAGTTCAAAAGGGAAAAAGCTGACATGGAAGTTCTTGTTGCCTCTGATTTTGACATAATATTATCTATTCAGTTTAGGAATGAAATTAACATAGATTTTAAACGATTTTTTAGGCTTATATCCCATGGGAATCAATTTAACCTTTATATTTGTGAAGTATTATTGGAGAAGTAATGTTAAAAGCCTTTTGAATTTGCTAGAAAATATGATAGAAGATGGAAATAATAGGACATGTCAATAGCAGTAAAGTAATTCAAAAACTGAGCAATAAT
The DNA here is from genome assembly GCA_030737875.1 of Allium sativum. NCBI lineage: Eukaryota > Viridiplantae > Streptophyta > Magnoliopsida > Asparagales > Amaryllidaceae > Allium > Allium sativum. The sequence goes on along the minus strand of JASFAX010000037.1, from coordinate 4,021,960 downwards.
TCAAGAGTGAGACATTGCCATAGACAATTACTTCTACAAACTTTTTCGTGCAAAAAAAAAAAAAAACTGGACTGCAGGAAACAATGCACTAGGTAAATGTTGAAATGCAAATATGATATGTATACTAATCAGTTCGTTTGATGTATTTTTACAAAACATGATAACTAATACGAATCCATTTAGTCCCATTCTACCAGTTTACCCATTCACTTTGTCACGTACTCATTTTCAAAAATGAAAAACAGTCCAAGCATCGACCATATCAAATATTTATTATATTCTGAAACAAAAACTTTACCAAACAAATATTCTAAAACAAACACTTTCCCAACCATTAAAACCAGTTCAAACATTGTTTATTTTTGTTTTTTATTTTCTTAACCAATTTTGAATGCTTACAGACAACTGCTAACAAAAACAATAATTTTATTTAGCTGCAAAGAAAAGGTAATTGTCTATGGCATAGTCCAAACATATTCTAAGTCCTACAGAAGTTTTTAAAAAATGAAAAAAAGAGGGTACCTGTGCTGATAAATCCAAACGCCAATTGTAGGCAGAATTTGGCTTGAAACACCAGAATGATAAGGAGTGGATAGCCTCCTGTAGTGAATGACAAATATGTGTTAATACTGATAGTAAATTCCGTGATTTTTGCTCCATGACAATAGTACAACTGTCCAATTGATTTTCATGTAAATATTTCCCACTAACAAAATGAAACAAGCAAGCAAAAAAATAACTCGAATTAATGGAAGAGTACCTTATGGGAAAATATATGTTAATGATCACTGAATATTGCAAAACTTTCACAGCATTCTCAAATGAAAACACAACATTCTCAAATTAAAACATAATATTCTCAAATTTGTACCATTCAACATTCATAAAATGATAACACATCTCTAAATAAAGTTCGTGCTTCATACTAAATATGTAAGGTACAGTATTATAACTAAAATTAGGAAGATGGATAAATTAGAAGATGACAAATAATCCAACATGAAATAATCCAGCAGTTGTAAGAAACATTCATTTTACTGCAAAAGTTGTAAGCCTAAAGTGGACAATTCCTTAAAATTCACTTTAAATTTATCAACCCAGTTATGGATCGTAGATATTTGTCTAGCTTCACTACAACAAAAATCACTTTCTGCAACAGGTAAAATCTATTGCAGTAGGCCTATTGCAACAGGCACTAGCCCGTCTGTATAGTTGAAGTTGCAATAGGTCGGTCTCTTTTTGCAATGGTTATTTCCTTTTACGGTTGACTTTTTTGCAATAGGCTTTTTCTATTGCAACAAAGCATTTTGCAACAATATATGCCCCTTGCAATAGATTCATAAATCTGTAATATATATATATATATATATATATATATATATATGTGTATATATATATTACTGCTGATAGATATTACATATTAAATGTATTTGTTTTATTAATAGTAAAGGTGTTTGTTTATTAATAGTGTATATGACAGAATGAAATAAAGAAATAAAAATTTTATTTTAACAAAGTTTTAATAGTACAAACAATTACAATAAAAGTTTCTACTATTTTCATACACCGTTCATGTGTAACAATTTCTTCTCACACAACACATTTCTTTCAAATAGAGCATTTTCTACTCATATTTATACTCTATCATACATATACTATAATTAGATAATAAACTTCGGTCATTGAGGGTCTCCTTGGAGTTGCTGCTTGTGCGCAAAAGAGTGCAACTTTTGCATATCTTAATACTTCTTCTTCGGGGTATCCTTTTAGACTTGAATCCACTATCTCTTTCAGTCTCCCTTCTTCACGTAGTTTCTATGCCTTTGGAAAATGTAAATACATAAATATATGCTCCCAAAAACTCTAACCTTCTAACTGATTATGCTACTATCTACAAAGAAACAGTGCAAGGGAGTATACAATTGAACACATCAACCCAGGTTAACGAGCTTGCATAAACTCCAAGTTTACATGTTACATCATTTTTCCTCCACAAATACTTAGGTCACACCATCCAAAAAAAAATCAAGTACCTGCTCATTCACTATTTTTTCCCTTTCGGTTCTATCCATCTTCTTAGAAACAAAAACACTTGTCTGCAAGCAAAAAAAAGGAACAAAAAACAACCCCAAAGTGTAGATGCCACATGGTGCAATACTAATTGGGTTAACCAGAGTAGACAAATAAAAACACTCTTTCTATAATTAAATATTGAGTAGAATTAAAACAAAATTTTAAGCCCCACTAGTCTGTATATGTTGCGATGTAAAAAAATAGGCAGCAAATGACTCCATAAAGTAGGCAATGTACACTACTACAAAAGTGGGCATATTCGACACTAATGTGTGTGCGTTGCAAGAAAAGAATTGCAAAAGCTATGTTTTTTTGACCTTCTGCAACAATACTAAAATATTGTTGCATTAGATGTGAATGCACTGTTGCGGTGAGAATTCTAGTGTTGTGACGTGCAGCACCAGTTAAAAGTACACCTCATCAATCCGTGCCCTCATAAATGAAAAATCACAACCGTTAATCCATGTTGATCAATCCACGTTACCCTTTCTCTAATTTGCGCTAAGATTTTTATTTTCGCAGTACTTCTTTCCATTTCTCCACCATCCAGATCCCTAACACCAAAATCAAACCTTTACTCCTTCAAAATCAACTTCTAGTTCCTCTGATTTAGTCTGTATGCTTTTTTTTAGCGAAATCCACCTTCCTCTAATTTTCCCGGGTTCGCATCTCATCTTTTTCGGCGAGGTAAATATACTTCTTTTTCTTTTTTATGCTATACACTTTTTTGTGGGCTGGTGGTCTCTACTTCTCTTTGATGGCCACCGACTTTTTCTAACGCAAGCTAGGGTTTTGTTTCGACTTCCACCTAGATCGATTTCTTGATGAATAGATCAAATTGCGTAATTAGTGTTTCTTGATGAATAGATCAATTCAATAGGAGTGATGATGAATGCTCTGTTTGTTGCTCTGTTAGTGATCAAAGTTGCTGCTTTGGATCATCGGGGCTCCGATCAAGAAGAGATGGAATTGCCCAGCTAATACATGCCAATCAGCGTTTAAAGAAATTAAGAAGGATCAGGTAACAAAATATTTTATAGTAGCGATTCGGAGAAGGAGAATATTGTCCTTAATATTAGGGAATTGCTGAAAGGTTCCTATCAAGTAATAAGCTTAACTGTTTACGACATTAATATTTAGTGCATCCTTTTACTTTAGAATTAAAGCAAAAGCATGCTAAGTTAATAGTAGTAGTACGACATCTGAACTTAATGATTGTGTATGTTATATCTCAACTATTTCCACATTATAATTTATACACTCCAAACCAATCTTCCAAATAGATAAATAATTTTTTGACTAACTGATATCCTTATCCCAAAATCATTCTTTGCATGCTACTTTTTTTAGATTATATCACAAATCTATTATTAATTCTAAAGATATCAATAGAGTTCATATTTTGTTATTCGAATTATAGTATTATTAATCAACCAAACATATGTAAGGCAAGTTGAACCAAATGCCTTTGGCATGTTGTTGCAAACTTTCTTATCGTTATTGTTCTTGCTACTTTTAGTAGTTATTGTTTCATTCATTGTTTTTTTGGTTCGCTGAATAAAATGAAGCCATCGGTGCTTAAACTAAAGATGAATGGTAGAAGTGGAATTTTGTAGTATCTGGAATTTGCTTTCTATGCATGGGTTTAAACTAACATGCTTACATATAAAATGTTCACGTTATTTGTTCCTATTGCAGTGAACCTTATCAACCTGAGTTGATGTACATGCACTGTAAAAGGTGTGCAAGATGGCGAGGAGGCGGTCTGAAGATGCGGAAACTGTCGCGGTTTGAGATAGATTTTTATTTTTATTTTTTGTGTTATTAGAAGGTGCTTATGTTCATGTTTTTCATGTATATGTATGTGTGTGTGTATATACATACATACATACATACATACATATATGTGTATAAATATATGTGTGTGTGTGTGTGTGTGTGTGTATATATATGAAAATCATTATATAGTTCCATTGAAAATGATTATATGGTATTGCAAAAATTTTGATTAAAGTGTTGTATTTGCTTTGTTCTGCTGTTGCATTTGCTTTTGTTCTGATGTTGGATTTCAAGATAGTGGTGTTGCATTAAATAAAATATTGTTAATTCCACATGGCATGTGGGTCCCATAGCTGATGTGGCGTGTGACACGTGGGCAAATGACTTGGAGAGCTGACGTGGCGCATAACACGTGGGCATCTGACGTGGAGAGCTGATGTGGCGTATGACACGTAGGCGTCTTACGTGGAAGCTGATGTCGACCTCACTATCATGACCTGTAAGCTAGGCACTAACTTAATCTTAAGACAACGCTGTGTTTTGTTGCATTACTTGCTAATAGTGTTGCAATACAGGTGTAATGCTATACTTTATCTCTGTGGCAGTAGATGGGAAAAAGCGTTGCCTTAGAGAGCTAAGGCAACGGCCGCGGATGCAACGCCCCTCCAGTGTTGCCTATTGGAAAAAATGGCCTAAGGCAACACTTTTTCAACCTACGGCCATATAAAACTAGTGTCGAATATGCCCACTTTTGTAGTAGTGGTACAATGTAGCCTAATATAAAATTGATCTATTCTTTGCAGTCTTGAACTAATACCGAATTGGCATATCTTACGTGATATACTAACTTCTTTATGTATAAGAAATCTAACGTTGAAGCGTTACTCCAAGGCAAATCACCAACAATATCATTCCTTAAAACTATAATGCTTATAGTTAACTTAAAAACATATAGTAATAACATTTTAGAACTATTAAACAACATCAACCTACATTGCAACAGGATATTCTGCAAACACCCTTTATACTGGATTAAGGTTTAATATTTCTTTCAAAGTAAAATTTATGAGAATCGCACAAATGTTCCTATGAAGTCAGAAAAAATCATCTAATCTACCAGCATGCGCTTCATACTCTTAAGCATAGCGGACCAACACTTCTCTACAATTTGTAATGAACCAAATTGTTTATGGATCAAAATTTCTAGCACAGACTAATATGCTTTTGAATAGTTTATCTAAGCTGGATCCAGTGAGTGATACGGACAATTTAGCTCCATTTTAAAGAAAGTACAAGATATATAATTAATAAAGAAATATCAAGCAACCTTTAGATCTATTCATTTCATATGACTTCATGTCAATTCCTCTCTTGTTCTGTATACTTAAGACAGAGAAACCCAAAGTTTATTTTTATTAGAATTGGCCTAATCTGATGAGAAAAACTTAGCTGTAAATTTGGATCTTAGCTTTCTAAACACAGTTCTTAAATCATAGCAAATAACATAAAGAACAAAGATCCACAGTTTATCAAAAAAGTAACATAAAATATAATTTAAGATCACTATCAGCATGATGCAAAAGGGATTTAAAAACAAACCTGATCCATCTCTTGAAGAAACTGTAAGATCTCAAACTCCAATCTTGGATCATGCTTCTGAACAAACCTCCACCCATCAGATTTTTCTCGGCAAAAATGCAAATACTGCTTCAGACAGAACGCCGAGTATTGAGACGATCCTTTTAGAACTCCATTTTTTTCTCGGCATGAAAACTACGTTTTCCAAAATAGGAGACGCAGACACCAGTAAAGTCCATTTTTATTTCATTAAAATTCCACGAAATACAAAACTTAAGAGTTGAAATCTTTTGGGGGAAAAAGCGATAGAAGAAAGTTATACCAAATATTCAGTCGAAGAGAATGCTATAGCGTACGAATACTCCAGATCCACTAAGGAACGAGCCTGTTGAAGCCTATCAAAACTGCTAATGATAATTCTGCATCGACCTAACTTTTAGGCTCTCGTTTGGTTTTCTTCTTGCTATCTAGTCATCAATCTCCCCAAATAAAGACAAGGTTAACTAGTTGAAGCTCTTGAGAGAAGCAAAATTAGGGTTTCATGTTCGTAACCCTAATACTAAATTTTGAGGGGACGAGACTTAAGGGCTATGAACTAGTTTAGAACGAGGAGATGGGAAGAGCAGGTAAATGGGAAAAAAAGAAAGCGAAGCGGGCATGAAATATTACTTGCGAAGCGATCGTCAAATTTTCGAGAGCTCGCCTTTTTTATTTTCGATCCAGCCTTACATAATTTACCAGAACTGTATATGGTTAGCGTATCATAAATAATAAATTAAACTTGTATACTTTTGAACTTTTACAAGGAAAAAAGGTTGACCTTTATTGGTCAATAACAATTAAATATAATATTAGAAATATAAAAATTAATCATTACTGATAACTAGAAGCTCTTAATTAATTCATAAAAATACCTCTATCAGACACAAATTATAAATTAATCCACACAAGAAATTATTATTAATTATTAGTTACTCCTTAATAGTAATATTAATCAATTATCATTTATTTATTATGAATATAGTAATTTTTTTAATTATTAAATATTTAAACATATTCATATTTCAAATTAATTTTTAGTTATTATCCATTAGTTTTTATTATTAATTTATTATTATTAAATAATTATTTATTTTATTTTATTATTTTCAAACTGTTAGTTATTATTATTTGTTAAGTATTAATTATTGTTATTTAATTACCAGTTATAAATATCACATTATAATATTTAAAATTTATTATTAATTAATAACTATTAAATATTAATCTTAATTATTATATATTTACTATTACTTAATCATTTAATGGTAACTATTTAGAATTAATTATTAAAAGTTAGTCATTAAAATATTATAATTACTGTTAATAGTATGTCTTTCGCAACTGACTTTTCCAGTTGTAAAAAAATACAGTTATTGCAAGCGGAGAAAACAGTTGCTAAAGATATTTATTCACAACTGACTAGGAAGCGCAGTTACAAATAATATGTTTGTTGCAACTATTCTGAAAGTACAGTTGCTAAAAGTATGCTTTTGCAACAGGAAAGGAAGCGTAGTTGCTAAAAATATACTTTTCGCAACAAGAAGAAAATGTCTGTTGCTAAATCTCATCTATTGCAACTGCTACAATAGGTCTGTTGTTAAATATCATTTATTGCAACTGTCATGTGTCGCATGTTACAAATAACTAGTTGCAGTAGGGTAGTTTTCTTGTAGGGCTTTAAATCAAAATCTAAACACTCGTAACTTGGCTTGTTATTTCAACATAATAAAGGTGGATAGTTACGTTGCATGTATCTTAAAATACACTATGTTGCATGTTGAAAGTTAACGATACAACATAAAACTCGAGAACAATATGAAATATATGTTAAAAGTTCATACCTTTGGAGGGGCACAACAATTCTTTTTGAAAATACAATACAGTGAAAATTATAGGGAATTGCTACCTTATACCCTAATACTCGCTTTATTTGTTGGATCATAGCAGTTATAAATAGAATTGTGAAGATTTGTGAAAGTGAGGACCAATTGTTATCCAAATAGCCAAGTTAAATGAAGGATCAAATGTATATTCATTGCACATGCGGACCATGAATAACTGTAATGTGTCAGGCTACGACATGGACAAATTATCCAACATGACAAATTATCCAACATGAAAAATAATCCAGCATGGACAAATTCGGAAGATGGATAAATTAGGAAGATGGACAAACAACCCATTAAAACCAAATGGTTACCACCACAAAATAAGAGTAGCATACTATTTATTGGACACCAAAACACATGAGAAATTTTTATTTAGATATATAAGTTCGACATCAATTAAATTTTCGCAGAAACACTAAAAAAGGAAGTTAAGTATTAAGATTTTCTAACCCTAATAATTGTCCACATAAATTCATAATTAAAGATCTTATATCCTTTGAATTATTGTACTTGTTTTATTATTTTTCCAGATTATGAAAATAGTGTTGTACTTGCCTTTGTTATATGTTTAATTTTAGTAATTATTTCAAAAGATTTATACAAAATTCCAACGAACATAAGAAAAATAATAGAAGACGTTAACTTAATATCCTAGATTTCTCGATCCATTAAAAAAACAAGTGAGTATTTCCCAATCTTGATTTCTTATACGATTTTGAATCGCATCTACTTACAACTAACATGACAATTAAACAAAAAAATAGATTAGGGTTTTGTGGGTGACAAGAAAACAAACACAGAAAAAATCTGAACTATCAAACAAATTCATCATAAATCAAACAGGCACAAATAAAATGAAATGATTGAGAGAATTTATAATACATCGAAAGCATAGAAAACAAATAAGACAAGAAAAGAGATACCTTTCGACGAATCTGGAAGAGGAAATTCAGTGCAGTTGAAATCGAAAAAATTGCCAAACCCTAATTGAAAAAAATGCGGCTGAGAAGTTGCTATTCCCAGAAAGTCGAAAGAAATCAGAAATTTTTGGCTTTTAGAATAAACAAATTAGCAACTTTTGAAAGCCCAAACATTTGATGAAGCCATATGGGCATTTTGGCTTTGGATTTTAAAAAGCTGAAAAGTAGATAATTTTAGCCCATCCAAACGGAACTGACTCATCCAGATGTTTTAGCAATTTGCAGTTCAATAAATTGGCTATAAGCTTTTGCTAGAAGATAACAACTAACCCAGCAATTATTGAAATGTACATATTTTGTTTTTTTAAGGGTTAACTTGGATAAAATCCATATTAAATTTCAAAACAGTCAAAACATCCTTATCAAAAAAGTATGTAAATTAGATCCCTAAAATTAATACTGATAATTGCATTCATTAGTGCAATTATATCAAAAAATTGCATAAATTTCCATTATTATTCAACGAAAATTTATGCAATCTTTTAATAAAAGATTGCGGAAATTTCCGTATTTTTTCGATTTCCATAATTATTCATCAAAAAAATTGTAAAACTATCCATTGTTTTTTACAGCAAAATTGTAGATATTTATGTAATTTTTTTGATATAATTGCATAAATGTCTACAAATATTCATTGAATAATTCTATAATCATGTGCAGTTACTCAGTAATTAAATTCTAGAGACTTAATTTATAATCTTTGTATGGAAATGATTTTTTGTGTATTAGGTTTGATTTTAAGGATCTAGGACTAATATTTTGTTCTCTAACACAACTAATCGGCATGGATAGAGAATATAACCTAAAGGTGCATCTTATGTACATTGTTCCCTCTTAATTTACTATTTCTATTAGATAAAATACTCAGCTTTCCTGAGTGGATGGGACCTATGTTTCAAAAGGTAGACCTATGATTCAAAATAGAACTGTAACGAGCTCATACCATACATAGATAATCTATGATAGATTATACTATCCGCTCTACGCGCTCCTAGTAATATGCTAATATTCTACTTTGGGTTACGTCGTCGAAAAATAAATATGTAATTAACCGCCATAGTTACATGGAGATCAATAGTGTATAGTTCCTTCGATTGTACATGTTACAAGTTCTTGATAAAAGAATGATATTATTTTATATTTCACAAGTTAAATGGTCGAATTGCATTGTTTATTTTACGATCCACTGTGTGGTGGTTACTTTTATTAGACTATCCACCTGTCATTAACAGACACTAATTCTCATAATCTTACAATAAAAGAGCTTGAAAGTACAGTATTGTTATTGACAATAAAAAAATGGAGTAAAGGATAGTAACATTTAGTGCACTAAAGCAATTTATTCATTAGGCTAAACATGCAAGTATGCTAACTATAACATCCAAAAATACAACAAAGATAAAGGGTAACAACAAATGAAAACAAACACTCCTATTAGCAATGGATTTGAGATCTTTATCTTAGATTCAAATGGAGATTATGTTGACGCAAGTAATGCAATATAAAAGGAAGAGTTAATCCTGATTTTATGTAGCAGACATTATCTATACCGAATAAAACAGATAATATAAATGAAAACTGTCAAGATATTGTATTGTTACCGAATAAGAGGTCGGGAGTTTAAGACTCTCTTTAGACTTACATGTGATGTATTAACCAATTTAAAACCAAGACAGTGCGGTATAGTGGTGTAACAACCCAGAAAATCAGAACCAATTTAAAATTTTTAATTTGGCTTTTTAATGAAATTAGAATATTTAAAATAATTTATTTTAAATAATAACGACTAAAAATTTATTTAAATCGAAGTTAGAATGAATATATTTATTTTAATTATAAAAGGAGTTAGAAATAGCGCTATAGTTTGAAATTTTAACTTTGAACTTTGACTGAATGTATAGGATTCAAAATAAAAATATTTAAATCTGTTTATAAATATCTTTCTAACAAATTTGAAAAATCGAAATTTGATAGCGTGAATCAAAAGTTATAGCCAGTTGATTATTCAGAATGGTCGCTGTAGAATATAAATATAGCCCTTAGAAATAGATATTTTGGAAACGACCTCCGTTTTCAATGAAACTGCTTTGGTTGAATCCGGAATGTCAAATTATTGCTAGGTTTAAAATTCCATAATTTTTGGAGTTGATATGTGAGCGTGGCCAAGAAAAACGCGTTTGGTAATTTCAGTTTGAATTAGATTGACCAGAAGAAGTCCATTTTTCAAATGGTCTCCAAATTCGATGAAATTAATTTTGTCAGGACCATATCGTCCCAACATAGCTAGATTTATTTTTCGGGAATTTTTGGAATCAGTATATGGGCCCCGCAAATTAAAATGTACATTCAAATCCATATTTGAATGTTTTATATTTCAATTTGAAGAATAACTGACTGAAACAGTCGAATGGGTCTATGAAACATATTTGGAGTTCGTACGGACTTGGGGTTATTCTTGAAAATTAAAAGAATTAAAAATAAATGTAAAATTCATGGGCCAATGAGAATTCACTTTTCATTTTCGCTCCAGGTCAAAACCCGATGCCTCCTTTCCACGAACAACGGCGCCTGCTCCAACCTTCTCTCCTCATTTCCTCTTAAACCACTCAATAAAATTCAATGGTGTAGTTGAGGATTTTGTAGAGCATCTTTAGATCTTCAAATCCATATAAACCTCACCTTCAATCGTTCGGTATTTCTCGAGTTTGGAGCCTCTGAACCTCCGCCGTTTCGAGCCCGATTCCTCCTCCCTCTGACATGTGAGCTCAACGAGATTGCCACCCCATGATGCGCCATTCCAAGCACTTCGTCGTGGTATAGGCCAATCATCCTCTAACGTCACGGTTAGAGAGAAAAATGGAAACCTAGTTCTGAATCGACAAGGAAGGTTACGGCCTTGTTTTAATTTTGGTATTAACACTATAAAGCGTTGGAAAATATGATTATCGTATAAAAATCATATCTTTAACATATGTTGTCAAAATCCAGTGAAACCAGAGACATTGGACTCGTGACGACGTCTTCGACGCTCTAGAAGAGACCGGAGAATTATTGGAGCTTCCTACAATTTTTGGAGGAGTGGAACCCAATGTGAGCAATCTAAATTCAAATTGGAATAAAATAACGATGTATAAATTATATAAGTGATGCGTAAATTATATACGCGTTGTATATCTCATATATGGGCGTTGTATAAATTATATAAGCGATGTATAAGTTGTACATGCGTTGTATAAATCATATATGCGTTGAAAGGAATTGAAATGGAACTAAATTTATTTATATACATACATATATATATATATATATACACACACACACTCCCCTCGCCCACAGGCCATGGATGATATAAATTGATTGTGTTGTGAATGATTGATTGTGGTTAAGAATAATTGATTGTGGTTGCAACAAATTTGGTTGTGTTTGTGGTATATTCATTGTATTGTGAAAATGAATGATATTGTGGAAATCATTGAAATGAAAATATTGTAATGCTGCAAGGCCTAGGATGGCAGAGGAGCCGTGCTGGACACGGTGCCGGTGCTAAATACTCTGCCATTGTAATGCTGAAATTTTCTTAAATATTCATGTGTTGTAAAATATTCATGTTTGAAATAAATTGTTTGAAATAAATTGTTTGAACGATGAAAATAATATTTTTAACATGTATATGAGCTGTTAAAAATAACAAAGGTTGAAATAAATATTTCCTGATTGAAAATAATATTTTTAACATGTATATGAACTGTTAAAAATAATGAAAGGTTGACATAATTATTGGTTGATTGAAAATAATATTTTTAACGTGTATATGAACTGTTAAAAATAACGAACGGTTGAAATAACTATTGCTTGATTGAAAATAATATTTTTAACATGTATATGAGCTGTTAAAAATGACCAAAGGTTGAAATAAATATTTATTGATTGAAAATAATATTTTTAACATGTATATGAACTGCTAAATATAATGAAAGGTTGAAATAAATACTGGTTGATTGAAAATAATATTTTTAACATGTATATGAACTGTTAAAAATAACCAAAGTTTGAAATAAATATTGGTTGATTGAAAATAATATTTTTAACATATATATGAACTGTTAAAAATAACCAAAGGTTAAAATAATTATTTATTGATTAAAAAGAATATTTTTAACATATATATGAACTGTTAAAAATAACAAAAGTTTGAAATAAATATTTGTTGATTGGAAATAATATTTTTAACACATATATGAAGTTAAGAAGGGAAATAAAATTTTATGCGCCTAACAAAAGTTCTAAATTCAAAATATTTTTAACATCTATATGCACATTGTTGAACAGGTTACGGATAAACTGTTAAGAAGGGAAATAAAATTTTATGCCCGATAAATAGGTGCGTGTTTTCTAGTTTTCTTTTTCTTTTAAATATTTTATGAGCCTAAGGCTGGCCGCTTGGCATTTTCTTTTTCTTTTAAAGATTTTATGAGCCTAAGGCGGGCCTCTTGGCATTTTCTTTTTCTTTTAAAGATTTTATGAGCCTAAGGTTGGCTGCTTGGCATTCTCTTTTTCTTTTGGATTTATGAGCGCCCTGTAAGGCGAGTTACGGTTTTTCAAACCCCTCCCCGTACAAAGGAGGTTATGGCAAAAAAAATCAAAATTTGAAGGCAAAATTTTTGAAGTGAAAACGATTTGGAAATCGTGGAATAAATTATATATATATATATAATTAAAATAAAAGGAATAACGAAGCTGCAGTTTGTGTTTCGGAATCATGATTTTAAACAATTATACCGAGAAATTCGTTCATCGGATTTCCCTGAAACTGGAACCGTTGGGTTTGCTTTGAAAATATCTTTCCAACGATATAAAATTTGTTGAGATCCAACGGTTAGATTGTGTGAAATGTTTAAATCTAATCTAAGGAAAAACAGCGCCATAATGAATTTTATACATATACATATATATATATATATTAAAATAAAACGAATAACGACAATGCAGTTCACGTTTTGAAATTATAATTTTAAATGATTATTATGGGAGATCCGACCGTCGGATTTTCCCAAAACTGGAACTGTGGGGTTCGCTTAGGAAAGATCTTTCCAACGATATAAAATTCGTTAAGATCCAACGATTAGATTTTTTGAAATGTTTAAATCAAATTTGGATAAGAGCAGCGCCAGGGCCATCGAATGACCTGAAACGTCGTTCGACGGAAATGGACTATTTTTAGACAAATAAAAATAGTGAAAAATCGTTTTAAAATATTTTAAATGATGTGGAATGGAGATAAATTGATTTTACTTGGTTTATTAGATATCTTGATGGTTGGATGTATTTGACATGAAAATTATACTAATGAACTAAAATGTGGATGTCGAATAGTTTAACCATAGAAAGAATTGATTTGAATTCTACCTATGCGTGAATTATTTGAAAAGGCCGAGTTAATTCTCATTTCAAATGATTGATCGACGATGAAAAGTCGAAGGATGAAGAAGGTGGTTGAAGACCGAAGATCTTCACATTGTTTGGTTGATTACTGATGTCATGATTGGGAGGCATCCCAAGACAAGGTAATAAGTGGTGATCGTCCAGGCGTACTTGGAGATCGACCGGATATGCGATGGCCTCTTTCCTGTATTGGACATACGAGATGAGGAATAAGGTGCCTTCGGTTTCGTTCAGACCCAGAATGAACTTGTAAATGGATGTGTGTCTGACATTGGATTTTATTCTGTGTTGATTGATCTCTATTAAATATATACCTATTTGGTGGCGGAGAATTTATTCTCTTGCTTAACACCCTTCTCTGAGACGTACGATCTCAGAGGTTCTATATCGATAGACATCAGTCGCATGGCGTGGAATGTCAATGTGGCATGCTGAGATGCATGTATCAAGGCTTTTATTGAAAAGCAGATTGATGATCAAAGCATGGTTTTAATATAGCGCAGCTTTGTGTATGGCATTAATTCGCGAGCCTCACACCCCGGGTATGAACCAGAAACGGGAGAGAACTTCAGGGAGGACATGCGTTTCCTTCTAGCTAGGAGTGGTGTCATAGTATGGAGCCCAGACATTTTTTACTTATGTGGATGATGGAAAGCGAGGCCTCGGTTATAACAGTCATTACGGTGCTGATGGATAGTTTGGTCGATATATGACCAGTATACGCCCCATAGGATGGAGAAACATATTGTTCAGGCATTTTAATCCACCTCTTGTGGACCGGCCCTGACGATCCAAGGCTTGTCTGCGTGCTTGCCTAAGACATGGTATGGAGCATCTCGAAGTCGGTAATGACGATCCCTTACCTTGGTTCATGATGGAAATCCAACTTCCATTACGACATGTGCAGTTTTGATTGTAAACCTATATATGGCGACATGATATATGGTACCCATGTCGTCTATGATTGATACACTATGATTGAAATTGTTTTTGAAATATATATGCACTAGTAATAATATCAAATGATTTTGATTTATATGTATCAAGCATATTTTGGCCATTATAAGGTAAAACTCTATCCTCCGGCTTGCGTTGCATTGTGTGATGGGACCTGAGTCTTATAATGGCTTCATTTTCTATAAAAAGCACTGCGATGTTTAAATGATTTTTTTGTTTTAAGAATTGGAAATCCAATGGAGTAAAACCATTCCGCGTTACCGGAGTGGTCCTGTGATTGGCCATATTGTTGAATAGATTAAGTAAGATTTCTCATACCAGTCCCATGACTGACTCGTAGTTTGTTTCACTTTGCAAACTCGGGTGCCCTATTTCTACGCGGGTAGCCTTGTATTCAGGTTTTAGCAGGCTCATTCTGGGTAGCAATGGAGTTGAAGATGGATTCTATCATTTATTTTATGTTGTTCAGACTTTGTTATGTATATTATATTTGATTCCGCTGCAGACATTTTATATAAAGCTGAAACTGTATTTTGTACTAAGTATGATCCTGTTATACTGTGTAACTCTGATGATTATATTTGTTCCAA
Source organism: Allium sativum (assembly GCA_030737875.1). Lineage (NCBI taxonomy): Eukaryota > Viridiplantae > Streptophyta > Magnoliopsida > Asparagales > Amaryllidaceae > Allium > Allium sativum. Next base: position 4,006,630 of record JASFAX010000037.1, on the reverse strand, counting down.
TGTAATTTATTTTTCATTATCTGGTGTAATGATATATTTCTGTTCTGCTATTATTGTTTATATGTTATATTCCAAAGATTATACTTTCTTCCGTGGAACGGGATTTTAGGGTTATCATTTATGGTATCAGAGCTTTGGCTAATCTTAGTTCCGGAATATAACATATAAAACAAACTCGTCAGAAATAGAATTAGAAGTTTTCTATGACGAATTACTCATTACAGGTAGGATCAGTAATATCCTAGAATGAGTTTAGCAGAATGAAATACACCCCAATAGATGCATATACATTTAAATATATGTCTCTATGCTTTACAATATCTTTTATGTTGCCCTGACTCTTTGTCTGCTATTTGCAGACATAGTAGAAAATGAGTGGAAGAAGCAAAAGAGGTAATTCTATGGTTGAACAATCTAATGAGCCAATCATGCTCCCACAGTCAGAATCAGATATAGAAGTTCTATTAAAGAAGTATCGAAATCTGGGTAGAGTACCATTCCTGGGCAAAAAATCCATTATTGAAGCACAAGCATGGATGCGTTCTACTGAGAGAATTTTAGAAGGTTTAAAGCTGAGGGATGACCAGAAAAGATTACTGACATCTTAGGCACTCAAAGACGAAGTGGGAAACTATTACTAAGAATAATCCATAAGGTAATATTACCTGGGATAGATTTAAAGAAATTTTCAATGAAAGATTTATTCATCCAGAAGCAACTGATGGGCTATATGATGAGTTCTACTATCTGAAACAAGGAGATATGACCATTCAGGAGTATCAGGATAAATTCAGCAAACTTTCTCGTTTTGGACCGAAGCTAATTGAAAATCCTTTAAGGAAGAATCTGAGGTTTATTGACAAGCTTCAAAGAAGGTACAAAAATTGCGTAATTGCGCATGTGAAACTTCCTTTTTCTAAAATGATATATATGGCTTATCACTATGAGGATCTTGATAAGCAAGGTCTTTTGGAGGACGAAGAAGAAGGCAGTTCTAGTAACAAAAGGTAGTCTGAAACTGATAGCCCTGAGGCAAGCACGACGCCTGAGGTCAGTAAGAATCCTAAAGTTAATAGGAAAAGGGTTAAATCTGAGAAAGAACCAATAACGACTGCCACATGCTCTAACTACAAACAGAAAGGGCATTTAGCGATCAATTATGGACCCTTAAAGAAACGAATAAAGAGTGAATTTAAATCCAAGAAGAAGTTTCAAGAGAATAAAAAATGCAATCAATGCCACCAGGCTGGTCATATAAAGCGAGAATGTCGGCTGTTGAAAGCGACCAAAGTGGCTCAAGTAAATGAAGTGGCAGAAGTTCCCGCACCCTCAGCCATTCGAGTAAGGCCAGATGTTTTGGAAGGCACACTTACTGTCAAAGATATTCCAGTTAAAGTGATGTTTGATACTGGCGCGTTACAAAGCTTTATTGCAAGTAATGTGGTTAAGAAGCTGGATTTAAAACTGAAAAAGCTCAAACAACCCATCACTGCCCATAATCCGGTTGGGGGTTTCCTCGATCATAGTTGGATTTGTGGAGTGCTTGTCTCTTTTTCCCGTTATCGGTTCCTTACCATATCGATCATCATGAATTTTACCGAATTCGATCTTATTTTAGGATTTGATTGGTTAACCAAATATAAAGCTGAGGTTAAATGCGCCGAGAGAGTTGTTAAAGCAAAGACTAAATCAGGGGAGTATATAACCATACCATGCGAAGGTCTGAATTCGGACAAAACAGAATTTTGGTCAGCTCTTGATGTTTCTCCTGCTCCAATAGAAAATATTCCTGTTGTCATTGAAAATATTCCTATCGTCAAAGATTATGCGTATGTGTTTGAAGAAGTGGACAACTTACCTCCGTGTAGAGAAATTGATTTCAGAATCGATTAATGCCGAATGCCAGGCCAGTAGTCCACCTAATTTGGAGAATGACTTTAAAGGAGAAAGAAGAATTGGGGGACCAGACTCGACAATTACTATAGAAAGGTCTGACCAGGCCTAATTTCTCTAATTGGGGAGCAGTAGCGGTGTTTGTCCCAAAGTCAGACAATACTCTCAGACTATGTGTAGATTATCGTGACTTGAATAAGCAGACATTGAAGAATAAATATCTGTTACCGCGAATTGATGATTTATTGGATCGTTTGAATGGAGCGCAAGTATTTTCAAGGATGGAACTAGCTACATGTTTCCATCAGCTACGTATTGCCGAGTAATGTGTTCCCTTGATAGCATTCAGAGGTCCAGACTAATTCTATGAGTGGTTAGTAATGCCATTTCGGCTTATGTAATACTCCAGCATATTTTGTCGATCTAATGAATAGAGTATTCAGAGGAGTTTTGAATAAATTCGTACTAATCTTCATTGATGATATTCTGATCTTCTCTAAGTCAGAGAGCGAGCATGCTCAACATTTGGAACAAGTGTTGGAAATTCTCAGAAAGAATGTTCTAAAAGCTAAATTTTCTAAGTGTATATTCTCGCAAGGAGAAGTGAAGTTCCTTGGTTACGTTGTATCAAAGGAAGGAATTTCAGTTGATCCAAGTAAAATTTCAGCTATTCAAGATTGAAAGCAGCCTAGTACGCCCATAGAAGTTAGAACTTTTCTTGGATTGGCTAGTTATTATCAAAAATTCGTTAAGGATTTTTTGAAGCTATCTAGTCCATTAACGCAGCTTACTAAGAAGCATGCAAGATTTAATTGGACTCCAGAATGTGAGGCAGCTTTCCAAGAGCTGAAATTAAGGTTGAAAACTGCTCCAATGTTGACTATTATTGATGGCAATCAAGATTTGAAAGTCTACACAGATGCTTGTATTGAAGGTGCTAGTGCAGTGTTAATGCAAAGAGGCAAAGTAGTTGTTTATGCTAGCCGTCAGTTGAAGCCATATGAGAAGAAATATGCTACTCATGATCTTGAGTTGTTAGCCATTGTGTTTGCTTTGAAAATCTGGAGGCATTATCTATTGGGTGAGAAGTTCGAATTATATACAGATCACAAGTCGTTATAGTATTTGTTCACCCAGAAGGATTTAAATCTGAGACAGCATCATTGGCTAGAATTTCTTGCAGCGTACGATCTAGATACATTGTATACTCCGGGGAAAGCCAATGTTGTGGCTGATGCACTTAGCAGAAAGAACTTAATCATCGCTAGTCTTATTATCACACCTTCATTGATTGATAAGATATCTGCTCTTCAGAAGGATGATCGCTTCATTCAGAGGATCAGAGAGAGAATTCAGAAAGGCGAACCCTCGAGTTTTTAGATTGATAACAATGAGATTCTGAGGTTAATGGGCTGAATTTGTGTTCCAAACATTCTTGAGCTCGGGAAAGAAGTACTGGTTGAATGTCATAAATCTAAACTTAGTATCCATCCAGGAGTAAGTAAAATGTATAATGATATCAAACTCACCTTCTGGTGGAGATCTATGAAAAGAGACATTTCCTTATACGTTAGCAGATGTTCCACTTGCCAAAAATTTAAAAGCAATCAACAGAAACTCGCCGGATTGTTACAACCATTGGAAATTCCAAATTGGAGGTGAGAGCAAATTTCCATGGACTTCATAGATGGGTTGCCCAGAACCAAGAAAAGAAATGACAGTACATGGGTGATCGTAGATCGTTTCACGAAGACTTCCCATTTTATACCTGTCAGATCAAATAGAACGGCTCTGAACCTGGCGCATATTTATTTCAAAGAGATCATTAAACTACATAGAGTTCCCAGTAGTATTGTTAGTGATCGTGATCTGATATTCGCTAGTAAATTCTGGGAAGCATTCCAGGAAGAGCTGGCAATAAAGTTAAATTTTAGCACCGCATATCATCCTCAAACAGATGACCAAGCCAAGAGGGTGAATCATATATTAGAAGATTTATTGCAGGCATGTATTATTGATTTTGGCGGATTATGGGAAGATCACTTTCATTTGGCTGAGTTCTCATATAATAACAGCTACCAAGCGAGCTTGGAAATGTTACCATTTGAAGCATTGTATGGTCGACCATGTAGATCTCCCGCATGTTGGGTAGAATCGGGCAATCGATTAGTATTGGGTCCCGACATGATTCGTGAAGCTTCGAACAAAGTCGATTTCATTAAGAAGCGACTGCAAACAGCTCAAAGCCGACAGAAGAGTTATGCAGATTCTAGAAGAAGAGATTTAGCATTCACTGTTGCTGATTATGTATATTTGAGAGTTTCTCCGATGAGAGGAGTAGTCCGATTCGGGAAAACAGGGAAGTTGGCACCAAGATTTAGTGGTCCATTTCCTATACTGAGAGGATTGGAACTCTTGCTTATAGGGTTCAATTACCTGACTGGTTGCCAGGAGTGTGTGATAGGTTTCACGTATCTCAACTTCGAAAGCATGTGCATGATCCAGATCGAGTTGTAGAAGAAGCAGCGCAATGGGATTTGGATATTACTCTAGAATTATCTGTGAGAAGAGAGCCGATAAAGATTATTGGCAAAGAAACTAAGGAGCTAAGGAACAAGAAGTTTCATTTAGTCAAAGTGCAGTAGAACGGTGATCGTAGAGACTGTACATGGGAGACAGAAGATAGTATCAAGCAGGCTTATCCCAAGTGCAGAGTGGACATCTGTGATTAGCCCTAGTGCAAGGTACATTTGCAGCATATTCTATTTTCCATTTTGTTTCCTACTTTACCGTAGTTTCCTTTTCGGGGAGGATAAGTTTTAAGTGGGGGAGATTGTACCAACCTGGAAAATCAGAACCAATTTAAAATTTTTAATTTGGCTATTTTAATGAATTTAGAATATTTAAAATAATTTATTTTGAATAATAAAGACTAAAAATTTATTTGAATCGAAGTTAGAATGAATATATTTATTTTAATTATAAAAGGAGTTAGAAATAGCGCTGTAGTTTGAAAATTTAACTTTGAACTTTGACTAAATGTACAGGATTCAAAATAAACCGAATTTTAGTGAAACCAAAAATATTTAAATCTGTTTATAAATATCTTTCTAACGAATCTGAAAAATCAAAATTTGATAGCGGGAATCAAAAGTTATGGCCAGTTGAATATCTAGAATGGTTGTTATATAATATAAATACAGACCTTAGAAATAGATATTTTGCAAACGACCTACATTTTCGATGAAACCACTTTAGTTGACTCCGGAATGTCAAATTATTGCTAGGTTTAAAATTCCATAATTTTTGGAGTTGATATGTGAGTGTGGCAAAGGAAAACGCATTTGGTAATTTCAGTTTGAATTAGATCGACCAGAAAAAGTCCATTTTTCAAACAGCCTCCAAATTCGACGAAATTAATTTTGTTCGGACCGTATCGTCCCAACATAGCTAGACTTATTTTTTGGGGATTTTTGGAATCAGAATGTAGGCCCCGCAAATTAAAATGTACGTTCAAACCCATATTTGAGGTTATATATTTTAATTTGAAGAATAACTGACTGAAACAATCGAATGGGTCTACAAAACATATTTCATTGTGTCAGGAATGGGGGTATTTAGTTAGGGGCGTCAGTCGCTGGATTTGAGTTGGAGTTCGTAAGGACATAGGGTTATTTTCGGAAATTAAAAGAATTAAAAATAAATATAAAATCCATGGGCCAATGAGAATTCACTTTTCATTTTCTTGCTCCAGGTCAAAACCCGGTACCCCCTTTCCATGAACGACGGCGCCTGCTCCAACCTTCTCTCTCCCCGTTTCCTCTTAAACCACTCAATAAAATCCAATGGTGTAGTTGAGGATTTTGTAGAGCATCTCCAGATCTTCAAATCCATATAAACCTCACCTTCAACCGTTCAGTATTTCTCAACTTTGGAGTCTCTGAACCTCCGCCGTTTCGAGCCTGATTCCTCCTCCCTCTGATGTGCGAGCTCGACGAGATTATCACCCCCTGGTGCACCATTCCAAGCTCTTCGTCGTGGTATAGGCCGATCATCCTCTAGCTTCACAGATCGAGAGAAAAATGGAAACCTAGTTTTGAATCGACAAGAAAGGTAACGACCTTGTTTTAATTTAAATGTTTTTAACACTATAAAGTATCGCAAAATATGATTATTGTATAAAAATCATATCTTTAACATATGTTGTCGAAATCTAATGAAGCTGGAGACATTGGACTCGTGACGACGTCTTCTACATCTAAAAGAGACCGGAGAATTTTTGGAGCTTTCTATAATTTTTGGAGGAGTGGAACCCAATGTGAGCAATCTAAATTCAAATTGGAGTAAAATAGCGATGTATAAATTATCTAATTGATGTATAAATTATATACACGTTGTATATCTCATATATTGGCGTTGTATATATTATATAAGCGATGTATAAGTTGTACATGCGTTGTATAAATCATATATGCGTTGAATGGAATTGAAATGAATTAAATTTATTTATATACATATATATACTCCCCTAGCCCACAGACCATGGACGATATAAATTGATTGTGTTGTGAATGATTGATTGTGGTTGAGAATAATTGATTGTGGTTGCAACAAATTTGGTTGTGTTTGTGGTATATTCATTGTATTGTGAAAATGAATGATATTGTGGAAATCATTGAAATGAAAATATTGTAATGCTGCAAGGCCTAAGATAGCAGAGGAGCCATGCTGGACACGGTGCCGGTGCGAAATACCTTGCCGTTGTAATGCTGAAATTTTCTGAAATATTCATGTGTTGTAAAATATTGATGTTTGGAATAAATTGTTTGAACGATGAAAATGATATTTTTAACATGTATATGAGCTGTTAAAAATAACCAAAGGTTGAAATAAATATTTGTTGATTGAAAATAATATTTTTATCATGTATATGAACTGTTAAAAATAATGAAAGGTTGAAATAAATATTTGCTAATTGAAAATAATATTTTTAACACGTATATGAACTGTTAAAAATGACAAAAGGTTGAAATAAATATTGGTTGATTGAAAATAATATTTTTAACATGTATATGAGCTGTTAAAAATAGCCCAAGGTTGAAATAAATATTTGTAACATATATATGAACTATTAAAAATAATGAAAGGTTGAAATAAATATTGGTTGATTGAAAATAATATTTTTAGCATGTATATGAACTGTTAAAAATAACCAAAGGAATAAATATTTGTTGATTGAAAATAGTATTTTTTACATATATATAAACTGTTAAAAATAACGAAAGGTTGAAATAAATATTTGTTGATTGGAAATAATATTTTTTAAATATATATGAAGTGTTAATAATCATCATGAATAGAAATAAATATTGGTTAGCTAAAAATATTATTTTTAGCTTAGATATGCATCTGTATGCACTTTGTGAACAGGTTATGGATAAACTGCTAAGAAGTGACATAAAATCTTATGTCCGACAAATAGGTACGTGTTTACTAGTTTTCCTTTTCTTTTAAAAATTTTATGAGCCTAAGGCTGGCCGCTTGACATTTTCTTTTAAAGATTTTATGAACCTAAGGCTGGCCGCTTGGCATTTTCTTTTTCTTTTAAGGATTTTATGAGCCTATGGCTGGACGCTTGGCATTTTCTTTTTCTTTTTGATTGATGAGGGCCCAACAAGGCGAGTTACGGTTTTTCAAACCCCTCCCCGTACAAAGGATGTTATGGCGAAAATTTTCGAAATTTAAAGGCATTAGCCAAAATTTTGAAGTGAAAACGGTTTAGAAATCGTCGAATAAATTATATTTATATATATATAAAAATATAATTAAAATAAAATGAATAATGATGATGTAGTTCATGTTTTGGAATCGTGATTTTAAACTATTGTACCGAGAAATCCGACCATCGGATTTCCCCAAAACTGGAACCGTTGGGTTCGCTTTGAAAATATCTTTCCAGCGACATAAAATTTGTTAAGATCCAACGGTTAGATTGTGTGAAATGTTTCAATCAAATCTGAGGAAAAACAGCGCCAGAATGAATTATATTTATATATATAGATATAAATTGAAATAAAACGAATAAGGACGCTGCAGTTCGCGTTTTGAAATCGTAATTTTAAACGATTATTACGGAAAATCCGACCGTCTGATTTTCCCGAAACCAGAACCGTTGGGTTCGCTTTGGATAGATTTTTCCAACAATATAAAATTCATTAAGATCCAACGGTTAGATTTTTCGAAATGTTTAAATCAAATTTGGACAAGAGCAGCGTTAGGGCCATCGAATGACCTGAAACGTCATTCGACGGAAATGGACTACTTTAAACAAATAAAAATAGTGAAAAATCATTTAAAAATATTTTAAACGATGTGGAATGGAGATAAACCGATTTTACTTGGTTTATCAGATATTTTGATGGTTGGATGTATTTGACCTGAAAATTATACTAATGAATTAAAATGTGGATGACGAATATTTTAACCATAGAAAGAATTGATATGAATTCTATATATGCGTGAATTATTTGAAAAGACCGAGTTAATTCTCATTTTAAATAATTGATCGACAATGAAAAATCGAAGGATGAAAACGGTGGTTGAATACCGGAGATCTTCACATCATTTGGATGATTGTTGATGTTTTGATTGGGAGGCATCCCAAGACAAGGTAATAAGTGGGGATCGTCCAGACGTACTTGGAGATCGACCGGATATACGAGGGTCTCTCTAATGTATTGGACATACGGGACGAGGAATAAGGTGCTCCGGTTCCGTTCAGACCCAGAACAAACTTGTAAATGGATGTGTGTCTGACATTGGATTTTATTCTGTGTTGATTGATCTCTATTAAATATATACCTGTTTTATGGTGGAGAATTTATTCTCTTGCTTAACACCCTTCTCTAAGACGTACGAGCTCAGAGATTCTATATCGATAGACATTAGTTACATGGCATGGAATGTCAATGTGGCATGCTGAGATGCAGCGATCAAGGCTTTTGTTGAAAAACAGAGCCTTGTGGTTGATGATCAAAGCACGACTTTAATATAGCATAGCTTTGTGTATGGCGTTAATTTGCGAGCTTCACACCCCGGGTATGAACCAGAAACGGGAGAGGACTTCAGGGAGGACATGCGTTTCCTTCTAGCTAGGAATGGTGTCATGGTATGGAGCCCAGACTTTTTTACTTATGTGGATGATGGAAAGCGAGGCCTCGGTTATATCGGTCACTGCGGTGCCGATGGATGGTTTGGTCGATACATGACCAGTTTACGCCCCATAGGGCAGGAAAACGTATTGTTCAGGCATTTTAATCCACCTCGTGTGGACTGGCCCTGACAATCCAAGGTTTGTTTGCGCGCTTGCCTGAGACACAGACTAGAACGTCTCGAAGTCGGTAAGGGCGATTCCTTGCCTTAGTTCATGATGGAAATCCAACTTCCAATACGACATGTGTGGTTTTGATTGTAAACCTATATATGGTGACATGATATATGGTACCCATGTCGTCTATGATTGATACATTATAATTGAAATTGTTTTTGAAACATATATGCACTAGTAATAATATCAAATGATTTTGATTTATACGTATCAAGCATATTTTGGTCATTATAAGGTAAAACTCTGTCCTCCGGCTTGCGTTGCATTGTGTGATGGGATTTGAGTCTTATAATGGCTTCATTTTCTATGAAAAAGCATTGCGATGTTTAAATGATTTCTTTGTTTTAAGCACTGACAATCCAATGGAGTAAACCCTTTCCGCGTTAGCGGCGTGGTCCTGTGATTGGCCTTTTTGTTGAAGGTTAAGTAAGATTTCTCATACCATTCTCATGACTGACTCGTAGTTTGTTTCACTTTGAAAACTCGGGTGCCCTATTTCTACGCGGGTTGTCTTGTATTCAGGTTTTAACAGGCTCATTCTGGATAGTTATGGAGCTGAAGATGGATTCTATCATTTCTTTTATGTTGTTCAGACTTTGTTATGTATATTATGTTTGATTCCGCCGCAGACATTTTATATAAAGCTGAAACTGTATTTTGTACTAAGTATGATCATGTTATACTGTGTAACTCTGAGGATTATATTTGTTCCAATGTAGTTTATTGTTCATTATCTGGTGTAATGATATATTTTTGTTCTGTTGTTATTGTTTATGTGTTATATTCCAAAGATTATCCTTGCTTCCGTGGCACGGGTGTTTTGGGTTATCACTAGTGGTAAGCTGTGTATTTATGTATTAACAAATTTTCAAAAAAAAAAATGACAGAACTACACAAGATATAAATCCTTACCGCATTGCTTTCTTAACTGATAAGATAGTATGTATTTCATTTAATTTTAATTATGCGATAATAATCAGATTGTGAAAGTTAAAAGTATTGCTTATTGAATGAGTTATGGTGTTTATAATGTTGCCATACTAGCTTTTATGTTCTTTGATATTGCTTCAATACATTGTACATCAACGTAGATTGAATACAAAATAACCCTCCGTGTTCGTATAACACTGACAAAGATAAATTTTATTTAATTCTTTCTGAACTCCGGCAGTAAAGTTTTTTTTTTCCACTGGCCGACGATGAGATCTTGCAAATAGTTGACTGAAGAAAGTATCGATCGAAGCAAAGTTCACTGCAGCTGCCAGATAACCCTACTGATCCTCCTGGCACGGCCGACGCTGAATCAGCAAATGACTCTCCCTGTATCTCATGGAACAAATAATTTGATTGGAAAAGGGAAAGTGGTGTCATCAAATCAGCAGGATTTGGGAAAGATGAAGTATACTAATTGGTCTTCAGCTAGGTTAAATCAGCATAGTAAGGTACAGAAGGGGACTGATGCTTTACCCTCCGCTGTTGCCGCCGATTCCACAATCTTAATCTCCTCCCTCGGCGTATGCTCAACATCCTACTGGTGGATACAACTCTATGGCTCAAATATGAACAACAGAGTTACAGTATCATGTTAAAATTGGTAGCTTCTTGTTTACATTTTCACTCCAGCATTTTAGTATAACTGCAGATAAACTAGGTGCAGTTATAAACTGATTCCAGAAAAGGACTAAACTGTTTTTGGTTTTGATTTCTAACGTTTTGAAGGAAGTATGGATTCTAATTTTTATAGAGGATATTTACATCAAGAAGATAATAAAAATTTTCATGGGGTAAGAAGAAAAATTAAGGGGTGAGAATAGAGCTACCCTAAATTTTATGTGTCATAACAGTATCAGGACATGGCATGTGCTAAAATGTATCTGAAATTAGTCCGAAAAGAAAGAAAACAGTGAGAATTTTTTTTAGCTATTTATGTCGTTGATGCCTTGCCTCACTACCGTCTTCAGGTTTATATTCATAGGGTGTGGAAACTATAAGAAGATTTTACTGTTTACTCTATGGAAGATGAGTTTTATATTATCAAATTTGGTAGGAAAGTTTTAAAAAGAGGTCCTTACTTCTATAATAGAAAGTTAATGATGACGAATCGTTGGACGGTGGATATTAAACCTTAATAAAGGCATGCTATATTCTATTCCGATTTGAGTCTGTCTCCTTGGTTTACCTCAAGATTATTGAACAGAAGAGGGTATAAGTCGTATTGTCTATGTTCTACGTAATCCTCTCAAGTTTGATAAGGTAACATAAGGAATTAGAAAAATTGCATATGCTCGCTTATTGGTTGAAGTCTCCAGTTCTTTTTCATATCCTAAACAAGTCCGAATTTTGTCCAAAGACGAATATCAACTGATTGTGCATGAAGTCGAGTATGAATGGTTTCCACCCAAATGCTCGAACTGTCATTGTTTTGGACATGTTGAAAATGTCTACTGGTTTACAAAAGTTTGGATTCCTAAGTAGAATGCGCAACCATCTTCTTCAGATAATACTATGGAAATTGATAATAATGCTTTGCAGTCTACTCTGCAAGAGAACCTACAGTCTTCTCCTCATATTCCCAATTGTTTTACAGCTCAGCCGGATAACAATATAGATCACCGGAAGCAGCTCCACTTTGTTCACTTTTTTAAACTACTATTATATGATGGTCTTGTGGAAGTTAATGAAAGTCTGTATAATTTTTTTTTACTTAAAAATGCATGAGAGTATTGGTAAAAGCAAAACCAAAAATGCCTTAAATGGTTGCGGACCAGACATCAGATCACGCACATGTTTCTTATTTTGTTCCATCGTCTAACAATATACACAACTGCTGCTATGAAGCTGATCAAATTGACCGTTGACTAAGACAAAAATAAGGTAACTAAGTACTCCCTGCCTAGGTAAAAAGGAAGCTGCTACCGGTGAAATTTAGCTCATTCAACATCCAAATGGTTCCATGACCGAATTTTGTTTATAAGATCAAAAACTTAGGGCGTGTTCTGTTTTTATTTTTTTAGTTTTCGTACGTATAAAAGTACGAAACACACAAAAATATCGTGTAAAACAATCATTTTACAAAATGAATTTAACACACAAAACAAAAAAAAAAACTATTATTTATTATCTACCGTATTTTAAGAAATAACGGAAGAACGACTTCAAATTCATCTATTCATCATCCCGCGATCCCTTCGTCTTTCTTTCCGCCTCCAATGTACTTCAAATCTTCCTAGCTTTCGTAATAATGTTGAAAAATAAAAACTCAAGACATAAAATAAACCAAACACTATCTTGCTTTCTTGTACATATTGAAATATAAACATATATTGAACTAGTTATAACGAATACACCAAAGGTTTATCTTGGGCATCCATGAAAAACTTCCAAATAATTTCATAGGCGCTCTCTTTGATAGGGATGTGTAGAAAATTCGATTTAGACATAAAAGAGATGATAAACGAAGAAGGTTCACTCAAAAGCACATCTATCCCTTGATTCTGCAACCCACTAAAGTAGCACAAACTGTAACTGATTCATTTCGGTGTACTCTTTAGCTTTCATCATAGACAACAGCTCCATTCGTGTTCCAAGGAACAAAGATTTGAATAAAACATGAATATATGCTCAGTCTGTTATTATCTATTGCTCTTTGGGCTGGATCTAAAAAACGGTTTCTCATCAAAGTTTGGTGCAACTGGTTGCTATGTGCATGTACATGATCAATATCTTAATTAGCTTGCAAACTTCTTACCACATCGCTGTTCTATTTGTACATATACAAATTATAGCATAAACAATGCGGATGTAATACTATTTATTACTTGAATGAATACATGTAATGGTTTGCACATTATTTATACAATACAGAAAGAATAAATGAACTGTAAAATAAAGTATGTGGATATTGGGCTGAAGCCCATTGACTTGAAATGTAAAGTGTAACGGGGTACCAGTGTTAGACACTTAATAAACACCCCCCCCCCCCCCGCAAACCCTAGAATTGCAGCTAGGGTTTGGTGTCTAAAAATGGCGGCTGCCAGTGCCTTCATCTCTTGATTTCTTAAGATAAATCTCCTTCAAATTCTTTGTGCTCTTATATTCTCCACTCTTTGTTTCTTGAATCACGCTTTCTGGCCTTCGCTGCGAGCATGTGAGGGATCTCTTTGTCGATTTTGGAGCTGTGCTGATGATGATTGCCGGTTGTAGTTGGAATTTCTTCAGATCTCTGGGAAGTGTTGTTTTTACTTGCAGATGAGGTCTTCTCCGTTCTTAGATTTCTGATTTTCTGGCTTTCGCTTGCAGGTGCCTTCGATTTGTTCTGGAGTTGAGTGTTGTTGACTTCATCTACGCAGAGCTTACTTCTCAGTTGCTCAAATCTGGATCTTGAGAGAGGCTTGGTTAGGATGTCGGCAGTCTGGTAAGTTGAAGGTACGTGGTTCACCACAGCTTTTTCTTTTTCAACTAATTCTCGAATAAAGTATATATCAAATTCTAGGTGTTTGGTTCTAGAATGTAATACATGATTAGCTGTCAGTGCAATAACACTCATGTTATCACACCATATAGTTGTTGTAGCATTTGTGTTAATTCTGATCTCATTAAGTAGGGATTGAATCCGCATTATCTCAGCTGTTGTGCTTGCAATGCTTCTGTATTCAGCCTCTGTACTTGACCTTGACACAATGTTTTGCTTTTTTGCACACCATGATATAGGATTTTTACCCAAAAATATGCAGTAGCCACTGGTTGATTTCCTATCATCATAGTCATTTGCCCAATCTGTGCTTGACTTTAATATAATTCCTTGATTAATTGTGCCTTTTAAGTATCGTAGAATTCTCTTGACAGCTTGTCAATGATCACTTAGAGGTTTTTGCATGAATTGACTTGCTTTATTAACACTGTATGAGATGTCAGGTTTGGTTATTGTCACATATTGCAAAGCCCCAATAATACTTCTGTGCATCTTCTCATTGCAAGTAGGCTCACCCTTGTCTTTACTTAGATGTAAATTTGTTATCATAAGAGTGGGTAAGGCTTTGGCACCATCCATTTTGGCTCTAACTAGGATTTCAGTTATGAATTTTCTTTGACATAACTGGATCTCATTTCCATTTGTTCTGTGAACTTCAATTCCCAAGAAATAGGATAGGTCACCTAGATCTTTTACAGAGAATTCTTTGTTTAGCTGGCTTGTGATATTCTTTATTTCTGATATGCTGCTGCCTGTGATTATGAAGTCATCTACGTAGATTAGGACATTGGTGACAGCATCAGTTGTGAACTTTGTGAATAGTGAGTTGTCAGACTTTGTTGGTGTGTATCCTAGACTTGATAGTGTTGCCTTTAATTTGTTGAACCATATTCTGGGAGCCTGCTTTAGACCATATATAGCCTGGTTGAGCCTACATACCATTCCTTTGCTAGTTGTTTCGTCAAGTCCTTATAGTAACTCCATGTATACCTCTTCCTGCAATTCACCATTTAAAAAGGCATTATTGACATCAATTTGTTTGATGATCCAATTTCTATGCAAGGCTATGGTTAATGTTATCCTTATTGTGGTAGGTTTCACAAAGGTGAGAATGTCTCATTGAAATCAATTCCACTATGTTGTGAATAACCTTTTTCCACTAACCTAGCCTTGTATTTAGAAATTGTACCATCTGTTCCTTTTAATTCTGTATGTCCATTTACACCTAATTATATTTTTGTGTTTGGGTGGTTGAACTAGGTACCAGGTTTGCTTTTTGCTTAAAGCATCTAGTTCTTCTTTCATTGCAGCTTTCCACTTATCATTTTGTACAACTTGATGATAAGTGGATGGCTCAATGTTGTTGAACTCAGTGCAGTAAGTTTTTGGTTTAAAAATACCACTTTTTGCTCTTGTAATCATATGATACCTATTGAAAGTTTGAGTGTCTTCCCTGTTTTCATCAATTTGGGTGTTTTCATCATTGCTGTTTTCTCCATTGCTTGTATGTTGATGCTGAGAATTAGCCTCATTTCCATCATTGTTACTTTGATTACTTTCAGTGCTAGCTCTACTTTGATTGTTTTCAATGCTAGTTGTAGGACTGTGAGATGACCTGATAGGATGTGGACTTTGTGTGTGTGTCATGTTGTCCTTTGTGTGTGGAACATGGTCAACCTCATTTATAGTTTTAGGAAAGGATGGGAAGGAGATTCTGGGGTTGTAGAACTTTATTTAGTATTTCAAAAGGGCATTTTAGATTCAGTACCTTTGTAGGTAGTCTGTTTATTAAGTACACTACTGTAGCAAATGCATTAGGCCAGAATTTCAATGGTAGTGATGCATGTGCAAGCAGTGTTAGCCCTGTTTCCACAATGTGTCTGTGTTTTCGTTCAATAAGACCATTTTGTTTAGAAGTATGAGGACAGGTTAATCTGTGTGTTATACCCTTTTTATTGAAAAACTGTTTTAAGGGTAAAAACTCCTTACCACCATCACTTTGAAGAATTTTGACTTTGTGACCTAACTGATTTTCAATGTTAGCTATGAATTGCATCACTGTATTGCAAGTGTCAGACTTTGATTTTAAAAATAAATCCAGACATATCTTGAATATGCATCAATGAATGAGATGTAGTAATTGTAACCATAGTCAGTGTTGACTGGTGCTGGACCCCATAGATCAACTGCAACTAATTCTAGAGGATTTTGATAATTAGTTTCAGAGTTTGAAAATGGTAATTTGTGTATTTTTCCCATTTGATAGTATGTACATAAGTAAATTTCTGGAATGTCAATAGAAATATCATTAGCATTTAAAATTTCTTTCATAACTCTGAGACTTGGATGTGCAAACTTAAGATGCAACGTATCAAATTTAGTACAGTCATTGTGATTGTCTAACTCTGTTATATTACAGGAATTTTTCCTTAATTCACTATTTTTGGTACTTTCAAAGTCAAACTTGTACAATCCATTTTGTTGGTTACCCTGTAATAAATATGTTTAGTTAGCAAGTCCCTAACAACACAGTGGTTTGGATAGAATTCAAAAGACACTTTATTGTCTTTTGCACACTATGACACACTAATTAAATTTTTCCTTATGTGTGGTGCACATAGTAAATTATTTAAGTGAAGTAGCTTTGCACCTTTAATACTAGCATGTCCAGTGTGTGAGATAAGAATAGAGTTACCATTGCCCATAATTAGAGACTTTTTACCTTTGTATTCACGATTACCAAGGTTGAGATTGTTTAGATTATTGGTAACATGATGATTTGCACCAGAATCAGGGTACCATGCTTCATCCTGAATATCTTCAATGCTAGCAGTGTTTGATGTTGATTCTTGACTGCCTTTGTTTTCTGACTGACTGTTAACCAAATTTGCATTTGGATTGCTATTTATGTTATTATTATTGCCTTGCTGATTAGTATTGAAGTTGTTGTCAAATCTGAAGTAGCATCTGTTGGCTGTGTGTCCAAGTTTGTCATAAATTTGACTTTTTGGTCTGTTGGTGGGATTCCATATCCCAGCTCTACCTCTACCACGGTTTGATTGACCTCCTCTTTGGTAAGTATTCTGATTCCTTTGATTGTTTTGTTGATTCTTGCCTTTGCCAATGGTAGTGTAGTTAACATTAAAGTCGGATCCCTGATCCTTCTTTTGCAAGAATCTTCCTTCATGAGCGAGAAGCATATTATAGACACTTTGTAGTGAAGGAGTAGGTTCAATTGATGTAATGAAAGTTATCACTGATTCATATTCATCTTCCAACCCCCTTACAATATAAAGAATTTGTTCTTTTTCTTCAATCTTATTACCAGTGCATGCGGGTTGATCACACAGGTTTTTGATCTTCATTAGATACTCATTCATGTTTGAGTTTTCCTTCTTTATACTCTGAAGTTGTTTCTAGAAATGTAACACCCTGGCAGCTGATTGACTTGTAAAAGATCTTTCTAATGTTGTCCACACTTCATTAGCAGTCTTCGTACCTATTAACTGTGGCATTAAAGATGCACTCACTGATGACATTAACCATGCACTGATTAGGTTATCTTGCCTTTGATAAACTGCAAATTTTTGATTGAGGACAAGACTGTTACTGCTGTCTCTTATGTATTTTGTTGGAACTGGTTTAGTTCCATAGATAAATTCTTCAAGACCATAACCTTCTACGGCTGTTTCAACTTGCAGTTTCCATAGGAGGTAGTTGGATTCATTGAGTTGAATCAAGATTATCTGACTTTGAGGCTTAACAATGGATTTGATAAGGTCTTCTGTGCTTTCTGTGCTTGTCTGATTTGATCTAGCTGATGATCTTGGCATGCTTGGAGGATCTGTTTCCACCATGATTGCAGAACACAGAGGAAGGCTTTAGATTGACGAAAACAGGTGAACTTTTCTGATCTTCAAGTTCTTGAATCGAAGAATCTGAGTGATTCCTTCAACTGAACTTGAAAAAATGCAACTAGATATTGGTATTGAAAATGGTAAAGCTTTTGATATGACTGATTTCAATCTTGGATGGCTTTCAATATGATTTTATCAATTGAAAGCAACCAGATTGATAATATGATGTCAACAGACTTTCTAGGATGGCTTTTTGAATTCAGTTGATGATTTTCTTCAGATTTATTGATCGGATTTGAGGTTTCAGAACAGATTTACCACCAAGTTGTAATGAGGAACAGGTGCAACCACTGATAGTTAGCGAGGTACTGTTTTGATTTACAGCCCCAAATCTCAAAGGAAAAGATTTGAAAATCTTGGATGAGAGGGTCCAAATGATGATAAATTGTTGATGGACATTCTATCTTCTTGATAGATTTTCAGAGATTGGATCGAGTTCTTGATGTTGTTGGGCAAGAGGGCTCTGATACCATATACAAATTATAGCAGAAACAATGCGGGTGTAGTATTGTTTATTACTTGAATGAATACATGTAACGGTTTGCACATTATTTATACAATACGGAAAGAATAACTGGACTGTAAAATAAAGTATGTGGATATTGGGCTGAAGCCCATTGACTTGAAATGTAAAGTGTAACGGTGTACCGGTGTTAGACACTTAATAGTACATAATTGATACATAACATACCTTGTGACAAGCCTGGTAGCGCTTTGCCTTAGATACCTGGTAGCATCCACGCGATGACAACAGAAGGAACGTTAACAAGCTGGAGCCTGTAAGCAAGGACAACCCTAAAGTTGGCAGCCCCATCACCTTTAATAACCCAAAAGAGATCCTCCTTCATGCCATTTCTATTCAAAATCCTTCCAACCACACTCATAAACCTAGCGTCAACAGCATTATACGTGGTTATCCTGAACTTTCTAGATATGATATTTATACCACTTCCGGTGACGGTCCCTTCAACACCCACTGTAGGTCATGTCCCAGTTTGGTGACCAATACCCACTGTTCGTTTTGGTAATCACGACATAGCATATCGGGTTTCAGTATCCAAAGGCCCAAGCACATTTCTGAAGCACTATTGGACCACCGAAGGCCCAATTACAAATAAGTCTATGTACACTATTATAAGTACGACATTTGTATCACTGTAATTCTGTTTTAGAATTATTATTCTCTTTCAGTTTTATTAATAAAATCAAAACTTCTGTGAAATCTGTGCTGTAAATGTTCATCAATATCAACAATAAAGAACAACATTTTCTTATACGGTATCAGAGAACTGAAAGCTTCACAACAATCATCATTCGATCCAATCAAAGAAGAGAAAATTCTCCTTACACCCATCAGAGTAATTTCATTACGTGGGTGTTCCTCTCATCTGTGTTAATAGCTCAACATTTGAGAGTTGACTCAATTCAGATCACTGCCTCGCCTAATTGTAGATTGGCTGCACTGATCTAAAATTTAGAGTCGTGCAGAAAATTTCAAAGAAAACCAAAATCAAGCCACCAAGTAAATCAAGAAATCAATTCAAGAAAACTGGCATGCTTGTGCCAGTCATCAGAAGTTTATCATCATCTGATAGGCATCAGATTGCAGGGTTACGTGAATTTTTCTCTCCAGTTTATGGTATCATTGAAGGCGGTCTCTCATTCAAAATTCTCCCAGTTAGTTACTGTGTAGTTTCTTCATCATGGGTAATTCAACTCCAGCTACAGGATCAGTAGCATAACACAATTAATCAGCTTCTATAAATCAACCAACTCCTCCAGTATCAGCAGTGGATCAACTAGTCAAGACTGTGATAAGTCCTTAAAGTCAACTTATCACAGTCAAGCCAGAAGAAAACAACTACTTATTGTGGAAAATTCAGATATAGCCCGCAAACCAAGGATATGGATTAGAGGGTCATCTTTATGGCACTCTGCAAACTCCACCAAAATTCATCATAGATCAAGAACACAAAGTTGTTACCAATGAAGATTACACCAAGTATCACAGACAAGGCAGACTAATAAGTGCCTGGTTATTATCATCTATCAGCAATAATCTACTATCTCAAGTCATAGGGTGTAATTCTACAAATGAAATCTAGGTTAATGTTGAAAAAAAATTCAATTCTTAATCATCTGCCAAGATTATGCACTATATAAGGAAATTTGTTTCAAGAAAAGAAAACAGCAGTATGAGAGAGTATCTTGCTAAGGTAAAAACTATATGTGATCAATTAGAAGCAGCAGGGCACAAAGTCCCAGAACCAAAACAAGTATTAACCATATTAAATTGTCTTATCAATGAATATGAGGCAGTTGAAGCAAATTATCTCATCACAAAGAATCGCTCCACTAATGGAAGAAGTTCATTTTATTCCATTAGCACATGAAGCTAGACTAGAAAGCAGGAAGCCCCAAGAAAGTGAGTTAAGTATCAATTATGCCAATAGCATTAAAAATAAAGACACAAGAACCAGTTTTCAAACTCACAGAGGTGGTTACAGTGACCAAGAGGAAGAGGATGAAATAACAACATCAATAATCGACCAAAATGCCAAATGTGTGAGAAAATTGGTCACACAACATTCAAATGTTATTCTTGATTCAATCAAAGTTTCACTCCAAATCAATCAACAAATAATCAAAGATTTGGCAACCCAAGTGCTAATGTGGCTCATGTGCAACAAGAACAAGGTGTACAAGGTGACAACAAATCAAACAATCAAGAAGACATTGCTAGTGTTGAAAGCATAAATGATGAAAGTTGGTATTTAGATTCAGGAGCAACAAATCATTTGACTAACAATTTAGACAATCTAAACATATGTTGTAAGGAGTACAGAGGTAATCAGGATGTGTACATGGGAAATGGTAAGCCTATCAAAATTATTCATACTGGTAGTGGTTATTTACAGGGAAATAATCAACTGATTTTAAATAAATTATCGAGTCCTTGATATCAAGAAAAATCTCTTAAGTGTGTCCCAACCTGCTAATGACAATCAAGTATATTTTAAATTTTATCCTAAATACTGAGGGACATACTTACTAAAAATATTTTACTGTAGGGCAATGAAGTTAAGGGGTTGTACAAGTTCACTTAGAACAGAAACAGCAATAGTGTGGAGAGCAATATAATGTGTAATCTTAGTGAAAATGATGTGGTAGAGGAAAATTATGTTTTCAATTTATGGCACAATAAACTGGGTCACCCCAGTACTAGAATTGTGAAATAAGTACTTGTAGAAAACAACATTTAGTTTGATGATATTTCTTTACCATACATATGCACTTATTATCAAATGAAAAAAAAAACCATAAATTACCTTTTAATGACTCTAACATTGAATACACAGAACCCCTAAGTTTGATAGCTACTAATTTATGGGGTCCTGCACTAATTGATTCAGATTATGGGTATAAGTACTATATATCATTTGTAGATGCATATAGCAGATATACATGGATATACTTCATGAAATCAAAACCTTAAACTTACAATACTATAGCTCATTTTATCACTAAGGCTGAAAAGCAAACAAATTCGCTAGTTAAAATCATTCAGTTTGACAAAGGTACTTAATACAAGCCTCTGAAAGATTATTTTCTTAAAAAGAGAATAGTACATACAACAACCTGCCCATATACTTCAGAGCAAAATGGTCTTTCTGAAAGAAAACACAGACATGTTGTAGAATCTGGTCTAACATAATTAACACATGCCAGAATCCACTAAAATTCTGGCCTGAATCTTTTAATACAGTAGTCTATTTAATAAACAGATTGCCAGCCAAAGTATTAAAAGGAATTAGTCCACAAGAAAAGCTAATTGGTGTAAAACTAGATTATAATTATTTAAAAACATTTGGATGTTTGTGTTATCCATATCTAAGGTCATATAATAAGCACAATAGAATTCAGATCAAAACTATATACTTTTATAGGTTATGCTCAAAATCAGGAAGGTTATAAATGTTTAGACAATAGTGGAAGGATATTTAAGCATACATGTTGTATTCAATGAGAAAAATCTTTCATTATAAATATGAATATATTCAGACTTCAAAAAAGTATATGATGCAAAAGTTTCGATACCATCATTACCTGTATATTCAGATTTGTTGAGTTTGGGTGACTGTGTAAGAGCTCATGAGAAAATAATACCACTACACAGTGATATTGTTCAATCATTCAGCCATGACAGAGATACACTTGACATATAAAGTGAGAATCAAAACATTAGTCATCAAGAAGAAGAAAGAACGAGTGATGACAGTCAAAATTCAAATGAAGATAACCAACCTGCATCTCAACTTCAAATAACATCCACTCACCCAATCATAAGAGACAAAACAGGAATTTCTAAACCTAAATTATACAATGCTATTACAACAGCTAAAGAACCAGTTAGCTACGATCAAGCCAAAACTGATGTCAACTGGAGAACAGCAATGGATGCTCAATATCAAGCACTTGTAGAAAATCAAACTTGGGAATTAGTCAAACCACCAAAGAACAAAAATATCATTGGGTGTAAATGGACATATAGAATTAAGAGGAAACCAAATGGAACAATAAACAGATATAAAGCCAGACTTGTGGCAAAGGGGTTCTCACAGTAACAAGATTTTGACTACAATGAAACATTCTTCCCAGTTGTTAAACCATCAACAATTAGAGTTGTATTGACTACAGAATTAAGCAAAGGGTGGCAGCTCAGACAATTAGACGTTAATAATGCCTTTTTAAATGGCATACTGAAAGATGTTTATATGGATCAACCTCAGGGCTACAGCACTCAATCTGATTATGTGTGCAAGCTTAAGAAAGCCATTTATAGGCTAAAGCAAGCACTTAGAGTATGGTTTGACCGATTGGAAATTACATTATATACAATGAATTTTCAACCTGCTAAACCAGATAACTCATTATTTATCAGAATTAACAAATATTCCACTATATACATTCTAATTTATGTTGATGATCTTATCATTACAGGAAGTAATGCTGATGAAATCAGTAAGATTGTCAAACAGCTGGATAAATAGTTCTCAGTAAAGGATCTGGGACAACTAAACTACTTCCTGGCAATAGAAGTAAAGACAAGATCACCAACAGAAATAATTCTTTCTCAAAGAAAGTATATTGCTGAATTACTTGAAAAAACACAAATAAGTGATGCAAAAGGTCAACCAACACCTATGATAAGCAGTCAACACTACTCTAAACACAAAGGAAGAATCCATATATAATGTAAAACAATACATAAGTGTAGTTGGTGATTTACAGTACGCAACTATCACTAGACCAGATATTGTGTTCAGTGTTAACAAAGTTTGTCAATTTATGCAGGCACCATTGGATACACACTAGAGAGCAGCTAAGAGAATTCTAAGGTTCTTAAAAGAAACCATGAACTATGGTCTACTAATCAAAGAAAATAATAATTTCAACATAACAGGATTTACAAATGCAAATTGGGCTTCTGACCGAGGTGACAGAAAGTCAACAACTGGTTACTACATATTGTTAGACCGAAAAATGGCACTAACACCCAATTGACTAGATTTTATAGAGAATAATAGAGAATTATAATCTAAAAAATAGAGAAAAGAAATCGAACACACGAGATTTATAATAGTTCGGCGTTAATGAAGCTACGTCCACTTTATAGTCCTTTAATTCAGTAGAGAATTACAAGTACAAGGAATACAATCACTCGAATACAACTGATTCTTTCTCGATATTTATTAAATTATACTCAATGATCGAGAGTACAATACCGATTGGACATGAGTCGTGATGATAATGGCGAAGTTCAAGTGTGTTGAGTAGCAAAAGTTCCTTAAAAATGTCTCGAAATCGTGTATTTATAGGGTGTTCCTGTGCTCGGGTCGGATACCACGTGGCATCTATCTAGGTGATCTTAGAATGGTAGTGGAGATGGCACTTCGGATAGTGGGTAACAGGTGGAACCCGATCCATTTTTGGTGGCGAGGGAATAGGTTGTTGTTTGACTTGGTAGCCGCTTCAGTTACAAGGACATAGGGTCAGGTTGGTTTCCATTCAAGCCGACTCGGTGGTGACATGGTGCCAGCTTTTCTAGCTACAAGCGGGTCGAGTTTGTTCGACCCAATCCCTATTGAACCGAAATACATGTTTTCTCCAATCCAAAACACTATTTGGTATCCGATCCGGTCTTTGGTCTAGCCAGTGTTGAAATACGAGTTTCCTCTTCGACCCGAGGTCCTCCGCTCTTTCTGACTCAGACTCTGTTCTCTGAATAACTCTGATTCTTACCCTTCTTGTATTTAGGAACATGGTGTCTGGATTTTGTGTGGCCTAGTCACAAAGTCAGCCAACATTTTTCCCCTCAAAGTACGTCTTATCGAAGACGAGGCGTGCTTTGAAATTACCAATCTGTTTATTCTCCAATCGATGATAATCAACAGTCGTATCCATTCGCGAAGTTGTGACTCTTTGTAAAGTTGTGTCTGCTGATTTCTGCACCAAGTATAAGTACGAGATCTGATCCATGATCATCTTCGCTACGTTCAGCAAATTGGCGCTTTCAAATGGAATATAGACAAATTTCTAACAAATTCTTTGGCTTTTGTTGAATCAAAAAATTCAAAGTACCTGATTGGTCCATATTGTCTTGTCACTTTATCTTTGCGTACACGCATGGTCTCAAGCAGCATCCTTCAGTTTCCCTTGCTCCTACCCTGCATAACTTTGTGATTAAATCGTTGGATTGAAGGTTACATAGCGGATCGGGTCGAAACTGTTCGACCTGGTATCATTTTCGAGCCGGACAAGCTAAAACCATCTTTTCTGTGTACTGGGCGGACTAGGTCGGCATGTCAACTCAAAGGGGAATACAAACGGCCTCCTAGTTTAATATATAAACCCATCAACTCTCCCCTTTCTCACTTTAACTTCACCGCAGCCGAACCATTCTTATACCACCAAAACCCTAATTTCCAATCTTTGCAAATCCTAGTTGATTTCCAAACTCGATTCATAGGTGTGTTTAAAAAAGCGCTTGTTTTATGGCTTTGATCTCATTTCGTTACCAAATCGGGTTCGAATCACATGTTAGTCTCCAATGTTGATTGCCGTGACGCTGGTATCTGGACTTTCTGGACCGTCATCATCGTTGGTGACGTCATCGTCGCCTCTATGTGGCGGTCTTGGAGATTCATATCTGGTGTTGAGGCATTCAGTGTATGGAATTTGTTTTTTTGAAGGGGAGAGGACAAGATGATGGTAACCGAAGAGTAAAGAAGAAGAGGGAGTGGAGGACTGGATAGTAATGGTGTTAGCAGATTGAAGAAGTGACTTATGTTAGAGATGGATGCTCAAAGAAGGTGGAGTATCGTGGGAAGTATCAGGTCGGGTCAAGTTTCTTCGACCCGATTCCCATTCGATCAGATGTTTTCCCCGACACGGCGCATAATTTCGACCTGAAATTCATATAATCGGCATGGGTTTTGTGTTCTTTTGCATACTATGGATTTTAGCAAATGCGATGACTTTGACAGCTCTGATCCATTGTATTGAATATGCGTAACTTGATAGAAGACAACCACAACTAACAATCTTGCAGCCAGTTAGGATAGTGTCTTCAAGATTGAATTTTGGAATCACACCATATACATATTCGAGAGATTCTAGACTTGACAAATATAAGACCATTCGACAATCTAGTGCATATCAATCAGTTGCATGCTTTTCCTTCTTTTCTTATGTTTCATCATATCTGTACTGTATACACTAGCACACACTAGCATAGGGGCACGGGCAACTATACTCTAATCCTTGATGTTTCTAGTACAATTAATATGTCTAGAAGATATTCGAAAAGATTCTCTGAGTCAAATAAGAGTAAAGCTTCAGAATCGTCAAGTAATCCCAATCCCGACATTCTTCCATTAGATTCAAATTGGGACAATACAGGCTCTGATTACGAATTTGCGCTTCATGAAAATGTTGAGTCATCTGGGGGATAAGTTTCTATGGATGAGGAGGAAGAAGGATGAGTAGGAGATAACCGGGCTCCTGACGAATTTGAAGGTGCAATAATCTTAAATGAGCCCGCCGACTCTTGGGTTTCGACAATTGATGTATCCAGACTAAGACGAATATGTTTAAGGCATGAGATTTCTTGGGAGGAAGTTAGAGTGGCAGCTAATGTTACAGACAGACCCCACAATTCTCCGGAAGGGTACATGGCAATCAGTCAGTTGATGTGCACAGTCGGCGCCATTCCTCTGTTTCCACCCTTCGTCGTCGACTTTCTAAGACGAATGCGGCTTGCTTCCATGCAACTCCAACCTACTGATTATTCTTATTTATACCACTACACCAAAAAAGCATTTTTGCCATGGTTCTGGACCGTGGCAAAATTTTCTGTGGCTAAATTTTAGCCACGGGCGTAGTTCGTGGCTGATTCGGTAAAAAGCCGTGGCTAACTTTCATGTAGCCACGGTCTGTATCATTTGGAAAATGTTATTAAACCACGGGTTTGGACCGTGGTAAATGTTATTTCAGCCACGGTTTTTGACCATGGTTAGGTTGTTTTTTGCCACGGTTTTTACCCGTGGCTAATTTACTAATTTTATATTAAAAAAAATCAGCGTCAATGCATGTCATTCGACCACACAAAATCTGAAATGATCACTGCAATATTACAAAACAAAGTTTGATAGTAAATATTAAACATTCACCAAAAAAACATAGATATTGCAATACATATTACACACAAAGTTGAACAATATATAATGCATGTTACACAAGTTCAACAATACATATAATTCAAGATAAACTAGAATATACCACAGTTACGAAGGAGATTTTAAATTTGACTGTATGCAAGCTTGAGAAGTTGTAGGCTCGAGCTGCTGTCAACAACAATCTACTTTCAAACCCACTAGCCAAGTTCCTGCATAGACATAAATATAAATGTGTAATACACAAAAAAAAATGGCAGTTTAACTAGATTTCAAAAAGAAATATGCCAACAATAAACGCTCGCAAAAAAAAAAAAAAAAAAAAAAAAAAAAAAAAAAAAAACCGCCGCAAAACCTTCTCAATGTAAGAAAAACTAGGTATTAACTAATATATACAGTTTCATACATAAGAATTGTTACTTAAAGAAGCTAAATATTAGGCAGCTTAGAGCCTTCTTAAATTTTATAGTCTTCCTTTTTATTCTTTAGCCATACAAATTTCCTTAATTTTAACATTATCTCTTTAGTTAAGCAAAAAACATTCAAATTGCATTTGGAAAAAAATCCATAAATTAAATCTTTTGGATAACATAAAAGATTTATGCAAGTTCCATGTGGTAATAGATAAATTGGCAAGAAAAAAAATGAGATAACAAAGGAGTCGCATTGCTACGCTGCACTAATGAGATCAGTAAACTGACACTATCAAAAATGTTATTTGCTAAAAATTAAATTAACATGTATGCTTTTAATTTTTATATATTAAATCTTATTCCTTTCTCCCTAAACGAATGCATACTGCGTACCTACTACCATCCTACAGCTTCCCTATGAAAGACCAAATAAAATCACCTCTACCCAAAAATTTAAAACACTATCAACCTATCCTAAGAAACTATATATATGCATAGCCAGCAACAGGGAAACAAGGACCGAAGCTACTGAAGCTATTAAACATAATATACAAGTCTACACTAGGCATGTCACATGTTTCCATTCCACCTCGCATTCTCTATACATACTTTTCCTTAGCATAGAAGCTAAGTAGATATATCAGTATATCTGGAACTGGGCATTTACCATTTATAAAAATATACAATGAAACTCTGATTTGATCGAACAACTCATGTGCAGCATTTAGGAAGACCTACCTAGATAAAACGTGTAAAGGAATTAACACAGACTACATATGCAAACCTTTTACCACAGCAAAATTTTGAAACTTCAAGCTACCCTATCTGCAAACTCACGGATCTAACTATCCTTGTATTTTCAATTCAAATAACATCTACTATTAACAGACTACCTCCCTAATCCTTGCCAAAATGTTATTTGCCGATGAGATCAGTAAACTGACACTATTGAAAACGTTATTTGCTAAAAATTAAATTAAATTAAAATTTTAACAGATAAATTTTTAAGGACCATTTTAAATTTAATTTTTAACTACACACATGTCGCACTGCTATGTGCTCCTGCATGTAACAGGAACCATGCATGCTTCTGCTTATAGCAGTAGAGACACTGTCTTGTTCAGTTCAAATACTTCCAAGCGCTTGTTGATAGCTCAAATAAAAACAAACAACTGAAGCAATTTTTTTCTTTATTAACGTTTAGTTTTGTAGCAGACTGCAACAAAGTTCATAAACAATTTTTTTTCCAAATCTATTGATTATTCAGGTGTATCATGAATTGTCCCGGAACTTCTTCTCGTAAAGGAGGATCCAAAGGATTTTGGGCTTACAGAAAGGTTCTACATCAACATTACTTCAATACCGCTGTCACTTCTACGTATTTCAGTTTATATATAGTAGTAAATTACCAATGTATATATCATAGCGCAACATACAGCATAGCACTGTTGATGAGATAAACAGATAAATGAAGTATTATTGCCTAAAACTGAAAGTGTACCAGTAGTTTGAAATTACCAAGTATAATAATAGTACATACCTACTTTTTCTTTTAAAGATATCAAATAGACTTCTTTGGATGACACACAAAACCACCGATTCCAACTTCACCGAAGATCGTAGCAAGAGGATGATTTCGACTGGTTGTCTTCTCTTCTGGTAGCAGTATGTTGTCCACAACCAATTTCTCATGTGTTGGAGGTACGGGTTTTCCATGTATAATGTGTCATCGAATCTCTACAAATAGTTGCAGTTGCAATGATCTGTAGTTCAAAATTTAGGATTTCACATTTTTGATTGCTCGAATTGGACGAATTCACCGAATTAGCAATGCCATTATTCACCACTCTCCCAACACTTTCTTGAGGTGTACCATTTACTCCTTCGTTTGAAGCATTGCTTGGTATACAATTTCCTTGATTTATGTATCCCTTGAACATATCAACCAACGTCTTTAATGTACCCTCCATGTTATCCATCCTGAATTTTAAGTCTTGCGAGTCTCCATCAGACCGTTTGACTTGTTTACGTGCTATAGTAGAAGTCTTAACTTGGGTCTGTAATACGTTGGCTCCAATACTTCGAGTCCGACTTTTTTATCCTTACCAAAAACTTGGAATAAGATATCCTCATCCAGTGGTAAAACTTCTTCATCACTATCATTTATTGATTCCTTTATTTTTGCAATTTTATCCTGGAAAATGATAATATTTGAGATATCATGTAATATGGAAAATTTATTTAATATATGAATTATTATTGATTTAACTTACGAAGTACACCGAAGGCGTATCGGATATGGTACCATCCTTTTTCGTATGAGTTTTCTCCCGTACTTGACGCCGTGTGATTTCCTTCGCTTGATTTCCGCTGGCCTGAAAAAAAAATGCAGATAAAAGTCTGATTTCACATGATTTGTTATGTTTGCAAGTAGGCAAACAAATGCACAGTAACTGTGAAAATTAATTTGCAGTTTCCACTGTGTTCGCAATGCATACTCAGTTTTCACAAGCTAAGTGCAAACTCTTTTTTTTTTTTTGCAAACTGAGTGCAAATTCAATCGTTTAGCATTGCAAACATTATGAGTTTCCATTGAAAAATGAGTTTGCACTCAGCTTGAAATAAAAGCATAGTACAAATTCCAACAAAAGATAATATATATATATATATATATATAGTATATATTGTGCAGCATAATAGAACTATATCATACTCGATATACTGATCAAGCAATCATACTGGATGAGTTTTCTTTCTTTTTAACAGCATCAGTGTACTACCTTATATTTGTGTATATCTGCATATGAATGACCATTTAGACATCTAACTGAATAACATGCTGATTTACTCGTTAAATTTTTGTATATCTGCATATAAATGTTCCAATCTAGGATGTGTTTTCTACGAACTAAAACTGGTTTTGATATGTAGACAAACATATAACCAACTCTATTACCATCAACAAAGCAATTAACAAAATTCTTTTTAACATATTTAGCCTAAAGGCACTAAGCATTCAGTTCACAAGAGGGTTGTTTGGATGGTTTATCCAAGTAATGCTTCTAAAAGGAATGTTGTACTCATTAGGAGGTGGGGAAGCTCCATTACATTGATGCCTAAATGGTCATTCATATGTCTTACTCTAATTTAATATAGCCAGACATTTTATAAGTTTGTCCTAAAGAAGACTATTTCTTCGCTTCCATGCAAATTGCTTCTAAATCGAAAGTTTTATATATGTTGATTGAATCAAGGGTGCATAATTCTTTGCTCGAATTTTTCAGGAAGAAGACTGTTTCTTCCTTTCCCTATCTACTGCAAAATCAACTTCTATCAACTTTTTTTCTATACAAATATCTAACTGTTGCTACAGGGCAGTACCAATGACACAAAACAAACATATGAAAGGGTCAATTGTTTTTTTTAGAAAATATTTTCAATAAATAAGTACCTATGAATTTTTTTCCTCATGAAATAAATATAATGATAGTGTTATGCCCTTTTTTCCAGCTAAACTTCAATGTATTTTTATGTTTACGGTTAATCTCTAACAAAGAATTAATGAAGATTTTACAAACAATTGAGGATGGAAATTCGAAGGAAAAATAACTAAGATAATTCCAAAGAAAAGAGCGTTGCTATAATAGTTTTCGATTAGAAAAACAATCAGGTATTGTTAATTTAATCTTTTTGGATTTTACATTAAGGTTTACATATTATGCTGGATATCTTTGCTAAGGTACAAAATTTCATTTTCAGTATATAATTTTGATGGCATGTTGCTAAATTGAAATAGCTTTATTAGGAAAAAAAAACTAATTTCGAAATCAATTTTCGCTTAGACATCGGAAAATGATTGTGGAAAAGAAATAAATGAAGGGAAGACATGACATGTTGCTGTAAACAACGATATCTTTAATGATCAAATTCAATATGACAGGCAATATGAAAATGAAAAGGAAAAATATCTTGTGTCTGATGATCAAATTCAGTATGACAATTTAGCAAAAGACTAACCACAACAAGCAAAAGCCAATGTGACAGGCAATATGAAGTGAAAAGGAAACCCATATAAACTCAACACCAAACTGTGACCAGAGAAGGCCAACAGACCTACACAAACCCAACACTATAAAAGAAAAGCCACCAAGGGAACAAGCATGATAGAGGTGACCAAAAAAAAACACGTAGATCTAAACTAACACTACAATGTTGAAGCGTAACCAACTCAAGGCGATAACACCCAACACATTAACATCATACTACTGAAAAGAAAAGTTCAACCGTACCAGATATTGCCAAACCGATACATGGAAGAACTAACATTTTATAAGTGTAGAAAAGCAAGTAGTCATCATTAAATC
This sequence comes from Allium sativum, assembly GCA_030737875.1. NCBI lineage: Eukaryota > Viridiplantae > Streptophyta > Magnoliopsida > Asparagales > Amaryllidaceae > Allium > Allium sativum. The sequence goes on along the minus strand of JASFAX010000037.1, from coordinate 3,975,450 downwards.
ATGCATTATATAAGTTAACTGAGCTTACTACTGTTGCGAAAAAGATGAAACAAACATACCATTTCATGTTCTACTACAGTGTGGCTTGTGCGTCCAGTATGATGACCATAGTTGTACAACGATCTGTTTCTTTTTTCTATACCTCTTCTTTCGCTTGCACCAGGTTTTGCTTCGTTTTTCAAAAACCCCTCCCAATCTTCTTGTCTAATGCAAGGTGGACAATTTTTCAAACGATCTTCGTCGGTATCGAATTTATCATAATATTTCACCCTCAACTCGCTCTTGTATCTCCTAAACGCCTCAGCCAATTTTTTTTTTTTTTAAGAAAAAGGTCTTTTGCATCGGACTCTATTTCGAATTCTTCCTGTGGAAGTAGAAGTTTCTTGCTTAAAAAAATAGCAAAATATATTTATAGAGAAAACTACAACGGACATATATCAATTGTAGCTTACCAGCAATTCATCCCAAAAGTCATCCTTATATTTTGAGGGTACCTTATCTCAACTTTCATATGAGATTGGCACATGACTTCTTACTAATTTGCCAACTCGACTACTTATTTTTGCAGCATTTTTTGAAACAGGAGCACCATTTGTGTTTATATCAAACTTTTCAGGTTGTGTCGCGGATGACTGCGTAATTGAATGATTTGATGCTTCTGCATGTTCTACCGTTATTTATTTGCAGCCTACTAGATAGATATTTGCAGCCTGCAAGTAAAAGTTGATTCAATCGGCATTAGTTTCGGAAAGACAGCCAAAGAGATCAACAACGACACTAATATGTAAAATTTAGTAAAGAACATGAAAAATTGACATGGCTTTTGGCTAATGAATCTATTGCACAATGTTGACTAGGGAAAAGTAAACTGAAAATTTGCAGCTTTAAGTTGGAAGAGAAATTAAGAGAAAATCCAATCAGTGAACTATGCTGCTGTATAAAAAAGGTTTTGTGGAAATAAAAAAATAGAGTAATAGCTTTGAGTTCCTCTATATGAAAATGATGTAGCTGCATTTAGCAGTTCAACTCCAACCCAGACCATATAAGGAACCATGCTGCTACAGTTGGCAGCCGAGCCAACCTATATAGGAAAATCACATCTCTATGTTCCAAAGTTGGTGCAGTCCACTCTTCAAAACTACACCATCATAGTTGAAACACATCCTCGTTTAACTCCACAGAAGATATAGCATAGGCATTTGCACACAAAAAAGGAATAATTAAAAATTCATGTCACCTTAATGTTTGTTTGGTAAAAGACAACTACTAGTTTCACTCTTAAGTGCATGTGACATTTCAAAATTCATAGTTACAACATAAAGTCAAATTCTTTAATCTAAAGGAAAATCACTCACTGAATTCTATTTTTGTAATGTGCATATTTAAAGAATAAAATGGATGAATGATGCATAGAAAACCCTAAATTCTAGGAAGAATACGTAGAAACTACATCGGTAATCTACATGACGTCATTTCTGCTATAAAGGGAAAGGCACTTTAGTAGAGAGAGATGGGTTGAATTTGTGCATTTAAACAAATAAAGATGCAGCCTGCATCTACTGCTTCAATCTAAAGCGTTTCCTGTTGAATAAAACATCATACCTTATGAGTAACTGCTTTATTATTGAACAAGACTTTTTTAACATGCAGAACTGAACTCAATTTTAATTTGGGAGGAACCAGGGCATGCACAAGTGGTATATATTGTATTGTATTGATTAGCAAATGGAAAATGGCAAAATTACTCATAAGAAAGCTGCCATGAAACTAGCATATTATTGTACAGACAATCCATAGATTCGGTAATCATGTCCTATGTGCATGTATTATAACTCATCTTTCTTGAGCCAGTGTTTATACTATTTGTATGTGTATAATATTGTTCTTGACTGAAAAACTAGCAATTTCGATGATTCCATCATATTATTTTTGCAAAACTATACTGTACGTTAAGATGTTGAATTACATTTGTCCATTCCCTAATCTCATATTTAAAATAACACTTTCTGTTTTGCAAATTATGAAAAAAAAAAAACAGCTTCTAGCTTTCCAAACTTCAATTATATATGATGGCATTATAGGCTGCCGACTGATGATTTACTCACTGCGTTTCTATTAGCCTCTTCCAAGATTTTATTATTATTATAATTACTATTATTATTTTTAAGAGGAAGGGATAAAAACTATGTTAGCCTGCAGAATCTATATACATAACATATGCTCGTTTATACTAACTTTAGAATAAGAACTAATTTAAAAAGAAACTAACAATTTCCTCCAAATATGCGCGTTTAGAAAACGGGCAACACTGGAAGCATCATTGTCTACATATTCGTTAACATTTTGGTCGTGCATCATAAGATCTTTAGGCTGTGGTCTGCGTTATCTAGAAAATAAAAGCTGAATAATGAAATACGGTACCACCATTGGCAGTATATGCATGAAAAACATATATGTACATGTGCTGTCCTTTTCTTGTATTACCTATGCTCAATAGCTTTAAACTAAAGTACCAAGGAATATATTTAACGTAATATATATTAAGATCAAAGAGCTATCTGTATTGCATCAATATATTTTATTATCTTAAATAAATAAATAATGTCATTGCAAGCAAAAGGTTCAACTTTTTTAGTTGAAATCCATACTATGTTGTGGCCAGAATTCAAGCCATTCTACCCAAGATAAAATTACTTAAACGGTACACTTCAGCAAAATACATCAGCCTAAATGCGTCGGTTTTAAAGATTCATTAAAATTTGGTTTAAAAGTTGTTAGTTTAATGGGTGATTTTGTTTGTAAACACAATAGTTGTTAATTCTGAATTTTGGAATCATTCACCATTTAAAATTCAATTAAATAAACTACTCTTGCTAGTTAAACTAAATATTATCAAATGAGCATATTAACTAAACCTGAACCATTTCTTAAATAAAATACAGGCATGTTGATTGAATTGGAATCTATCTAGCTGAATATGATGGATTTTGTTACTTAAAATTCTGTAAGGCCTAAAAATGATAACCAATAAAACTTTGTTTAAATCTTTTAAACCTCCACCGTCCGATTATCAAAATCCCCTTGAACTCCACCGTTGGATTGATTTTCACACATTCACTGGCCTTGATTTCTGGACCCTCTGGCATTCTCAGTTTTTTAAGTGTTAACTAATCAACCAAAGTCTTACAGTTAATTAAAGATTGGATGCCAATTAAGCACTAAAATATGTGCCCAATGCTGTTAAGAAAATGCAACATATATGTATAAAATATAGTATGATGACACAATGTAAACCAAAATATTAAGACAGTATAGCCAGTTTTGTTTTCAACTTTAGCTGTGGCTTTGCCACTGTACCCAACAGTTCTATTGCGTACAGTCTAATTAAAGGGTCAAATGCTTCTACTGTGTGACCAGCCATTTACACTCATTTTTATCTCATCTTTTACTAGCAAACTATAAATGCCGAAGAATTACAGACCTGAACCCAAAAAATACGAACTCAAATCTCATTCTTTTTTACTGCATAACTCTTAGAAGAAGGGGGGGAGGGGGGGGATCAAACAATGTTGTACTATTTGATTCTAATTAAATGATGTTATTTGTATATACCACAGTTAATTATTTTGGTTTTTTGACAAGATGTATAAGCTCTCAGAGTTAAAAAAAAATAGCTCGCGGCCAGGCCTTTGGGGCCAAGCGCACCCACCTTCTCAATCTAGCACTCCAAAGAACCATCTGCCACAAGCGGCAAGTACATCATGCAACAATTTACAGGTGCCGAGTAAAAAATCATAGCACAACATGCAACAATTTTTTCGTTGCATCGCAGGTCTTATACATCTGCTGAATTAGTACACAACAGCGTATTGAGTTAACATCATGTACGGAACAATTTCCAATGAATTCATGACTCTATTTGCAGTGGACTTCTTTATTGATAATTGAACAAAATGCACTTGTTTTTTGTATGCGATAGTACTTTGAAATCATATTTGTGTTTTGTTGTTTAAGCTAAAGTTAGCTCAAAATTATTATAATTAGAAGGAATAAAGAGGAATAGATTAGCGTAGCTTCCAAAAATGTTTGTTGAATAAATGCTAAGTAATGAACATGCATAGAAACAAGCATAATATCATCTTTATCGACGCAACCACCGCCTTGATCAGGTTCACTGGTAGTACAAAATGCCCACTGCAAATTAATTCTAAATTCAATAAGACTAGATGTTCAATTGAACCAAATTAAAATACATTTCATATTAACATGTGCATTTGATAAGGTCTTCTAGCTTTTTATTGTCTTTAAAAGCTGGTTGATATGTAGTAGGAAAATCAATATCATCCACACTTGTAGTCAGCCATTTGAGTGTACGCAAATCCACAAACCATCCGTCATTTTTTAGATTTTTAGAATGAAAAACTTGACCCGCTTCCGATGCAAGAATAAATGGCTCATCATTCACTCTATATTGCTCTTTAATTTTCCTATGTTAACGGTTATCAAGTTTGAAACATGATCTATCTTGCAATTATTGACCTTATCTTCGACTTTTACCCAATCACAATAAAAACTGTTTGTTTGAAATCGATGTAATCCAGTTCAATTATATGTTGGATGACTCCAAGTATATTGTTTCCGCTTCCTTACAATTTTTATCCTTCCCAATTGCTCTAAATTTTGTGATTGCTTTCATATATACGCCACTGTCTTATGTAACCATCAGCTCTTCGTAAGTTTTGGGAGAAAATATAAACCCATTCACTTGATACTTCATATAACTATGTGCTTTGAACTTTGGTCCATTCACCAGCCGCCAAAGACTTGAATCAACATCTTTGGCATTCACCAACCGAAAAAACACAATTAGTAAAAAGTATGGTCATGGTGTATGATCCACTTAAATACACGTGAAATACTTAAGAAATAATACCTCGTTACGTAACCATAAAGTAAAATTTTGACAAACTTCCGTGGTACTTCGAGGTTGAGATTTAGTACTTTTCACATAGACATTATACCTCCTGCGACACATGTTTCAAAATATACGTATGAATTGATTTACAACAATGGTAATTGTAGACAAATCTGTGAACTTACGTCTCATATTCATCCAATCCGTCGTACTTGTTAAGAACCCATCTACGAACTTGTTCAAATTGCACTTGGGTTAATGTTATATCTTTACCATTATCTAGATCCATCTCATCAGCAAATTCATCATCTTCATCTAAAAATGCTTCACGAGTATGTTTATGAGTGCCCTCGCCTCATTTAGGCATATACTCCATTTAGTAAAGACTGGCTTCTTGTACGATGTATCCTTCTGCAATACACTGTTCAATATTTTTTGTTGTTGTGTACATATCCTTTATATGTTTTCATCAACCTAAGAAGGTTGTCAATTGTAAATAACCATAGCTATTTAAATCGAACGATAATTAACAAGTTTGAAATTAATAATTACCGTTCAAAAGGATACATCCATCTATACCTAACACGGCCGCAAGTTAATGCTTCATCGACTAAATGAACCATAAGATGGATAGTGATATCAAAAAAAGCTGGTGGGAAATGTTTTTCAAACACACATAATGCTTCTATCAAACTAGTCCTTTTCTTTTAAAAGATGTTTCCTATTAACCACCTTTGAGCACAAAATGTTGAAGAATAGACTTATACGATGTATAGCATTATGCAGATCCTTATGTTGTGGATAAGAATGCTGAAGCAATACCGGAAGTAACTGGTGCATTATGACATGGTAATCATGCGACTTCATATTTATTAGTTCAGGAGGATTGATGCTCACGTAATTTTGGAAGTTAGAAGAAAATTTGCTAGGCACTTTTAGATTTTTCAAAACGGTGAAAAACCGTGTTTTTTCTTCTTTGCTTAATGTGAAAGTTGCCTCTGGTATGGTTATTTTATTTGTTTCAGAATCTTCCTTCAGCCATGGTTTTTGTTTTATTCCCATGATTTTTAAATCCTTGCGTGCATTTATGCCATCTTTAGACTTCTCTTTATGACTCATAATTGTGCTGATGAGATGTTCAATAACATTCTTCTTCGTATGCATCACATCAACATTATGTCGAACCAAATTTGCTTTCCAATATAGCAAATCAAAGAAAATGGACCTCCTATACCACGCAGGAACATTAGAAAACTCTTCTTTTTCGGTTTTCTTTTTTCGTTTTTGGCCAAGCTCTTGTTTATTTTTACCAACTTTCATCTTGATATTTGCTACTTTCTCTTCAATCTTATAGTCATTCAATGGCTATGGAGGACGACTATATTCTTGTTTGTTATTGAAGTTTGTCTTATCATCTCGAAACTTATGTTTGGAAGGAAGAAATCTTCGATGTCCCATATAGCACACCCATATAGCACATTATTTTTACCTGCAGGAAGATAATAAGAACAAGTGTCTTCCCCACATATAGGACATGCAAAATAGCCATGAGTAGTGCATCCTGATAATGTCCCGAATGCAGGATGATCATGAATTGCCCATAACATCCTAGCTCTCATTATGAACTCTGATTTATTAAATGAGTCAAATGCAGCGACCCCCTCCCGTAACTGCTTTAACTCATCTATCAATGGTTACAAGTAAACATCAATATCTTTCCCAGGTTGTTTTGGTCCAGAAATCAACAATGTCAAGATTGAGAACTCCTTTTTCATGCACATTGATGGGGGAAGATTATATGGTACTACAATTAATGGCCAACAACTATATCGGTTAGGTAGAGAAGCATGTGGGTTGAAACCATCGGTTGCTATTCCAAGCGTGACATTTCGTAGCTCATCAGCAAATGTTTTGTCCAAAGAATCTGCAGCTCGCCATTAAGAAGAATCACATGGATGATGCATTACAGTTGGATCATACTTGGAACGCCCATGCCAAGTCATAGCATCTGCTATCCATGGAATGCTATACAGTCTCCTCAGTCTAGGTATTAAAGGAAAATGTCCTAATGTTTTTTGAGGTGCTTTGGTGGCTCTTCTCTCTTCATTGAATGATGTCTTATATCTTGGTTGATTGCAAACTGTACAAGAAACATTGTTCTCGTTATCTTTCCAGTATAAAATGCAATCATTAATGCATGCATCATAAGTTTTGTAATCCATTCCAACTTGTTTAATCATCTTCTTCATGTCAGGTACTTTGTCGGTAGCATGTTAACTTCAGGGAGCAACTCCTTTACAAATTCAAGAAGTGCAGTCACACCATTGTCGGAAAAGCCATACTGAGTTTTCAAGCTATTAAGTTTCATTATGGCATACAAACTTGTTATCCATTTTGGACATGAAGGATACAATGACTCTTTTGCACTATCAAAAAGTGATTTATACTTCTTACTTTGATTAGTCTGCCCATTGACATCAACCATAAATGGATCTCCAATATAATCAGATGATGGAATTGTAGGTTGAAAATGATGAAATCTATCATCATCATTGACCAGATCTTCCATCCTAGGATTTTCAGACTCTTCAGTACTTACAGCTTGAATAATGGGTTGTTTTTGCTTCTTCATTTACTCTTCCCCATGAAAATGCCAAAAAATATATGTTTGGACAATTCCCTATCTAAGAAGATGATAATGAATATCATCTAATTTAATTTTCAATTTCATATTTCTACACCGAGTGCAAGGACAAGAATATATTTCCTTATTACCACCATTTTGCTCAACGAATTCAATAAATTTCCGCACTCCTTCCACATTCATGCAGTTCTTCGATCAGATTCTGTCATCCATTGTTTGTCAATACTTGAAGACATATTGCCCTGCTATATCATATATTGAGGTTGATTCAATCAATTTAAGATCAAGTACATTGGCCTCCTACATAAGAAAATATGCCTACTAATGTGGAACATTTTCTTAAATCAAATATATCTATTTATTGAACCTTCTGCGACCATTAAACTGTAAGAATAAATCATACAATTTCGGATTATTTTAACAATGAATATGTTTTGATCAACTCAATGTAGCGATCAACTGTACACTTGTGCGATTAACGGTGAAACTTTTTCTTTGTTTTTGTTTTTTAGTTTACAGTGGCATCTATGATGGGGACAATGTTTTTTTTCTTTAAAATACTTAAGAAGTTCACAACTGTAATACGTTTTAACACTGGCCGTACCTATTTATAATATATTGTTTTTCGAAAGTGGTCAGCATGCATGAATTCTCTTTATCCTTGCAGTATCTTTTGTTTCTAAATTTAATACCGGAACTATTTCTCACTGAGGAAGGATTCTCGATAATATTGTCTGACATGTGCCTTGTAGTAACTGGAATCACTACAAGAGATGCAGCAATATCATGCGAACTCGAAAGGAAAGCAATTTCTTTAGCGGTTAGCAAGAAAAAAAGACTGATGATGATTCAATCGGTGGTAGCAATGAAGGCAATGAGTTTCTAAATCATGCTACAATTGGGTGCTTCTCGTTTGTTAGATGTAGTGTAGTCAAGGCGAAAAAGCCCCAAAAAGCCCCAAGTTGGCGCCTAGGGCTTTTTTGGGCGCCTTGAGCACGACTTCTGCTGTTTTATAGCAAAAAAATTTTTTTTTTAAATTAAAAAAACTGCACTGATTTTTTTTTTATAAAAAAACTGAATTTGTTAAAACTTTAAAAAAACAGCATTTGTTCAACACAAAAAACTGCATTTGTTCCAAAAAAAACAGCATTTGTTCAAAACTTCAAAAAAATTACTGTATTTTTCTTTTAAAATAAATTTGCATTTGGTTAAAAATAAACAGCATTTGTTTAAAAAAAACTGCATTTTTTCAAAAAAGAAAAACACGACACTTACTTTGTTTAACAAAAAACAGGTGTTGTTAAAAGAAGGAAACGAGAAAAAAAATCTTGTAGAAGAAAAAGCTTCTGAAGGCTCGAGCTGCCGATCAGATAAGATTGAATTGGATGAGAGTAATTTTTGCTATTGATTTGCTTGTTCGATGTCGTCTTCGATGGCCGCTCTTTTTTTTCGACATATGAAAATGAGACAAAACCATAGCCAGCTAACCCTAATACGTTGAAGTGGGCTAATTTTTGGCCTCAAAAAGAAAAAAAAACTAGCTGAAGCGCACTTTTCCAGCTTAGCGCTTTTTCATCGCCTCGCCACCTCGAGCGCTTTTCCAGCGCCTCAATCACGAAGGGCTCCTTGAAGATCAGAAAAGCCCTAGGCTGGCGCCTAGGCGAGTGCCTTGACTACATTGGTTAGATGCATATTGTAAGTTTGAAACGTAGATCTGATTTTATTTCATCGGTTTTATATTTTATGGAAATTTATTTTATTTATTTAATTATATTAGAATAATATATATGCTTTAAACAGTGCATATGAGAGTATCATCCCTTTTTGAGATAATGTGTCTGAATTTTGAAATAATAAAGTATACTAGACGACTATCAGTTTTATATATGCTTTAGACAGTGCACCTATCCGTTTTATACATGCATTAAGCATATATAAAGCATGTATACTGTTTAACAGCAACACTCCGCCGAATGAAGCTTCCGTACAAATACGGCTTACAAATGCACTTGCGAAAGAAGAATTGAACCATCGTTTCTTTCGTTTCAACAGAGACGTTGTTGTAAGGACGATCGACAATATAATGGCTGGAATTAGAACTGTTATTTTCGACATTGATGATGCTGATTTAAGCCAAGAGTATCGTAGAAGGGTTAGTCCTAATGCTATGGATGTGAGGTCGTTGTTCTTCACTTGTGATACTTCTAGTCTAGGAAAAAGCGACATTATAGAGTTTTTCAACAGGTAATCAATTGTTTTTTTCATGATTAACTGATTTATAAATTATATTTGTAGCTTTAACCTTAGTTATAATATGAATATACAGGAGATGGAACAACTGCATAGAGAAGATGATGATGGAAAAAACAAGAAGGAAACTGTCGATTTATGGAAGGATTGTGCTGAGGGAAGAGTATTTTGTGAACATGATATTTCATTATGATCAAATTCTGAAAATATCAATCGAAGTATAATTACAGTCAGAAAGTTCTCTCCAAACTGACCAGCGAATAATAATACAGATCGCTCATCTTTTTGCATCATCATCATCATATATATAATGCGTCGAAAATAATAATGTCGCCATTAAACCAGTACATCTATCAAACATATTTTCATGTTTTGTATATGCTTTAAACAGCACATCTATCAGTTTTATATATGCTTTAAAAAGTACATCAACTAGACGACTAAACAATGTAAACTACCGGAAAATAATATATACTGGATTAGAAAAATAGCTGATTAAACAAGAACAATAATCGTAGAAGTGTAGGTTATTAACAAGTAAAACTGCACAAATGGCTTAAAAAGTTCAAACAAACCAAAATTGTGACAAAGACATGCATTTCTAGGAAGACTATATGATATCCGGCCGCAGGTTGACATGAACTAAACTGCTTATAATGTAGTAAAGAGCTAATCTTGATTGGTATTGCATGAATGAGATGAATGAGTATTTGAATTTGTTAAGTTTTACTGTATGAATGAATGGTCAGGAGGAAAGGCTAATAGAATGGGATAAGTTACACGAGTTGCACAAAAATATATGTATGTTTAATTACCAGTCGACGACAGTTGTCAGCGCGTACATCAAAAAATATTCTTCCTGCTAATGGTAACGGATGGGCCACTTGGAAGGAAGGTGAACATAGGTTTTTCGAAAATATGAAATCTACAAACGCAGAACAACCACGATTTTGGGTGGAGAATTGCATAAAAAAGTTACATTGGTGTATAGTAGAATGGACCTTGCATATATTTTTATTAAGAATGGTAGAAACACCAATATGATAGCATATTAGATTGTATACACAAATTTGTATTTACGGTTATAAGTTGAGAACACCGCACTTGCACAAAAAATCAAAGAATGTCTGTGGTGATAGAAATCCATGCAATCTCAATCTGTTTATAGGATTATTAAATATTTCACTTCCTATTTACACGTGTATTTCCTTTTACCCAGACTTTTACATAACCATCCTCACTACACATTGCTTCATGGTTGCAACCGTACTAAATCATGATCTTATAACAAATATCTTCCTTATTTTCTTTTACTCTTCTTCCTCCTAGGTGTCCAGGGAAAGTAATACATGGTCAACGCAACAATAACAAAAGTGAAAACAACTCATGGTACTACCTGTCTTGCTTACTATGCAAACGTGCAGTTTATTTAAAATTCTATTGACACGGAAAGGTACACACATTTTGGCAGACTTGTAACTGCAAGTATATGCTTGATGTTGCAAACTTGTGCGCTTGCAGCAAGCGCACAGATTTTCAACAGCAAGTAGTGCAAAGCTTGCCTTGCCATATGGTTTTAACTTGCACCAGTCATATATCGAAGAGCAGGGCCGGCTCCTACCTTTCCATTGCCATTCAAAAATTCATACCTTATAAAAATGGACTGCTCATTCTAATGACTATAATGAGCTATTGACTCCTTCCTTATAAAAGTGGACTGCTCGTTCTAGCAACTATAATGAGCTAACGACTATAACTTAAAACCTAAAGTTTATTGCAAACGCATCAAATCAGATCTCTTTTTTAGTCGCAAAATGCAGTACCCAATGTCCTAAGATGCAAACATGCTTGCTATTTATTGGGGACTGGTTTTCTGACAACTTTCTCCAGTGAATTTACTTCTTATACGTTCCTTTCAAGGTCATGGTCGAAATTGGTCTTTGATCTTTTGCTACTGTTTGTAACTCTTTGAGCTTATGGTTTCCTTTATGTTCATAAATAACATATATGAAATCAACAGTTAGAATTTATTTACATGTAACCATCATTTGATTCCCCTAACAGAACAACATTTTTGCCCAGTTTTCTATTTAAGTTCTCAGATGAAAACTACGGCATATGAGGTATGTTTTGGTTAATTAGCAGTATCCCACTCATATCACTAATCTGAAAAAATCATGAAAACATTTCAAATGATGCATCCAATAATTAATAGACTATCAAGGTAATTTTCAAATGAAAATTTAAAAAGAAGACAAACAGAAATAATAATACATTTATGCAGTTAGTTTCTAGTTATATAATAAATTGCCAGATACACCATTTTATCAGTGTTAGAATCAAATTTGAAATAAAATAGTTTTGAATCTTTTTTATTTATTTCAATTTCTCTTGTGATAAGTGATTTAAAATTCATATAAATTGTCATTCAAAAATAATTCTGTTGGCATTAAGGGAAAAAAAACTAATATCATATATATATTTCTTTTTCTTGACATACATAACAAAATACATTAAAATACATATTAAATAAAAACATATAAAATTATGACGTACTGATAGATATAAGTTTGTCATATTAGCTTTAAATTTATTATAACTAATTCACATTTTTCTCCCATATTATCATAAATAAAAACCTTCAATTCAATTTATAATATATGGCATAAACAATAACGGATAACTTAACATATAATAGGCACAAACCTTTTAAAAAATTGTCAAGTTCATTACGAGTAAAAAGTCCCAGGCTAATTTGTAGAAAGGTTGGAGTTGGCCATACAGAACGTTAATCATCAAACATAACTAAAGTTGAAATAACTGATGGAACAACAGAAGACTTAAAGCAAACACCTTATATGCATTGTTTCTAACAGTATAAAAATATGCAAAAGATTAACCAGATGCAATAAATCAACCAACTAAGTTATTTAATTTGTCAACAAACATGTTAAGAAAACTAATTAATAGCAAAAAAGTGGAAGGTGGACATGATTGCGCAATTATCGGACATGACTAAAAAAAAAGGGTTACAACCCTTTACAACACACGTATAATAAACAAAATATATAAGATTGATACCTGACTTCGGAATCTATGTATCACCACTAAGTAAAACCACAGAGATCTCTATAGCAGCACTAACTACAACAAAGAAAGTTTAAACAAAATTAGGAAAATCGAAAGTAAACGAACACAAATAAGAAACACAAAAATTTCTATACCTGACTTCGAAATTATGGAGGAGATGCTCGATTCGATATTACGGGGAAGCGAGATCTTTAACTTTTCAGAGGGAAAGGTATTTGGGGATCGTAAAATTTGAGGGGGAAAGGATTTTAGGGATCGAAATTTCAGAGGGAAAGGTTTTTGCGGATCGAAATTTCAGAGAGAAAGGTAGCGGGAACGGATGGTGTATTGACGTGCATTTTGTGCGCTAGGGGTTAGAAAATGTGTACGTATACCACCACGGTCTAAAGATAAATCTGTGGTAATATCGCCAAGGCTCATGACCGTGGCAAAATTTCCGCCTGGGTAGTGGCTGATTGCCCAATTTGGTGTAGTGTACATGCTATACATAGCGCATATGGAAGTTTTAGGCGTGGAGCCCACTCTTGAGGATGTAAATTTCTTCTACCATTTAAACATCGTGCGAAAGAGACTCCTTCCTTTGTTTACTTTGAATGCATGCCTAAAATAAAGATCCTCGGTGATGGGTATAACAACGTGGGAGACATAAGACCCGAGTGGTTTTATATTCGACACCAACCCGGGTGTTGTAGAAGATATGTGAAAGATAGTAAGTGTCTTAAAGTTTAACTTTCTCGCTTTAATTACACTCACGGACTCATCGACTTTTCTTTCTTATTTTCATTTCCAAATCCAAAGAAGGAGCAAGGCCAAATATATCAGGATCGTATGACCCCTCTACTGAATGGTAATCCAGACTTCCTAAGTGTCAGAAAGTGTTTGGTGGATGAGCCTCTCCATCGACACCATCTACTTGATATGAGGAAAAGCAAAGGTCATGGAGGTTGTGATTACATATACGAGCCCCCTGTTCAAGTTCCTTATGTACCCGCAGAAGCTGGAATTGTTCCCCTTGTCGAGGGTTAAGCTACGACTCTAATTGATTTAGGATAAAGCTTAAAGAGTAAAGACCCCGCGGGTTCGAACAAGGACCACAAGATAGAGAGACAACTCTAGAAAGAGAAAACATGGAGGTTCCCCCATGTCCTTCTCCAATAAACATTCCTACCGAGGATCTCCTGGGAAGGTCGCCTGAGGTCGAGCCCTAGGGCGGTTCTCCTAAAGATGTACCTCCCCATGAAAGGCAGCCTTCTCTGAGGACACCATCTCCAACCAAGTCCCCTGTCCATGATCCCCGGTCAGAGGATAACATATTTGGAGACTTGGCTAAGCTTCCATTGCCCGATGACATATACACTTCCCAAGATATGGGTTCCAACTCTTTCTTTTCTCTATCTGAAGAAAAATTACACCTGTCAAAGTTGGGAAGACAACACCAAAAAGCCTAACTCCGGGCTCTGGTCTGTCGGGGGGTACACTTAGGACACACCACACTAACTGCACGTCACAGTACCTGTGTGATATATCGCTTCTTGGTTTTAACATTGGTTTCCATTAACTTGCAGGAAAGATGCCTCGCCGCGGATACAATCTCAGGGATGTCCATGCAAGTCTTCCTAGGTACATCTTCGATATTGACCATGATCGTCGGGATAGCTGCGAGAGAGACAGTAGAAGGCATTATGAATCACATCATCCCCACTCTTCTCATTCTCCCTCTAATCGGACTCCGACAAGTACAAGAGTCACCATAGCCGTCGCGAAGGGGATAAGCAACCTCTCAATGCTCCAGTACTCCCAAAAGAGTCACATACTCAGGACAAGTAATCAAAATGTTGTTCGGCCCAAAGACAAGACCAGGGAGGAGAACAAGGAACAGGATAAAGGTTTGGCGGCTATTATTCCCACTAAGTGCAAAACCATTGATATTGCCACAATAAGACATGTAGTGCTTGATTTTAACACTTAGGCAAGGATAGAAGTTTTTAAAAGGGCAATTTCTAGATTATCACTTCGGTAATATGCACTTCATTCTGAACCTTAAGCCAGTTCCTTCAGACTGGATGGAGGGCATTAAAGCTCAGATAAATTTCGTTGGCCATCAACATCACGAGGCCTGTAAAATTGCCGAAAAGCTTTCAAAAATAATAAAGGATCTGTTGATGGACATGGACCACTTAAAGCAAATGGCCGAGTATGATGTATCCTACAAAAAGGCCATAGAGAAAGAGCTCGAAGATACTCAACCCAAACTTGCTCTCGCACAACATGATCTTGAAAGCTTCAAGAAGCTACATAGTGAGTTACAGACATGCTACCACAATAAGCTTGATTCCCACAGACAGGAATGCGCAAGTCTCAAGAAGCGGATTGAGGATGTCATCTCAGAGAATGCCGAGTTGAAAATATCCCGCACCCATGATGCTCAAGAGAAGGCAGAACTCAATCAGGAGATTTCCAGTTTGAAGGCCAAGTTAGCGGAGGCTGAGAAGAGGGCCGCCTTAGCTGAGGGAAATGCCCGTCTTGCACTTGAATCTACTTCAAAACATCTAAAGCGCAACTTGTTGAAGCTCAAGAGGAGTTGGATGACTATAGGCATCTTATGATATCCTTTTTCGCTCAACTGCTTTAGACCTCGAGATACATCATGGATCAATAATCATGAGACCACTTTAATCACTGTATGGTATGTAATTGTTGATGGTGAGAAGTGGCGGTTGAAAGTTGACACCATCGATGAGGAGGAGCTGATGAAAACATACTTAAGAAGAGAGAAGCCAAAGCGTTAGGCTGAGAGAAGGGGATTAATTCAAGAAGCTATTGAGGAGGCTAAACGCTAATCCAAGGGAAAAGATGTTGCAATAGGCGGCTCCACCTCTTCTTCTGCTGCCCTCGAAGCTGTATAGACAGAGGGGTATGACCCTGAACGCCCAGATATTCCTAAGTCTACTTTTTTATCTCCTATCATTGAAGCAACAACTCCTGCTACCCTTGGGGATAAGTCGGCCAAAGATATCTCCACCTTTTCTCCACAATTTGTCAAAGCTATCCTAGCATGCTGTCTCATTGTAGAGCAAATGACTGCATGACCCATGTTTTATGCAGAGTTAATAACTGTTGCTTCCCATTCTTTAAGTACAAAGTCTTCTAACGAATCTGCAGAGAAGCAACAAGAAGCCGCTGACAAGGCCATCCCCAATGATGGAGAGATGACTAATGCTTTGAAAGATATTGATGGAAGGAGGGGGTAAAGAGGAGGCAGATGTCACTATCAATGAAGCTGCTGATGAGACCGAGGATCTGACTCCTGCAGATGAAAGCAAGAACAGAGTAGCTTTTGAAGGCCAAGGCTGAAGAATTCCTATCTCAGTCGATTCTCTCCAAATGGTCCCTCTTTCTGGTACAAAAGTGACCATCAAACTTCCAAGATCGATAACTATAGAGATGGATTCTATGTCCACCACTAACGTAGAGGATCCCTTACCCGAGAAGTCCAAGCACCAGAAGAAGCGCAACCTGACTGATGCTGAGAAAGAGGAAAAGCAAAGGCTTAAGGATGCCAATAAATCCAAGCCTTCTCCCAAGCCCAAGTAAAGCATTGTTTCAGTTTCTTTCTTTTGTCTTCCACTAGCATGTTGTGGTTATTGCGAGTGCGACCCACGTGTGTTTGTCTTGTTATCTTGTACAAACCTATATTCTACAAATAAAGTAGTATTCATACAATGTCGTGTGTTTGCAAGTTTGTTATACATTTTAATCAAATATACTTATGGTCAAAACATTACTAAACCAAGTAATAAACAATGAATCAGATCACAATTATCCATGGGTTTCAATCCAATGTCCCTGCATATCAAAATTTCTATGACCAAAAATTCATTAATAGACTAAGTAATAAGTAATAAAGGTGTGATGTGTATGTGTATGCCCACAATCAATTATGAACAGACTGCCTAGCCAAGGCTTGTTTGGGATTGATTAGTGTTGATGTTGTACTGCCCCCAGCGTCAGCGGGGACTTTGGGTTTAGCTTGCAGTCTTGCCCTTAATCCTTTCGTATGGTAGGATCCGATTTCTTTTAGCACCTGGCCCTAGTGCTTTTATACATTCCTTTCTTAAGCCCATGTTAGGGTTCAGGTCAAGGTTGTCTCTAATCGCGGTGCACCAATCACGCCTGTTTTTATACTCGCCCTTGAATCGAGAGAATCTGAGATAGGAAAATAGTATAGTCATTCACCTCGGCATCCCTTCTATGCTTAATTCCTAGAGCGGGATTCAACCGACTCGAGTTTCAATCTGGAACTCGATCATGGTCCGTACTCCATTCTACACTCAGGTGGATAGATCTTGTTAGGCTAATGGGCAGGTTACACTAGCCAGTCATATCAGAATGTCGAATCAAATATCAAAACAGTCATGGAGCGTGGAATGGACTTCAAACATATCACAGGGCACAAATAAAAATGAATGCATAAATAATAAATGACACGCAATATTTTTATAGTGGTTCGACCAAATCTTTGCCTAGCCCACTTTATAATATTTTTTTATATCAACCAAACTGTCCCAGGCAAGTCTTGCCTCGTTACAAAGTTTGAAAATCAAAAGAGTAAAATACAAGTTCAACTCAGGTAGTGTCGCAGATGCACGACATTCCGTGCTCTTGGGAGATGATTGCCATCAATGGCTGTTAGTTTGAAAGCTCCATTATCAAGCTTTTCGCTGGATGATGTACGGTCCTTCCCACTTCGGGCCCATGAAGACGGGGGTCGGGAATATACGTTTCAGTACCATATTGTCAGGCTCGAAGGTCCTGGGTTGAACCTTTTTGTTATAATATCGAGCAACCTGATGTACGTGCCTCAAGGCATGTAAGTCCGTTGTTGACCAGGTTTTTGGCAAAAGCCGTCACAAACCGAGATCGAAGCTTGCTACCAGACACCGATCCAGTTCTATGCTTTAAGGGTCGACTTTCATCATAAGTCGACCGATCATAATTCAACCCGAAATGGCTCTGCAACAAGTAATAGCTCTCTCCTTGTAAGTTGGCATTTTTCGAAAGATAAAACCAAACCGATCTATCAGGTCATCGGTCGATCGATCGGGCTATTTCTGAAGAATCGGGTCAAGACTAGAATATCAGATCTAGAACACTAAATCAAAATTATTTTCTACAAGACGAAGTCCTGCTCCAAAGGCTACAGAACCGGTCAGCTTTAACCAACCACAGCTTTTTATATGCCAAGTTCAAAGCTCCACGAATGTCATAATTTTCGAGAAGAAATGTTCATCAGCAGTAGACCGGGTCCCTCCGCTTACAACTACTTTACCGGACCAAATTACACATGTCCAAGCCTGAAAAAGATATGTGCCACGCTGCATAAAAACTCGGCCCACCTGCTCGCGCATAAATACAACCATTTCCAGAAATAGAAAGGCATCTTGAACCACCTGAAACAATCTTGAATCCGCTATTGGCATCCCAAAAATAACATGCCATATATTCTAAGTACAACACAAGGATTTTGTGTAAAGATCTCTTCTTTCTCTACTCTCTTCCACTGAAAAACAATTGTAACCCATAATCGACAGTATAAACAAAGATTATAAATTGAACGTACGCTTTGTTTAAGCCGAACCACAATAAAATATTATGTCTCATGTGTTTATTTACTCTTTTTCTCACATCTTGTGAATACTATCGTGTTCGGTTAACACACGTTGGGGGATGATCATCATTAGACCAACTTTTGGCGTTAACACTTTGGTGCGCCAAATAAGGGGAATGGATATACCCTACGACCTTTGGCAACTCTTAAAAAAGCAATGGTTAAACGAAAGAAGGAATCAATACCTTCTCACGCTCAATCTCGATCTTCTGGTGTAGTAGACGCAGCAGCAGCAGGGGAAAGCCTGGAGGCTTCCTCCCATGAGGAAACATCCCAATACCTAACTAGGGACGAGATGAATAAATTTTTGGCCGAGCTCAGGGCTCAGGTAGCGCATCAGGATGGAATTCTCGCAAAGCAGCAGGAAATGATGAAGGATTTCCTCGCTCAGGTGGAAGGAGGAATGAGCAACCAAGCATCACATCTTGCACGAAACGAAACTGGGGAAATAGTTGATCTACGATCTGATGAAATCCAGGCCCTAGATCAATCTACAGTTACTCCTGGATCAACTTCACTTCCCAATCGACCAGATCTAATGGCGTCACTTCCAGCCACTATTGGAGCTGAGGTAGCTACAGATTCTCAGGTCGGCCATGACTAAGTTCCGAATCAGCCGACCATATTGCTTTCGGTCAAGGTCCGACTCAACTCCATGGACAAATACCTCTTGAACCAGTGCAACCTCTGGGTCGACTAGAACATGGATCGATGCGACCTTCGGTCCGATCTAGCATCGTACTGCAAACCCGTCTTATGCAACCTCCCCCACAGCCTTCCCATCTTGTCGATCCAAGAAGGGTTGGGGCAACAACTCCCCATTTCACCAAAACTACTATACCATACTGGTCCCCAATGTGATAGAGGGAAACACCACGGTAAATCACTCTGATGTCACCTTGAGCAGGGGCAATATCGATCCCCAAACAGGAAATGCTATCCCGAACCAGTCCCTTCCAACCGGAGAGACCATGGTTCGGTCTAACACTCAGTTTAACCAAGCGGCTCTAGTTACTCCCGAATCAATGTCTGGGGCTGGGGACCACCTTCACTTAACTCTCGTAGGCCAAACCCAGCCGACCTCGGGGCATGCTTCCACCTAGTTCTAGTACTAGGGTTCTCACCAATGTCCCCAATGCAGGATTGGATTCGTGGCAACAACTTCTAGGGGATGGAAGTTAGATTACAAGCATCATAAAATGCTTCACTAGAGGCACCTCTTTCTAACAGGATGTAGATAACATCCAACGAAGTCCATTCACAAGGGAAATAAGAAACCCCCGAAATCCACTAGACTTCAAACTTTCGGTCTTGGAGCCATACAATGGCTGGACCAACCCGACCATACATCTCATGCGATACATGCGTCGTATCGAAGTGCTATCAATATTAACCAATGTCATGGTCAAGTGCTTCCCCTTCTTTCTCACAGACATTATCGGCATGTGGTTTCGACAGTTAACAACTGAGTCGATCAATAGCTGAAATATGTGTGTTACCCGCTTCATCGAGCAGTTTAGAGTTCACATCTCTCGACCGAAGAGCGTCACGTTCCTCACATCCATCAAGCAGCGGTCTGGCGAGACCGTACGCTCCTTCCCACAAAAATTCAATGCGGCCATAGCATCATTCAATCGACTTGAGTCATTGATGGTGCTTATGGCTGCCATAGCCGGTGTTCAGAGATGAATGGATTTCAAGATCTCCTTAATTAGAGATCCTCCCAAGGATATTGAAGATTTCTATGCTGAAGCCAATATATTCCTCCGACAGGAAGATGCTAGCATCGATATGGAAAATCTCGAAGTACTTACTACCAAGGATAGGGGTCCATCCAATACCACTGGCCGAAACAAGAGAAAGGGAAAAACATCAGATAAGAACAATCAAAACGTGCGATTCCAGATAGAAAACAAGTACGATCAATACACCGAGCTCAACTCCTCACTACTGGACATCTACCTTGATGTGCGAGGATCTATAACTTTTCCAAAGCCTCCTAAGAGGGAGCCCACCCAAAGTGAACATGAATTAGGAAAGCACTGTATGTATCATAATATGACAGATCACAACACTAATGAATGCATACATCTACGCGATCTCATCGAGGAGCGGGCAGACGTGGAGAGATACCCGAGTATGTTAAAGAGTCTGCATCAGCGCACCGCCACAGCTACCTTCCCAGGCTCCTTAGGTCAGTCCCTGAGATTTTCGAAACGGGAAAGGTCCGAGCCTAGCAATCGTGGCAACATCATCAGCTGATCTGGCTTAGATCATTGTGGATACACTTCATTTGTTAGGATATAAGAAATGTTTTTTTTATTTTTATTTTAATAATGTGGTTATGTTGAAGTACACACGCACGTGGTTAGGATTTAATCCCTAGGCATGATCTAGATTCAACTATAAACCTGTTAGGATTTGTTTTAATTTATGTAATAGCTCCTTAGCAGCAATAAACTTTGTTTCTCAAACATTGATTATGTTTGATCGATTTAAGCAACTTATCAGGATCTGGCAAATGCCTTAAAGCCGAGTATGGTTAATTCTCGCCAACTTTCTTAAGCCGAATATGGTTAATACTTGCCAACCTAATTAAACCGAGTATGGTTTATACTCGTCGCCACGGTATGGTTTATACACCCTTCTTCTAAACCGAGCATGGTTTATGCTCGTCTTCAAGGTATGGTAAATACCTCTCCTAAAAATCTACTTGTCAGGATATGGCAAAGTTGACTCCTTCTCGATAAGAGTATGGCTTATACTCGACCTCGTTAAATCACACTCCGAGCATGGCTAATGCTCGATCCCAAACTCGGGTACGGTTTATACTCGACCTATGAGTATGATTCATACTCGACCAACTGTTAAGGGTATGGTTTATTCCCCACTTCACAAAACCGAGTATGGATTATGCTTATCCTCCTGGTATGGTTCATACTCCACCTCCACAAAGGTCAAGTATAGTTAATGCTTGCCCACGTAACAAAACCGAGTATGATTTATGCTCGTCCCCCTTGAACTCTGGGTATGGTTGATACCCCGCTTCAAATTTTAAGGCATGGTTTACGCCCCTCTTTGGATTCCCACATATTACTTTACTAGGCAGGGTCCCGATTCAACTGCTCTTCTCTAAAGTCGGCTTTGTATGGTCGGTAAGTTTTCTAGCACTCTCGAAAACCTGGCCTTAATACGATCAGTTGTGATTGTCGGTCCTCCGGCCTTAATACGATCCCGAGCGGTCGTCATTTTTCCGACCTTAATACAATCATCAGTTTCTTGCCTTCCTCATAATATGGTTTGACATAACCATGGCTTTCTGGATTACAATACAAGGGGGTTCTACTCGATATTCTCTAGAAGATCTAGAACACATCTTTCTCTACCAAAAAAGATATGTTCATGGGGGAAAGTGTTGACCAGCTTTTTGGCAAAACCCGTCATAACCCGAGAATGAAGCTCGCTAGCAGACACGATCCAGTTCCATGCTTCTAGGGTCAACTTTCATCGTACATCAGCCGATCATAATTCAACCTGAAACGGCTCTGCAACAAGTAAGAGCTCTCTCCTTCAAAGTTGGCATTTTTCCAAAAACAAAACCAAATCGATTGATTGGGTCATCGTCGATGGATTAGGTTATTCCTAAGAATGGGGTTAAGACTGGATTATTAGATCTAGAATAACAAATCAAATTTATTTTTGCTACAAGACGAAGTCCTACTCCCAAGGCTACAGAACTGGTCAGCTTTAACTAAGCACAGCTTGTTATACGCCAAGTTCAAAGCTCCATGTATGCCACGATTTCCGGGAAGAACTGTTCATTAGCAGTAGACCGGGTCCCTCTGCCTATAACTACTTTACCGGACCAAACTACACGTTTCCAAGCCCGAAAAAGATATGTGCCACGCTGCATACAAACTCGGCCCACTTGCTCGCCTATAAATTCAACCCTTTCCAAAAATAGAAAGGCATCTTGAACTACCTGAAACAATTTGAATCCGCTATTCGGCATCCAAAAAATAGCATGTCATATATTCTAAGTACAACACAAGGATTTTGTGTAAATATCTTTTCTTTCTCTACTTTCTTCCATTGAAAAACAACTGTAACCTATAATCGACAATATAAACAAATAATATAAAGTGGACGTAGGTTTGGTTTAAGCCGAACCAATATAAAATATTGTGTTTTCTGTGTTTATTTACTCTTTTTCTCGCATCTTATGAATATTATCGCGTGTGGTTAACACACATTGGAGGTTGATCGTCATTAGACCAACTTTTGATGTCAACATCCGCTTCATCTCTCTTCTCGTCGATCTTGTCTAAGGACTCAAGAACAAGAGCTTTGTTCGTTAACGGATCGTAGTACGTTGCCCCTGTGAGATGGGACTTATAGTTCAACTGGGATAATAGAGTCCGATCCAAATGATAATGAGAAGGGGGTGTGTCCAGTTGTTGACTTATATGTTGTTTTGTAGCCCCACTGGGCCAAGAGTAATTCATCAACCCACATGGCTTTTGCCTGCTCCAATCGTTTCTTTAGAACGACTTGATGATCTTGTTCACTGCTTCTACTTGTACATTTGACTGCGGATGTGCTACAGTAGTGTATCTTTTCTCAATGTGATAACTGTGGCAGAAATATCTAAATTATGTATCTTCGAATTAAGTTCCATTGTCGGTTATGATAACTTTTGGGATCTCGAATCGACAAAAAATATTTCTGATAATGAAATTAATCACTTGCTTCATTGTGATTGTGGTCAACTGTTCAGCTTCTGCCCACTTCGTAAAGTAGTCCACAACCACAATTGCATATTTTACTCCACCCTTTTCAATTAGAAGGCTTTTGATAATATCAATCCCCCATACACCAAATGGCCACGGGCTTACCATCGAGGTGAGTTGGCTTGGAGGTTCTCTGGGAATCCTCGTAAGTTTCTAGCGTTTATCGCATCGTCGTGAGTAATCAACTGTATCTCGTCTTACGGTAAGCCAGAATTAGCTGTACCGTAATATCTTTTTTTCCAATGTCTGCCCTCCGGTGTGATCTCCACAATCATCTTCGTGCTCTTCCCTCAATACATGCTTGGCATCGTCATGTTCTATACACCAAAGTAAAGAGACTGAGAACCTCCTTCGATAAAGAACATCGCACTGCATGACGTATCTCGAAGCTTTATGAATGAAGGTATGCCTTTCACTTTTCTTTACCAGAAGTGTTCCATGTTGCAGGAAGTTCTTTATGGGGGTCACACATGACTCCCTCTCGGGTTCGGTCTCCAACACCGGATCAACTTCCATCTGATTGATGCTCGGAGTTTCTAATGTCTCGATCGGGACCGTCTCCATCTCTTCTGGGTTGTCGTAGCTTGCCAATTTGGCTAGTTTGTCCGCCTTTTAATTTTCTATTCGGAGAATATGGGAGATGGTATAGTGTTCTAGGTTGTCCAATAGCTCCTCGACCTTCTCTAGGTAAGTCGCAAGTCGTAGTCCTTTTTCTATAAACTCCTTCCAAACCTGGCAAATGATGATATGAGAGTAGCAAAAGATATTCAATGCAACTACTCGCAACTCCTTAGCGAGTTTTTTCCCCAGCAATCAGGGCCTCATATTCAGAGTTATTGTTAGTAGCGTGAAAATTCATTCGTAAAGAATAGTAAACCGATCGTCCTTCACGAGATATCAACATGACTCTGATGTTGGACCGTCAATCATTTCGAGCATCGTCTGTGTACAACTTACAGGTGCTCGGTTCCATCTTTCGCTCTGAGGGGCTATCCTCTTCATCTAACATATCCTCCTCGAGAATGGTGAATTCTGTGATGAAGTCATTTAACGCTTGCCCTTATATAGACTTTCTCAGAAGGAAGTTGAGATCGAACTGGCTTAGCTTGATGTTCCATTTGAGCAATCTTCCAGACACCTCAACTCGCTGCAGGACCTATCGTAGCGACTGATCAGTGTATGTAAAATTCGGATGAGCTTGAAAGTATTGATGAATGTTTCTTGAAGTGATCAACAAACTATAAGAGAGCTTCACAATCTTAGGATAGTTGCGTTCCTCCGCTGCTAATTTCTTGCTCATATAGTACACTGGCCTCTGAACTTTATCCTCCTCACGAACAAGTGCTGAACTGATTGCGTGTGACGACACTGCTAAGTATACGAATAAGTCTTCATGATCAACTGGCTTAGACAATATCGAGGGCCACTCTAAGTGACTCAGCATGTTCTTGAAGGCTTCAATGTAGTCCGGGGTCCATTTGAAATTGCGCTTTTCTCACTTTATCAACTCTAAGAAAGGGATGCATTTGTCTATGGCCCTAGAGATAAGTCTACTAAGCGCTGCTACCTTCCCTACTAGGATCTGTACATCTCTGATCCTTCATGGCACATTGATTTTCCTGATCGCTACAATATGGTCAGGATTAATTTTTATTCCGCGTGAGCTAACTATGAAGCCAAGAAACTTCCCTGACACAATGCCAAAATAGCATTTCAAAGGGTTTAGCTTCATTTCATAGTGTCGGAGGATATAGAACATCTCCGCTAAATCTGATACGTGATCTAAGGATTGCTTGGACTTCACGAGCATATCATCCTTGTAAACTTCCATAGATTTTCCAATCTAGTTATGGAACATACGAGTTACTAAATGTTGGTACGTTTCCCTGACATTCTTCAATTCGAAAGGCATTACCACGTAGCAATATAATCTGAGACTATGATGCAACTTTTATGTTCTTGATCAGGTACATGCGTGGAAGTCTGGCTGTAGCCCGAGTACGCATCCATGTAAAAGAAGCTCATGTCTTGCCTTTGAATCCACTAATTGATCAATTCTCGGTAATGGAAAGCTGTCTTTTGGGCAGGCTTTGTTCAAGTACGTACGAGAAATCGATACATATACGCCACTTTCTATTATCTTTCTTGAAAAGGACGGGAATTGATATTCAATCAGGGTATGTAGCATCTTGTATAAAACTGTTGCCTTTCATCTTCTCGACTTCTTCTTTCAAGGCAGCTGACCACTCCGGGCCAGGCATACGTCTCTTTTGCCCAACGGGGGTGTACTTCGGGTTTATGCTTAGCGTGTGACTCATAATGGACGGCGATATCCCACACATATCACCGTGTATCCACACAAATACATTCGGGTTGGATCGCAAACAGTTTGTCAGTTCCTTCGTCCGGAGGGGATCTAAATGAGATATGATCTTCAAGACCCTAGTAGGGTCGTCATCACTGATCAGAATATCCATAGTTTCTTCATTAGATGTCTCTCTTATACACCTCGGTTCTTCGCCCTTTCTGGGATCAATGTCCTCGGGCTAATAATCGGGGAACTCTAGGTGGCATGTATCCTTTATTTGCTATGCCAAAGCCTCCCTAACATGGGAGGAGGTTTTCTTAGGCTCCGCATCACCCCTTGGTTGAGTGCCTTCCATTCAGCTAAATAACAAGCTCTCCCTGTCACCTGATCCCCGCGGACCTTCCCTATTCCTAATTCGGTTGGGAATTTCAATAATAGACACCAGGGTACAATGTAGGCTCTGAATTCTGCTAGAGATGGTTGTCCCTAGAAGGCATTATATGGAGAATCAATATTCGTGATAACACATGGGTGGATCCACACTCTCCTACATTCTCCTTCCCCGAGCTCCACAGATAGATCAACTACTCTTATTGGTGTTGTTGTAGAACCGTTAAAGCCATGTATCCATCCAGTGCATGGATTCAGATCTTTAGCCTCCAATGTCATTTGGTCGAATGCTTTCTTAAAGAGGATATTTAGGGAACTCCCGCAATGAACAAGGACTTTCCATATGGTTGCTAGACCGATGACAACTGGTATTACCAACCGGTCTATACTCGTGGATTCTATTCCCACACTTTCTCTGTCGTGGAAAACAATTTTGTCTTTCATCGTTTTTTGTTGTTTTATGGATGTGGTATCTAAGGGAGTACCGCACTCTCCCACGTCTAGTTGCTTTGCCGAATTGACGTACTGATCCATAGTTCTGTTGCTGAATCCTATCAGGTGCGGCCCTTCGGTCATGGTGTTAATAACTATTCCCTTTCCTTTTTGCTAGGCAGTGCTCAGGGAGATGGCTGACCCTGATTTGGAGTTGAACCTCCTTGCCCTTTATCCCTTGGGGAAACCTTATACTCGTCCAGCTTCCATACGCGAAGTAGTCTTTCCACTACATCTCTCAAGTGGTGGCATTCATTAGTTGAATGCCCATATGTTTCGTGAAATAAGCAAAACTTTCCAGTCTCGCATTCCTTTTCTATTGACTCTCTCAGTGAAGGCTTTTTGTATTGCATCACATTGCAGGTATCCAGGTACATGTTTTCCAAGGTATCGTTCAATGGTGTGTAGCTCTCAAAAGATTGGAACCGAGGCCTTTTCTTGGAGTCATTCCTATGATTCCGCTCCTCTTGTTGTTGTTCCTACCTTAGCGGCTGTTCCCTTCATTCTGGTTGCCGACGTTGACTTCAACCTTCCCTGAGTTGTCGCCGGATTTCTTAACAGCGACGTTGCTCTGGATATCCTCTCTTGTGTCTTCACTGGATCATCTCTTCCGATTCGCGTATACCTCTTCTTGTCACAAGTGAATATTAGCTTTCTCATAGAACAATTCCCTGGTTAACGGTGGCTTTCCAACTAAGTGCTTCCCGAACTCAGTATCTTTACCGACTCCATCTATTAACCCCTTTGAGATAATTTATTCATGGGGATTGCTCATTTTAGTAACTGCTAAATTGAAATGGTCCAAATATGACTTCAGAGTTTCCCCGGGAGCCTGCTTTACTGTGGAAAGCTCAATGACATTCTTGGATTTCCAAGCGTGCAATCGAAACTGATTCAAGAATTTCTCGCTTAACTCTTTAAAGTTGGAAAACGATCGTGGCAGAATTCAGGTAAACTACATCATAGCTACGTCCTCCAAGTATATCGGGAAAGCTTTGCACTTTATGGCATTTGGTGTCGCTGCGAAATTCATATACCAGAAATATCTCAATAAATGTCTTGGATCAGTTCTTCCCGCATAACGATTCATGGTGGGCAGGTTGAATCGCCTTGGAAACTGGGCATCCAATATGTCATCGGTGAAGGACGTATGGCTATGATCAATACTTCAGTCTTCATTGGTGTAGTCTCTACTATCAGTCATAATTTTACGTACAATTGCTTCCACTTCAGCATTGATCAAAGCATGTTTGGGCTCAACGCTTTCATCTCTCTTGGACACACCTTCCCCTGCTTTAGGTAACGTCATCTAACCTGTCATCTGAGTTGAGTTTCTCTGCCTACTGCGGCCTCGATCGATCACAGGACGAGTAGGTTGGAGGAGTTGTGCCTGAGTAAGATGAGTAATGTTTGGGATTCTAGGGAGAACATGGGATCCACGCATAGGTAGTAGCTTACGCTCTGTTAGGCTGGGATCATTATGACTTAGACGGCGTATTGCATCCTCCATGGAGCCTAATGAGCCAAATTGGACTTGTTCAAGGTTCTCAGGTCTTTCGAGAGGTCTCCATTGACGTGGATGCCTTTCGTTTTATTTCGAGGAAGATGAATCTTCTTCGTCCCAATGATGCGTAGGTGATGCATCCTTTGTCTGTGTAGTTCTTTCATCTGTCTAGCCATCGTATTCACATTATCACATATTGCAGCGTTATCACGTCTTTGAGGTTCTAATGCCACATTTGTTTCCTCCATCATGGCGAGAAAGCATGCAAAATAGATTTTTGAAATAGGTGTAGACGTAGGTGGTTGATTAATGGTTGTTGTAGCTGGAGTTAAAGTTCCTGATCCAGTTCGGAGGCACCAACATCTAATGGGTTTGAGGCTGCTCTACTGGGACAGATCGGAGGGACACCATCGAGTCGGGTCGGACCTGATCCAGTTCTGTTTGAGCCAGTGGTCTATGCCACGATGAGGGTTTGATCATTATTTCGTGGCTCTACATTAGCCTCATTCATTCGAGAAGCTTGTGGATTCTTGTCTTTCCTTAGATCTATGAAATTCAACTTTGCTGAGATCGACGAAAACTTCAGATATGATGAAAATGCGGATTATATCTTTGGACTTGGTGATCCAAACAGTAGAATAATAACCCAAAAAGCTTAGATTTCGAATTTCTCAGTGAGAGCACCAAAATGTTAGACTAAAAATGGCACTAACACCCAATCGACTAGATTTTGTAGAGAATAATAAAGAATTATAAACTAAAAAATAGAGAAAAGAAATCGAAGACACGAGATTTATAGTGGTTCGGCGTTAACGAGCCTACGTCCACTTTATAGTCCTTTGATTAAGTAGAGAATTACAAGTACAAGGGTTATAATCACTCAATCGCTCGAATTCAACCAATTCTCTCTTAATATTTAGCGAATTATACTAAACGATCGAGAGTATAATATTGATTGAACATGAGTTGTGATTATAATGGAGGAGTTAAAGTGTGTAGAGTGCCAAAAGATCCTTATAAATGTCTCAAAATCATGTATTTACAGAGGGTTCTTGTCCTTGGGTCAGATACCACATGATAAATGCTCTTTAACTCCTTGGTTCTCTGTTTTTGTTCATTTTTGCCATGAACACCGCCTTGGTTTCATGAGTGCTTGAAGAATTCGACCTTACAATTTTTCTTGAAGTGGCGCCTTCACACTCTCATAGGTGATTCTATAAAGAGTATCCCGTAATGCCCCACTTGGTTCTTTATAACACCACAGTACAGACATCATTAAAAGCCAAGCTTATCCTATTCTTCGACGTGTTGTGCATTGAATTATCATAGGAATGGTATTTATTTAACATTGCCGTCAAGTTTATCTTAAACTTAGTTGTCCCTTTGAACCTAGTTCTTGGGATCTCCGGTCAACTAGGTGGGGTTTCCGTTTTAGAAAACTCTTAGTTCATAGGTTTTAAGCCCATTCACATCGATAAGATTTGAACTTTCTCTCTTGTCTAGCCTTTTGTTAGTGGATCCGCTATGTATCCTTTGACCTTACATAGTTTATAGTGATAACTCCATTAGAGAGAAGTTGTCTTATGGTTTTATGTCTACGACGAATATGTCGGGACTTACCATTATACAATGTACTATTTTCCCTTCCTATAGCAGATTGACTATCACAATGTATACATATTGGAGATACTAGTTTTTCCCAATTTGGAATGTCTTCCAAGAAACTCTTGAGCCAATCTGCTTCTTCTGCGGCTTTATCTAGAGCAATGAAATGTGATTCCATTGTTGACCTTGCTATGCAAGTCTGTTTGGATGATTTCCATGAGATTGCTCCATTTCCTAATGTAAACACATATCCACCTGTGGATTTTGTGTCATTTGAGCCAGTTATCCAATTGGTATCACTATATCCTTCTACCACTGAAGGATACTTCTCATGTTGTAATACATAGTTTTGTGTGTACTTCAGATATCCTAGGACCCTAGTTATTACTTTCCAGTGATGTTTGCCAGGATTACTGGTATATCTAGTTAGCTTGCTTATAGCATATGCAATATCAGTCCTAGTGCAACTTATGACATACATGATACTTCCTAGTATGCGAGAGTATTCAGGCTGATATATTCCATCACCGGTGTTCTTTATCCAATTTTGGTTCATATCCACTGGTGATTTTGCAATGGTTATATTATATTGCTTAAACCTTTCAAGTAATTTGGCAATGTAATGTGACTGAGATAAAGCATATCCCTATGGTGTTTTTATAATTTTCACACCTAAGATTACATCATCCATTTTTAGGTCTTTCATACTGAATCTAGAAGATAACATGCCCTTCGTAGATTTTACTATGGCCTTATTATTCCCTAGGATTAACAAATCATCAACATAAAGACATATAATGACATATCCAATATCCTTATATTTTACATAGACGCATTTATCTGATTCATTTATTTTGAATCCATTTGATAACATAGTCTCATCAAATTACTCGTGCCATTGTTTCGGATCTTGTTTGAGGCTATAAAGTGATTTTACTAACTTGCACACCTTATTTTCATTTCCTGGGCTTAGAAACCCTTCAAGTTGCTGCATATAAATTACTTCTTCTAATTCACCATTCAAAAACGCAGTTTTCACATCCATTTGGTGTACTTCCAAATTTATGGATGTGATTGCAATAAGCATTCTAATCGATGTTATTCTAGTTACTGGTGAATACGTATCAAAGTAATCTAGATCTTCCTTCCGTCTAAATCCTTTTATCACAAATCTTGCTTTATACTTGTCTATTGAGCCGTTAGCTTTTAGTTTTTTCTTAAATATCTATTTATATCCTAGTGGTTTTGATCCTTTGGGAAGATCCACTAGTTCCCATGTATGGTTTTATAAAATGGATTATATTTCACTGTTGACAGCCTCCTTCCAGTATGGAGCCTCAAGAGATGACATTGCTTGTTGGTAAGTCAGAGGTTCATTTTCTATCATATATGCATAGAAATCGGGTCCAAAAAATTTAGAAGTCCTTTGACGTTTTCTCCTTCTGGGTTCCTCAACCTTTGTCTCAACATTTCTCTCGTCCCAGTTTTGATTAACATTATCCTCAAGTGCATCTGTATCTCTTGATCTCTTTTGAACAATAGTTTCAATAGAGGATAAATGTGTTCAAAGAATCTTGCACTTCGTGACTCGATAATGGTGTTTTCGTGAATGTCATCAATTTATGATTTGTACACCATAAATTGGTATGCACTATTATTATGAGCATATCCAACGAATATGCAATCTATAGTCTTTGGTCCAATTTTGACCTTTTTCATTTTTGGTGTTTCTACTTTGGCAAGACACCCCCACACTTTCAAGTATTTTTAGGATGGTGGTCTATTTTTCCAGTTCATGTGGAGATTTAGATGTTTTCTTTCATGGTATTTAATCAAAATGTGATTTGCCTAAAAACTAGTTTCTCCCCAAAAGTTATCTGGCAAGCCCGAATTAATTAGTAAGGCATTCATCATTTCTTTAAGAGTTCTATTTTTCCATTTGGTTATACCGTTGGATTGAGGTGAGTAAGGGGCTGTAGTTTGGTGTATAATTCCATGCTCAGCACAGAATTCCTCAAACGGAGACTCGTATTCTCCTCCTCTATCACTCCTTAAAGATTTTAGTTTCTTGTCTAGTTGATTCTCAACTTCTGCCTTATACTGTTTAAACATGTCGATTGCTTCGTCCTTACTTCTAAGGAGATATACGTAAAAATATCTAGTACAATCATCAATGAACGTGATAAAGTACCTCTTTCCACCTCTATTTTGACACACTTTCAAATCGCATACATCATTATGTATTAATTCTAGAGGTTTGGTCTCTCGTTCCACATGATGAAACGAGGTTCTTGTCAATTTT
Source organism: Allium sativum (assembly GCA_030737875.1). Classification (NCBI taxonomy): domain Eukaryota; kingdom Viridiplantae; phylum Streptophyta; class Magnoliopsida; order Asparagales; family Amaryllidaceae; genus Allium; species Allium sativum. The sequence goes on along the minus strand of JASFAX010000037.1, from coordinate 3,943,492 downwards.
GCTTCTGCACAAACTTGACATTTATAGTTGGAATCTATATCGCATTTTGGTATAAATTCTAGATTTATCAATTTTTGCAATATATCAAAATTTACATGCCCTAATCTAGAATGCCATATGTTAGAAGAGTCAACAATATAAGCAGATGATTTAATTTTATTCATGTCATTGTTCGGTACAACAGTGGTTACATTTGCTTTAAACAAGCCATCACACACATAACCTCTTCCAACATACACTTCGTTCTTTGATATTACAAAATTATAAGCAACAAATTTCAGTTTGAAACCATGCTTGCTGAGAAATGATCCTGAAATTAGGTTCTTATGGATTTCTGGAACGTGGAGAACATTGTTCAATTTTAATTCCTTTCTGGAAGTTAACTTCAGTACAATCTTTCCCTTGCCTTCCACCTTTAATGCGGACGAGTTACCCATGAATAGTTGCTCGTTATCAGTGGCAGGTTTGTAGGTTGTAAACATCCACTTGTTAGCACATATATGACGAGTGGCTCCTGTGTCTAGAAACCACTCCTTGTTGTTGCCAACAAGGTTGCATTCAGAAACAACTACATACAAATCCATATCTGCCACATCATCTGGATTTCCTGACATATTTGCTTCGGGTTTCTTCTTTCTGGACGCATGAGACACAGCTACTTTGTGGCCTTTCTTCTCAAAATTATGGCAAGATCCTTGAAACTTCTTTCGTTTCTTTGCATTAGGATTCTGCTCGTGCTTTCTTTTGTTTGTCTTTTAATCCTCAACCACATTAGCCTTTGCTTGTAACGAACTGGTAGCCTTTTTCTTCGATTTTCCGTTGTGTTCTTCGATTCGTAGACGAACAACCAGATCCTCCACGGTCATTTCCTTGCGCTTATGCTTCAAATAGTTTTTGAAATCCTTCCATGACGGTGGTAACTTTTCGATAGCGGCAGCCACTTGGAATGACTTACTTAACTCCATCTTTTCGCCATGAATTTCATGAATAATTACTTGGAGTTCTTGAATCTGACTGATGGCTGTTTTGGAATCGACCATTTTGAAGTCAAGAAACTTACCGATAATGAATTTTTTCATTCCGGCGTCTTTAGTCTTGTACTTTTTTCAAGTGATAACCAAAGCACCTTTGCAGTCTCAACGGTACAATATACATTATATAAACCATTGAGAATATAATTCTTACAGATGAAGTCAGAATTCGTCCATGCAGTAAGACCCTCGACTTTAGTGGCATCAGGCTCCAGTTCTTCAACAAATGGGGGATCCTCTAAAAGGTATTTGGCCAGCCCCAAGATTGTCAGGTAGAAAAGCATCTTTTGTTGCCAGCATTTGAAATCCTGGCCATTAAACTTCTCTGGTCTCTCGCCATGTGAATACGAAACAGTTGGCGGAACCAGAGGCGGAGCCGGGTGGCACAGTCTGTGTGGGCACAGATTTGTCGTTGCTACTTTGCGACATCGTCGTCTGCAAACAGAAGCAACAATCACAATTTCATTTCAAGATTATTAGAAACCAATCAACAGAAATGGCGAAAAAACCGTTTTTACGAATAGTTTTGCTTATAAGCGTTAGCAATATTGATTCAATGATATTGCAATTTTCAACTACAATTATCAGTAACAGTTTGCAAGGGATTCAAAAAGAAACAGTAGTGATTAAGTAAGAAATCAAGAACACAAAAGTAAGATTACCGATTAATATCCGAGTCTAGCGAGTGCTGTTTCATTGAAACGAAATTGCTCCCTCTACAATGCTGATAGGTTGAATGAGCAATTTTCTCCCAAGGATGAAACAAAACCTATTTGTGATGCTGCGCTGCAATCACAAATTGACGACGAATGCAAGGTAGTATATGTTTTTATTTATTGCAGAACATAGTGATTTTGTGGAAGAAAATATAGAACGTAGAAGAAGAAAACAGAACTGTAAAAGGTGTGTTCTGTTTTGATTTTCGAGTGCCTATTTATAGGCTGGGAACACGCATCTATCCGCAAAGGGGTGCCACTGTTTGAATTGCATTGGTAATGACTGTTGGAAAGGTTGCGACCCTTTACCAACGGACATGTACGTTGGTAATTGCGCGATCATAGTTCAAAATTTAGCCGTTTCTTCTAGCATAGCAGGCCTGGCGGCAACCAGAGGCCCAATCGATCACGAGACCTTAAGAGCCCCAAGGCCCTATCTTTGACCTTTAATATTAATCATGAAATATGTGTTCATGCCTACATAGCCACTTGTCCCTTCTATTCCTCTTTCTCCTCGTTTCTTTTAGTATAGAATAGGAAGAGTTAGTATAAGTAGTGAATTAAGGCACAATTTTCCCCGATGTGGGACTTAGTTTGCCTCAAATACTTATTCATTCTTCCAACACATTGAAATTAATCAATTTCCAAAACTTAAAATAATAATGTTTGAATATGATAAAGTTAAACAAAACTTTATCTAATATAATTCCTAGAAGATTTATCACACAAAACATACCGTAGTTTCTAGTAAACCCATGTTTATACCAAACACTACCAAAATAAATTTTTCTATCCAATCACCATGGAATAAAAACATAGTCATTTCCCTATAGTTTAAGTTGAAATGAGTATTATGCACATGCCTGTATACTTTTGAAACATACACCCTTAATTATAATGATGTAGTAAACTAATATTGCTCACCAACTTTGAAACATACATCTACATATAGGTGAGTTGAAGTAGACTAAGGATAGGCACCAGCTCCTATTGGCTATAAACAATAAAAACAATGAATTTTCAAGAAAAAAAATAATCAAATTAATATCTTATGTTATTTTGATCGATTTTTTAAACTTTAGGGAGCCTTACCTTCTCTTGGTCAATGTCACCAGATAATGCGAAATCAACAACAGATTCCAGGAACACTGGTATCTTGGAAATTCAACTTTCATAGTTTCATCGTTTTTTAGCTGATAGTCTTCTAAATTAGCTACTAGGAAAGCAACGTATAATTGATTGTAGCTCCAAGACTACAACCAGATAATGATTTAAATCTCCTTTAATGTTAAAAATTTAATCACGAACCCCATCGTGGAAAATTCATAAATGCTCCAACCCATTTCCCTAAATCAAACCAGTAACCTTCTCCTACTATATCGAGATCGGATCCGCAAAATCAATCAGATCAGTAGTGAAACTCCGTTTAAATCCAGCCTCGATAGTGATAAAGGATGTTATTGGTTGTAGGTACGGGTTGGAGTAGGACTCCGACCTAGATAAAAAAAGGAATGTTAGTAGGCTTCTTACCGAGTTTGGTTTTAGGGGAAGAACATTTGGAGATTAGTGAAGATGGAAGATATTGAGGATATGAGAGGTGTTTACTTGGGAAATATCAGGTTTGGAGCCAAAAATTCGGTTTTGGAGCCGAAATTTGGTTTGGTGCCATGGGAAATTCATATACCTTAAACATATAACATCGCATGTAAACTAGGATTAATGTTAGGTTGTTATCCAGTATTCCAAAAATTTGAAGTTTGCTCATATCTACGTTTAAAATATGAAAAAATTATCTAATATCAAGAAAACGAATAAAAATACAAATTTGGCAATGGAATTTAATTGGTTATTATTACATCCAAAAAGGGATAAAAATACAATATCCAGAGAATAGCAGTTATTAATCATATTTATTGATTATTAATTATTATTATTTTATTAATTATAAATTATTATTATATAATTACATTTTAAACAGCCCTCATTTGCAACAGAATTTGCAACATGATCAACAACACATCACCAATTCCAAGAATGCAGCCGAAATCGATCTCCCTTAAAATCTGAACGACATTATGGAATGAATGAATGTTTACACAGAGTAAGGAGGGGGCGGTCGAAAAGCTAAGGAGGACCAAAATAAACATTAGTCTTAATTATTAACAATGATTATTAATTATCAATTATTATATTTTAATTGTTAGTTATATAATATTAATTAAATTATTTTAGTTAAATATTATATTTTTATTAATTATTCTTCTTAATTGCTAATATTTAGTTGTTGCTTCTTAATTATTGATAATTATTGATGTATATTATTAATTATTACATCTTAATTACTAATATTTAATATTACTAATTAATTATTAATTAATAATTATTAATAATTATTTTTTATTTGTTAAATATTAGTTATTTAATAATAATTTTAAATTAATGTTTATCAATTAATATATTAATTTTTAATTATTTGTTAATAATTATTAATATAATTGTTTTATATTTCAAATTATATATTAATTATTATTATTTAGTAGATAATTTTTTTTAATTATTTAACAATTATTATTTTACAAAATTTATGTTTATTTTCAAATTATGAAAACTTTTATATTTATTTTATAAATTGCGTTTTAATCCTTTGAAATAATACAAATTAATCATAGTTATCAATTATAACTATTAATTTTTAGATATTACATAATCAATTTTACTTCTTAATTATTAAAGACTACTTATTAATTATTGACTATTAAAGATGACTTATTAATATATACTATTAATTATTGTTACCTCTTAATCATTTAGTAAGTATTAATTAATCATTACTACTCATTGAACTTTATTTAGTATTAATAGTAATTATTATTTTTGTTACTAGTATATTATTATTTACAGTCAATATTTAAAATTCAATTTTACTTATCAATTACTTATTAAAATCATAAAAGTAAAACATTTTATGAAGAATAACCATATCAGTCCCTTACTTATCCCTTGAAAACCTGTTGCAAAATAGCTTCAAAAAATACATGATGATAAACTATCTTAAATTGCAACGGAATTCAACGACGAAATAATGATGACGTTAAACCGTTGCAATTCGCTACGGTTCAGTGACAGAATCCTTAATTGTAATAAACCGGTGATTTTGGACGGTTAATTAAAAATTTAAGTTTGTCGTTAGAATAAATATTTATATTTTGGATTCTGGCGTAAAATTTAGAATTTTATCTATACCAAACCAAGTTTGAATTTATTTTTAAGTGATATTCTCTTCGTAAATTTATTTTCAATATAAATGGTTTGTTAAAACGAATATTTTATAATATCTTTGGATGTATTTAAAACAACGAAATTTTGGCTCGAAAATAAACTTAATTTCTGTAATCTTATTTAAGGTACCAATTTGAATCTCTAAAGTTAAGATGCCTCTGTTGTTTAAAATACGAACGCAACTGAAACAAGAGTTACTACCATTTTTTTCATTCTGTAACTTTAATATTGATCTTGTAATTTGGGTTATAAAAGGAAAATATGCTTACACCCGAAGTCTAATTTAGAAATTGGACAGTTATTTATGTTGAACGGAATTTGAACATGCTTGTATATGAATTATTTGGTAACTTAAATTTTACATTAACATTTTGCTGATAAAAAACCATTCACTTTACTGATCAACTTTAAGTTATAAATTTTTCGGAAATCTAACTTTGAGTTGTATCTTATTTAATTTAGAAAGGAGTTTTATCATTAGCAAATTTAATCTCAAAATAAAAGTTGAAGTTCAATGAAAATAATGATTAATTTTGTTTGGAATAAAACGCTAAACTTAAATTTATGATGAGATGGTATCATTGGTAAGTACATAATGTAATGAAACCAAAGAATGAACTAATAAATTTGAAAGGACAATGAACTAATAGTTTACCCAGTCAAGGCAGCAATCTCCGTCCAAGCCACTACTGTTCCGATGCAATACACTACCGTTGGCGGTGCGTTTCCATTTCATTTTGCTTTGTTTTGGCCAACAATATCATGCGCAATATATATACATTAAAGTATATATTGGTGTGAAACCATTCCTTTGTTTGGCTCTTAACAGACTGCATGTATACAAACTTAATATATATGTCAAACTGTGGAGCTACTACATGCATGAAACCATTTTTTCCCACCTGCGAGCTCATGGTTTCAAATTGCTATGTCATAATTTACACATACCCATGCTAAGAAGCTTGCATGGTTGGTTTGGCTATGCATGAGTGTATTAACGTGATGGCAGCATTGTTGATTTCATGAGTGTCATGTGTTCGAACTTGAGCAACTTGGAAAATATTTATACTTTGATTTACACAGCCTGGTCATGCATGCAAGAAGTAGCGGATGAGGTTTTGTAAATTTGCAGTCTTCTGTTGGAAATATAAGGATCATACCTTTCTGTTATAAAAAAAGAATGGTACATAGCTTAGAGGTTTGACATGCAATTCAAAACTGAGAGGTCACTAGTTCAAACTCGGTTGTAACCACTTGGTTTTGTCAATTATTTTTGACTGAAATCTTTTTGCCATAAATTTATACATAGAATTTAGTCCATCTTTCTAATAAATCGTGCCTTTGTTCTAGGTAGCGAAATTCTCCTTTGTAGCCGTTAGGGTCATTCTACTTATATCGTGTCTTCTTATTTTGCCACGAAAGGTGAGTTTTCTCACTCGCGACTAATTAATTATTAAGTGAATTAAACACTTGAATGTTGAATGGAATGTTAGGGTGCTCCAGTTTTGTTTGCTTCGTGATTGTGCTCGTGCGACATGACACATTATGGATGTAAGCTTGATATGCGGTGTTATTTTCATCATGCAAGTTCCCCTTAGATTAGGAAACATTACGGGTTGAAATGATACATACCCGAACCCCTTTTGTATTCGAATCGATTTGGGATGTGGGTTGAAATGATACATACCCGAGATTCGAATATTTTAAAGAACGGATTGAAATGATAAATATCCGTATCATTTGACCATTGGGTAGAAAATTATATACGGACACCGTGGTCAATAAAATAAATTATTTTAAAATAATTATATCGATTTTCTAAAGAGAAATGTTTTATTGAAATTTCCATATAGCATAAAGAAGTGTTTAAAGGAAACTTTGAATTTTATAAGAATTCCAATTTGCATATAAATTTGTTTTGAAGAAAGTTTGTAAGTTAAAAACTTTAAGTTAAAATTTTATTTTAAATGAATTCACCATAATCGTTATGTTGCACATAATAAATTTCAAGAAAAATACAGAATTTAAAGGTTGATTTTTCAATGTCAAGGGTTTCAAACTTGTTAAATGCCTTAGAATATAATTCAATATATATATCTTACCAAATGATTTCTCACTATTTTAATGTAAAAAGAATTTTCAAAATATAATTTGTTGGTATGAGAGAAATGCGCTTATTCAAGCCATGATAAATTTGAGTTTTGATAGCTAAATTGGAATTTAACAACCATACTTTGGTTATTGGTTTTGGGAATTATTATAAAGGGAATTCGATTTGATTATGAAATCTAGTTGGAAAAAGGAATGGTGAGACTTGGATTTAAGATCGGATTTGATTTATATTTTAAATAATAAAAGTATTTTTTCCACATTACTTGATTTTGTGAACATTCTTTTATAAAATATTTTGATTACTTTAACTATACAAATTTTATAATAGATTTCAACTATATATACGTATATACACTATTTTTAATTTAATACACACATACTATTTTTCAAAACTTATCTTTTCTAAATATACTTTATAAATTTAAATAAATTCTAATGTCTGATCCAGTCTAGTGAATCCAAAGGATAAAATAAAGAATTTCAAGATAATGACATTTCATGGAATTTGAAATTTAAAATCCAATGGTGAATATTGGTATTAAAAGCTTAATCAAACCAATGGTAAACGATTTGAGTAATTGATTTTGGGGTAATGTTTAAAATAAATCGATATGCGATACATGAAATATGATTTCAAATTTAATGGCCATGGTGTGCAAATGTAAACGTTTGATTGTTAAAGAGACCGGAGTCGGTAAGTGGCATACTCTTTGTCGGTACCGATACCACTTTAACAAATGTGTACGCGGTGGAGTACCAGAAAAGAAGTAGGATGGTATGGAGACGGTCACTGGATTTAAAGAAAGAGAACGTTGATGGATTAGCCTTGACCTTCGAATCATAATTAAAATGACTAAAACAGGAGCCATGCCCGGGTTAAGTGAGGTAGCATCTCTGATCGAACATGCTTCTTCGATACCATCTCTATTACTATGTGACTGATTTGGGGCCCTTTTCATTATTGGAGTGTTGTTCGAGGTGGACGGTAGTGGCTGCTATGCGTTACCACCGGCCCGGGAGCCGCAATCCGGTAGAATCCTACTGTGGGTATTCCTCGTATGCCTTGTCATATTATCCTTATCAAGCCCCTTACGATTTTGATTTATATCGTACCTATGGAGTGCTCTCTGATGTCATCCGTGTTAGGGTGGGTTTACGGTATTGTATAGACTATGATATTATAAACGGTGTAAGGGTAAAAATGTAATCCCACTTACGCTATTTTCATTACATTTACTTTACTGAATAGAAATTACAATAATAGTGTATTATTATATAAATATTAGTTTCGCGGATCCATAGAGAATGGAAATCCCAAACATCCTTTAAGTTATTGTTCATTTCAGTGGATACTTCATTTGAGTTATATGAGACTGTTAGTCTTGACTCATGTATTTTGTTTGTTTTATTCCTTGCAAAATGCCCGAGTCAGACCGAGTATTTCAGCTTGGAGATTTATCTATTAAAGCCTGAGATTTGTTGGAGATCCAGCCATCTATCTACCATTTCATATGCAGTTGTGCCCATCTCCGTTTATTACCAAACATTAGTATGGTTTTATATTCATTCTTCCGCTGTACCTATAATTATTTTTGTACTCTGATATTTTATAAGTTTAAAGATTTTGTAATATTACTTCCGTTGTGAGATATTCTGTGTTCTGTGTCTGTGATTCTATGACGATTTGTATTTCAACTTCATGAGCAATAACAGTCTATCCTTTTGAATGGTTTGAGTTGGTTTAATTACCAACTTGAGGCAGTCAAAAGACAGGTCAAGACATTTGGTATCAGAGCTAGGTTAAACAAAGCTTAGCTTATGAAGTTGAATCACTCATTAGAGATGGAGTAAAAATACTCTAGAATGAGTGAAATCGTCATGGAATCTTACCCAAGAGAGCGTATTTTGAAGATAAAAATATTTTAAATGATTTTAAAGAATTTTGGAAAGGATTTTTCTATATATGAATAGTTTAAAATTGTAGCTTTGTTTTAAAGATATATCCTCGTTTTGATCCCATTCCTTTGACATTGTCCCTTGCTAGATCCTCCTTAAATTAGGATTTTTCCCGAATCTAAGTCCTACTTTGCTTTGTCCCATTTTAGAGACTTAGATTGATCGTGTTTAGACCCTGAATCTTCCTTAATTCATTTTATTTATCCTTTATAAATCCCTCTTGTTCATCTTGTTGTTCAGCTCTTAGCCTATGTTTGAACTTAGCTCGAATTGGATTAACTTAAGACATGAGAATTGAAAATATAACTTGAATGAATAACTAAGTATTAGACACTTGGTTGTGTTGAATAAATTGAATTGAAAAATTAATAATAATGAGCTAGATGTGGAGTTGTAATACTATATTAAAAGAAAAATTCAATGAATAAAGTATAAGAACTTGTAAACTTGGAACTAAAGACCTAAGATAAAAACAACTTATCGGAAAATACTTGTAAAGGGCAACAAAAGTTTTTGGAATAAGCATAGTATAAATTAAAAGTTTGTAAGTATAGTTTGGTTTGAAAAATATAATGGTTGACTTTTGGAACTAAAAGCATCTTATATAAAAATGGAATAATAATTTGTATAAATACCCACATATGCATATATTATAAGATTTCATAAGTAAGTGAAGCAAATATTAGACTAGTGTTAATATTTATATAGCATGGGATTTATAAGTAGGAAAACAATAAATTTAAGATTTTAGGAATATCGCTTATTCGAAAAATAAAATACCTATATAGTATATGCTAAGAATAACATTTTGCATGATTTCCATTATAAGTTTTAAGGTTGTATAAGTAAATAAACATTTTTCAGCCAAATATGTTGTTTGACATATATTAAGAAATTTACATATAGAAATTGTGTGTATTCTAAAGAGGAAAGTTTCAAATAGTTTGTTGACGTCAAGGTTGGAATATCAGGTATATGGATATTTTGGGACATACAACTAGCTAATGTATGTACTAATTTCTTCGTGTACCAGATAAATATAGATTCGCACTGTAGTCACTTAAAAATGAATCACAAGTGTTTATTTCCAAGTTTCAAAAGTGACGAAGATGTATAATCCCAGTCGAGATGTCGAATTAATACTTAAAACCTCATTTTGAAAGAATAAGAAAAATTTTGATTTTGATATTGCGTTAGAATTAGAGATTGATTTTGAATCAACGAATTTAATATACAAATGGATACCTATAAAGTTGCCTATGAAATTTTAATGTTTATCCTGATGAACATAGATATTTAGACAAGCATCGTATGAAAATTCATACACGCAACCCACAGAATTTAAAGAACTAAGAATATAACATTAATGAAAAGCCTATTTGCTAAAAGTAGTTATGTGTATCATTATATATCCTAAAATTTGGATTAGTATACGTTTAAAGTTACGTTCGGAGCTAAAATTCTAAGTGGGGGAGAAGACTGTTTTTTCCCATTTGAAACATTGTAAATGAATTAAAACATGAATGTATTGAATTAGACAAAGGCGATCATGTATGATGAACTGGATTTTGCGTATATAAATCTTACTCGAAAGGAAAATTTTGACAAAAGAGAAAAAAGTGAGTACAAAGAAAAATGAAATATGTAAAATTCCATGATAAGAGTTTAAAGTGAAAAGGAAGAAGAAAATAAATCGACATAAGTGAAATAACAAGATTATGACATGAATGAATCAAATAAAATGTAATGGGATACAATAAATTGAGTGGCAAAGTTTATACAGTGAAATGGGCTATGTATTCACGTGAAACAGATCGGATTATATGCCTTTGTCAACGAAATCAACAAGAAAGAATGAATTGAGTGGAAATTACTTAACAAGTAATCACTTATGCAAGAAAATTGAATTTTTGGAAATAATAAATTTTGAGGATTTGAGGCCGAAAAGTTTGAAACCGATGTTTTGGAATTTACCCACAAACAATACTAGTTTGAAATATGTGTATGCTAATCATAGTAGCGTAGCGGAAGCATGATGATATTTTGAGAAATTTTCCCAAGTACAGGAAATGTGACCTCTTCAAACAAGATTTAGCATTTGAGATGAAAATGCATATAAAGTCCTATATCATTATGTTAAGGATTTTGAATTGAGATATGTTTTGAAATAATATTGAAAAGGGAAAATATTCTACTATACAATTGTAAATGATTTAAGATATGGATTTGAAGGTATGGAAAACTCTATGTTATGGGAATATAAAATTTATTTGGAAACCTTGGAAATGTTTCGAAACAAGGTGGAATTTGAGCAAAAGAAAGATTGACATGACTTATAGGCTATAAACGATTTCCCTAAACCGTTAAATTTTGAAAACATTACTCAATTTAAAAGAACGGTAAGAAAATTTTGAGTTTAAAATTTATAACTTATTTTAAAATATTGGTGATGTTATACATGTCGACTTGAATATATGACGTTCCTTTTTTAGGACGAAAAGCGCTAAGTGAGGGAGAATGTAACGAACCGGTGATTTTGGACGGTTAATTAAAAATTTAAGGTTGACGTTCGAATAAATATTTATATTAGGATTTTGGCCTAAAATTTAGAATTTTATCTATATCAAACCAAAATTGATTTTATTTTTAAGTGAAATTCTCTTCGTAAATTTATTTTCAATATAAACGGTTTGTTAAAACGAATATTTTATAATAGCTTTGGATTTATTTGGCTCGAAAATAAACTTAAATTTATGTAATCTTATTTAAGGTACCAATTTGAATCTCTAAAGTTAAGATGCCTCTGTTGTTTAAAATATGAACGCCACTGAAACAAGAGTTACTACCCTTTTTTTATTCTGTAACTATAATATTGATCTTGTAACTGGTTATAAAATGAAAATATGCTTACACCTGAAGTCTAATTTATAAATTGGACAGTTATTTATGTTGAACGGAATTTGAACATGCTTGTATATGAATTATTTTGTAATTTAAATTTTACATGAACATTTTGCTAATAAAAACCATTCACTTTATTGATCAACTTTAACATATACATTTTTCGGAAATCTAACTTTGAGTTATATCTTATTCAATTTAGAAAGGAATTTTATCATTAGCAAATTTAATCTCAAAATAAAAGTTGAAGTTCAATGTAAATAATGATTAATTTTGTTTGGAATAAAACGCTAAACTTAAATTTATGACAAGACGGTATCATTGGTAAGTACAGAATGTAATGAAAACAAAGAATGAATTAATAATTTTGAAAGAAAGAAAATGAACTAATAGTTTTAATATTGAAAATAAAATTTTCATGTTAATTAAATTTCTAAAATTTAACATTGGATAAGCTCAACATTTTCACTAAATAAATGACAACGTTGTTCGTACGCAGTGCACGTTCACAAATATATATATATATGTAAATGTGCATAAAACAATTTAATGTTCGCTGCATTGTCCATTCATAACCATATATATATATAATAATAATAAACAAAGAAAAAAAGAATTAATTACAATTTCCTTAACAGCGTTAACAAACAAGGAAGAAATTAACGTTGTATACACAAATTGAAGCCATGCCACAACGGTGGAATTTTTTTAGCTAACTATGACACTTATTACTATTAATAATGGTTCATTTTCTCTTTAGAATAGTCATACACATTACCTCGTTAATGTGAAATTTCATCACTCTTTAAAAATAAGGCAACAGTACATAAATATCTTTCCTTGTCAGAGAAAATATCCTAAAACAATAACACAAGATTTGAAAATCACTGTTCAAGATTTCAAAATATACTTTGTCAGTAGGAAATATTTGAAAACAGTAAATTGAGATTTCCAAATATATAGGATGCAGAGAATCCAATGTTTCCTGTAACGACCCGTATTCTACACATCATAGGATTGTAGAATATTTATTTCTTTCCCGTATGAAGTTGTATGGTCATGTAACTTTGGGAAACAACTATTAGAGTCATTCCCCATGTTCATGATTTTTGTTGATTTTTGAATGACCATTTTGCCCCTAGTCGGTACTGTTTTGGCCATAACTTTTGATTGGAAAGGAATTTTGACCTGAAACCACTTCCATTTGATTCGTTTGATAGTTTCTCTTTCTGTAGAGTGGTCATAATGGCCAAACGGACTTACCGTTTGGGAGATATGGCTGAAACAAGGTTTGGAGGGTGAAAAACTGCTTAACCGGGCCAAATCGGGTGATTAGTGAGTAGGCCCATAACCCATTTCGGGATTAGGGTTATGGGAGGGCTGAAATGAGATGGAGAATCATTCCATTTCAGTTTTCTAGCCTCCACTTATCACCAAGGATCCCTAAAAATGGCCTTCAACCTCTAAATCACCTCCAAATCATCTTTTGGTCAAGGATTTGGCTTAGCAACCCCTAATCAAGGAAGATCTTCACCAAAGCAACTAAGGAGCTGCTGTTTGGCATTTAGATTCACATCAAATCAGAGAATTATTTCAGATCTTAGTTTATTTTGTGGCTAAGGTGAGTGATTTGCATAGTTTTACACTAATTATGGCTAATTAGGGGTGATTAGTGCTAATTAGCGAATTTAAGCATGATAAAATTCAGGAAAAATGTTTATAAAATTCGCAATGATGTTTTAGACCTCTGATATGAATTTGGGTTAATTTGGTTAAGTTTTGCTAATCCTATCATTAGTTTCACCTAAACATGCTTAAGGGGAAATATGGGATTTTGGGTATGTTTGATCCATTTCTACTTATCATATTGATGTTTTGATGTTTGTGGTTGATTATGTATGTTGCTATGACTGTATGGTATGCTTTGTGATTGATTAGAATAGTTAGAATGGTCGAAAACGCCGTCGAATGGCGTAAACAGCTCGTTGGACAAGGTGCAGGGATTCGGATCGAATAGGGGATTGAGGGACGATCGGATCGCCCTATGGGACCGTGGGACATCACCACGAGTCGAGTAATCTCCTCCGAACCGAACCACCTACGCAAGGCCCACGAGACGAATCGATGCAGCGCCGCGCCCAAACTGAAGTACTCCGATCCGGATCGCGAATGAGCATAACGACCCGATCCGTCCAAGAAGGGTGAGCACGATCCGTCGACCTGGAGGAGTGCTTTCCGACCCGAACCGCTTGAAGGACCACGATCCGATCCGAAGGGACTTACCACGAATTGATCCATGGCGATGGACTTGGAGACCCCGACCCGATCCGCTGAAGGGTACTCGACCCGATCCGATGGAGACTGGATTCACGAGACAATGGAGGAGGGCGATCCAATCACCTGGAGGATCACGACTCGATCCGATGCAGGAGGCGCGACCCGATCCGAATGCCTAAGGCCGATCCGATCCGATGAAGAATGTGAAGGCTGATCCGATCCGATTCGATGGTGATGACCAATAACCCGAGATGCAAAGGTAGTCCAAATGGGAGTTAGAGCTCAGGATCCCGGAACCAGTTGGGAACCAATGAGTTCACTTCATAGTTGGACTTTGCTGCGGGACGTGTGCTAAGGAGTTGTCGACGTTCATAACTTCGATTCACCACTAAGAATGAATGATGGGCTACTTATCAGTGCAGTAGGGTCATTGTGACCTAACGGGCAAAGTGATGGTAGCAAGACTACGTTATCAGTGCAGTAGGGTCATTATGACCTGAGGGGCAAGGTGATGCGTAGTAAGACTATGAGCCAGCGCAGATGGGGTGAATGGGGCAAGTGGACATAGTAAGGATTAGTAAGGCTATGAGCCAGTGCAGTGGGGTTCTTGAGACTCCATGGGGCAAAGTGGACATAGCGAAGGATTTGTGGCTATGTTATCAGTGCAGTGAAGTCATTTATGACTTCATGGGGCAAAGTGATCGTAGCAAGGTATGTTGGGTGATCGAAGTGGTGAATATCGTACGCTTTACGCACTGAGTGAGAGATGTGAGGATGGATGCTATGTTTGATTGTTGCCATCCCTATGACATGCACACCTCCCCCACCTCCGTATCTTATATTGTTTGATATGATACCTTGGAGTGTTGTACAGTATGTAGTGCTAACTCTTTGGTTGCAGGTCCAGGTTCAGGTATGTTTTAGTCTACCTGTTATTGTTCACTTTAGATGCTTATCGCTCATACCAGGCTTTATGTCTGACCCAGAGTTTTATGTCTCCTCTTATTACTCTGGGTGCTCACACGAGCAGACTAGAGACAGGTTAGCTGGTGATGCGCGAGTAGCTGATTCGGAGGCGGGCAAGAGGCTTCCACGTATGATATATATATATACACACATTCTCCCTGTGTCGTTGGAGGTCGCTACTTGGGCATTAGTAGTGTACCTCATTTATCTTGCTTTTGCTTGAGACAGTTTGAAAGTTGTAATAAGCTGTATTTTTGGATTTCCGCTGCTATGATGTTTAGTTCTAATTTTCAGCTTATGCACTGTCTCTCCTGTTTTATGTCAAGTATGTTATTATTATATTTTGTTCTATGCGCTGTGAGACATTCTACAGGTTCTTTTATGTTCATTTCCTTCTTCCTTTTCCTTCTCATGACCCGTTCCGTGCTAACTGGACATGTGTACAGCGCACTTTTGGAGTAAATGTCGGTTGGTGCGGGGCGGACCTTCACACTTGGTATCAGAGCTCTAGGTTGCGTAGTTAACCTAGGGAAAGACACTAGGGAGAGTTAGTACGTATATGAGAGCGCGTATTTGTGATTACTTTGGTTTTCAAAAGCTATGTATATATATACTATTAGTAGTATAAGAATGAAGTTGCACTGCACTAGTACCACTATGGGGTCGTTAATCGTTTTCCTTTTACAGATTGACGATGAGCCGACATGTTAGAGGTACCGGTAGAGGGGCCAATAATGGGAATGCCGCTGACATGAGGGCGATGTTTACCAACCACATGAGAGACATGCTTAGGGAAGTGCAAGGGGCAGTTCCCAATCCCGGAGTTGGTGTTGGCCCAGTAGTGCAGGCGCCTAGGGTCGATTTCGCCAAGTTGTGCAAAGATTACACTAATCTTGGTGGGAAGCCGTTCCATGGAACGGAGTCGGCCACAGATGTTCAAGATTGGATGGATAGCTGTGATCGTATCTTTGATGACTTGGGTCTTGAGGATGCGATGAAGAGAAGGCTAGCGTCTCGTCAGCTGCAAGGGCGAGCGATGAATTGGTGGAATGCTATTAGAACAGCTACTCCAGAGGACCAGGTTACTTGGGTTCAGTTCAAGGCTCGCTTTAGCGAGAAGTTCATTCCAACTGCCCAGAAGTCAGTATTGTTTAAGAGGTTCTTGGAACTGAAGCAGAATGGGAGGGCAGTTTCTGATTATATTGCTGAGTTCGACACTTTGTCGAAGTATGGACTGTCTCTTATCGATACTCCTGAGAAGAAGAATGAGAAGTTCATTACTGGTTTGGATGGGTACTTGGGGGAAAGGCTTATCAACCACATCGATGAGACTTTTGAATCGATCGTGGGGAAAGCTTTGAGATCAGAGAGTCTTTACCCTAAGTCAAAGACTGAGGCTGCATCTGCAGAAGGGCCAAAGTCGCAAGCAGGCGGTGGAGGCAAGAATAGCTCTCAGAATAAGAGGAAGCAGGACCAATCTAAGGGTGGCCAGAAAAAGAGCAAGAAGGATGTTGAGTGCTTCAGCTGTGGAAAGAAGGGCCATTATGCTAAAGAATGTCGGGCCAAGCCAGCGGAAAGGAAGTGCTACAACTGTGGTCAAGTGGGACATCAGAAGGATAAGTGTCCGCAACCTCTTAGGGAGAAGCAGATTGTGAAAGCATATGCTCTTGATGCTGTTCCTTCTTCGTTGAATGCCCCAACTGCGGCGGAGAAAGGAAAGAATGTTGTTATTCAAGGTATGCTTTCTATTTATGATGTACCAGTTCGAGTTTTGTTTGATACTGGGGCTTCCCGTTCCTTCATATCTAGTGACCTGGTAGGTAGGTTGGGACTGGAACCCGAGATAGTCGATAGACCATTAGTTGTGACGAACCCGATTGGTGGTTCGACTAGCCTTAGTATGATTTGCAGGAATTTGGTCTTATCGAGTCATGGATGTATGTTTGTATGTGATTGTTTTGTTTTGGGCTTTACTGGGTATGGCATTATATTGGGAGTCGATTGGCTCCAAATATACGGGGTGGTGGTAGACTGTGAGGGCTTTTTGGTGACAGTGGGGGCGGATGATGGGCGGAGGGTAGTGTTTGGTAGTTTACCTAGTGATGGGGTTATGGCTAGTTTTGTAAATTCCCTCGACATCCCGCAGGATAAGTTGTCAGATGTGCCCGTGGTTGGCCAGTATCCGGACGTCTTCGAGGAAGTGACCGGGCTTCCACCACACCGAGAGATTGAGTTCCGTATTGATTTAGTGAAAGATGCCAGACCTATAGTGATGCCACTTCGTCGTATGGCACCAAGGGAGCAGCGAGAGCTCGGGGTGCAAGTCAGCAATCTTTTGAAGAAGGGATTTATTAGAAGGAGTGTCTCCGAGTGGGGAGCACCAGTTGTGTTTTCCACTAAGGCAGATGGTTCCCTTCGTTTGTGTGTGGACTATCGCGAGTTGAATAAGGTGACGAGGAAGAATAAGTATCCTCTACCGCGGATAGATGATTTGTTTGATCAGCTGGAAGGAGCTAGAGTGTTCTCCCAGTTGGACCTCGTGACAGGATTTCATCAGCTACGAGTAGCGGATGAGAGTATTCCGAAAACGACATTTAGGACGCCGTCTGGATTTTATGAGTGGTTGGTCATGCCATTTGGGTTGACCAATGCACCAGCCTATTTTGTGGATCTTATGAATCGAGTATTCAGAGATCAGTTGAATAAGTTTGTTCTTGTGTTCGTGGATGATATCCTTGTTTATTCAGGGACAGAGGAGGAACACAAGGGGCACTTGAGGATAGTGATGGAGGTGTTGAGGAAACACCAATTGAAAGCGAAATTCTCTAAGTGTCATTTTTGGAGAAGGGAAGTGAGATTCTTGGGTCATGTTGTTTCCGAGAGTGGTATTGTCGTGGACCCTGCGAAGGTGGCTACGGTACAGGATTGGCCTACGCCCAAGAATGCTACAGATGTAAGAAGTTTCTTGGGATTAGCTGGATATTATCGTAAGTTTATCCAGGACTTCTCCAAGATAGCAGCACCGTTGACTCAGTTGACTAAGAAGAATCAGTCCTTCGTCTGGGACGGAGTGTGTGAGGATGCCTTCAAGAGTCTAAAGGAGAAGTTGACACGTGCGCCAGTGTTAGTCATTCCTAAAGGGAATGAAGAGATGACGGTATACACGGATGCTTGTGGTACCGGATTGGGTGCAGTATTGATGCAAGGAGGTAGGGTTGTAGCTTATGCTAGTCGACAGCTAAAGCCGCATGAGAAGAAGTATCCTACCCATGATTTGGAACTGGCAGCGATTGTATTTGCGCTGAAGATGTGGAGACACTATCTCTTGGGAGAAAGATTTGAGCTGTTTACCGATCATAAATCGTTGAAATATCTCTTCTCTCAGAAAGATCTGAATCTCCGTCAGTAGAGATGGTTAGAGTTCTTGGCTTCGTATGATTTTGATATCGCATACACACCTGGGAAGGGTAATGCGGTAGCCGATGCCTTGAGTAGGAGACATGCCAGCTTAGGGGCAATGTTTCTTGAATGGAAGCAACTGGAGTATATCGCGGGGTTTGATTTCAGACCAAAGTGCGAATTGGATCCAGTTATGCTAGCTAGTTTGACGATCAGACCCACTTTGATAGAGCGGATTGGTTCTAATCAGAGGGACGATCCTAATCTATTAGAAATCATCTCCAAGTTAGAGATGGGTATCGATGAGGAGATGAATGTGTATGGGCTTGATTGAGATGGATGGCTTCGAAAGAATGGAAGGCTAGTTGTACCCAATGTCAATGGTTTGAGAGATGAAGCGCTTAGAGAATGTCATCACTCAAAACTGACTGTACACCCCGGTGGTAATAAGATGTATCGAGACATGAGACAGACTTACTACTGGGAAGGGATGAAAAGAGACGTTGGAAAGTTTATATCCAAATGCATGAATTGTCAGCTAGTTAAAGCCGAGCAAAAGAAGCCTAGTGGGTTGTTGCAACCATTAGAAATTCCTGAATGGAAATGGGAGCAAGTCTCGATGGATTTCATCTATGGGTTACCAAGGACTAGATCGGGATATGATAGCATTTGGGTAATTGTGGATCGATTGACTAAGAGCGCAAGATTTATACCAGTCAAATCGACCAGAACGGCAGCCAAGTTGGCAGAATTGTATATGAAGTGGGTAGTGAGATTTCATGGAGTACCCAAAAGCATTGTGAGTGACCGAGACCCGTTGTTCACTAGTGGGTTTTGGAAGAGCTTACAAGAGGGTCTAGGGTCAGGATTACATCTCAGTACCGCATATCATCCTCAGACCGACGGTCAGACGGAGAGGGTGAATCGTATATTGGAAGATCTCTTGAGAGCTTGTATATTTGATTTTGGTGGATCATGGGATGACCATTTACAATCTAGTAGAGTTTTCATATAATAATAGCTACCAATCTAGTATTGGTATGGCTCCATATGAAGCTTTGTACGGAAGACCGTGCAACTCACCATCATGTTGGATAGAGATTGGCGAGAAGTTTGTGCTTGGACCAGATGTGGTGAGGGAAACTTCCGATAAGATCAAGATCATTCAGCAACGAATGAAAGCTGCCCAAGATAGGCAGAAGAGTTATGCTGATAAGAGGAGAAGAGATTTAAGATTCTCCGTTGGTGACTTGGTGTTTGTCAAGATCTCTCCGTTGAAGAGCGTGATACGATTTGGCAGGAGAGGCAAATTAGCACCAAGATTTGTTGGCCCATTCCCTGTTCTTGAACTAGTCGGGAATTTGGCATATAGAGTTGGCTTACCAGAGAAAATGGCGGGAGTTCACAATGTATTTCATGTTTCCCAACTAAGGAAGTTCGTTCACGACTCAGATGTGACTATTTCACCTGATCAGTTAGAGGACTTCGAAGTAGAACCGAGGCGGTTGGGAACCGCAAGCCGATTCGTATTGTGGGGCACGATACGAAGTAAATTCGAAGGAAGTCGGTGAAGCTAGTCAAGGTTCAGTGGGGCGAGGACGAGAATGATTGTACTTGGGAAACAGAGGAGAGCATTAGGAAGGCATATCCAGAACTCTTTGCCTGGTAAGATTTACTTGGCGATTTAGTTATTCCGCATGCTAGGATAGACTGGTTTTGCTTGTTTTGCATGTTTGATGGTTGTTTTATGATTGATAGGCATGCGGGACCTTTGTGTATGTTTGGATTAGGGAATTTCGGGGGCGAAATTTCTTAAGGGGGGGAGAGTGTAACGACCCGTATTCTACACATCATAGGATTGTAGAATATTTATTTCTTTCCCGTATGAAGTTGTATGGTCATGTAACTTTGGGAAACATCTATTAGAGTCATTCCCCATGTTCATGATTTTTGTTGATTTTTGAATGACCATTTTGCCCCTAGTCGGTACTGTTTTGGCCATAACTTTTGATTGGAAAGGAATTTTGACCTGAGACCACTTCCATTTGATTCGTTTGATAGTTTCTCTTTCAGTAGAGTGGTCATAATGGCCAAACGGACTTACCGTTTGGGAGATATGGCTGAAACAAGGTTTGGAGGGTGAAAAACTGCTTAACCGTGCCAAATCGGGTGATTAGTGAGTAGGCCCATAACACATTTCGGGATTAGGGTTATGGGAGGGCTGAAATGAGATGGAGAATCATTCCATTTCAGTTTTCTAGCCTCCACTTATCACCAAGGATCCCTAAAAATGGCCTCCAACCTCTAAATCACCTCCAAATCATCTTTTGGTCAAGGATTTGGCTTAGCAACCCCTAATCAAGGAAGATCTTCACCAAAGCAACTAAGGAGCTGCTGTTTGTCATTTAGATTCACATCAAATCAGAGAATTATTTCAGATCTTAGTTTATTTTGTGGCTAAGGTGAGTGATTTGCATAGTTTTACACTAATTATGGCTAATTAGGGGTGATTAGTGCTAATTAGCGAATTTAAGCATGATAAAATTCAGGAAAAATGTTTATAAAATTCGCAATGATGTTTTAGACCTCTGATATGAATTTGGGTTAATTTGGTTAAGTTTTGCTAATCCTATCATTAGTTTCACCTAAACATGCTTAAGGGGAAATAAGGGATTTTGGGTATGTTTGATCCATTTCTACTTATCATATTGATGTTTTGATGTTTGTGGTTGATTATGTATGTTGCTATGACTGTATGGTATGCTTTGTGATTGATTAGAATAGTTAGAATGGTCGAAAACGCCGTCGAATGGCGTAAACAGCTCGCTGGACAAGGTGCAGGGATTCAGATCGGATAGGGGATTGAGGGACGATCGGATCGCCCTATGGGACCGTGGGACATCACCACGAGTCGAGTCATCTCCTCCGAACCGAACCACCTGCGCAAGGCCCACGAGACGAATCGATGCAGCGCCGCGCCCAAACTGAAGTACTCCGATCCGGATCGCGAATGAGCATAACGACCTGATCCGTCCAAGAAGGGTGAGCACGATCCGTCGACCTGGAGGAGTGCTTTCCGACCCAAACCGCTTGAAGGACCACGATCCGATCCGAAGGGACTTACCACGAATTGATCCATGGCGATGGACTTGGAGACCCCGACCCGATCCGCTGAAGGGTACTCGACCCGATCCGATGGAGACTGGATTCACGAGACAATGGAGGAGGGCGATCCAATCACCTGGAGGATCACGACTCGATCCGATGCAGGAGGCGCGACCCGATCCGAATGCCTAAGGCCGATCCGATCCGAAGAAGAATGTGAAGGCTGATCCGATCCGATTCGATGGTGATGACCAATAACCCGAGATGCAAAGGTAGTCCAAATGGGAGTTAGAGCTCAGGATCCCGGAACCAGTTGGGAACCAATGAGTTCACTTCATAGTTGGACTTTGCTGCGGGACGTGTGCTAAGGAGTTGTCGACGTTCATAACTTCGATTCACCACTAAGAATGAATGATGGGCTACTTATCAGTGCAGTAGGGTCATTGTGACCTGAGGGGCAAAGTGATGGTAGTAAGACTACGTTATCAGTGCAGTAGGGTCATTATGACCTGAGGGGCAAGGTGATGCGTAGTAAGACTATGAGCCAGCGCAGATGGGGTGAATAACTCCATGGGGCAAGTGGACATAGTAAGGATTAGTAAGGCTATGAGCCATTACAGTGGGGTTCTTGAGACTCCATGGGGCAAAGTGGACATAGCGAAGGATTTGTGGCTATGTTATCAGTGCAGTGAAGTCATTTATGACTTCATGGGGCAAAGTGATCGTAGCAAGGTATGTTGGGTGATCGAAGTGGTGAATATCGTACGCTTTACGCACTGAGTGAGAGATGTGAGGATGGATGCTATGTTTGATTGTTGCCATCCCTATGACATGCATACCTCCCCCACCTCCGTATCTTATATTGTTTGATATGATACCTTGGAGTGTTGTACAGTATGTAGTGCTAACTCTTTGGTTGCAGGTCCGGGTTCATGTATGTTTTAGTCTACCTGTTATTGTTCACTTTAGATGCTTATCGCTCATACCAGGCTTTATGTTTGACCCAGAGTTTTATGTCTCCTCTTATTACTCTGGGTGCTCACACGAGCAGACTAGAGACAGGTTAGCTGGTGATGCGCGAGTAGCTGATTCGGAGGCGGGCATGAGGCTTCCACGTATGATATATATATACACATTCTCCCTGTGTCGTTGGAGGTCGCTACTTGGGCATTAGTAGTGTACCTCATTTATCTTGCTTTTGCTTGAGACAGTTTGAAAGTTGTAATAAGCTGTATTTTTGGATTTCCGCTGCTATGATGTTTAGTTCTAATTTTCAGCATATGCACTGTCTCTCCTGTTTTATGTCAAGTATGTTATTATTATATTTTGTTCTATGCGCTGTGAGACATTCTACAGGTTCTTTTATGTTCATTTCCTTCCTCCTGCTCTAAAGTCTTTCCAGTTCAAATCCTAAAGTAAAGAAGAGGAGAGGAAACTAAATTCGTATGCCAGGGGATCAAATGACACTTTCGTTGTCACATGAACAAACATCAGCCTCTTGTTCATCCTCTTCTCCTTCGTGTTGAGCCGTCCCGCACCTTCGCTCTTCCACTCAATCGTCGTTCACCAACTTCGACCAAGCCCTGTTAGGATTTCAATATTAGTTAACAACAAACAATCATGAAACCCTAGATTCCAATATGTAACCCATATTGATTTAATTGAGAACAAATCAGAAATAGATTAGCTTGATTAGCGGAAGCGTACCTGAATCCGTAGTTAATCATTGTACTACCTGAATTCATAATCAATGGCCACGGAGTGGATGAGTTAGGTTCGGTCTTCCAAATTGACACAAACCCTAGATTTGAAATCAGCTCTCCGTAGAAGAGGTTAGAGAGTTGCTAAGGCTTGTGTAATTCGGGGACCATGACCCTCTATTTATAGATTGGCATTTTGTAATTCGGCCCTTCAACAAATTATAAAATGCCCTGATATACACATTAGGTCCATGATAACTTAAACTTTAAGCCTATTAATTCTAATCGAAAATTAGATCACTTTAATTAGGCTTTACACCAAAATAGCACAACACATTTTATTTTACATATGTGACCCAATTGTCGAAATATTCCAACAATCTCCCCCCGGGCCACATATGAAATAACCTTAAAATGTGTTTAACTTTATGAGCTCCAAAATTTGCTATTTATGACATATGGTGTATCTAAAACAATCTCGTCCATTAATTGCGTTGACAAAGGATCAAAGCGACATTCGTTACATTTATCGTAACTAAACCCATCAATGGTCACATATATCAATACAATCAAATTGAAAAGTCGGTTGTGTACGACTTGTGCAGGATCTTTAATATGGCTATGCGGAATATGATATGATAACAATATATATCACAGATAACTATAAATGCAATAAATAAAGTAGTGTAACGACACCAGGATTTTTATACTGGTTTGGACCTCTCGTCCTACGTCCAGCCCCGAAGCTCCTCTTCGGCTTTTCACTAAACAACACCCTCGCTTCACCCGGAGGAACAGGTTCACAACTACTTGATTTACGGGCTACAAGTTTACCTACTTGATTTCACGGGCTACAAGTTTACCCACTTGATTTCACGGGCTACAAGCTTACCCACAAGACGATTACAAGAGTTTGACCTTGAATGTGTTCTTTCTTCAACACTGATTAGTCAATGATTGAGTACAACCTTCCTATAATCTTATCCTCAAATATATATATTGATGTTTGCAAAGATTTGGAAGTGGATTATCGAGTTGAATCACAAGTGTGTTAAATATGCTTGGAGATTCAAACGATAATTGAATGCTTTTGAGTGCTTTTAGAATGCTAAGAATAATACAATATAGATTAGAGAATGGAGAGAAAATTCGGTAATTTGATTGATTGAAAACTGATGTATTTATAGTAATTGAGAAGTTGCAATTGTTGGTGAAAAGTTACAATCAAAAGAAATGATTTAAATGAAGAGAAATGGATGCAACTTTTCAAGAAAGAAGATGACTCTTCATGAAATTCAAAAATAGGTCGATAGGAAAAATTAATAGGTTGACAGGTTTTTGACCGTTATTTCAAAAAACTGTTGACCTGTTAATTTTAACAGGTTGACCTGTTAAGTTTAAAAAGCTGTTGACCTGTTAATTTTAACAGGTTGACCTGTTAAGTTTAAAAAGCTGTTGACCTGTTAAATTTAACAGGTTGACAGGTTTTTGTCAACATACATAAAAAATGAGTTTTCATGTATATTTTAGAAGAGAATAAGAAGTATGATTATTTGAGGATAGATTTTAGCATAAATAACTCTAAATAACCATCTTCTAACCTATAAAACATTGAGTCTTCTTTTTGTCGATCATGAAACTCCTTCTTGTCATTAATCAAAATAAGCATTGAAACCGTTGACTCAACATTCTCCCCCTTTTTGATTGATGACAATATAGCTTGATATTTTAATCTTTATTGCTATCTCCCCCTGTATATAAGCTCTGTCTCCCTTTAAACATCTATATATCCATAATCTTAGCTCCATGTCATGATTTCCATTGATCTTTATTTTGTTGTTATCAATCGAAATTCTCGTGTCTCAACATTCTCCCCCTTTTTGATTGATGACAACACCTTGGATTTTCTCCCTTTGAATATAAAGCTCCCCCTGAATTTCTGCAACATTTGTTAGTAAATAATCTTACCTTTTGATTCCTGCATTAACAAATGTTAGCACACATATACTTTTACCATATTAAGCACATATAATTTAAATAGTATATGTAAAATATTTCTCCCCCTTTGTCATCGATTAAAAAGAATAAATATCATAATAACCTCAATAATCGAGAGTAGTATAATTTTAAAATAGTATAAGAAATGGTGTTTGAGTTTGGAATTTGAAACGACGTGTCTTTATAAAAAAAACAGTTTCCAGAGAGACCGGTCGACCTATAAAATCAAGGCGGTCGACCTAAAAAGTTTCGGGTTGGAGAAAATGAAAGAAATAGTACAAATGACATAGATCAATCATGGATGCGTAGCATGGAAATTACATGAAATGTGATCTATACATGTCTATTTCCAAATGGTCCTTCTTTAGTGAGATCAAAACGTTTAATATTTAAACAACCTGAGTGCAAAGAAAACTTCATTACTTTATTTCTGATCAGAAAAAGAACTTGATTTACAAATATCTGTAACCGAAACATAAAGCAGTGAGCCGTACGACAATACCAAATACAAACTCCCCCTGAACCAAAATATACTTACATAAAAGTTACACCAATTGAGCTATATGCTCATGAAAGATCTTAGAAGATAGTCTTTTGGTAAGCGGATCCGCCATAATGGAGTTTGTCTAAATATGCTTTATGATTTACAATATATTTTGCACTCTTCCCTTATTGGAAAATAATATATACTTTACTGTCACAATATTACTTGGTCTTTCAGTTCTTTATCAATAACTGGAGTCTTGTGACAAAATTTCATTATTATTTTCCATATTTGGATGTCTTATAATTAACCAAAGACGATATTTTCAAATTGGTGAAAACTATAAGTGCCTAAGTGACACTTTTCCCTTATATAGTTTCACCCATAAAATATATTATCATTGCTAGAAGTGGATCTTTTACAGTAATGACATCCAAAATATCTGGATCGTAATTCTTTATGATCTCCAACCGATCCAATCTTTTATCTATGAGCATATGATCTTTTATTTTATTCCTTAAAGATATCTTATAACCTTTTTGGCTACTAAATCAGTGATCCACTTTTAATATCAGTAAGGTATCTGCCAAATAATACACGCATATCCATATGTGAATATACATTAGTATGCTTTGGAATTCAAACTGCAAATGCATGAAAAATCTTTTACATTTCTTTAGTTTCAAGGATGGCAACATTTATCTGTTTTGGTAAAATAAAATCAACTGAATCGAAGTTTACATACTTAACCTTTGAAGCATTTATCTTCCTAATTCTTTTGTAATAATCCAAAACATCACCCCATGAACAATAATGGTGAATTTGAATCCCAAATACAAAAGACTAATCCATAAATGAGTTTCTTAACTAGTTTCACCAATGTCTCCATTGAGAAATATAAATTTAATCTCCATCAGATAATGCTCAAAAGTACAAACTGTAGTAAGCTCCAAAGTGATCGATTCAGAATCGTTTACTAAGTCCAAAATGAAATATTCTTAAAAGAAAATAAAATTTCCTTTTAATAATAGTGCTTTCGATAAAAGTGTCTTATAAAATTCAATATTACCCACTTGATCCCTTTTGGCTTTGAATAGTTATTCATAACCAATGATCTTATTACTTCAGTTAGAGGGAGATTTCAAACTTTATTATCTATATAGATTTATGCTATATGTTCATTTCTTAAATCCACATTTTAAATTAGTACCTTATATGGATTGATGTAAGTCCATAGCATCATCTTTGTCAATCCATTATTTATCTTTATGAAGAAATACTACACAATAATATGAAATAACATTTCTTCCTATTAGGTGGATTTCCATAGTGATCTTGCATTTTGAGGTTGTTGAGTTTGTTTTCTTGAAACAGTAACCTTAGCTTATAGAAAAAAAATTCTTTAACATCGTCTTATTATGGTTCTTAATTTACTTCTTCTTAATATAAGAAAACAAATCTTAAACTTTAAGCGAAGAAGCAACCACAGTTGAATCAAAAATAATGATTCTCTTTAAAGACAATGATATTACTTTATTTCTCCCCCCAAACTCAACATCCTCAAAATAACTATTGCAATTCCCGCTTTAAAACTTTTCCTTAGTGTGGGTTCATAAAAAATTATAAACTTTAAATCCCATAGAATATCAATAAAGCATTTTCTATCTTTATGATATCTCAATCTATAATTCCCCAGTAAACTGAAACAAAAATTATATTAGTCACCAAAACAAAATTTGAGATATCATTACATAAGTTATTTAGCATAAGTAGCCATAACTTATATGAGCTTCAATTACATAAGATTTTGAATTTATTCATAAATTAACATTACTATTTCTTGACGAACAATAATAACCTAATATGTTCACATTAGAAATATAAAACCGAAATCGGTCTAAATGACAGCATAAAAAAAATATCAAATAAATCCAAAAAAATTGACTTAAATCTCAATAATAACTTTAAAATATCAAGTATATTTTACTTTATATGTCTGTATATCTCATTAAAGAAACAACTATAAAAAATATCCGTATGTTATTTCTTTTCTTTGAGATCCTTAGCGACTTCTTAATCCTTATTCATACATTTATTTACAATGTATATCAAATGAGTACTTTTCAATCATAAAAAAACTTCAATCTCTATTTTAATTACCAAAGCGCTAAATTAGCCCAATAAGATAACATATTATTCTTAAAATAATTTTAATCTTTAAATGAATATACTGAAGACAACACCAAAAATAACGATAACTTGAGCGTCTTTAGCTTTGAAGCAATATCTTTTTCTGTATAATACTCATTTATATTTCTTTTACTTTGACTTTATGTAATCAAGCACCACAAAGAGTGCTTGATTTCCCTTATTGTTTTCATAAAAATCGTTTCCATTCTCAGTAGATAACTTATACAAAATTAGTTATCGTTACCTATAGCACATCCTTGAAAACTTCTGAAGTATTTACTTAATGATCATCTAACTCTTGCCTTTGAATTATATCACCTTTCAATATTCTTCATAACATTATAAGAATATTTAACCATAGTAGGGTTGGCTATAACC